>CANJKZ010000048.1:1945000-3145000 GCA_947471745.1 Closterium sp. Naga37s-1
CTATTATCACCTTATCTTGTACTCACATACCAGTGCAAGGTGGTTCAATTAGTTCACTAAAGATGCTTCCGCTAATACATCAGTACTCTGAGACTTTAGTCTTGAAAACGATCCTAATGGCTTTTCTCAGCCCAACATGGTATGAGAGCTAGCAAGATAAAAGACAACTCTATTCAAGCTCCTACAACAACAGAAGGCATGGCTACGCAGAAAGAAAGAAGCTCTTCTACTGGATCTCCCGGCAACACTCCTACTCTGCTGAGCCACCAAAGAAGGACTGTACTTTCGCGAACTATTGGAAGAAGCAAAGCTGGCCCAGTTACCCAGCTTCTCCCTCTTCTGCGACAACCAATCTGCAATTCGCATAGCGAACAAGAGTGGGTTCCCGAACCAAACAAAGCACATTGCCCTGCGCTATTTTTTTGTGAAGGACAAGATCGAGAAAGGGAGACTCGAGCTATCTTACTGCCCCACGTCCGAAATGGCAGCAGATTATTTGACCAAGAAACTCGGAAAGCAGAAGTTCGAGTACTGAATGCTGCTGCCTGGACAAAGCTACATCATCAGCAACGAAGGCGACGACACTCCAGAAGCAAAGGGGGGTGTTGGAAACATCTAGTTCGAGCTTCTGATTTGTCGAGTACTACAACAAAAGCGAAGCAAACTGAAGCGAAGCAACAGCGAGTCAACCAAAGCGGTTGACAGAAAGACAACAGCAAGAGGTTGAGTGAAGGTCAAAGGTCAGCGACCTTTGACTCGCCGAAAAAGCAGCGCGACAGCAAGGACACATATCTGACTCGCTATTGAGCAGTTACCCGAGTCGTCGCTGTATCGAACCGCAACAGCAGTTACAATTAAGTTAAACTTTTCGTATTCCTTTGTAATCATATAAAGCCTTGTATCTCTTTGCTATTATCACCTTATCTTGTACTCACATACCAGTGCAAGGTGGTTCAATTAGTTCACTAAAGATGCTTCCGCTAATACATCAGTACTCTGAGACTTTAGTCTTGAAAACGATCCTAATGGCTTTTCTCAGCCCAACATGGTATGAGAGCTAGCAAGATAAAAGACAACTCTATTCAAGTTCGTACAACAACAGAAGGCATGGCTACGCAGAAAGAAAAAAGATCTTCTACTGGATCTCCCGGCAACACTCCTACTCTACCACCAGCCTCTGGACTACAGACAGAGAGAGGCACAACCCAAGGACCAGCTGCTGAGCCCACTGAAACTCCAGTCAGTCAAGCTACCGGCTTCGAACCAAGCATGATGGAGAAGTTCTTCTCCTTCATGTCGTTTTACGAGCAACACCAACAAGCGGCACCAGCGCAGTCAAACAACAGCGATAACAACAACGGAGCCACTCCCACGGAAATCAGCAGCCTACCTTCGCACCGTATGAGCCTCAACGCGGCTCTGTCAGCTCCATGCTGAATCGACTCCCACCTAGACAAGAGACGAAGACACTGGACGCACTTCAATTGCAGTCACAGTTTGCGCACGTTCTGAAACTGCAAACGACAACAACATTCGACGGCAAAGATTCATATACCTGGTCCTTTGAGTTCGAGCTTATGATGGAAGGCGCCCAAATCATTGGCTTCTTCGACGGTTCCTTAACATATCCAGCGCACGGGACACAGTACGACAAGCAGCAGTACACATATCAGTCACTCATGGCGTACACCATACTCCTGCGAAACATAACGCCAAACGAGCAGCAGAACATTCGGTCTTATTGCGGACACGGTAACTCCGCCGAGCTCGCGTACAACCACCTGAAGAATGTGTATCAAGCAACAGACATCGTTAACCAAAGTCGTCTCATGGCGCAACTGACAATAATTCAAATGCAACCCTGCAAAAATGGAATGGCATATATCAGTTGCTGTCGATAGACTCGTTCGATGCGGCTGATCAATATCCGAAGAAGCTTTCGCCACTGTCGTTATCACAAGCCTCGGCCCTCAGTGGCACTCCACCGGAGCCATTCTCCGAGCCCACAGAAAAATCTCAGAAGCAAATCCCTGCGCCGAAATTCATGCCGAACAGGAAGACATGGACTTGCACGAAGAACGTCACAAGAAGAAGACATCAGTACCGGAGTTCGCATTTCACACTCAACGACGCTACAACAACAACAACAGACAGAACAAACACCACGGACGAAGACATGTACCACCATTCTGCCATCTCTGTCGGACGTCCGGTCACTCCCGTATTCACTGCCCGAATCAACAGCAATCGACACCACCACCTCGCCAGCTTCGACCCTCAAGTAGTCAAGTGGCCTCCACACAGCAACATCCTTCCAACCAGGCGCCGTCTTCAACGAAAGCATCACAACCTACACGAGGAACAAGAAATATCATAAGTTGGGATGACAAGAACAGACTCCTGCATCACCGGTTCACCATTGCTCACCCAAAGAACAGCTTGACGAAAGCACGTCCCGTCGTGAATCGCTGGAACCAAACCCGACGTACGCCGCTATCGCACAGAGCGCACCATCCGGTCAAGATACTTGGTTCTTGGATAGCTGCTGCGGACAACATATGTGTTCATCAAACCGCTTCGTCCAACGGGAACAACGCCTCAACCGGGATGTCATGATCTCCGTCGCCAACAACTGGAACCTGCGCACACGACGACAAGGAGTAGTTCAACTTCAGTCCCGCGAGACCAACGTCGTCTTACAAATGTCGAAGGTTTAAATTGTAGAAGGACTGGGCTACAACTTACTCAGCGTCAGCCAGCTCATGGCAAAAGGAATTCATCTTGAAGCCGACAGCACCACTCAGGAATTCAGACCGTACAATGGGAGGGGCGGACTTTACATCGGAAGAGCAGTCCTGATCAACAACGTCCTCGTTCTTGATTTTGTTCTAGATCAAGGAACTGCTGACAGCGACGCGATCGTCAACTTTACTACTTGGCCGCACCCACCAGATCTCGAGCCCGACTTCAGCCTCGGAGGTTTCTGGTACTCGCACACCATACCTGAAGCAGAACGAACAAGGGCGTTAGCAGTGATCCAAGAGACAACAGCAGAACATAAGGGCTTTTATGTTCAACTCTCGTGTCCGAACCCAGCTGGGACCTTGTGCTATTGCAGTGATTCAGCTGAAATTACTACTCACGGTTCGAGCCAAGTTCACTTCGGATGTGACTCAACATTCGACTAAAGATCAGATGCTATACTCAATTCTAAAATTTGAGCCTACGACGTTTTTCGGAATTTCACATGCCCTTATATTCTCAGATGGTATCATATTAGGTAGCTCCTAGGGCCTAGCTCCATTCGTTCTCCGGCTCCTTGCCCGTCTGTTCGAATCGTGCTCTGCCCCACGCTCCCGTGCTCTGCCTTAGGCTGCCCCGTTCTCTGCCTTAGGCTACCCCGTTCTCTGCATTCGGCTGCCCAGTTCTCTGCCTTAGGCTGCTACGCGCTCTGCCTTAGGCTGCCCCGCACTCTGCCTTAGGATGCCTTAGGCTGACGCGCACTGCCTTAAGCTGCGCCCCCCGCAGACATCGCGCCATACAGATAGCACGCCCCGCATGCGCCCCACAGGCAGTGCGCCTCGTAGGCCGTGCGCCCCACAGGTAGCGCGTCCCGTTGGTATCGCCCCAAAGGTAACGTGTCCCGCAGGTAGCGCACTCCGCAGGCAGCAGCCACGCAGGTAGCGCGCGCCGTGGGCAGCGCGCCCCGCGGGTAGTGCGCCGCGCAGGCAGCACACTTTGTAGGCAGCATGCCCTGCAGCGCTTTAGCGCCAAAAAATAAATTGATTGATCAAACCATCAAAAAGAAAAAAAGGGGTTTAGGGTGGCGGGCTGAAACTTTTGCCCGCATTTACTGCCTGCCGGACGACCTACACAGCTGCCTACATCCCGCAGTCGCCCGTACGGCAGCCCCTACTCCCACACGCACTTTTTACTGCTAGTGGCTCTACTAGCGGTGGCCAGCAACCGCACTTACAGTTTCGAGCTGCAGATGTTCCTACCTCCACCCGGCCCTAGCTAGCCGTTTCTAGCTCCAGCCACTCTTGCTCCATCCGCTCTAGCTCCAGCCATTTATAGCTCTAGCATGGCGTCCCTTGTCACTCCTCGCCCCCGCGGCTCCTCGAGCCAGCCGTTCCTAGCCTGGCGGTCCTAGCTGTTCCTACCTCCAGCCGATCATAGCTTCCGTCGTTCCTAGCTCCAACCACTTCTGCTCTAGCAGCTCCTAGCTCCAACCGTTCCTAGATCCAGCCACTCTTGCCCCAGGCGTTTCTAGCTCCAACCGTTTGTAGCTTTAGCGTGCCGTTCCTAGCTTCGCCACTCTTGCCCGGTCTGCTGTTTATTCTGTCACATATGGATCTCTTGACTTACGCGTAACCAGCTTAGGTCCTTTCCCTTTTGCTAGTGTAGGTGCTTATGCTTCTACTCTAGGTGTTTTTGTAGTTCCTAGTGCAGCTGTGACGACTGCTGACACGTCACTCTCCTTCACGCTGGACTCTGGTGTGTCCCAGTGCTTCTTCCACGACCACACCTCTGTCACACCTCTTGCTGCTCCAATCCGAGTTGCCCTGGCTGATCCTACTTCAAGACCAGCTATCGCTTGCAGTTCTACCACCCTCCTATGCCCGGCTGTCCCCTCTGGTGTCCTCACTGGTTTCTACATCCCCTCGTCATCTCGGAACTTAGTGGGTGTTCCATACCTTTAGGACCATGGGATCACAAATACTTTTCCTGCGCACGGGAGGACTGCGATATGTATGGACACTTCCAACGGGGCAGTTCTTGCCACGTTCACCAGAGAGCCCCACTCAGGTCTCTTTGTCCTGCACACTCCTCCCCCCTAGGTTTGGTCAGGATACTTTTCCCGGTCAGGATACTTTTCCCGGTCTGGTAGTTGCCTCAGGCTAGGTTGCTGCGTCTTGCTCTTGTCGGCCACTCTCCCATCCAACTGTCTTGTGGCACCACCGCCTAGGTCACCCGTCCCTCCCATGCCTCCGTAGCATGGCCAACCAGCATCTTCTCTCAGGTCTCCCGCAGGTCTTTGAGTCGCTCCCTCGTCCGCCTGCACTGCGGTGCACTGTGCGCCGCTCCTCACTCCTCCTCCCTTCGTCTGGCCACCTAAACCCTTCACTTGGATGTCTGGGGCGCAGCCCCTCATCTTGGACCCGAGCGGGAGCGCTACTTCCTCATGGTCGTTGACAAGTTTTTCAGGTATCCCACGGTGTTTCTTAGTCTGAGGTGACTTTTACGCTAATCTGGTGGCTCCTGGTCACTGAGGGTACTTGTGGTAGTCGCGTCAGTTGTCTCCACTCCGACCGTGCGGGTGAGTTCCGCTTCGACGTACTTGCCGGGTTCTGTGGCGAGCAGGGCATCACACAGAGTCCCGGACGCTTCCATAGTCCCCGCAGCAGAATGGGGTTGCTGAGCGCCACATTAGCTTGATCATGGTGATTGCCCGCACTTCTATGATCCATGGACGTGCGCCCCATTTTCTGTTGCCCTACGCGGTTCGATACGTCGCCCAATAGCTGAACCTCTGGCCTCTTGTCTCACGACCAAGGGATTCACCGACCAGTCTTTGGACTGGGTCCCTTGGTGTTGCGTCGGAGTTTCACGTCTGCGCTGCCTTGCGCTTGTCTACGACACCTTTGCGGATAAGCTCTTAGCTCACGCCATACCCTATGTCTTCCTTGGTTTCTCGGTGGACGCTCCTGACTTTGCGTTTTACTACCCGCCCCTCCACCGTTTCCTCGACTCCCGTGACGTCCGGTTTGACAAGTTAGTGTCCTAGTATGCTTGCTACCCCTGTCGAGGTCTCTCGGTTCCCTCTCCCCCCCTCTTCCTCGCCCCCTCTCCTCCTCCTGCTCCCGCTCCTTCGGTACCATCGCCCCCCTGATCCTGCCCCGCCAAGTGTGTCTCACGGTACTCCACCACCCTCGGTCGCGCGTCAGTTAGCGTCTCCCTCCCCTCAGTCTTCCTCACAATCCCCTCAGCAGCCTTCGGCACTTCCGCGATAGGTTACTGTGGACTCAGGGGGTGTTGGAGCTGGAGGTGCTGCCACTGGAGGCACTCGGTCTAAGGGTGCTTGTATGAGGGGTCTGGAGCTGGAGGTGCTGGCATTGGAGGTGCTAATTCTGGGGATGCTGTAGCTGGAGGTGCTGGCACCGGTGGTACTAGTTCTGGGGATGCTTGAGCTGGAGGTGTTGGCACTGGCAGTGCTAGTTCTGGGGGTGCTGGAGCTGGAAGTGCTGGAGCTGGAGTTTTTGGCACTGGAGGTGCTAATTCCGAGGCGTCTGGAGCTAGAGGCACTGCTACTGTGGCGCCCACTGCGCCTCCCCACCGCTACGACACACGTCTCCATGCTCTTCGCTGGCTTGAGCGCGAGGAGCAGAAGCGGTTGGAGCAGGAGCGGGAGGAGCTGCGGCAGCTAGGCCAGCAGGAGCAGCAGTGGGTGCAGCAGGAGCAGCAGCAGTGGCAGCTGCAGCAGCAGCCGCCCCTTTTGCAGCAGTTGTTCCCACCAGTGAGTGGCCTTCGGGCCCTTGGTCTTCCCTCCTCTCCTCCTGTCCGTTATTAGTCTACTACTGCGTACAGTCCTACGTTTCCTCCTTCGGACTCGGCTCTGGCTGTTTTCTCTCCTCCTTGGTCACAGTCGCCTCCTCCTGTTCTCCCACACGACTCAACCACTCGTTGTCCTCCATGTGCTCGTCTTTCGTCTCCTTTTGACGACCTCCGCACTGTCTTGTTTCGTTCTAGTCCGCGTCGTGCTCCATATGTGTTTGTTGTCCCACCACCTCCTGCGTCGTCTATCACTGTCTCCTTTCACCCTATCACTGACTACTACCATGATGTTCGTCCTGTTGTCTCGCGTGCTCTCACCTCTCTTGTCACTGACGTGTCTCTCTGTCATCTGTCTCCGCTCTTACTGGCGCTGTCGCTCACTTTGCTGCCACCCGCCGCCTTGACTTCGCCACACGTATAGTAGCTGCTTCGCCTGCCCATCCTCTGTCCGCCGGGGGGGAGTTTGCCCTTGGCTTTAACGTCCTAGAGGACAGGCAGTTTGAGCTGGAGTTCTTGGTAATTGCTTCTCCCTCTCTCTGTGCCATGCTGCTTTCCCCTGAGGGTGATCCCGACGCCCTTGGCATTCCGACTCCTCGCATGGACCATGAGGCAATGTCGGCCATGGACTCAGAGATGGCGTATTGGAGATCCTCAGATACCTACGTCAACGTAGTTCCCCCTCCCAGGGCGAACATAGTCGACAGCATGTGGATCTTCAAGGTGAAGCGGCCGCCTGGATCGCCACCTGTCTCCAAGGTGTGCTACGTGGCTAGAGGTTTCAGTCAGCGTGAGGGAGTTGACTTCTTCCAAACCTTCGCTCCGACCTCGAAGATGACGACTCTTCAGGTTTTACTTCACAGCGAGACAACGAGCTGCACTCCCTCATCTTCTCCACTGCCTCCTCCAGGGAAGCCTAGTGACTACATCGGGCATGGGGCTTATGCTTGGAGGGAGACAGCCAATTGTTCTGACTGGTCACTGCGACTCTTCCTACGCCGACGTCGTGGAGACACAAAGGTCTAGTCAGGGGTACCGCTTCAAGTTGGGTGCTGGAGCTGTATCGTGGAGGTCTAGTCGATCGTCATCTGTAGCTTCGTCCAGTGCAGAGGCAGAGATCTATGCTGGTGCCATGGCTGCGAAGGAGCTTCGCTGGTTGAACTTCTTGCTCGATGACCTTGGTGAGCGGCCTCGCTCTGCACCGACCTTGTTTGCTGACAAGAAGGCCATGATCCTCCTATGCCGAGAGCTTTGACTGGAGAGAATATTGAAGCACATTGACATGAGGTACTCTCTCCTGCGAGAGTTGCAGCGACGAGGCCTGGCACGCTTGGACTTCGTGGCCACAGAGGCCAACACTGCAGACATCTTCACCAAGGCCCTAGCGCCTACTGACCACCACGGGTTCTGTCTGCAGTTTGGCCTTGTTGATAGTGGTGCTAGGTTGCTGTAGCATTGTTTTTTGTTGCTTGCTCTGCTTGTCCTTGTGTCTATATATATATTTGGAAACTCTTGAACTGGCCTTGTAGTCGTTTTCTTGTGCTCGGAATGTGTGGTGATCTCGAGATCCACCCTGAGCGTTGTCTTGTTGCTTCGCTTGACTGGTCTTGTGGCCCTTTGTTTCCCTTGCTTATTAGTTGTAGGAAGGAAAGGTCGCACGAGGGTTGGTCCAGGCTTAGTCATGACCCGAGGTTTTGGCAGAGCCGGACAAGCCAAGAAGAAAAAAACAGAAAAAAAGTACCATTATACTACATTAACTGCTATGCATGCAGTTAAATATAAAAACACAAAATCCAAAAAAAAAAACCCTTAACTGCATGCAAGGCACAGCTAGTGAGGACGGGGCAGCTCATAACCCAAAGTGATGCAGTCATCGAGCAACAATTTGAACCACTGTGGTTGAAACCCTGCAGTAGGTGCCCAGTGTGCGCGTCGGGGGCGAACACACCCAGAAACGACACAAAGATCTAAAGGAGATTGTGGCGGCGAATTGTTGCTGCATGGTCGAGAGAGATAGCGAGGAAGATTGGCTGGAAGGTGAGAGGAGGAGGGGCGGCTGTCAAGAAGTGTGAACAGCGGAAATAGTTTAACTAGCATCGGAGAATATTACAAGCGCTAACCCTAAATGGGTTGTACCCTATATTTGATACCCCACTACAGCCTACCCCACTACACCCTAAATGTGTTGTAGACTATTTTGACACACCCCCATAGGCGAAGTGGTGAACAACAAGAACCGCAAGTGGTCACAAGACTAGTCAAGAAAAGCAACAAAGCATTATGCAGTACATCAAGCACAAGCCCCATGCCTGATGTAATGCACAAGTAACGCATTACCTTCGTAGCAGCCTGGCATTGCTCAGGGCAGTTATCAGAAACTAGACGAGGGAATGTTTGCATTGAGAATAAAGTTGGTACAAGTACAAAACCTAATTGGGTTGTACCCCTTATGGGCTCCCCCACTACAGCTTACACAACACAAACATCATAACAGCTTGACACATACCCATAGGCAAAGTGGGGGAGAACAGGAGGTCACAAGACCAGTCAAAAGAAAGCAAAGCAAGCTCAGTCACCACACATGCTGAGCACAAGCAAATGGCCACAAGGCAAGTCCACACGCAGAGTTATATAATCAAGAACAAACAGTACAGTGATCACAGCCTAGCAGGGGTAAGCATGTAGGTATATGTATGTAGATTACAGTACAAGCAAAGTCACGAAGTGAGCAAGTGAGACAAAGTAAGCACAAGGCCTAAAACAGTACAGAAACGCTGATGATCACCAGGCTGAAGTGCCTTGGTGAATATATTAGCAGTGTTGGCCCGAGTGGCCATGTAAGCAAGACAAAGCTGACCACGCTGCTGCAACTCTGGAGCAAGGAAGTAACACAGAGCGATTTGCTTCGTCCTGTGCTCCAGTCTCTGCTCTTGACACAAGGCAATCATGGCCTTGTTGTCTACGTACAGAACTGGAGGAAAACGAGGCCGCTCTCCCAAGTCGGTCAGCAGGTAGGTGAGCCAGCGTAACTCCTGTGCAGCCATGGCCTCTGCGTAGATCTTAGCCTCACAACTGGAACTGAAAATAGAAGACGAACGGGTAGACCGCCAAGAAAAAGAACCGGTGCCAAGGCTGAAGGTGTAACCCTGTGACGACCGCAGCGTAGCCAAGTCGTCAACCCAAAACGCGTCGAAGGACCAGGTGCACCATGTGTGAATGAGTCAGGGTGATGGTGTGCCGTGCTCTATCCCGGGTGATCTGCAAGCCAAGATAGCAGCGCAGCACATCCATGTCTGTGCACGTGTGTCTCTTCAGCAACTGCGACTTCACAAGGGCCAGTGCCTCAGTCTCAAAAGTGGCAAAAACCAAGGCGTTGACGTACACGAGGATGTAGAATGGCGGCAACGAAGTGCTGGTGCGCAGAAACAGCGACGGGTCAGTAGTCGAAGGAGAAAACCCAAGAGCCGCAAGCATCGTCCTCAGTGTGTTGTGCCACTCGCGAGGCGCCTGGCGGAGGCCGCAGACTGGCCGCCGGAGGCTCCACTGGGTACCTGCAGGAAACGACCCAGTGAAGCCAGGTGGGCGGCGCAGCCAGATCTTCTCGTGCAGGCTGCCATGTAAGAAAGTTGTGCTGAAGTCAAGAGAGTGAAGCTCGTAGTCACGCTGAGCGGCAACTTGCAACAACATCCAAAGAGTGGTCATCTTCGGGGTAGGGGAGAAGGTCTGGAAGAAGTCAACTTCCTGTCATTGACTAAAGCCTTGTGCAACGTAATGAGCCTTGAAGATGGGCGGAGAACCCGGCGGCCGCTTCACCCTGAAAATCCACATGCCATCGACTATGCTCGCCCCAAGAGGGGGAACTGCGTCGACGTAAGTGCCTGTGGACTACCAGGATGCCATCTCTGCGTCCGTGGCTGTCTTCCACTAAGAGGAATAGGGACCCGTAATCGCCTCTACATAAGAGCACGGGGTCGAGATGTCTGGTGCATCCGAGTCTCCTCAGTTGCAAGCAACATGGCCACGAGATGAGGTAGAGCAGCTGCAAGACACTCAAATTCCTCCTGCCTGTCCTCAAGGACGTCCGTGCCAAGAGCACACTCACCCCCGACAGACGGAGGACAGTCAGACCCAGACTCAGCAACAAGACTAGCGGCGTAGTCGAGCCGACAGGCGGCAGCAAAGTCAACAAGCTCAGCAACTAGGGCAGACGCAGCACCGGACTCAAAAAAGTGTCAGTGATAACAGTGGCTAGAACACGTGTGACAGTAGGACTAGCAGCACGAACTAAGTCAGACTCAGGGTCCCAACCGCCAGCGAGAGGACGCAGGAGGAGACGGCCGGGGAACTCGCAGTGGAACAGAGGAAGGACGAAGTGCCATAATGTGAGTGCCTGGGACAGGAGGAGGACGCGGACGAGGAACACGACGACCAGTGCGAACAACGTGAACAGGCGAGTTAGGACCAGATGCAGGCTCACGAGGTTCTGTAAGAGAGTCAGTCTGCTCAGTGTAAGTGTCACAATACGGTCTGAGCTAGTAAGCGGGTTTAACTAAGGGCCTAGGCTTAGAAGCCTAGGCCAAGCGGATATCGAGGGAGTTGTGCCAAGGGAGGATCGAGAGAGTTAACCAAACAAGTTAGCTTCACTAAAAGCAAAGCATACAAGTTATAGTCGAGAAACACAAACAAGAGGTGCACCACCCAATAGCAAAGGAAGCATAACTACACCAAAGCTAAAGCTACAGGCAGTTATATTTGTATATATATAATATATATCGCGAAAGTAAGGGGAACGAGCAGGCAGTGGGGAGTGTGGCTATAACTGTGGCTGCGACTGGTCAGGCGGTGGACACAGCAGAGGTGGAGTAAGGCGAGTAGAAGACAGGAGACTAAGAACCTAGCAAATCAGTGGAACGAAGTACGGTCGCCGCCGCATAGTGCCTCCAGCACCAGTACCGACAGCTCCAGCACCCCCAGCGCTAGCACCTCCAGCTCCAGGGTCTCCATCTCCAGTGCTTGCAGCTCCAGGGTCTCCAGCTCCAGCACTTTCAGCACCACCAGCTCCGGCAGCTCCAGTACCTCCAGTACGAGCACCTCCGGGACCCGCAGCTCCAGCACCTACAGCACATCAAATATCAACAGCACCACCAGCCCCGGCAGCTCCAGTACCTCCAGCACAAGCACCTCCAGGACTAGCAGCTCCAGCACCTCTAGTACCTCCAGCCCCAGCAAGACCGCCAGCACTCCAGCACCTCCTGCACCTTGAGTACCAGCAGCACCACCAGCTCCAACAGCTCCAGTACCTCCAGCACAAGCACCTCCAGGACCACCAGCTCCAGCACCTCGGTACCTCCAGCTCCAGCAGGACCAATAGCACCTTCAGGACCAGTAGCTCCAGCGCCTCCAGCTCCAGTGCCTCCAGCGGCAGTGTCTCCAGCGGCAGGCCCCCCAGCTCCAACAGCACCACTCCGAAGGCACGTGCGCCGAGCAAAACCACTCGCGCAGCTGCGGTGGAGAAAGAGGCTCCCGCTATGACGAGGCACCCGTAGGACCTCCAGCAGACACAGTACCTCTAGGCTCAGCACCCCCAGACGCAGAACCCCCAGGCTCCGCACCCTCAGGCTCAGCACCCCCAGGCTTCGCACGCTCTGGCTCAGCACCCCCAGGCTCCGCAACCTCAGACTCAGCAGAGCCAGGCTCAGCACCCCCAAGGCTCCGCACACTCAGGCTCAGCACCCCCAGACGCAGCACGCCTAACAGCACCCCCCCAAGCAGCACCAGACTCGACAAGTACCTCGACAGGCTCAGCCAAAGGGAGTCGGTCTACCCGAGACACACCTGAGGGAGCAGGACACTGAGGGGGGAGGGGGTCTACTAGAGGAGGTCCTGGTGCGAGGAAGAGCGGCGGGGGGGGGAGAGGGGCAGTGCGGTAGGGGAAGAGATGGTAAAAGGGAACCGACTCGTCAAACGTGACGTCCTGAGAGGGCAGGTTACGGCGCGTGGTGGGGTGGTAAAACTGCCAGCCAGGCGTGTCAGGGGGAAAGCCAAGGAAGAGACTGCCAACCAAGCGTGTCAGGGGGAAAGCCAAGGAAGACACAGGGAATGGCGCTGGAGGAGAGCTTGTCTACGGAGGTATCGTGGACAAAGGCACGAGAGCCCAAGACCAGGAACACAGACGCATTGCCAACCTCCCCCGTCCAACATAGTGTAGGCGAGGTCTCCGGCAAAGAGATACATGGCCAGAGGTTGAGCTGATGCGCAGCGTACCAGACCGCAAACGGCCACAAAAAATAGGGAGCAGCCGCATGGATCATGGAGGTACGAGCGACCTCCATGACTAAGCCAATGCGGCGCTCAGCAACCCCATTCTGCTGCGGAGAGGCCGGAAGCGTGAACGACTGGCGGATGCCCTCCCCACGACAAAGTCCCGCAAGAGGTCGGAGGCGAACTCACCACCTCTGTCAGAGTGCAGACGCAGGACAGGAAGGTCCTCGCGGAACTGCTCGCGGAGCTGGAGACGGACAGCGCGGATCCAAGGGATCAAAACATCAGGGATCTCCCCCTTGCTGCGCAAGGGGAAGACCGTGGTGTAACGCGAGTAGTCGTCAACAACCAGCAGGAAGTACCGCTCGCGGCCCTATCCACAAACGCGGGCTGGGCCCCACACGTCCATATGGAGAGTTTGCAGGAGAGCAGTCGTCGGGGGAAACGAGGAGTGAGGAGCAGCGTGCTGGCGCCCCTCGACACGGGGAAGGCAGGGAGGGGCAGGCGAGGGTGGGAGCGGAGGCAGAGACCTGGGAAGACCAGAGACAAGGAGGCGGGAGTGCATGCCACGGAGGCGTGGCAGGGAGGGGTGACCAAGCCGGTGGTGCTAAAGGAGAGTCTGGTGCGACAAGAGGCGACACCAACAGGGAGCTGCTAGCTGACCTGACGTTCTAGCTGACCTGACGTGGATGCAGACGCAGCTACCTGAGGAGGCTCAGTAGTCAGTGTGTACAGACTCGACCCAGGCCGACGGGTGAACGTGGCCAGGTGACGGCCCGTCCGTGTACACGTGCAGATCGATATACGATGACCCCCAGGAGTGGTGGTAGTGACCATCATATCCTAGAGGGCAGCAGTACTCACCAAGTTTGTAAAAGGAGGGGAGGTGAAGACCTTAGAGTGAGCCAGACGGAATCGCCGGACACGGGAGAACAGTGGAGGAACGTGCAAGATTTGGGCCCCCTGAAGGGTCAGCCAGTCTGACTACAACAGGTGCAGGGAGTGGTGTGAATGTGGAACTGTCGCAAAAGAAACAACGGGAAGCACCTCAGTCAAGCGTGAAGGTGTGCAAGGCCTCAGCAAGCGCAGTACTAGGGAGAGCAGACTCACTAGCACCTAGAGCAGCAGCCTCTATAACTGGGTCGGGCGGCACACACAGGTAACAGTCACCCTCAGCACTAACAGTCAAAGCATACATGGCAGCAAGGATATCATCATAGTCAAGAGCAAAGATATCCACACCCTGCCTAAGTAGCTCTAGCCAGCGGGGAAGCTCAGTCGCGTCAGGAAAAACTGCGCGCCAGGCGTCGTCAAGACGGGAGAAGCAGCGGTACTCTGTGTGACCAACCTTCCCGCATGTCTGACCAGCGCGGTCACCTATGCGAATGACGTACTGGCAGCGAACACTACCCTCAGACGCCCCACGCTGAGCAAACCACTCACGAAGCTCCTGGGGCGTAAGGGTCTCGCGCGGACGCTGCTGCTGCTGCCTCTAGCCACCGCCAGAGCCTCCCCTCTGACCGGTTCCACCCCGACCGCCACCACTGCTGCCGCTACCACTCCCACTGCTGCCACCACTGCCGCCGCCACCACTCCCATTGCCACCACCACCGCCGCCACCAACGCCTCCACACCCACCACCACTCCCACCGCTCCCACCGCCACCTCTACTGCCTCCACTGCCTCCACCACCGCCTCCACCGCTGCTGCCTCCCTTGCCCTTGCCGCTGCGGTGCCTCCCACTAGGAGCAGACGTAGCCCCGACCTCCTCTGCACGTAGGAAGTCAACAGCAACAGTAGAAGCGAAAGAGAGGGCAAGGGGGGAGGGGGAACACCCCTCAAAGAAGGGAGTGCGAGGAGTGCCACGAGCAGCACCTACAACGACTATGCTAGCCTCTGGTGCAAAGAGGTGCTTCTTGAGCAGGTCGAAAGTGAGGTCCGTAGGGTCCATGGCGAGAAAGAGGTCCCTGACTGCGCTAAGAGAGTCAGGGAGGCGGGTGACGATAAAGTAGAGAGTGATGTACATGGGGGGGGGGGTCTTGTCTAGAAACTTGGTGGGAAGCGCGGCGCAGTAGCGACTGTCACTAGTGCGAAGGTGGGTGACGAGGTCGTCGACTGTGGCAAAGGCGGACAGCTGGGGAAAAAGGTAGGGCAATATAAGGCGGCCGAGAGCAGCAGTGGCAGGGGAGGAGCAACGAGCGACTACTCATGGCAAAAAAACATAGCCAATTTGAAATTTCAAGGCAATGCATATAACATTGTTTTGAAGTGTTAGGGTAAAAATCACAGTCAACCTGAAATTACAAGCAAATCCTGAAACCCTCATGAAATCAGGGTAATCAGGGTTTCTTTCCCTGATAACAAAGGCCTTGCTTATGAATGTATGCTTGCGTTTGAGTGATGTGGAGTGATATGTGCTAAAGAGGTGTTGAATGCTAAGATAGCAATATTTAATGGGCAATCCGCCTATTATATGGGTTGAATACGTGGGAAGTAGGGATTATAACGAGTACCCAGCGGTTGTACGCAAAAGGTATCTCCATCTAACTGTTCTCCGCATTGTCCCCCTAATCGTAAACTTCGAATTCGGCGATCAAGCCCAAAACCAGACGCGCGAGTCGTCGATGCAGCAGACCTAGTTTAGTTGTGTTACCCTATCCCACTAGTGAGTCATCTTAACAAGCTTCTCCTGCTCGCAAAGCTCAGTATTCCTTTTCGGACTTCATTTGGGAAAGATACAGTGTAACGCATTGCCTACTCCCACCTAGCTACCTACTAACTCCTAAAGCAATCGTCGAGAAATATTTCGATGGAAATTGAACTACGGGATGTCAATGGTTGGGTTGGGAGTGAAGGTTGGTTTGGTTTTTTCCACCCTCAACCAAGAGGCTTGAGAAATTCCAACCCATCAAAATGGACGAAAAGGTTGGATTTGCAAACAAATTACCCTATCACAAACACAAACCATACAATGGTTCTAACTTGGGTTTTCTTAACCTAATCAGAATGCCACATAGGCTCCAAGCCTAGGAACTCCTCCGTCATGGAGCCATGGCTTGGAGGAGTTCCCCAAGGGTGTATGGAGGGGGTTTGAGCTTTGAAGCTCATTCTCAACCTCCCAACTCCAACAAAACATTTTTAGATTTGGGATTTTCTCATGAAGTCCTTAGACACTTTTCTACACAACTCTTTTAAGTGTTTATTATCAAGCGTATCAAGAAGACTCTCCAACAACAAACCAAGACCTTCTTAGAGGCATCAATAGATTTTACCTTTGTACTTGGGATATTATATAAGCCTTGTAAACTCTATTATAAGGGCCTCGGTGTTACATTCGGAGCAGTAACAAGGGCAGGGGGGCGCTCGGGAGAAGGCAGCTCACCAGACATGTGGGCGTACAAATACACGTCATTGTGGCGTTGGCACTGCATGTACATATTCACATTGTCGAGCCACACGTCGAAGTCAAGCATCGACCCTTCACATCGAAGTATAGTACGAACTCAGGAGCAGGAGGAGGAGGCATATGGGACAGCAGGAGTGGCACGAATGGCTACAGCACGAGCAGTAGTGACTGTAGTAGTGGCTGCAGTGGCGGTGCAGGCGGCGGCAGCAGCAAAGGGCAGCAAATGGTTGCTAAGGGCGGCATAAGCTACTGCAAGTGCTACTGGTGGCTGCCTATGCTGCTGACAGCATTGATGTTAGTGGCCAAACCTATTGCTGGTGCTGCTGCTGACATTGCTAGCTATAGCCTATGCTGCTCCTAAGATCCTGATGGCGTGCTGGCGGCAGCCTAGGCGCTTCTGGTGCTAAATGGCAGTGGCCTAAGCTGCTGCTGGCACGTTGGCGACAACCTAGGCACTGTGGTGCTCCCTGGCGGTGGCCTAGGTGCTGCTGATGCTAGCTGGTGGCGGGCAGGGCAGGGCAGAGCAGCGTTTCAACGCGTTGGTAGCATGCTGGCGTGTATGCGGCGGGGGACGGGGCATCGCAGCGCGCGACGCGACGGGGCAGCGTGGCGCTCGACGCGAGGGGGTGACGGGGTGCGTTGGTCGATGGGGTGACGGGCGCACTAGAGGATGGGCCGACGTGGCACACTGGCCGATGGGGTGGCGACGCGCTAGAGGACAGGCCGACGGGGCGCGCTTGGTGACGGGTTGATGGGCGCTTGTCGACGGGGGAAGGGGTGACGGGGTGAGCTATGGGACAAGGCGCTACGGGCGGCAACCGGGAGGCTAACGAGTGGGAAACGGGTAGCTAACGGGCGAAACCCAAAAAACGAGTGTCCAACGAGTGGCGAGGGCAAAATCCTTAAAACAAGTGGTCAACAGCCAAAGAATGGGCGATACGAGCAAGCAACGGGCAGCTAACGGTCGAAACCCTAAAAACGAGGCGGTACGCTAAGCGTGGGCGAGCGGAAGCGGGAATGTACCAGCCTAGCTGATACCATGTCAGCAAACGTATTGAACAAGAATGACTACCAATGACATACAATAGCATATGCAACATAGCCTACCTAACATAGAACATATATTGTTTCACTTAAAGGAGTGGAACCAGAATGCACGAACAGTGACGGGTCAGCGGACGAAGGACGAAACCCGAGGTCAGCAAGAGTGGTGTGCAGAGTGTCGTGCCACTCACGAGTTGCCTGGCACAGTCCGTAGACTAGTCTTCTCAAGCTCCACTAGGTCTCAGGCGGGATGATGCCTGTGAAGTCAGGAGGACAGCTTAGCCAGATATTCTCATGCAGGCTGCCCTAGGGGGAGGCAATTGAAAAGTCCAGAGAGTGCAGCTTGTTGTCTTGCTTTGCTACGATGTGTAGTAGCACCCGAAGAGTGGTCATCTTTGGAAGAAAGTCTGGAAGAAGTTTACTCCCTCAAGCTGATTGAAGACTTTCACCACGTAGTGTGCCTTAAACACAGGCGGCAAACCAGGTGGCCGCTTCACCTTGAAAAACCGCATGCCATTGACTACTTTCGCCCTGGGAGGGGGGGTGCATTGACATACGTGCCTGTGGACCTCCAAGACGCCACCTCTGCGTCCTTGGCTGCCATCCACTAAGAGGCCCAACGTTCCGACACTTCCTCAGTATAAGTACGAGGAGCCAGAATGTGTGGAGCGTCTGGGTCTCCCTTGTCAACGGGAGTTGTTGTTGGCCCCGTCCTCGCTTGGGTGGAGCCGACTTCGTTGTCGGGTGTGTGGGGAGCGCAGCCAATCAGCTGCAGTGGGCCACACCGAGCGCAGGTCGACGAGCTGGTGGACCTGCTCGAGGCCACTGCAAGACCACGGACTTTGGGCAGTTGGCGGCCGACCTCAACCTGGTGGTCGACAAGGGGAGACGTCGACCTCGGAGGGGCGTCGACTTTGGAGGGTGCCGATTTTGGGTGGTCGACCTGGCGAGGTCGACCTCGGAGGCATCGACTTGGTGATGCTGACTCGAGGCAGCCGACTGGGTGTGGTCGTCTGACAGGTGGGCTGGTCGACCAGGAGTGTCGTCGACCTGGAGCTGGTCGACGAAGGGTGTGGTTGACCTGGTGAGGTCAACAGGAGGCGGTCGTCAACTTGAGTGGTCGACGGGCACGTGGAGGAGGAGCTGGTCGATGAAGTGGTTGCCCGGTCGACCAGGTTACCTCGGCGACGGGTTTCTGCGGAAGCATGCGACAGTCGCCCAGGTGTTCATGGCGAGGCCGACCTCGGTGTGGTATCCCGAGGTCGATGTGGCTGATCAGAAGTAGTCGTCAGTACGAGGACGATTTGGTGTGTGTGTTGTATAGGTGACAGGACATAGCCCGCCAATCATCGGCGAGCACCTGCGAAGCGGGTGCGTTGCTGTCTTGCGGGTGCAACACTGTGCAGCCGACTTGCTGCAGCGTTGGCACGTCGTCGACTTGCATTGTTGGCGAGCCACGACTTCGCACTGCTGAGCGCAGTCGACCAAGTCACACTAGAACGCGGTCGACCGTGATGTGTTGGCAGTTGTCCTGCTTTCATGCTAGCTCTGATGTAGTCTTGTCTTGCCAACTTCATTGTACCTTTTGTTGTCAACCTTTCCTAGTGGAACTCTTGCCAATTGTCCTTGTGAACTAGCAAGTAGTGTGAGCACTTGGAAATGACTAAGGAACGAACGAATACAGAGATCACTCAAGCCACGGGCTAGGGCGAGCAGGAGGAGAACGAGCAGGGGAAGATTCCAGAGGAGAAAACATATGACCGTGAGCAGGAAGAGTGTTATAGTCACAACAGGCTCAAATCCTAACAAGAAAGATAAAGTGTACACACAAAATTCAAAATAATATAGCGGTCTGGATACTGCATCAAGTGATGTGCTACAAATTGGATATGGAGCATCTTAATGCCGTACAACTAGCAACTTGAATCACTCGATATCATGAAGAACAGACAACGTGATAGTAGTTTGAGCAAACGGCAGTGCAGTCTAGCAGCAACTACAGTCTTAGAGCATAAAAATAAGAAGAAGTTCGAGTTGGGAATGGCTCCCAACCTCTACAAACCCAAAGAGCCTAGTTTAAGGTAGGTGGGACGGTGCCACACGGTCCCTAACCTCAAAAGGTGTGGAAACGACCCACCACAAGGGTGTACCCCAAGAACTTTGTTACACTACAATACAATGTAACTATTTTTTATATCTTGATGTTTACCGTGATGACGAGCTCTGAAATGATTCTAATATTGAATGTAGGGCTCTGGGTCTTCATCATGAATCTTTCTTGAGTTATTGAAAGCTTGTTGCGCACATATGTGACACGCCGAATGTTCAATATAAAGACAAAACAGAAAACACACACGACACGGAAACGATGACGTGACACACGACTAGCAATAATTCGTTACTGACTTATCACACACATTCAACACCATGACTCATCATTCACTGAATATAACAAGCACAAAATAAATCGTATCTCATGCTCTCATACCATTCCATGCAAACACACATGAGCGTACAAGGATAACAAGTCGACTGCAAACCATGGGGTTGCACCAACAATGATACAGTGAGCGGTCTCGAGAAGGGGAAGGAAATTCAAGGGTCCAAAGACCACTCACAGGTAGTGATGACCGCTGCAACACCGGGTGTTGCGGTATTAATCGTTGTTGCTGCTACTGGGAAGGAAAGCTAAGGGTCCGAAGTCCACTCACAATTGGCGACGACCGCTGCAACACTTGCTGCTATGGTATCACTGGCTGCTGCTGCTGCTACTGCTACTACTGCTGCTGCTGGTGCTGTTGCTAGTGCGGCTGATGTTGCTCCAGCTGCCGAGACTAAAACCTCGTCAGGTAATGAGGGACGACCAAAGCAGGCGTCTCTATAGTAGCAACCCCAGAACCAACACCTCCATCTCAAGCACCCCCTGGACCAGCACCTCCAGTGCTAGCACCTCCATCTCCAGCTCCCCCAACTCCAGCACCTTCCTTTTCAATACATCTTGCTCAAGTACCCCCATCTCCAGCACCTCCAGCTCACGTACCTCCAGCCCCAACGCCTCCAACTCCAGCACCTCCAACATCAGCACCCCAGACACGAAATGCAGACGCGACACCAAGGGATTCAGTCCAGAGACACATCCGTAAAACTTTCGGCATGAAACACGTGGCTAGATGTTCAAATGGTGCGCTTCGTACCGAACCGCAAAGGCCACATAATATGGGGCGCATGTGCATGGACCATGGAGGTGCGGGCGATCTCCATAACCAAGCCTGTGCGGTGCTCAGCAACCCCATTCTGCTACGGCGACTCTGGAAGCATAAAGGACAGGGTGATGCCCTGCTCATGATAGAACTCGGTAAGAATGGTGGACCGAAACTTACCCTCATGGTCAGATTGTAGACAAAGTGCAGGAAGAGCAGACTGGGCACAGGTGGCCAGTAACCACATGATCAGGACATTTGGCACATGTTCCTTTTGCCATAGGGGGAACGGTGTGGTGTAGCGGGAGAATTTGTCAACCACCATCAAATAGAAGCGCTCCTGACCTGACCCAGCGACTGGGGCGGGGCCTCAGACGTCCAAGTGAATTGTGTGGAGGGGCGCGATGACTGGCGCAAGCAAGGAGGAGTGAGGGGTGGCGTGCAACATACATTCAGCGCAAGGAGTGCACAGCGGCGCAAGCTAAGGAAGGAGCGACGGAAACAGGTGCGGGAGACCCAAGATAATACAGTGCCTAGACATGTGTCGGAGGCGTGGGTTTGAAGGGTGACCGAGACGGTGGTGCCACAGTTCTGACGGTTGGGTGGGTGACTGACAGGAGCACAAAGCAACAACTTGACCAAACGCAGCTACTTGGGGGGGCGTGGTGTGCAGTGTGAAGAGACATGTGCAGGAAGAGTGACTGTGACCCCGCGGTTTTGAAGGTGTCCAACGCCTAGCAAGTTCCTGGAGAACGAAGGGATGTGGAGATTAGTGAGGGAGCTAGAGGGGACAGTTGGGTGTGGGAGGGTGGTGGAACTGCGTGCGACGGCTGGTCCGGAAGTGGGATCTGCCAACTCAACTGAGCCTGGTGCTAGGAGTTGTATGACAGCGGCGTGGTCGCGGAAGAAGCACTGGGATGTGTTGGATTCAAGCGTGAAGGAGAGTGATGCCTCGAAACTAGGCACACCTGTGCTAGTAACTACACAAGCACCTACACTAGAAACATACAAGAAACCCTAGGGACACACAAGGAAACAGATCCATCACCACCTAAGTCAACAAAAGCAACCACGCAGCACAAGCATCATCCATGGTCATCTCAAACACACAGTAGCCACCAGAGATCAGAACCTGCCAGTGCAGGGGGGGTGCGTCTGGTCCGTATCGCTAACAAAGGAGGTCGTCGCGACGACTACATCAACGTAGTGCAGAGTGGATGAGGCGCCCGCAGGCCGTGTCCCTACTCGGACCCGTCTGCATCCCGCCAGACTTGGACGCCCGCCAGACTCGGACGCCCGGCACCACCTCCAGTGTCACCTCCACCAAACGTACCAGAACTGCCACTACTTCTACCAACCCCACCTCCACCACAGCAACTAGCACCACCGCCACTACCACACTGTCAACATATATTTTATATGTGTTCTTTAGTCTAGTGTAGGTGTTACATTGTATTTTCTTGCATGGTTAGGTTTTCCTATATCACCCCTTGTATGCTCTTGTGTATTTATTCATTCTGTAAGTTCATAGCTTAACGTGGTATAGAGCCTAAACTCGATCCGATGGGCCCACCGCCTCGCATCCCGACCTAGCCCGTTAGCCACCCCGTGCCCCGTAGCGCCCTGCTAGCACATTAGCCCGCACGTCACCCGTTTGCCCCGTCCCCCCATAGCGCCCCGCTAGCTTGTTAGCCCGCACCCCACCCGCTTGTCTCGCGCCCCTCCCGACGTTTTGCCCTGCACGCGCACACGTACGCAGATTGTGTGCACGCAGCCGCACGCACGCGCACGCACGCGCTGACGCACATACACGAGCAGCTCGCACGCACGCGCGCACAGCATCCACGTACGCGGCTGCACTCATAACACGCCCTGTACTCGCCCGCTATCCGCCGCCTAACCCGCTACCTGCCGCCCCACCCGCGACCTACCTGCTACCCTCCGCCCTACCAATCACCCGCTGCCCCACCTGCTACCCGCCGCCCCACCTGCTTGTCACGATGCGACCTTAGCTATGAAACGAGTTTAGGAGGGCCTAGGCTTAGAAGCCTAGGCCAAGAAGGTGTCGAGAGAAGCGTGAGCTAGGGCAGGAGGGTTTTCCAGAAAGGGTAGTTTCACTATAGGTTGGAAAGAACATATAGCATTGCCACCTTAAGACCACCAGCGCTTCTGCACCTAGCTAGAGATGCATGTCATTCGTCACTTGTTTGCATAGAGATGCTTGTCTTTCTTGTATTGTACTATTGCATCTCCTATATTTGCTATACTCTTGCATGTGGACTGGCTTTGTGGCATCTTGCTTGTTCTCAGACTCTTTGGTGATCTTGAGATCCACCCTGAGATTTGTCTTGTTCTTGTGGTCTAGTCTTGTGACCGTTGCTTGTTCTTGGTGACTGGCCCGGTGACCCTTTCTTTCATACTATTTGGTGACTCAGTGATCCACCTTGATCTGTGTGGTGCTTTCTACAAGACTACCGTCACCTAGACAATGGGGGTGTGGCAACATATATTTTATATGTGTTGTTTAGTCTTGTCTAGGTGTTACATTGTGTTTCCTTGCGTGGTTAGGGTTTCATGTATCAACCCTTGTATGCTCTTGTGTAATATATTTATTTCGTAAGTTCATAACTTAACACACCCTTCCCCCTCTTCTTCCCTTCCTTGCCCCATTTCTGCCAGCCTGCGGCCGAAACAACTGTGTTAAAGTTTAGAAGAAAGAAGAGGGAAGGAGGGGATGCACTAGCAAGAATGGGGATACAAATAGGAAACCCTAGAAGGGTTGTACTCGCTATAGAGCACCCCACTACAGGCTAGAGCATAAGATAACATTCTGACACACCCCCATAGCCAAAGTGGGGTGTAATCAGCAGAGTAAGCAAAGGAGTACAAGCTCAGGGTGGATCACAATGTCACCACACATTCTGAGCACAAGTTCAAGAAGCAATAGTTTAAGTTCACAATTATGAGCAGAGCTAGTGGTAGTCACAACGGGCAAGTGAGGAGGAGGAGAGAGAGTGAGAGGAGAGGAGATAGGAGGCGACGGCTGAAGCTGCAGACACACAGGCAACAGGAGGCAGACTGGCACAGCGGCTACCGGACGAAGTCCCCGGAATACAGGAGTAACAGGCCCCGCGGCTAAAGTAGCGGCAGACGAGCAACGGACCCACGGGCGGCTGGCACAGCTGGCTACGACTGGGCTACCGGACGAAGTCCCCGGAATACAGGTGCTGCTGGCGACACGACGGCAACCTCCATTCAGCTTCCCCAAACTATCCCACTCCCCCCTGGCACATACCCGCTGCTACACCGCTAGCTCCACTCCCCCTTCACCCCCCCTTAGTACCACTCCACCGGCTCCAACAAGTCCACCCCCCCTCAGCGGCAGCTGCAGCACAGGGAGACGGAGGAGGAGGAGGAGCAGGGAACAGTACACAGTGGGTGCACCCCCATACCCCGCACCCCCAAACCCTAATACAGGAGAATGGGGAGTAGGAGGGGTGGGGCACGAGTAGAAGCGCTGGGGGACAGTAGGGAGGGCAGGGGCAGCAAGGAGCGGGCCCACCACGGGCCTGGTAGGGTCGCCCGAACCGCGCGTAGGCGGCCTGAGCCGCGCGCGGGCCTGGCGCCGCCCGTACGGGCCGCGCGCGGGCCTGGCGCAGCCCGTACGGGTGGCGCGCGGGCCTGGCGCAGCCCGTACGGGTCGCGCGCGGGCCTGGCGCAGCCCGTACGGGTCGCGCGCTGGCCTGGCGCAGCCCGTACGGGTCGCGCGCTGCCTGTACGGGCCGCGCGCAGGCCACGACGGGCGACGGGGGGCGACAAAAGGGTCCCCGTCGCCCGTCGCGGCGCCTCCCGAGGGCGACGCGACGGTTGACGGGGCCGAAGCCCGCCGCGCGCCTCGGGGCGCACAGCGGGCAGAGAACCGCCGCGCGCCTCGGGGCGCACGGCGGGCAGAAAACCGCCGCGCGCCTCGGGGCGCACGGCGGGAAGAAAACTGCCACACGCCACGGGGCGTGCGGCACCGAGTGTAGTGGTAGGAGTTGCAGCGGAAGCTAGGAGGTGGTAAGCCCACCCACAGGATCGATCCAAGGGGATCGACCTGCTCTGATAGCATGTTAAAATTTAGAAGAAAGAAGAGGGAAGGAGGGGATGCACTAGCAAGAATGGGGATACAAATAGGAAACCCTAGAAGGGTTGTACTCGCTATAGAGCACCCCACTACAGGCTAGAGCATAAGATAACATTCTGACAAACTGCACAGCTGCAAACGACGCAGCTGCAGCAAGAGGATTAGAGAAGGTGGAAAGATGGGGCACTGCACAACGCTCAAAGTGATAGGGAACTAGCGCGGCAGCGACTAACGCAATGTAGCAGAGGTTACCCTTGATCTCATTGTGAGTGGTCTCAATGAATTTTATCGTAAGATCTGAGGGGTGCTTCTGCAGCAATGCGTCGCGTGCAGAGGCAAGGTCGTCAGGGAGGCGGATGACGATGAAATAGAGGGTGGCAATCGTAGGCGTGGGGATGGTAGTGAGTTGGGCAGGGGTACAGCAAGCATGGTAGCTGGAGCCGAGAGTTTGATGATGTGTGACTAAGTCAGCAGTAGTCTTAAATGCAGCAAGGTCTCAGAAAAAGAAGGCTAAGAGGAGGCGGCCAAGGGAGGCGGAGCAAAGATTGAAATAGCGAGCGGTAATAGCGGCTAATCAATCCTTGGTAGACTTGACCTGGCTGAAATAGACTCTCTCTGCCTCAGAGGGGAGGCTGCTTAGAGCGAGGCGAGCCTCACCTTCACAAGACTTCTACATCAAGGTGGCAAAGCGTACAAGGTGGCAAAGCGTAAGGGGGTAGGCAGGTCACCCGTCGCGTGGGCCTAGAGTGTGTCACCGTCCTGGCACTGGCTCTGGAGGTTAATCTCGGCGTGCACCAGCCAGGTGCTAAACTATTGCGCTCTACTTTGGACCCTGGGAGTTGCCGTGGCGAGAGCTAGCCAGGACTAGGATCGGTGGGCTAGAAGAGCCAGGCTATGAACGACTGGAGTTGGGAACAGTTGGAGCTAGGGTGGCTGGATCTAGGAACGACTAGAGCTTGGAACGGCTAGAGCTAGGAACGGCTGGAGCTAGGAATGACCGGAGCTAGGATTCACTGGAGCTAGGAACAGTTGGAGCTAGGAACGGCTGGAGCTAGGAGTGGTTGAGGTAGGAACCGCTGACTATAAACCCTAAAATGACACCAGAAAAGGAGAAGCGACTTCCAGCTGGTTCCAGAAAAGCCACTTCAAGGAGGAATGATTTGGGAAATTAGGCACAAACAGGTTGGTCAGCAGGGCGTGCTGCAAGAGGGGTGCGCTACTAGCAGGAGAGTTGTGCACGAGCAGGGCGCTGCTGGTGGCTGGTGGTTGCTGGCGCTACAGGCACTACTTATGGCTGGTGGCTGTTAGCGCTGCTGCTGAGCGGCGGCTAGCGCTGATACTGACGACTGCTAGTGCTATTATTGCTGCTTGTGGTTGCAAGCGCTAAGGCTTCTGGCGGCTGCGCACAGTGCCCCCGTGCGCTGCTGCGTGTGTGGCTGCTGTGTGCGGCTGTTGCGTATGCGCTGACTGTTCGCGCACGCTGGCGGCATGCGCACGTATCTGGTTGCATGCACGCGCTGTCGCTAATGCGTGCTCGCTAAGGCTTCAACGCGTTGGTAGGAAAAAACAGCAGGCTGGCGGACTAGACTAGGCTAGGAACGTTCCTACTGTTAGAATCACTAGCAAGGTGAGGATGACGATTAGGTAAGGGGGGGGGTACAAGGACTATCGAGAGTGAAATGTTGTACCCTCTAAGGAGAGAACCCTACACAACCTAGAGTGAAATAAGCAGAACAATATGTTTTGACACACCCCCATAGGTGAAGTAGGGGATAGCCAAACCTAACAGTGGTCACAAGACCAGTCAAGCAAGAGAACAAGCAAGGCAAAGCCCAGGGTGGATCTCAAGGACACCACACAATCTGAGCACAAGCACGCGGCCACAAGGCCAGTTCACATGCAGATTTATAATAGCAAGGCAGTACACAGATCACAACCTAGCAAGAGTAAACATGCAGGTATGAAGATATATAGCAGTGTACAACAAGAGCAAGTCAAGCAACCAGCAGGTGAGGCAGAGTGGGCACAAGCCCAAGAGCAGTGTAGAAATGCTGATGATCACCAGCCGCAAGGGCCTTGGTGAAGACATAAGCAGTGTTAGCCCGAGAGGCCACGAAAGCAAGGCGCAGCTGACCACGCTGCTGCAGCTCACGCGTAAGGAAGTAGCGCAGAGCAATGTGCTTCGTTCTGTGCTCCAGTCTCTGCTCGCAAAACAAGGCAAGCATTGCCTTATTGTCGACGTACAGAACTGGAGGAGAACGAGGCCGCTCCCCCAAGTCGGTCAGCAGGTAGGTCAGCCAGCGGAGCTCCTGTGCAGCCATGGCCCCAGCGTAGATCTCGGCCTCACAGCTGGAACCAAGCACAGAAGAAGAACGAGTGGACCGCCACGAGACAGAACCAGCGCCAAGACTGAAGGTGTAGCCCTGTGGCGAACGCTGAGTCGCCTGGTCGTCGGCCCAAGAAGCGTCAGAGTGTCGTGTGAGGACCACCGAACCCCGTCCTCCAAGCACGAGCCCCATGCCCGATGTGCTGCACAAGTAACGCAGTACCCTCTTCGCAGCATCAAAGTGCACCTTTCGGTGCCTACCGGGTGCCACGTAGCGAGCCAGAAGGCTGAGAGGGTACGCGAGGTCAGGTCGTGTGCACGTCATCAGGTACATGAGGCAGCCCACAAGCTCTGGGTACGGACCACTCGGCTCTACGGACTCGTCCGAAGGTGGAGCTGAGAGCAAATGGCCGGTAGACAGAGGAGTCGGCTGTGGCGAGGAGAACTGGAAGCCGAAGCGCTGAAGGACCTGGTGCACCATGTGTGACTGAGTCAGGGTGATGGTGCGCCGTGCTCTGTCCCGGGTGATCTGCAAGCCAAGATAGCTCCGCAGCTCACCCAGGTCAGTGCAGGTGTGTCTCTCCTGCAGCTCTGCCTTCACTAGGGCCAATGCCTCAGTGTCAGCAGTAGCAAAAACCAAGTCGTCGACGTACACGAGGATGTAGAACGGCGGCAGAGTAGTGTCGGTGCGTAGAAACAGCGACGGGTCAGCAGTCGAAGGAGCAAACCCAAGAGCCGCAAGTGTCGTCCTCAATGTGTCGTGCCACTCACGGGGCGCCTGACGCAGGCCGTACACTGGTCACCGTAGGCTCCACTGGGTACCCGCAGGAAACGACCCAGTGAAGCCCTGTGGACGGCGCAACCAGATGGCCTCGTGAAGGCTACCCTGCAAGAAAGCTGTCGAGAAGTCGAGGGAGTGCAGCTCGTAGTCACGCTGAGCTGCAACGTGCAGCAACACCCGAAGAGTGGTCATCTTCGGGGTGGGGGAGCAGGTCTGAAAGAAGTCGACCCCCTCACGCTGACTGAAGCCTCGAGCAATGTAACGTGCCTTGAAGGCAGGCGGAGAACCCGGCGGCCGCTTCACCCTGAAAATCCACATGCCACTGACGATGTTCGCCCCAGGTGGGGGAACCTCGTCGACGTAGGTGCCTGTGGACTTCCAGGAAGCCATCTCTGCGTCCATGGCTGTCTGCCACTGAGAGGAGTACTCACCCGAAATCGCCTCCCTGTAGGAGCGCGGGGTGGGGATGTCAAGTGCATCCGGGTCTCCCTCAGGGGCAAGCAGCATGGTCGCGTGATGGGTTGAAGCGGCAGCAAGGCACTCCAGCTCCTCCTGTCTGTCCTCAAGAACGTCACAGCTAAGGGCAGTACAGCCAAGAGCAGTCTCACCCCCGACGGACGGAGGACAGGCAGGGACAGGGTCAGAGACAAGACTCGCAAGGTAGTCTAGGCAGTACACAGCAGCAAAGTCTACAAGCTCAGCTACTAGGGCAGAAGCAGCAGGAGACGAGAACACAGGGTCCGTCACAACCGTAGCAAGAAGGCGAGTAACAGTCGGACTGGACGCACGAGCAAGGTCAGACGGAGGGTCAGCAACGTCAGGCAGAGAGGACGCAGGAGGTAACGGTAGTACAACACGCTGAGGAGCAGAGGAAGGACGGAGTGTCATGTCGTGAGTGCCGGGGACAGCTGGAGCACGCGGGCGACGAACACGAAGAACACGAGCACGGACAGCAGCTCTAAGCTCAGGCTCAAGGTCAAAGCTAGGCTCAGGCTCTCAACGCTCAGGGGTGGAAGCACAAGTCTCAGGCTCTCGCACTTGGTCAGGGACTCTGACACCGTAGTGTAAGGAGCAGGAGCAGGCAGTGGGGAGTGTGGTAGCAGTGGTGGCTGTGACTGGTCCGCTGGCGGACACAGCAACGGAGGAGTAGTACCTGCCACAGGGAAGCCAGTAGCACCTGGCGGAAGACTGAGAAGGTGGCGAAGAGCACCAGTAGCTCCCGTACCTCCAGCACGAGCAGCTCCTCCAGTACCCCCAGCATCACCTCCAGCACCAGTAGCACCAGCACCTCTAGCACCAGTAGTACCTCCAGCACCTCCAGTGCCTCCAGCTCCAGCTCCAGCGCCTCCAGCACCAGTAGTACCTCCAGTACCTCCTGTGCCAGCAGCTCCAGTAGCACCTCCTGCACCTCCAGCACCAGCAGTACCACCTGCTCCGGCAGCTCCAGCACCTCCAGTACGAGCACCTCCGGGACCAGTAGCTCCAACACTTCCAGTACCTCCAGCTCCAATTCCTCCTGTACCAGCATTACCAGCACCTCCAGGGTCAGCAGCTCCCGCAGCTCCAGCACCAGTAGCATCAGCACCTCCAGTGCCACCAGCTCCAGTACCTCCAGCACCGGCAGCAGCTCCAGTACCCCCAGCACCAGCAGCTCCAGTACCTCCTGCACCAGCAGCACCACTAGTACCTCCAGTAGTACCTCCAGCACCCCCAGCACCAGCAGTACCTCTAGTACCTCCAGTAGGACCTCCAGGCCTAGTAGCTCCAGTACCTCTAGCTCCAGGACCTCCAGAAGGACTCGCCACCCCCAGAGTCAGCACCCGAAGTCTCAGCACCCCCAGAGTCAGCACCCAAAGTCTCAGTACCCTCAGTCCCAGGACCCTCAGGCTCATCACCCTCAGTCCCAGCACCCTCAGTCTTAGCACCCTCAATCGCAGCACCCTCAGGCTCAGAACCCTCAGTCCCAGCACCCTCAGTCTCTGCTCCAGTGTCCACAGCAGTAGGCTGCAGAGGCGGCGAAGACGGCAGAGGTGGGAACCTGGGGGGGGTAGCCAGACGAGGAGAGCGGGCACCCCCAGACTCACCACCCCCAGCCCCAGCTCCAGTAGTCTAAGCTCCAGAGTCCACAGCAGCAGGCTGCGGAGGTGGCGAAGACGGCCGTGGCGGGAAACCCGGGGGGGTCGCCAAGCGAGGAGTGTGGCGAGTGGTCGCCGTGTCGTCGGCGACGGCGTCACCCCCCTCAGGTGAGTCAGAGGAGTCAGAAGAGATCTCAACTGGCTCATCCAAGGGGGGTGGGTCTACTTGGGACACACCCGAGGGAGCAGGACCCTGTGGGGGGAGGGGGTCTACGGGGGGGGGGCACTGGTACCAGGAAGAGGGGTGCAAGGGGGACCGGGTGGGACGCGTGCGGGTGAAGTCGGTAGTAACAGACCGACTCGTCGAAGGTGACGTCCTGAGAGGACAGAACACGACGCAAGGCAGGGTGGTAGAACTGCCAGGGTGGAGCGGCGGCGGGGAAGCCCAGGAAGATACAGCGGAGAGTACGAGGATAGAGCTTGCTCGCTTTGGTATCGCGAACAAGGGAGAGCGCGCCCCACACCCGAAACGACGACACATCACCAGGCTGTCCCGTCCAACGAAGTGTGGGCGAGGTCTCTGGAGCAGAGACACGGGGCCAGAGGTTGAGCTGATGCGCGGCTTATCGGACCGCAAACGGCCACAGGAAATGGGGAGCAGCTGCATGGATCATGGAGGTACGAGCAACCTCCATGATCAGGCCAATGCGACGCTCAGCGATCCCATTTTTCTGCGGAGAGGCCGGAAGTGTGAACGACTGGGTGATGCCCTCATCATGGCAGAACGTCTCAAGGACGCCAGAAGAGAACTCACCACCCCTGTCAGAGTGCAGACGCAGGACTGGGAAGTCCTGCTGAAAGCGCTCGTGTAGCTGGAGACGAGTAGCACGGATCCAGGGGATCAAAACACCGCTGACGTCCGCCTTGCGACGCAAGGGGAAGACTGTGGTGTAGCGTGTGTAGTCGTCAGCAACCAGCAGGAAGTAGCGCTCTTTGTCCGTCCCACCGACGGGGGCCGGGCCCCACACGTCTAGGTGGAGAGTCTGCAGAGGAGCAGTGGTCGGAGGAAACTCGGAGGAGTGAGGAGCGGCGCGCTGCCGCCCCTCGACGCAAGGAAGGCATGGCAGCGCAAGTGAGCGCGGGAGGGGGGGCAGGGTCGTAGGGAGGCCAGAGACCAGGAGCCGGGAGTGCATGCCGCGCAGACGCTGCAGGGAGGGGTGACCAAGACGGTGGTGCCAGCGCTGAGTCTCGTGCGTGAGTACTCTGCACGAGCAAGACGCAGCTAACAACCCTGACGCAGACGCTCAACTCGATGCAGCTACCTGACCTGACTCAGCCACCTGTGCAGACGCAGCGGCCAGTGTGTACAGACTAGACCCAGGCTGTCGAGTGAACGTAGCCAGGTGACGGCCAGTCCGGGATCACGTACAGATCGCCACACGCTGCCCTCGAGGAATAAATGTATCAACCCAAACATCCTGAATGGCAGCGTTGCTCACCAAGTTCGTCGAGAACGTGGGAGGTGGAGACCTGACAAAGAGCCGAAGGGAACTGCTGGACAAGGGAGGACCGTGGAGGCTCTCGCAACCCCTGGGCCCCCAGAGGGGTCAGCCAGTGAGACTGGGACAGGTGCTGTGAGTGGTGTGACTGTGGTGCAATCACGGAAGAAGCAACTTGACGCGCCTGAGTCAAGCGTGAAAGTGTGCAAGACCTCAGCTGAGGCAGGACCTGTAGTAGTAGACGCACTAGCACTTAGAGCGTCGGTAGACTCACGGGCACCTAGAGCTACAGCAGACTCACTAGCACCTGGAGCGGCAGCAGACTCACTAGCACCTGGAGCAGCGGTCCTAACAGAACGATACCCTCCACCACCAGGACGACCTCGCTGAATAACCCACTCACGAAGCTGCCGAGGGGTGGGGTCGTCCGGGAGAAGCAGTGCCCGCTGCTGTCCACCCCTGGCCGCAGCAACTGCCGCGGAATTGGCCATGACAGACAGTGACTGTCAGGAGTAGGTCCAGCACCTCCAGCTCCTACAGCGCCAGCAGCACCTCCTGCACTCCCAGCAGCACCTCCTCCACTCCCAGTAGCACGAGTAGCAGCAGCAGCAGTAGTAACAGCAGCAGGGCGGTTCGGTGGGGCTGGGAGGCCACACCTCCACCACTCCCAGCAGTTCTCCCTCCAGCAGCAGCAGTAGCAGGGCGGCTCGGGCAGCAGCAGCAGACCGAGCAGTAGCAGCAGCAGCAGTAGACCGAGTAGCACTAGTTGTCGCTGCAGTAGTTGCAGCAGCAGCAGTAGTGACAGCTCAGGTTTGGGCGGCGCGGCTCGGACAGGGCGGCGCGGCTCGGGTTCAGTGGCGGAGCAGCAGCAGCAAGGAGGAGCAGCTGCAGCAAGTGGCAGCAGCAGCAGCAGCAAGAAGGAGCAGCTGCAGCAAGTAGCAGCAGCAGCAGCAGCAGCAGCAGCAGGGAGGAGCAGCTGCAGCAAGTAGCAGCAGCAGTAGCAAGGAGGAGCAGCTGCAGCAAGTAGCGGCAGCAGCAGCAAGGAGGAGCAGCTACAGCAAGTAGCAGCAGCAGTAGCAAGGAGGAGCAGCTGCAGCAAGTAGCAGCAACAGTAGCAGGGCAGTGCAGGCGGCAGCAGCACTGCAGCAGCAGTTCAGGCGCAGCAGCGAAGCAGCAGCGTGAGTGCAGCAGTAACACGGGCCGCGTGCGGGCCAGGCATGGGCTGTAAGGGCTGCTTGTGGGCCTGGCGCGGGCTGTACGAGCTGCGTGGGGGCCTGGCGCGGGCTGTTCGAGCTGCGTGCGGGCCTGGCGCGGGCTGTACAGGCTGCGTGCGGGCCTGACGTGGGCTGTACGGGCTACGCGTCGGGCCTACGCGCGCAGCAGGTGCGTGCTAGGGGCTGGCGGGCAGCGTGAGTGGCGCGCGCAGCAGCAGGAACGAGGGGGGACCGGGTGTAGGGGCTAACGGGCCGCGCGAGTGGCGCACGGGGCAGCTAAGGCGCGGTCAGGGGGGGGGGGGGGTGTCACACGTGACTAGGCAGAAGAATCGCGCCTAGGGCAGAAAAATGAACCGTTTCGCCTAGGGCGCGTTTTCGCATTTCGCGTTTCTCCTAGGGGCGCGACTCGGGCAGCAGATCGAAATAGCAGTGGTGGGCCCTTTTAAAAATTCGGTCCTAAGGAGCATTTTGCTCTTAATACCATGTTAGAATCACTAGCTAGGTGAGGATGACGATTAGGTAAGGGGGGGGGGTACAAGGACTATCGAGAGTGAAATGTTGTACCCTCTAAGGAGAGAACCATACACAACATAGAGTGAAATAAGCAGAACAATATGTTTTGACACCTACTCGATGATACCTTCTCATAATTATGCAATCGAAATGGTCTGATTAGTAGGAGTTGGGTAAAATATGCAAATCTATAAAGTTTTGTACCCAATATGAGGCAACGCATTAAAGCATAACAACCATATATAACATTTGACTAGCAGCTACGCTAGTATTGACATGAAAGTTATTCTCAAAGGTTCGCACAATATGATGCCACGGGTGCATGCCACACATTCAACAAGTTATTGCAAATTCGTGCAGCAATGCGTTCAAATGGAATCACTATCTCGATGAGTAATCCTACATTTTTACAATGGGAAATATGAAGCTATGGAAATGGATTAAAGATGTAGTGTGCAAACCTTATGCGCATGGTTTAGTTGGCCGACCTGGGTTCGCGGGGCTGCCGGAACTGGCTGACGTGTGAGGTGTTTTCCCTCCGCTGTTTTCGCAAGCGCCTCTGCTGGGTGCAGGTGGGTCATTGACGGTACAGATATTGCTCCCATTCCTTGAACTTACGTAATCGCATGGTGGTGACATGAAGCGGAATGTGGGGAAACGATCGGCGGAGCTGTTCAGGTGGGGTGGGCTGAACGATGAGCTTCAGGTGGCGACGCTCCGCCAGGCCTCTTGAATCAGAGGGTACTTTCATTCTTTAGCCAGTGTTTCAGAGTCATCATATACGAACCCGGGTGATGGTATATATCGCTTTGTACTGCTTGTACCGAGCAGAACGCCCCTCTTTCGTTTATCACATACAGCCAAACCCGCCCAGTTTGATCCTGTGTTGAATTAACAAAACACTCGAAATTGGCGAGCCCTTTGCTTATCCCTGCTGCCCACCTCTTGTCTCTAGCTCCTCGAGTGGTTAGCGGGAATTAAACTCTGTTTGCGAGGATTTCACTTCCAGTTCCGAAACGAGTGGAAATATAGATCCCGAAATTTCGTGAGCATGCTACTCGTGGCACTCTGCGTTGGCAGGGTGAACCTGGGTCACGACTCGTTTCTGAGCTGTCAGCAGGAGAGGGGATGTCAGATTCAACTTCGACTGTCCTTGGCAGCACGACATACGGCGCAATGTGCGCTTCAGATCCAGTTCGCTTGGGCATGAGCGAATGAATTCTTGTTCGCAGACGAGCATGGGGAAACAGGAAAGTTACACTACGGTTTTACACATGTAGGTGCGGTTAAGAGGGGCGAAGATCTTGTTCCACAAGCGTACCACATGCCTTGGCGCTTCTCTGCCCAGCCACACACCACACCTCCGTACTACAGATGACTACGCAACGTGAGAAAATCAATACAAGTTGTGGTTTAGAAATAGCCGATCACACGAAAATTACTAATCAAGTCTCTTTAACTGTTTCCTACTAGCCAGTCACTCTGCGATTGAGATTTTCTTCGGTAGTACTAGCTTACACATAGAGGTAGAACACATCGACTTTCGTGGCAACGATGGCGACGCGAAACCTCCACGGTCCGCTCTTCCTCCTTGCGGTACTACTACTCAGCGCTGTCGTCGCGGCGCACGCGCAGTACTCTGCCTCGGCCGCTCTAAAGAAGATCGAGTCCAAACTATCACTTGCCGGAATGACGTCCTCGCTCCAGTACATGAGGGCATGTGGTGAGCTCTCCGTGCAACGTGGCGCGTCACGTGCACCACTGTGGCTGATCAAGTCCTGTCCACAACGAAGACGACGCTACTCTTGCCATTGAACAGCGCGTGGGGCAGGCTCAGCTCGACAGTGTTGAGCTCCCTCAACAAGAATCCCACCAGCATGTGGCAGGTGTTTGCGTACAACTTGCTGGGTGCATATTACACGGTCAATGGCCTCGCCGCGATTCCGTACAACACACAGGTGAGCCGTTTGCTCACTTCGGAAAATCTGAACTCATAAGAGTCAGCCCCCTCTTCACTATAGTATGCGCTGCGTGCCATGCTCCCGCCTCCATGTGCGGCTTTTCTCAAGAATCATGCGTTAATTTTCTCACCTCTTCTCCTAGAAGAGTCCTTTTGTTCCCATTCGTTCCCTCTTCCTGACTCCGTTCCTCTCTGCTTCTCACCCGCCCTGCAACGCAACAGATTCCGACGGGGCTTGGGGGGTCGATGATGGTAAAGCGCTTATCGACGCAGGCCGTGCAATTTGGGAGACCCGACGGAAGGGGTGGCACCTATGTCAAGATGAACGTGTACCAGCACCCCCAGGTGGAGATATATGGGGTGGACAACGTCTTGATGCCCCCTAAGTTTAGCTAAAAGCTCCATCTGCATTTTCCAGCACGCATTTGTGCCTTCATACAGCTTGCTTTGTGCTAAGCAGAGCGAGATTGTATGAAAATTGTATAACTTGGTCATATATTTAAACCTCACCAACCAACCTAGCCTAGCTTTTTCACGCCCTGCACCACTCTGGCAGACCCTTTGATTTGGCATTATCTACATTTTATAGAAACCGGGACGCATATCATGCAGCAGAATCATGCTGGGAGAGCAATGGATTTACTAAGATGCAGGAAGAATACACAATAACCGGACACTTCAAAGGAAATTGAACAGCATAACTAGACAAGTCACTTGAAATTCAGTCAAGTCAATACTTCAGCCCGTTAATGTGCCATCATTTCATACCTGAATGTGCCATTGAGTTATACCTGTTCTCCGAATTTGGGCTTTTTACCTCGGAATCCCCCCATCCCTCCCCAACCCTATGGACCATGCATCTGTTTTTGCATGGTCTGGTATGTTAGACAACCTGCACTCTGCCCCAGGAAGTGCCAATGTGTGTGTGCAACAAGACTTTCATATACCGCTTGTGGACAGGGCAACGCATCCGTCTAGCGACCGTGTTGAGCAGATGGCCAATCCTTGTGTTTTCAAATACCTGTACCTTGGATCCTGTTTTTCAGTAGTAATGGGGGTTGCGTGCGTGCGCGCGTGCGTGCGCGTGTGTGTGTGTGTGTGTGGGGGGGGGGGGGGGCGCGTATCTGAAGTTTCTCGGAGGCTGCAAGGTCATATTGGCTGCATCAAGTTTGTTCTATGCCTCTGTAACCTAGTGCCATGGTAAGTCTGCAAACAGCCCACCCTAAGTGACAACAAACCAGAGACCAATGGTTGGCTCTCTTGTTATCAACGACATATCCACTTGCTTCAAGACTGTGCCCTGCCCTGGTTCTTCTTGGGAATCCTTCAAACAACACGTTTGTAGCACTTTATGCTCAATTACCATTTCTGTTGGACTCTTAAACCAGGACATTGTGGCATTTTGCCGTGTCGCAATACTCAAAAGGGTAGTTGTTTGGCGCTACCATGGCTTCAGTGGTGATGGAAAAGGGTTTGTCGTAACTTGGAAGGTCATAATCCACTTGAATCCACAACGCCCGATACCCCACCTGCCAACACATCACATCCAGGGAACACGGGAGTGAGATGACACATGTTATGAAAAACAAGCAAGCCCATAGAAAGTCCACATCCTTATATTTCCTTTGGGAAACCTCACTCCAGGCAGCCAGCTGTCGCCTGGTAGCCATAGCCGTAGTTAGCAGCGTGAGGATGATCAATGTCTCACCTTGGGAATGTCGCTGACAGTGGCGCTGAAATGCCACTTGCCATCGTCCTTCCTTGTAGGGGGCGTGACTTTATCTTGGAAGAAGGCGATGGGTTGCACACAGAGCTTCCCCAGCCTGCTCACGTAGCTCCCCGCCGGGCCCTGGAACGGCAGCACACTGCCATGCGATCCCACGACATGAACCGTATGGCGTACAGTCACATGGCGTACAATCACATGGCGTACAGTCACATGGCATACAGTCACATGGCATACAGTCAAATGGCGTGCAGTCACATGGCACACAGTCACATGGCACAAAGTCACATGGCACACAGTCACATGACAGTCGCATGGCATAAAAACATGGAATGGGGTGAGTACCATATGGTGACATCAAGGAACGTCTGTACAGTCACAAGTCATACAATCACATGTGCAGTCACATGTATCGACAAGAAAGGTACACAACATAAAACAATAAGGGAAACGAATGTACTGGAGGCACAGCAAGGCAGTGAGGGGGCACAGCAAGACAGTGAGGAGGCACGGCAAGACAGTGAGGAGGCACGGCAAGACAGTGAGGAGGCACGGCAAGACAGTGAGGAGGCACGGCAAGACAGTGAGGCACGGCAAGACAGTGAGGAGGCACGGCAAGACAGTGAGGAGGCACGGCAAGACAGTGAGGAGGCACGGCAAGACAGTGAGGAGGCACGGCAAGACAGTGAGGAGGCACGGCAAGACAGTGAGGAGGCACGGCAAGACAGTGAGTAGGCACGGCAAGACAGTGAGGAGGCACGGCAAGACAGTGAGGAGGCACGGCAAGACAGTGAGGAGGCACGGCAAGACAGTGAGGAGGCACGGCAAGACAGTGAGGAGGCACGGCAAGACAGTGAGGAGGCACGGCAAGACAGTGAGGAGGCACGGCAAGACAGTGAGGAGGCACGGCAAGACAGTGAGGAGGCACGGCAAGACAGTGAGGAGGCACGGCAAGACAGTGAGGAGGCACGGCAAGACAGTGAGGAGGCACGGCAAGACAGTGAGGAGGCACGGCAAGACAGTGAGGAGGCACGGCAAGACAGTGAGGAGGCACGGCAAGACAGTGAGGAGGCACGGCAAGACAGTGAGGAGGCACGGCAAGACAATGAGGAGGCACGGCAAGACAGTGAGGAGGCACGGCAAGACAGTGAGGAGGCACGGCAAGACAGTGAGGAGGCACGGCAAGACAGTGAGGAGGCACGGCAAGACAGTGAGGAGGCACGGCAAGACAGTGAGGAGGCACGGCAAGACAGTGAGGAGGCACGGCAAGACAGTGAGTAGGCACGGCAAGACAGTGAGGAGGCACGGCAAGACAGTGAGGAGGCACGGCAAGGCACTGAGGTTGTGCAAAACGCATCACACACAGCAACACCCACATGGTGGGAAGGAGTGAGCAGCTGAGGTTGCCGCCTCTCACCATCCCGTCCCTCCGCTCACCATCCCATCTCACCGCTCACCATCCCGTCCCTCCGCTCACCATCCCATCTCACCGCTCACCATCCCATCTCACCGCTCACCATCCCATCTCACCGCTCACCATCCCATCTCACCGCTCACCATCCCATCTCACCGCTCACCATCCCATCTCACCGCTCACCATCCCATCTCACCGCTCACCATCCCATCTCACCGCTCACCATCCCATCTCACCGCTCACCATCCCATCTCACCGCTCACCATCCCATCTCACCGCTCACCATCCCATCTCACCGCTCACCATCCCATCTCACCGCTCACCATCCCATCTCACCGCTCACCATCCCATCTCACCGCTCACCATCCCATCTCACCGCTCACCATCCCATCTCACCGCTCACCATCCCATCTCACCGCTCACCATCCCATCTCACCGCTCACCATCCCATCTCACCGCTCACCATCCCATCTCACCGCTCACCATCCCATCTCACCGCTCACCATCCCATCTCACCGCTCACCATCCCATCTCACCGCTCACCATCCCATCTCACCGCTCACCATCCCATCTCACCGCTCACCATCCCATCTCACCGCTCACCATCCCATCTCACCGCTCACCATCCCATCTCACCGCTCACCATCCCGTCCTGCCTTGGTGCAGAATGAACCGGAAGTCGCGCCGCTTGCTGCCCATGAAGGTCTTCCCAGTCCTGCCAGCAACACACGCGTGCACGCATGGGGGGAGGCGGGGGGGGGAGTGAATGGGAGAGAGTGGGAGACGATGGGTGGGAGTGGGAGATAATGGAAGTGCAAAGGGGAAAGGGAGGAGGCATGAGAAATCAGGATGAGGCTGTTGGGGGAAGTGGTCATAATTGGGGGTGGTGGGGGCGTGGGTGGAAGCAGGGAGCGGCGGTGAGTCCCTGTGTGCAGGTCAACGCCTCCCATGGCGTGTGGTCAGAGTGGTCGGAGGGGTCAATGTGGTCGGATTGGTCAGAGTGGTGAGATCAATGAGAGCAATGCTCACCACCATGCTCCCACCGCCATTCCCTCGCCATGCTTCCACATTCCCGTACCATGCTTGCACAGCCACAGGCTTAACCTCTGACGTGGCATGGATGGTGTAGGAGGGCCAATCAAAGCGCCACGTAAGCTTGGGCCAGAGCACGCGAGTGAGCAGAGGGGAGCAGGTCCAAGGCAGCAGCAGCGGAGGGGCAGCAGGGCGCCCCCCCAACGCCAGCGAGAACAGCCCCGCCCTCCCAATGGTGCTGCTGCTGCTGCTGCTGCTGCCGGTAGGATTGGAAGAGGAGGGGGGTGAAGATGAGGGTTGGTGAGAGGAGGAAGGGGAGGTGGGTGGGCGCCAGGTGAGGGAGGGGCGGCTGGACGGGGGCAGGGCGGCGCAGGAGGAGGTGTGGTGGAGCAGCGCGAGGAAGAAGGACATGCAGGCGTCGTAGCCCTGATGGGGGGGAGTTGAGGAGGGGCGAGGGTAGGCGTGAGTGGGGGGATGGCAGTGCAATACAAAGGTGAGGACGACGCACACGCAGGCGAGCAGGCAAGCAGACACGCAGGCGAGCAGGCAAGCAGGTAAGCAGGCGAGCAGGCAAGCAGGCGAGCAGGCGAGCAGGCGAGCAGGCAAGCAGACACGCAGGCGAGCAGGCAAGCAGGTAAGCAGGCGAGCAGGCAAGCAGGCGAGCAGGCGAGCAGGCGAGCAGGCAAGCAGACACGCAGGCGAGCAGGCAAGCAGACACGCAGGCGAGCAGGCAAGCAGGTAAGCAGGCGAGCAGGCAAGCAGGCGAGCAGGCGAGCAGGCGAGCAGGCAAGCAGACACGCAGGCGAGCAGGCAAGCAGGTAAGCAGGCGAGCAGGCAAGCAGGCGAGCAGGCGAGCAGGCGAGCAGGCAAGCAGACACGCAGGCGAGCAGGCAAGCAGACACGCAGGCGAGCAGGCAAGCAGGTAAGCAGGCGAGCAGGCAAGCAGGCGAGCAGGCGAGCAGGCGAGCAGGCAAGCAGACACGCAGGCGAGCAGGCAAGCAGGTAAGCAGGCGAGCAGGCAAGCAGGCGAGCAGGCGAGCAGGCGAGCAGGCAAGCAGACACGCAGGCGAGCAGGCAAGCAGACACGCAGGCGAGCAGGCAAGCAGGTAAGCAGGCGAGCAGGCAAGCAGGCGAGCAGGCGAGCAGGCGAGCAGGCAAGCAGACACGCAGGCGAGCAGGCAAGCAGGTAAGCAGGCGAGCAGGCAAGCAGGCGAGCAGGCGAGCAGGCGAGCAGGCAAGCAGACACGCAGGCGAGCAGGCAAGCAGACACGCAGGCGAGCAGGCAAGCAGGTAAGCAGGCGAGCAGGCAAGCAGGCGAGCAGGCGAGCAGGCGAGCAGGCAAGCAGACACGCAGGCGAGCAGGCAAGCAGGTAAGCAGGCGAGCAGGCAAGCAGGCGAGCAGGCGAGCAGGCGAGCAGGCAAGCAGACACGCAGGCGAGCAGGCAAGCAGACACGCAGGCGAGCAGGCAAGCAGGTAAGCAGGCGAGCAGGCAAGCAGGCGAGCAGGCGAGCAGGCGAGCAGGCAAGCAGACACGCAGGCGAGCAGGCAAGCAGACACGCAGGCGAGCAGGCAAGCAGGTAAGCAGGCGAGCAGGCAAGCAGGCGAGCAGGCGAGCAGGCGAGCAGGCAAGCAGACACGCAGGCGAGCAGGCAAGCAGGTAAGCAGGCGAGCAGGCAAGCAGGCGAGCAGGCGAGCAGGCGAGCAGGCAAGCAGACACGCAGGCGAGCAGGCAAGCAGACACGCAGGCGAGCAGGCAAGCAGGTAAGCAGGCGAGCAGGCAAGCAGGCGAGCAGGCGAGCAGGCGAGCAGGCAAGCAGACACGCAGGCGAGCAGGCAAGCAGGTAAGCAGGCGAGCAGGCAAGCAGGCGAGCAGGCGAGCAGGCGAGCAGGCAAGCAGACACGCAGGCGAGCAGGCAAGCAGACACGCAGGCGAGCAGGCAAGCAGGTAAGCAGGCGAGCAGGCAAGCAGGCGAGCAGGCGAGCAGGCGAGCAGGCAAGCAGACACGCAGGCGAGCAGGCAAGCAGGTAAGCAGGCGAGCAGGCAAGCAGGCGAGCAGGCGAGCAGGCGAGCAGGCAAGCAGACACGCAGGCGAGCAGGCAAGCAGGTAAGCAGGCGAGCAGGCAAGCAGGCGAGCAGGCGAGCAGGCGAGCAGGCAAGCAGACACGCAGGCGAGCAGGCAAGCAGGTAAGCAGGCGAGCAGGCAAGCAGGCGAGCAGGCGAGCAGGCGAGCAGGCAAGCAGACACGCAGGCGAGCAGGCAAGCAGGTAAGCAGGCGAGCAGGCAAGCAGGCGAGCAGGCGAGCAGGCGAGCAGGCAAGCAGACACGCAGGCGAGCAGGCAAGCAGGTAAGCAGGCGAGCAGGCAAGCAGGCGAGCAGGCGAGCAGGCGAGTAGGCAAGCAGGAAAGCAGGCAAGCAGGCGAGCAGGAGAGGCAGAGCGAGAGGCGGCTCACCCACTGAGAGGAGTGCAGCACCATGTGGTCGATGTTGGGCAGCAGCTTCAGGAACTTGGGCTCTGGTAGCCCCTCCCAGTAGTTGTAGCTGCCCCACCGTGCACAGGGGGGGGGATGCGGGGCGGAGAGGGGAGTATGAGGTGGGACGAGGTGCATTGCCAATGATCAGGTGAGAAGGTGAAAGATGAACCGTGAAAGATGCACGGTGAAAGATGAACTGAGAGATGGACGGTGGGAGATGGACGCTGAGAGATGGACGGTGGGAGATGGACGGTGGGAGATGGACGGTGGGAGATGGACGGTGGGAGATGGACGGTGGGAGATGGACGCTGAGAGCTTTGAAGCAATGAAGTAATGAAAGTCTCCATCAGCTGACATTAACAAGGAACGCCCAAGTTCAACATTTTCTTGTCCCTACTTTCTCATGATGCTCCTTGTGAACATTCCCATTCCCCCCTTTCAACCCCCCTTCCCCCATCCGCACCACCCTCCCCACCTCTGTTCCCCCATCCTCCCTCTCCACCTGCAGAGAAGCTCGGGGTCACGGAGGCAATGCCTGCCTCTCACCCACCTATCGCGGAGGCCCACCTGTCATCGCGGCGCCCACCTGTCATCGCGGCGCCCACCTGTCATCGCGGCGACCACCTGTCATCACCGCACCCCACCTGTCATCACCGCACCCCACCTGTCATCACCGCACCCCACCTGTCATCACCGCACCCCACCTGTCATCGAGGGCGAAGAACTCGTCGTTGGCAGCGGAGACAATGAGCTTGGGCATGGTGAGGCGCTCGCGGTAGCTGTACGCGTCCACCAGCTCCTGTGGCCGCGGGAGGGAGGGGAGGTTTGGTGGGGGGGTTAGGTACAGGCCGGATGACACCTTTTGAGCCGACCCAAAAGGAGGGCGAGTTGGGTGGGGTGGTTGGGTGGGGTGGTCGGGAGGGAGGGCGAGTTGGGTGGGGTGGTTGGGTGGGGGTTTTAGGTAAAGGCCGGGTGACATCTTTTGGCGACTCAGAAGGCATGGTGAGGCGGTCACGGTAGCTGTACGCGTCCACCAGCTCCTGTGGCCGCGGGAGGGAGGGATGGAGGATGAAGGGGGAGGGAGGGAGGGAGGGGGGGTGGAGGGGGCGGTAGGTACAGCTCAGCAGGGTACTCTTAAGGCGGTGACGGTAGCTGTATGCGTCCACCAGCTCCTATGGGCGCGGGAAGACAGGGGAAGGCGGGGAGGTACGGTCGGCCAGCAGCTTTTGAGCCCACTGAAAATGCATGGTGGTAGCTGTAGCACAGCACATGCTTGCTTCTTCCATGCGTGGACAGGTGACAGCACATGTGTGGGTATGACAGGACATGTGTGGGTATGACAGCACATGTGTGGGTATGACAGGACATGTGTGGGTAAGACAGCACATGTGTGGGTATGACAGCACATGTGTGGGTATGACAGGACATGTGTGGGTAAGACAGGACATGTGTGGGTATGACAGCACATGTGTGCGTATGACAGCACATGTGTGGGTATGACAGCACATGTGTGCGTATGACAGGACATGTGTGGGTATGACAGCACATGTGTGCGTATGACAGCACGCACGTATGACAGCACATGTGTGGGTATGACAGGACATGTGTGCGTATGACAGGACATGTGTGGGTAAGACAGGACATGTGTGGGTATGACAGGACATGTGTGGGTATGACAGGACATGTGTGGGTATGACAGCACATGTGTGGGTATGACAGGACATGTGTGGGTATGACAGGACATGTGTGGGTATGACAGGACATGTGTGGGTATGACAGCACATGTGTGCGTATGACAGCACGCACGTATGACAGCACATGTGTGGGTATGACAGGACATGTGTGCGTATGACAGGACATGTGTGGGTAAGACAGGACATGTGTGGGTATGACAGCACATGTGTGGGTATGGCAGCACATGTGTGGGTATGACAGGACATGTGTGGGTAAGACAGGACATGTGTGGGTAAGACAGGACATGTGTGGGTATGACAGCACATGTGTGCGTATGACAGCACATGTGTGGGTATGACAGCACATGTGTGCGTATGACAGGACATGTGTGGGTATGACAGGACATGTGTGGGTATGACAGGACATGTGTGGGTATGACAGCACATGTGTGGGTATGACAGGACATGTGTGGGTATGACAGGACATGTGTGGGTATGACAGGACATGTGTGGGTATGACAGCACATGTGTGCGTATGACAGGACATGTGTGGGTATGACAGGACATGTGTGGGTATGACAGGACATGTGTGGGTATGACAGCACATGTGTGGGTATGGCAGCACATGTGTGGGTATGACAGGACTCTCACAGCGAGCTGATAGAAGTGCAGCTGGAATGCATTGCTGCGAGTGGCGTTGTACTCCACTCCACGTGGAGTGGAAGCGCAGCAGAATGGCTTTTGAGTCGACTCTAAGTTCACATCACATCTCTGAGCAAGACAGGAGGAGGCTTACCATGAACCTGTTGAACTGCGGCTTACCATGAACCTGTTGAACTGCGGCTTACCATGAACCTGTTGAACTGCGGCTTACCATGAACCTGTTGAACTGCGGCTTACCATGAACCTGTTGAACTGCGGCTTACCATGAACCTGTTGAACTGCGGCTTACCATGAACCTGTTGAACTGCGGCTTACCATGAACCTGTTGAACTGCGGCTTACCATGAACCTGTTGAACTGCGGCTTACCATGAACCTGTTGAACTGCGGCTTACCATGAACCTGTTGAACTGCGGCTTACCATGAACCTGTTGAACTGCGGCTTACCATGAACCTGTTGAACTGCGGCTTACCATGAACCTGTTGAACTGCGGCTTACCATGAACCTGTTGAACTGCGGCTTACCATGAACCTGTTGAACTGCGGCTTACCATGAACCTGTTGAACTGCGGCTGGAGGATCTTGAGGGTGATGTTGTACTCGACGTGGAAGCGCAGCAGGATGGGCCAGCCGCCCAGCGAGCGGAACATGTGGCGGTAGCTCGCCACCATGCTGAAGAAATCGTAGCCGTACGATATGATCCCCACCACCCTCTGCCGTGGGCGGATTGACGGGGATGGGAGAGGGAGGGGGGGGGAGAGGGGAGGGGATGACAAGGTGGAGAGGGGAGACTGTAAGGCTAGATATGAAAGACGGACCTCCGCCAGTTGTCCTGCTGCCAGTCTAACAATGCCAGAGGATGGAAGAGGTAGATTGTGAGGACGGATTCTGTAGACAGCAACAAGAGACGGGGCTGAGCAGATAACGTGCAAGAATGGGTCTGCGAGAAAGAAATGGCGAGTCCATGACACCCTCCTGGCACCTTGCTGGTGAGGACGTGCTTGCATGCATGCAGGAGGCGAAGCGATGTATGCATGGATGGATGCAGGCGTGGATGCATGGAAGGATGCATGGATGGATGCATGGAAGGATGCATGGATGGATGCATGGAAGGATGCATAAATGAATGCATGGATGGATGCATGGATGGATGCATGCAGGCGTGGATGCATGGACGGATGCATGGATGGATGCATGGATGGATGAATGCAGGCGTGGATGCATGGATGGATGCATGGATGGATGCATGGATGGATGAATGCAGGCGTGGATGCATGGATGGATGCATGGATGGATGCATGGATGGATGCATGGATGGATGCATGCAGGCGTGGATGCACACGTAGGGGACAGGCAGACGTAAGGGACATGCAGAAGTAGGGGGCAGCCATATGGCACCACACCGTAAGACAATAAATTCGTATATGGAAATTCATGGAGAGCATTTACTGCCACATGTCACTGCAGCAGCACACCACACTATACCCCATGGCAATGCACTTCACTTCACACCGCATTTAAACAAAAACCATGCCGCATTCCACCTTGTCCACACCGCACTCCACCTTGTCAAGGGCGGCAGCCAGCCAGGAGCAAAGAGCCCTCTTGCTCACACCGATCATCACAAAGCCCTCCACCTGGCAGGGTGGAAAAGGGCGGAAAAGGGCGGAAAAGGGCTGGGGCAGGCGCGATAAGACACAAGGAGCAGCTGCCTTTTGGGTCCACCCAAACGCCACGCCGATCACTCTGAGCCCTCCACCTGGCAGCGTGGGGAAGGACTGGGACGGACGCGATCAGGTGTGAGCGGAAAAACAGCCTGTTAATTCCTCTATCTCTCCTCTACGCTTGAATTCATTCAACTCTGAGGAGTACCAGTTCGCCGTGGGAATCTGGCACTTTCGACTTCTGAAACGTCTCAAAATGTGGATCTGGCATTTCGTCGTGAGATCCGCGCACGTCCTGGCACTGGCTGGCATGGATGAAGCAGTTGGCTGGACCGGCTTGGGGGGTGGGGGGAGGAAAGGGTGCCACGATTTGAGCTTTACTCGACTAGACCTTATAGCCACTCAATCAATCATTGACAATACCCATTTCGCCAGTAAACCCACGTGATTTTCACACGGGAATGCTCTGTGACTATAATGAAAGTACAAGTCGAACCGGACAACAACATGTTCACCGCTAACATGCTAATGTCCAGGTTTGGGGCGAACATGCTAATGCTCAGGTTCGGGGCGAACATGCTAATGTTCAGGTTCGGGGCGAACATGCTAATGTTCAGGTTCGGGGCGAACATGCTAATGTTCAGGTTCGGGGCGAACATGCTATGCGAGTGTTTGACTTTGGTGTGGAACAATTGAACACCCAATTTCAGGAGTACGTTCTGGGCGAACCAAACATGTTCGTGTGAGAATCCTGGGATGAGAGGTGAACTCAAGGGTTGGTATATTGATAAAGAAGAGCAGTACAAATAGGGAATGGGGTGAGTGACCAAAGTTAGGGTTACCCCACACCATTATTGGCTGACCAATGTAGAGTTGAGCAGACGCCCCGCTCGGGTCGGGCTGACCCGACCCGACCCGTGGTTTTGCCCGGGTCGGGTCATGGTTTCCGAAACCCTGCCCCGTACGGGCCGACCCGACCCGACCCGGGCAGAAACCCGACCCAAGAGCCCATTTCGGGCCAGGTCGAGCCGGGTCGCGGGTCGGGACTGACCCGACCCGAATTCGGGTCAAAAATGTCGAAATCGGGTCGGGCCAGTTGCGCGACCCGATTTCGACAAGGGTAGGGCCGAAACCCTAGAACAAATGTAAATCGATGGGATTTTTTCCCCGTCGATTTCATTTCGACAAGCCTGCAGCTAGTGGACTTAGAGTAGTAGTTAGCAAGCCTTAAACTACCTCATAACCTAGGATGTCCGCACACGAATGCTAATACTTTAAGTTACTTGCCTAGATGTACGATTCTGGCTGCAAATAGACCATTTCGCGCTTGCCACTAGAGTAGTTTTTCTGCCACCTTGAATCTGGCGCTACCTCTAGTTTGCTTCCACCGCGCTACACCCGTGGCACGCCAGATTGTGATGAACACCCCTAGCCCCCCCTAAAGGGGCGGGTCTAGCTGGCCCGACCCGCCCCGACCCGAACTCGGGTCTCCTATGACCCGAGTGAGTTTGCACGGGTCGGGCCGGCTGTTTCAAGAATCCCGCCCCGTGCCCAGCCCGACCCGACCCAACCCGAGAGCCCGTGTGGCCCGCCAAAAACGGGTCGGGTCGGGCTGGGTCGGGCCGGATGCTCAACTCTAGACCAATGTGGTGGGGGTCTAGCCTAATAATTGAGGTTGCGCCAATTATTGGAGGAGCCAAACATTGGAGGGTTTGGCCACCAATGTTGGCTCCCCAACAATAATGGCCGCATGGGTTGTGGGAACCCAACCAAAAGTTGGGAGACCTTCTGAATGTGTACAACCATGAATTTGTACACTGTTAGGTCTAGCCATATGCATGCTATAATCTAACAGTTCGTGTTTTCCGGATTTCGCTCATGCCTAGAACGGGCATGGCGCTGCACAACAAGGGCATGGCGCTGCACAACAAGGGCATGGCGCTGCACAACAAGGGCATGGCGCTGCACAACAAGGGCATGGCGCTGCACAACAAGGGCATGGCGCTGCACAACAAGGGCATGGCGCTGCACAACAAGGGCATGGCGCTGCACAACAAGGGCATGGCGCTGCACAACAAGGGCATGGCGCTGCACAACAAGGGCATGGCGCTGCACAACAAGGGCATGGCGCTGCACAACAAGGGCATGGCGCTGCACAACAAGGGCATGGCGCTGCACAACAAGGGCATGGCGCTGCACAACAAGGGCATGGCGCTGCACAACAAGGGCATGGCGCTGCACAACAAGGGCATGGCGCTGCACAACAAGGGCATGGCGCTGCACAACAAGGGCATGGCGCTGCACAACAAGGGCATGGCGCTGCACAACAAGGGCATGGCGCTGCACAACAAGGGCATGGCGCTGCACAACAAGGGCATGGCGCTGCACAACAAGGGCATGGCGCTGCACAACAAGGGCATGGCGCTGCACAACAAGGGCATGGCGCTGCACAACAAGGGCATGGCGCTGCACAACAAGGGCATGGCGCTGCACAACAAGGGCATGGCGCTGCACAACAAGGGCATGGCGCTGCACAACAAGGGGAGGGGTGGAGTGGCAGGGGTAGGCGAGTGACTGGCGGACGGCCAATAGGGTAAGCTTTCTCCGCACTCTTCTCACACTCCTTCATCGTACTGTAGAGCCTTTTGGCCCCTTACACAAGGCAACGATTATCATTTTTAACACTCGCCTCACCACCATGCACTCGCCTCACCTCACCTCACCTCACCTCACCTCACCTCACCTCACCTCACCTCACCTCACCGGCACACACTCACGGGCACGGAGGGCAGCAGAGCGCGGGTGGCGAGTTGGGCGACATCGAAGCCGCGCACCACCGACTTGACCATCGGGAACTCCATGGCCCACTCGTAGTCGCTCGGGTTCTCCAGAAACATGGCCGTCGCGTCTGGCGTTGCCAGGAAAGGGAGGGGGGGGGGAAGAGAGAGGGGCGGGGGGGGGGAGGGGAGAGGTGGGAGGAGGGAATAGAAGAAAGTGAGAAAGAAAGGACGGAAGGACAGTGTTTTGAGGGCAGGCTGAAACGTGGGTAACCCCGGGGTTAGGCTGTTGGCCTTCATCCCACTCACCATCACGTTTCCCCACTCACCCCCGCCCCACTCACTCCATGACGGCACGGCATGGATCGCATGGCCCCACTCACTCACGCGCCATGATCTGCCCCACTCACTCGCGCCATGATCTGCCCCACTCACTCACGCGCCATGATCTGCCCCACTCCCCCCCGCGCCATGATCTGCCCCACTCACTCACGCGCCATGATCTGCCCCACTCACTCACGCGCCATGATCTGCCCCACTCACTCACGCGCCATGATCTGCCCCACTCACTCACGCCATGATCTGCCCCACTCACTCACGCGCCATGATCTGCCCCACTCACTCACGCGCCATGATCTGCCCCACTCACTCGCGCGCATGATCTGCCCCACTCACTCACGCGCCATGATCTGCCCCACTCACTCACGCGCCATGATCTGCCCCACTCACTCACGCGCCATGATCTGCCCCACTCACTCACGCACCATGATCTGCCCCACTCACTCACGCGCCATGATCTGCCCCACTCACTCACGCGCCATGATCTGCCCCACTCACTCACGCGCCATGATCTGCCCCACTCACTCACGCGCCATGATCTGCCCCACTCACTCGCGCGCCATGATCTGCCCCACTCACTCACGCCATGATCTGCCCCACTCACTCACGCGCCATGATCTGCCCCACTCACTCACGCGCCATGATCTGCCCCACTCACTCACGCGCCATGATCTGCCCCACTCACTCACGCACCATGATCTGCCCCACTCACTCACGCGCCATGATCTGCCCCACTCACTCACGCGCCATGATCTGCCCCACTCACTCACGCGCCATGATCTGCCCCACTCACTCACGCGCCATGATCTGCCCCACTCACTCGCGCGCCATGATCTGCCCCACTCACTCACGCCATGATCTGCCCCACTCACTCACGCGCCATGATCTGCCCCACTCACTCACGCGCCATGATCTGCCCCACTCACTCGCGCGCATGATCTGCCCCACTCACTCACGCGCCATGATCTGCCCCACTCACTCGCGCGCCATGATCTGCCCCACTCACTCACGCCATGATCTGCCCCACTCACTCACGCGCCATGATCTGCCCCACTCACTCACGCGCCATGATCTGCCCCACTCACTCGCGCGCATGATCTGCCCCACTCACTCACGCGCCATGATCTGCCCCACTCACTCACGCGCCATGATCTGCCCCACTCACTCACGCGCCATGATCTGCCCCACTCACTCACGCGCCATGATCTGCCCCACTCACTCACGCGCCATGATCTGCCCCACTCACTCACGCGCCATGATCTGCCCCACTCACTCACGCGCCATGATCTGCCCCACTCACTCACGCGCCATGATCTGCCCCACTCACTCACGCGCCATGATCTGCCCCACTCACTCACGCGCCATGATCTGCCCCACTCACTCGCGCGCCATGATCTGCCCCACTCACTCACGCGCCATGATCTGCCCCACTCACTCACGCGCCATGATCTGCCCCACTCACTCACGCGCCATGATCTGCCCCACTCACTCGCGCGCCATGATCTGCCCCACTCACTCACGCGCCATGATCTGCCCCACTCACTCGCGCGCCATGATCTGCCCCACTCACTCACGCGCCATGATCTGCCCCACTCACTCACGCGCCATGATCTGCCCCACTCACTCACGCGCCATGATCTGCCCCACTCACTCACGCGCCATGATCTGCCCCACTCACTCACGCGCCATGATCTGCCCCACTCACTCGCGCGCCATGATCTGCCCCACTCACTCGCGCGCCATGATCTGCCCCACTCACTCACGCGCCATGATCTGCCCCACTCACTCACGCGCCATGATCTGCCCCACTCACTCGCGCCATGATCTGCCCCACTCACTCACGCGCCATGATCTGCCCCACTCACTCACGCGCCATGATCTGCCCCACTCACTCGCGCGCCATGATCTGCCCCACTCACTCACGCCATGATCTGCCCCACTCACTCACGCGCCATGATCTGCCCCACTCACTCACGCGCCATGATCTGCCCCACTCACTCGCGCGCATGATCTGCCCCACTCACTCACGCGCCATGATCTGCCCCACTCACTCACGCGCCATGATCTGCCCCACTCACTCACGCGCCATGATCTGCCCCACTCACTCACGCGCCATGATCTGCCCCACTCACTCACGCGCCATGATCTGCCCCACTCACTCACGCGCCATGATCTGCCCCACTCACTCACGCGCCATGATCTGCCCCACTCACTCACGCGCCATGATCTGCCCCACTCACTCACGCGCCATGATCTGCCCCACTCACTCACGCGCCATGATCTGCCCCACTCACTCGCGCGCCATGATCTGCCCCACTCACTCACGCGCCATGATCTGCCCCACTCACTCACGCGCCATGATCTGCCCCACTCACTCACGCGCCATGATCTGCCCCACTCACTCGCGCGCCATGATCTGCCCCACTCACTCACGCGCCATGATCTGCCCCACTCACTCGCGCGCCATGATCTGCCCCACTCACTCACGCGCCATGATCTGCCCCACTCACTCACGCGCCATGATCTGCCCCACTCACTCACGCGCCATGATCTGCCCCACTCACTCACGCGCCATGATCTGCCCCACTCACTCACGCGCCATGATCTGCCCCACTCACTCGCGCGCCATGATCTGCCCCACTCACTCGCGCGCCATGATCTGCCCCACTCACTCACGCGCCATGATCTGCCCCACTCACTCACGCGCCATGATCTGCCCCACTCACTCGCGCCATGATCTGCCCCACTCACTCACGCGCCATGATCTGCCCCACTCACTCACGCGCCATGATCTGCCCCACTCACTCGCGCGCCATGATCTGCCCCACTCACTCGCGCGCCATGATCTGCCCCACTCACTCACGCGCCATGATCTGCCCCACTCGCTCACGCGCCATGATCTGCCCCACTCACTCGCGCGCCATGATCTGCCCCACTCACTCGCGCGCCATGATCTGCCCCACTCACTCGCGCGCCATGATCTGCCCCACTCACTCGCGCGCCATGATCTGCCCCACTCACTCACGCGCCATGATCTGCCCCACTCACTCACGCGCCATGATCTGCCCCACTCACTCACGCGCCATGATCTGCCCCACTCACTCACGCGCCATGATCTGCCCCACTCACTCACGCGCCATGATCTGCCCCACTCACTCACGCGCCATGATCTGCCCCACTCACTCACGCGCCATGATCTGCCCCACTCACTCACGCGCCATGATCTGCCCCACTCACTCGCGTGCCATGATCTGCCCCACTCACTCGCGCGCCATGATCTGCCCCACTCACTCGCGCGCCATGATCTGCCCCACTCACTCGCGCGCCATGATCTGCCCCACTCACTCGCGTGCCATGATCTGCCCCACTCACTCGCGTGCCATGATCTGCCCCACTCACTCGCGCGCCATGATCTGCCCCACTCACTCACGCGCCATGATCTGCCCCACTCACTCACGCGCCATGATCTGCCCCACTCACTCACGCGCCATGATCTGCCCCACTCACTCGCGTGCCATGATCTGCCCCACTCACTCGCGCGCCATGATCTGCCCCACTCACTCGCGTGCCATGATCTGCCCCACTCACTCGCGCGCCATGATCTGCCCCACTCACTCGCGCGCCATGATCTGCCCCACTCACTCGCGCGCCATGATCTGCCCCACTCACTCACGCGCCATGATCTGCCCCACTCACTCACGCGCCATGATCTGCCCCACTCACTCACGCGCCATGATCTGCCCCACTCACTCGCGCGCCATGATCTGCCCCACTCACTCGCGCGCCATGATCTGCCCCACTCATTCGCGCGCCATGATCTGCCCCACTCACTCACGCGCCATGATCTGCCCCACTCACTCACGCGCCATGATCTGCCCCACTCACTCACGCGCCATGATCTGCCCCACTCACTCACGCGCCATGATCTGCCCCACTCACTCGCGTGCCATGATCTGCCCCACTCACTCGCGCGCCATGATCTGCCCCACTCACTCGCGCGCCATGATCTGCCCCACTCACTCGCGCGCCATGATCTGCCCCACTCACTCGCGTGCCATGATCTGCCCCACTCACTCGCGTGCCATGATCTGCCCCACTCACTCGCGCGCCATGATCTGCCCCACTCACTCACGCGCCATGATCTGCCCCACTCACTCACGCGCCATGATCTGCCCCACTCACTCACGCGCCATGATCTGCCCCACTCACTCGCGTGCCATGATCTGCCCCACTCACTCGCGCGCCATGATCTGCCCCACTCACTCGCGTGCCATGATCTGCCCCACTCACTCGCGCGCCATGATCTGCCCCACTCACTCGCGCGCCATGATCTGCCCCACTCACTCGCGCGCCATGATCTGCCCCACTCACTCACGCGCCATGATCTGCCCCACTCACTCACGCGCCATGATCTGCCCCACTCACTCACGCGCCATGATCTGCCCCACTCACTCACGCGCCATGATCTGCCCCACTCACTCGCGTGCCATGATCTGCCCCACTCACTCACGCGCCATGATCTGCCCCACTCACTCGCGCGCCATGATCTGCCCCACTCACTCGCGCGCCATGATCTGCCCCACTCACTCACGCGCCATGATCTGCCCCACTCACTCACGCGCCATGATCTGCCCCACTCACTCACGCGCCATGATCTGCCCCACTCACTCGCGCGCCATGATCTGCCCCACTCACTCGCGCGCCATGATCTGCCCCACTCACTCGCGCGCCATGATCTGCCCCACTCACTCACGCGCCATGATCTGCCCCACTCACTCACGCGCCATGATCTGCCCCACTCACTCACGCGCCATGATCTGCCCCACTCACTCACGCGCCATGATCTGCCCCACTCACTCACGCGCCATGATCTGCCCCACTCACTCGCGTGCCATGATCTGCCCCACTCACTCGCGCGCCATGATCTGCCCCACTCACTCGCGCGCCATGATCTGCCCCACTCACTCGCGCGCCATGATCTGCCCCACTCACTCGCGTGCCATGATCTGCCCCACTCACTCGCGTGCCATGATCTGCCCCACTCACTCGCGCGCCATGATCTGCCCCACTCACTCACGCGCCATGATCTGCCCCACTCACTCACGCGCCATGATCTGCCCCACTCACTCACGCGCCATGATCTGCCCCACTCACTCGCGTGCCATGATCTGCCCCACTCACTCGCGCGCCATGATCTGCCCCACTCACTCGCGTGCCATGATCTGCCCCACTCACTCGCGCGCCATGATCTGCCCCACTCACTCGCGCGCCATGATCTGCCCCACTCACTCGCGCGCCATGATCTGCCCCACTCACTCACGCGCCATGATCTGCCCCACTCACTCACGCGCCATGATCTGCCCCACTCACTCACGCGCCATGATCTGCCCCACTCACTCGCGCGCCATGATCTGCCCCACTCACTCGCGCGCCATGATCTGCCCCACTCACTCGCGCGCCATGATCTGCCCCACTCACTCACGCGCCATGATCTGCCCCACTCACTCACGCGCCATGATCTGCCCCACTCACTCACGCGCCATGATCTGCCCCACTCACTCACGCGCCATGATCTGCCCCACTCACTCACGCGCCATGATCTGCCCCACTCACTCACGCGCCATGATCTGCCCCACTCACTCACGCGCCATGATCTGCCCCACTCACTCACGCGCCATGATCTGCCCCACTCACTCGCGCCATGATCTGCCCCACTCACTCACGCGCCATGATCTGCCCCACTCACTCACGCGCCATGATCTGCCCCACTCACTCACGCGCCATGATCTGCCCCACTCACTCACGCGCCATGATCTGCCCCACTCACTCGCGCGCCATGATCTGCCCCACTCACTCGCGCGCCATGATCTGCCCCACTCACTCACGCGCCATGATCTGCCCCACTCACTCACGCGCCATGATCTGCCCCACTCACTCACGCGCCATGATCTGCCCCACTCACTCACGCGCCATGATCTGCCCCACTCACTCGCGCGCCATGATCTGCCCCACTCACTCGCGCGCCATGATCTGCCCCACTCACTCGCGCGCCATGATCTGCCCCACTCACTCACGCGCCATGATCTGCCCCACTCACTCACGCGCCATGATCTGCCCCACTCACTCACGCGCCATGATCTGCCCCACTCACTCACGCGCCATGATCTGCCCCACTCACTCACGCGCCATGATCTGCCCCACTCACTCGCGCGCCATGATCTGCCCCACTCACTCGCGCGCCATGATCTGCCCCACTCACTCACGCGCCATGATCTGCCCCACTCACTCACGCGCCATGATCTGCCCCACTCACTCACGCGCCATGATCTGCCCCACTCACTCACGCGCCATGATCTGCCCCACTCACTCACGCGCCATGATCTGCCCCACTCACTCACGCGCCATGATCTGCCCCACTCACTCACGCGCCATGATCTGCCCCACTCACTCGCGCCATGATCTGCCCCACTCACTCACGCGCCATGATCTGCCCCACTCACTCACGCGCCATGATCTGCCCCACTCACTCACGCGCCATGATCTGCCCCACTCACTCACGCGCCATGATCTGCCCCACTCACTCGCGCCATGATCTGCCCCACTCACTCACGCGCCATGATCTGCCCCACTCACTCACGCGCCATGATCTGCCCCACTCACTCGCGCGCCATGATCTGCCCCACTCACTCGCGCGCCATGATCTGCCCCACTCACTCACGCGCCATGATCTGCCCCACTCGCTCACGCGCCATGATCTGCCCCACTCACTCGCGCGCCATGATCTGCCCCACTCACTCGCGCGCCATGATCTGCCCCACTCACTCGCGCGCCATGATCTGCCCCACTCACTCGCGCGCCATGATCTGCCCCACTCACTCACGCGCCATGATCTGCCCCACTCACTCACGCGCCATGATCTGCCCCACTCACTCACGCGCCATGATCTGCCCCACTCACTCACGCGCCATGATCTGCCCCACTCACTCACGCGCCATGATCTGCCCCACTCACTCACGCGCCATGATCTGCCCCACTCACTCACGCGCCATGATCTGCCCCACTCACTCACGCGCCATGATCTGCCCCACTCACTCACGCGCCATGATCTGCCCCACTCACTCGCGCGCCATGATCTGCCCCACTCACTCACGCGCCATGATCTGCCCCACTCACTCACGCGCCATGATCTGCCCCACTCACTCACGCGCCATGATCTGCCCCACTCACTCACGCGCCATGATCTGCCCCACTCACTCGCGTGCCATGATCTGCCCCACTCACTCGCGCGCCATGATCTGCCCCACTCACTCGCGCGCCATGATCTGCCCCACTCACTCGCGCGCCATGATCTGCCCCACTCACTCACGCGCCATGATCTGCCCCACTCACTCACGCGCCATGATCTGCCCCACTCACTCACGCGCCATGATCTGCCCCACTCACTCGCGCGCCATGATCTGCCCCACTCACTCGCGCGCCATGATCTGCCCCACTCACTCGCGCGCCATGATCTGCCCCACTCACTCACGCGCCATGATCTGCCCCACTCACTCACGCGCCATGATCTGCCCCACTCACTCACGCGCCATGATCTGCCCCACTCACTCACGCGCCATGATCTGCCCCACTCACTCACGCGCCATGATCTGCCCCACTCACTCACGCGCCATGATCTGCCCCACTCACTCACGCGCCATGATCTGCCCCACTCACTCACGCGCCATGATCTGCCCCACTCACTCGCGCCATGATCTGCCCCACTCACTCACGCGCCATGATCTGCCCCACTCACTCACGCGCCATGATCTGCCCCACTCACTCACGCGCCATGATCTGCCCCACTCACTCACGCGCCATGATCTGCCCCACTCACTCGCGCCATGATCTGCCCCACTCACTCACGCGCCATGATCTGCCCCACTCACTCACGCGCCATGATCTGCCCCACTCACTCACGCGCCATGATCTGCCCCACTCACTCACGCGCCATGATCTGCCCCACTCACTCACGCGCCATGATCTGCCCCACTCACTCACGCGCCATGATCTGCCCCACTCACTCGCGCGCCATGATCTGCCCCACTCACTCGCGCGCCATGATCTGCCCCACTCACTCGCGCGCCATGATCTGCCCCACTCACTCACGCGCCATGATCTGCCCCACTCACTCACGCGCCATGATCTGCCCCACTCACTCACGCGCCATGATCTGCCCCACTCACTCACGCGCCATGATCTGCCCCACTCACTCGCGCGCCATGATCTGCCCCACTCACTCGCGCGCCATGATCTGCCCCACTCACTCGCGCGCCATGATCTGCCCCACTCACTCACGCGCCATGATCTGCCCCACTCACTCACGCGCCATGATCTGCCCCACTCACTCACGCGCCATGATCTGCCCCACTCACTCACGCGCCATGATCTGCCCCACTCACTCACGCGCCATGATCTGCCCCACTCACTCACGCGCCATGATCTGCCCCACTCACTCGCGCCATGATCTGCCCCACTCACTCACGCGCCATGATCTGCCCCACTCACTCACGCGCCATGATCTGCCCCACTCACTCACGCGCCATGATCTGCCCCACTCACTCACGCGCCATGATCTGCCCCACTCACTCGCGCCATGATCTGCCCCACTCACTCACGCGCCATGATCTGCCCCACTCACTCACGCGCCATGATCTGCCCCACTCACTCGCGCGCCATGATCTGCCCCACTCACTCGCGCGCCACGATCTGCCCCACTCACTCACGCGCCATGATCTGCCCCACTCGCTCACGCGCCATGATCTGCCCCACTCACTCGCGCGCCATGATCTGCCCCACTCACTCGCGCGCCATGATCTGCCCCACTCACTCGCGCGCCATGATCTGCCCCACTCACTCGCGCGCCATGATCTGCCCCACTCACTCACGCGCCATGATCTGCCCCACTCACTCACGCGCCATGATCTGCCCCACTCACTCACGCGCCATGATCTGCCCCACTCACTCACGCGCCATGATCTGCCCCACTCACTCACGCGCCATGATCTGCCCCACTCACTCACGCGCCATGATCTGCCCCACTCACTCACGCGCCATGATCTGCCCCACTCACTCACGCGCCATGATCTGCCCCACTCACTCGCGTGCCATGATCTGCCCCACTCACTCGCGCGCCATGATCTGCCCCACTCACTCGCGCGCCATGATCTGCCCCACTCACTCGCGCGCCATGATCTGCCCCACTCACTCACGCGCCATGATCTGCCCCACTCACTCACGCGCCATGATCTGCCCCACTCACTCACGCGCCATGATCTGCCCCACTCACTCGCGCGCCATGATCTGCCCCACTCACTCGCGCGCCATGATCTGCCCCACTCACTCGCGCGCCATGATCTGCCCCACTCACTCACGCGCCATGATCTGCCCCACTCACTCACGCGCCATGATCTGCCCCACTCACTCACGCGCCATGATCTGCCCCACTCACTCACGCGCCATGATCTGCCCCACTCACTCACGCGCCATGATCTGCCCCACTCACTCACGCGCCATGATCTGCCCCACTCACTCACGCGCCATGATCTGCCCCACTCACTCGCGCCATGATCTGCCCCACTCACTCACGCGCCATGATCTGCCCCACTCACTCACGCGCCATGATCTGCCCCACTCACTCACGCGCCATGATCTGCCCCACTCACTCACGCGCCATGATCTGCCCCACTCACTCGCGCCATGATCTGCCCCACTCACTCACGCGCCATGATCTGCCCCACTCACTCACGCGCCATGATCTGCCCCACTCACTCACGCGCCATGATCTGCCCCACTCACTCACGCGCCATGATCTGCCCCACTCACTCACGCGCCATGATCTGCCCCACTCACTCACGCACCATGATCTGCCCCACTCACTCACGCGCCATGATCTGCCCCACTCACTCACGCGCCATGATCTGCCCCACTCACTCACGCGCCATGATCTGCCCCACTCACTCGCGCCATGATCTGCCCCACTCACTCACGCGCCATGATCTGCCCCACTCACTCACGCGCCATGATCTGCCCCACTCACTCACGCGCCATGATCTGCCCCACTCACTCACGCGCCATGATCTGCCCCACTCACTCACGCGCCATGATCTGCCCCACTCACTCACGCGCCATGATCTGCCCCACTCACTCACGCGCCATGATCTGCCCCACTCACTCACGCGCCATGATCTGCCCCACTCACTCACGCGCCATGATCTGCCCCACTCACTCACGCGCCATGATCTGCCCCACTCACTCACGCGCCATGATCTGCCCCACTCACTCACGCGCCATGATCTGCCCCACTCACTCACGCGCCATGATCTGCCCCACTCACTCACGCGCCATGATCTGCCCCACTCACTCACGCGCCATGATCTGCCCCACTCACTCACGCGCCATGATCTGCCCCACTCACTCACGCGCCAAGATCTGCCCCACTCACTCACGCGCCATGATCTGCCCCTCTCACTCACGCGCCATGATCTGCCCCTCTCACTCACGCGCCATGATCTGCCCCACTCACTCACGCGCCATGATCTGCCCCACTCACTCACGCGCCATGATCTGCCCCACTCACTCACGCGCCATGATCTGCCCCACTCACTCACGCGCCATGATCTGCCCCACTCACTCACGCGCCATGATCTGCCCCACTCACTCACGCGCCATGATCTGCCCCACTCACTCACGCGCCATGATCTGCCCCACTCACTCACGCGCCATGATCTGCCCCACTCACTCACGCGCCATGATCTGCCCCACTCACTCACGCGCCATGATCTGCCCCACTCACTCACGCGCCATGATCTGCCCCACTCACTCGCGCCATGATCTGCCCCACTCACTCACGCGTCATGATCTGCCCCACTCACTCACGCGCCATGATCTGCCCCACTCACTCACGCGCCATGATCTGCCCCACTCACTCACGCGCCATGATCTGCCCCACTCACTCACGCGCCATGATCTGCCCCACTCACTCACGCGCCATGATCTGCCCCACTCACTCACGCGCCATGATCTGCCCCACTCACTCACGCGCCATGATCTGCCCCACTCACTCGCGCCATGATCTGCCCCACTCACTCACGCGCCATGATCTGCCCCACTCACTCACGCGCCATGATCTGCCCCACTCACTCACGCGCCATGATCTGCCCCACTCACTCACGCGCCATGATCTGCCCCACTCACTCACGCGCCATGATCTGCCCCACTCACTCACGCGCCATGATCTGCCCCACTCACTCACGCGCCATGATCTGCCCCACTCACTCACGCGCCATGATCTGCCCCACTCACTCCGCGCCATGATCTGCCCCACTCACTCACGCGCCATGATCTGCCCCACTCACTCACGCGCCATGATCTGCCCCACTCACTCACGCGCCATGATCTGCCCCACTCACTCACGCGCCATGATCTGCCCCACTCACTCACGCGCCATGATCTGCCCCACTCACTCACGCGCCATGATCTGCCCCACTCACTCACGCGCCATGATCTGCCCCACTCACTCACGCGCCATGATCTGCCCCACTCACTCGCGCGCCATGATCTGCCCCACTCACTCACGCGCCATGATCTGCCCCACTCACTCACGCGCCATGATCTGCCCCACTCACTCACGCGCCATGATCTGCCCCACTCACTCACGCGCCATGATCTGCCCCTCTCACTCACGCGCCATGATCTGCCCCACTCACTCACGCGCCATGATCTGCCCCACTCACTCACGCGCCATGATCTGCCCCACTCACTCACGCGCCATGATCTGCCCCTCTCACTCACGCGCCATGATCTGCCCCTCTCACTCACGCGCCATGATCTGCCCCACTCACTCACGCGCCATGATCTGCCCCACTCACTCACGCGCCATGATCTGCCCCACTCACTCACGCGCCATGATCTGCCCCACTCACTCACGCGCCATGATCTGCCCCACTCACTCGCGCCATGATCTGCCCCACTCACTCACGCGCCATGATCTGCCCCACTCACTCACGCGCCATGATCTGCCCCACTCACTCACGCGCCATGATCTGCCCCACTCACTCGCGCGCCATGATCTGCCCCACTCACTCGCGCGCGATGATCTGCCCCACTCACTCACGCGCCATGATCTGCCCCACTCACTCACGCGCCATGATCTGCCCCACTCACTCACGCGCCATGATCTGCCCCACTCACTCGCGCGCCATGATCTGCCCCACTCACTCACGCGCCATGATCTGCCCCACTCACTCACGCGCCATGATCTGCCCCACTCACTCACGCGCCATGATCTGCCCCACTCACTCACGCGCCATGATCTGCCCCACTCACTCACGCGCCATGATCTGCCCCACTCACTCACGCGCCATGATCTGCCCCACTCACTCACGCGCCATGATCTGCCCCACTCACTCACGCGCCATGATCTGCCCCACTCACTCACGCGCCATGATCTGCCCCACTCACTCACGCGCCATGATCTGCCCCACTCACTCACGCGCCATGATCTGCCCCTCTCACTCACGCGCCATGATCTGCCCCTCTCACTCACGCGCCATGATCTGCCCCACTCACTCACGCGCCATGATCTGCCCCACTCACTCACGCGCCATGATCTGCCCCACTCACTCACGCGCCATGATCTGCCCCACTCACTCACGCGCCATGATCTGCCCCACTCACTCACGCGCCATGATCTGCCCCACTCACTCACGCGCCATGATCTGCCCCACTCACTCACGCGCCATGATCTGCCCCACTCACTCACGCGCCATGATCTGCCCCTGATCTGCCCACTCACTCACGCGCCATGATCTGCCCCACTCACTCACGCGCCATGATCTGCCCCACTCACTCACGCGCCATGATCTGCCCCACTCACTCACGCGCCATGATCTGCCCCACTCACTCACGCGCCATGATCTGCCCCACTCACTCACGCGCCATGATCTGCCCCACTCACTCACGCGCCATGATCTGCCCCACTCACTCACGCGCCATGATCTGCCCCACTCACTCGCGCCATGATCTGCCCCACTCACTCACGCGCCATGATCTGCCCCACTCACTCACGCGCCATGATCTGCCCCACTCACTCACGCGCCATGATCTGCCCCACTCACTCACGCGCCATGATCTGCCCCACTCACTCACGCGCCATGATCTGCCCCACTCACTCACGCGCCATGATCTGCCCCACTCACTCACGCGCCATGATCTGCCCCACTCACTCACGCGCCATGATCTGCCCCACTCACTCGCGCCATGATCTGCCCCACTCACTCACGCGCCATGATCTGCCCCACTCACTCACGCGCCATGATCTGCCCCACTCACTCACGCGATGATCTGCCCCACTCACTCACGCGCCATGATCTGCCCCACTCACTCACGCGCCATGATCTGCCCCACTCACTCACGCGCCATGATCTGCCCCACTCACTCACGCGCCATGATCTGCTCCTCCTGCAACTTCACCGCCTTGCCCACTCCGGGTGGCCCCATGTAGAAGTCTATGGGCATCATGGGCACCTGCACACGTGTGGGGGGGTGAGACACGGGAGATGAGTTATGAGCCACCTCAGACATCAGCCTGCGCACCCCTGCCACCTCAGACATCAGCCTGCGCACCCCTGCCACCTCAGACATCAGCCTGCGCACCCCTGCCACCTCAGACATCAGCCTGCGCACCCCTGCCACCTCAGACATCAGCCTGCGCACCCCTGCCACCTCAGACATCAGCCTGCGCACCCCTGCCACCTCAGACATCAGCCTGCGCACCCCTGCCACCTCAGACATCAGCCTGCGCACCCCTGCCACCTCAGACATCAGCCTGCGCACCCCTGCCACCTCAGACATCAGCCTGCGCACCCCTGCCACCTCAGACATCAGCCTGCGCACCCCTGCCACCTCAGACATCAGCCTGCGCACCCCTGCCACCTCAGACATCAGCCTGCGCACCCCTGCCACCTCAGACATCAGCCTGCGCACCCCTGCCACCTCAGACATCAGCCTGCGCACCCCTGCCACCTCAGACATCAGCCTGCGCACCCCTGCCACCTCAGACATCAGCCTGCGCACCCCTGCCACCTCAGACATCAGCCTGCGCACCCCTGCCACCTCAGACATCAGCCTGCGCACCCCTGCCACCTCAGACATCAGCCTGCGCACCCCTGCCACCTCAGACATCAGCCTGCGCACCCCTGCCACCTCAGACATCAGCCTGCGCACCCCTGCCACCTCAGACATCAGCCTGCGCACCCCTGCCACCTCAGACATCAGCCTGCGCACCCCTGCCACCTCAGACATCAGCCTGCGCACCCCTGCCACCTCAGACATCAGCCTGCGCACCCCTGCCACCTCAGACATCAGCCTGCGCACCCCTGCCACCTCAGACATCAGCCTGCGCACCCCTGCCACCTCAGACATCAGCCTGCGCACCCCTGCCACCTCAGACATCAGCCTGCGCACCCCTGCCACCTCAGACATCAGCCTGCGCACCCCTGCCACCTCAGACATCAGCCTGCGCACCCCTGCCACCTCAGACATCAGCCTGCGCACCCCTGCCACCTCAGACATCAGCCTGCGCACCCCTGCCACCTCAGACATCAGCCTGCGCACCCCTGCCACCTCAGACATCAGCCTGCGCACCCCTGCCACCTCAGACATCAGCCTGCGCACCCCTGCCACCTCAGACATCAGCCTGCGCACCCCTGCCACCTCAGACATCAGCCTGCGCACCCCTGCCACCTCAGACATCAGCCTGCGCACCCCTGCCACCTCAGACATCAGCCTGCGCACCCCTGCCACCTCAGACATCAGCCTGCGCACCCCTGCCACCTCAGACATCAGCCTGCGCACCCCTGCCACCTCAGACATCAGCCTGCGCACCCCTGCCACCTCAGACATCAGCCTGCGCACCCCTGCCACCTCAGACATCAGCCTGCGCACCCCTGCCACCTCAGACATCAGCCTGCGCACCCCTGCCACCTCAGACATCAGCCTGCGCACCCCTGCCACCTCAGACATCAGCCTGCGCACCCCTGCCACCTCAGACATCAGCCTGCGCACCCCTGCCACCTCAGACATCAGCCTGCGCACCCCTGCCACCTCAGACATCAGCCTGCGCACCCCTGCCACCTCAGACATCAGCCTGCGCACCCCTGCCACCTCAGACATCAGCCTGCGCACCCCTGCCACCTCAGACATCAGCCTGCGCACCCCTGCCACCTCAGACATCAGCCTGCGCACCCCTGCCACCTCAGACATCAGCCTGCGCACCCCTGCCACCTCAGACATCAGCCTGCGCACCCCTGCCACCTCAGACATCAGCCTGCGCACCCCTGCCACCTCAGACATCAGCCTGCGCACCCCTGCCACCTCAGACATCAGCCTGCGCACCCCTGCCACCTCAGACATCAGCCTGCGCACCCCTGCCACCTCAGACATCAGCCTGCGCACCCCTGCCACCTCAGACATCAGCCTGCGCACCCCTGCCACCTCAGACATCAGCCTGCGCACCCCTGCCACCTCAGACATCAGCCTGCGCACCCCTGCCACCTCAGACATCAGCCTGCGCACCCCTGCCACCTCAGACATCAGCCTGCGCACCCCTGCCACCTCAGACATCAGCCTGCGCACCCCTGCCACCTCAGACATCAGCCTGCGCACCCCTGCCACCTCAGACATCAGCCTGCGCACCCCTGCCACCTCAGACATCAGCCTGCGCACCCCTGCCACCTCAGACATCAGCCTGCGCACCCCTGCCACCTCAGACATCAGCCTGCGCACCCCTGCCACCTCAGACATCAGCCTGCGCACCCCTGCCACCTCAGACATCAGCCTGCGCACCCCTGCCACCTCAGACATCAGCCTGCGCACCCCTGCCACCTCAGACATCAGCCTGCGCACCCCTGCCACCTCAGACATCAGCCTGCGCACCCCTGCCACCTCAGACATCAGCCTGCGCACCCCTGCCACCTCAGACATCAGCCTGCGCACCCCTGCCACCTCAGACATCAGCCTGCGCACCCCTGCCACCTCAGACATCAGCCTGCGCACCCCTGCCACCTCAGACATCAGCCTGCGCACCCCTGCCACCTCAGACATCAGCCTGCGCACCCCTGCCACCTCAGACATCAGCCTGCGCACCCCTGCCACCTCAGACATCAGCCTGCGCACCCCTGCCACCTCAGACATCAGCCTGCGCACCCCTGCCACCTCAGACATCAGCCTGCGCACCCCTGCCACCTCAGACATCAGCCTGCGCACCCCTGCCACCTCAGACATCAGCCTGCGCACCCCTGCCACCTCAGACATCAGCCTGCGCACCCCTGCCACCTCAGACATCAGCCTGCGCACCCCTGCCACCTCAGACATCAGCCTGCGCACCCCTGCCACCTCAGACATCAGCCTGCGCACCCCTGCCACCTCAGACATCAGCCTGCGCACCCCTGCCACCTCAGACATCAGCCTGCGCACCCCTGCCACCTCAGACATCAGCCTGCGCACCCCTGCCACCTCAGACATCAGCCTGCGCACCCCTGCCACCTCAGACATCAGCCTGCGCACCCCTGCCACCTCAGACATCAGCCTGCGCACCCCTGCCACCTCAGACATCAGCCTGCGCACCCCTGCCACCTCAGACATCAGCCTGCGCACCCCTGCCACCTCAGACATCAGCCTGCGCACCCCTGCCACCTCAGACATCAGCCTGCGCACCCCTGCCACCTCAGACATCAGCCTGCGCACCCCTGCCACCTCAGACATCAGCCTGCGCACCCCTGCCACCTCAGACATCAGCCTGCGCACCCCTGCCACCTCAGACATCAGCCTGCGCACCCCTGCCACCTCAGACATCAGCCTGCGCACCCCTGCCACCTCAGACATCAGCCTGCGCACCCCTGCCACCTCAGACATCAGCCTGCGCACCCCTGCCACCTCAGACATCAGCCTGCGCACCCCTGCCACCTCAGACATCAGCCTGCGCACCCCTGCCACCTCAGACATCAGCCTGCGCACCCCTGCCACCTCAGACATCAGCCTGCGCACCCCTGCCACCTCAGACATCAGCCTGCGCACCCCTGCCACCTCAGACATCAGCCTGCGCACCCCTGCCACCTCAGACATCAGCCTGCGCACCCCTGCCACCTCAGACATCAGCCTGCGCACCCCTGCCACCTCAGACATCAGCCTGCGCACCCCTGCCACCTCAGACATCAGCCTGCGCACCCCTGCCACCTCAGACATCAGCCTGCGCACCCCTGCCACCTCAGACATCAGCCTGCGCACCCCTGCCACCTCAGACATCAGCCTGCGCACCCCTGCCACCTCAGACATCAGCCTGCGCACCCCTGCCACCTCAGACATCAGCCTGCGCACCCCTGCCACCTCAGACATCAGCCTGCGCACCCCTGCCACCTCAGACATCAGCCTGCGCACCCCTGCCACCTCAGACATCAGCCTGCGCACCCCTGCCACCTCAGACATCAGCCTGCGCACCCCTGCCACCTCAGACATCAGCCTGCGCACCCCTGCCACCTCAGACATCAGCCTGCGCACCCCTGCCACCTCAGACATCAGCCTGCGCACCCCTGCCACCTCAGACATCAGCCTGCGCACCCCTGCCACCTCAGACATCAGCCTGCGCACCCCTGCCACCTCAGACATCAGCCTGCGCACCCCTGCCACCTCAGACATCAGCCTGCGCACCCCTGCCACCTCAGACATCAGCCTGCGCACCCCTGCCACCTCAGACATCAGCCTGCGCACCCCTGCCACCTCAGACATCAGCCTGCGCACCCCTGCCACCTCAGACATCAGCCTGCGCACCCCTGCCACCTCAGACATCAGCCTGCGCACCCCTGCCACCTCAGACATCAGCCTGCGCACCCCTGCCACCTCAGACATCAGCCTGCGCACCCCTGCCACCTCAGACATCAGCCTGCGCACCCCTGCCACCTCAGACATCAGCCTGCGCACCCCTGCCACCTCAGACATCAGCCTGCGCACCCCTGCCACCTCAGACATCAGCCTGCGCACCCCTGCCACCTCAGACATCAGCCTGCGCACCCCTGCCACCTCAGACATCAGCCTGCGCACCCCTGCCACCTCAGACATCAGCCTGCGCACCCCTGCCACCTCAGACATCAGCCTGCGCACCCCTGCCACCTCAGACATCAGCCTGCGCACCCCTGCCACCTCAGACATCAGCCTGCGCACCCCTGCCACCTCAGACATCAGCCTGCGCACCCCTGCCACCTCAGACATCAGCCTGCGCACCCCTGCCACCTCAGACATCAGCCTGCGCACCCCTGCCACCTCAGACATCAGCCTGCGCACCCCTGCCACCTCAGACATCAGCCTGCGCACCCCTGCCACCTCAGACATCAGCCTGCGCACCCCTGCCACCTCAGACATCAGCCTGCGCACCCCTGCCACCTCAGACATCAGCCTGCGCACCCCTGCCACCTCAGACATCAGCCTGCGCACCCCTGCCACCTCAGACATCAGCCTGCGCACCCCTGCCACCTCAGACATCAGCCTGCGCACCCCTGCCACCTCAGACATCAGCCTGCGCACCCCTGCCACCTCAGACATCAGCCTGCGCACCCCTGCCACCTCAGACATCAGCCTGCGCACCCCTGCCACCTCAGACATCAGCCTGCGCACCCCTGCCACCTCAGACATCAGCCTGCGCACCCCTGCCACCTCAGACATCAGCCTGCGCACCCCTGCCACCTCAGACATCAGCCTGCGCACCCCTGCCACCTCAGACATCAGCCTGCGCACCCCTGCCACCTCAGACATCAGCCTGCGCACCCCTGCCACCTCAGACATCAGCCTGCGCACCCCTGCCACCTCAGACATCAGCCTGCGCACCCCTGCCACCTCAGACATCAGCCTGCGCACCCCTGCCACCTCAGACATCAGCCTGCGCACCCCTGCCACCTCAGACATCAGCCTGCGCACCCCTGCCACCTCAGACATCAGCCTGCGCACCCCTGCCACCTGGGACATCAGCCTGCGCACCCCTGCCACCTGGGACATCAGCCTGCGCACCCCTGCCACCTCAGACATCAGCCTGCGCACCCCTGCCACCTCAGACATCAGCCTGCGCACCCCTGCCACCTCAGACATCAGCCTGCGCACCCCTGCCACCTCAGACATCAGCCTGCGCACCCCTGCCACCTCAGACATCAGCCTGCGCACCCCTGCCACCTCAGACATCAGCCTGCGCACCCCTGCCACCTCAGACATCAGCCTGCGCACCCCTGCCACCTCAGACATCAGCCTGCGCACCCCTGCCACCTCAGACATCAGCCTGCGCACCCCTGCCACCTCAGACATCAGCCTGCGCACCCCTGCCACCTCAGACATCAGCCTGCGCACCCCTGCCACCTCAGACATCAGCCTGCGCACCCCTGCCACCTCAGACATCAGCCTGCGCACCCCTGCCACCTCAGACATCAGCCTGCGCACCCCTGCCACCTCAGACATCAGCCTGCGCACCCCTGCCACCTCAGACATCAGCCTGCGCACCCCTGCCACCTCAGACATCAGCCTGCGCACCCCTGCCACCTCAGACATCAGCCTGCGCACCCCTGCCACCTCAGACATCAGCCTGCGCACCCCTGCCACCTCAGACATCAGCCTGCGCACCCCTGCCACCTCAGACATCAGCCTGCGCACCCCTGCCACCTCAGACATCAGCCTGCGCACCCCTGCCACCTCAGACATCAGCCTGCGCACCCCTGCCACCTCAGACATCAGCCTGCGCACCCCTGCCACCTCAGACATCAGCCTGCGCACCCCTGCCACCTCAGACATCAGCCTGCGCACCCCTGCCACCTCAGACATCAGCCTGCGCACCCCTGCCACCTCAGACATCAGCCTGCGCACCCCTGCCACCTCAGACATCAGCCTGCGCACCCCTGCCACCTCAGACATCAGCCTGCGCACCCCTGCCACCTCAGACATCAGCCTGCGCACCCCTGCCACCTCAGACATCAGCCTGCGCACCCCTGCCACCTCAGACATCAGCCTGCGCACCCCTGCCACCTCAGACATCAGCCTGCGCACCCCTGCCACCTCAGACATCAGCCTGCGCACCCCTGCCACCTCAGACATCAGCCTGCGCACCCCTGCCACCTCAGACATCAGCCTGCGCACCCCTGCCACCTCAGACATCAGCCTGCGCACCCCTGCCACCTGGGACATCAGCCTGCGCACCCCTGCCACCTCAGACATCAGCCTGCGCACCCCTGCCACCTGGGACATCAGCCTGCGCACCCCTGCCACCTGGGACATCAGCCTGCGCACCCCTGCCACCTGGGACATCAGCCTGCGCACCCCTGCCACCTGGGACATCAGCCTGCGCACCCCTGCCACCTGGGACATCAGCCTGCGCACCCCTGCCACCTCAGACATCAGCCTGCGCACCCCTGCCACCTCAGACATCAGCCTGCGCACCCCTGCCACCTCAGACATCAGCCTGCGCACCCCTGCCACCTCAGACATCAGCCTGCGCACCCCTGCCACCTGGGACATCAGCCTGCGCACCCCTGCCACCTCAGACATCAGCCTGCGCACCCCTGCCACCTCAGACATCAGCCTGCGCACCCCTGCCACCTCAGACATCAGCCTGCGCACCCCTGCCACCTCAGACATCAGCCTGCGCACCCCTGCCACCTCAGACATCAGCCTGCGCACCCCTGCCACCTCAGACATCAGCCTGCGCACCCCTGCCACCTCAGACATCAGCCTGCGCACCCCTGCCACCTCAGACATCAGCCTGCGCACCCCTGCCACCTCAGACATCAGCCTGCGCACCCCTGCCACCTCAGACATCAGCCTGCGCACCCCTGCCACCTCAGACATCAGCCTGCGCACCCCTGCCACCTCAGACATCAGCCTGCGCACCCCTGCCACCTCAGACATCAGCCTGCGCACCCCTGCCACCTCAGACATCAGCCTGCGCACCCCTGCCACCTCAGACATCAGCCTGCGCACCCCTGCCACCTCAGACATCAGCCTGCGCACCCCTGCCACCTCAGACATCAGCCTGCGCACCCCTGCCACCTCAGACATCAGCCTGCGCACCCCTGCCACCTCAGACATCAGCCTGCGCACCCCTGCCACCTCAGACATCAGCCTGCGCACCCCTGCCACCTCAGACATCAGCCTGCGCACCCCTGCCACCTCAGACATCAGCCTGCGCACCCCTGCCACCTCAGACATCAGCCTGCGCACCCCTGCCACCTCAGACATCAGCCTGCGCACCCCTGCCACCTCAGACATCAGCCTGCGCACCCCTGCCACCTCAGACATCAGCCTGCGCACCCCTGCCACCTCAGACATCAGCCTGCGCACCCCTGCCACCTCAGACATCAGCCTGCGCACCCCTGCCACCTCAGACATCAGCCTGCGCACCCCTGCCACCTGGGACATCAGCCTGCGCACCCCTGCCACCTGGGACATCAGCCTGCGCACCCCTGCCACCTGGGACATCAGCCTGCGCACCCCTGCCACCTGGGACATCAGCCTGCGCACCCCTGCCACCTCAGACATCAGCCTGCGCACCCCTGCCACCTCAGACATCAGCCTGCGCACCCCTGCCACCTCAGACATCAGCCTGCGCACCCCTGCCACCTGGGACATCAGCCTGCGCACCCCTGCCACCTGGGACATCAGCCTGCGCACCCCTGCCACCTCAGACATCAGCCTGCGCACCCCTGCCACCTCAGACATCAGCCTGCGCACCCCTGCCACCTCAGACATCAGCCTGCGCACCCCTGCCACCTGGGACATCAGCCTGCGCACCCCTGCCACCTGGGACATCAGCCTGCGCACCCCTGCCACCTGGGACATCAGCCTGCGCACCCCTGCCACCTGGGACATCAGCCTGCGCACCCCTGCCACCTCAGACATCAGCCTGCGCACCCCTGCCACCTCAGACATCAGCCTGCGCACCCCTGCCACCTCAGACATCAGCCTGCGCACCCCTGCCACCTCAGACATCAGCCTGCGCACCCCTGCCACCTCAGACATCAGCCTGCGCACCCCTGCCACCTCAGACATCAGCCTGCGCACCCCTGCCACCTCAGACATCAGCCTGCGCACCCCTGCCACCTCAGACATCAGCCTGCGCACCCCTGCCACCTCAGACATCAGCCTGCGCACCCCTGCCACCTCAGACATCAGCCTGCGCACCCCTGCCACCTCAGACATCAGCCTGCGCACCCCTGCCACCTCAGACATCAGCCTGCGCACCCCTGCCACCTCAGACATCAGCCTGCGCACCCCTGCCACCTCAGACATCAGCCTGCGCACCCCTGCCACCTCAGACATCAGCCTGCGCACCCCTGCCACCTCAGACATCAGCCTGCGCACCCCTGCCACCTCAGACATCAGCCTGCGCACCCCTGCCACCTCAGACATCAGCCTGCGCACCCCTGCCACCTCAGACATCAGCCTGCGCACCCCTGCCACCTCAGACATCAGCCTGCGCACCCCTGCCACCTCAGACATCAGCCTGCGCACCCCTGCCACCTCAGACATCAGCCTGCGCACCCCTGCCACCTCAGACATCAGCCTGCGCACCCCTGCCACCTCAGACATCAGCCTGCGCACCCCTGCCACCTCAGACATCAGCCTGCGCACCCCTGCCACCTCAGACATCAGCCTGCGCACCCCTGCCACCTCAGACATCAGCCTGCGCACCCCTGCCACCTCAGACATCAGCCTGCGCACCCCTGCCACCTCAGACATCAGCCTGCGCACCCCTGCCACCTCAGACATCAGCCTGCGCACCCCTGCCACCTCAGACATCAGCCTGCGCACCCCTGCCACCTCAGACATCAGCCTGCGCACCCCTGCCACCTCAGACATCAGCCTGCGCACCCCTGCCACCTCAGACATCAGCCTGCGCACCCCTGCCACCTCAGACATCAGCCTGCGCACCCCTGCCACCTCAGACATCAGCCTGCGCACCCCTGCCACCTCAGACATCAGCCTGCGCACCCCTGCCACCTCAGACATCAGCCTGCGCACCCCTGCCACCTCAGACATCAGCCTGCGCACCCCTGCCACCTCAGACATCAGCCTGCGCACCCCTGCCACCTCAGACATCAGCCTGCGCACCCCTGCCACCTCAGACATCAGCCTGCGCACCCCTGCCACCTCAGACATCAGCCTGCGCACCCCTGCCACCTCAGACATCAGCCTGCGCACCCCTGCCACCTCAGGACATCAGCCTGCGCACCCCTGCCACCTCAGACATCAGCCTGCGCACCCCTGCCACCTCAGACATCAGCCTGCGCACCCCTGCCACCTCAGACATCAGCCTGCGCACCCCTGCCACCTCAGACATCAGCCTGCGCACCCCTGCCACCTCAGACATCAGCCTGCGCACCCCTGCCACCTCAGACATCAGCCTGCGCACCCCTGCCACCTCAGACATCAGCCTGCGCACCCCTGCCACCTCAGACATCAGCCTGCGCACCCCTGCCACCTCAGACATCAGCCTGCGCACCCCTGCCACCTCAGACATCAGCCTGCGCACCCCTGCCACCTGGGACATCAGCCTGCGCACCCCTGCCACCTGGGACATCAGCCTGCGCACCCCTGCCACCTCAGACATCAGCCTGCGCACCCCTGCCACCTCAGACATCAGCCTGCGCACCCCTGCCACCTCAGACATCAGCCTGCGCACCCCTGCCACCTCAGACATCAGCCTGCGCACCCCTGCCACCTCAGACATCAGCCTGCGCACCCCTGCCACCTCAGACATCAGCCTGCGCACCCCTGCCACCTCAGACATCAGCCTGCGCACCCCTGCCACCTCAGACATCAGCCTGCGCACCCCTGCCACCTCAGACATCAGCCTGCGCACCCCTGCCACCTCAGACATCAGCCTGCGCACCCCTGCCACCTCAGACATCAGCCTGCGCACCCCTGCCACCTCAGACATCAGCCTGCGCACCCCTGCCACCTCAGACATCAGCCTGCGCACCCCTGCCACCTCAGACATCAGCCTGCGCACCCCTGCCACCTCAGACATCAGCCTGCGCACCCCTGCCACCTCAGACATCAGCCTGCGCACCCCTGCCACCTCAGACATCAGCCTGCGCACCCCTGCCACCTCAGACATCAGCCTGCGCACCCCTGCCACCTCAGACATCAGCCTGCGCACCCCTGCCACCTCAGACATCAGCCTGCGCACCCCTGCCACCTCAGACATCAGCCTGCGCACCCCTGCCACCTCAGACATCAGCCTGCGCACCCCTGCCACCTCAGACATCAGCCTGCGCACCCCTGCCACCTCAGACATCAGCCTGCGCACCCCTGCCACCTCAGACATCAGCCTGCGCACCCCTGCCACCTCAGACATCAGCCTGCGCACCCCTGCCACCTCAGACATCAGCCTGCGCACCCCTGCCACCTCAGACATCAGCCTGCGCACCCCTGCCACCTCAGACATCAGCCTGCGCACCCCTGCCACCTGGGACATCAGCCTGCGCACCCCTGCCACCTGGGACATCAGCCTGCGCACCCCTGCCACCTGGGACATCAGCCTGCGCACCCCTGCCACCTCAGACATCAGCCTGCGCACCCCTGCCACCTCAGACATCAGCCTGCGCACCCCTGCCACCTGGGACATCAGCCTGCGCACCCCTGCCACCTGGGACATCAGCCTGCGCACCCCTGCCACCTCAGACATCAGCCTGCGCACCCCTGCCACCTCAGACATCAGCCTGCGCACCCCTGCCACCTCAGACATCAGCCTGCGCACCCCTGCCACCTGGGACATCAGCCTGCGCACCCCTGCCACCTCAGACATCAGCCTGCGCACCCCTGCCACCTCAGACATCAGCCTGCGCACCCCTGCCACCTGGGACATCAGCCTGCGCACCCCTGCCACCTCAGACATCAGCCTGCGCACCCCTGCCACCTCAGACATCAGCCTGCGCACCCCTGCCACCTCAGACATCAGCCTGCGCACCCCTGCCACCTCAGACATCAGCCTGCGCACCCCTGCCACCTCAGACATCAGCCTGCGCACCCCTGCCACCTCAGACATCAGCCTGCGCACCCCTGCCACCTCAGACATCAGCCTGCGCACCCCTGCCACCTCAGACATCAGCCTGCGCACCCCTGCCACCTCAGACATCAGCCTGCGCACCCCTGCCACCTCAGACATCAGCCTGCGCACCCCTGCCACCTCAGACATCAGCCTGCGCACCCCTGCCACCTCAGACATCAGCCTGCGCACCCCTGCCACCTCAGACATCAGCCTGCGCACCCCTGCCACCTCAGACATCAGCCTGCGCACCCCTGCCACCTCAGACATCAGCCTGCGCACCCCTGCCACCTCAGACATCAGCCTGCGCACCCCTGCCACCTCAGACATCAGCCTGCGCACCCCTGCCACCTCAGACATCAGCCTGCGCACCCCTGCCACCTCAGACATCAGCCTGCGCACCCCTGCCACCTCAGACATCAGCCTGCGCACCCCTGCCACCTCAGACATCAGCCTGCGCACCCCTGCCACCTCAGACATCAGCCTGCGCACCCCTGCCACCTCAGACATCAGCCTGCGCACCCCTGCCACCTCAGACATCAGCCTGCGCACCCCTGCCACCTCAGACATCAGCCTGCGCACCCCTGCCACCTCAGACATCAGCCTGCGCACCCCTGCCACCTCAGACATCAGCCTGCGCACCCCTGCCACCTCAGACATCAGCCTGCGCACCCCTGCCACCTCAGACATCAGCCTGCGCACCCCTGCCACCTCAGACATCAGCCTGCGCACCCCTGCCACCTGGGACATCAGCCTGCGCACCCCTGCCACCTGGGACATCAGCCTGCGCACCCCTGCCACCTGGGACATCAGCCTGCGCACCCCTGCCACCTGGGACATCAGCCTGCGCACCCCTGCCACCTGGGACATCAGCCTGCGCACCCCTGCCACCTGGGACATCAGCCTGCGCACCCCTGCCACCTCAGACATCAGCCTGCGCACCCCTGCCACCTCAGACATCAGCCTGCGCACCCCTGCCACCTGGGACATCAGCCTGCGCACCCCTGCCACCTGGGACATCAGCCTGCGCACCCCTGCCACCTCAGACATCAGCCTGCGCACCCCTGCCACCTCAGACATCAGCCTGCGCACCCCTGCCACCTGGGACATCAGCCTGCGCACCCCTGCCACCTCAGACATCAGCCTGCGCACCCCTGCCACCTCAGACATCAGCCTGCGCACCCCTGCCACCTCAGACATCAGCCTGCGCACCCCTGCCACCTCAGACATCAGCCTGCGCACCCCTGCCACCTCAGACATCAGCCTGCGCACCCCTGCCACCTCAGACATCAGCCTGCGCACCCCTGCCACCTCAGACATCAGCCTGCGCACCCCTGCCACCTCAGACATCAGCCTGCGCACCCCTGCCACCTCAGACATCAGCCTGCGCACCCCTGCCACCTCAGACATCAGCCTGCGCACCCCTGCCACCTCAGACATCAGCCTGCGCACCCCTGCCACCTCAGACATCAGCCTGCGCACCCCTGCCACCTCAGACATCAGCCTGCGCACCCCTGCCACCTCAGACATCAGCCTGCGCACCCCTGCCACCTCAGACATCAGCCTGCGCACCCCTGCCACCTCAGACATCAGCCTGCGCACCCCTGCCACCTCAGACATCAGCCTGCGCACCCCTGCCACCTCAGACATCAGCCTGCGCACCCCTGCCACCTCAGACATCAGCCTGCGCACCCCTGCCACCTCAGACATCAGCCTGCGCACCCCTGCCACCTCAGACATCAGCCTGCGCACCCCTGCCACCTCAGACATCAGCCTGCGCACCCCTGCCACCTCAGACATCAGCCTGCGCACCCCTGCCACCTCAGACATCAGCCTGCGCACCCCTGCCACCTCAGACATCAGCCTGCGCACCCCTGCCACCTCAGACATCAGCCTGCGCACCCCTGCCACCTCAGACATCAGCCTGCGCACCCCTGCCACCTCAGACATCAGCCTGCGCACCCCTGCCACCTCAGACATCAGCCTGCGCACCCCTGCCACCTCAGACATCAGCCTGCGCACCCCTGCCACCTCAGACATCAGCCTGCGCACCCCTGCCACCTCAGACATCAGCCTGCGCACCCCTGCCACCTCAGACATCAGCCTGCGCACCCCTGCCACCTCAGACATCAGCCTGCGCACCCCTGCCACCTCAGACATCAGCCTGCGCACCCCTGCCACCTCAGACATCAGCCTGCGCACCCCTGCCACCTCAGACATCAGCCTGCGCACCCCTGCCACCTCAGACATCAGCCTGCGCACCCCTGCCACCTCAGACATCAGCCTGCGCACCCCTGCCACCTCAGACATCAGCCTGCGCACCCCTGCCACCTCAGACATCAGCCTGCGCACCCCTGCCACCTCAGACATCAGCCTGCGCACCCCTGCCACCTCAGACATCAGCCTGCGCACCCCTGCCACCTCAGACATCAGCCTGCGCACCCCTGCCACCTCAGACATCAGCCTGCGCACCCCTGCCACCTCAGACATCAGCCTGCGCACCCCTGCCACCTCAGACATCAGCCTGCGCACCCCTGCCACCTCAGACATCAGCCTGCGCACCCCTGCCACCTCAGACATCAGCCTGCGCACCCCTGCCACCTCAGACATCAGCCTGCGCACCCCTGCCACCTCAGACATCAGCCTGCGCACCCCTGCCACCTCAGACATCAGCCTGCGCACCCCTGCCACCTCAGACATCAGCCTGCGCACCCCTGCCACCTGGTAACAGGACGACGAACATGCATATGGCACCTGATGGGGCGTGGTGTGGGTAAGTTACTGTGTTACCCACCTGGTCCAGCATGACTCCCACCTGGTCCAGCATGACTCCCACCTGGTCCAGCATGACTCCCACCTGGTCCAGCATGACTCCCACCTGGTCCAGCATGACTCCCACCTGGTCCAGCATGACTCCCACCTGGTCCAGCATGACTCCCACCTGGTCCAGCATGACTCCCACCTGGTCCAGCATGACTCCCACCTGGTCCAGCATGACTCCCACCTGGTCCAGCATGACTCCCACCTGGTCCAGCATGACTCCCACCTGGTCCAGCATGACTCCCACCTGGTCCAGCATGACTCCCACCTGGTCCAGCATGACTCCCACCTGGTCCAGCATGACTCCCACCTGGTCCAGCATGACTCCCACCTGGTCCAGCATGACTCCCACCTGGTCCAGCATGACTCCCACCTGGTCCAGCATGACTCCCACCTGGTCCAGCATGACTCCCACCTGGTCCAGCATGACTCCCACCTGGTCCAGCATGACTCCCACCTGGTCCAGCATGACTCCCACCTGGTCCAGCATGACTCCCACCTGGTCCAGCATGACTCCCACCTGGTCCAGCATGACTCCCACCTGGTCCAGCATGACTCCCACCTGGTCCAGCATGACTCCCACCTGGTCCAGCATGACTCCCACCTGGTCCAGCATGACTCCCACCTGGTCCAGCATGACTCCCACCTGGTCCAGCATGACTCCCACCTGGTCCAGCATGACTCCCACCTGGTCCAGCATGACTCCCACCTGGTCCAGCATGACTCCCACCTGGTCCAGCATGACTCCCACCTGGTCCAGCATGACTCCCACCTGGTCCAGCATGACTCCCACCTGGTCCAGCATGACTCCCACCTGGTCCAGCATGACTCCCACCTGGTCCAGCATGACTCCCACCTGGTCCAGCATGACTCCCACCTGGTCCAGCATGACTCCCACCTGGTCCAGCATGACTCCCACCTCACCTGGTCCAGCATGACTCCCACCTGGTCCAGCATGACTCCCACCTGGTCCAGCATGACTCCCACCTGGTCCAGCATGACTCCCACCTGGTCCAGCATGACTCCCACCTGGTCCAGCATGACTCCCACCTGGTCCAGCATGACTCCCACCTGGTCCAGCATGACTCCCACCTGGTCCAGCATGACTCCCACCTGGTCCAGCATGACTCCCAGGATGCCCAAGTCCACCACCAGGCTGGGCGGAGGGAAGGCAGCAGAGGGATGAGAGGCGCTAAGTGGGCAATAAGACGAGCAGGAAAGCAGGCACGCACGCAAGAAGGCATTCGGGCAAGGAAGTAAGGAAGAACGGAGTTACGGGGTCAAGGGAGCAAGGAGGCGAGGGAGCAACGGAGCAAACGGGCAAGGGAGCAACGGAATAGCGGAGCAATGGACCAAGCGAGCAAGGGAGCAAGGGAGCAACGAGAGAGGAATGCGAGGAGGCGAGGGAACAAGGGAGCGAGGGAGCAAGGAGTGAGAATGCAAAGAGGCAAGGGAGCAAGCAGCAAGGGAGCAAGGAGAGAGGAATGCGAGGAGGCGCGGGAGCGGGGCGCACGGGGCGGCGAGGCGGAAGAAGCCTTCATCCTTCTTGGGCAGCAGCAGCTTGTTCTGCACGCTCCACCCCGCCCCCACGAAGAACATCACCACTCCCTTGTGCGCCCTGCTCATGCGGTCCGGTGCCTGCCCGGCATGGCGCGTGGAGGGGAGAGATGGAATGTGGCACATGATATGATATGATATGATATGATATGATATCAGGTCATCAATTCATATAATACTACACGAAATGCAACACATCATGAGAATCATATCACAAGACATCGTATTTTATCAACACATATAAATCGAATTATCACATGACCTCGGATCAAGTGTCGCCACATATACATCAAATTATCACATGACCTCGGATCAAGTGTCGCCACAATACATCAAATTATCACATGACCTCGGATCAAGTGTCGCCACAATACATCAAATTATCACATGACCTCAGATCAAGTGTCGCCACAATACACCAAATTATCACATGACCTCGGAGCAAGTGTCGCCACAAGACATCAAATTATCACATGACCTCGGATCAAGTGTCGCCACAATACATCAAGGGCACGAAAGAGGTCAGGGGAGAAGGGGGGGACGAGGGCAGGGAAGAGGACAGGGGACGGGACAGGGGAGGGGGCAGGGGAGAGGGCAGGTACCTACCATGAGAGTCATGAAGTGCCACCAGACGTGGCGGTTGGTGGCGGACCTATTGAGCCAGCGGTGCAGCGTCACCTCCAGAATGTACCCCGTCCACCTCCCCCCCTTCTCCCGCCCGCGCATGCGCTGCCCCGTGTCCTTCCATCTGCTCGCGGGGGGGGGGGGGGGCGGGGGGGGGGGGGGGGGGGGGGACGGGGGGGAGGGAGGAGGGGGGGGAGGGGGGGAGGGGGGGGAGGGGAAAAAGGGGGAAAAAGGGGGGGAAAGGGGAAGCGGGGAAGGGATGGGGTGTGGCGAAAAGGGGGGAGAGGGAGGGTAGGCCATGGGGAGGCGTTGAGCCAGCGGTGCAGCGTCACCTCCAGAATGTACCCCGTCCACCGCCCCCTCTTATCGCGCCCGCGCATGCGCTGCTCCTTGTCCTTCCATCTGCTCGCGAGGGGGGGAGTGGGGAGGGGGGGAAGGGGGTTGGGTGAGGGAGGGAGGGAGGGAGGGAGGGAGGGAGGGAGGGAGGGAGGGAGGGAGGGAGGGAGGGAGGGAAGGAGGGAGGGAGGGAGGGAAGGAGGGGGAGGAGTAAGAGCGTGCGAGAGCAGTAACGCGTGGGGAGGGAGGCGGTGCGTGGGGGAAGCGGCGCGTGGGACAGCGACCGGGGTCAGCGGTGGAGGGGACAGCGGCGCGTGGGGACAGCAGCGCGGGGGGACGCGGCGCGTGGGATCAGCGGCGCGAGGGGAATGCAGCGCCGCCGGGCGCCGCCCTCATACGTGGTTCAGGGGCCCCCGGAGCGGCAAGCACAGGGGTGGGCACACACATTAAAAACCCGAAAGAAGCCTTGAAGGAGCTCCGAGAAGCTTCGACGAGTCGCGCACCTGAACTCCGCGTCGTGTTTGAGGTACACGTGTCGGTCCAGCAGCGTCCCCGTGCAGTTGCGCGCCGTCTCGCACCCGCTCTGCGGCAGCGCCGTCGCCTGCCGCTCAGGCGCCGCGGGACGGAATAAGAACGCGGGACGCGTCAGCAGCGCTAATACGTAGACGAAGGAGAGCACTATAGCGAGTACGACCAACCGACCCAGGAATCTAGAGAGGCCGCGGGGAAGGTGGCGGTGCGGCCGGGCGGCACTGGGATCGTGCGGGCGCGACATTTGGCGCTGCGAGTGTTTTGTCAGGTAAAGCACCTCTTCCTTTCGTGAAATGTTTCTACCCATCACCGAACCCAGGCGCTCCTATCCTATCACTCTCAGTACTGTACATCGGGGTCGGATCGGTCGGTAGTCCTACCCGGTACACGTGCTGCCGGTGGAGCGATGCAGCTCGTTACTGTAACAGGTAGCACCTGAACAGTGGATTACGGCCAAGCTCAGAAATTCGGGACCAATTCTACACGTGGGAACTCGCCAGGTGTTTAGGGTTGACCCCTCCCCGAGCCCTTTCCGTTTGCCAGCAGTACCGGAACTGTAGTGGGTGCGCTTGACTTGACACGGGTCAAACTTCGCTTAGGGCGCGTGTCTTTTGATGTAGAGGTTCGGAAATTCGGTTGAACTTAAAAGGTAACCCTTTTCGCGAATGTCGCCATTTGTTTCGCTTGTGCATCGTGTGTCCTAGTTCAGCATTGTAGATGAAGTAGTACACTAAACCTGGGTTGATCTTTCTGCTCAAACCATGCGTGAACGAAAATTCGCTCGGGTGTCCTTTTGACAATACACTAGGTATTTGCGAAATTGACGACAGTCGCAGCACATGTTGTTCGCACGAGCGACTTCAGAAAATAGTGTTCCGGGTAACCTACGAGGGCTGGCCGCGACTCGGGAAAGCTCATCTTCGATAGTTGAGCTTTCGTGTGCTGTGATATTTGTGAGTTGAGGAGCAGTGACTCGGGCTACAGCTGCCGATATTGTCGAGCCTAGGTCGACCTAGGTTCAACTGTGGATAGTTCAGCCAAAAACTCGAGTTTTGCACATAAATTTCAAAAAGATACGCGCCCTTACAGTACACTGTCTGGGTGAATGTGACACGTGGGTGAATGTGGCACCAGAGTTCTGTGTTGTTGCCATAATGTTCCTGTCGGAGTGGCAGAGTGGCGGAAAGTGCCCGCAACTAGCACTGTAGTCCCCTTGAAAGCGCAGGGTCGCTAGTAGTACCCCTGCGAAAGCTACTTACCCAATAAACAACTTGTGAACTGGAAGTGAACCAGACTGGCCCTGAAGTGAACATACAGCCACACGAGTGAAAAGCTGATCACAACCAGGGCTGTCAATTGGTCTGGGTCCAAACCAAACCACTTCGTTGTCCGAACGTATTTCGGCACCCTCGGAAACGCGATATTAGTATGCTCGTTATAGAACTGGGCACATTTACTAGAAGCGAAATGGTTACACGCCCTTTTTATATTCCACTATCGGGTAGTACAGTTTCTTGGCATTCCCTTGTTCACAACTTTCCCCAAACCCTTCTCCCCAGACCCAACAATCATCTCCCTCGCACCCCGCCATCCCATACCACCGATCTAGCCATCGCCTCTCTCACCCACCCCGCCGTCACCTCTCCCTCTCACCCCTCCGTCGCCTCTCCCTTTCGTCCTGCCGTCGCCTCCCCCTTAGCCCGCCGTCGCCTTCCCGCCGTCGCCTCCCCTTCCCATCCCGCCGTCGCCTCCCCCTCCCATCCCGTCGTCGCCTCCCCCTCTCATCCCGTCGTTGCCGCTGGCGACAGCTGCACGAGCGTGACTTGGCGGGCGAGCGCGGGTTGGTCTCTCGGGTGCCTTGATTTTCCTCACTTTCTTACATATTTCGTAGGTTCTGTGTTTCAATTGGTTTCCTCTTGCGTTGCTCTTCCATTCAATGAAGGGGAGAGAGGTAGCGCGAGGGAGAGCGAGTACGGGAGCGAGCACGCAGGAGAGTGCGCGTGAGAGCGAGTACGGGAGGGAACACGCAGGAGAGCGCATGTGAGTGCGAAGAAAGAGCTCGAGGGAGCGAGGGAGGGAACACCAAGAGCGTGTGGGAGGGAGAGGCGGGAGAGAGAGCACCGTGGGTGCCATAATTTTTCGACTAAGCTAAGCGCCCGTGGGTGTCATATCATTACCCTTGAGTTTATGCCGTGGAGAAAACCTCTGCTGGCTCTTGCACCATCAGCAGCACCCGTTTTGCCATTCTCAACCCCTCAACCCATCAACCCCCCAACCCCTCAACCCCCCAACCCCTCAATAACCCCTTAACCCATCAACCCCTCAACCCCCCAACCCCTCAACTCCTCAACCCCCCAACCCCTCAACTCCTCAACCCCCCAACCCCTCAACTCCTCAACCCCCCAACCCCTCAAGCCCCCAACCCCTTTACTCCTTAACACCCCAACCCCTCAACCCCCCAACCCTCCAACCCCTCAACTCCTCAACCCCCTCCAAAATCTTCACTCGCTGATGAAACAGGTCTGTGAGTACACCGAGTACACAGAGCAAGCGAGGAGGATGGTCGATACCAAGGTATCGGCCGATGCAGGGTCTCAAGGCGAAAAAGGCGGGGGAAAGGGAAGCGGCGAGAAGGCCTTGAGTGAGAAAGCGCAGGCACGGAAGCGGGCGAAGCTGGAGAGGCTAAAGAAGAAACTGGCGCAAAAGAAAGCAGCCAAGCGTGGACCTGGCAGCGAAGAGGCAGGCGAGGCGGCAGGGGGGCCAACGGCCGTAGGGAATGGGCGTGGGGACGAGGAGAGGGAAGGGAAGCGGAGGCGCATGGTGAAGCACCCCATGCGAGTGGCGGGGCAGCGGCCAGGCGAGCAGTGCTTCTCGTGTGGCGCCGCAAACCACGCCGCCAAGGATTGCCCAAAACGAAAGGAGCGCAAAGTGTCCAAGGTCAGTGCTCGTCGCTGCGTCTCTCTCCTCCACCTCCACCTTGCCCTCGCCTTCCGGCGTCTACTGAAGTAAGCGTAAGATCTACTGCCATGACGTTCTACTGTCCTCCGTACTCCACGACGTTCGCCGCCCTGCTTCCTTCCCTCCTTCACCCCCTGCATGACTCGCTCCGTCCCTCCTTCTCTCTCGCTATTTCCCATCCGTACGCGCACGGTGTCCTGCCAGGCGTGTCTCTTCTGCCGGCAGTGGGGCCATGTGGTCAGCGAGTGCCCGCGAGCTGCCTCGGCGTCCGCGCCCGCTGTGCCGCAGCCGCCAGGCGCCTCTGGCGACCTGGGGACGGGGGAAGCAGCATTCGAGGGAGAAGGGCGTGGGCAAGACGACAAGAGTGCGGGCGGCACAGAGGGGCTGGGAGTGGGGTTGTGCTACAACTGCGGCTCCACGCGCCATCGCCTGCACAACTGCCCTTTGCCGCGAGCCAACGGTACGTGCTGAAGGTTGTTGGTACTTGGTAATTGGGTTCGCTGCCCATGCTGCTCGTCGCCTGCGGACCATTGGGCGGTGGCGGTGGCGGTGGCGGTGGCGGTGGAGGGTGGATGCCGCTGCATCCGGTGAATACCCTTCCATCTGTGATCATGCGCCACTCGTGTGCATCAGCAACCCCCATCAGCAACCCCCAGCGCTCTTGTGGCCCCCACGCATGGCTGACTTGCCCATGGGTTGTGCTGTGATGCTGGGTTGTGGTTGGCGTTGCAGGCGGAGCAGCACATGCGGTGTGCTTTGTGTGCCAGCAGAAGGGCCATCTCAGCCGTGACTGTCCACAGAACCCCAACGGCCTCTATCCCAAGGTGCTCTTCATTCACATCATTTCCTCTCCAAGTCTTGCAAAGGCTGCTTGTTCTTCGTGATGTTTATTTTGCAGTTCCCCCTGTTTGTTTTGTTTATGTGCACACTTTGGTTCTTTTTGTTGTTGCTGGCGATGTAACAATCGAGTTGGGTGTATGGCATGGCACTTGTGTGTTGTGCGTGTGCGCATGTCTTTCGCACATCCTTCAGGGCGGGTGTTGTCGCATGTGTGGACTCAAGACACATCTCGCTCGTGACTGTCCTTCCAAGCAAGCCGCTGCTACTTCTGCTGCTGCTCCTCCTGCTGCCAGCTCTGCGAAGGTGGAAGGGAACCAAGGCACCAGGAAGCCGCTAAACAGTGAGTTGACAACGCATTTGGTTGTGCTGTGTTTGTATCCCCATCCCGCACGCGGTCTCTTCCTTGTACAGCGTTCTGCTTGCTTTTGAACTGCCTCTATTACCGTTTCCATCCTAGATATTGAGCTCGTCTCCCCTCCCCTCCCTGCCATGCGCCCCCTCCCCTTCTTTCCACTCCTGCACTTTTTCTTTGAGGGTCCAAGATAAAAGGGTTTCTAGTTCTTTTTCCTTGCCATGTGTTTCCTTCCATTACCTGTCAGTTGGTAATGCGAGACTGACTGCATGGTGTGGCAACCATGCTGGATGTCACATTGCAACCATGCTGGATGTCACATTGCAACCATGCTGGATGTCACATTGCAACCATGCTGGATGTCACATTGCAACCAGGGCGCCGCATTAAGGTTCGTGTCTTCACTTGCACATGGTTCACTCCTCTGTGCTTCTGCCCCTGCTGTGTGCTTCGAGTGCGTGCAGGGCACCACATCTTTCCTGGAGGAGATGACTTGGGGGACGACTTTGGGGACGCCGTTTTGCAGCCACTGCAGGCGAAGCGGGGGGATCAGCAAGATGGGGAAGGTGGTGCTTTGGAGGATTTTGACGAAGCTCAAGGCAGCGATGATGAGTTGTTGATGGGGAACGAGAGCGCCGGTAGGCCAGGGAGGTTGGCGGGTCGGCGCTTCAGTGGCAGGAGGGGAGGGAGAGGCCGAGGCGGAGGTATTCATGCTGGTGGCAACAGGCGGCGCCAGGGAAAGGGATGGTGAACACGGACTGTGCAAAATGTTTAGAAAAGATGTAGGTAATGAGAATGTCTAGTTTAGATTGTCGCAGTTACTGTCAAAGTACTAGCAGCAGAATGAAATGTCTAGCAAGGGTTGAGATGCATAGGCAACCCTAAAAGGGTTGTACCTCTAGAGTGTGCCTCACGGTAACCTACGGTAACAAGCAAATATATCATTTGACAAGATGGCCTATGGTATGGTGATGTTTGGAGCCTGCACTCAAAATTTCGAAATACAGAACCTGTCAACAGAGTTTTGTGGGGTAAAACATGAATGACCTAGGTATGGTGCATGCATTTCAAATGCAGGCTAAAAACTCTATCCTGAAATGAAACAGTACAATCAGTGTGTTCAAAGGACAAGCCTGTCCAGGTTCAGAGGACAAGCCTGTCCAGGTTCAGAGGACAAGCCTGTCGAGGTAAATATCTAAAGCGTCAATGATTTTCACCAGAAACTTCTTTCGATCCATGCGGTACCTGCATGTGGGCACATTGGACGAGGAACCGAACCATTAGCCACAATGAGTGGGACACGGAAGGAAGGTATAAAATGCTACAGATGGTTCATGCTATGTACAGTTTTCATAAATGCAACAGTGCCAAGCATCGGAGCACTTGGGAGCAACGAGTATGAGAGTACATACTTGATGGCAGCCCACCAGCGTGCTGATTTATCCTCTGCTCCCTCCGACTCTGCTCAAAACAGTCCACAAGGCAGGTGAGAAGAGGCAAGTGGGAGAGAACGGATGGGAGAGCAGTGAGCTGATAGCAGGCCACCACCGCCACCTTGCAGACTTGTCCTCTGTGCCTCTGATTCTGCTCCAAGTGAGCCATGAGAAGGTGAGAGCGACGGAGGACGGAGGGATGATGGGAAGGCAGGCTCAAAGGAGAAATGCACTGTGACATCGCCTAAGAGCGCTGAAACAACAGTTTTGCTAATGTAACACCGAATGGAACTACTGGCACCATCCCCCCCCCCCACTTTGTAGTCATTCGTGACCGGTATTTTGAGGCGTCTCAAGAATGGCCTCACATGTGAGGCGGCTCAAAAGCCACCTCGTAGGCATTCACAGCCCTTTCCTGACCCGTGACCTCCCTGCGACTGCTCAACCTGCCATGCAGCAGCCCCCTTTCGTGACTCTCGTGCGTAACTACTCGGGATATATTATAAGAAAATAAGATTTCAACCTAACTCAGCCTCAAAGCTTTCCTTTCTTCGCGAGGTTTGTGGGAACGCTCCCAGCTGCTTCCAGCACTGTCAGTTGCTTCCGACCCTTGTGCTTCACTGCCAGACTACCCTAGAAGAAAAAGGGTTCTGAGGCAACTCACCCAGCAGCACTGCCTCATCCTCCTCCTGCACAGTCGTGGGGATCGCCCCCATCAGCAGCTCCAGGCACTGATGTGCTGCTCCTGCTGCCAGGCTACCCTACACAAGAAAGAGCCTGCAACTTGTGAAGCCACTCATCCAGAAGTACTTCATCCTCCTCCACGGTGGTTTGAAACGCCCCCAGTTGCTCCCGGCACTGCTGGTTTCGCTGGCAGGTTACCTATAGGAATACAGGCTTCCTTCCTCCTCGCCCCACTCACCCAGCACTGCTTCGTCCTCCTCCAGCGTTGTGGGGAACGCCCCCAGCTGCTCCCGGCACCGCTGCTGCAGCCAGCGCACGGCTCCCAGCTCCTCAGAGGGGACAGCTGGCACGTCGCCATTGGTCCACGTGGGCAGGCAGCGCAGCGCCGCCACGAGCGCCCCGTCCACAAAGGGGTCCGGAGGAGAGTCACCGGCTGGTGGGGGGGCCGAGGAGGGGATGAGAGAAGGGGAGTGAGTGAGGAGTATGGTGGGGGAGATGATTATGGGGGTGGAAGAGGGGGAGCAGGTAACACAGTGCCGGCACCATCGCCCCGTTCACAAAGGGGTCTGGGGGGGAGTCACCGGCTGGTGGGTGGAGGGGGAAAGGGAGCAGAGGGGAAGGGGGGGTGAGGGGGGAGGAGATGGGAGGCATGGAGGAAAGGAAGAGAGGGAGCAGAGACACAAGTGCTGCCAGCAGCGCCCCGCCCATACAGTGGCAGCGCGGAGAGTGAGCAGGTGGTGGGGGGGAAGAGGGAGGAAGCAGAGGGAGGGAAAAGAGTGGGAGATGGTGGAGCATGGCATGGGTTACTTTCTCCGCACTGATCTCCTCTGTTGTCACTTGGAGAAACGAAGGGATTTTTAGTCATGTGAGTGGCATCATGGTATCTTATGTTCTACACACTTACAGTTTCTGTCCCTTGCGGTTGGAATCACATTATAGGCACTTACTGCCATAGTCACATATGGCTACAGCCTTTTACAGGCACAGTCACTTATGGCCGAGAGGAAGCTGCCTCGGAGAATGAGGTGTGGTGTGGCGGCGGGACGAAGTTTATTTAGATGTCTGAAAGGTCAAGTACGCTTCTATTCTAGCCACTCACGGTTGTAGTCATAGTCATCGTCGGTGGCTATGAGGTCAAAGGCGGAGAGGAAGCTGTCCCGGTGAATGTGGTTTGGCGGCGGGGTGAAGGGCGCGGTGGCGGGAGAGGAGGAGGCGAGAGATGGTGCTGCCGCAGGTGTAGCATCGGCGAGCGTTACTTGCTCCCACGGGTTCTGAAACAGGGAAAGGTGATGGGATGATGGCACGAGTGAAGAGGAGAAGTTGGGTGAAAGCAGGGAGAGCAGAAAGTGTATCTCATCGCATGCTCCGAAGGGCTCTGAAGGCGGGAAGATTGATTGGACGGTGGAATGAGAGAAGAGGGGGTGGGCGGAAGGAGAGACAGGAGAGGGTGCATCTGGGGGGCTCCACCTGAAAAGATCAATCACCTTCTCCCAGGGATTCTCAGGGCTGGTAAAAGCAAACGGGGTGGCATGGGTATGGATGCAAAAGGCATGGGTATGGATGCAAAAGGCATGGGTATGGATGCAAAAGGCATGGGTATGGATGCAAAAGGCATGTGTATGGATGCAAAAGGCATGGGTATGGATGCAAAAGGCATGGGTATGGATGCAAAAGGCATGGGTATGGATGCAAAAGGCATGGGTATGGATGCAAAAGGCATGGGTATGGATGCAAAAGGCATGTGTATGGATGCAAAAGGCATGTGTATGGATGCAAAAGGCATGGGTATGGATGCAAAAGGCATGGGTATGGATGCAAAAGGCATGTGTATGGATGCAAAAGGCATGGGTATGGATGCAAAAGGCATGGGTATGGATGCAAAAGGCATGGGTATGGATGCAAAAGGCATGGGTATGGATGCAAAAGGCATGGGTATGGATGCAAAAGGCATGTGTATGGATGCAAAAGGCATGTGTATGGATGCAAAAGGCATGGGTATGGATGCAAAAGGCATGGGTATGGATGCAAAAGGCATGTGTATGGATGCAAAAGGCATGGGTATGGATGCAAAAGGCATGGGTATGGATGCAAAAGGCATGGGTATGGATGCAAAAGGCATGGGTATGGATGCAAAAGGCATGGGTATGGATGCAAAAGGCATGGGTATGGGACGGGACGCACGTGAGTGATGGAGAAGCCGAAAGAGCCCATGAGAGCGCGGTTGTCTGCCTTGGGCATGTACGACATGGTCAGCTGCTCGCACACAAGCAGGCAGGGCAGGCAGGGCGGGCAGGGCGGGCGGACAGGCAGACGGGCAGGTTAAGTGGGCGGGCAGGGGGGCAGGTGGGGCCGAGTGGGCAGGCAGAGGGTGAGGGACGGAGAATGCGGACGGGGGACAGAGACGAAAAGGGACGGATCGGAGGCACAGAGACGCGGGGGTGCATCTGATATTGTGAGGGCACAGCTGGTGTTGTGAGGGCACAGCTGGTGTTGTGAGGGCACAGCTGGTGTTGTGAGGGCACAGCTGGTGTTGTGAGGGCACAGCTGGTGTTGTGAGGGCACAGCTGGTGTTGTGAAGGCACAGCTGGTGTTGTGAGGGCACAGCTGGTGTTGTGAGGGCACAGCTGGTGTTGTGAGGGCACAGCTGGAGTTGTGAGGGCACAGCTGGTGTTGTGAGGGCACAGCTGGTTTTGTGAGGGCACAGCTGGTTTTGTGAGGGCACAGCTGGTGTTGTGAGGGCACAGCTGGAGTTGTGAGGGCACAGCTGGTGTTGTGAGGGCACAGCTGGTGTTGTGAGGGCACAGCTGGGTTTGAAAGGGCACAGCTGGGTTTGTAAGGGCACAGCTGGGTTTGTGCCAGCGCCTCACTGCACCTCACTGCACCTCACAGACTGCCAGCAGTTACCATAATCGCTACACCCACACAACCCATCTCTGTGCCAGCGCACGCACACTGTCCGCCCAACGCATCTCCCTGCCACACATTGACAGCCCCACAGCCCCACACACCCACCTCAGTGCCAGCACGCACGATGTGCCCGGCATCAACCCGCACTTCCATCACGCGGTCGCTCTTGCGCCAGTGCAGCGAGCACAGCGGGCTGAACGAGTGGTTCAACATGTCTGCGCGGCACGGCAGCGCACAGAGAGAGGCAAGAGAGTGGTTTCAGTATGGCGCCACAAAGTGGCATGAGCATCGCAAGTCATCTTGCGCCAGTGCGGCGAGCACAGAGGGCTGAACGAGTGGTCCAACATGTCTATGGGGTAGGGCAGCGTTTGGGCAGCAGCGGGATGTGAGTGAGAGCATCAGCATGAGCAAGGAAAGGGAGGACGGTGGAACCCAGAGGAACAGGAGAGCCGAGCCTACCAGCATAAGGAAGATGCATGTGCGAGTCGGTCTTAACAGTGCTTATGGGTGTGTGTCTGTCTGTCATCCCCCCACTGCTCTGCACCTTTGAGTCAACTCAGCACATTTATCGTACCAGCATAGGGCATCAGCAGCATGTGCGTGTGGGTCCTGACCATGCCCATGGGTGTGTGTCTCACTCAGTGACTCAGCCTCTGCTCTGCACGTCTCAGTTGACCCAACACATGAATGCTACCAGCATAAGGCAGCAGCATGTAAGGCTAGGCTAACAGGGAGGGGGAAGAGGAGAGCCTAGCCCACCAGCATAGGGCAGCAGCATGTGCGTGTCGGTCTTGACAGTGCCCATGGGAGTGTGCCTCACCCCCCCTCGGCTCTGCACTATGCCCACGGCCCACAGCATGTCCGCCTCACTGGGTGCCAGACGCTGCAGCTGATGTGGTGATGAATCGGACTGGTGGGTTGGAGGGGTGGAATGTGGGAGAGAGGGGTGCGTGGGTGAGAGGCTGAGGAGTGAGGGAGTGATATAGGAATGGCAACGCATAAGAGGGTCTGTTCTGTCCAGACAGCTCCACTCTGCTCTGCAAGATGCCCTGCCCACAGCACAGCCCACAGCACAGCCCACAGCACAGCCCACAGCACAGCCCACAGCACAGCCCACAGCACAGCCCACAGCACAGCCCACAGCACAGCCCACAGCACAGCCCACAGCACAGCCCACAGCACAGCCCACAGCACAGCCCACAGCATGTCCGCCTCGCTCGGTGCCAGGCACTGCAGCTGATGGGGTGGTGAATGAGAGTGGTGGGTTGAGGCCATGGTTGGGAAAGGGATACTCGGACGGAAACACACAAGAGGGTCTGTCCGGGACTGCACAGCCCTGCACTATGGCGGCTCTGCACAGCCCTGCACTATGGTGGCTCTGCACAGCCCTGCACTATGGCGGCTCTGCACAGCCCTGCACTATGGTGGCTCTGCACTATGGTGGCTCTGCACAGCCCTGCACTATGGCGGCTCTGCACAGCCCTGCACTATGGCGGCTCTGCACAGCCCTGCACTATGGTGGCTCTGCACTATGGTGGCTCTGCACTATGGTGGCTCTGCACTATGGTGGCTCTGCACTATGGTGGCTCTGCACTATGGTGGCTCTGCACTATGGTGGCTCTGCACTATGGTGGCTCTGCACGACCCCACGGCCCACAGCATGTCCGCCTCACTGGGTGCGTGCGTGCCAGGCGCTGTAGCTGATGGGGTGATGAGTCGCACTGGGGGGTGATGAGTCGCACTGGGGGGTGATGAGTTGCACCAGGGGATGATAGGGTTAGGGAGTGATGGCGTCAGGGATGAGGGGTTGAAGAGTGAGGGGGTCAACGGCCACACCAGCGGTTGCTGCCCTCAATCACCAGCCTCTTTTCTAACGCCACCACCAAGGCCATGCTCGCTTCACTGTGGTACCATAGCCCGGGCCATACCCCCAACTCTACCCCACAGGTATCCCACAAACACTCCCAACATACCCCACATACACTGCCCACACACCCTCCACACACTCTCTAACTGTCCCCCCACTTGGGCTGAGCAAGGGGCGAACACGAACGTGTTCGCCCCTGCACGAACACAGCCGTTCGCCGGACCGAGCAAAAAAGGGTGTTCAGTGTTCGCATGTGAAGGCGTGTTCGGGCGAACCTCGAACACGTTCGTCACGAACACTTTAAGCAAAAAAACGAACCTGTTCAGTCTGCAGGTGTTCGTTTATTTGCTCACCCCTACCCCCCACACACACATACCCTCCACACACTCTCTAACTGTCCCCCCCACACACACATACCCTCCACACACACTCTAACTGTCCCCCACACACACACATACCCTCCACACACTTTCTAACTGCCACCCCCCCCCCCCACACACACACACATACCCGCCAGTGCGCGCGCCAGAACGCCTTGACGCGCTGCTGCTGCTGCCGTGCCTCCTCTGCCAGCCCCTCGTCCTGCAGCGCTGCCAACTCCTCCTGTGCCGCATGGCAGATGCACGTGAGTTGTGAACGCATAGAATATATTTATTGGTTTGTTGTAAGTTATGCAAGCACCCACGCATGCACTTGTGTTTTTCTTTCACTGTCATGGCACAAGACCCAATTGCCTCCTCTGCCAGCCCTTCGCCCTGCAGCGCTGCGAGCTCCTCCTGTGGCCCTCCTGTGGCCCATGCACAAACAGGCAGGTGGTAAGCTGTGGTAGCGCATACAAAGGCAAGCACTGGTTGTTCTTCGTCGCCAGCCAAACAGGCAAGAGATTTTCTCTCAGGAGAGAAGAGGGCATGGGGAGTCGAGCAGTGATGGCAGGGGAATGGCACACTCGGTGATGAGGTGCGGTAACTTGTAGACAGAAATCGAAGAGTAGCTGTGACATGTGAGCTTGCTAGGAGGCCTTGACACGTCAATTGATATCATACCTCTGAGGACATGTGAAGTCGTACCCTACCTCTGAGGACATGTGAAGTGGTACCCTACCTCTGAGGACATGTGAAGTGGTACCCTACCTCTGAGGACATGTGAAGTGGTACCCTACCTCTGAGGACATGTGAAGTGGTACCCTACCTCTGAGGACATGTGAAGTGGTACCCTACCTCTGAGGACATGTGAAGTGGTACCCTACCTCTGAGGACATGTGAAGTGGTACCCTACCTCTGAGGACATGTGAAGTGGTACCCTACCTCTGAGGACATGTGAAGTGGTACCCTACCTCTGAGGACATGTGAAGTGGTACCCTACCTCTGAGGACATGTGAAGTGGTACCCTACCTCTGAGGACATGTGAAGTGGTACCCTACCTCTGAGGACATGTGAAGTGGTACCCTACCTCTGAGGACATGTGAAGTGGTACCCTACCTCTGAGGACATGTGAAGTGGTACCCTACCTCTGAGGACATGTGAAGTGGTACCCTACCTCTGAGGACATGTGAAGTGGTACCCTACCTCTGAGGACATGTGAAGTGGTACCCTACCTCTGAGGACATGTGAAGTGGCACCCTACCTCTGAGGACATGTGAAGTGGTACCCTACCTCTGAGGACATGTGAAGTGGTACCCTACCTCTGAGGACATGTGAAGTGGTACCCTACCTCTGAGGACATGTGAAGTGGTACCCTACCTCTGAGGACATGTGAAGTGGTACCCTACCTCTGAGGACATGTGAAGTGGTACCCTACCTCTGAGGACATGTGAAGTGGTACCCTACCTCTGAGGACATGTGAAGTGGTACCCTACCTCTGAGGACATGTGAAGTGGTACCCTACCTCTGAGGACATGTGAAGTGGCACCCTACCTCTGAGGACATGTGAAGTGGTACCCTACCTCTGAGGACATGTGAAGTGGTACCCTACCTCTGAGGACATGTGAAGTGGTACCCTACCTCTGAGGACATGTGAAGTGGTACCCTACCTGTGAGGAGAGTAGCAGCGAGGGGCAGTCGAGCGGCGAGGGCAGGAAGTCAGCATATTCCGTGAGGAAGTGCGGCCGCTTGGACCCGTATGCATCCTCCCGCCCACGAGAGGCAGGTGAGGAGTTCAGCGCTAGGAGCAGCAGACAGGCCAGTCGGAGGTCCCAGTTGGCCTGAAAAGAGAGGTAAGAGTGTGCGAGAGAGTTAGACGCGGGTGAGGAGTGCTGCGTGGGGAGGAGAAGGCAGGCCAGCCGGAGGTCCGAGCTGGCCTGGGAGGGGAAGAGGGAGAGTGCGGGAGAGAACAACACCATGACAGACTGGGAAAGGGAAAATAGTTTATGAGTGTGGGGCGAGAAGGAGCGGGCAGGCAGGTCAGACACAAGTCCCTGATCACCTGGAAAGACACAAGTCCCTGATCACCTGGGAAGACACAAGTCCCTGATCACCTGGAAAGACACAAGTTCCTGATCACCTGGGAAGACACAAGTCCCTGATCACCTGGAAAGACACAAGTCCCTGATCACCTGGGAAGACACAAGTCCCTGATCACCTGGGAAGACACAAGTCCCTGATCACCTGGAAAGACACAAGTCCCTGATCACCTGGAAAGACACAAGTCCCTGATCACCTGGGAAGACACAAGTCCCTGATCACCTGGGAAGACACAAGTCCCTGATCACCTGGAAAGACACAAGTCCCTGATCACCTGGGAAGACACAAGTCCCTGATCACCTGGAAAGACACAAGTCCCTGATCACCTGGGAAGACACAAGTCCCTGATCACCTGGGAAGACACAAGTCCCTGATCACCTGGAAAGACACAAGTCCCTGATCACCTGGGAAGACACAAGTCCCTGATCACCTGGGAAGACACAAGTCCCTGATCACCTGGGAAGACACAAGTCCCTGATCACCTGGAAAGACACAAGTCCCTGATCACCTGGAAAGACACAAGTCCCTGATCACCTGGGAAGACACAAGTCCCTGATCACCTGGGAAGACACAAGTCCCTGATCACCTGGAAAGACACAAGTCCCTGATCACCTGGGAAGACACAAGTCCCTGATCACCTGGGAAGACACAAGTCCCTGATCACCTGGAAAGACACAAGTCCCTGATCACCTGGAAAGACACAAGTCCCTGATCACCTGGAAAGACACAAGTCCCTGATCACCTGGAAAGACACAAGTCCCTGATCACCTGGGAAGACACAAGTCCCTGATCACCTGGGAAGACGCCACTTTACACCCCCTTGCCTGCCTCGCCTCGTCGGGCCAGGCCAGGTCAAGTCCGGTCGATCCAGTAGGGTCAGGTCGGTTTGGGACGGTTCGGACCAGGACGGGTCAGATGGGGTCGGGTCAGGTCACTCATCCGTCACCAGGTGCCAGGCAAGCCAATGGCAGCATGGCATTCAACAAGTTGACTTCTCAACTCCCCCTCGGCAGCGGCAATAACGTCACACACAGGGTGTTCCATTACTGCCCGGGTGGATCATCCAATCCGAGGGGGGTCTCTCGACTCCACACGCTAAAAACGCGTTTTTTAGAATTCTCAGAAAACGCGCTCAGCATGAGCGGCAGACTGGGAAGAAGAAAGGCACCAGCCCCCAAGCCCCCCCCCCCCCCCCCCCCCCCCCCCCCCACTCCTTTCTCCCCCAACACCCCCACCATCCCCATGACCACCACCACAACCTCACATCAATCCCATTCACCTCACACCACCACCACCCCACTTATCTCACCTCCCCCTCGGCGGCGGAGATCACATCAAACACAGGGTGCCCCATGGGGACAATGTCCGGGTGGAACATCCAGGGGGGGTCCCTGGAGACGCTCAGCATGAGCGGCAGCGGCACCTCCATCACCACGCGCGCGCCCCCCCGGCTGTCAATGTCCCGCGCCGCGTACACCCCCACGCCCGCCAGGTCGCCCTCCCCCTGCAATCCATGCGCGGGCTCGCGGAACTCCACCCCGTACGCGCCCATGCCGCGGCGGTTGCCCATGTAGTAGAAGTAGGGCTCCAGGGAGACTCGCTGGGGGGAGGGATGCGGGAGGGGGTGGGGGTGGGGAGGTGCAGGGCGGAGGGAGAGGGGGAGGGAGAGCGGAGGAGCAGAAGGGAGTGGGGATGTTGAGGGTTGCCCACGTAGTGACAATACGGCTCCAGGGAGACGCGCAGGTGACCGTAGAGGGGGGAAGGGAGGGAAGAGAGAATGGGGCATAAATGGAAAGTATATCGGAGAGGGGAGAGGGGAGAGCGGAGAGGGGAGAGGGGAGAGCGGAGAGGGGAGGGGGGAGGAGGGAGGGGAGAGGGGAGAGGGGAGAGGGGAGTGGGGAGGGGAGGGGGAGGAAATGGGGGCGGAGTGGTAGGGGAAGAGGTGTTGAGGAGGAAAAGGTGCGCCACTCAGTTTTGACTTTTTAGGCGCCTCAAAAGGAGGATGTGGTGCGCCGCTCAGTATTGCTGCCAAGCGCGCCGAGCGAGCACGGAAGACATGGTGTGGCGATAAATCGGCGTTTGGAGCTGCGACCGAAAATATTCGCCGCAATGTGTCGCACGGTTACCTCATCTGATGAGCTGGTGGAAGGAGGCAGGAAATTGGCGGGAGCGGCGGAGTCGGCGACGCGTGCGACGGTTTGAAAGCCTTTCGCGAAACCCTTTCGCAAAGGTACCGTCGCGTGCGAAAAACAATGCGGCAATCGCAGTAGATCGTGTGGTGAGAGTACTCGGATCGGCCGTGCGTGCAGCGAGGAACCGAGCGAGGCCATGGCGATAATCTCGAGGATGATGGGAGAGCGCAGCAACGGACGACTACAGCTGCGATGAAAGATGTCGATACGCAATAAGCGAGACGCGGTATACTTTTCAAAGGGAACCACTGTCTGGCAGATTTTAACCTATCTAGCTTGTTTAATGTTTATTCTGACATATTCAAATACCTAAATTCGTACAAAATATAAAAGCTTTTGATTTCTAAGGTGACAGGCCTCCACAAAAGAAAAAACAACGGGTCCCAGCATGAATCCTTAGGATTTACCATAAAATATGCTCTTAGGAAATTGTGTTGTTTCGAGACGAGGAACAATAGTAAGTTAGCACATACTATTCATAAACACTGGCAGGGCCCAAAATTGGTTTTGGCCCACCCTGACAAATCAGGGTTCCAGGCCTGCTGTACCCTGACCCCTAGGATAATGTTTTTCCTACCCTTGCTGGAAACAGTGTAAACAGGCCTAAAATCTTCCATATGGTACACTGGTTTTGTCAGTGTAAGTTTTCAGTTAGGATGTTTACACTGCAGTTTTGCAGTTTTGCTCAAACAATGGCAAAGATGCAGGCTGCCGACAATATTTATTGGATTTGCGCTTGTGGTCAATAGCGAAAAGAGTGGTGGTGGGACCGTGGCAAAATCTGTCAGGACGTTATGTGTGGACGGATCCTCGGTAAAAGGGTTCCGGTATCAATGTAATGTGTCAGAATATTATGCTCTAGCCTGTAGTGGGGTGCTCTATAGCGAGTACAACCCTTCTAGGGTTTGCCATTTGTATCCTCATTCTTGCTAGTGCAACTCCTTCCTCTTTGCCTAAACTGTTTCTTGCCTAGCTAGGGCTTTCCTAGCTATGGCGCCTTCTTCTACTGCTTATCTTCACATGGTATTAGAGCGATATGCTTCTGGCCTGTGGGCCCCACCTCACTGCTTCCGCTGCTACTGCTACTCCCTGTCCGTCGCGCGCCCCGTGGTGCGCGGCGTCGAAATTAGGGTTTTTCAGCCCGCCGTGCGCCCCGAGGCGCGCGGCGGTTTTCTGCCCGCCGTGCGCCCCGAGGCGCGCGGCGGTTTTCTGCCCGCCGTGCGCCCCGAGGCGCGCGACGGGTTTCTGCCCCGTCACTCGGCGCGTCGCCCCCAGGAGGCGCTACGACGGGCGACGGGGACCCGCGCGTCGCCCCCCGTCGCCCGTCGTGGCCTGCGCGCGGCCCGTACAGCCGGCGCGCGGCCCGTACGGGCTGCGCCAGGCCCGCGCGCGGCCCGTACGGGCTGCGCCAGGCCCGCGCGCGGCCCGTACGGACTGCGCCAGGCCCGCGCGCGGCTCGGGCCGCCTGCGCGCGGTTCGGGAGGCTGTGCCAGGCCCGTGGGCGGCCCGTTCTTCGCTGCCCCTGTCCTCCCCGCCGTCCCCCGTGCTTCTGAAGGCGCCCCACCCCTCCTTCTGCCCGTTCTCCTGGATTAGGGTTTGGGGGTGGGGGGTATGGGGGTGCAGCTTCTGTGTGCCGTTCCCTGCTCCTCCTCCTCCTCCGTCTCCCTGTGCTGCAGCTGCCGCTGAAGGGGGGTGGACCTGTTGGAGCCGTCGGAGTGGTACTAAGGGGGGGTGAAGGGGGAGTGGAGCTAGGGGTGAAGCAGGGGGTGTGTGTCAGGGGGGGTGGTACTGTTTGGGGGAGGTTGAACGGAGGTTGCCGTCGTGTCGCCAGCAGCACCTGTAGTCCGGGGAGTTGCTCCGGTAGCCCAGTCGTAGCCACCTGTGCCAGTCGCCCGTGGGTCCGTTGCTCGTCTGCCGCTACTTTTAGCCGCGGGGCCAGTTACTCCAGTAGTCCGGAGCGCTGTTCCGGTAGCCGCTGTGCCAGTGTGCCTCCTGTTGCCCGTGTGTCTGCAGCTTCAGCCGTCGCCTCCTATCTCCTCTCCTCTCACTGTCCCTCCTCCTCCTCACTTGCCCGTTGTGACTACCACTAGCTTTGCTCATAATTGTGAACTTTAAACTATTGCTTCCTGAACTTGTGCTCAGAATGTGTGGTGACATTGTGATCCACCCTGAGCTTGTTCTGCTTTGCTTGCTCTGCTGATTACACCCCACTTTGGCTATGGGGGTGTGTCAGAATATTATGCTCTAGCCTGTAGTGGGGTGCTCTATAGCGACTACAACCCTTCTAGGGTTTGCCATTTGTATCCTCATTCTTGCTAGTGCAACTCCTTCCTCTTTGCCTAAACTGTTTCTTGCCTAGCTAGGGCTTTCCTAGCTATGGCGCCTTCTTCTACTGCTTATCTTCACATAATGCTCAGCAAACCCTGTACAGTCAGGGTACGGTAATAGAAATCAGTATCAGGGTAACACAAAAAGTATCATTTTTGCTTCATGGTAAAATTTTCATTACACAGATTTTGCAAGGGTAACTGAGAAAAAGCGGCAGCTTATCAGGGCAAAAAGGGTATTTTACCCTGATCTTTTGGGCCCACCGCAGTCAGACCTATTTTTTCGTATTCATCTGATTTTTAAGGCAGCGATTTATATCTTATCTGATCACTTAGACAAACAAGTATGGTTCATATGATTTTCCAGACCAGACCGTCAAATGTTTAAATATTTTAGAGTACAACATTTCCTAGGTTAATTCTTCGTATCCCCTTGCCTTCATTCACTCGACACCATCCTTTCGACGCTACTTGCTACCTTACTTTAAGATGACATCAGAGCAGGTAAAATTTCCTACGTCCCACGCTTCCGCTCCATCCCTTAGCTGCTCCCGAGGCGCCCGTCCCTTAGGCCCCGTTTCGTCGCGGGTCGGACGGCCCCCGCAGGCCTCAATCGCGTTCAAAGGCCCACGCGGGCTCGTTTTGTCGCATTCAAAGGCCCCCGCGGGCTCGTTTAGTCGCGTTCAAGCCCCCCCCCCCACCCGCAGGCCCTCGTTTCGTCGCGTTCCAGAAGGCCGCTTCCCCCTACCCCTCCCCTCCCCCCCCCCCCCCCCCCCCCCTTCCCCCCCCCCGCCCCCATCCCGCGCGGGCCCGCGTAGTCGCGCTTAGCCTGCAACATCACACGAAGCACGCGCATTAGCCAACGGTAGCCGCCTATGCACGCAGCTAGCCGCCAGCAGCAGCAGAGCTGAGAACAGCCAACCACAGGCAGGTAGAGCCAGCACGCTAGCTGCCATCAACTACGCTAGCCGCCACCAGCACGCTAGCTGCCATCAACTACGCTAGCCGCCACCAGCAGCTGCTCCTAACTCCAGCCGCTCCTAGCTGTTACTATGGAGTCCTTTCGCCACCTACGTTTCGATTCGGAGGGCCATCATACGTGGATCCACCAGGCTCAGCGCCACCTTACTTGTCAGCGCTAGGACGGTGCCACCTTGTACGGCCATGCGTCTGGCGCATTCCGGGCCCCTACACGCCCCGACCCCCTGCCTATTGAGCCCGCTCCCATTGCGACGGACTAGGTGGACTACGACTGACTATTCCTGGCACGTGGAGTCTGGGACTCTCGGGACGCAGTGGCTGCACTTGCGCTGACAGACCTTCTCCCACCGAGTGAGGCTGCTCACTTCTCTCAGGTCGTGACTACGAAAAGGTGTTATGATGCTATACTTGCTCGTTATTCCACCTCTTCAATTGCCTCCCTCAGCCGCCTCCTCATGTCGATCGTGTTTCCTGACCTTGGGTCGTTTGCGGCTGTCTCCGGCCTTGCCACCCACCTACGTTCCCTCGCACTAGCTGCCATGCAGCCTGTACCGACGCTCAGGTTAACCTCACCCTCCCTCCTATATGGCTCACCATTTACTAGTTAGTCACCCGCCTCCCTGACCGCCTCTCCTCTTCCCGTGACGCGCTTCTTCAGAAGCACCCCTGTGAGCTTACGATCGATCTTCTTCAGAGCACTCTCTCGAAGATCGAAAGCAACCTCCTTTCAGTTTCCTCTGCCACTAACACAGTAGCTGCCCGTCTCTTTGAGGGGTGTGTTGTACGTCAACTTCCCACCTTCACTACTACTCGTGCCACTGCTGCGGTGTCTGTCTCTAAGAAGAATGCGGTTGTTTCTACCGCTGGTGGGCAGAAACGAGGCAAGGGAGGCAAGAAAAGGGGGATAGGTGGTGGCGGTACTAGAGGTGGCGGAAGTGGAGCCAGGAGTGGCAGTGGTGGCGGCGGCGGAGGAGGAGGCGCTGGAGGAGGTAATGGACCGGCGGGCCCACCGGTTGGAGGTGTTGCCCCTAGCGGTGGTGAGGGAGGGCAGCAGCAGCAATCACAGTAGTAGAAGCCACATCAGGAACAGCAGTAGCAGCAGTAGGGTCAGCACAAACAGCAAGTGCCGAGCAGGTTCCGTAGTGGGGACCCCCGCAGCAGTGGGCTTCGTAGCAGCACTGGGGCCCCCCGCAGCAGTGGGGACCTGGAGGACCGGGGAGCACTGGCAACAAAGGCAACACTACTAGTTGGTCCCCCCACCCCCCTGGACACGACTCCGGCCTCTACGACTTCTGGATCCTCACGGGACCATGTAGTCCAGGTAGTCCAGGTGGTCTGCGGCGCGTTGCTTCCGCCGCCTCGACGACCTCTACCGCCAGCGTTACGGTCACGTGGGACGCACCCTGCGCTGGGCACAACTGCTAGCCCGTAAGATTCCTGTATTTATCTGTCTATGGATGAGGCTCATCAGTATGCTTTGTATGCTGATGTTGACTATAGTGTTGATGGATCTGTTTGTTCGCGTGTTCCTAGACTAAGATCCTTGCCTGTTGCTAGTGTGGACTTTTGACAATTTTATGGTCTAGATGCTGGTGTTGCTGCACTAGGTGCTTGTGAAGCTACCAGCCCAGGTGCACCTTCGGTTGAAGCGTCGCTGTCCTTCACACTAGACTCTGGCACGTCACAATGCTTCTTTCGCGACCACACGACTCTCACACCACTCCTTACTCCTGTTCCAGTAGCCCTGGCTGATCCTACTTCAGGACCAGCAGTTGCACACAGCTCTACCACCCTCCCGTGCCATGTGGTCCCCTTTGTGCCTTAATGGTCTCCACATTCCCTCGTTCACTCGGAACTTGGTGGGTGTTGGATACCTTCAGGATAGAGGGATCACAGTCACCTTCCTTGGGCACGGGAGGACTGCGCTCTGTACGGATGCTTCCACTGGTGCACTTCTTGCCATGTTCACTAGGGAGCCCCGCTCCGGTCTCTATGTAATGCACACTAAGCGCTCCTAGATGGCTGTCACAGGATCGAATTTCCTCTCGAGAATCTTGCACTAAACGTGAGTACAAGGCGTATTTATACTCAGAAATACATAGAAACAAGAGATAATCCGTACCTTCGGGAACGCGCTCTTCTAGAATAGATAATCACAAGTGCGCATAAGCACGCAAGCCCATTGGCACTTCGGATTATGGCGAGATTACGCCTTGTACACCACTCTCGGTGCTGTCGGTGCCGTATAATGTAAATGTCGGTGCCGAAAATACCAAATAAGTGAAATAATCGGAAAGCTCTAGAAAATAGAATAGTAGTCCGATTGAGGTGAAATAAAGTGCAAATGAAAGAGGAAAATAAGGAGAATAAGATGGAGTAAAAATATGGAAATGAGAAATATGTCGAACGTCGGCGTACTCTCACAATGGCTGCGTCCCCTCAGGTTACTACGTCCGGTCTGGTTGCTGTGTCCGATCAGGTTGCTTTGTCTGGTCAGGTCGCTGTGTCTTGCTCCTATCGGTCCCTCAGACAACCGACAGTCTTGTGGCACCACCGCCTTGGCCACCTGTCTCTCCCCCGCCTCCGCAGCATGGCTAGTCAGAGTCTTGTCTCAGGTCTCCCACGCGTCTTTGCGTCGCTCCCTCCCTCGCTTGCGCCGTCGTGCACTCCTTGCGTCGAGGGTTGCTGCACGCCACTCCTCACTCTTCCTCCCTTCGTTCGGCCACATCTCCCTCCCAGACCCTCCACTTGGACGTCTGGGGCCCAGCCCCTCGACTTGGGCAGGAGCGGGAGCGCTACTTTCTGGTAGCGTTGACGAGTACTCCAGGTACACCACGGTGTTTCCTCTCGCAAAGAAGTCCAAGGTGACTTCTACGCTGATCCAATGGCTGCTCGCCACTGAGGCGACTTGTGGTAGTCGTGTCCTTTATCTCCACTCCGACCGTCGGGGTAAGTTTCGCTCCGACGTGCTTGCTGGATTCTGCAGCGAACAAGGCATCACACAGTTCTGGACGCTTCCGGAATTCCCACAGCAGAATGGGGTTGCTAAGCGCGGCATTGGCTTGGTCATGGAGATCGGCCGCATCTCCATGATCCATGCCTGTACGCCCCATTTTGTCTGGCCCTACGCGGTTCGCTACGCCGCCCACCAGCCGAACCTTTGGCCTCGTGTTTGACGACCAGATGCTTCACCGACCAGTCCTTGGACCGAGGCCCCTGGTGTTGCGTCGGGGTTTCGAGTCTGGGGCTACCTTGCGCTTGTCCGCAACACCTCTGCGGACAAGCTCTCGGCTCGCACCATCCCCCGTGTCTTCCTTGGCTTCCCGCTGGACTCGCATGACTTGAGTTTTACCACCCGCCCCTCCACCGGTTCCTCGACTCCCGTGACGTCCAGTTTGACGAGTCTGTGTCCTACTACACCCGCTACCCCTGTTGAGGTCTCCCGGTTCCTTCTCCTCCTCTTTTCCTCGCCCCCTTTCATCCTACTTCCGCTCCTCCGGTACCCCAGCCCCCCCCCCCAGGTCCTACCCTGTCAGTTGTGTCTCACGCTACCTCTTTTCCTCGGTAGTACGTCAAGTGTCGTCTCCCTTCCCACATTCCTCCTCATAGTCAACTCAGTAGCCTTCGGCACTACCGCGACATGTTGCAGTGGACTCAGGGGGTGTCGGAGCTGGAGTTTTTGACACTAGAGGTGCTCGTTCTGGAAGTGCTCGTTCTGGGGATGCTGGAGCTGAAGGTGTTGGCACTGGAGGTGCTGGAGGTGGAGGTGCTGAAGCTGGAGGTGCTGGAGCTGGAGGTACTAGAGCTGGAGTTGCTGGCACTGGAGGTGCTAGTTCAGGAGGTGCTAGTGCTAAAGTTCCTGAATTTGGAGGTTGTGGTTTTGGGGATGCTGGCATAGGAGGTACTAGCTATGAGGGGGTTGGAGCTAGAGGCACTCCTACTTCGACGCCTTCTTCGCCTCCCCACCGTCACGACACTCATTACCAGGATGCTTGTCGGCGTGCGTGCGAGGAGCAGGAGAGGTTGGTGCAGGAGAGGCAGGAGTTGCAGCAGCTAGACAAGAAGGAGCAGCAGCAGGTGCAGCAAGCGGAGCAGCAGCGGCAGCGGCAGTAGCAGCCACAGCAGCAGCAGCAGCAGCAACAGCAGCACCCCCATCATCCGCCCATTTTGCAGCAGTTGTTCCCACCCGTGAGTGGCTTTCATGCCCTTGGTATTCCCTCTTCCACTCTTGTCCGCTCACGGTCTCCCCCTGCTTTCGGTCCTACGTTTCCTCCTCCAGACGTGTCACCTGCTGTTTACTCTCCTTCTCGGTCCCCGTCTCCTCCCGTTGTCTTGCACTCCCTTGTTCATCCCTGACCCTCGCGTGCTCGTCCCTCGTCTCCCTTTGACGACCTCCATACTGCCCTTCTTTAACCTAATCATTGTCATTCTCTGCCTGTGTCTGTTCTCCCGTCTCCTCCTGAGTCGTCTCTTTCTGTCTCCTCTACTCCTTTCTCTGACTACTACCGTGCTACTGATCATGTTGTCCCGCGTGTTCTCGCCTCTCTTGTCACGGACCTCTCCATCGTCTGTCTCGGCTCTTGCTACCACTGTCGCTACTTTGTTGCCAACCGCTGCATTGACTTCGTCATGCGTGTAGTGGCTGCTCTGCGTGACCGTCCTCTGTCCACCCTAGGTGAGTTTGCCCTTGGCTATAACGTCCTAGAGGACAGGCAGTTTCAGCTAGAGTTCTTGGCAGCCGCTTCTCCCTCTCTCTGTGCCATGCTGCTTTCCCCTGAGGGAGACCCCGACACCCTTGACATACCGACTTCTCGCACCTACCGTGAGGCAGTGGAAAGCGGCCATGGACTCAGAGATGGCGTCTTGGAGATCCACACGCACTTACGTTGACGCACTTCCCCCTCCCAGGGCCAACGTAGCCGGCATCATGTGGATCTTCAAGGTGAAGCGGCCGCCTGGATCATCGCCTGTCTTAGAGGCGCGACACGTGGCTAGAGGCTTTAGTCAGCGTGAGGGAGTTGACTTCTTTCATACCTTCGCCCCAACCCCGAAGTGAACACTCCTTGCATGTTACTTCACGTAGCAGCACAACGAGACTACGAGCTGCACTCCCTCGACTACTCCACTGCCTTTCTCCAGGGCCGCCTGTATGAGGAGATCTAGCTACAGCGTCCTCCTGGCTTCACTTGCACTTTCCCTCCTAGGACCCAGTGGAGCCTGAGACGACCAGTCTACGGTCTCCGCCAGGTGTCCCGTGAGTGGCAGGACATGCTACGCATCACTCTGGCTCACCATGGTTTCCGCCTTTCATCCGCCGTCCCGTCGCTGTTTGTTCGCAGAGGCTCCAATCCTTTCTTTGTCCTTGTCTATGTGGACGACATGGTCTTCCCTATAGCATGTTGGTGCAACCCTACGGTTTGCACTCGGCTTGTTGTCCGTGTGCGTGCATGTGTGTGTGTATGGAATGGTATGAGGGCATGGGATAATATATATTTCATGCTTATAATTGTGTGTGAATGTTGAGTCATGATGTCGAATGTGTGTGTCGAGTCAATAGCGAGTTATCGCTAGACGCGTGTTACGCGGTTGTTTGTGTCTCGCGCGCGGTTTCTATTTTGTCGTGCGCGGTTTCTATTTTGTCCTGTGTCGAACGTTCGGCGTGTTGCAGGTGTGTGCAGCAGACCCATCAAGAACTCAAGGATGAGTTTGTGATGAAGAGCCCGAGCCTTGGTGTCAAGCCTCAAGTGATTTCGAAGCTCGCCAAAAGGGTACACATCAAGATATTGAAGATAGATACATTACTTTGTGTAGTGTAACATTTCACTTGGTGTAGGCCCTAGTGAAGGGTAGTTTCGAGACCCTTCGTGGTTGGGGACAGTGTGGCACTGTTCCACATCACTGTACCTCGGCTCTTGGGGTTTGTAGGAGCTGGGAGTCATTCCCAACTCGTAACTCTTCCTAACTCTTCCTATCTTGTGTTCTAAGACTATAGTGGCTGCCATAGTGCCGTTCGTTCAAACTGACGCTGTGTCGTCAATTCTTGGTAAAATCGTGCGATCTAAATTGCCTATTGTAGGCGACAATAAGGCGCTCCAGATCCAAGTTGAATCAAGTCATTTGAAGCTGTGACCAGAACTCTATGAACGTTTGAAGCTGCTGTGCAGAAATCCGACTGTGCACTCTATCTTTCGTTTTAGGCACATTGGAGCCTACTGTGACTATAACATAGCAGTCAGCGTTGCTCTGGCTGAGGTGAAGTCCAAACTGCAGACGCACGTGCACGGACCTGGGTGAACTGCACCGCCACCTTGGCTTGCAGATCACTAGAGATAGAGCCGCTCGCACCATTACACTGTCACAGTTACACATGGTGAAGCCGGTCCTTTAGTGGTTTGGGCTTCAGTTCTCCACCACATAGCCCACTCCTCTTGCTGTCGACCACGGACTCACCGGCCCTTTTCCTGACGAGCCATTTGAGTATAGTGGTCCCTACGCAGAGCTTGTGGGCTGCCTCAAGTACCTGATGAGTTGTACTCGTCCGGATCTTGCCTTTCCCCTTAGCGTTCTCTCTCACTTTGTTGCAACTGTGAGACACCGTTCTGTGCACTAGATGGCTGCTGTGAGGGTAGCGAAGCATCTGGCGACTACATCAAGCGAGTGCTTGAAGGGACACAGCTAGTTGTACTGACCGGTCACTGTGACTCTTCGTACGCAGAAGACGTCTACTCAGGGCAACTGCTTTAGTACGGGTGCTGGAGCTGTGTCGTGGAGGTCTACTCGGTCATCGTCTGTGGCACAGTCCAACGCAGGAGCAAAGATCTACGCTGGTGCCATGGCCGCGCAGGAGCTTCGTTGGTTGACTCTCTTGCTCACTTACCTTGATGAGCGGCCTCGCTATGCACCGACCTTGTTTGCTGACAACAAGGTCATGATCCTCCTAGAGCCTCAAGTAGAGGGCAGAGTGAAGCACATCGACGTGAGGTACTTTCTCCTACAAGAGCTGCAGCGACGCGGCCAGGCTTGCTTGGACTTCGTGGCTTCAGCGGCCAACACAGTAGACAACTTCACTAAGGCACTTGCGTCTAGTGACCACCTCAGATTCTGTCTGCAGTAATGCCTTGTTGATGCTGGTGTTCGAATACTGTGGTCTTGCTTCTTGTTGCTTGCCATATATATATATACACATATATATATATATATATGTTAACTCCTGAACTGGCCTTGTGGCCATTTGCTTGTGCTCAGACTGTGTGGTGATCTTGAGATCCACCCTCAACGTTGACTTGTTGCTTCTCTTGACTTATCTTGTGACAAATTGTTTCCCTTGGTGTTTTGATGTCCCTCACTTAGCCTATGGGGGTGTGTCAAATGTTTAAATCATTTAGCTATCGTTAGTTAATCCAGGCTACTGTGAGTTACCCTGTTAAGGGTACAACACTTCCTAGGTTAACACTTTGTATCCCCTTGCCTTCATTCACTCGACACCATCCTCTTGACACAACTTGCTACCTTACTTTAAGACAGTCGTTATAGTTAATCTTAAATTTCAAATATAGAGTTTCGTTTTGTCTGAAACCGTCAAATTGAGCCACTAGGCCATAGGACCACAGTTATGGTTCTCTGCTGCTCTGTACCTGCATGTGTAATAAGTTTTCTCTGTCTCGTCACATCATCGCTGTCAAATATGATCATTGCTGGCCATGGTTCTGAGTCATATGCTACCAGGGCTTTGTCATTTGGCTGGTTGTCGACGCCGATGCCAGCTTTTACATGGCAAGGCGCTGCCATGTTGAGCCCACGTGGTCCTTGCCTAGACGTGACGCGCAGTGGAGTGTGGTACGTGCGCATCAAGATGACGCGGGACGAGGCGAGGGTTTCATGCAGCAGGTGGAGAATCAAAGTAGTCTAATCTACCTCATCCTTCCCTTCCTCAACTCTAAACCAATCGAGCATCAACTCACTCCTGTTGCACTTGGCTCTTTCCTCTCTACATCACGCTAATGTAGAGTCGATGTCTGATTCCACCACGATACCACTCGCCTCCTAAGGCGATGGCACCGCATCGTTGCCTGAGGTTGCGGCACCTAGACTTTTGGCGTTAGATTTCCTCACGCGGGGCAAGCAGATCACTTCTGTTTCCCCACCTGTTGCTTTGTTTTCGGCTCTGGTTCCACCGCCCATAACTGCCGCGCCAATCTCATTAAATGGCAACCATTATACGCCCTCTGCCGCTACTTCTACCACCTCCGGTATGTATATGCATGCCTCACACTGTCGGCGAAAAGAACCACCTTGCAACATCTGTTGCAACCACCTCCACAATACGAAGCCTGCGCCATCGGAGAACAACCGCCCATTGGCACAGGGTCCCGCTTATGACAATGGTGAGAACGATGCTGACTAGCCATTCTCGGGTGAGGAGCTGCAGCTGAAGTATAAAGGGCAGTGGATGCGGTATTTTCCATGGCTCGTCATCTCTGAAACGAAAGACGGGCGATCGAGCATGCCCTGTAGCATCTGCATGGTGTTCGAGGACCCCCACTACAAGTACGGCCGCTACAGTTATGGCGGCATCGACATCCAGAAGCAGACGATGCGCAAGCATCACCACGGCCCAAAGCATGAGGCGGAGGTGTTGAGGTAAGAACAACGCGACGGACGGCAAAAAGGGCAGAAGTCCATCATGGACTTCGACAAGGGGGATGAAGATGTCTTGTCTAAAGTCTCCCGCGCGTGTTTGCGTCGCTCCCTCCTTCGCATGCGTCACTGTGCACTCCTTGCATCGAGGGTAGGCTGCGCGCCGCTCCTCACTCCTCCTCCCTTCGCCCAGCCACCACCCTCTTTCAGACTCACCACTTGAATGTCTGGGGCCCCTCCCCTCGCCCTGGACCCGAGGGGGAGAGCTTCTTCCTTGCTACACCACGGTGTTCCTTCTGCGGAAGAAGCCCGACATAACGTCTACCCTGGTCCTGTGGTTGCTCGCCACGAGCGCTACGCGTGGAACTCGTGTCCTTTGTCTCCACTCCGACCATGGGGGTGAGTTTCGCTTCGGCGGTTTTTGTAACGAGCAGGGCATTACCTAGTCCTGTACACTTTTGGATTCCCCACAGCAGAATGGGGTTGCTGAGCTCCGCAGAGACTTGGTCACGGAGATCGCCCGCACCTCCATCATCCATGTCCGTGCGCCCCATTTTCTATGGCCCGGCGCGGTTCGTTATGCCTGAACCTCTGGCCTCGTGTCTCACGACCAGAGGCTTCACCGACCAGTCTTTGGACTGGTTCCCTTAGTGTTGCGTCAGAGTTTCGTGTCTGGGCTGCCTTGCGTTTGTCCACGACACCTCTGCGGACAAGCTCTTGGCTCGCACCCTCCCCTGTGTCTTCCTTAGTTTCACGGTAGACTCCTCTGACTTCACGTTTTATCACACACCCCTCCACCGGTCCCTTGACTCACGCAACTTCCCCTTTGACGAGTTTGTGTCCTACTACGTCTGCTACCCCCACCGATGTCTCCCGATTACCCCCCCTCCCCTCTTCCTCGCTCCCACTCCTCCTCCTAGTCCTGCTCCTCCAATACACCCTCCCCACCCAAGTTCTGCCCCATCAGGTGTGTTTCACGCTACCCCTCTCCCCACAGTCGTCCTCTTAGTCGCCGCAGCAGCCATCGGCACTTCCGCGTTAAGTTGCAGTAGACTGTGGAGGTGTTGATGCTGGAGGCATGAGCACTAGAGGTGTTATAGTCTACAGTCCACTTAGGGGTCGCGGATGCCCATGAAACCGCCTAAGTAGAAACTGACGACTTCGTACCGCCTCTGTTCAGAACGCCGTCACGATCAGCTCCAAGAACACACGAGGCTGAAACTTGGACAGCAGTTAGCTTTAAGTGTCTGATTTCCAACGGTGTATTGCTTGCTTTCATCAGAGGTGTATGCGCTACGCAGTGAACGAAAACGTAAGCTCGGCTGAAAAACGTGTATTCTCATTGACGCAAGGAAGAGGTGAGTACAACATGGTCTAGGGAACTCTTAAGGGGTTGGGATCATCCTGGGAACTCAGAGAAGGTTGATTCCTAGGGGAGAAAGGCTAGAGAAGGATGAAAACATCCTAGCTAGGTCAGCAAAGCCAACCACACTTGGATGTTCAGAGCTGTACCCAAGGCTACCAATGGTTTGTCAAGCCAACCATAAGTCAGCTTGTCTTCCCACTTGCACCCTCTTGCAAGCTGCTTCCAAGAAGACCACACTTCTCAAAAGGAGGGTGGTAGAGTCCCACTTGACCACCTGTACTTCTTGTCTCATTCTCTGTCCCTGCACCATTGGCATGACAACAATGAAAGGGTGGCAAGGGAAATGCTGCCAACAGTGCACCATGACTACGGAACAGTGACTTTCGACAGCTGTCACGCAATGCTCCGATGTTGGATCGTTCTGAAACTTGGTGACCACCTGCAAAACGTGTCAAAGGATTGCTAGACCGAATTTCAGACCAATCAGAGCTCGTCAGACGAGTCAGCAGCCGAAATGGTGAACGCGGGTGTTACAAAAAAAGAGTAGCACACACTTCCGGGATGCAATAAGTCTTGACACTTAAAATGTTGTCATGCCTTGTTAACTGCTTCAAAAACTTTGAAACTTTGAGGGCTTGAAGAACACATGTTGAAGAACCTCCCAACAAAATTCCAGAAGCTGAGCAGGCTTGTAGGCTGAATGGGAGTGCGATGACCGTGCCACTATAATGTGTTGGCACAACAAGAGGTGCTGGTTCTGAGGGTGTTGGTGCTGGAGGCACGGGCGCTGGAGGTGTTGGTTCTGAGGGTGCTAGAGCTGGAGGAGTTGGCACTGCTGGAGCTAGTTTTGGGATTGCTGAGGTACTGGCACTGGAGGTGGGGACACTGACGGTGGGGTGCTGGAGCTGTCGGTGCTACCACTGAAGGTGCTAGTTTTGAGGTGACTAGAGCTGGAGGCATTGCTACTACGGCGCCTACCCCGCCTCCCCACTGCTACCCCACACATCACTAGGCTCTTTGTCGGCTGGAGCAGCAGCAGCGGGAGTAGCAGCAGCAGCAGAATTCGCCACTTTTGCAGTGGTTGCTCCCACATGTGAGTGGCCTTTGGGACCTTGGTCTTCCTTCCCCTCCTCCAGACTGTTCATCGTCTCCTCTTGCTTATGATCCTAAGTTTCCTCCCTCGGACCCGTCTCTGGCTGTATTCTCTCCTTCTCGGTCCCAGTCGCTTCCCCCTGTTGTCCCGCACACTTGGGCCACTTGTTGTCCTCCCCGTGCTCGTCCCTCGTCCCCAGTAGCCGACCTCTACCCTGTCTTGTTTCGTTATATTCCTCCTTGTTCTATGCCTGAGTCTGTTCTCCCGTCAGCTCCTGAATCGTCCCTTACAACCTCCTCTCACCCTATCACTGACTTCTACCGCACGTCTCGCCCTTTTCTTTCGCATCTTCTTGCCTCTCTTGTCACGGATCCTCGTGCCTCTCCGTCGTCGGTGTCAGCTCTTACTGCCACTGTTGTTGACTTTACCGCCACCCGCCGCCTTGACTACGCCGCCCGCTTGGTGGCTGCTCGTCCTCTGTCCGCCGAGGGTGAGTATGTCCTAGAGGACAGGCAGTTTGAGCTGCAGTTCCTGGTAGCAGCTTCTCCCCAATTTTGTGCCATGCTGCTAGCCCATGAGGAAGACCCCCACACCCTTGATATGCCGACTCCTCGCACGTACTATAAGGCAGTGTTAGGGCAGTTTCTCTCTTAGTGGATAGCGGCCATGGACTCAGTGTTGGCGTCTTGGAGATCCAGAAGCAATTACGTCGACGCAGTTCCCACTCCTTGGATGAATGTGGTGGATGGCATGTGGATCTTCAACGTGAAGCGGCCGCCTAGGTCACCGCCTGTCTTCAAGGCGCGCTATGTGGCTAGGGGCTTCAGTCAGCGTGAGGGAGTTGACTTCCCATCGCCCTGGCCCCAAATATGACTACTCTTCGGGTGTTACTTCACGTTGCGGCACATCGACACTAGGAGCTGCACTCATTGGGCTTCTTCACTGCCTTTCTCCAGGGTCGCGAGCACGAGGAAATCTGGTGGCGACGTCCTCCTGCCTTCACTAGCAATTTCCAGCGTGGGACCCAGTGCACCCTGAGACCACCAACCTACAGTCTCTGCCAGGCACATCGCGAGTGGCAGGACACTCTTCGCTCCTCACTTCCTGGCCTTGGTTTCATACCTCATGCCACGGACCCATCGTTGTTCGTTCGTTCTGGGCCCACACATTTCTTCATCCTCGTCTACATCGACGACTTGGTCTTCACTACAACAGACAGGGTTGCTCTAGCTGAGGTGAAGTCCGAATTAGCTAGAGACACATTTGCACTAACCTTGGTGAACTGCGCCGCTACCTTAGCTTGCAGGTCACCAGGGACAGAGTCGCTTGCACCATCACACTCACCCAGTCACACATGGTGCAGCAAGTTCTTCAGTGGTTCGGGCGTCAATCTCTACCACACACCCCACTCATCTTGCCGTTTTCCATAGGCTCACTGTTCCCATTCCTGACGAGCCCTTTGAGTCTAGCGGTCCCTACGCAGAGCTAGTGGGTTGCCTGATGTGCATGATGACATGTACTCGCCCGGACCTCGCCTTTCCACTCAGCATCCTGACTCACTTCGTTGCAACTCGGAGATACTAGGCAGCATCTGTGAGGGTCGCAAAGTATCTAACGACAATATCAGGCATAGGGCTTGTGCTTGGAGGGACACAGCCAGTTGTGCTGACCGGTCACTTCGACTTCCAACGTCGACGACGTAGAGGCCTCAAGGTCTACTCAGGTCTACTTGTCGTTTTGCTTGGGCTTTGGTGCTGTGTCGTGGTGGTCTACTTGGTCGTCGACTCTAGCGCAGTCTAGCGCTAATGCTGAGATCTACGCATGTGCCATAGCTGTGCAGGAGCTTTGCTGGTTGGCCTTCTTGCTCACCGACCTTGGTGACCAGCCAAGCTCTGCACCGACATTGTTCTCTGACAACAAGACCATGATCCTCCTGTGTCGAGAGCCTCGACCGAAGGGCAGACAGAAGCATATGGACGTGATGTACTTTCTACTTCGAGAGCTATTGTGACGCAGCCAGGCACGCTTGGAGTTTGTGGTCTTAGGGCCAACACTGTAGACATCTTCACCAAGGCCCTTCCGTCTGGTGATCACCATATGTTCTGTCTTCAGCTAGGCCTTGTTGAGGCAGTTCCTCGGTTGCTGTTGACTTGCTTCGTGTTACTTATTCTACTTGTCTTGTCTTTATATATATCTTTCAACTCTTAAATTGGCCTTTTGGCCTCTATCTTGTGCTCAGATTGTATGGTGGCTTTGTGACCTCTTTTGCTTTGCGTTGCTGCTTTTCTTGACTGGTCTTTCAACCATTCGTGTTTCTTGCTCTTTCTTGTTGTCCGTCACCTAGCCTGTAGGGGTGTGTCAGGGTCTTCGCTAGGATCTACACCCACCTAATGCATCAAACGGGCCCCTCGGCCCCGTCTGATCCATCAGATGCCCTAGGTTTTGGAGTTCTAATCGATCAGACACTTTCAAAAAAATGGTTTCTGATTTCTATTTCTGCTTGCTGGCATCATCAGGTAACTCGGCACGGACCAATCGCACTTTGAGGTGCAGCATGTCCGCGCCTGACTTCTTGGACTTCATGTCAGCGTGGGAGATGGAATGGCAAGGGTCTAGAAACAAGGGTGTTGGGCTGGGGAAATGGCGAGAGAAACAGCGGGAATTTGGCCAGCAAAAAGGTAAGGGGGAGGGAGGGGGGTGGTTTCCGACAAAACTGCGGGAATTGGGGAAGCGAAAATGGTAAGGGGGAGGGAGCGAGCGCAGAGTAGGGGGTCGGGGGGTGCGCTGGAGAAAGGGACAGCAACATGTCCTGCATATCCACCCCCCTTCCCTTTTCCAAAAACTGATGAAGGCTTGTCGTGTCAACATATACTTCTAGTTATTTCTCTCTAGGTTGTGTAGGGGTCATTCCTTAGTGGGTACAACCCAATTCTCTCGATTGTCTTGTACCCCCTCCCCTCACCTAATCGACATACCTTCCTAGTAATCTCAGCATGGTATTAAGAGCTAGGACCTTCCTAGCCTAGGACGATTTTTTTTTTCAAAGGGCCCACCGTTAAATCCTTCCGTGTTCCTGCCCGAATCGCATTCTCTTATTTTTCTCCCCGAAATGCGCCCTTAGGTGCGTCGATTTTTGCTGCCCCGCGGCCCTGCACAGTCCTGTCTCGCGTAGCCCACGAGCAGCCCGTACAGCCCACGTCAGGCCCGCGCGCAGCCCGTATAGTCCGTGATAGGCCTTTGCGCCGCCCGTACAGCCCGCACCAGGCCCGCGCGCGGCCCGTATAGCCTACGTCAGGCCCGCGCGCGGCCCGTACAGTCCGCGCTAGGCGTTCGCACAGCCCGTACAGCCCACGTCAGGCCCGCGCGCGGCCAGTACAGCCCACGCCAGGCCTGCACGCTGCACTGCGCCTGTGCTGCTGCTCTACCGCTGCTGCTATTTGCTGCAGCAGCTCCTACTTGCTGCCACTGCTGCTACTTGCTGCAGCTGCTCCTACTTGCTGCCGCTGCTGCTACTTGCTGCAGCTGCTCCTACTTGCTGCCGCTGCTGCTACGTGCTGCAGCTGCTCCTACTTGTTGCCGCTGGTGCTACTTGCTGCAGCCGCTCCTACTTGCTGCCGCTGCTGCTACTTGCTGCAGCTGCTCCTACTTACTGCCGCTGCTGCTACTTGCTGCAGCTGCTCCTACTTGCTGCCGCTGCTGCTACTTGCTGCAGCTGCTCCTACTTACTGCCGCTGCTGCTACTTGCTGCAGCTGCTCCTACTTGCTGCAACTGCTCCTCCTTGCTGCCGCTACTTGCTGCAGCTACTCGCTCCTGCTGTTGCGCGCCGGCTGCTGCTGCTACGTGCTGCTGCTGCTCCACCACTGAGCACGAGCCGTGCCGCTCATTCATAACCGCGCCGCCCAGCCCGAACTGCAACTACTGCTGCTCCAGCTAGTGCTACTGTTGCTACTGCAACTGCTGCTGCTACAGCTAGTGCTAACCTGCTGCTGCTGCTCGAGTTACTACTACTGCTACTGCCACTACTACTGCCGCCATGGCTAGCCCTAGTGTTCTTACCTTCGATGCTGAGGGTCGAGTGGTCAATTTCAAGGTCTGGGTCGATGACCTCCAGCTCTTTCTGCAGTGCGACTCTAGGGACGGAGTTTCACTGTTCAATCACACATCTGGCTTCGCTGTTGCACCTGCTGCCGATGCTGACAGTGCCGTTCGCTCGCAATGGACCACGCGCGATGCTGCTGCGCGCCTTGCTGTTCGTACTCACCTGCCGTCTGCTGAGCGCGCGCACTTTAGCCAGTACAAGACTGCTCAGACTCTGTACGACGCTGTTGTTGCGCGCTACTCCTCCCCTGCCACTGCTGCCCTTAGCCGCCTCATGCTGCCATACCTGTTCCCTGACTTAGCCGCTTTTGCCACAGTCGCTGACCTCATTACGCACTGTCAAAGCATATGCATGTTATATGTGTGTAGGCTGTAGTGGGGTAGCCAATATGGTTCCCTGCCTTCGACGCGGCCGCGCCCTGCAGTCGACGCGGCCCCGCCCTGCCTTCGATGCGGCCGCGCCCTGCAGCCGACGCGGCCCCGCCCTGCCTCTGACGCGGCCGCGCCCAGCCTCTGACGCGGCCGCGCCCTGCCTTCAACGCGGCCGCGCCCTGCAATCGACGCGGCCGCGCCCTGCAGTCGACGCGGCCCCCCCCTGCCTCTGACGCGGCCACGCCCTGCCTCTGACGTGGCCGCGCCCTGCAGCCGACGCGGCCGCGCCCTGCCTCTAACGTGGCCGCGCCCTACAGCCGCACGGCCCCGCCCTGCCTCTGACGCGGCCGCGCCCTGCAGCCGACGCGGTCCCGCCGTGCCTCTGACGCGGCCGCGCCCTGCAGCCGACGCGGCCCCGCCCTGCCTCTGACGCGGCCGCGCCCTGCCACCGACGCGGCCCCGCCCGGACGCCGACGTGGCCCCGCCAGCCCTGCAGCTGACGCGGCCCTAACCTGCCGCTGACGCGGCCCCACCCTGCAGCTGCCGTGGCCCAGCCATCGCCGCCGTCGTGCGCCTACCCTGCCGCCGCCCGCCGAGCGCCGGCCCTTCCCGCCACTGGTGAGCACCTGCCTTGTTCGCGCACTGCCGCGCCCTCTACCTGCCTGCCTGCCTGCCTGCCCGCCTGTCTGCCTGCCTGCCGCGCCTGCCCTGCCCGCGCTGCAGCAGCTACTACTGCTACTGCTGCTACTGGCGGTGGCCAGACGCAGCTCCAGCGACGTTCGCGCGAGTCTCTCACGCCTCAGCAGCTTCGTGAGTGGTACGCTATTTGGGGTTGTGGCGGTAGCCGTCGTGGCTGTCGCCTTGGAGCTGGTCAGTCGGGAGCGTCTGGCAGTGGCCAGCTGCAGCTGCAGCGGCGTCCGCGCGATACACTTACGCCTCAGCAGCTTCGTGAGTGGTACGCTCAGAGTAGAGGGTCTTTGAGTACCGTTCGCTGCCCGTACGTCATTCGCACAGGTGATCGGACTGGTCAGGCTTGCGGGATGCTTAGTCACACACAGTCCCGCTGCTTCACCCGTCTGAGCGACACCTGGCGTACCGAGTTTGGCGATGAGGCTGAGCTCCCCGACTGGGTGGAGCTGCTTGGGCAGAGGGTAGATATATTTGCTATTGACTATGATGCTATTCTCACTGCCATGTATGCATTGCCTACTAGTGCTGACCGTGCCTATTACCTATGCGTACCGCCTGACCCAGGTATAGAGCCCGCTGCTCTCGGTGCTGGTGAGGCTGCTGATCTAGGTGCTCGTGCGTCTCCTGCTCTAGGTGCTGGTGAGGCTACTACTCTAGGTGCTAGTGCGTCTCCTTCTCTGGGTGCTGGTGAGGCTGCTGCTCCAGGTGCTGGTGAGTCTGCTCTCTCTGGTACTACGCCTGCTGAGGCCTAGTACACCTTCACACTTGACTCCGGTGCTTCTCGCTCCTTCTTTTGCGACAGCACCACCCTCACGCTGCTCAGTCGGCCGGTTGCAGTCTCCCTGGCAGACCCCTCTGGGGGTCCAGTCCGTGCGACCTCCACCACTGTCCTCCCTTGTTCTGCTGTCCCGTCCGGCACACTGTCAGGTCTTTACCTCCCCTCGTTCTCTATGAAATTGGTGGCGGGATCTGTGCTCCAGGACGCGGGTGTTCACCAGTTCACCCCTGCCTACGAGCGTGTGACACACTGCACGTGTGCTCAGACGGGTCGTCATCTGGCTACCTTCACTCGGCAGCCGGGGTCGGGCCTGTACACACTGACCACTGAGTCCCCTCAGGTAGCTGCGTCTACGTCTGCGTCAGGTTAGCTAGCAGCCCCCTGCTCGTGTCGCGCCTTGTCGCACCAGACCCTCCTTTGGCACCACCGCCTTGGTCACCCCTCGGTGCAGCGCCTTCATAGCATGCACCGCCGTGTTCTTGTCTCTGGTCTTCCCATGGTTCTCCCTCCCCTCCCACCCTCGCCTGCTCCTCCCTGTCTTCCCTGTGTCGAGGGGCGGCAGTGCGCCGCTCCTCACTCCTCCTCGTTCCCTCCCACAGAGGCTCCCCTGCAGACTCTCCACCTGGACGTGTGGGGCCCAGCCCGCGTCCGTGGACAGGGCCACGAGCGGTACTTCCTGCTGGTCGTCGACGACTACACGCGTTACACCACGGTCTTCCCCTTGCAGCGTAAGGGGGAGGTCCCTGATGTTTTGATCCCCTGGATCCGCGCTGTTCGTCTCCAGCTCCGCGAGCGGTTCGGGACGGACTTTCCTAACCTGCGTCTGCACTCTGACAGAGGTGGTGAGTTCTCCTGTGACAGAGCACGGCATCCGCCAGACGTTCACGCTTCCGGCCTCTCCGCAGCAGAATGGGGTTGCTGAGCGCCGCATTGGCTTAGTCATGGAGGTCGCTCGTACCTCCATGATCCATGCGGCTGCCCCCCATTTTCTGTGGCCGTTTGCGGTCCGGTACGCCGCGCATCAGCTCAACCTCTGGCCCTGTGTCTCCTTGCCGGAGACCTCGCCCACACTGGTGTGGACGGGGAAGGTTGGTGATGCGTCGCGTTTCCGGGTCTAGGGTGCTCGTGCCTTTGTCCGCGATACGTCCGCGCACAAGCTCTTCGCCCGCGCTATTCCCTGTGTCTTCCTGGGCTTTGTTCCTGCGCCTGGTTGGCAGTTTTACCACCCCACCTCGCGCCGTGTCTTCCCCTCTCAGGACGTCACGTTCGACGAGTCGGTTCCCTTTTACCGTCTCTTCCCCTACCGCACTGCCCCTCTCTCCCCCCCACCGCTCTTCCTCGCTTCAGGTGCTCCCCAGGTAGACCCCCTCCCCGCTCCCGGTCCTGCTCCTTCAGGTGTGTCTCAGATAGACCCTCCTCCCTTGACTGCGCCGGTTGAGGTCACTGGTGACTCAGGTCCTGCTGAAAGTGGTGCTTCTGGGGGTGCTGAGCCTGGGGGTGCTGAGCCTGGGGGTGCGGAGCCTGGGGGTGCTGAGCCTGGGGGTGCGGAGCCAGGAGGTGCTGAGCCTGAGTGTGAGGAGTCTGGGGGTGCTGAGCCTGGGGGTACTGAGTCTGGGGGTGCTGCACCTGGGGGCGCTGAGGCGTCTGGTGAGCAGTCTCCCTGGAGCGGCCGTCTCCGTAGTAGCTCCGCTGGTGCCTCGCCGCTGCACTCTCGTCGTCGACTCCCTCTCTCCCCCACAGCAGCTGCGTGAGTGGTACCTTGGCCGTCAGGGTCGCGTTGCTGGAGCTAGGGGCCCTGCTGTGGGAGGCGCTGGAGCTAGTGACTCTGCTACTGGAGTTGTTTCTGCTGGAGGTTCTGGAGCTGCTGAGGGTGCTGACGCTGGAGGTTCTGGAGCTGCTGGAGGTTCTGGAGGTGCTGAGGGTTCTGAGTCTGCTGTTGCGCGGTCTCCTTGGAGTAGCCGCCTTCGTCCGCGTGTGCCTCTCACCTCACAGCAGCTGCACGACTGGTACGGTCGCCGTCAGGGTCGCGCTTCGGGAGCTCCGGGCTCTGCCGCTGGAGGTACTTCTGCTGACGTCCCTGGAGCTGGGAGTGGTGCTGGTCCCGGAGGTGCTCGTACTGGAGGTACTGGAGCTGCTGGGGCTAGAGGTGCTGAGCCTGAGGGTGCTACTACTGGAGACACTGGGTCTGGGGGTGCTGCTACTGGAGACACTGAGGCTGGAGACCCTGGGACTGGAGGTGCCGGTTCTGGGGGTGTTGTTGCTGGTGGAGCTGGTCCTGGAGGAGCTGGCGCTGAGGGTTCTGGAGCTGCTGGAGGTGCTGGAGCTGCTGGTGCTGGTGGCACTGCACAGCCGCGCCTGTTCGTTGCTCCACCGTCTCCGTCGTCTCAGCCACCGCCTGACTCTGTGCTTCGCCATGTTCTTAGTCTCCCTTCGTCCACTGGTCTTCAGTTACAGCCTGGCTCACCGCTGCCTGCTCCTTCTCCTCACAGTGAGCAGACCGGGGGTCTTACTGAGCGTCGTGAGCCTGCGTCGCGTCCTGTCTCGCCTGTCCGTTCTGGTCGTTCCGGTCGTCGTGTTCCTCGTTCGCGTCAGCCGGCTGTCCCCGGCACCCACCTCGTAGTCCGTCGTCCTTCCTCTCCTTCGCAGCGTGTTCCATTGCCGTCCCCTCCTGCGTGTTCTCTGCCTACCGTTCCTGAGCCTGAGTCTGACCGCACCCGTGCTGCTCGCCCTACTGTCACGCGTCTGCTAGCCACAGTTGTCACTGACCCGTCGTTTGAGTCTGCTGGTGCGTCTGCCTTAGTCACTGAGCTTGTTGACTTTGCTGCTGCCTGTCGTCTAGACTACGCCGCTAGTCTAGTTGCTGAGTCTGAGTCTGTCTGTCCTCCGTCCGTCGGGGGTGAGTGTGCTCTTGGCACGGACGTCCTTGAGGACAGGCAGGAGGACCTTGAGTGTCTTGCAGCCGCCTCATCTCGTGTCCATGCTGCTTGCCCCTGAGGGAGACCCGGATGCTCCAGACATCCCGACCCCGCGCTCTTACGCTGAGGCAATCGCGGGTGAGTACTCATCTCAGTGGCAGACAGCCATGGACGCAGAGATGGCATCCTGGAAGTCCACAGGCACTTACGTTGACGAGGTTCCCCCTCCTGGGGCGAACATCGTCAGTGGCATGTGGATTTTCAGGGTGAAGCGGCCGCCAGGTTCTCCGCCTGTCTTCAAGGCTCGTTACGTTGCTCGAGGTTTCAGTCAGCGAGAGGGAGTAGACTTCTTCTAGACCTTGTCCCCCACCCCGAAGATGACCACTCTTCGGGTGCTGCTGCACGTTGCCGCTCAACGTGACTACGAGCTTCACTCTCTTGACTTCAGCACAGCTTTCTTACAGGGCAGCCTGCACGAGGAGATCTGGCTGCGCCGCCCTCCTGGCTTCACTGGGTCGTTCCCTCCTGGTACCCAGTGGAGCCTCCGGCGGCCGGTCTACGGTCTCCGCCAGGCGCCACGTGAGTGGCACGACACACTGAGGACTACACTTGCGGCTCTTGGGTTTCTGTGCACCGACACTTCGCTGCCGCAGTTCTACATCCTCGTGTACGTCGACGGGTCTTTGCCACTGCTGACACTGAGGCTCTCGCCCTGGTGAAGTCGGAGCTGCAGAAGAGACACACGTGCACAGACCTGGGTGAGCTGCGCAGCTACCTTGGCTTACAGATCACCCGGGACAGAGCACGCCGCACCATCACACTGACTCAGTCACACATGGTGCAGCAGGTCCTTTGGCGCTTCGGCTTCACCTGGTCCTCGCCACAGCACACTCCTCTGGCTTCAGGCCACTCGCTCTCAGCTCTGCCTTCGGATGAGTCCGTAGAGCCGAGTGGCCCGTACCCAGAGCTAGTGGGCTGCCTCATGTACCTGCTGACCTTGCGTACCCTCTTGGCCTTCTGGCCCACTACGTGGCTCCTGGTAGGCACCGAAAGGTGCACATGGATGCTGCTAAGAGGGTACTGCGCTACTTGTGCAGTACATCGGGCATGGGGCTCGTGCTTGGAGGGCGGAGCCCAGTTGTCCTCACTGGGCACTCGGACGCTTCTTGGGTTGACGACCTAGCTACGCAGCGGTCGTCACAGGGTTACACCTTCAGCCTTGGTTCTGGTTCAGTTTCCTGGCGGTCTACACGCTTGTCTTCAGTTCTCGGCTCCAGTTGTGAGGCTGAGATTAACGCCACAGCCATGGCTGCACAGGAGCTACGCTGGCTCACCTACCTGCTGACCGACTTGGGAGAGCGGCCTCGTTCTCCTCCAGTGCTGTACATCGACAACAAGGCCGCCATTGCCTTGTGTCAGGAGCACAGACTGGAGCACAGAACGAAGCACATCGCTCTGCGTTACTTCCTTGCTCGAGAGTTGCAGCAGCGTGGTCAGCTTTGTCTTGCTCACGTGGCCACTCGGGCCAACACTGCTGATATATTCACCAAGGCACTTCCGTCTGGTGATCATCAGCGTTTTTGTACTTTGTTAGGCCTTGTGCCCACGTTTTCTCACTTCTTGTAGACTTTGCCTGTACTGTGACCTATATATATACCTGCATGCTTTCTCTGCTAGGTAGAGATCACTGTGCTGCCGTTGTTGCATATTTACCCCTGCATGTGAACTGGCCTTGTGGCCCTTTGCTTGTGCTCAGTGTGTGTGGTGACGTTGTGATCCACCCTGAGCTTGCTTTGCTTCTCTTGACTGGTCTTGTGACCACTTGTTCTCCCCCACTTTGCCTATGGGTGTGTGTCAAAGCATGTTATATGTGTGTAGGCTGTAGTGGGGTAGCCAATATGGGGTACAGACCCGTTTAGGGTTTCATACTTGTACCCAACTCTTCCATAGTGCATTCATCCCTGCTGCTAGATTCTAACACGCACCTCCGCACTAGTGACACCCGCTACCGCCCTGCGCTTCCTGCCGAGTTCTGCGCCAAGAACCCCCCCCCCTATGAACATCACTCTCTACTACCTCGTCACCCGGCTCCCTGACTCCCTTCGCTCGGTCAGGGACCACTTCCTCTCCCTTTGCCCCACCACGCTCACCGTTGACCTCCTCGAGGAGTGCCTTCTTGCAGCTGAGAAGAGTATAGTCGCTGCAGGAGCCTCTCGTGGTGACCCTCGTGCCCCTTTCTTTGAGGGGTGCTCCCCCGTCCTATTTTTGCCCTCTGTTGCCTCTGCTGCTGCTGTCGACCTCGTTGGCACTGAGTCGGTCGGCGCTGCGTCTGCTCCTAGTGGAAGGCGCCGCAGCGGCAGGAGCAAGGGGGGCAAGGGTGCTGGAGGGGATGGCGGGGGCGGCGGTGGTGGCGTTGGAGGCGGCGGAGGGGGTGGGGGTGGAGGTGGGGGTGGTGGCGGGAGTGGGGGCTTCAGTGGTGGTGGTGGAGGTGGAGGCGGCGGAGGCAGCGACAGTGGGGGTGGAGGTGGCAGCGGCGGCGGCGGCGGTGGGGGTGGCGGCGGTGGTGCTGGTCGGGGTGGCGCTGTGTAGTGGGGAAGCTTTGGCGGTGGCAAGTGCCAGCAGCAGCGCCCTCGTGAGACCCTGACGCCCCAGCAGCTTCGTGAGTGGTACGCTGGGCGTGGGAGGTCTGGGGGTGCTGGTCCCTGCGCTTACGTTCTCCGCACCGGCGACCGCAGTGGCGAGACGTGCGGCGGCCCGCACACCACGCAGCGCTGTTTCGGCCGCCTGATTGACGCCTAGCGTGCACAGTTTCCTGACGCCACTGAGCTCCCTCGCTGGAGTGATCTGCTTAGGTCGGGGGTTGCTATCTTTGATCTTGACTATGATGCTATCCTTGCTGCTATGTATGCTGTGACTATTAGTGCTGAGGGCGACTGTTACCTGTCTGTTCCGCCCGGGCATTGAGGCTGCTGCTCTAGGTGCTAGTGAGTCTGCTGCTCCAGGTGCTGGTGAGTCTGCTCTCTCAGGTACCGCGTCGGCTCAGGTCTTGCACACTTTCACCCTTGACTCGGGTGCTTCCCGCTCCTTCTTTCGCGACTGCACCACACTCTCGCCGCTCAGTCGGCCGGTGGCAGCCTCTCTGGCTGACCCCTCTGGGGGTCCGGTCCTTGCACACTCCTCCACGGTTCTGCCGTGTCCGGCAGTCCCGTCTGGCTCTTTGTCTGGCCTCCACCTCCCTCGTTCTCCACGAACTTGGTGAGTGGAGCTGACCTTCAGGACGCGTGGGTTGACCAGTTCACTCATGGAGGTCAGCGGGTGACCCACTGTTTGTGTACTCGGACGGGCCGGCACCTGGCCACGTTCACCCGTCAGCCTGGGTCGAGCCTGTACACCCTGACTACTTTGTCTCCTCCGGTTGCTGAGTCTGGTCAGGTAGCCGCGTCGGGTCAGGTGTTTGCTGCAGCGTCCCAGTCTGGTCCTGAGTCTGCCCCCTGCTCCTGTCGCCTCCTGTCTCACCAGACTCTCCTCTGGCACCACCACCTTGGTCACCCCTCCCTGTCTCGTCTCCGAGGCATGGCCACCCGTGTCCTTGTCACTGGTCTTCCCCGATCTCTCCCTCCCCTCCCCCCGGGGCCTGCCCCTACCTGCGTTCCTTGCGTCGAGGGGCGGCAGCGCGCCGCTCCTCACTCCTCCGAGTTCCCTCCGACGGAGGCTCCCCTGCAGACTCTTCACATGGACGTGTGGGGCCCAGCCCGCGTCCGTGGACAGGGTCACGAGCACTACTTTCTACTGGTCATTGACGACTACTCGCGTTACACCACAGTCTTCCCCTTGCGCCGCAAGGGTTAGGTCACTGAGGTGCTGATCGACTGGATCCGCACTGCTCGTCGTCAGCTCAGTGAGAGTTTCGGCTCGGACCTTCCTGTTCTGCGTCCGCACTCCGACAGAGGTGGAGAGTTTTCCTCCGACCTTCTGCGAGCCTTCTGTCGTGCGGAGGGCATCCGCCAGACGTTCGCGCTTCCGGCCTCTCCACAGCAAAATGGGATTACTGAGCGCCGCATTGGCATGGTCATGGACGTCGCTCGTACGTCTATGATTCATGCGGCTGCTCCCCATTTTCTGTGGCCGTTCGCGGTTCAGTACGCTGCGCATCAGCTCAACCTCCAGCCCCGGGTCTCCATGCCGGAGACCACACCTACTCTACGGTGGACGGAGAAGGTTGGCGATGCGTCTGCGTTCCGTGTCCGGGGATCTCGAGCTTTCGTCCGCGACTTGTCTGCGGACAAGCTGTCCTCCCGTGCTGTTCCCTGCGTCTTCCTTGGCTTCCCCCCTGACGCGCCTGGTTGGCAGTTTTATCACCCCACCTCGCGCCGTGTTTTGTCCTCTCAGGACGTCACGTTTGACGAGTCGGTTCCTTACTACCGTCTCTTCCCCTACCGCACTGCCCCCCTACCCCCCCCCGCCGCTCTTTCTCGCGCCAGGTCCCCCCCCCGGTAGACCGCCTCCCCCCTCAGGGTCCTGCCCCCTCAGGTGTGTCCCAGGTAGACGCAGTCGAGCCTGTCGAGGTAGCTGTTGACTCTGGTGCTGCTAGGGGAGCTGAGCCTGCGGGTGCCGGGTCTGGGGGTGCCGGAGCGTGCGGAGCCTAGGGGCGCTGACTCTGGGGGTGCTGCGTCTGGGGGTGCTGACTCTGGGGGTGCGGATCCTACGGGTGCTGAGCCTGCGCGTGTGGGGTCTGGAGGTGCTGAGCCTAGAGGTCCCTTGGGTGCTTCGTCCCGACGGGAGCCACTCTCTCCACAGCAGCTGCGCGAGTGGTTTGCTAGGCGCTGGAGCCGTGCTGCTGGAGCTGGTGGTGCTACGGGTGCTGGCGGTCCTGCTAGGGGTTCTGGAGCCACTGGTCTCGGAGGTGCTCGTACTGGAGGTACTGGAGCTGCTGGGCCAGGTGGTGCTGCTGGAGCTGCTGGAGGTGCTGGAGTTGGTGCTGCTGGAGGTGCTGCTGGAGCTGCTGGAGGTGCTGCTGGAACTGCTAGAGGTGCTGCTGGAGCTGCTGGAGGTGCTGCTGGAGCTACTGGAGGTGCTAGAACTGGCGCTACTGAGGCTACTGGGGCTTCTGGTTGTCCTGCTAGAGCTGGAGCTGCTGTGGGTGCTCGAGTTGGCGCTACTGGTGCTGCTGGCGTTGGAGCTGACACTAGGGGTGCTGGTGCTGTCCCTGCTGGTTCTGGAGGCGCTGCGCGGCTGAGGCCGTACTTCTTTCCGCTCCTTCAAAAGGTTCTTGGGATCCCGCCGTCTACTGGTCCTGCTCCTTCCTTAGAGTGTCCAACGCCTGTCCAGTCGCAGTCACAGTTACAACCCGCCTCCCCACTACCTGCTCCTTCTCCTTACACTGGTCCGACCGGAGGTCTTACGGAGCGTCGTGTGCCTGAGTCTCGTCTTGCGTCGCCTGTTCGTGATGCTCGCACTAGTCGTCGTGATTCGCGTCAGCGTCCTCTTCCTGTCCCTGGCACGCACCAGATGGCTCTGCGTCCTTCCACTGCTCCGTAGCGCGTCCCTCTGCCTTCTCCTCCTGCGTCTTCTCTTCCTGCCCTTGCTGACCCGGAGTCTGACTCCCTTCGTGCTGCTAGTCCTACTGTCACGCGTCTCCTGGCCACTGTTGTCACTGACCCTTCCTTTGAGTCCACTCCTGCGTCTGCTCTTGTTGAGCTTGTCGACTTTGCTACTCACTGTCGTCTGGACTATGCCGCTAGTCTTGTTGCTGAGTCTGAGTCTGTCTGTCCTCCGTCCGTCGGGGGTGAGTGTGCTCTTAGCACGGACATCCTTGAGGACAGGCAGGAGGAGTTCCAGTGTCCATGCTGCTGCTGCTTTACCTCATCTCGTGTCCATGCTCCTTGCCCTTGAGGGAGACCCGGATGCACCAAACATCCCGACTCCGCGCTCTTACGCAAAGGCGATAGAGGGTCCCTACTCTTCTCAGTGACAGACAGCCATGGACGCAGAGATGACTTCCTGGAAGTCCACAGGCACCTACGTTGACGAGGTTCCCCCACCTGGGGCGAACATTGTCGATGGCATGTGGATTTTCAGGGTGAAGCGGCCGCCGGGTTCTCCGCATGTCTTCAAGGCGTGCTACGTGGCTCGAGGCTTCAGTCAGCGGCAGGGAGTTGACTACTTTCAGACCTTCTCTCCCACCCCGAAGATGACCACTCTTTGGGTACTGCTGCACGTCGCTGCTCAGCGTGACTACGAGCTTCACTCTCTTGACTTCAACACAGCCTTCCTACAGGGCAGCCTGCACGAGGAGATCAGGATGCGCCGCCCACCTGGCTTCACTGGGTCGTTCCCTCCTGGTACCCAGTGGAGCCTCCGGCGGCCAGTCTACGGTCTCCGCCAGGCGCCCCGTGAGTGGCACGACACACTGAGGAAGACGCTTGCAGCTCTTGGGTTTGCTCTTTCCACTTCTGACCCGTCGCTATTTCTCTGCACCGACACTACTCTGCCGCCGTTCTACATCCTCGTGTACGTCGACGACTTGGTCTTTGCTACTGCTGACACTGCTGGACTGGCCCACGTGAAGTCGGAGCTGCAGAAGAGACACACGTGCACAGACCTGGGTGAGCTGCGCAGCTATCTTGGCTTGCAGATCACCCGGGACAGAGCACGCCGCACCATTACCTTGACTCAGTCACACATGGTGCAGCAGGTCCTTCAGCGCTTCAACTTCACGTACTCCTCGCCTCAGGCCACTCCTCTGTCTACTCGCCACTCGCTCTCAGCTCTGCCTTCAGATGAGTCTGTAGAGCTGAGTGGCCCGTACCCAGAGCTTGTTGGCTGCCTCATGTACCTGATGACCTGCACTCGACCTGACCTGGCATACCCTCTTAGCATCTTGGCACGCTATGTTGCTCCTCGGAGACACCGACCAGAGCACATGGATGCAGCTAAGAGGGTGTTGCGCTACCTGTGCAATACGTCGGGCATGGGGCTCGTGCTTGGAGGACGGGCTCGAGTTGTCCTCACTGGTCACGCAGACGCTTCTTGGGTTGACGACTTGGCTACGAAGCGGTCGTCACAGGGTTACACCTTTAGCCTTGGTTCCGGCTCTGTTTCGTGGCGGTCTACCCGCTCGTCTTCTGTTCTCAGCTCCAGTTGTGAGGCTAAGATCTACGCTGGGGCCATGGCTACACAGGAGTTACGCTGGCTCACCTACCTGCTGACCAACTTGGGAGAGGCGTCTCGTTCTCCTCCAGTTCTGTACGTCGACAACAAGGCCATGCTGGCCTTGTGTCAGGAGCACAGACTGGAGCACAGAACGAAGCACATTGCTCTGCGCTACTTCCTTGCTCGAGAGTTGCAGCAGCGTGGTCAGCTTTGTCTTGCTTACGTGGCCACTCGGGCCAACACTGCTGATATCTTTACCAAGGCACTTCAGCCTTGTGATCATCAGCGTTTTTGTACTCTGTTAGGTCTTGTGCCTACTTGGCCTCACTTGCTCACCTCTTGACTTTGTCTTGTACTCTTATATATAAACCTGCATATTTCTGGTTGCTAGGTTGTAATCATTGTACTACTTTCTCTTTTATAAAACTGCATGTGAACTGGCCTTGTGGCCACCTGCTTGTGCTCAGATTGTGTGGTGTCCTTGAGATCCACTGTTAGGTTTGGCTATCCCCTACTTCACCTATGGGGGTGTGTCAAATTATATACTTCTAGTTATTTCTCTCTAGGTTGTGTAGGGGTCATTCCTTAGAAGGTACAACCCAATTCTCTTGATTGTCTTGTACCCCCTCCCCTCACCTAATTGACATACCTTCCGAGTAATCTCAACATGTCGGTTTCAGACAAACATGAAAATACACTTCTGATCAATCAGATGAACCATAGAACTCATTTCTGATCAATCAGATGAATGAAAATGAATTTATGGAAAAACATATGAACACATAAAAATCCGTCTGAAATCTCAGAAAAGCAGACAAGAATGTCTGATAGCGAGGACCCTGGGGTGTGTCAAACTGTATATTTGTGTATTAGGCTATAATAAGGCACACAAGAGGGAGGAGATATTTCTCTAGGGTTTGTATTTGTATCTCCCTCTCTCCTTTGTTGACCATTTGCGTACCAATCTCTGAGAAAACAGTCCTTTTCCATATTCTGTAGGTTATTCCCCCAACCCATCCTCCTCACGAAATCGGTTTGTTGGAGTAAGAAGGGAATCGACTTAAGCATTCCTGGTGCAGTAGTATCACACCCGTCACTATTGAAGCAGCACTAGTAGCAATATCGGATCAGCCCGTACCAGGGCAGGAAGGTCGACAGTCGGCAAGGTCAACTGTTGCGACTGTTGACCATCTGGACCGAACGACTCACTAGCGAGGAATGGCAACAGGCGTAACTGTTCATACAGTTACACGCAGCGACTCCATAAGACGAGAAGAGCAATGGACAGAGTCGCTGTAGAAACTACCTGTCAGAGGTCCACTGGAGATCCCCGATTGATCCTAGGGAAGGGTTACAGGCTCGTTGTCCTGGGGGGTTATGGGCGCACTGACCCGCTACTTAACAAGCCCTTTTATCCCAGTGGTTAGTGGCTGGGATTCTGACATGGTATCAGAGCGGTCTCGGGTTCGAATCCCAGTGTGTGCACTTCGGGCATCCTAGTGCGGGGGGGTGTCAGAGGTCCACTGGAGATCCCCGATTGATCCTAAGGAAGGGTTACAGGCTCGTTGTCCTGGGGGGTTATGGGCGCACTGACCCGCTACTTAACAAGCCCTTTTATCCCAATGGTCTAGTGGTTGGGATTCTGACACTACCTGTAAAACAGTTAGAACAAGGGAATGTACCCCTTGGAGTACATGGCTAGCTAGATCTAATTATTGTGTGTAATTTTATCATTTAATCAATCTTGTCATTCACATTCATCATGCACAAGGTTCCTACCACAAGACTTTCACTACCAAAACTCTCTAAGGCAAACTTATCCTATCCAAGATCCTCACTCTAACGTGGTATGAGAGGCTGTTTGGATTATAGGGGCTGCTAAGTCTTCATTCAAAACAATCGCTATTATAAATTACTCCTACAATCAGGGCAATCAATCATACCAGGCGCAGACTACGGCGAAACTGGAAAGCATCCAGAAAATCCGTCCACAAATTTTGCCTCTGGAATGACTATTGTGGACCCAGGGCTCATTGAGCAGCTGATAAGCTGCATCAGTGTACAGGAAAGCCGTCAGCCAATGAGACCAAGCTCTTCGACGGGAAGGACTTCTAAACCTAGAGCTTCAAATTCGAGCTCCTGGCACAAAGCGCACAGATTTGGATGTATTACGATGGCTCATTACCGTTCCCAGTTAACGGCTCACCTCAAGAGAAGACCTAGTATCATAACGCGTCGCTACTCACCTTCACTGTCCTCATCCTGAATCTGACGCCCGAGGAGCAGCTCAGCATCCGCTCCTTCAAAAACGAGTCGGCCCCTGCGCAACGGTCTTGGGAACACCTGCGCACGTGTTACATAACAATAGATTTGGTGACACTTAGTCGCCTGCTGAATCAACTGAACAACGTGACAATGTTTCCGGGGAAAAATGCCAAACCATACATCTACCGTTGCAGAAACCTAAGGGATCAGTTCAAGAAAAGCAGCGGCCACTTCCCTGACGACATGTTCATCACCATCATCCTTGCCGGATTATGTCCGGAATGGCGCCACTGCAAGTCACTCCTTTGCACCAAAGGAACGCTCCACGAAACTTCGTTCTGCGCCTCGCTCCTCGCCGAGCAGCAGGAGATTGACCTGTAGAACGAGAGAGGCAACAAAAAGGAAAAGATTGTGTTTTACACAAACGCGCAAACGCCACCTGACAAAAAACAACTCTTCTACAAGTACTGCAAGAAGACAAGACACACGATCAAGGAATGCTGGAAGCAGAAGGGCAACAACAACAATCACGGACAGAGACAACAAGGAGGAACAGCTTACCAATAACCCACAGGAGCTCAAGCGCCCAACCAGACAAAATCTCCGCCTGCCATCGCCAGCACTTCTCAGGCTCTGGCACGTATCCCTGCAAACGCAGACGACAAAGGAAAAAAACAAAGTGTAAACCTGCACTACCGATTTCTCCGCAGCTGGGAAGACATGTTCGCAGACCCACCTCAAGAAAGGCCTGGAGGCTCGGTCGAAGAAGAAGTGGAGAATGACCCCACCTACGAGGAACTAACGATTGGCCGCATGCAGTATGACTGGCAAGTGTCAGGAGAACGAACGAGGAATGGATGAACCAACAGCATGCAGGGGTACAAGTAGGAAACCCTAATTAGGCAGTACCCCATATGGGCTACCCCACTATAACCTAAACAACAAGCAGCATATAAGTTTGACACACCCCCATAGGCAAAGTGGGGGAGAACAAGAGGTCACAAGACCAGTCAAGAAAAGCAAAGCAAGCTCAGGGTGGATCACAAAGTCACCACACACTCTGAGCACAAGGAGATGGCCACAAAGCCAGTTCACATGCAGAGTTATATAAAGCAGAACAAATAGTACAGTGAACAAAACCTAGCAACTGCAAGCATGCAGGTATATGCATATAGATCACAGTACAAACAAAGTCAAGAAGTGAGTAAGTGGAGCCAAGTACGCACAAGGCCTAGAACAGTACAGAAACGCTGATGATCACAAGGCTGAAGTGCCTTGGTGAAGATATGAGCAGTGTTGGCCCTAGAGGCCACGTAAGCAAGACGAAGCTGTCCACACTGCTACAACTCTCGAGCAAGGAAGTAACGCAGAGCGATGTGCTTCGTCTTGTGCTCCAGTCTGTGCGCCTGACACAAGGCAATCATGGCCTTCTTGTCAACGTACAGAACTGGAGGAGAACGAGGCGGCTCCCCCAAGTCGGTCAGCAGGTAGGTGGGCCAGCGTAACTCCTTTGCAGCCATGGCCCCTGCGTAGATCTCAGCCTCACAACTGGAATTGAGAACAGAAGACGAGCGGGTAGACCGCCAAGAAACAGAGCCGGAGCCAAGGCTGAAGGTGTAACCCTGTGACGACCGCTGCGTAGCCAAGTCGTCAACCCAAGAAGCGTCTGCGTGACCAGTGAGGACAACTCGAGCCCGCCCTCCAAGCACGAGCCCCATGCCCGACGTACTGCACAATTAGCGCAACACCCTCTTAGCGGCCTCCCAGTGCTCTGGTCAGTGTCTCCCGGCGCAACGTAGCGTGCCAGGATGCTAAGAGGGTAAGCAAGGTCAGGTCGAGTGCAGGTCATCAGGTACATGAGGCAGCCCACAAGCTCTGGATATGGGCCACTCGGCTCTACGGACTCATTCGAAGGCAGAGCTGAGAGCGAGTGACCGGTCGGCAGAGGAGTGGACTATGGTGAGGAGTACGTGAAGCGGAAGCGCTGAAGGACCTGCTGCACCACGTGTGACTAAGTCAGGGTAATGGTGTGCTGTGTTCTGTCCCGGGTGATCTGAAAGCCAAGATAGCTGCGCAGTTCTCCCATGTCTGTGCACGTGTGTCTCTTCTGCAGCTCTGACTTTACAAGGGCCAGTCCCTCATTGGTAAAGACCAAGTCGTCGACGTACACGAGGATGTAGAACGGCGGCAGTGAAGTGTCGGTGCGTAGAAACAGCGACGGGTCAGGAGTGGAAGGAACAAACCCAAGAGCCGCAAGCGTCGTCCTCAGTGTGTCGTGCCACTCGCGAGGCGCCTGGTGGAGATCGTAGACTAGCCGCCGGAGGCTCCACTAGGTACCTGCAGGAAACGACCCAGTAAAGCCAGGTGGGCGGCGCAGCCTGATCTCCTCGTGCAGGCTGCCCAGTAAGAAAGTTGTGCTAAAGTCAAGAGAGTGAAGCTCTTAGTCACGCTGAGCGGCGACGTGCAGCACAATCCAAAGAGTGGTCATCTTCGGGGTAGGGGAGAGGTCTGGAAGAAGTCAACTCCCTGTCGCTGACTGAAGCCTCGTGCAATGTAACGCGCCTTGAAGACACGCGGAGAACCTGGCGGCCGCTTCACCCTGAAAATCCACATGCCACTGATAATGTTCGCCCCAGGCGGGGTAACCTCGTCGACGTAAGTGCCTGTGGACTTCCAAGATGCCATCTCTGCGTCCATGGTTGACTTCCACTAAGAGAGTAGGGACCCTCAATCAGCATGGACACGAGATGACGTACAGCAGCTGCAAAGCACTCAAAGTCCTCCTGCCTGTCCTCAAGGACGTCCGTGCCAAGAGCACACTCATCCCCGACGGACGGAGGACAGACAGACTCAGACTCAGCAACAAGACTAGCAGCGTACTCAAGGCGACAAGCAAAAGCAAAGTCAACAAGCTCAGCAACAAGGGCAGACGCAGCAGTCGACTCAAACGAAGGGTCAGTGACAACAGTTGCCAGAAGACACGTGAGAGTAGGGCTGGCAGCACGAAGTGAGTCAGACTCCAGGTCCGGACCATCAGCAAGGGAGGACGCAGGAGGAGAAGGCAGAGGGACACGCAGTGGAACAGAGGAAGGATGAAGTGCCATCTGGTGCGTGCCGGGGACAAGAGGGGGACGCTCACGCGGAACACGACGACCAGTGCGGACGGCGCGAACAAGTGACGCAGGACGAGACGCAGGCTTACGACGCTTTGTAAGATCTTCGGGCTGCTCAGTGTAAGCAGAAGGAGCCGGTAGTGGGGAGGCTGGCTGTAACTACGGCTGGGACTGGTTAGGCGGTGGACACAGTAAGGAAGGAGTAAGGCCAGTAGAAGGCGGGAGACCAAGAACCTGCTGAAGCAGTGGAACGAATTACGGTCGCGGCCGCACAGCGCCTCCAGAACCAGCACCGACAGCACCAGCACCACCAGGACCAGCACCTCCAGCTCCAACGCCTGCAGCACCACCAGCTCCAGCAACTCCAGCCCTAGTGGTACCTCCAGCTCCTGTAGCACCTCTAGCTCCAGCACCTCTAGTACCTACAGTACGAGCACCTCCGGGACCAGTGGCTCCAGCACCTCCAGCAACTCCAGCTCCTGCAGCACCTCCAGCTCTAACAGCTCCAGCACCTCCACTTAGCACCTCCAGCTCCAGCAGCTCCAGTACCTACAGTACGAGCACCTCCGGGACCAGCGGCTCCAGCACCTCCAGCAGCTCCAGCTCCTGCAGCACCTCCGGCTCCAGCAGCTCCAGTACCTCCAGAAGCACCTCCGGGACCAGTGGCTCCAGTACCTCCAGCAGCTCCAGCTCCTGCAGCACCACTCCGGAGGCTCCAGCGCCGGGCAAACCACTCGCGTAGCTGCGGGGGAGAGGGAGGCTCCCGTCGTGACGAGACACTCGTAGGACCTCCAGCACACAAAGGACCTCCAGGCTCAGCACTCTCAGGCGCAGCACCCTTAGGCTCAGCACCCCCAGGCTCAGCACCCCCAGGCTCAGCACCCCAAGGCTCTGCACGCTCAGGCTCAGCATCCCCGGCTCCACACCCTCAGACTCAGCAACCCCGGGCTCAGCACCCCCAGGCTCCGCACGCTAAGGCTCAGCAACAACAGGCTCAGCACCCCCAAGCTCCGCATGCTCAGGCCCCGCACCCGTAGGCTCTGCACCCCTAGACGCAGCACCCCTAGCAGCACCAGAGTCGACAGCTACCTTGACAGGCTCGACACGCTCTACCTGGGACACACCTGAGGGAGCAGGACCCTGAAGGGGAAGGAGGTCTACCGGAGGAGGACCTGGTGCGAGAAAAAAAAGAAAGAGGCAGTGCGGTAGGGGAAGAGACGGAAAAAGGGAACCGACTTGTCAAACGTGATGTCTTGAGAGGGCACGACATGGCACGAGGTGGGGTGGTAAAACCGCCAACCAGGGGCGTCAGGGGGAAAGCCAAGGAAGACGCAGGGAATGGCGCAGGAGGAGAGCTTGTCTGCGGTGGTATCGCGGACAAAGGCACGAGATAACCAGACCCGGAACACCGACGCATCGCCGTCCAACGTAGTATCGGCGAGGTCTCCTGCAAGGAGACACGGGGCCAGAGGTTGAATTGATGTGCAGCGTATCGGACCGCAAACGACCACAGAAAATGGGGGGCAGCCGCATGGATCATGGAGGTACGAGCGACCTCCATGACTAAGCCAATGCGGCACTCAGCAACCCCATTCTGTTGCGGAGAGGCCGGAAGCGTGAACGTCTAGCGAATGCCCTCCCCACGACAAAAGTCCCGCAAGAGGTCGAAGAAAAACTCACCACCTCTGTCAGAGTGCAGACGCAGGACGGGAAGGTCCGTCTCGAACCGCTCGCGGAGCTGGAGACGAACAGCACGGATCCAAGGGATCAAAACATCAAGGACCTCCCCCTTGCTGCGCAAGGGGAAGACCGTGGTGTAACGCGAGTAGTTGTCGACAACCAGCAAAAAGTAGCGCTCGCGGCCCTGTCAACGGACGCTGGCTGGGCCCCACACGTCCATGTGGAGAGTCTGCAAGGGAGCTGTCGCCGGTGGGACGAGGAGCACTGAGGAGCGGCACGCTGCCACCCCTCGACACAGGGAAGACAGGGAGGGGCAGGCGAGGGTGGGAGGGGAGGCAAAGACCTGGGAAGACTAGAGACAAGGAGACGGGAGTGCATGCTACGGAGGCGTGCCACGGAGGGGTGACCAAGGCGGTGGTGCCAAAGGAGCATCTGGTGCGACAGGGCGCGACACGAGCAGGGGGCCACAAGCTGACCTGACGTAGACGCAGACGCATCTACCTGAGGAGGCGTAGTAGTCAGTGTGTATAGACTTGACCCAGGCCGACTGGTGAACGTGGCCAGGTGCCTGCCAGTCCGGGAGCACGTACAGATCGCCACACGCTGTACTCCAGGGGTGAAGGTATCAACCCACGCATCCTGAAGAACAGCATTGCTCACCAAGTTTGTAGAGAACGAGGGGAGGTGGAGACCTGACAGTGAGCCAGACGGAATCGCCGGACATGGCAGAACAGTGGAGGAACGTGCAAGGATTGGGCCCCTAAAGGGTTCAGCCAGAGAGACAGCAACAGATGCTGAGAGCGGTGTGACTGTGGTACTGTCGAGAAAGAAACAGCGTGAAGCACCTGAGTCAAGCGTGAAGGTGTGCAAGGCCGCAGCAGACCTAAGAGAGCAGACTCGCCAGCACCTAGAGCAGCAGACTCACTAGCACCTAGAGCAGCAGCCTCTATACATGGGTCTGGCGGCATACACAGGTAACGGTCACCCTCAGCACTAACAGTCAATGCATACATGGCAGCAAGGATAGCATCATAATCAAGAGCAAAGACATCAAAACCCTGCCTAAGTAGCTTTGCCAAGCGGGGGAGCTCAGCCGCGTCGGGAAACTCTGCACGGAAGGCGTCGGTAAGACGAGAGAAGCAGCAGTACTGGTTGTGAAGCTTCCCGCATGTCTGTCCAGAGCGGTCACCTGTGAGAATGACATACGGGCAGGGACCACTACCCCCAGCCGCCCCACGCTGAGCAAACCACTCACGTAGCTCTTGAGGCGAGGGGGTCTCACGCTGACGCTGCTGCCGCTACCTCCGACCACCGCCAAGGCCTCCCCTCTGGCCGGTACCACTCCGGCCGCCTCCACTCCCATTGCCTCCACCACTGCCGCCGCCACCACCCCCACCGCCGCCATCACCGCCGCCACCTGCACCTCCACCCCCACCTCCACTCTCTCCGCCACCGCCGCCCCCTCCTCTGCCCCCACCACCGCCTCCACCTCTGCCACCCCCACCGCCCCTGCCTCCCCTGCCCCTGCCACTGCGGCGCCTCCCACTAGGGGCAGACGCAGCTCCCACCTCCTCGGCACAAAGGTAGTCAACAGCTGCAGCAGAGGCGACGGAGGGGAGAAGGGGGGAGTGCAAGCACCCCTCAAAGAAGGGAGTGCGAGGAGTGCCATGAGAAGCGCCTACAGCAAGTATGCTAGTCTCAGCTGCAAGGAGGTGCTTCTCGAGTAGGTCGACAGTGAGCTCTGTGGGGTCAAGGGCGAGAAGGAGGACCCTGACAGCGCTAAGAGAGTCAGGGAGGCAGGTGACTATGAAGTAGAGAGTGATGTACATGGGAGGAGGGTTCTTGGTGAGGAACTCAGGATGAAGCGCGGCTCGGTAGCGGACGTCACTAGTGCGAAGGTGAGTGACGAGGTCGGCTACTGTGGCAAAAGCGGACAGCTCCGGGAATAGGTAGGGCAGTCGGCCTAGAGCAGCAGTGGCCGGGGAGGAGTAATCAGCGACTACAGTGTCATACAGGGCTTTAGTAGTCTTGTGCTGGCCAAAGTGAGTGCGTTCGGCTAACGGCAGGTGATTGCAAACGGTTAGGCGAGCGGTAGCATCACGGGTAAGCCACTGTGAGCGAGTCGTACTGTCAGCTGTGTCGAGAGGGACAGGAGAGGCTCCAGACATGAGGTCAAACAGCGAAATGCCGTCCTTAGATTCGCTCAGTAAGAACAGCTTTAAGTCATCCAGCCAAGACTGGAACTCTATCGAGCGGCCCTCCGGATCGAAGGTGAGGACGCTGAGAGTCGCCATAGCGGGCAGAGCAGGCGAGCGCAGTAGCAGCAGGGCAGCACGCAAGCAGGGCAGGGCAGGGTGGCAGCCAGCAGGGCGGCTCACAGGCAGGGCAGCGCGGCTACTAGCGGCGCATGGGCAGGGCAGGGCGCGCGGCTGGTGGCGGCGCGCTGGCAGGGCAGGGCACGCGGTGGCGGGTGACGCGCAGGCAGGGCAGGGCGCTCAGCGGCGGGCGGCGCGCGGGCAAGGCGGGGCACGCGGCGGCGAGCGGCGCACTGGCAGGGCAGGGCGCGCCGCGGCGAGTGGCGCGCGGGCAAGGCAGGGCGCGCGGCAGCGAGGGGCGCGCGGGTAGAGCAGCGCGCGCGGCGGCGATCAGTGCGCGGGCAGAGCGGCGTGGCGTGGCGGCGAGCAGCGCGCGGGCAGGGCACGCAGCGCGGCGGCGAGCGGCGTGCAAGCAGGGCAGTGTGCGCAGCGGCGAGCAGCGCGTGGGCAGGGCGCGCGGTGCGGTGGTCAGCGGCGCGCGGGCAGGGCAGTGAGCGCGGCGGCGACAGCGCGCGGGCGGGCAAGGCGCGCAGCAGCAAGAAGCGCGCGGGCAAGGAAGGGCAGGGCGTGCGCGGCAGCGCAACGCAGGGCAGGGCAGGGCAGCGCGGCACTGACAAGGCGGCGCGACTCGTGGGGTAGCGCGGTTCGGTGGGCCCTAAAAAAAAATCCGGTCCTAGGCTAGGACCTGCTCTGAAACCATGTCAGGAGAACGAACGAGGAATGGATGAACTAGCAGCATGCAGGGGTACATGTAGGAAACCCTAATTGGGCTGTACCCCATGTGGGCTACTCCACTACAGCCTAAACAACAAGCAGCATATAAGTTTGACAACAAGCGCCGCAGTGGATCCAAGAATTGTCACCTGCACGCATCACTCGCAAACCTCGCTAAGGCCAAGAAGGATGTTAACAAGTGGTACCTGGACAGTTGCTGCGGACACCACATGGTCTCGTCGAGTGTCTTCATTATCAACAGCGAAGAACTCTTCAACGAGGCCGAGATCACCGTCGCCAGTAATCAGACGATCTACGCGAGAAGCCGTGGGCAGATCCAGCTGGAGTCCAACGACACCGGGTACTGCATCCACATCAGCGACGCCCTCGTCATGCCAGAGCTATAGTTCAACCTCTTATCAGCAGCCCAACTGATGAAGTGCGGCATCAACCTGCAGACATCCGAGAAAGGCAAAGAACGAGAACGGAGTGTTCGTGCTCGATTTCAAATCACCCAAAACTTTGGGCGATAACAAACACATCCTCGTCCTTGATTAACCCGGCCACCCGTCGCCGCCAACACGGAGTCACCTGGAGGAGACGAACTATCAGCGCCCTGGCCTTGACGGAACCTTCCGCGCTCTCGCCGTACCTGTTGCTTCAACCACGAGCCATGCGGACACCGGACCGCAAGCAGTGGAAAAGAGAGAAGAGATCAGTTCAGGAGCACGAAACACCAGAGCAGGAGAAGGAACTACTGGAGGATGGGCGCGTGCGATCTGGCCCCGCGTTCAACAACCAACCAACTAGAGCCCAACGGAAGGCTGGGACGCAGTGGATGCGAGATGGATTACGGATAACACTGAACTGGTTAGAGGAGCTGAAGCCGGACCAAGTTGGGGCAACATCGCCGAAGGATCTGCAGAAACAGAAGAACCAGAAATTAGTGAGGTAGCGCCAGAAGCAGGAGAGAAAGCGCTGACTGAATACGGTCCTCACCTGCTCCCAATCACCACCGACGGAAGAGACTATCTCCGGCTCGAGACAAGGGGAGCAGCAATCGGCGATACCGACTTTGAGGAAGGAGAAATAACTCAACCGGAGGACCGACGCCTAAGAATCACACCCACTCCCCCGGAAGGACGGATGGAGCTCCCCGTGATAATCGACACCACCATCATCGGCAACTCCAGCGGTACATACCATGGCGCACGATTCGAGACACTCCAAGCGGCAGCATTCCAAGTCCGTGTGCCTGAAGAACATGCGGAAGAAGTGGGAAAAGAGACCGAAGCAAAAAAATTAGCACGAGAGAAGGAGTTCTATGTACGCAAAAAAGGATACCGCGTCGACCCCGACTTCTGGCACCAATGATTCGGGCACCCATCGATCGAAGTGCTCAACAACTGCATCAACGCAAAAGTTTTTGTGGAAGACGCACTGTTGCTGCCATATGGAAAGCTGCTAAAACCAAGAACAGACTTACCCAATTGCACCGTCTGCCCGACCGCTGCACTGCGTCACACCCCGTTCGCCGAGAAGATACCTGGAGCCGAGCGATACAAACTGCTCGACAAGGTCTACAGCGACTTCCTGGTTCTCACGGCAAAGGGGCTCGGAGGGGAACAATACACTCTCACCTTCATTAACGTTGGCACACGCTTCGTCTGGGCTGTGAACGTCAGCAACCGCTTCCTAGCTTACCACTGCTTCTATCTGTGGCTCAACATGGCGGACACCCAGAGCGAAGGCAAGAAGCTGAAAGCCTTCCAAACTGACAGAGCACTGGAATATCAGACGGAGGAATTCAAAACCCTCTACACAGAAAGGGGAATTCATAGGATGATTTCTCTCCCCTACGCTCACGAGCAACAGGGACTGGCGAAGCGAACCAACAGGAGCCTCACGACAAAAATGCGGGCCCTCATGAAGCATTCATTTGTGCTAACCAAGTATTGGCCCTTCACAATGGCGCATGCAGTTCGCCTGCACAACATGATTTCCTCAAAAGCACTGCCTAACAACAGCTCACCGTTCATGGAGTGGACCGGCCAAAATCCTTATATGCGCATGCTCCATGTCTTCGAATGCATGGTACAGTACCGCCCTCACACTGCCCAGACCAGAAAGTTTGACGATTGTGCCCGCTGGGGCATTCACCTCGAAATCAAATCAGAGTTTCACGCTTGGAACATCCTTGACTTCGCCACCCACCAAGTCATGCGTTCACGTGACTGCATCTTCTACGAAAGACTGACCTTGCCACTGTACCAACAGCACCGCACTTCACAAAATGGACCCGACAACATTCTCCACGGGGAGCACAGCTAGGCCAACGACCAGGACGAGGTTGACGTGGCAGGAAAACAGCAAGAGAAACCAACTGAAGTGGAGGCACCTTTTGTACCTGTTACAGAGGAGTTCAGCACAACGACTTAGTTTCCAGCCGAACCTGATCAACACAAAGCAATAGGTACAACACAATTACGCAAGTGCAGAAAAGCACTCACCCATGGAAGAAGGTCCAGCTCACGACTCTTTTCGCGACACTGTTCGCGACATGACAAGCGATGACAACGACGTGATTGAAGTTATCAATGCAGCTGAATCTAACCTCACCGGACTTCGCATTCTCGGCCGCGCCGTGGCCATCCGGTGTAACCACCAGCTGGTTGAGCCCACCACCGTTCGCCAGGCTCTGAGTGGACCCGATGCTGAGAAGTGGAGAGCAGCCATGGCCGCAGAAGTCGCTGCACTCCAAAGGCACGACACCTGGAAGCTAGTGCCACGACGACAAGCAAAGGGGAGAAAGATTCTCACGGGAAAATGGGTGTTCCGCATCAAAACTTCGCACTAGTGGGTCGACACACATCTGTGCGCATCCTAATCTGCATCGCCGCCGTGAAGCAATGGCCATTACGCAAGATCGATGTGTCCAACGCGTTCCTGTACGCAGTCGTCGACGTTATAATCTTCGTCAAGCAGCCGCATGCCTTCGAGGAAGGCAGCGATGCCGTGTGCCTCCTCCAAAAATCTATGTATGGCATCAAACAGGCACCGCAGCTGTGGCAGCAGCACCTCCACACCGTCCTCATCGAGCTCTGTTTTCAGCAGCTGCCACACAACCAGGGGATTTTGGCTCGAATCCCGCGGGAGCTTCATTTTGCTCGTTGCCTACGTGGACGATCTCCTTTACACCGGCGAAAACACGGAGCTCCTTGACCGCTTCGAACGCGAAATCAAGGAGAAGCTGGAGGTGACCGTCGAACACGACGTCACCCAATTCCTCGATCTCAACGTCACTCAGACAGCCGACACCATCAACCTATCCGCCACGAAGTACGCCGAAGCACTCGCTAAGAAGTTTGGCATTGCTCCCGTCGGCATCACCACTCTGTTCCTCACTCCTCCTCCCAACCACAAGCCCGACACCACCCTTCTCTCCGCTGCCGACCATCGTCTCTACCAGCAGCAGCTCAGGTGTTTACTCTTCGCCACCGTCACATGCCGCCCGGACCTAACATACATCGCCAGCCAGCTCGCCCAGTACCTGCGCCGACCTGAAGGGGAGAATATGGCGGACATACGACGCGCCCTACAGTATTTCGTCTCCATACTTGACGTCGGCCCTACAAAATGGACTTAACGGCTAATCTACGGCTTGCCGGCTACGTGAGCGCTGACCATGCTGGGGATGTAGACAACAGGAGATCCCACACAAGCTTCATCTTCAAACTTTAACTAGCACGAACCATCTCCTGGAACTCACAGAAGCAAGAGCTCATCGCCCTTTCGTCAGCAGAAGCGGAATTCATCGCAGCATATGCAGCAGTTCGCGAAGGACTCTACCTCACAGAGCTCCTACAGAAAACAAAAATGGCGATGAGTGGGTCATTTAAGTTACTGTGCGATAAACCAGAGCACGATCAAAGTCGCGAACAAACCCGGCTTCGTCAACCGCACAAAACGCATCGCCCTGTGTTACTTCTTCGTCAAAAACGAAATTGACAAGGGAAAGGTCCAACGCACGTACTGTCCAACTGGCAAAATTGCAACTGATTTTCTGACGAAGAAACTGCCACGTCAGAAGTTCCAATACTGCGCGGACCTATGGGGAGTCGTCCGAAAGCGCAACGTGGCGCACTTCCAGGAATGAAGGGGAGTGTTGGAGTTAGAAGGGAATAGATTAAAGCATTCTCGTAGGTGCAGCTGTATCGCACCCGTCACTATCGAAGCTGTTACGACTAGTAAATTTTGAAGCATCACAGTGCACTCCTTACCGCAGCAATCGAAACACGCACTACCGAGAATGAAGACAAAAGGACGGAAGTGACGCGAAGGGTCGTACGGTTACGGAGGCATCTGGACCGTTGAGCAGACACCATCAGGCAGCAGTAGTGGCGAGGATTCTTCCCAGGCAGTTTGTAACCGTCTGGAGTCGCACGGTTGGGTCTTGCTGTAATAAGGGAATGTACCCCTTAGAGTACATGGCTAGCTAGGATGCTTGGTACTCCCCTGTACTCTTATTTATATTCCTTGTACTTGCATGTTTTATTCATCTCAAGCATTTTACATCCACTCTGCTATTGAGGTCAAGAGCCCACCACCAACACCTAGTCGTGGGCGAACCTTCCTAAGGTGATCCTAGGGACGATCAACTTCTGGTCGCAACATGGTATGAGAGTGACCCAGGAGTCCTTCGCATTGCCACCTCCGAAACCTTCGGCGAACAAAAAGTGGCGTCCGGCACTCGCTCGCGTGTGAGAATGGCCGGAGGATCTGGTGGTCAGACAAATCTGACGGCTGAAGCGCAGCCCAACCCGGCTGCGACAAGAGAGGAAACGACGACGATTGGAAGCGCCGTCCTTGCACAACTGCTTCAGCGACTCACCAGCTTGGAGCAAGGACTCCAAACATTGTGGAATGGCGATGCGGGGACCTCTTTCCAACCCTCTCAACCAGCCTCGAACGGCCACAATGCCGCCTCGCACACCTTCTCCCTCGACACAAATGGCTCAACCTCCAAGACTCCTCGTCCCAGCGAAGAAGCAATTCTCTCTGCGCAATCAAGGTTTTTGAGCATATCAAAAATAAAGACAAGTGTGTGCTTTGACGGCAGAGGCTTCTATGCTTGGAGCTTCGAGCTGGAGTTGCTGCTGCAAAACGCACAGATTTTTCACTACTTCAACGGGAGCTACTCGGGACCTGCTAAGTGTTATAGTCACAATAGGCTTGAATGTGCCTAAAACGAAAGATAGAGAGCACAGACGGATTTCTGCACAGCGGCTTCAAACGTTGATAGCGTTCTGCTCACAGCTGCAAATGACTTGATTCAAATTGGATCTGGAGCGTCTTCACGTCGTCTACAATTAGCAATTTAGATTGCACGATTTGATAAAGAATTGACGACACAGCGTCGGTTTGAACGAACGGTACTATGGCAGCCACTATAGTCTTAGAACACAAGATAGGAAGAGTTACGAGTTGGGAATGACTCCCAGCTCCTACAAACCCCAAGAGCCGAGGTACAGTGATGTGGAACAGTGCCACACTGTCCCCAACCACGAAGGGTCTCGAAACTACCCTTCACTAGGGCCTACACCAAGTGAAATGTTACACTACACAAAGTAATGTAACTATCTTCAATATCTTGAGGTGTAACCTTTTGGCGAGCTTCGAAATCACTTGAGGCTTGACACCAAGGCTCGGGCTCTTCATCACAAACTCATCCTTGAGTTCTTGATGGGTCTGCTGCACACACCTGCGACACGCCGAACGTTCGACACAGGACAAAATAGAAACTGCGCACGACAAAATAGAAACCGCGCGCGAGACATAAACGACCGCGTAACACGCGTCTAGCGATAACTCGCTATTGACTCGACACACACACTCGACATCATGACTCAACATTCACACACAATTATAAGCATGAAATATATATTATCCCATGCCCTCATACCATTCCATATACACACACATTCACGCACACGGACAACAAGCCGAGTGCAAACCGTAGGGTTGCACCAACAAACTCCCCCTCGGATTGTTGGCCTTAGGATATGTTGCTCTCTCAGTTCAGAGCCATCCCAGCCAGCTTGCAACACTTCCAATGCTGCTGCTCCACCAGCCTCTTGGTCATCATGTCAGCCGGCTGCCCCGTGGTCTTCACGTAGCGCAACTCAACTTCACCCGCAGTTACCATGCTCCTCGTCCAATGCCACTTCACCCTCATGTGCTTCGTGAGTCCATGCAACACAGGGTTCTTAGCAAGAGCAATGGCACCCTGGCTTTCACAGTACAGTGGGGTAGGTCCTTGCTGCTCCTCCCCCAATTCAGCCAACAAACGCCGCTGCCACACAATCTCCCGTACGGCACGGAAGAGTGCCATGTACTCGGACTCCACCGAGCTCAAAGCTTGGTCAACCTGCTTCTTGCTCTCCCAAGCAGTTGGGCCTCCACCAACACAGCATATGAAGCCTCCCACACTTGTCATGTCCTCTGGTTCTGATGCATATGAAGCATCCGAGTAGGCGGTGAGGAACAAACGCCCGGGTTCAACACCATCCGCGCCCTTTTGGCGCCTTTGTGCCGCCGCCGAGTATTGCAGCCCAACGGTCGGTGTTTGGCCAAGATACTTGGCCACCCTCATTCCAGCTGCTACCTGCTCCTCATTAGGGCATTGCACAACCCTAGCCAGCTGCCCGGTAGCAAACGCGACGTCCGGTCGGGTGTTTACCGCCGCATACATGAGGCTGCCCACCAACGAGTGAAATCGGCGCCTCTCCTCTTCACCAACGCTCTCCTCCTCTGGTCCCTTCACACACTTGAACCCAGAGGGAAAGGGTGTAGCCACATGGCCTTCACTCTGCCCAAAGTTGGCAGCCAATGCCTCCAGGTACTTTCGTTGATGCACCCGCATGCACCGCTTCTCCACATCTCGTTCGATGTGGAGCCCAAGGTAGAAGCTCACGTCACCAAGGGCCTTGCACTTGAACTTGTCTTGAAGCTTCAGCATCACCTCCTTCACAAGGTCAGAAGAGGGTGAGAAAATGAGGATGTCATCCACATAAACCACCATGAAACTCCTCTGCTCCCCCTCGCCAAGCATGAACAAGGAGTGATCGGCCGTTGAGGGAGTGAAGCCGATCCCCTCCAACACTTCGCGCAGCTTCATGTACCATTGCCTAGGGGCCTGCTTCAGCCCATAGAGGGCCTTCTTCAGCTTCCACACTCTGCCACTACCATCATCAAACCCCTCTGGCTGCGCCATAAAAATCTCCTCCTCAAGGATGCCGTTAAGGAATGCCGTTACGATGTCCATTTGCTTTACTACCCATCCTTTGATGGCGGCTCCCGCGAATAGGGTTCGCAGCGTCGTCGGCTTCACCACAGGGGCAAACAGCTCCTTGAAGTCCACCTTCTCCTTCTGCTGGTACCCCTTGGCTACAAGCCTAGACTTGTAGCGCTCGATCTTGCCGTCGGCATCCGACTTGATTTTGAAGAGCCACTTGGACGTTATCGCCGTACGCCCCTCCGGTAGCTCCACCAATTCAAACGTGTCATTCTCCTCGATGCTCTTCAGCTCACTCTCCATGGCCTTCTTCCATTCCTCAGCATCACTACTCTCCAAAGCCTCCTTGAGAGTTGCTGGTTCTCCCGGCATCTCCACCGGAGAGAAGAACGCGAAGGCACACTCCTCGTAGTCACTCTCCTCGTCGTCTCCGACCATCATTGCCGCTCCGGCCAGGGCTGTCTTGCCCTGCTTTCCCGGCGCATCATAGGTCAGCCTATTAGGGGGTTGAACTCTCCTCTTCCCCCTTCCTTCCTCCTCAGCTGCAGGGACTTGAAGGCCTTGGCGTTGCTGCGGTGTGGCTCGAATCCGTGGAGCACTCGTAGTACGGGAAGGGAGTGACGGTGCACGCTCGCTCACTTGCTGCACCTCCTCCTCTTCTTCCTCTGCATCATTGGCCTCCTCTCCCCCATTCACAAGGGAGGATTGCCTTGTGGTTGTGCTGCCGCTGCTCAGCTCCAAAGGCAGCTCCACATGCTCCAAATCGGAACTCTTCACCTCCCCAAACCGCACGCCTATCTTCGCCTCATTCTCCGCCTTCCAATCCTTGTACATGAAGTTCTCCATGAACTTGCAGTCCCTGCTCACCAAGAACTTCTTGGTGAATGGGTCCCAAAGAAGCCATCCCTTGCTGTTTTGAGCCATGCCCAAGTGCACGGCCCACACCGCCTTGGCACCAAGCTTGTTGTGCCGAAGATGCTTAGGCACGAGCACCATGCACATGCACCCGAACACCCGAAGCATATCCACCTTTGGCTTCCTTCCTAGCCACTCCACATAGGGCACCCATTTGTCTGCTCCCACATGAGTCAAGGCTCTGTTCTTGGCCACACACGCGCTCCGCACCGCATCAGGCCAGAAATAGTCGGGTAGCCCGGCTTCAATGAGCAACCCGCGTGCCGCCTCCGTGATTGTGCGGTTCGCTCGCTCGGCGATGCCGTTCATTGCAGGGGAGTATGGCATGGTGAGGGAGTGCCGAATACCATTCTTCTTTAGCCACAACCCAAACTCCTTGCTCAGGAACTCTCCCCCTCGATCGGTGCGGATTGACTTGACTAGACGGTCTTGTTGCCGCTCCACCATCGGGAACCAATCCGTCTTCAACGTTTCAGCCACGTCGCTCTTCTTGGCCAGCATGTACACCCAAGTCATGCGGGTGTAGACGTCGACAATGGTGAGAAAATACTTAGCTCCAGCAGCTCCAAGCTTCAGGGGGCCCACCACGTCCATCACCACCTCATCAAGCGGTGCCTTTGCCGTTGCCTCCGAACTAGGGAACGGAAACCGGGTGAACTTGGCTTGAATGCACGTCGGGCAGCCAAGCACCTCATCGGGCTCCCCCTTCACACGTATGCCAGCAACCATCTCATTCTTCACTAGCTGCTGCAAGATGGGCAGGGCCACATGCCCCATGCGCCGATGCAAGGTGAGCCAATCACACTCCCCCGTAGCCGAAGTTGGATTGGAGAATGCCGCGCTCGCAATAGCGCCCCACATACTCTCTCCGTAGTCCTCCTCCGCTGCTGCCTCTGGGTTCTCCTCACCCTTTTGTTGCTCCTTGGTTGCTGCACCACTCTCCTTAGGTTACTGAACTTGCTGGTCCCTCCAGGTTTGCTCTTCTTGAGCTCATTCTCCTTAGCGCGATCGTTCGCGCCATCGTCGCTACCGACCGCTCCATCCTTGGTGCTGATGCTTGCTGCCACTTGCCTCTCCTTAGGCATAGGGACCACTGGGATCTGCCACATCTCGTTGTAGACATCCCTGTCCTCATGAAGGTCCCAAAGAATTCGATCGCCAAGCCTTGCGGTGTAGGTCTTGGCTCCCTTCGAGTTCGTGTCCATGCCGGCCTTTGCCAACCGCCGCACGGAAATCAGGTTTGCAGCAAGGCTGGGCACCCAAAGCACGTTCTTGAGGCCCACCATCTTCCCATCAGCACCCTTGAACATGGCCATGCCCATGCCTTTCACCTCTGCTCGCTGCCCCAAAGCCGATGTGACATGCTTCACCGGTGACGGCTCGAGTTCGGTGAGCAAGCCCGGGCGAGGTGTCATGCTATAGGTAGCGCCACTATCAATCACCCAATAGTCCAGGGGGTGTAGGGTCACCTTCCCCACAGCTGCTGGCTCCTCAAAGCCTTCATCCCTCTCTGGACCAGCCGGTACTTGCGTCGACACGAAGTAGAATAGACCCGGGTATCGATCGTCGCTCGGGTCCTTGTCGTTGTCTCCGCTCTTCATGTTTGCAGCTCCGCCACCGCGACCGCCACGGCCTCCACGGCCTCGTCCTCTCCCTCCTCCTGCTCCTCTACCCTCTTGGCCTTGAGCAGGGGTCCAACCATCAGGGAGTTTGTAGCAGTCGCGCCACATGTGTCCGCTCTTGTGGCAATAGTGACACTCGCCGTCGAATCGGCCGCGACCGCGTCCGTAGCTCTTGTCGTCGCTGCCGTAACCGCCACTCCTGCGGCCTCCGCCGAAGTTGCTGCCACCAAACCTTCCTCCCCCTCGTCCTCTGCCTCTTCCTCGACCATATCCACGGCCGGTGCTCGCTGCCCCAGCGCCATCCGCACTCGCCAACTCACGGCGGCGGAAATCCTCTTGAAGGATAGCTCGCTTCACGTCTTCAAGCGAGAGGCGGGGCAAGTCGCGATTAAGGTTGATGATGAGCGAGGACCATGACTCTGGGAGTAAGGCCAGCAACTTGGTCTTCTTTTGGAGCTCACTGTAGTTCAAATCAGCTCCCTCAAGCCGCGTCAACAAGTCGAAGAATTTCTGCACCCCTTCTTCAACCGCTTCGTCTTCTTCAATTCGTAGTGCCGCCATTTGCCGTTCCAACACCACCGCTACCGCCGCTGTTGCAGGAGCATGTACACCCTTGAGAGCAGCCCATGCCTTTGGTCCTTTCTCTGGTTCACGCTGGAATGGCTTGATGTGACGGATCTGACTGCTCCCCAACGCTTGCCCAAGTAAGAGATAGCCTTGTGCGCTCTTCCGCACCCACGGGCTCTTCTCCGGGTCGTTCTCGGGGCGCTTCTCCGTTCCTTCCATCACCTCCAGCAGGTCATAGTGGTCAAAGATGTTCTCCATCTTGAAGGACCATTCAGCAAAGTTGTCACCGTTGAACTTGTCAAGCCCAAACACCCTAGGCTCATCCCTAGGTGGGCCAAGACTTGGTTGCATGGGCGCCATGGCTGAATCACGGGGTTGGCCTTGAGCTTGAGCTTCTCCACTGCCACCAGCACCTCTGCCACCCCTTTCCTCAGGTCCAGACATTGTCGAAACTGCTCCAAGGGGCTCTGATACCACTTGTTATAGTCACAATAGGCTTGAATGTGCCTAAAACGAAAGATAGAGAGCACAGACGGATTTCTGCACAGCGGCTTCAAACGTTGATAGCGTTCTGCTCACAGCTGCAAATGACCTGATTCAAATTGAATCTGGAGCGTCTTCACGTCGTCTACAATTAGCAACTTAGATTGCACGATTTGATAAAGAATTGACGACACAGCGTCGGTTTGAACGAACGGTACTATGGCAGCCACTATAGTCTTAGAACACAAGATAGGAAGAGTTACGAGTTGGGAATGACTCCCAGCTCCTACAAACCCCAAGAGCCGAGGTACAGTGATGTGGAACAGTGCCACACTGTCCCCAACCACGAAGGGTCTCGAAACTACCCTTCACTAGGGCCTACACCAAGTGAAATGTTACACTACACAAAGTAATGTAACTATCTTCAATATCTTGAGGTGTACCCTTTTGGCAAGCTTCGAAATCACTTGAGGCTTGACACCAAGGCTCGGGCTCTTCATCACAAACTCATCCTTGAGTTCTTGATGGGTCTGCTGCACACACCTGCGACACGCCGAACGTTCGACACAGGACAAAATAGAAACCGCGCACGACAAAATAGAAACAGCGCGCGAGACACAAACGACCGCGTAACACGCGTCTAGCGATAACTCGCTATTGACTCGACACACACACTCGACATCATGACTCAACATTCACACACAATTATAAGCATGAAATATATATTATCCCATGCCCTCATACCATTCCATACACACACACATTCACGCACACGGACAACAAGCCGAGTGCAAACCGTAGGGTTGCACCAACACTTTGCAGGGGTGAACTCTGAGTGGAACTTGTTGTAATAGCGGAAGCGTTTAGTGAAGAATTTGTGAACCACCTTGCGCTAGTATGTGAGGTCAAAGTAGATTGATTAAAGCAAGGAGATACAGGATTATATAAGAGTACAAGGAATACGGAGAGATACAGTTATAACTACTTTACTGTTGCTGTTGCGGTTCGATACAGTGACGACTCGGGCAACTGCTCTGTAACGAGTCAGTTGTGTGTCCTTGCTGTCGCGCTGTACTTGTCAGGTCAAAGGTCGCTGACCTTTGACTTTCGCGTAACCTCCAGCGGTTACTTCAACCTCCGAGGGTTGACTCGCGGGTGCTCCGATATATCTTGCTTCACTTGTGTCTCGGTGTTTTGACACGACAGAGGCGTTTAAGATCGATTGTTTCCAACACTCCCCTTCGCTTCTGGAGTGTCGCTCCTAGTGACGTGGCTCTGTCCAGTCAGCAGCATGCAGTACTCGAACTTCTGCTTTCCGAGCTTCTTGGTCAGGTAGTCAGCTGCCATCTCGGACGTGGGGCAGTATGACAGCTCAAGCCTCCCTTTCTCGATCTCGTCCTTCACGAAGAAATATCGCAGGGCGATGTGTTTCGTCCTGTTCGCGAAGCTGTTCTTGTTGGCAATGCGGATTGCCGACTGGTTGTCGCAGAACAGAGTGAAGCTGGGTAACTGGGCCAGCTTCGCTTCTTCCAGCAGTTCGCGAAGGTAAAGTCCTTCCTTGGTGGCTGAACAGAGTGCAATATATTTTGCTTCAGCTGACGAGAGGGCGATTAATTCCTGCTTGCTCGACTGCCAAGAGATAGGTCCGATAGGTTCGAGGCGGTAGATGTAGCCGGTGCGAGAACGCCTGTTATCGGAGTCGCCAGCGTGATCGGCGTCGACGTAGCCGATTAATTTAGGCGGTGTAGTTGCGTTCTTGTAGTAAGTTAGGCCGATCGTCGGAATGCTGACGAGATAGTGAAGAGCGCGGTCGAGCTCAGCCAGATGTTCCGCTTCGGGCTTCTTGAGGTAGGTGGCGAGTTGACTTGCAGAGTACGATAGGTCCGGGCGGCAGGTGACGGCTGCGAAGAGGAGGCAGCCCAGTTTCCTTTGGTAGTCGCGTATGCCGGCGGGCTTAAGTAGAGCGGTGCTTCCTTTGCTGCTTCCTGTTGTGTAGCGGTACGGTGTGGAGATGGCGGTCGGTGTGAGTGTGAAGCGCTTGGCGATGGTGTCGGCATACTTCGCGGCGTTGAGGTAGATCGCGTCCTCTTCTTCTCGTATGTTGAGGCCAAGATACTGTGTGACAGTAGATGAGACTGTGAGCGTGAGGTCCTTCTGTAGCTCCCCTTCAAACCAGCTTGTGATGCCGTCAGTCGAGCCGATGTAGAGTAGATCGTCTACGTAGACGATTAACAGGATGTAGTCGGTGTTCTTCGTGAGCCGGTACATGCCCTGATCATGCGGCAGTTGTTTGAAGCCGATGCGAATGAGGCGAGCATGCAGGTATTGTTGCCATAGCCGTGGAGCTTGCTTGATGCCGTAGAGCGACTTCAGCAGTTGACAGACTTGATTAGGATCTCCGTTGGAGCCGTGCGGTAACTCGACGAAGATTTCTGTGTCAACAGGTGCATAGAGAAATGCATTTGCAACGTCGATTTGTCGTAGCTTTTTCTTCTTCATGGCGGCGATCGCGAGAAGGATTCGCAGCGAGGTGTGTCGGCTAACCGGGGCGAATGTCTCGGTGAAGTCGCGTCCGTGTTCTTGGTCGAAGCCGCGTACGACCCAGCGAGCTTTAAACTTGTCGATGGTGCCGTCAGCCTTTGTCTTCACACGGAAGACCCACTTCCCGGTGAGTACTGTTTTGTTCCGTGTCACGCCGATAGGAACTACTTTCCACGTGTTGCGTTCCTCCAGTGCCTTCAGCTCCTTGTCCATGGCTTCGCGCCATTTTTCCTTATGCTCCCCCCCCAGAGCCTGCTGAACCGTCGCAGGCTCTTTAGGAATGGCCGCTCCGTGAACTGCGGTGACGAGGCCAAGGATTTGGAGTCCGCTCTGTGTGTATCGAGGGAGTGTTGTGTCCACGGGATAAACTGCTTCGTCTCCCGCTTCTGGGTCAGGTGTGAAATTTGGCCCTACGCGTTCTGCTTCGTTGGTGTTGACCCGTTCAGGTGTAACGTAACCATCGTCGGCGAAGTGATAGAAGACTTCGGCATTGATGCTTTCGCGTGGATTTTCGTCGTCCATGGGAACATCCACCCAGCAGTAAGGGAGAGGTCCGGCTTCTTCCGAGGCTCTGTCCACGTTCTGCTCGTCCCAGTCAGCTTCGTCTTCTGCCGAGGCGAAGGCTCGGGTGCCAAGAAAGCCAGCGGAGCGATCGGGGTTTTCTTCTTGCAAGTTGGCGAGGTAGTACCGGAGAGTGAGGTTTTCGTAGAAAATGACGTCACGTGTGTTGGTGCAACCCTACGGTTTGCACTCGGCTTGTTGTCCGTGTGCGTGAATGTGTGTGTGTATGGAATGGTATGAGGGCATGGGATAATATATATTTCATGCTTATAATTGTGTGTGAATGTTGAGTCATGATGTCGAGTGTGTGTGTCGAGTCAATAGCGAGTTATCGCTAGACGCGTGTTACGCGGTCGTTTGTGTCTCGCGCGCGGTTTCTATTTTGTCGTGCGCGGTTTCTATTTTGTCCTGTGTCGAACGTTCGGCGTGTCGCAGGTGTGTGCAGCAGACCCATCAAGAACTCAAGGATGAGTTTGTGATGAAGAGCCCGAGCCTTGGTGTCAAGCCTCAAGTGATTTCAAAGCTCGCCAAAAAGGGTACACCTCAAGATATTGAAGATAGTTACATTACTTTGTGTAGTGTAACATTTCACTTGGTGTAGGCCCTAGTGAAGGGTAGTTTCGAGACCCTTCGTGGTTGGGGACAGTGTGGCACTGTTCCACATCACTGTACCTCGGCTCTTGGGGTTTGTAGGAGCTGGGAGTCATTCCCAACTCGTAACTCTTCCTATCTTGTGTTCTAAGACTATAGTGGCTGCCATAGTACCGTTCGTTCAAACCGACGCTGTGTCGTCAATTCTTTATCAAATCGTGCAATCTAAGTTGCTAATTGTAGACGACGTGAAGACGCTCCAGATTCAATTTGAATCAGGTCATTTGCAGCTGTGAGCAGAACGCTATCAACGTTTGAAGCCGCTGTGCAGAAATCCGTCTGTGCTCTCTATCTTTCGTTTTAGGCACATTCAAGCCTATTGTGACTATAACAAGTGGTATCAGAGCCCCTTGGAGCAGTTTCGACAATGTCTGGACCTGAGGAAAGGGGTGGCAGAGGTGCTGGTGGCAGTGGAGAAGCTCAAGCTCAAGGCCAACCCCGTGATTCAGCCATGGCGCCCATGCAACCAAGTCTTGGCCCACCTAGGGATGAGCCTAGGGTGTTTGGGCTTGACAAGTTCAACGGTGACAACTTTGCTGAATGGTCCTTCAAGATGGAGAACATCTTTGACCACTATGACCTGCTGGAGGTGATGGAAGGAACGGAGAAGCGCCCCGAGAACGACCCGGAGAAGAGCCCGTGGGTGCGGAAGAGCGCACAAGGCTATCTCTTACTTGGGCAAGCGTTGGGGAGCAGTCAGATCCGTCACATCAAGCCATTCCAGCGTGAACCAGAGAAAGGACCAAAGGCATGGGCTGCTCTCAAGGGTGTACATGCTCCTGCAACAGCGGCGGTAGCGGTGGTGTTGGAACGGCAAATGGCGGCACTACGAATTGAAGAAGACGAAGCGGTTGAAGAAGGGGTGCAGAAATTCTTCGACTTGTTGACGCGGCTTGAGGGAGCTGATTTGAACTACAATGAGCTCCAAAAGAAGACCAAGTTGCTGGCCTTACTCCCAGAGTCATGGTCCTCGCTCATCATCAACCTTAATCGCGACTTGCCCCGCCTCTCGCTTGAAGACGTGAAGCGAGCTATCCTTCAAGAGGATTTCCGCCGCCGTGAGTTGGCGAGTGCGGATGGCGCTGGGGCAGCGAGCATCGGCCGTGGATATGGTCGAGGAAGAGGCAGAGGACGAGGGGGAGGAAGGTTTGGTGGCAGCAACTTCGGCGGAGGCCGCAGGAGTGGCGGTTACGGCAGCGACGACAAGAGCTACGGACGCGGTCGCGGCCGATTCGACGGCGAGTGTCACTATTGCCACAAGAGCGGACACATGTGGCGCGACTGCTACAAACTCCCTGATGGTTGGACCCCTGCTCAAGGCCAAGAGGGTAGAGGAGCAGGAGGAGGGAGAGGACGAGGCCGTGGAGGCCGTGGCGGTCGCGGTGGCGGAGCTGCAAACATGAAGAGCGGAGACAACGACAAGGACCCGAGCGACGATCGATACCCGGGTCTATTCTACTTCGTGTCGACGCAAGTACCGGCTGGTCCAGAGAAGGATGAAGGCTTTGAGGAGCCAGCAGCTGTGGGGAAGGTGACCCTACACCCCCTGGACTATTGGGTGATTGATAGTGGCGCTACCTATAGCATGACACCTCGCCCGGACTTGCTCACCGAACTCGAGCCGTCACCGGTGAAGCATGTCACATCGGCTTTGGGGCAGCGAGCAGAGGTGAAAGGCATGGGCAAGGCCATGTTCAAGGGTGCTGATGGGAAGATGGTGGGCCTCAAGAACGTGCTTTGGGTGCCCAGCCTTGCTGCAAACCTGATTTCCGTGCGGCGGTTGGCAAAGGCCGGCATGGACACGAACTCGAAGGGAGCCAAGACCTACACCGCAAGGCTTGGCGATCGAATTCTTTGGGACCTTCATGAGGACAGGGATGTCTACAACGAGATGTGGCAGATCCCAGTGGTCCCTATGCCTAAGGAGAGGCAAGTGGCAGCAAGCATCAGCACCAAGGATGGAGCGGTCGGTAGCGACGATGGCGCGAACGATCGCGCTAAGGAGAATGAGCTCAAGAAGAGCAAACCTGGAGGGACCAGCAAGTTCAGTGAACCTAAGGAGAGTGGTGCAGCAACCAAGGAGCAGCAAAAGGGTGAGGAGAACCCAGAGGCAGCAGCGGAGGAGGACTACGGAGAGAGTATGTGGGGCGCTATTGCGAGCGCGGCATTCTCCAATCCAACTTCGGCTACGGGGGAGTGTGATTGGCTCACCTTGCATCGGCGCATGGGGCATGTGGCCCTGCCCATCTTGCAGCAGCTAGTGAAGAATGAGATGGTTGCTGGCATACGTGTGAAGGGGGAGCCCGATGAGGTGTTTGGCTGCCCGACGTGCATTCAAGCCAAGTTCACCCGGTTTCCGTTCCCTAGTTCGGAGGCAACGGCAAAGGCACCGCTTGATGAGGTGGTGATGGACGTGGTGGGCCCCCTGAAGCTTGGAGCTGCTGGAGCTAAGTATTTTCTCACCATTGTCGACGTCTACACCCGCATGACTTGGGTGTACATGCTGGCCAAGAAGAGCGACGTGGCTGAAACGTTGAAGACGGATTGGTTCCCGATGGTGGAGCGGCAACAAGACCGTCTAGTCAAGTCAATCCGCACCGATCGAGGGGGAGAGTTCCTGAGCAAGGAGTTTGGGTTGTGGCTAAAGAAGAATGGTATTCGGCACTCCCTCACCATGCCATACTCCCCTGCAATGAACGGCATCGCCGAGCGAGCGAACCGCACAATCACGGAGGCGGCACGCGGGTTGCTCATTGAAGCCGGGCTACCCGACTATTTCTGGCCTGATGCGGTGCGGAGCGCGTGTGTGGCCAAGAACAGAGCCTTGACTCATGTGGGAGCAGACAAATGGGTGCCCTATGTGGAGTGGCTATGAAGGAAGCCAAAGGTGGATATGCTTCGGGTGTTCGGGTGCATGTGCATGGTGCTCGTGCCTAAGCATCTTCGGCACAACAAGCTTGGTGCCAAGGCGGTGTGGGCCGTGCACTTGGGCATGGCTCAAAACAGCAAGGGATGGCTTCTTTGGGACCCATTCACCAAGAAGTTCTTGGTGAGCAGGGACTGCAAGTTCATGGAGAACTTCATGTACAAGGATTGGAAGGCGGAGAATGAGGCGAAGATAGGCGTGCGGTTTGGGGAGGTGAAGAGTTCCGATTTGGAGCATGTGGAGCTGCCTTTGGAGCTGAGCAGCGGCAGCACAACCACAAGGCAATCCTCCCTTGTGAATGGGGGAGAGGAGGCCAATGATGCAGAGGAAGAAGAGGAGGAGGTGCAGCAAGTGAGCGAGCGTGCACCGTCACTCCCTTCCCGTACTACGAGTGCTCCACGGATTCGAGCCACACCGCAGCAACGCCAAGGCCTTCAAGTCCCTGCAGCTGAGGAGGAAGGAAGGGGGAAGAGGAGAGTTCAACCCCCTAATAGGCTGACCTATGATGCGCCGGGAAAGCAGGGCAAGACAGCCCTGGCCGGAGCGGCAATGATGGTCGGAGACGACGAGGAGAGTGACTACGAGGAGTGTGCCTTCGCGTTCTTCTCTCCGGTGGAGATGCCGGGAGAACCAGCAACTCTCAAGGAGGCTTTGGAGAGTAGTGATGCTGAGGAGTGGAAGAAGGCCATGGAGAGTGAGCTGAAGAGCATCGAGGAGAATGACACGTTTGAATTGGTGGAGCTACCGGAGGGGCGTACGGCGATAACGTCCAAGTGGCTCTTCAAAATCAAGTCGGATGCCGACGGCAAGATCGAGCGCTACAAGTCTAGGCTTGTAGCCAAGGGGTACCAGCAGAAGGAGAAGGTGGACTTCAAGGAGCTGTTTGCCCCTGTGGTGAAGCCGACGACGCTGCGAACCCTATTCGCGGGAGCCGCCATCAAAGGATGGGTAGTAAAGCAAATGGACATCGTAACGGCATTCCTTAACGGCATCCTTGAGGAGGAGATTTTTATGGCGCAGCCAGAGGGGTTTGATGATGGTAGTGGCAGAGTGTGGAATCTGAAGAAGGCCCTCTATGGGCTGAAGCAGGCCCCTAGGCAATGGTACATGAAGCTGCGCGAAGTGTTGGAGGGGATCGGCTTCACTCCCTCAACGGCCGATCACTCCTTGTTCATGCTTGGCGAGGGGGAGCAGAGGAGTTTCATGGTGGTTTATGTGGATGACATCCTCATTTTCTCACCCTCTTCTGACCTTGTGAAGGAGGTGATGCTGAAGCTTCAAGACAAGTTCAAGTGCAAGGCCCTTGGTGACGTGAGCTTCTACCTTGGGCTCCACATCGAACGAGATGTGGAGAAGCGGTGCATGCGGGGGCATCAACGAAAGTACCTGGAGGCATTGGCTGCCAACTTTGGGCAGAGTGAAGGCCATGTGGCTACACCCTTTCCCTCTGGGTTCAAGTGTGTGAAGGGACCAGAGAAGGAGAGCGTTGGTGAAGAGGAGAGGCGCCGATTTCACTCGTTGGTGGGCAGCCTCATGTATGCGGCGGTAAACACCCGACCGGACGTCGCGTTTGCTACCGGGCAGCTGGCTAGGGTTGTGCAATGCCCTAATGAGGAGCAGGTAGCAGCTGGAATGAGGGTGGCCAAGTATCTTGGCCAAACACCGACCGTTGGGCTGCAATACTCGGCGGCGGCACAAAGGCGCCAAAAGGGCGCGGATGGTGTTGAACCCGGGCGTTTGTTCCTCACCGCCTACTCGGATGCTTCATATGCATCAGAACCAGAGGACATGACAAGTGTGGGAGGCTTCATATGCTGTGTTGGTGGAGGCCCAACTGCTTGGGAGAGCAAGAAGCAGGTTGACCAAGCTTTGAGCTCGGTGGAGTCCGAGTACATGGCACTCTTCCGTGCCGTACGGGAGATTGTGTGGCAGCGGCGTTTGTTGGCTGAATTGGGGGAGGAGCAGCAAGGACCTACCCCACTGTACTGTGACAGCCAGGGTGTCATTGCTCTTGCTAAGAACCCTGTGTTGCATGGACTCACGAAGCACATGAGGGTGAAGTGGCATTGGACGAGGAGCATGGTAACCGCGGGTGAAGTTGAGTTGCGCTACGTGAAGACCACGGGGCAGCCGGCTGACATGATGACCAAGAGGCTGGTGGAGCAGCAGCATTGGAAGTGTTGCAAGCTGGCTGGGATGGCTCTGAACTGAGAGAGCAACATATCCTAAGGCCAACAATCCGAGGGGGAGTTTGTTGGTGCAACCCTTCGGTTTGCACTCGGCTTGTTGTCCGTGTGCGTGAATGTGTGTGTGTATGGAATGGTATGAGGGCATGGGATAATATATATTTCATGCTTATAATTGTGTGTGAATGTTGAGTCATGATGTCGAGTGTGTGTGTCGAGTCAATAGCGAGTTATCGCTAGACGCGTGTTACGCGGTCGTTTGTGTCTCGCGCGCGGTTTCTATTTTGTCGTGCGCGGTTTCTATTTTGTCCTGTGTCGAACGTTCGGCGTGTCGCAGGTGTGTGCAGCAGACCCATCAAGAACTCAAGGATGAGTTTGTGATGAAGAGCCCGAGCCTTGGTGTCAAGCCTCAAGTGATTTCGAAGCTCGCCAAAAAGGGTACACCTTAAGATATTGAAGATAGTTACATTACTTTGTGTAGTGTAACATTTCACTTGGTGTAGGCCCTAGTGAAGGGTAGTTTCGAGACCCTTCGTGGTTGGGGACAGGTTGGCACTGTTCCACATCACTGTACCTCGGCTCTTGGGGTTTGTAGGAGCTGGGAGTCATTCCCAACTCGTAACTCTTCCTATCTTGTGTTCTAAGACTATAGTGGCTGCCATAGTACCGTTCGTTCAAACCGACGCTGTGTCGTCAATTCTTTATCAAATCGTGCAATCTAAGTTGCTAATTGTAGACGACGTGAAGACGCTCCAGATCCAATTTGAATCAATTCATTTGCAGCTGTGAGCAGAACGCTATCAACGTTTGAAGCCGCTGTGCAGAAATCCGTCTGTGCTCTCTATCTTTCGTTTTAGGCACATTCAAGCCTATTGTGACTATAACAACGTGCTGCCACTGTCTCTTTTGTCTCGACGTCGAAAATTTTCCATGCGTTGTAATGCTTTTCGATGCCCAGGTGTAGTCCCCACTGTGCGCGCTGAGAGAATCGACCGGCTCGTGCAAATGGGGGCCGGTACTGTACCATGCAGCCGAAGACCCTTAACATTTTTGTGCTGCCCAGTTTTCCTGTCCACAGCAGATGCGGTGATGCGTTGTTCGGGAGCGATGATGACGAGAGTAAGTTGTGCAGCATGACAGCGTGGTCCATTGCTTCGGGCCACTGGTGGTTGGGCAGGTGCATGCCACGTAGCAGCTTTCGCATGGTGTTCTGGAGGGTCCTGTTCATCCTTTCTGCTACACCCTGCTGTTGGTGAGCGTAGGGAAGGGAGATGAGTCGCTTGATTCCTCTCTCTGCCAAGTAGTCCTTGAACCTCGTTGAGGTGTATTCTCCTCCCCCGTCTGACTGGAAGCTTTTTAGTTTGACGTCCGATTCGCGTTCCGCTACTGGGAGCCACGCAACGAAGGCTTCAAAGGCCATGTCTTTGCTCGGGAGGTTTAGGTGCCAGACATATCGTGTGGCGGCGTCGATGAAGGTGATGGTGTAGTTGTAGGCATTTTGTCCGGGCTCGCGGTTGTACAGGATGTCGCTGTACACCTTCTCGAGTGGTGCGTAAGCTCGTGCGCTTGGATTGTGGTGAGACGCGAACGGTTGGTGCGGTAAGTCAGCTTCGGGACAGGTGATGCATGTTCCACGGGCTCGCTGAAGCTCTCTGCCGTCAGTTAGGAGTAGAGAGTCTTTGTCGAGTACGCCTGCTCTTATCGTGTTGTTTAACACCGTGTTACTTGGGTGTCCCATTCTTGCGTGCCAGGTTCCTTCAGTGGCGCGATGTCCGGGTGAACGCCGATACATGTCGGAGTTGGAATAGAAGCTGGCGGTGAAGTTGGCGCTTCGATGGACTTCTCGTGGTGCCGGTTTTAGCTGCTGCGCGGGTGTCGATGGTGTGTCGTCAGTGAAGATCGGTGCCGTTGAAGGACCAGCGATTGGTGTTGATGTTGCCGCTGCTACCGATGTTGTCTCTGCTGCTGCTGATGTCGTTTCTGCTGCTGCCGATGTTGTCTTTGCTGCTCCCGATGTTGTCTCTGCTGCTCCCGATGTTGTCTCTGCCGAATGTTGAATTGTCGCTAACGCTCTTGTTCTTTCTGCTTCAGGGATGGTGTGCGAGTACCAGAATCCTTCAGGGCTGAAGTCTGGGTCGAGATCTGGTGGGTGCGTCCAAGATGTGAAGGTGACGATTCCGTCGCTGTCGGCGGTGCCAAGGTCTGGAACGAAGTCAAGAACGAAGACGTTGTTCTTCAGAACTGCCTTCCCGATGTAAAGTCCTCCTCTTCCGTGATATAGCTTGAATTCTTGGGTGGTGTTGTCCGCTTCAAGGTGAATGCCTTTTGCCATCAGCTGGCTGACGCTTAGTAGGTTGTAGCCGAGTCCCTCCGCGATTAGTACCTTTGACATCTGCAGTATAACGTTTGTTTCCCTTGACTGAAGTTGAACTACGCCTTGTCGTCGTGTGCGCAGGTTCTGATTGTTGGCGACTGTAATGACAACTTCGCGTTGAAGTTGGTGTTCTCGTTGAACGAAGCATCCCGAGGAGCACATGTGCTGTCCACAGCAACTGTCCAAGAACCAAGTGTCTGTCCCGGATGGCTCGCTTTGGGCGATGGCTGCGTATGTCGGGTTCGGCTCCAGTGTCTCGCGACGAGCAGTGGATTCTTCAAGTTGTTCTTCTGGTGAGTAGTACGGTGGTGATTCAGTGATGCAGGAGTCTGACAATCTTGCCATGCAGCTGATGATATTTCTTGCTCCTTGTGCAGATTGTGTCGTTGAAGACTGCGACTGGCTTGTGGGGTTCGCCTGCGTTGATGCCACTTGGCTGCTTGAAGGTCGAAGTTGTTGTTGCGGTGGATTTGACTGTTGTCGATTCGGGCAGTGTGTGTGTGGATGTCTTGACGTTTTGCAGATGTTGCAGAATGGAGGTACGGGCTTTGGCTGTTTTCGGTTGTTGTTGTTGTTGTAGCATCGCTGAGTGTGAAAGGCGAATTCCGGTGCTGATGTCTTCCTCTTGTGTCTTTCTTCTTGCAGGTCCATATCTTGTTGCTCGGCATGAATTTCGGCGCAGAGTGCTGCTTCGGAGATCTTCCCATGAGCTCGGAGAATAGCTCGAATGGAGCGCCAATGAGGACCAAGTCCAGTGATGACGACCGTGACGAAGGCTTCTTCGGAAATTGAACCTCCACATCGAAGGAGTTTGTCGCGTAGTTCGCGACAGCGACTGATATACGCCATCCCTTTTTCGCCTGGTTTCATCTCGACTGTTGTCAGTTGCGCCATCAATCGACTCTGATTTACGCTGTCTGTTGCTTGATACAGGCTCTTCAAGTGGCTGTATGCGAGTTCGGCGGAGTTGCCGTATCCCCGGTAAGACCGTATATTCTGCTGCTGAGTCGGGGTGATATTCCTAAGTAGGATTGTGTACGCCATCATTGACTGATAGGTGTACTGCTGCTTCTCGTACTGTGTGCCGTTTGTTGGGTATGGCAGGGATCCGTCGAAGAAACCGAGGATTTGCGCGCCTTCCATCATCAACTCGATCTCGAATGACCAGGTAAAGAAGTCCTTTCCGTCGAAAGGTCTTGACGTCTGCAGCTTCAGTACGTGCGCGAACTGCGATTGAACTTGTAGCGCGTCCAGTGTCTTCTCTTGTCCAGGTGCAGGTTGTGGCATGAAGCTGACGGAGCCGCGCTGGGGCTCGTATGGAGCAAAGGTAGGTTGTTGCTGTTGATTTCCACGTGCGTAGGATGAACCATCAAGGCTCATTGGAGTCACATCGTTGTTGTTGTTGCTGTTGTGTGACTGCGCAGGTACCGATTGCTGGTGTTGCTCGTAGAAGGACATGAAGGAGAAAAAAATTTCCATCATGCTCTGGTCGAGGCCTGCAGGATGATTTGCTGGAGTCTCAGTAGATGTTGCCCTGGGTCTTGTTGCTGTACCTTCTTCTGTCTGTAGGCCAGAGGCAGGGGGTGGAGTATAAGGAAAAATGGCGCGAAGCCATGGACAAGGAGCTGAAGGCACTGGAGGAACGCAACACGTGGAAAGTAGTTCCTATCGGCGTGACACGGAACAAAACAGTACTCACCGGGAAGTGGGTCTTCCGTGTGAAGACAAAGGCTGACGGCACCATCGACAAGTTTAAAGCTCGCTGGGTCGTACGCGGCTTCGACCAAGAACACGGACGCGACTTCACCGAGACATTCGCCCCGGTTAGCCGACACACCTCGCTCCTTCTCGCGATCGCCGCCATGAAGAAGAAAAGGCTACGACAAATCGACGTTGCAAATGCATTTCTCTACGCACCTGTTGACGCAGAAATCTTCGTCGAGTTACCGCACGGCTCCAACGGAGATCCTAATCAAGTCTGTCAACTGCTGAAGTCGCTCTACGGCATCAAGCAAGCTCCGCGGCTATGGCAACAATACCTGCATGCTCGCCTCATTCGCATCGGCTTCAAACAACTGCCGCATGATCAGGGCATGTACCGGCTCACGAAGAACACCGACTACATCCTGTTAATCGTCTACGTAGACGATCTACTCTACATCGGCTCGACTGACGGCATCACAAGCTGGTTTGAAGGGGAGCTACAGAAGGACCTCACGCTCACAGTCTCATCTACCGTCACACAGTATCTCGGCCTCAACATACGAGAAGAAGAGGACGCGATCTACCTCAACGCCGCGAAGTATGCCGACACCATCGCCAAGCGCTTCGCACTCACACCGACCGCCATCTCCACACCGTACCGCTACACAACAGGAAGCAGCAAAGGAAGCACCGCTCTACTTAAGCCCGCCGGCATACGCGACTACCAAAGGAAACTGGGCTGCCTCCTCTTCGCAGCCGTCACCTGCCGCCCGGACCTATCGTACTCTGCAAGTCAACTCGCCACCTACCTCAAGAAGCCCGAAGCGGAACATCTGGCTGAGCTCGACCGCGCTCTTCACTATCTCGTCAGCACTCCGACGATCGGCCTAACTTACTACAAGAACGCAACTACACCGCCTAAATTAATCGGCTGCGTCGACGCCGATCACGCTGGCGACTCCGATAACAGGCGTTCTCGCACCGGCTACATCTACCGCCTCGAACCTATCGGACCTATCTCTTGGCAGTCGAGCAAGCAGGAATTAATCGCCCTCTCGTCAGCTGAAGCAGAATATATTGCACTCTGTTCAGCCACCAAGGAAGGACTTTACCTTCGCGAACTGCTGGAAGAAGCGAAGCTGGCCCAGTTACCCAGCTTCACTCTGTTCTGCGACAACCAGTCGGCAATCCGCATTGCCAACAAGAACGGCTTCGCGAACAGGACGAAACACATCGCCTTGCGATATTTCTTCGTGAAGGACGAGATCGAGAAAGGGAGGCTTGAGCTGTCATACTGCCCCACGTCCGAGATGGCAGCTGACTACCTGACCAAGAAGCTCGGAAAGCAGAAGTTCGAGTACTGCATGCTGCTGACTGGACAGAGCCACGTCACTAGGAGCGACACTCCAGAAGCGAAGGGGAGTGTTGGAAACAATCGATCTTAAACGCCTCTGTCGTGTCGAAACACCGAGACACAAGTGAAGCAAGATATATCGGAGCACCCGCGAGTCAACCCTCGGAGGTTGAAGTAACCACTGGAGGTTATGCGAAAGTCAAAGGTCAGCGACCTTTGACCTGACAAGTACAGCGCGACAGCAAGGACACACAACTGACTCGTTACAGAGCAGTTGCCCGAGTCGTCACTGTATCGAACCGCAACAGCAACAGTAAAGTAGTTATAACTGTATCTCTCCGTATTCCTTGTACTCTTATATAATCCTGTATCTCCTTGCTTTAATCAATCTACTTTGCCCTCACATACTAGCGCAAGGTGGTTCACAAATTCTTCACTAAACGCTTCCGCTATTACAATAAGTTCCACTCAGAGTTCACCCCTGCAAAGATCCTAAAGGGCTTTTCTCAGCCCAACACAAGGTTCCTACCACAAGATTTCCGCTACCAAAACTCACTAAGGCAGACATAGTATATCCAAGATCCCCACTCTAACACGGTTGGCATCACTAGACCACTTTGAATTCCTCGCCCAGGTGTTTCTTGCATTCAATCACTTCGCAATCGAATCATCGGGCGTCAAGGGGTGTGCACTAGTAATGTCCCCCAAATTAGGCCTTAACAAATGTGTGTCTAAGCTTTCATATATTGCTGATTAGATATCATGTTTCAATATGTTCCATGCACCACCTCATCTGGGCGCACTTTGCTGCAGAAAAGCCATGGTGATACTCACTGGATGAAAGCGTGTATCCGAACGTAGCTTGCAGCTGATTGGCTAAGCCGAAGCAGAGTTCAAGAATCAAGGAACAAGCGAGAGGTTTGGCTGGGAGAGGAGAGGAGAGCATTCAAGCTTGTAACGAACGGCGGCCGAAGGCGCTTCCTTCCCTCCCACGCTCCAACAATGCGAGCTTGCCAAGTTGCCAGTTGACTTGAGTGACACCCACCGCCCGTAGCCCTGACCTGAGCTGAGCCCCGCCCCGACTCCCTCCCACCCATTTGCTCGCACCCTTCAAGCATTGCCTCTCGCACGCCTCCCACAGCTGAAGCACGCGCCACTTGGCTTCAGCACACAGAAGCTCACCCCGGTGTTATCTCCGCTCTTCGCGGGGGGGCGACATAGAAGCTCCCGCAGCATGCGCTGTTTATAGCTCTCCGCGCACGCGCGCTGGACCGTAATTACTAGAAGGCGCGGCGTGCAGGCATCACGATGACCAGCACGTTCGCCGAGCCGCAGTACTCACCTTGAGTCGACTCAAAATTCAACTCGTTACAAGCGGACTAACCAATAAGTTATTCGTTATTTTTCTAGTCGAATAAAGCATCGCGATGGGGAGCACGTTCGGCGAGCTGGGGTACGCGTGCGCGATAAACGTGGCGGTGCTGGCGGGCATGCTCGTGGCATACACGATTCTCTCCAAGCAGCCGCTCAACGCGCGGGTCTACTTCACCAAATGGTTCTCCCTCGACGACCGGGTGCGTGCCGCCGCTTCGCGCTGCCCCGCCGCTGCTCCGAAACCTCGCAGCCCTCGTAGGAGTTGAGTTCTCAAGCCGGCGAACAGGAGAAAATGCCGCTTTGATTCGAGTCTAGCATGTTGGATTCGCGTCTGCCCTGCCCGCATTGCCCGCTCCGTCGCTCCCCCCCCTGCCCCACGAGCCGTCTCGGCTCGTCCACGGGAAGCATCCCCCGGGCTCGCTGTGTGCCCGCCATGCCGCAACCCCGTGCCTGCTGCATCCCTGCGCGCCTCCCCGCGTGGCGTGCCATGCGGAGACGCGCGCTGTGGAGCGCACGCCGGGACTCAACGCGTCGCCGATGGCCCCTCACTGTACAACCATCGCCCATTCTCCCGTCGCATCTCACCACGGCCCTCCCTCTCTCCTGCCCCTGCCCCTCCCTGCCGCTCCCTGCCCCTCCCTGCCGCTCCCTGCCCCTCCCTGCCGCTCCCTGTCCCTCAATGCCGCTCCCTGTCCCTCAATGCCGCTCCCTGCCCCTCAATGCCGCTCCCTGCCCCTCAATGCCGCTCCCTGCCCCTCAATGCCGCTCCCTGCCCCTCAATGCCGCTCCCTGCCCCTCAATGCCGCTCCCTGCCCCTCAATGCCGCTCCCTGCCCCTCAATGCCGCTCCCTGCCCCTCAATGCCGCTCCCTGCCCCTCAATGCCGCTCCCTGCCCCTCAATGCCGCTCCCTGCTGACGGGGCACGTGAAGGGGAATGGGAGAAGCACGAGGCGGTGGAGGCGAGGACGTGAGACTGAAAGGCTACCGCCATCCCTCTCATCCCACCCACCCACCCCTCCCTCCCCCCCCGCCTCTCCTTCCCCTGCCCACGCCTTGTGTGGCAGGAAGCAGCGGAGAAGTACGAGAAGGTGAAGATGAAGGGCAACGTGGTGAAGCGCCGCCAGTGGCTCAACCTCTCGCTGCGCTCCTACCGCCACGCCTTCTCCTGGGTGGGCGTGGCCCTCGCCATGCCCGAGCGCGAGCTCATCGCACATGCTGGGCTCGACAACGTCGTCTTCCTGCACACGCTCAAGCTGGGGTGCGTGTGGGTGGCACACGCTCAAGCTGGGGTGCGTGTGGGTGGCACACGCTCAAGCTGGGGTGCGTGTGGGTGGCACACGCTCAAGCTGGGGTGCGTGTGGGTGGGCATGTGTGTCTCCCTGCGTTGTTCATCTGCTCTCGTGTCTGTCATTCATTCACCCTCCTTCCCTGCAGTGTTAGTTCATGCACCCCCTAGCAGATATCGCCGATGCACCTGTCACCCGCAAACCCCACTCCTCTCTCGCACTCTCGCTCCCCCCCTCCCCCCCAATCCCCTCCCTCCCTCTCAGCTTCAAGATCTTTGGGCCAATCCTGATAGTGGCGGCGGCGGTGCTGGTGCCGGTGAACTACCTGGGAGGGGGGCTGCAGCAGCAGGCGCAGAGCGACCCCGACCTCTACTACAGCGACATTGACATGCTCTCCATCGCCAACATCCCCAACCAGTCGTCTCTGTGCGTGCATCTCCAGCTCTGCCAGCATGCACGCCACGTCAGCATGCACACCACGTCAGCACGCACACCACGTCAGTCAGCATACACGCCACGTCAGCATATGCAGGGCGACATGTCGGTTGATGAGGTCAAGCGTGGTTTGCAGTCGCCCAGTGTGTGTGCAGTGCATGTCGTGGCGAGGTCATGGTTGCTTGCAAAGCATGGCTCAATGTTATTCAACATTCCCCGTGTACCACACACACCACACCTCCACACCACACCACCACACCACACCACGCCACACCACACATGCATGGGCGCGGGAGGCATTGGCAGGCTGTGGGTGCACGTGGCGATGGCATGGCTGTTCAACGCGTGGGCGCTGTACATGATGCGGTTGGAGCACCGCACCGTCGCTGACATGCGCCTCGACTTCCTTGCCGACCAGCAGCGCGCCCCCAACCAGTTCACTGTGAGCGCCCAACCAGTTCACTATGAGCGCCCAACCAGTTCACTATGAGCGCCCAACCAGTTCACTGTGAGCGCCCAACCAGTTCACTGTGAGCGCCCAACCAGTTCACTATGAGCGCCCAACCAGTTCACTATGAGCGCCCAACCAGTTCACTGTGAGCGCCCAACCAGTTCACTGTGAGCGCCCAACCAGTTCACTGTGAGCGCCCAACCAGTTCACTGTGAGCGCCCAACCAGTTCACTGTGAGCGCCCAACCAGTTCACTGTGAGCGCCCAACCAGTTCACTGTGAGCGCCCAACCAGTTCACTGTGAGCGCCCAACCAGTTCACTGTGAGCGCCCAACCAGTTCACTGTGAGCGCCCAACCAGTTCACTGTGAGCGCCCAACCAGTTCACTGTGAGCGCCCAACCAGTTCACTATGAGCGCCCAACCAGTTCACTATGAGCGCCCAACCAGTTCACTGTGAGCGCCCAACCAGTTCACTGTGAGCGCCCAACCAGTTCACTGTGAGCGCCCAACCAGTTCACTGTGAGCGCCCAACCAGTTCACTATGAGCGCCCAACCAGTTCACTATGAGCGCCCAACCAGTTCACTGTGAGCGCCCAACCAGTTCACTGTGAGCGCCCAACCAGTTCACTGTGAGCGCCCAACCAGTTCACTGTGAGCGCCCAACCAGTTCACTGTGAGCGCCCAACCAGTTCACTGTGAGCGCCCAACCAGTTCACTGTGAGCGCCCAACCAGTTCACTGTGAGCGCCCAACCAGTTCACTGTGAGCGCCCAACCAGTTCACTGTGAGCGCCCAACCAGTTCACTGTGAGCGCCCAACCAGTTCACTGTGAGCGCCCAACCAGTTCACTGTGAGCGCCCAACCAGTTCACTGTGAGCGCCCAACCAGTTCACTGTGAGCGCCCAACCAGTTCACTATGAGCGCCCAACCAGTTCACTATGAGCGCCCAACCAGTTCACTGTGAGCGCCCAACCAGTTCACTGTGAGCGCCCAACCAGTTCACTGTGAGCGCCCAACCAGTTCACTGTGAGCGCCCAACCAGTTCACTGTGAGCGCCCAACCAGTTCACTGTGAGCGCCCAACCAGTTCACTGTGAGCGCCCAACCAGTTCACTGTGAGCGCCCAGTTCACTATGAGCGCCCAACCAGTTCACTGTGAGCGCCCAACCAGTTCACTGTGAGCACCCAACCAGTTCACTGTGAGCGCCCAACCAGTTCACTGTGAGCGCCCAACCAGTTCACTGTGAGCGCCCAACCAGTTCACTGTGAGCGCCCAACCAGTTCACTGTGAGCGCCCAACCATGCCTCTCATGCTCCAATACGAACTAACTGCTGCCACCATTCTGTTCTCACCTTCATTCAGTCGCCTCCGCCTGGACCCATTCCGTTCCTTGCTTCTCCCCGCGCCCACAGGTGTTGGTGCGGCAGGTGCCGAAGCACCCAATCAAGACGGTGCCGGAGCATGTGGACCACTTCTTCTCAGTCAACCACCGCGGCCACTACCTGCTCACCCAGGTGCCAATTCCATTCCATAGCGGCTCATGTGTATTCCCACCAGCTCAATAGCATGTCCTATGTTACTATGCAGTGAGCTCACCGTACTGTGTGCCACCGCGCTCCACTTCTGAGTCGACTCACAAGTCACGTCGTTCCACGAGATATTGTGTACACGCGCGATGGAATTTGATTTCTACACGCGCCAAGTACCATGCATGCACCAAACAATCACGCTGACTGTGAACGTTGTACGGATCGGGAGAAGCGAGCGTATACGTACGCACTTGTAGATGGAGTTCAGATTTGCGCAGCAACATGACTCGACCTAGTGTACAATGCTCTCAGGGGGGCTCGCCTGGGGAAGAAGCGTCTGCAGCATGAGTGCCGTGGTTGTCTTTTTTAAGTTTGTTGGATTCTCAAAAACCAGTCCCTTGGTTCACGCCCATCCCACCCACCCGTTCCCTGCTCTCTCCACCACCACCCCGTCCAACCGATGCGGCACGGCAGCCAGTGTACAACGCGAACCGGGTGGCGCGGCTGGAGAAGAAGCGCGGCAAGCTGGAGAACAAACTCACAGAGCTGCACATCAAGCTCGAACGCTGCCCCACTAAGCCGCTCACCGTCCGGGTGAGAGCAGCGGGTAGTGCGGGCCGGGGTGTGGGTTGGAGAGGAGATGGGGGTGATTGTAGGGGAGGGTGGGGTCGGGATGTGTCTCACGCACGCACAGTGGGTGCCTGCATCCTTGTTGCATGCATACAACACAAGAACGGTTACACATCACGTCATGTCTGCACGTGTCTACGGTTTCTCCTCCTCCCGCATTGCTCAAGAGGGTAGGGCCTAGTGAGTTGACCCCATCTCCTCCTCACGTGCTGCTTTCCCACCGCACCCCTTCCCTCCCTCGCCCATTCCTGCGCATGTCTCTCCTGTGCATGTGCGTGTACGTGTGCGTGTCTGCGTGTGCGTGTGTGTGCATGTGTGCGTGTGCGTGTGCATGTGCGTGTCTGCGTGTGCATGTGTGTGTGTGTGTGCGTGTGCGTGTGCGTATGCGTGCGTGTGTGTGCATGTGTGTGTGTGTGTGCGTGTGTGTGCGTATGTGTGCGTGTGTGTGCGTGCGTGAATGGTTGTGCATGTGTGTGTGCATGTGTGTGCATGTGTGTGCGTGTGTGCGCATGTGTGCACATGTGTGTGCATATGTGTGCATGTGTGTGCATGTGTGTGCATGTGTGCGCATGTGTGTGCATGTGTGTGCATGTGTGTCCATGTGTGCGCACGTGTGTGCATGTGTGTGCATGTGTGCATGCGCGTGCATGCGCGCATGTGCGCATGTGTGCGTATGTGTGTGTGTGCATGTGTGTGCATGTGTGTGCATGTGTGCGCATGTGTGCACATGTGTGTGCATGTGTGTGCATGTGTGTGCATATGTGTGCATGTGTGTGCATGTGTGTGCATGTGTGTGCATGTGTGTGCATGTGTGCGCATGTGTGCGCATGTGTGCGCATGTGTGTGCATGTGTGTGCATGTGTGTGCATGCGCGCATGTGTGCGTATGCATGTGTGTGCATGTGTGTGCATGTGTGTGCATGTGTGTGCATGTGTGTGCATGTGTGCGCATGTGTGCACATGTGTGTGCATGTGTGTGCATATGTGTGCATGTGTGTGCATGTGTGTGCATGTGTGTGCATGTGTGTGCATGTGTGCGCATGTGTGCGCATGTGTGTGCATGTGTGTGCATGTGTGTGCATGTGTGTGCATGCGCGCATGTGTGCGTATGCATGTGTGTGCATGTGTGTGCATGTGTGTGCATGTGTGTGCATGTGTGTGCATGTGTGTGCATGTGTGCGCATGTGTGTGCGTGTGTGCTTGTGCAATAAAGCAGATGGGGTTCATGGGGCTGGTGGGGGAGAGGGTGGATGCCATACAGCACTACCAGGACAAGCTTGAAGAACTCTGTGACGAGGTGCGTGCCGTCACAAGAGCCTTGGCTGGGTCTCACATGCCTTGGGTGGGTGTGCCACGTGTCTTGGGTGGGTGTGCCATGTGCGTGGGGGGGTGGCATGTGCATGGGGGGTTTGCCATGGGCACGAGGTGAGAATGAGTGCTTCCTGCATTGCAGGTCACTCCATGGCATGCAGGTCGCTCCATGGCATGCAGGTCGCTCCATGGCATGCAGGTCGCTCCATGGCATGCAGGTCACTCCATGGCATGCAGGTCACTCCATGGCATGCAGGTCGCTCCATGGCATGCAGGTCACTCCATGGCATGCAGGTCACTCCATGGCATGCAGAGGGGAGTTCTTGGTGCAGCTTCGGGTCAAAGCTGGAGGAGGAGGGACGGACGGGGAGGGGAGGGAGGACCACAAGGAGGGAGGATCACAAGGAGGGAGGATCACAAGGAGGGAGGATCACAAGGAGGGAGGATCACAAGGAGGGAGGATCACAAGGAGGGAGGATCACAAGGAGGGAGGACTGTAGCACGCTGGGATGGTGTCTGGACGCGTCTACAAGGGGAGATGATGGGCGTGCACTGTGCGGGGTTGAAACGCCACAGTAAAAACCTTACCGGGGCGACACCTTTGCCTCCCACCTTCTGTCCTGTCATTTGATTCCCTTCCCTCTCCTTTCCTCTCCTCTCATGTCGTACCAAGTGATCTCCTTTCCACTCCTTGCCTACCTGTTCCTCTCCTTTACTCTCCTCTCCTCCCTTCTCCTCTCCTCTCTTCTCCTCTCCTCTCCTCTCCTCTCCTCTCTTCTCTTCTCCTCTCCTCTCTTCTCTTCTCCTCTCCCCTCCTCTTTCCTATTCCCCTCTCCTCCCCCCTCCTCCCCTCCTTCCCTCTCTCCTCTCCTCCCATCCCCTCAACCCCTTCTCATCAGATCATAACGGAGCGAGAGCGCGTGATAAGCGACCCAGCCAGCACCATGCCAGCGGCCTTCGTCTCCTTCTCCTCGCGTTGGGGCGCAGCAGTGGCGGCGCAGACTCTGCAATCAAAGAACAGCTCGCACTGGATCACGCAGTGGGCGCCGGAGCAGCGCGACGTCAAGTGGAGCAACCTGCCCATCCCGTACGAGCAGCTGGCCGTGCGCCGCGTGCTCGTGCTGCTGGCGGCGGCGTCTGTTGTCTTCTTCTACACCATCCCAGTGGGCTTCGTGCAGTCGCTGGCGAATCTGGACAACATCAGCCGCTACATGCCGTGGCTGCAGCCCATCCTCAGCATGTCCGTGCCCTCGCCCTCGCCCTCGCCCTCGCCCTCGCCCTCGCCCTCGCCCTCGCCCTCGGCCTCGGCCTCGGCCCACTACCCCACATGTCACCAATTCTCACATGCCGCATGCCTCCTTGCACGTCTCCTCATCCTCCTCTGCCTGCCCTCCCCTTGCCCCTCTGCCCCCCAGCCCCGTGGTGAACGCGCTCATCACCGACATCCTCTCGGGCCTCGCCCTCAAGCTCTTCATGGCGTTACTGCCCTACCTGCTCATCTTCCTCGCGTCCCTGGAGGGCCACGTGAGCCTGTCACAGATCGACCTGGCAGCCACCGGCAAGTACTTCTGGTTCATCATCGGCACCGTCTTTGTCACCAACGTCATGGGGGGCGCGCTCATGTCCGCCACCTACGACCTTTCCGAGCACACCACCAGGTAAGCCCTCCCTCCATCAGGTGCCTCCCCCCCACGTCCCTCCATCAGGTAGGGCCGAACAGAGAGCTCAACTTGGGTATAGCCTGGACGAACCTCTTCGACCTGGACGAACCTCTTCGACCTGGACGAACCTCTTCGACTTGGACGAACCTCTTCGACCTGGACGAACCTCTTCGACCTGGACGAACCTCTTCGACCTGGACGAACCTCTTCGACCTGGCCCGAGCCGTGTGGAAGGTGGTGTGTGGAGGCAAGTTGATTCAACGTGACATGAACCTCCCTCCTTGTCGGGGTTTAGGGTTCACTGAGAGGAGTGGTGACAGAAATGCTGGGGCACCCAGGAGTGGCAGGTCCGGCATGTGCAGCAGGAGTGGCAGGAGTGGCAGGAGTGGCAGGAGTGGCAGGAATGGCATGAGTGGCAGGAGTGGCACCCTCACTTCCTTCCTCCCCCCCCCCCCCCCCCCACCAACCTCCCACCCGCACGGGGCACAGCATACCGCAGATCCTGGGGGCGCGCATCCCCATGAAGGCCACGTTCTTCATGACCTTCACCATGGTGGACGGCTGGGTGGGCATGGGGGGAGAGGCGCTGCAGGTCTGGTACCTGCTGCTCTTCCAACTCAAGGTGCAATCCTCCCCCCCAACCCCACTTGTCAGTGTTCCTCTTATATTGCATCCATTCCTCCTTCTCTCACCCTTTTCGTTTCTTTCCCCCCTTGTATTCCCCCCCTTGTCTTTCCCCCTTCCCCGTTCCCCTTCACTTCCGGCCCTACTCTTTTCAATCTCATTTCCCCCTTCCTCTTACCCCACTTCTAGTGCCGTTCGCTGGTTTCTCTATTCTCGTCGTCGTTTTCAGCAGCATCCCACACTGTGCTGCGCTCCCAACTTCCTTGTTCCCCATTCCGCCCCGCTCACCCTGCGTCACTGTGAATCGCCCATGGGTGCGATGGCTGCCAGCGTTCCCTGCTCGTGCGCACGCCAGCCGGCAGGATAAAGCCCACACGCCGCACACCCCTTCTCTTTCTGCACTGCCTTCTCTAGTTTGAATCTTGCCGCCCCCCCCCCTCCCATGCTTCCCGATCCTCCCCAACCTTTCCTTGGCGTGGTGCGGCAGAGCTCACTGCTGGTGCGCACGCCAGCGGACAGGATAAAGGCCATGAAGGCACGCCCCCTCCGACTCGTCGACACGCTCTCGCAGGTACCACCTCCCCTTCCTCTCCCGCAGGTACCACCTCCCCTTCCCCACTGGTACCACGTTACCTTTCCCGTAGGTACCACCTCCCCTTCCCCGCAGCTACCACCTCCCCTTCCCCTCTCGCAGATGCCACTGCCCCTTCTCCTCTGCTCCCTCACTGCCCCTTCTCCTCTGCACCGCTGCCCTTCTGTTCCCACCCATGCTTCAAACAAGTCCTCTCTGTAGATGCATCACCCCACCCTCCTCTCAGCACGCCATCCCCCCTTGTACCCCCTCACCTCCCCCCCCCCACCAGGTGGAGCTCTACTTCCTGCTGCCCTTTGTCTACTGTGTCACCAACCCGCTCTACCTGCCCTTCGCCCTCGCATTCTACATCCTCGCCTTCGTCATTTACCGCAACCAGGTCGGCCATTTTTGTCATCTATTGCAACCAGGTCGGCCGCTTTTGTCATTTACCGCAACCAGGTCACGCATTATTGTTATCGACCGCAACCAAGTCAACCAGTTCTGTCACCTTCTGCAACCGGGTTGGCATCAATTTGTCTTTCGAAGCAACCAGGTCCTCTTATGTCATCTACAGCGAGAGGGTCACTCTCTGCTGTTATGCACCTCAATCTCACAAGCCCATCTGCTACTGTGAGGGGCTGCGTGGGCTGGGCTGGAGCCACTATGCCCCTGCCTAGGAGGTCAGGCTCACGTCACCGCAGTTCCCCTCTTTCCTCCTCCGTTTGGCATGTTGTGGGTCGTGCCATCCACTCAACCAGCATCTATGCCATCCACTCAACCAGCATCTCTGCCACGTACCATGACGTGGCAAGAACCTACCCGTGCGCCCCCTCCCCTCTCCCCCCCCCCACCCTTCCCCTGCCCCCACGGCAGATAATCAACGTGTACTGTCCACGGTACGAGATGGCGGGGGCGTTCTGGCCGCACTTCCACGCGCGGCTGGTGGCGGCCATGCTGGTGCAGCAGGTCACGCTGGGCGGCATCCTCTCCCTCAAGGACGCGCCCTCGCAGGCGTGCTGCCTCATCCCACTGCCGTTCGTCACCATCATCGTGCACTGGGCGTTCATCCGCGGCCAGTTCCACAGCACCTTCTCCAAACTCGCCCTCGAGGTGCGTCCATCCCCTGCGCTACAGTGGTGTGTGGGACCACTTCTGAGGCACTGCAGACTTGTCACGCTCATCGTGCACTGGGCGTTCATGCGCGGCCAGCTCTCCAGCATCTTTCCAAGCTCGCTCTCGAGGTGCGCGTGTCTGCTGCATGACAGCAGAGGTGGGAGAGCACTGGTGAGGCGCCTCAATGCTGCCGTGCCGTGCACTGGGCTGTTCTTTAGCCCACGGCCACTTCTCCAGTACCTTCTCCAAGCTCGCTCTCGAGATGAGCCCTCCTGTGGGTCGGTACAGGTAGCCCTGCGCACTGGGTGCAGTGCAGGCTAGAAAGCTGGTGATTGTGTGGAAGCACAGCACATCCGCCATTCAAACCCTCTACCCCTATTCCTCCTCGCTGCCACTCGCACTCATTGCAAGGACACCATCGTCACACGATACACTGCAACACCATCCACCATCCACCATCCACCATCCACTCCCTGCCTCCCTGCCTCGCTGCCTCCCTGCCTCCCTGCCTCCCTGCCTGGGTTTGTTTCCCCAACCTCCCACACCAGAGGAGGCGAACTGGAAGGACACGATAGACTGTACAGTGAAACCCAACGAGGACCCTCACTGGTCGTTGCCACTCCCACTTGCTGCAACGCCCTCGTTTCTACCATCCACTCCCTGCCTCCCTACTTCCTTGCCTGCCTCCATACCTCTTTGCCTACCTGCCTGCCTGCCCCGCTGCTCTTTGTGTGCTTACTCCCCACGCTGCCAGGAGGCCAACAGGAGGGACACGATAGACCGCACGGTGCACCCCAATGAGGACCCGTGCTGCACTCCTTCCTGGCACTCATTGCAACGACACCATCATCACCCCATCCACTGCAACACAAGGCCCTCATTTCCACCATCCACTCCCTGCCTCCCTGCCTGCTTCCCTGCCTCCCGCCTGCCTGCCTGCCTGCCTACCTGCATACCTCCCTGCAATCCCCCACAACACAGGAGGCGAATCGCAAGGACACAATAGACCGCACGGTGCACCCCAACGAGGACCCGCACTCCTTCCTGGCACGCGCCTACCTGCACCCCTCGCTGCAGTCCGCCTTCACCATGCTGGATGGCGATGAGGAGGAGGGTGGTGCAGGCGGTGACGACTCCTCTTCCTCCTCCTCCGATGATGATAAGGACGGGGATGAAGAGGGTGGCGGGAAGAAGTCAAAGCATGCCGACCGGCACGCACAAACTCGTCTTGTGCCGGTGAAGCGGCATCCATTTTCCAGCAGTGCGCAGGCCTCTCCTGCTGTGCGAATGGGTTCGGATGGGTTGGAAGCGGTGGCGGGCACAAGCCCTCCTGCACACCTCCGTCCCAGGAGTGTGTCAGACGGGCCAGGGAGTTCAGCTTCAGCTGCTGCAGCTGCCGTGTCTGCAGTGACCTCCGCTGCTGCAGCTGCGGCTTCTGCTGCCTTTGCCGCCGCTCGCAGTGCAGCCAGCAGTGGCGCTGCTGCCTTCAGTGCTGCCAGCTCGGGCCGTGTGGCTGCTGATGCTGACGCCAGCACCCACACACCCCATGGCATTCCACCTGCCAGCCGTGACCGGTCCAGTGAGGCCTCGCCGTACCACTCATGTGAGCTCGTCTCAGTTGTTGTCGACGGTCCCGAGGACGTTTCCCAGAACGTTCCTCTCTCCACCTCTGCAGCGCATCCTGTGGGTGATGCGGTGGTGCAGGGGGGAGCAGCAGCAGCCAGTGCGGGGATGACAGGTGGCAGCCGGGGGGAGAGGAAGCCGTCGCCGCAAACAGCAGGGACAGAGCCGCTCTTGGCGGGCGGAGGTGGGGATCGGGGTGGGGAGAGCAGTGGGATCGGAAAGGCGGTTGGCGTGCCCGTGTTTAGATTATGACCGCAGTGAGCAGCCTGCTGTGCGTTATCGGAATAAGCATCAGAAGCAGCAGGTGGAGCAGCTTTGTGTGAGGCGTGTAGGGCCTGTCTTCATCTCTTCCACCACGCTGTCTCCACTGCGTTTGGCTCTCCCCGTTACCGGTACCTTTGTTGCACCCTGCACTGGCCAGACTTTGCTGTAGATCATTCAAGATTGCCCCCAGCTCTTCCCTTTTGCTTAAACCCCTTATTCACTTCTGGGAAGTCCTACTGCTACTTGCACCATTCTTGGGTTTGTAGTACCGTTGTAATTTAATCTATGGAAATAAGCCATGTATTGAATTCTCAACAATCATACTTATGTTGCAACAGTCTACCTACACTAAAGAGGTACACTGACATCAATTTACAGTTGTATCCAGATCTGTTGTGCTTGTTCAGCCAGTCTTCGCCAGCCACCCCTCGATGTTCGCTCGAATGTGAGAAAGTAGCGCCCTTCGCGCGACACCCTCGACAGCTGCTGCTTCCTTCGATCCAACGGTTCCAGGCCACGCACAGAGCACGCCCTTTCCTGCCGCGAACGCCCTTCGTTGCTCGTCGGAGCTCAGCAGAGTCCGGGCTTGCGCTCCGCGGAGAGATGGTCGCAACCGCAAGCAAGCCGCGCGTGGAGCGCCATTCCGCCTCAACGGCATGTTCGGCGCGCGACGCAGCCTGCACACGCTCTTCTTTTTGCGGGACGACTTCTGCGACGGAGCCGCGCGAGAAAAAGCCCTCGCACCTTACCTCCCTCCCACTGCCCCAACATTCTATACAATCACACCCGCCGTCGCGGGCGCATTTCTCCCCTCCTCCGCGTGCGCGCACCCCTTCACCTTCCGCACGATACGTCCGCCGAAGGCGTGCAGCAGCAGCCAGGGGTGCGAGAGCACCTTGTTGGCGGACGGTCGTCGCCGCGGGTCTCTCTCCAGCATGCACCGAATCAGCCCGCGCGCCTCCGCCGACACGCGCGTGCCCGCCCACGCCGCCGAATTTTCTCCCAAATCCAACCGCCCATTCACCACGCTGTCCAGTATCCCCTGATCGTCGGGGCCCCAGAAAGGTGGAGAGCCGGTGAGGAGGATGTGAAGCACGACGCCGAGCGACCAGACGTCGGCGGAGAGGCCGTATTGGCCGGAAATCACCTCGGGCGCCATGTAGTACGGCGACCCCGCGGGCCCCGTCGTCCACTCGCCGCGATCCAAGGGGACCGCGAGACCGAAGTCCGCGAGTTTCACGGAGTGGTATGAGCGGTGCTGGTGTTTGGCGATCGAGGGTTGCGATTGCGCCGGGTTTTCCGCCTGGTCCGACGGTGTTCTTTCGGGTAGGAGCGGGGAGGTGGAGAGGAGGATGTTTTCGGGTTTGATGTCGCGATGCATCACGCCGCGGGAATGGCAGAATGCGACGGCCGACGTCACTTGCATGAACACCTGCGCCGCGTCGCGCTCGCTGAATCGCCCGCGTCTCGCGATTTCGTCGAAGAGATCGCCGCCGTCGCAGAGTTCTGTAACCATATACACGTCGCTGTCGTCTTCGAATACCGCGTGCAGCCGCATCACGCCTGGATGACCCATTGCTTTCTGCAGAAGGCGCACCTCACGACGCACGTCCTCTATATCATCCGCTTCGATTAGCGTCGCCTTGGATATGGACTTGCAAGCGTATTGCATCCCCGTTGATCGGCACGTGCATCTTCGCACGGTTCCGAATTTCCCCGTCCCCAGAATTCTGTCGTCGATTTCATAAAACTCATTCATATGTTGACTCGCCCCTGGAAATACGTAATGGGATACCGCAGTGTGCGAGGCGCGCGCCGTGCCGCGGCCCCTTTTCAGTGGACTACTGGAAGTGTCGAACTCGCCGTCAAGACCATTTGAATAGGCTTTTCGTTTCCTCGAGTGGCAGCAGCACGTTTGGTTCCGGCGATGGTCTTGGCATGGCGCGGACGCCACCTGATGGTAATCAGCAGAAGTCGAACCCATGACGATCAGTGGCGGGAAGAGATGGTGACAAGAGACGGTGAAACTAACTGGTGGGATGTCTGTTTAGCGATTGTATTAGCTAACTAAATGATGGCTGAGGAGAAGGAAGGATCGCAAAAGCATAGGTGATGGGAGCAGCAGAAGTACTTGTTGGGCTGAGATGGTCAATCCGTTCCGGATTGGCCAGCCGGGTCGAATGAGGAACGCGATGGAACGCGTATTGGTGACGAGGCTGTGTGATGTGGAATGGATGGGGAATTGGGAACGCGATGCTCGAGTCGTACAGCTGAGCCAGCACCATCACCGTTCGATCAAGGGATCCCGATGTGACTCCGACGAGCAGCGGAATAATCGCACGGATTCAAGACTTGTTTGGGGAATGTCCTCCCAGAGGGAGCGGGTGTCACGGTTGCGAAAAGTTGTCCTTTCACGGATGGTATTTTTTGATGGATGAAAACAGGCGAATGCTAGCGGTTAACGCGGAGACCGAAGAGCAAACCTTATCGCTAGGGTGTAATTTCGTGAGTGAAGGCGAGGACAATAATGTGGCGAAAAATCGAGGGCGACATCAAATCAATCTGCGATTCGATGAGGCACTTAGGCAGCAATGTGACCCTCCTTATCGGACGGTGGAGCATATGTGACGGTAACGGGTTGAGCTTTTCCGCCCCACATCTCGTTTGACATCCAGCCGTGAGCGCCTGACATGGACTGGCTCTGAGAAGGCGGCACTTTTGACAGGATCTGGCTGAGGCAACAATAATTGCGGAATCGTGTCCTTGAAGTCAACCCAGCTTAAAGCAATAAATGAAAAGCCAAAACACTTCTTGGGATGTTATGACTAAATTCTGTGCTAATTTAATGTTACAGCTCGTACAACCCCAACGTTTGGAAGACCAGGCTCAGCCCAAGTACTGCGCAATCCAAGGCTGCCTTGCATCACTTTAGAATTGGCGCAGTCACACCTAAGCAAACCTCTACTTCCAAGGTCCCAATTTTCTACATCACAATGCTATATCTGGTAAGGTTATTATTATATGAGTAATACTCTTAACCATATGTCAATCTTGATATTGCTGCTGCGATCGTAAGAGATCGTAACCAGGATCACCTCAGGAAGGTTCGCACACTTCTAGTTTAGTGGTGGTGGGCCCTTGACCTCAATAGCAGAGTGAATGTAAATGCTTGAGATAATAAAAACATGCAGTACAAGGAATATAAATAAGAGTACAGAGGAATACGAAACGACCTAGCTAGCCATGTACTCTAAGGGGTACATTCCCTTATTACATCGAATCCAACCATGTGACTCCGAGTGGTTACGAAACTATTCGGGCAGAATCCTCGCCACTGCTGCTGCCTGATGCTGTCTGCCTGACGGTCCAGATGCTCTTTGTAACCGTCTGTCCCTTCGCATTACTTCTGCCTTTTCGTATTCACTCTTCGATACTGCGTGCTTCGGCTTTGCTACGGTGAGGAGTGACCAATAGTGTTATCACTAACCACTATTCGTAACACCCCCCTTCACTCCTGGCCGTAGCGAGCATTGACCCGCTTGACTACCCCGCTGAGTTCGGAGCAGTGCTGGTACTGCTGACGCGGCAGCTTCTTCGTGAGGAAGTCTGCTGCCATGTCACCCGTTGGGCAGTATGTCAGGTCAACCTTGCCCTTGTCAACTTCGTCTTTGACGAAGAAGTACCGCAGTGCGATGTGCTTGGTGCGGTTGACGAAGCCAGGTTTGTTCGCGATCCTGATCGCGCTCTGATTGTCGCAGTGCAGGCGAAAGTTCGTTGAGGCCGGAATTTTCGCTTCCTGCAGCAGCTCCTGAAGGTAGAGGCCTTCGCGAACTGCTGCTGTTGCTGCGATGAATTCAGCTTCCGCCGATGACAGGGCAACCAACTCCTGCTTCTGAGAGTTCCAGGAGATGGGGCCGCTGGGCTCGAGGCGAAAGAGGAACCCTGTCCTGGACCGTCGATTGTCAGGATCAGCGGCGTGATCAGCATCCACGTAGCCGACGAGGCTGAAGGATGTGGTTGGGATGGTGGAATAACTGAGCCCGACATTGGGCGTGGAGATGAAGAATTGAAGGGCTCGCTGAAGATCTGAAAGATTCTCAGCCGTTGGTTTGCGTGAGTACTGAGCCAACTGGCTCGCAATGTAGGAGAGATCGGGCCTGCAGGTGACAGATGCGAAAAGCAGGCATCCCAACTGCTGCTGGTAAGTGTGAAGCCCAGCAGGGGACAGGGCTTTGTTGTCAGGCTTGTGGTTGGGTCCTGGAGTGCGGTAAGGGGTGGAGAGTGGTGCAGGCTGTCAGAATGTTGTATTTGTCTAGCCTGCAGTGGGGTGCTCTATAGCGAGTACAGCCCAATCTAGGGTTTCCTATATGTACTCAACTGCTTGCTAGTGAAACCCCTCCTTTCTTCATTCTTACTTTCTACTGCTAGTTCTGACATGCTATCAGAGCAGGTCGATCCCCTTGGGTCGATCCTCTGGGTGGGCCCACCACCTCACTGCTTCCGCTGCTACTGCTACTCTGTGTGTTGCACGCCCCGTGGCGTGCGACGGATTTTTCATCCCGCCGCGCGCTCGGAGCGTGCGGCGGTTTTCTGCCCGCCGTGCGCCCCGAGGCGCGCGGCGGCTTTCTGCCCCGTCACTCCGCGCGTCGCTCCCGGGAGGCGCTGCGACGGGCGACGGGGACCCGCGCGTCGCCCCCCGTCGCCCGTCGCGGCCTGCGCGACCTGCGTAGGGCCCGCGCGCGGCCCGTACAGCCTGCGCGCGGCCCGTACGGGCTGCGCCAGGCCCGCGCGCGGCCCGTACGGGCAGCGCCAGGCCCGCGCGCGGCCCGTACGGACTGCGCCATGCCAGGGCGCGCCTCGGGCCGCCCGCACGCGGTTCGTACGGGCTGCGCCAGGCCCGTGGGCGCCCTGTTTTCTCTGCCCCTGCGCTGCCCGCTGTCCCCCGTGCTTCTGACGGCGCCCCACCCCTGCTGCTGCCCGTTCTCCTGAATTAGGGTTTGGGGGTGGGGGGTATGGGGGTTGAATTGCTCAATCGTTCCGTCAGCTCCTGTCTTCACACGGAAGACCCATTTGCCGGAGAGGATCCTTCTGCCCTTCACTGCTGCACGGTCGACGAGCACCCAAGTGTCGCGCGACTCAAGCGCCCGAATCTCCGCATCCATTGCTTCGCGCCACTCCTTGCTGTGTGGGCCTGTGAGAGCTTGTCGTGGGTTCTTATGCTCGATGATGCGCGGAGCAGTGAAGACGGCAGCGTGCAGTCCCAGGAGTTGAAGGCCAGTGATGGTGCTGTCATGGCGATGTTGGGTGACGACTTCCTGCACGTCGTCATCGTCGCTTTCTGGTTCAGGCGGTGCTGGTGGTGCTGTGTCTCCGCCACTTTCGCTTCCTCCTGCTGCGCCTCCTGTTGCGCCCGCTCCTCCTTCTCCTGAACCATCGTCGTCGTCGTCGTCACGACGATCGCCCCTTGTGAACTCCCCTCTGGGATCCTGCTCCAGAATTGCCGCTGCAGCTTCGTCCTCAGGTGAAGCGTAGCTGTGGCCCTCGTTGGCGTAGACGCGGTTTGCGTTCGTCTGCTCGTCCTCACGGAATTGCTGCAGAAACAGCCGCTCGTAGAAGATAACGTCACGCGCATTTTTGATTTTCTGGCTTAGGAGATCCAGGATGATCCATGCCTTGTGTTCGTGGCTGATGCCGAGGTGGATTCCCCAGCGCGCGCAGCTCTTGAACTTCCCGATGGTTGACGTTGGCGGTCGGTATTGAACCATGCACCCCCAGACGCGGAGCATGGAGGTGTCCCCTTTTCTTCCCGTCCATTTCACATGCGGCGAGGAGTTGCCGGTGATTGCGGTGGTTGACAGCAGGTTGTGCACCCGCACGACGTGGTGCATCGCGTAGGTCCAGTAGATCGGCGGGAGCTTCGCCTGCTGCATTAGCGCCCGCACCTTTGTCATGAGGGTGCGATTCGTGCGTTCTGCTACGCCCTGCTGCTGGTGCGCGTAGGGGAGAGAGATGTGATGCTCGATCCCCTTTTGCGCGGGGAAATCCTGCAGTTCCTTGCTCCTGAACTCCGCTGCGCCATCAGACTGCCAGATCTTCAATTTCTCCCCAGATTGCCGCTGCGCGTGCGCCAGCCACAGGCGGAATGCTTCGTAGGCTCTGCTGCGTGCTTCCACGTTTACGACCCATACGTGGCGTGTTCCGGCGTCGACGAAGGTGAGTGTGTAGAGCTCGTCGTTGATGCCGCAGTGACCTACGTTGAGGAAATCACTGTAAACCTTCTCCAGCTTGGCGTAGCGATTGGTTCCTGGGTCGAGTAGGGGGAAGGGCTGGTGACTCAGCGCGGCTTCGGGGCAGACGGTGCAGCTGCGCGGGTGAGTTCCTCCTCTCACTTCGGAGCCATCAGGGCGCAGCAGCGCGCTCGGTGCAAAGACGCCGGCTTCGATGCAGTTCTTTAGAGTCGTTCGCGAAGGGTGACCTAAGCGCTGATGCCAGATGGCGTCGTCGGCGCGGAATCCGGAGGTGCGCATGTAGCGCGCAAGTGCAGCTGCGGGGTCTTCGTTAGGTACCGGTGCAGGTGTGGGAGCTGCTTCCTCATTCTCTTCTTCTTCCTCGTTCGCCGTCGTTAGCATGAGGGCGAGAAACTCTCTGTCGCGGATGATGGAGTAGGGGATATTGGTTCCGGGGATCGTGCCAAGCACAAATGTCGGTTCGCGCGGTTCAGGGGCAGGTCTGTAGACGGTGCGTCGCGGGGTGAGTGGTTCACTACCCCAGTCGATGGTGTCCCAGGGGTCACTTCCTGAAGGGATGTCAGGGGGCGGAGGTCCTAATGCAGGGCGGCGCGGAGGGCGTCCGAGAGGGACAATAGGAGGTTCGACCTCAACTTGCGCAGGTTCTGCTTCCTCTTCCTCTTCCCCCCTTTGTTCCTCGCGGAAGGCTCCCCAGCCGCTCGTCTCGCCGCCTTGTGCGGCGCCCCATCCGCCGATGTTTTCGCCTGTTGCTGCGCCCCATCCGCCGGTGGCGTCGCCCCAGCCGCTTGTTGCGGCACCCCAGCCGCTTGTGTCGTTCGTCCCCCAACCGCTGGCGCTCCCCCACCCCCCTTCATTGGAGGCGCTTTCCTCGTCCTTTTCCCAGGCGAGCGTTCCGCGCGCCTCGGCGAGACTCTTCTGCCGAAGCTCTTCGGCTTCTTGTTGCGCCAACGCCTCTTCCTTCGTAGGCGAGAGCCGTTTCTTTGAATCGCGCCGGTGATAGTATATTTCTGCCGCCTTTTGTTCGGTGTAGGGCCGGGGATTCCCATGTGCGTCGAAGGTGCCGACGCCAACGCCGCGGAGCATTCCTTGGAGATGCTGGGATGCGGGTCCGGGAAGAGGGTGTTCCGGTGTGCCGAATACGATCCGTGTAGCTGTTTCCAGCTCCAGCTGTGAGAGGCCCTCCTCGGGCGGTGCGTCGCGCTCTGCTTCGCGAATGGCGGCAAGGCCACGGCCGGCGATCGCGCTCGTCGAAGAAGTCGGCGTGTGGCAGTCCCTGCAGATGCCGTCGGGATCGGGGTCGTGCAGCGCGAGTTCACGCGGGTGTGGGTGGTGTGGCACCTAGGGGCGCCCATCAGGGTGCTTCCAGTCGCGGCGAAGGATATGCTCGAAGCGCAGGGGGACGAGGTCAATCAACTCCTGTGAATCACCGCTGCAGTCGGGAATGTCGAAATCGAGAACGTATACGCCCTTCTCGGCGTGCGCCCGTCCGATCTGCTTGCGCGTCTTGTTCGGCATCGTGAAGTGGAGCAGAATGTCGCGCGTCTCGGGGTCGGTGCTGAGGATGACTCCGCAATCCAGGAGTTGAGCCGCCGAGAGTAGATTAAAGCAAAGGTTCTGCACGATCAACACGTCGTTAAGTGTGATGTGCGTTGGGCTCCCTCGTGCCTTGAGCACCACGATGCCTTGCGCGCTAGCGCGCAGCCGTGTGTTGTTCGCCACTGTTACGTAAGTGACGGCGGGGGTGGAGACGGCGTTGGATATGCAACGCTCGGAGCCCACCATATGCTGCCCACAGCAGCTGTCCAGGTACCACTTGTTGTAGCGCCTGTTGTCGTTTCGCGCAAGCAGCGCCAATCGCGGAGTGACGATATGCGGAGTGTCGACCTTAAGAAATTGTTCACGCGCGATCCAATCGATCGGTGCCGGCCGCATGTCAGGTACGTGCGGAGGGCTCTCAAGCAGCGGGACTGGTAGATTCCAGTCCTGGTTGTCATCGTCGCTGTAGTCGTGACGCGTGCTGAACGGATTGTTGTTCGAGGACGCTTGGATTGGGTCGGGCGCACGCTCAGGCGAGAGTGAGCGTGCGCGCGGGCGACGAGAGCCGCTCGTCATGGTCATGTTCCCCATGACGTTGCGGATGGGGGCGGCCTGTGATGGCTGCTGCTGCTGCTGAACTATTGGGTTCAGGTTGCGCGATGGGGGTTGGTACCCCGGGGCGGGACGCGTATCATTCCTCACGTCTTGTCGGCCGGACCAGTTGCTCGGATTGGTCTGGCGAGGGCGAGATCGATGCTTGCAACGATCCGCTAAGTGCCCGAAATTTCTGCAGATCTTGTAGTAGAGGCGCCGCGGCCGTCACTCTTCTGTGTTGTCGGCGAAGAATGCGAGGCGCTCCCTATCTCGTCGTGGCGCTGGTCGCTGCTGGTCCATATCCCGTTGTTCGACGAGGAGGGCGGCGCAAAGGGCGGCCTCCGAGATGACCCCCTGCTGTCGAAGAAGCGCCTTGCAGGGCCGCCACTCTGGGCCTAGCCCTTGGAGCACAATGTTGACGAAGATTTCTTCAGAAATCGTGCTCCCCAATTTCGCGATTTGATCGCGTAAGCTTCGACAGCGATTCAGATAGCTGTTGGCCTTCTCTCCTGCTGCCATCTTCGTCTCCAGTAGTTGCTGGAGCAGGCGGCTCGACGACACCGAGTCCTTGGGTTGGTACACGCCGTTCAAGTGGCGCCAGGCGTTGAGGGCGGGAGCCGGCGAGGTTTTGTATGAGCGAATGCTCAATTGCACTGTCGACGACATGTTCCGCAGAAGAACCCCGTACGCCATCAGGGACTCGTTGTAGTACTTGATTCTTGCGTCGTCAGTGTCCTCCGTAGGTCCCGAGTAACTCCCGTCGAAGTAATGATAAATCTGCGCGTTTTGCAGCAGCAGCTCCAGCTCGAAGCTCCAGGTGTAAAAGTCTCTGCCGTCAAAGCACACACTTGTCTTTATTTTTGATATGCTAAAAAACCTTGATTGCGCAGAGAGAATTGCTTCATCGCTGGGACAGGGAGTCTTGGGGGTTGAGCCGTTCGTATCGAGAGAGAAGCCTTGCGGGGCGGAGTTCTGGCCGTTTGAGGCCGGTTGAGTGGGTTGGGAAGAAGTTCCCGCATTGCCATTCCGCAATGTCTGGAGCCCTTGCTCCAGGCTCGTGAGTCGCTGAAGCAGTTGTGCGAGGACGACGGAAGGGATTGTCGTCGTCTCCTCGCTTGTCGCAGCCGGGTTGGGCTGCGCTTCAGCCGTCAGATTTGTCTGACCTCCAGATCCTCCGGCCATTCTTACACGCGATCGTGTGCCGGACGCCACTTTCCGAACGTCGTAGATTTCGGAGATGGCAGTGCGAAGGATTCCCGAGTCGCTCTCATACCATGCTGCGATCGTAAGAGATCGTAACCAGGATCACCTCAGGAAGGTTCGCACACTTCTAGTTTAGTGGTGGTGGGCCCTTGACCTCCATAGCAGAGTGAATGTAAATGCTTGAGATAATAAAAACATGCAGTACAAGGAATATAAATAAGAGTACAGAGGAATACGAAACGACCTAGCTAGCCATGTACTCTAAGGGGTACATTCCCTTATTACATCGAAATCCAACCGTGCGACTCCGAGTGGTTACGAAACTGTTCGGGCAGAATCCTCGCCACTGCTGCTGCCTGATGCTGTCTGCCCGACGGTCTAGATGCTCTTTGTAACAGTCTGTCCCTTCGCATTACTTCTGCCTTTTCGTATTCACTCTTCGATACTGCGTGCTTCGGCTTTGCTACGGTGAGGAGTGACCAATAGTGTTATCACTAACCACTATTCGTAACAATTGCCGCACCCAATCTCTTAACAATGCGTACTACAGGGTTAGATAACAGAAACTGAAAAATGAACACAAGAGAGCATACCGTCGACCATATATGTATATATACATATTTCTTAGATATGATATGCTACGGTGAGGCGGGCTGATTTTATCAGGGTAATTACCCTGATTTCAGGGTGATTACAGGCTTCTTACATGGTGGTCCTTGCAATTTCAGAATTTCTGACTTGTGAACACCGAACCATTCAGAATAGTGCTTTAGCGAACCCTGAAATATTGTATCTATGCTCAGAGTAGTGTTCTTAAAGACTCTGTCAATGTAGAGTACGTGTTTTGTGGACTCCGAATTTGACCTTATCGGAAGGAAGTTTCTCGGAAATTTCTTTCCGATAACCCCGCCTTCGGATTGGTCGTAGTATAGCCAGAGCGTGAGCAGCGCGCGGCAACATGTCTGACAGGTGAATACACTCTACGAATGTTAGTTTCACTGAATTCGAAGATGTCAGTTGTATTGTCGCAATTACGTGTGCGTGAAGTTACCAACACATTTTTTGCGTTTCGCACAATGAAGTTGGCGAATCGCGGGTAATCAGCGAATAGGAAATCTTGGCACATCTATGGTACCGAACAGTTTGGTGGACCGAAATTGCTCGTTTCTTCCCCGCGCTAAAACGTGTGGAAAAATACTACTTTCACAAAAGTAACGCGCACGAGGTGTGCACGAAATGATATCGCGTTGTGTTGGAATCATGCGGGGTGAAACCTTTTTCCCCGTTAAACACAGTGCGCGTTACTACATTGATGTTCAGTTCTCGACCCTGAGCAATCAGAGTTAACTACTTTTCAACACTGAGCAATCAGGGTAGCCTACCTGTGGAAAATATGCACCCATAATACAGGGGGGAAATTTTCCCCGGAATCAGGGAGGCTTAAAATGAAACATCAGCCCTGTGAGGTACAATATAGAGTACAACACATTTCTCAACTCTTCTACTTTTACTCATATCTGACTAGTAGCATCGACGTTCCGCTTGACTATCTCTGGGATTGTAATAACTACGGCCCTTATAACAAGGGGCAACCGTCTGTTAATGAAGAATTTTCATTGAAATTATATGTCTATATATATATAACCAAAGTTCCAAGGCTTTAACATATCTAGCTAATCCCACCAAGGGATAAACAAGCTTTAGACTAAGCTTGAAGGATCTTGAGAGAAGAAGTTGTCAAGATAGCAAGCAGGAATGGTTGTATTGAATGAATTGTGGGTACAAGTACTAACTCCATTATTGGGTTGTACCCACATGGGCTACTCCACTATAGCCTACACACAACTAGCACATATATGGTTTGACACACCCCCATAGGCAAAGTGGGGGAGAACAAGGGGTCACAAGACCAGTCAAGAAAAGCAAAGCAAGCTCAGGGTGGATCACAACGTCACCACACACTCCGAGCACAAGCAAAGGGGCCACAAGGCCGGTTCACATGCAGAGGTATATATGCAACAACAACAGTACAATGATCACTACCCAGCAAGAGTAAACATGCAGGTATATACATATAGATCACAGTACAACCAGAGTCTACAGCAAGTGAGGAAACGTAAGCACCAGGCCTAGAGCAGTGCAGAAGCGCTGATGATCACCAGCCGGAAGGGCCTTGGTGAACACATCAGCCGTGTTGGCCCGGGTGGGCACATGAGCGACACGAAGCTGACCACGCTGCTGCAACTCTCGAGCAAGGAAGTAACGCAGAGCGATGTGCTTCGTTTTGTGCTCCAATCTGTGGTCCTGACACAAGGCAATGGCAGCCTTGTTGTCGACGTACAGAATTGGAGGAGAACGAGGCCTCTCTCCCAAGTCGGTCAGGAGGTAGGTGAGCCAGCGTAGCTCCTGTGCAGCCATGGCTGTGGCGTAGGTCTCAGCCTCACAACTGGAGCTGAGAACAGAAGACGAGCGGGTAGACCGCCAAGAAACAGAGCCAGAGCCAAGGCTGAACGTGTAATCATGTGACGACCGCTGCGTAGCCAGGTCGTCAACCCAAGAAGCGTCTGAGTGCCCAGTGAGGACAACTGAGCTCCGCCCTCCAAGCACGAGCCCCATGCCCGATGTACTGCACACGTAGGGCAGTACCCTCTTAGCAGCATCCAAGTGCACCTTTCGGTGCCTACCAGGAGCCACGTAGCGTGCCAGAAGGCCAAGAGGGTACGCAAGATCAGGACGAGTGCAGGTCATCAGGTACATGAGGCAGCCCACTAGCTCTGGGTACGGGCCACTCGGCTCTACGGACTCGTCCGAAGGTGGAGCTGAGAGCGAGTGACCGGTAGCCAGAGGAGTGGACTGTGGCGAGGACCAAGTGAAGCCAAAACGCTGAAGGACCTGCTGCACCATGTGTGACTGAGTCAGTGTGATGGTGCACCGTGCTCTGCCCCTGGTGATCTGCAGGCCAAGGTAGCTGCGCAGCTCACCCAGGTCTGTGCACGTGTGTCTCTTCTGCAGCCTTGACTTCACAAGGGCGAGAGCCTAAGTGTCAGCAGTGGCAAAGACCAAGTCGTCGACATGTACGAGGATGTAGAACGGCGGCAACGAAGTGTCGGTGCACAGAAACAGCGACGGGTCAGCAGTGGAAGATGCAAACCCAAGAGCTGCAAGTGTTGTCCTCAGTGTGTCATGCCACTCACGACGCGCCTGACGGAGACCGTAGACTGGCCGCCGGAGGCTCCACTGGGTACCAGGAGGGAACGACCCAGTGAAGCCAAGTGGGTGGCGCAGCCAGATCTCCTCGTGCTGACTGCCTTGTAAGAACGCTGTGCTGAAGTCCAGAGAGTGAAGCTCGTAGTCACACTGAGCGGCGACATGTAGCAGTACCCGAAGAGTGGTCATCTTCGGGGTGGGGGAGAAGGTCTGGAAGAAGTCAACTCCTTGTCGCTGACTGAAGCCTCATGCAACGTAACGGGCCTTGAAGACAAGCGGAGAACCTGGCGGCCGCGTCACCCTGAAAATCCACATGCCATCGACTACGTTCGCCCAGGAGGGGGAACTGCGTCGACGTAAGTCCCTGTAGACTTCCAGGATGCCATTTCTGCGTCCATGGCTGTTTCCCACTAAGAGCAGTACTCACCCGCGATCGCCTCAGCGTAAGAGCGCGGGGTCGGGATGTCTGGAGCATCCGGGTCTCCCTCAGGGGCAAGCAGCATGGCCACGAGATGAGGCGCAGCGGCTGCAAGACACTCAAAGTCCTCCTGCCTGTCCTCAAGCACGTCCGTGCCAAGAGCCCACTCACCCCCGATGGACGGAGGACAGACAGACTCAGACTCAGCAACAAGACTAGCAGCGAAGTCTAGACGACAGGCAGCAGCAAAGTCAACAAGCTCAGAGACTAAGGCAGACAGAGCAGCAGACTCAAACGACGGGTCAGTGACAACAGTGGCTAGTAGACGCGTGACAGTAGGGTGGGCAGCACGAACCAGGTCAGACTCAGGGTCCTGAACGTCAGGCAGAGAAGACGCAGGAGGAGATGGCAGGAGAGCACGCTGTGGAACAGAGGAAGTGCCATAGCGTGCGTGCCAGGGACAGGAGGCGGACGCTCACGAGAATATGACTACCAGTGCGACGCGCGCGAACAGGCAAGGCAGGACGAGACGCAGGCTCACGGCGCTCTGTAAGCGAGTGTGTCTGCTCAGTGTAAGGAGAAGGAGCAGGCATTGGAGAGCCTGGCTGTAACGGGAGATCAGTAGAAGATGGGAGGCTAAGAACCCGGCGAAGCGCGGAGTCAGGCGGTGGCAGAGACGACGGTGACGGCGGAGAGAAGAACAGTGGTGGCTGTGCAGTACCACCAGCACTAGTACCACCAGCTCCAGCTCCTCCAGCAGCTCCAGAACCTCCAGCTCCAGCGCCTCTAGCTCCAGCGCCTCCAGCTCCAGTACCTCCAGCTCCAGCGCCTCCAGCGTTAGTGCCTCCAGCTCCAAAGCCCGCAGCACCACAAGCTCCGGCAGCTCCAGCACCTCCAGGACGAGCACCAGCAGCTCCAGCGCCTCCAGCAGCTCCAGAACCTCCAGCTCCAGCGCCTCTAGCTCCAGTGCCTCCAGCTCCAGTACCTCAAGCTCCAGCGCCTCCAGCTCTAGCGCCTCCGGCGCCAGCACCTCCAGCTCCAAAGCCTGCAGCACCACAAGCTCCGGCAGCTCCAGCACCTCCAGGACGAGCACCAGCAGCTCCAGCGCCTCTAGCTTCTCCAGAACCTCCAGCTCTAGGGCCTGCAGCAGTAGCACCCCCAAAACTGGCACCTCCAGCTCCAGGGTCTCCACTCCAGGGTCGACAGGACCAGCTCCAGGGCCTCCAGCTCTAGTGCCTCCAGCAGCAGCACCCCCAGAACCGGCACCTCCAGCTCCAGGGTCTCCAGCTCCGGCACCTCCAGCAGCAGTGCCTCCAGCTCCAGTAGCGCGACTCCGAAGGCGGGTGCGAGAAGCAAGCCACTCGCGCAGCTGATGCAGTGAGAGAGGTGACCGCTGTGACGCGGCACCAGGAGGACCTCCAGCAGACTCAGCACCCCTAGGCTCAGCACCAACAGACTCCAGCACCTCGAGGGCCAGCACCTCCAGCTCCAAGGTCTCGAACTCCAATGCGCGGGTCTCCCGCTCCAGTGCCTCCAGTACCACGGACCCCGGCAGCTCGAGTACCTCCAGGACGAGCACCTCCAGGACCCTCAGCGCCAACAGTACCAACACCTCCAGCTCCAGCAGCACCACCCGTCCTGGCAGCTCCAGTACCTCCAGCACGAGCACCTCCAGAACCAGAAACACCAGCAGTCCCAGCGCCTCCACGACGAGCAGCTCCTACTGCAGCACCTCGAGCTGCAGTACCTCAAGCAGCAGGACCTCCAGCTCCAGCAACACGACTCCTCAGGCGGGTACGCCACACAAGCCACTCTCGTAGCTGCTGTTGTGAGAGAGGCCCCCGTCGTGAAAAGAGACCCTCAGACTCAGCACCTCCAGACTCGGCACCCTCTGGCTCAGCACCCCCAGGCTCCGCACTCGTAGGCTCAGCACCCACAGGCTCCGCACTCGCAGGCTCACGACCCCCAGGCTCCACACCCCCCAGCACCTCATGCACAGGCTCAGCACCCCCAGACGCAGTACCTCGAGCAGCACCACCCGCAGCAGCACCTGAATCGCTAGTGACCTCTACACGCTCAGCCAAGGGGAGTGGGTCTACCTGAGACACACCTGAAGGAGCAGGACCGTGAGGGGGGAGGGGGTCTACCGGAGGGGGACCTGGAGCGAGGAAAAGCAGCGGGGGAGGGAGGGGGGCACTGCGGTAGGGGAAGAGACGGTAGAAAGGAACCAACTCCTCAAAGGTGACGTTCTGAGAGGGGAAGACACGGCGTGAGGTGGGGTGGTAAAACTGCCAGCCAGGCGTGTCAGGGACAAAGCCAAGGAAGACACAGGGAATGGTGCGGGAGGAGAGCTTGTCCGCGGACGTATCGCGGACAAGGGCACGAGCACCCCAGACTTGGAAACGCGACGCATCGCCAACTTCTCCCGTCCAACGCAGTGTGGGCGAGGTCTTCGGCAAGGAGACACGGGGCCAGAGGTTGAGCTGCTGCGCGGCGTACCGGACCGCAAACGGCCACAAAAAATGGGGAGCCGCTGCATGGATCGAGGAGGTACGCGCGATCTCCATGACGAAGCCAATGCGGCGCTCAGCAACCCCATTTTGCTGCGGTGAGCCCGGAAGCGTGAACGACTGCTCGATGCCCCCCCCCTGACAGAAGGCCCGCAAGAGGTCGGAGGTGATCTCACCACCTCTGTCAGAGTGCAGACGCAGGTCAGGAAGGTCCTGGCGGAACCTCCGGCGGAGCTGAAGACGAACTGCTCAGATCCAAGGGATCAGGACAGCAGGGACCTCACCCTTGGTGCGCAAGCGGAAGACTGTGGTGTAACGCGAGTAGTCGTTGACAACCAGCAGAAAGTACCGCTCACCGCCCTGTCCACGAACGCGGGCTGGGCCCCACACATCCAGGTGGAGGGTCTGCAGAGGAGCCTCTGTCGGAGGAAACGAGGAGGAGTGAGGAGCGGTGCGCTGCCGCCCCTCGACACAAGGAAGGCAGGGCGGCGCAGGGGAGGCAAGGAGGGGAGGGAGAGACCTGGGAAGACCAGACACTAGGAGGTGACGGTGCATGCCACGGAGACGTGGCAAGGAGGGGTGACCCAGGCGGTGGTGCCAGAGAAGAGTCTGGTGCGACAGGGAGCGACACTCACAGGGGGAGGCTACCAGACCTGACGCAGACACCTGACCGACAACAGGTGCCTGAAGAGACACAGTAGTCAGTGTGTAAAGACTCGACTCTGGAAGACGGGTGAACGTGGCCAGGTGACGACCAGTCCGGGAGCACGTACAGATCGCCACACGCTGTCCCCCAGGGGTAAAGGTATCAACCCATGCATCTTGGAGGACTGCGTTGCTCACCAGACAGAACGAGGAGAGGTGAAGACGTGATAGTGAGCCAGACAGAACCGCTGGGCACGGAAGCACAGTGGAGGACCGTGCAGTACTGGGCCCCTTGAGGGGTCAGCCAGAGACACTGCAACAGGTGCAGAGAGTGGCGTGAGTGCGGTACTGTCGCGAAAGAAACAGCGGGAAGCATCTGAGTCAAGCGTGAAGGTGTGCAAGGCCTCAGGAGGCGCAGTACCTGAGAGAGCAGACTCGCTAGCACCTAAGGCAGCATCCTCACTAGCACCTAGAGCAGCAACCTCTATACCGAGGTCGTACTGCACACACAAGTAACAGTCACTCTCAGCACCACGAGGCAAAGCATACATGGCAGTAAGGATGGCGTCATAGTCTAAAGCAAAGACATCAACGCTCGACCTAAGCAGCTCAAGCCAGTGGGGGATCTCAGCCTGGTCGCCAAACTCTGCGTGCCAGGCGTCACTCAAATAGTCGAAGCAGCGGGACTGTGCGTGAACAGGTGTCCCACAGGTCTGACCAGCTCGACGACCTGTGCGAATGACGTACGGGCAGCGACCAGGACTCGGAGACGTCCCACGCTGGTAAAGCCACTCACGAAGCGACTGGGACGTAAGGGTCGGACGCCGCCGTAGCTGCATCTGGCCACCGCCAGAAACTCCGCACCAAACAGCGCCACGGTGACTGCTACTACGACCGCCACCACTCCCACTGCTGCCAACACCGCCGTCACCACTCCCACCGCTACTACAGAGTGAAGTCATGGCGGGCAAGCTAGGAGGAGCGCGACCTCTAGGGCAGTACAGAGTGAAGGCAGTAGCACGAGGAGTAGCAGCAGCAGTAAGAGCAGCAAAGCGGCTCCGTGAAACTAGGCTGCATCACCTCCAGCACTCCTAGCAGCACCTCCACCAGCAGCAGCAGTAGCCCGAGCAGCAGGGCGGATTGGGTCGGGTAGGGCGGCTCGGCTCGGCTCGGCCTGGGTGGCGCGGGCAGCAGGGCGCGACGCACGTGCTGCAGCAGGGCGCAACGCGCAGGGCAGCAGGGCGCGACGCGCGGGGCAGCAGCGCGCGACTCGCGGGCTGCTGTAGGGCGCTACGCGCGAGGCAGTAGGGCGCGACGCGCGGGCTGCAGCAGAGCGCGACGCGCGGGGCAGCAGCGCGCGACTCGCGGGATGCCGTAGGGCGCGACGCGCGGGGCAGCAGCGCGCGACGCGCGGGCTGCCGTGGGCGCGACGCGCAGGGCAGCAGCGCGGGCGTAGGGCAGGGCAATGGCGCAGGGAAGGGCGCTGGCGCAGGGCAGGGCGCTGGCGCAGGGCAGGGCGCTAGCGGAGGGTGACGCGAGGCAGGGCAGGGCAGGGCGTGCACTAGGCAGCGCGACGCGGGGCAAGGCAGGGCGTGCGCAGAGCAGCGCGACGCGGGGCAGGGCAGGGTGTGCGCTGGGCAGTGCGACGCAGGGTAGTAGGGTAATGTGGTAACCGCAGTCGGACGCTAAGTATGGTGGGCCCGGAAAAAAAAAAAAAAAACTGTCCTACGGACCTACTGCTCTGAAACCACGTCAAGATAGCAAGCAGGAATGGTTGCATTGAATGAATTGTGGGTACAAGTACTAACCCTAATATTGGGTTGTACCCCACATGGGCACTATAGCCTACACACAACTAGCACATATATGGTTTGACAGAAGTGGTAGTTGTTGGTGAAGCCTTAGCAAGTAGGTAGCTTCTTGTAGAACTTATCCTTGAAGAAAGCACCACTCTAGTTGTGTAGGAGAGTTTGTCAGGAGATGCGGGCTCCGGAGGTGCTGGTTCTGGGGGTGGTGACTCTTGAGGTGCGGGCTCTTGGGGTGCTGGTTTTGGGTGTCCTGACTGCGGAGGTGCTGGTTATGGGGGGCTGACCCTGAGGATGCTGTCTCAAGGGGTGCTGAGCGTCCTAGTGGTGGTGGAGTCGAGGGTATTACTGCTGGAGGTTCTGCGGGTGCGTTGCAACATCTGTCGTGACGCCCCTTGTTCCAGGAGCAGTAGCACTCGTAGCTGCCACTTCCCGGGTCTGTTGCTGGAGGTTCTGCGGGTGCTGGAGCTGGAGGTTCTGGAGCCGGAGGTGCTGGAGGTTCTGGTGCTGGAGGTAGTGGAGCTCGAGGTGCCGGAGGTTCAGGAGTTGGAACTGCTAGAGGTTCAAGTGCTGGAGGTGCTAGAGCTGGAGGTGCTGGAATTGGAGGTGCTGGAGGTTCTGGTGCTGGAGGTGCAGGACCTGGAGGTGTTGGAGGTTCTAGTTTTGGAGATTCTGGAGCTGGAGGTGCTGGCGCTGGAGGTGAGGCCACTGACAGTGTTGGTCGTGCTCGAGCAGGAGGTGTTCCTGGTGCTAGTACTGGAGGAGCTAGATCTTGGGGTGTAGCGCAACCGCTGCAGCGGCGACCGTTATTCTGGGAGCAGCCGCATTCGTCACTACTTGAGCCGGCGCTTCACTACCTTCTCAGACTCCCACCTGCCTCCGCTGAGCCGATAGACACAGGTACTACTCCTCCTTTGTTCTTTCCACTGCATGACATGTCACAGACATTGTTACTGCCTGACTCCCCTCTGCATGCTCCCTCTCGTTACTCCACGTTGCCTGACTCCCTGACTGAGGGTAGAGAGCCTGTGTCTCGTCCTACCTTGCCTATTCCTCGTGTTCGACGTGCTTGCTACGTCCGCCCTCCTCCTGCTCCCAGTACGCACACTATGGCACTTCGTCCTTCCTCTGTTTTGCAGCCTGTTGCCCTGCCGTTTCCTCCTGTGTCTTCTCGTCTTGACGTTTATGACCCAGTGTCTGACCTTGCTCGTGCTGCTAGTCCAACTGTCACTCGTTGTCTGGCCACACTTATCACTGACCCTACCTTTTTGTCTGCTGCTCCGTTTGCCTTAGTCACTGAGCTCGTTGACTTTGCTGCTACGTGCCACCTTGACTACTTCGGGAGTCCGTCCTCCTCTGCATCCTATGGATATACCCGGCGGCGCTCCAGTGGGTGCCCACTCTCTTGCTGCGTCTCCTTCACCTCCTGTAGCTCCTCCAAACCTGCTCGGTTACCTCCAGGCACGCAGTTCCTCCCATTGCTGCTTTCCGTGGTCGTATACCATTCCTAGGCCCGGTTCTCCTTCGCTCTTGACAAACCCGTGCCCCTCCTCCCTAGCCACCAGCGTTGGCCACGTCCGCCTCGGCTCACCCACCACGTTGCAATGAAATTGAGACCCGTGGTCAGGTTTCGTCTCTGGTGCCGTAGTACGTCAGTGATCCAACACCTCTTCCACTAGTAACGGCCCCCGCCTCTCCATCAGCGACAGCTGATATCTGAACTCGGCTTCGCTGATGCCATTATACTAGCAGCCACGCACTTGATGCGTCCTGCTACTGGCCTGTGCAGCGTCCGCTGGCACTCCTGCCCCCAGAATGGCAATAATCTCTTCATGAGCTCGTTACACTTGTTTTCTAATGTCTCCCTCCATGTCCACATTCTCCAGCACGTAAAGCATGTCACCTTGCGTTGTTTTCACCAAGCGCAGTACGCCATCCAATTTATGGAAGAGCTGGTTGCGGTCATCCCTCCTTCCTCGTCCCCTGCCTGCCCGCAAGTACCCTTGACATTCCCATCCCCCTACTACCATGTCTATTCTTCCCCACTCCTTCAGACCCTGCTGGTCCACTCCCCTCACGTCCTCCTCCATACAATAAGCTCTTCTCGTGCAACTTCTCTACGTCATACTACGCCATCTTCACTGCCACTTTATCCCGCTCCACCAGGATCCATTTATCGATGTAGTCTCATGCCTTGAGCAGCACCGCCAGGCCCGTCCCTATCCTTCCGAACAACTCCAGCACCACCACTGGGCCCAGCAACCTCTTGGTGTTCGGGCAGAGCTCCCTAAGATCGTTCGAGCTGCTCCCGGGCTGAGCCGTTGTAGGCATGGCCCCCGATTGCCTCCAATTCCTTTCCCCGGTCTCCTCTTCTAATGGCATTTCCTGGCACTGGTAAGCTTCTTTGGGCTCCCTCTTGATGAAGCGCACTGGTAACATGCCAATGGGCCTGTTCTTCTCCCAGTACTAGACTCGGTACGTAACCTTCTCCTCCCACATGCAGATCCATGCCCGCGTCTACAACGAAAACTCGGCCCCAATCATCTGGTCGTAGTCCTTTGATTCCGACACCCTGCACTGCACCCGCATAGAGCACTCTTCCACTGTGCCTAGTCGCATCACCACTTCCAATGTCCCGCCGGTCTTTGGCACCCACTTTGCTTCTCCGCCCTCCGCCGCCATGAGCAAGAGAATGTCGCCCTTGCTGTTAGAAGGAAAACTCCTCCTTCCCCCTTGCTGTTAGAAGGAAATGCCACCATGAGCAAGAAAATGCCGCTGCTGGGATTTGAACTAATGATTCTCAACCTGTCCTGAAAGTGTCCCAGCACAGCTTCAGGATAGTTTCTGCTAAGGTGTTGGTTATGATGCACGCGCGTTTCGAACTAGAAGCCTTTCGATTCAAGAGTCCTAAACAAGTCTTTCGCTGGATAGTTTGGGGACAGTTTGGAGAGACCGATCTTGGGTTGCGTTTGGTTTGAAACTCGACAGCGAAGTGTCGAAGTCAACGGAATTCTCACGGGAGTTACAGTCAGTGGTCGACCGAATTCTGGTCGCGGAAGTTCTCGTCTACGGAATTCCAGTCAACGGAATTAGCCCGGCGAAATTCAAGCCTCAGAATTTCGAGTCGACGAAATTCAACATGCGACCAGGGTCGACACTTTCTTGTGTGCTTTCTTCTTGTACCGCGTTCTCCTATAAAACTAGAGAGCACAAACCAGAAATCAACTAAGCCTCTACCACTGCTATGTTTGTGTGTATCTTTGGATATAGTTGACGGTTTACTCCAAACTTAGGTGCGTGGGAATCGTTCTTCTGGGCTCTATCGAGCTGCTATAGTAGTGGAATTCTACACTTGCTGGACGTGCCATTAGCAACTGTTGACCTCTTCCTGCGCAAAAATCGCTGGTCGCCGTTCTCATGCCGACTCCAGTTCCGTCAGCTGTGCTTTTAACTGGGCAATCTCCGCCTGTGAATTCAATAGGCAATTGGCCGACAAGGGGCCGACAAGGGGCTGACACAGGAGGCACACCTCAACGTACCTGCGGAGAGTCACTCTACACCGGGAGCTGGATTACGGGGGAAGGCACGGGTGGTACGAGTGATCGTAGCGTTTTCTTGTGTTCTCTCTACTTGCGCGTTCACAGGGCAGATTGGCAAGAGTTTCACTAGCAGAGGGACTACACAATAATGATGGAAAATGGCAATGACAACAAAAACTACATCAGAGCATACAGGCAGGTCAACCTCCAGCATAGTACGGGGCAGCCTGCCAGCACTTCAAGTCGACACTGCGCCAACACAGCTAGGAGGCGGCTTGTTAATGTTGCAAGTCGGCCACCTACCAACGCAACACCAAGGCAGCTTGCCAACACTGCTACAGGGCGGCCTGCCAGCATTGCAACCGCAAGTGACTATATGCGCATTTGTGCCCGCGTAGGTGGACGGTCGAGTACGTTGTGCCTCACACCGCACATGCCGTAGGTCAGACTAAGTTCCCGGAATCTGCAGAGAGAGTACAGTGCGAAAGTACCCTGTCTCCCTCCTCTCCCATATTCAAACATTCCATGCAAGGTTATCACAGCAGTGCAAAAACTGATCCAACACACCCCAAATGACATGCATAAAAAAAAAATATCAATTGCTCGAACCTTAGGTATTTATTTGCAGCTGCCCAATCGTATTTTCGATAATCGTTGACGATGGCTAATTCAATTGGCATGTCTAATAAGTTCCCAAGGATAAACGGCATTGGAGTACCCCATATGCATAGTTGTTTTATTTGTGTTAGGATTAAGGACAGAGTCTAGGAAGATTAGGGGCCGTAATAACTCAAAAGCGCTGGACTTCAATTTTGGACAGAAAAGTTGACTTCACAAGAAAAGTTGTCGACAGAAACTTTCATCGTTATAACTTCACCAATTTCAGATATGTTGCAGTTCTAGTCTTTGGCTACAATTCCGAATTTGAATTGCATCAAAGGGTGAACTAAAACTCGAGTTACGAATTTCAGCGCAGTCAAAGGTATGCTGGAACTGAGAACTTAATTCAATCACAATTGTTCATCCCAAGAACTACACAAGAAATTATAGTAGTTAGAAACAAGGTAGGAGGGGATGAGGAGGAGGACAAGGAAGGTCCCCAAGGAGTTCCCAACTAAGGAAATTCCACAATCGCACCAGATTTCCTCTCTATAGTACCGTAACCCCTCTTTGACTTTTGTCATTATCCCAACCCATGCCATCCACCTCACCCAAATTGGCCACACTTGTCAACCTGGTTTGACTTCTCCCAACCACTTGGCAGCAACTACAGTGAAGTGACGAATTTCTCCAACCCCCAATGGTCTATACCCCATATAGAGTCACCCCAAAATTCCCAAAGTTGCCGCAACGAAATAACAAGAGCATACGAACTTCAACCGTTCGTAACTTTCTCGTTCGTGCTCCGATTGAAGCGGTCCTTGGTTCGTCAGAAAGCTATTGAGCAAGAAGTCATTTCAAATATCTGCTCAAACAAAATAACATTCATATACACTCAGAAAATCCAAACCACACCAAACACATTTTTCTTACGTCAGCCGCCTGCTGGTGGGCTTTCACCACCTCTAGTCGGACCTCCTTGTCCAGGAGCCTCTTCGCCTTAAGCAACTTTTGCCTGATGTGCTTTGTCAGCCCATTCAGACAAGCATTCTTGACCAGCTTCACACCAGACTCATTGTTATAGATAACTGTTGGCTCCCTCTGACACACCCCGATCTCCTCCAACAAACGCCTCAGCCACACTGCCTCCTTGGCCTCATGATGAAGGGCCATGTACTCAGTCTCGCATGAGGACAGCCCCACCTCATTCTGCTTCTTGTTGCGCCAGCTCACTGCACCGCCTCCAAACATGCACACATCGCCTCCAATGCTGGTTCCATCCGCCTTCGCAAAGTTGAAGCTAGCGTCAGTGTAGCAGGTCAAGAGCATCTCCCCCTTGATCAAATCAGCTGCACCCCGCTGCAGCCTCTGTCGCATAGCACTGTACTCCAAGCCAACGGATGCCGTTGGACTCACATAGCGAACAAACCTCTTGGCCACTTCCAGCTGCTTATGACTGGGGCGTGAGACCACACTGGCAAGCCTCAATGTAGCAAAATCAACGCTAACCTACGGGGGAGATCAGAATGGCGTGATGAAACGAAGGGTACATTTTAGGCTGTTACTCTTGACTTAGTTGTTGAGTTAGCAGAGCCCAAGCATAGGTTTCACTAAGAAAAAAAAAAAAAAAGGAAAAAAAAAACAAGCAAGAGTACAAGCAAACATTGAACTAATATACTAAAAGATGGAACCCTGCAGAAACGTTTCAAGAGGAGCGTTTAAGTAACTACCATGCATGTGCTACGCCAACTCAGCAATGGCTCCTTGTACTATCCTGTTTCTAGTCATTCTCGTTTCATACCTTGTAACATGGTTTCAGAGCAGGTTCCCTAGTGGAAACGTTTTTTTTTAGGGCCCACCGTGTTAAAGTTTTTTTTTTACTGCCCTGCCCAAAGCGCGCGTCGCGCCTGCCTCGCCCTAGTGCCGCCCTTAGCGGCCTTGCCCTTTGCGGCCCGTCGCACCCTTCCCCTACGGCCCGTCGAGGCCTGATCTCGCCGCCCTTAGCGGCCCGCCCTGCCATCGCCGCCCTTCGCGGCCCGCCCTGCCGTCACCGCCCTTAGCGGCCCGCCCTGCAGTCGCCGCCCTTAGCGGCCTGCCCGCCCCGTCGTCGCGGCCCTGCCACCCTGCCGCCCGTCGCGGCCCTGCTTTGCCGGCCGTCACGGCCCTGCCCTGCTGCCCTTCGTCGCAGCCCTGCCTTACCGCCCTACGTCGCGGCCCCTGCCCTGCAGCCGCCGACGCGGCCCCTGACCTGCCGCCCCACGTCGCGGCCCTCCCCCTTACCCTACAGCAGCCGTCGCCCCTGCTGCCGCCGTAGCGGCCCTGCTGCCGCGGTCGAGCCTCCAGCCGCCGGTGCGACCGCTGCCGTCGTCGCCGCTGAGGCCCCGCTGTCGCGGCCCCGACCCTGCCGCCGCGTCGCGGCCCTGTCCTGCCGCCTCGTAGCGGCCCTCCTTGTCGCGGCCCCTGCCCTGCCGGCGCGCCACGGTCCTGCCCCACCAGTCGCGGCCTCTACCCTCCCCTCCCGCCACTGGTAAGCGCACCGCCGCACCCGCGCCGCCCTCCTGAGCCACGCCGCCCTACCGAGCTGCGCCGCCCTGCCGAGCCGCGCCGCCCTGCCGAGTCGCGCCGCCCTGCCGAGTCGCGCTGCTACTGCTGCTGCTGCTGCTGCTGCTAGGCTACTGCTGCTGCTCCTGCTGTCATGGCTAACCCTGATGTCCTTACCTTCGATGCTTAGTGTCGAGCAGTCGATTTCGAGGTCTGGGTCGATGATCTGCAGCGCGACTCTAGGGACAGAGTCTGACTGTTCGATCACACGTCCGGCGTCTCTGTTGCACCTGCTGCCGATGCTGACAGCGCCGTTCGCTCATAGTGGACCACGCGCGATGCTGCTGCCCGTCTAGCTGTCCGTAGTCACCTGCCGTCTGCTGAGCGCGCGCACTTTAGCCAGTACAAGACTGCTCAGACTCTGTACGACACTGTTGTTGCGCGCTACTCCTCCCCTGCCACTGCTGCCCTTAGCCGCCTCATGTTGCCGTACCTGTTCCCTGACCTAGCCACTTTTGCCACACTCGCTGACCTCATTGCGCACCTCCGCACTAGTGACACCCGCTAACGCGCTGCGCTTCCTTCCGAGTTCTGCCCCAAGAACCCCCCCCCCCCCCCTATGTACGTCACTCTCTACTACCTCGTCGCCCGGCTCCCTGACTCCCTTCGCTCGGTCAGGGACCACTTCCTCTCCCTTTGCCCCACCACACTCACCGTTGACCTCCTCGAGGAGCGCCTCCTTGCAGCTGAGAAGAGTATAGTCGCTGTAGGAGCCTCTCGTGGTGACCCTCGTGCCCCTTTCTTTGAGGGTTGCTCCCCCGTCCCCCTTTTGCCCTCTGTTGCCTCTGCTGCTGCTGTCGACCTCGTTGGCACCAAGTCGGTCGGCGCTGCGTCTGCTCCTAGTGGGAGGCGCCGCAGCGGCAGGAGCAAGGGGGGCAAGGGTGCTGGAGAAGACGGCGGGGGCAGCGGTGGTGGCGGTGGAGGCGGCGGAGGGGGTGGGGGTGGAGGTGGGGGTGGTGGCGGGGGTGGGGGCTTCGGTGGCGGCGGTGGAGGTGGAGGCGGCGGCGGCAGCGGCATGTCAGAACCATATTGTAGGCTGTAGTGGGGCACTCCTTATGGGGTACAGTAGTGTTAGGGTTCCTACATGTACTCCTCATGCTGCTCAATGCACTCATTCATCGTTCTAACTTTTTACATGGTTTCAGAGCAGGTTCCCTAGTGGGAACGTTTTTTTTTTAGGGCCCACCACAAACTTTTTTTCTGCCCTGCCCGAAGCGCACTGCCGTGCCTGCCTGCCCCGTCACGCGCCTTGCGCCTGCCTACCCGCGCCCTCGAGCGCCTGCCCGTCGCCCTGCCCTCCAGGCCGAGCGCGGGCCTGCCCCGTCACGCGCCTTGCGCCTGTCTACCCGCGCCCTAGAGCGCCTGCCCTACCCGCGCCCTCGAGTGCCTGCCCGTCGCCCTGCCCTCCAGGCCGAGCGCGGGCCTGCCCCGATCCCGCAGCGCTGCCCCTGGACCCCACGACGCCGCCCCTGGACCCCGCGACGCCGCCCCTGGACCCCGCGACGCCGCCCCTGGACCCCGCGACGCCCCCCTGGACCCCGGGCGTCGCCCCTGCTCGTCGCGACGCCCTTGTGGGACCCGCGCGGCGACGCTTCTGCTCGTCGCAACGCCCCTGCGGGACCCGGGCGTCGCCCCTGCTCGTCGCGACGCCCCTGCGGGACCCGTGCGGCGCCGCTCCTGCTCGTCGCGACACCCCTGCGGGACCCGGGCGTCGCCCCTGCTCGTCGCGACGCCCCTATGGGACCTGCGTGGCGCCGCTCCTGCTCGTCGCGACGCCCCTGCGGGACCCGCGCGGCGTCGCCCCTGCTCGTCGCGACGCCCCTGCGAGACCCGTGCGGCGCCACTCCTGCTCGTCGCGACGCCCCTGCGGGACCCGCGCGGCGTCGCCCCTGCTCGCCGTGGCGCCCCTCCCCCCCCCCTGGCCGCCGCGCCCTGCCTCATCTGCAGCCCGCCCGCGCCCTGCCCCACCCCGCGCCCGCCCTTGGGGCGGCCGCCCCTCCCCTGCCCTGCCGCCGTCGCGTCTGCAGCAGCCGTAGCGGCCCCGCCGTAGCCGCCGTCGCGGCCTTGCCCAGCCGTAGCCGCCGTCGTGCCTGCAGCCGCCGTCGCGGCCCCGCTGCAGCCGCCTGTCGAGCACCTACAACCACCCGCCGAGCGCCGGACCCGCTCTACTCGTGCCCGTTGAGCGCCTGCCCACCGCCGCCGGTGGCATCTGCCCTACCCGCCTCTGGTGAGCCCCTGCCCTACCCGCACTGCCCGCGCGCCTGCCTTACCAGCGTGCTGCCGCGCGTGCCGCGCCTGCCTGCCGATCGAGCTGCGCCGCTCGGCCGAGCCGCGCCGCCCTGCCCTACTGTGCCGCACTGCTCTGCCCTGCTGCTACTTCTGGTCCAGCTATCACTTCTACTACTACTGCACTGCCACTCCTGCTGCTACTGGCGGTGGCCAGATGCAGCTCCTGCGACGTCCGCGTGAGTCCCTCACGCCCCAGCAGCTTCGTGAGTGGTACGCTAGTTGGGGTTGTAGGGGTGGCCGTGGTGGGAGTCGCCCTGTAGCGGGTCAGTCGGGAGCTTTTGTAGTGGCCCGGTGCAGCTGCAGCGGCGTCCGCACGAGACCCTTTCGCCCCAGAAGCTTCGTGAGTGGTACGCTAGTTGGGGTTGTGGCGGCGGCCGTAGTGGCAGTCGCCCTGGAGCTGGTCAGTCGGGAGCTTCTTGTAGTGGCCAGGTGCAGCTGCAGCGGCGTCCGCGCGAGGTCCTTTCGCCCCAGCAGCTTCGTGAGTGGTACGCTCAGAGTAGAGGGTCACGGAGTACTACTCGCTGCCCGTACGTCATTCGCACAGGTGTTCGGGCTGGTCAGCCTTGCGGGACGGTTGGTCACAAAGAGTCCCGCTGCTTCTCCAGTCTGAGCGACGCGTGGCGTACAGAGTTTGGCGACGACGCTGAGCCCCCCTCCTGGCTGGAGCTGCTTAGGCAGAGGCTATATATCTTTGCTCTTGACTATGATGCTATCCTCACTGCCATGTATGCATTGCCTACTAGTGCTGAGGGTGCATGTTACCTGTGTGTGCCACCTGACCCAGGTATAGAGTCGCCTGCTCTAGGTACTGGTGAGGCTGCTGCTCTAGGTGCTGGTGCGTCTCCTGCTCCAGGTGCCGGTGAGGCTGCTGCTCTAGGCGCTAGTGAGTCTAGTGCTCCAGGTGCTGGTGAGTCTGCTCTCTCTGGTACTGCGCCTGCTGCGGCCTTGCACACCTTCACGCTTGACTGAGGAGCTTCCCGCTCCTTCTTTCGCAACTGCACCACACTCACGCCGCTCAGTCGGCCAGTGGCAGTCTCTCTGGCTGACCCCTCTGGGGGTCCGGTCCTTGCACACTCCTCCACGCTTCTGCCGTGTCCGGCGGTCCCGTCTGGCTCTCTGTCTGGCCTCCACCTCCCCTCGTTCTCCACGAACTTGGTGAGTGGAGCTGACCTTCCAGACGCGTGGGTTGACCAGTTCACTCCTGGAGGTCAACGGGTGACCCACTGTTCGTGTACTCGGACGGGCCGGCACCTGGCCACGTTCACCCGTCAGCCTGGGTCGAGCCTGTACACCCTGACTACAGTGTCTCCTCCGGTTGCTGAGTCTGGTCAGGTAGCCGCGTCGGGTCAGGTGTTTGCTGAAGCGTCCCGGTCTGGTCCTGAGTCTGCCCCCTGCTCGTGTCGCCTCCTGTCTCACCAGACTCTCCTCTGGCACCACCGCCTTGGTCACCCCTCCCTGCCTCAACACCGAGGCATGGCCTCCCGTGTCCTTGTCACTGGTCTTCCCCGGTCTCTCCCTCCCCTTCCCCTGGGGCCTGCCCCTACCTGCGTTCCTTGCGTCGAGGGGCGGCAGTGCGCCGCTCCTCACTCCTCCGAGTTCCCTCCGACGGAGGCTCCCCTGCAGACTCTTCACATGGACGTGTGGGGCCCAGCCCGCGTCCATGGACAGGGTCACGAGCGCTACTTTCTGCTGGTCGTTGACGACTACTCGCGTTACAACACATTCTTCCTCTTGCGCCGCAAGGGTGAGGTCACTGAGGTGCTGATCGACTGGATCCGTGCAGCCCGTCGCCAGCTCAGCGAGAGTTTTGGCTCGGACCTTCCTGTTCTGCGTCTGCACTCCGACAGAGGTGGAGAGTTTTCCTCCGACCTTCTGCGGGCCTTCTGTCGTGCGGAAGGCATCCGCCAGATGTTCACGCTTCCGGCCTCTCCACAGCAAAATAAAATTGTTGAGCGCCGCATTGGCATGGTCATGGACGTCGCTCGTACGTCCATGATCCATGCGGCTGCTCCCCATTTTATGTGGCCGTTCGCGGTTCAGTACGCTGCGCATCAGCTCAACCTCCAGCCTCGGGTCTCCATGCCGGAGACCATACCTGCTCTGCGGTGGACGGGGAAGGTTGGCGATGCGTCTGCGTTCCGTGTCTGGGGATCTCGAGCTTCTGTCCGCGATTTGTCTGCGGACAAGCTGTCCTCCCGTGCTGTTCCCTGCGTCTTCCTTGGCTTCCCCCCTGACGCGCCTGGTTGGCAGTTTTACCACCCCACCTCGCGCCGTGTCTTCCCCTCTCAGGACGTCACGTTTGACGAGTCGGTTCCTTACTACCGTCTCTTCCCCTACCGCATTGCCCCCCTCCCCCCCCCCACCACTCTTCCTCGCGCCTGGTCCTCCCCCGGTAGACCCCCTCCCCTCCTCAGGGTCCTGCCCCTTCAGGTGTGTTCCAGGTAGACGCAGTCAAGCCTGTCGAGGTAGCTGTTGACTCTGGTGCTGCTAGGGGTGCTGAGCCTGCGGGTGCCGGGTCTGGGGATGCTAAGCCTGAGCGTGCGGAACATGGGGGTGCTGAGTTTGGGGGTGCTGATCCTGGGGGTGCTGAGTCTGGGGGTGCGGAGCGTGAGGGTGCTGAGCCTGCGCGAGTGGAGTCTGGAGGTGCTGCGCCTGGAGGTCCTTCGGGTGCTTCGTCCCGTCGGGAGCCACTCTCTCCTCAGAAGCTGCGCGAGTGGTTTGCTCGGCGCTGGAGCCGTGCTGCTGGAGCAGGTGGTGCTGCGGGCGCTGGAGGTCCTGCTGCTGCTGGAGCTACTGGGGGTTCTGGAGCCACTGGTCCCGGAGGTGCTCGTACTGGAGGTACTGGAGCTGCTGGGCCTGGTGGTGCTGCTAGAGCTGGAGCTGCTGGAGGTGCTGGAGCTGGCGGTGCTGCTGGAGCGGGTGCTGCTGGTGCGGGTGCTGCTGGAGGTACTGGCCCTGGCGCTACTGGAGCTGCTGGGGCTTCTGGTGGTCCTGCTGGAGCTGGAGCTGCTGGAGGTGTTGGAGCTGGTGGTGCAGCTGGAGCCGGTGCTCCTGTGAGTGCAAGAGTTGGCGCTACTGGAGCTGTTGGAGGGGCTGCTGGAGCTGGTGCTGCTGCTGGAGCTAGGGCTGGCACTGGGGGTGCTGGTGCTGTCCCTGCTTGTTCTGGAGGCGCTGCGCGGCCACGGCCGTACTTCGTTCCGCTCCTTCAGCAGGTTCTTGGTCTCCTGCCTTCTACTGGTCCTGCTCCTTCCTTAGAGTGTCCACCGTCTGTCCCGTCGCAGTCACAGTTACAGCCCGCCTCCCCGCTGCCTTCTCCTTCTCCTTACACTGGTCCGACCGGAGGTCTTGCTGAGCGTCGTGAGCCTGCGTCTCGTCCTGCGTCGCCTGTTCGTGAAAACTCGCACTAGTCGTCGTGGTTCGCGTCAGCGTCCTCCTCCTGTCCCTGGCACACACCAGATGGCTCTGCGTCCTTCCACGGCTCCGCAGCGTGTCCCTCTGCCGTCTCCTCCTGCGTCCTCTCTTCCTGCCCTTGCTGACCCGGAGTCTGACTCCCTTCGTGCTGCTAGTCCTACTGTCATGCGTCTCCTGGCCACTGTTGTCACTGACCCTTTCTTTGAGTCCACTGCTGCGTCTGCCTTAGTTGCTGAGCTTGTCGACTTTGCTGCTCACTGTCGTCTAGTCTACGCTGCTAGTCTTGTTGCTGAGTCTGAGTCTGTCTGTCCTCCGTCCGTCGGGGGTGAGTGTGCTCTTAGCACGGACGTCCTTGAGGACAAGCAGGAGGAGTTCCAGCGTTTTGCTGCTGCTTTACCTCATCTCGTGTCCATGCTTCTTGCCCCTGAGGGAGACCCGGATGCACCAGACATCCCGACCCCGCGCTCTTACGCTGAGGCAATAGAGGGTCCCTACTCCTCTCAGTGGCAGACAGCCATGGACGCAGAGATGGCTTCCTGGAAGTCCATAGGCACCTACGTCGACGAGGTTCCCCCTCCTGGGGCGAACATCGTCAGTGGCATGTGGTTTTTCAGGGTGAAGCGGCCGCCAGGTTCTCCGCCTGTCTTCAAGGCACGTTACGTGGCTCGAGGCTTCAGTCAGCGGCAGGGAGTTGACTACTTTCAGATCTTCTCTCCCACCCCGAAGATGACCACTCTTCGGGTACTGCTGCACGTCGCTGCTCAGCGTGACTACGAGCTTCACTCTCTTGACTTCAGCACAACCTTCCTACAGGGCAGCCTGCACGAGGAGATCTGGCTGCACCGCCCACCTGGCTTCACTGGGTCGTTTCCTCCTGGTACCCAGTGGAGCCTCCGGCGGCCAGTCTACGGTCTCCGCCAGGCGCCCCGTGAGTGGCACGACACAATGAGGACTACGCTTGCGGCTCTTGGGTTTGCTCCTTCCACTGCTGACCTGTCGCTGTTTCTCCGCACCGACACTTTGCTGCCGCCGTTCTACATCCTCGTGTACGTCGACGACTTGGTCTTTGCTACTGCTGACACTGCTGGACTCGCCCACGTGAAGTCGGAGCTGCAGAAGAGACACGCGTGCACAGACCTGGGTGAACTGCGCAGCTATCTTGGCTTGCAGATCACCCGGGACAGAGCACGGCGCACCATTACCTTGACTCAGTCACACATGGTGCAGCAGGTCCTTCAGCGCTTCAACTTCACTTACTCCTCGCCTCAGGCCACTCCTCTGTCTACTCGCCACTCGCTCTCAGCTCTGCCTTCGAACGAGTCCGTAGAGCCGAGTGGCCCGTACCCAGAGCTTGTTGGCTACCTCATGTACCTGATGACCTGCACTCGACCTGACCTGACATACCCTCTTAGCATCTTGGCACGCTATGTTGCTCCTGGGAGACACCGACCAGAGCACATGGATGTAGCTAAGAGGGTGTTGCGCTACCTGCGCAGTACGTCGGGCACGGGGCTCGTGCTTGGAGGACGGGCTCGAGTTGTCCTCACTGGTCACGCAGACGCTTCTTGGGTTGACGACTTGGCCACGCAGCGTTCGTCACAGGGTTACACCTTCAGCCTTGGTTCCGGCTCTGTTTCGTGGCGGTCTACCCGCTCGTCTTCTGTTCTCAGCTCCAGTTGTGAGGCTGAGATCTACACCACAGCCATGGCTGCACAGGAGTTACGCTGGCTCACCTACCTGCTGACCGACTTGGGAGAGGCGCCTCGTTCTCCTCCAGATCTGTACGTCGACAACAAGGCCATGCTGGCCTTGTGTCAGGAGCACAGACTGGAGCACAGAACGAAGCACATTGCTCTGCGTTACTTCCTTGCTCGAGATTTGCAGCAGCGTGGTCAGCTTCGTCTTGCCTACGTGGCCACTCGGGCCAACACTGCTGATATCTTTACCAAGGCACTTCAGCCTTGTGATCATCAGCGTTTTTGTACTATGTTAGGTCTTGTACCTACCTGGCCTCACTTGCTTACCTCTTGACTTTGCTTGTACTGTGATCTATATGTACCTGCACCTGCATGCTTACCCTTGCTAGGTTGAGATCGCTGTCATGCTTGTTCACCTTGATTTATACTCCTGCATGTGAACTGGCCTTGTGGCCTTGTACTTGTGCTCAGAATGCGTGGTGACGTTGTGATCCACCCTGAGCTTGACCTTGCCTTGTTCTCTTGTTTGTCTCCCACTTTGCCTATGGGGGTGTGTCAAAACTATATTGTAGGCTGTAGTGGGGCACTCCTTATGGGGTACAGTATTGTTAGGTTTTGCATATACAAACCTTGTACTGTCCTGTTTCTAGTCATTCTCGTTTCATACCTTGTAACAAAAACATCCCATTTATTTCTCACCTAACTAAGTAGTTGCCCATGTTGTACATTCATAGTTGTGCACGTTTTTTTGGTTACAAAAACGTGTAGCAGGTTTTCTTTTTGTTGCTGGTTCAATTCCTACTGGCGGGTATAATTTCCGCCATGAATTGATTGGTCGAAAATCGCGCACATCGAATTTCTTACCGACATTCTTCTGTGCGTTCGCGGGGGTGCGTAGGGGTTACCGCGACCCTGCGCAAATGAACTCCTGAGATCTTCTGCACCTGCTTGCGCCCCCTGCACCTGTGCACGAGATGTTGCTGCTGCATCCGCGAATGCTACAGTTGCTCATGCACGGGTTTCCTCGTACACCTTGTGTACAGCCAATTCTTCACCTCGTGCCAGAGGTCCTTGGCCCAGCCTGCGCAAAAGCTCCAGATCCCGTCCATGCACATGCAGGGCTCTTCTCAAGAGATACCACACTGGCAAACTTGGATGTATCAAAAGCAATGTCAGGCCTCGTGTGATCCGCCACATAGTTGAATGCCCCAACCATAGAATTGAACAACTTCCGGTCACTCTCACCCACCACCTCTTCATCACCACAGGGCCCCAACCATAGTGGGGTTGCTGGCTTTCCTCCATCCTGCAGCCCATACTTCTCAGCCAGCTCCTCACAGTACTTCCTCTGGCTCAACCTCAACACTCCCCTGTCAAGGTCCCTCTCCACATGCATCCTTCAAATCCCTGATCTTCGAGCACTTGAAGTGTATCTCCAGCATCTCCTCCATACGGTAAATCATAGCAGATGACTCAGAGAAGAGAAGGATGTCGTCCACATCCACCAGAAGCATGAGGAACCGCTCCTTCTCTTGCAGCAAGAACGAGCTGTGACCACACTCCCTCTTCTGAATTCCCCAGCCAGCAATGTCTCCTCTAGCTGATGATACCATGCGCGAGGAGCCTGCTTCAAGCCATAGATAGCCTTCTTCAGCCTGCACACCCTGTTGCTCCCATAGTCCAATCCCACAGGCTGCAACATGTACAACTCCTCCAGAATGATCCCATCGAGAAAAGTAGTCGTGATATCCATCTGCTTGATCCTCCATCCGGTTTGCAGCTGTTGCCAACGTCACCCTCAGTGTCGTGCCTTTCCCATAGGAGAAAACCTTAATGTAATAGTGTCGGAATAGTGTTTGTAGCGGGTATGAGAGGTGATGAAAAGGAAGAAGTTGTTTTCACCCTTAACCCAAAACCTTAGATAAGTGTTTTCACAGCTATTGGTGACTCCTATATATGCTTCACACACCTGTTTGTGCTTCTCGTTATTGGCTCCAGAATTGCGGGAGTCGAATAGGCACATCAGCCTTTCCCTGACAGTTTGTAAGTCCATCCAATCAAAGGACTGAAGTTCGATTTCGCGGGAAAACGTCGTATTTGAATATTCGCGAGTGTGGAAGATGATGCGGCTCGGAAAGGGGTTTTAGCAAACAGTTGGGAGGGAGATCACAGCAGAGGCTGACGCATCCCACGATATCAGCACGATTTACAGGAATGCTGGGCAGATGTCCCAGTGACACTTCATTTTCTTGCCCGCTACAGTCTGGTTAGCCAAAAAGCTTCCTGTCGCTGCTGACGGGCAGCAGTAGACTTCTGACCTAGGGCAGTTCGCACGCACCGCATGGCTTGCCCCAAAGCGACGCGTGATCCCCACATCAAAGGTTTGATCGAGCCGCGCCGTCACCTCCACTCAATCTCATCAGGTGCGAGGAAAGTGGTGTGTCTTTGCTTGCGTAAAGCCCAGGCTTCCAACTTCAGCAAGCAGTAGGATGCTGTCATTTTCCGTCAGCTGTCACCAGCACTCATCCCCAGCCACATTGCTTCTCCATTACTACATTGCATACGGAACCCCATGGCTCTTCAGAGAAATAGCACATCGTCAGTGAATAGTTTTTCCTCCCAGCTCTTCCCAACCGTACGGAAAAGAAAGCTTGTTTTTGGCTCCGAGTCCATTCCCGAGCGGTCTATTCGCATTCGTCCCAGCCTGGACGCCAGTTATACCAGCCCGATTTTTGGCACCGCAACAGGCCGTTTCGACGACTACTTCGCTCTATGCTCCACCACTCCCCTGGGGTCCGGCAGATTCGGCGCCGTGCGTAAATGCATTTGCAAGGCGACGGGGGAGGCCTTCGCGTGCAAAACGCTGCAGAAGAAAGAGTTGATCGGCGAGGCTGGGCGGGATGACGTGCGTCGCGAGGTTCGCATGTTGCAGCAAGTGGCAGGCCACCCCGGGATAGTTCAGCTGCACGCGGTATTTGAGGACGAAAACGAGGTGCATCTGGTTACCGAGCTTTGCGATGGTGGCGAGCTCTTCGACGACGTCGTGCGACGCGGGCGTCTGCCTGAGAAGGAAGCGGCGCAGGTGTTCATGCAGGTGGCATCGGCTGTCGCATTCTGCCACTCCCGCGGCATTGTGCATCGCGACGTCAAGCCCGAAAACATTTTACTGTGCTTCAACAGGAGCCATGACCCAGTTGCGGAGAAGAAAACTGAAGTTTTCTCTCCCACTGGCATGGCCCCAGCGCGTCCCACTTCCGCGAGCCCCTCCCCCTCATTGATCGGAAACCCCTCTGCGCGTAAGAGCGCGTTCGTCCCCGAGCCCGCTCCCCATCTTCGCGTGAAGCTCGCGGATTTCGGCCTCGCGCTGAGCATCGGCCGCGACGGCCGCACGCGAGGCGCGGCAGGGTCGCCGTACTACATGGCGCCAGAGGTGTTCACCGGCGAGTACGGCTGCTCGGCCGACGTGTGGTCGCTGGGCGTCGTGCTCCACGTGCTGCTGAGCGGCGGCGTGCCGTTCTGGGGCGACGACGAGGCGGCCACGATCCGCAGCGTGTTGCACGGGCGGTTGGATCTGGGGGAGGAGTCCGCGGCGTGGGCGGGAGTGTCGGCGGAGGCGCGCGGGCTGATTCGGTGCATGCTGGAGAGGGACCCGCGGCGACGCCCGTCCGCCAGCAAGGTGCTCTCGCACCCCTGGCTGCTGCTGCACGCCTTCGGCGGACGTATCGTGCGGAAGGCTGTGCGCGGAGAGGCAGCACAAGCTGCCACCGCGCAGAGCACCGCGCGTTCCGCGCTGAATGAGCATGCGCGCGCCCAAGCAGCACAAGCAGATCTCGTGGGGGCTCGGCGGGGTGGGAGCTTGATGGAAGCGGAGCAAGGTGCAGCATGCGCCACAGCCAGTGGATCCGCTTCGCCTACCTGCGCTGTGCGTGCTGAGGGACGTGGGCAAGTCAGCCATGGTGCAGCGCGCGTGCAGGCGTCAGCGTGAACTTGTAACGGGTACTGCGCTGGTCTTGAAGGCACCCTTTCCAGCCCAGAGATCAGGAACGGAGGCGTAGTGCGAAGCTCGGGTCAGCAAGGGAACAGGCAGAAAAGAGTCAAAATTGTTCAAGAAAGCAGTCGGCAAGTCCCCGGGAAGAGTTATTTTCAGTGGCTCGTCTCCCTGGCTTTGGCTGGTGGATAAGCCTATGGCTTTGGTTATGCTGCCATGCTTGGCGTTAGAAGTTCATGGACTAGGAGATTAGAGAATGAGGCTAGTGGTTGAAGGCTTGACGGAGAAATGTGGCATTTCCAGGCCTGTTTAGGAGGAGTGGTGCAAAGCAGAGGTGCAAACCGGCAAACGTATGTTTGCTGTTACCCTCTCATACTCATTTATTCTTAGGGTTCTTTTGTTATTCATGGTGTAGCTGGTTTGGCTGTTCTCAGAGACTCAGGGCTCTTGTTTCTCAATTACCTACCTGCCCCATATACCGGTACGGAACCTTCAAATACAGTAATATGCGAATAGTAACTCTCAAAGTAGGAACGCAAATTAACTAGGAACTGATGAACTAGGAAAGTGAGTGATACAAATAGCAAACCTAGAAAGTGTTGTACTCTCTACAGTGCTACTCACTACAGCCTATTACAACAATGTTCAACATTTGACACACCCCCATAGGCTAAGTGAGGGGCATCAAAGCAAGCACGGTGAACAGACGGTCACAAGACCAGTCAAGACAAGAAGCAAAGCATTCTCAGGGAAGATCTCAAGGACACCACACAAAGTCCGAGCACAAAGCAAGCGGCCACAAGGCCAGTTCAAGAGTTCACTAGGATATATAGAAAAGCAAAACAAGCAGAGCAAACAACAAGGCTATAGCAGTCGAGGGCCTACCTCAACAAGCCCCAACTGCACACAGACTCTGTAGTGGTCACCAGGCGCCAAGGCCTTGGTGAAGACGTCGTCAGTGTTGGCCTCTGAGGCCACAAAGTCCAAGCGTGCATGGCCGCGTCGCTGCAACTTTCGCAGGAAGAAGTACCTCACGTCAATATGCTTCACTCCGCTCTCCAGTCGAGGCTCTCGACATAGGAGGTGTTGAAACAACCGAAAGGTTATATAAAGCATTCCCGAAGCTGCTCCACTGTACCAATACCGCAATAGCTCATATAGAGCATGCGGAATGTCGAGGGTCACCCGAAGGTCAACCGTCTGAGGAAGTCAACGGTCGTGACCTTTGACGATCCAGTAACCGCGCGACAGTTAATTCACTGCAACATGGTAACTGTCGAGGATAGCAATAGTCGCGGTTACAGCTATGCAATAAAGTTTATAAGGGAATGTACCCCTCAGAGTACATGGCTAGCTAGAGTTCTATTTAATCTCTTGTACTCCTATCTTTCAATTATCTTGTTCTCTTTCAATTATTATTCAACAAGGTCACTACGGAGACTTCATTGTCTCCTCTCAGACTTAACATATCCTATCCTATCTACTGAATCCTTGGTTATATCAGCATGGTATGAGAGCTAGAGTGGATCATAGGATCTGTCAAGTCTTCGTTCTTCTCAGAACAATCCCTTTATGAAGTTATTAATTACACCTCAAAGTCTGCAATACTATGGCTCCTGAAGGAAAAGCTACTGCAGACTCACCGGGCCCACCACCAGCAACGACTAACGCGCCATCAGCGGTGACCTCCGTCAGCGCCGCTGTCGTTGAGGAGCTAGTCGCACGCATCAACGCCCTTGAAAGCCATCAAGCAACGAGCATTGACGGCTCAAGCTATGCACGTGGCGTTGCTGGACTTCCTCTTCCTGGAGAAGACCGCCGCGTCAACTCCGAGAGATCATTCACCTTCGACAATCGTCAAGGGTCAGCTCCTGCATAAGACAACTCACAACGCTCACAGTCAGACATCGCTTCAATGCAAACCAAATTTGTATTGACTTCAAAATTGAAGACCTCAATTCCTTTCGACGGAAAGGATTTCTACACGTGGAGTTTCGAATTCGAGCTTCTCGCGACAACCGCTCAGATCTGGATGTACTACGACGGAAGCCCACCTTTTCCTTCGGAAGGCACTATCCAGGAGAAGCATCAATACTACCACGAATCCCTCCTCGCATACACCGCTCTCCTTCGCAACCTCTCACCTGAAGAGCCGCTTGGCATTCGTCCTTATAAGACGGAATGGGCTCCCGCGCACGCGTCCTGGAAACACCTGCGCAACTCATACATGGCAACAGATTCAGTTACGATGAGTCGTCTGCTCAGCCAGCTGACTTCGGTTAAAATGAAGCAAGGGGAGAAAGCGGGACCGTATGTCAACCGGTGCCGCAATCTGCGCGACCAAGTCAAGAAATGCGGTGGGACTGTCCCCGACGACATGTTCATCTCGATGGTCATCTCTGGCCTCGGCCCCGACTGGCGACAGTGCCAGCCACTCCTTCGCGCCCGAGCAACCATATCGGAGTCGGCTCTGTGCGCCACGCTTCTTTCGGAACAGAAGGAGATCGACCTGTACAACGAGAAGAATGTCAAACGGGAGAAATTAGTCTTCTACACAGGAGCATCACAAGGGGAGCAACGCGGAAAGAAGGGAGCTTTCTGCAAATACTACAAGAAGTCTGGCCACACTATCGATCAGTGCTACAAGCGTCAGGCCGCTGACGAGCGGCGCAACGCCTCCAACCAACAACCATCGGCACAGACAAAGCCTTCCGCCACAACCTCCACTGTGTCGCCTCCTTCCGTCGCCAGCACTTCTCAATCTCCTGCACTCATCATGGCGAAGGACAAAGGAAAAGGGACAATCATAAGCTGCATGGCTCGCCGCAACAGAGGGTTCCGTTACTGGGATCGAGTAACATTCGCTCGCGACAATCCCATCAACCCCGTTGCACCCAGTCCAGACAATGATCCAACAGTCTTTACCTGGTCCACTCGCCCCTCAGACATTCCTCCTGACTTCGAGCTCCCTCCTACTCCGGCGAGCATTTCCGCAAACAGACATTTCGCCCTCTCACCGTACACCGGCGACTTTGATCGCATCGTCACACCCAAGATCGCCAACCTCGCCCGCCAGCGCTACGAGGATCTGGACACACGGTACCTCGACAGTTGCTGCGGACAACACATGGTGGGATCGCCAAAGTTCATCAGCAACTCACGGCGTATGCGACGACCATGCGAAATCACCGCCGCCAACAACGGAAAAATGAAGGCATATGAGATTGGCGAAATCTACCTCGAGGCCAATGACACGAAGTTCACCATTCACATCGGAGACGTCCTCGTCGCACCTGACCTACAATACAACTTACTCTCGTCAGCTCAACTCATGCGGTGCGGAATTGACATTCGCAGCAATCGGAAGGAGAAGACCTTCGAGCTCTTCCACAACGAAACTTACATCCGAAAGGCGATCGATGACGATGGAGTCTTCGTGCTGCAATTTTCGGCTCAGGGCACCACCGGCGATTCCCACCGCACACTGCTACTGAAAACAACCCCCACGGAGCCACCAACATGGTCACATCCCGACGAGATGGATCTCGAGCGACCTGCCTCCGACGGCCTTCTGCGCTTGCGCACCGTTCCGACTGCCTCGACCTCCAACCCTGCAGAAACCGGACCTGCCACAATGGAAGAAGACAGCGGCACGTCAGGACCAGCAACACAACCAACCGAGGAAAACAAGACAGCGGAGACACGCTGGACGGGCTGGAACTCTTCCGAGCCCGCGCTCGGATCCTTTGGAGAAATTTTAACTCCAGAAGAAGCAGCCGCAAGCGGGTGGGGCGCCGTTTCAACGGGAGATGTCAAATGTTATATAGGTTATATTATTGTAGGCTACAGTGGGTTAGCCTATAGGGGGTTCACAACTCTAGGTTTGACATACTTGTACTCTCACTTGTTTCTAGTCCAACCACTTCGTCTTTCTAACATGGTATTAAGAGCGTAGGTTTAGACCTAGGATCGCTCCTTAGGGCCCACCGTTCAGTTTCTGTCTGCCTACTAGCGCCCTCCTGCGCCCTACTGTCGGAGCGCCCTCGAGCGCCTCCCCCCAGCGCCCTCGTGCGCCCCTCTTTAACGGCCCCTTAAGGCCCCGCGACCCGCGACCCGCCCCTTAGCGACCCGCGCGCCGCCCCTTAGAGGCCCCGTCGACCCCGCGCGCCACCCCTTAGAGGCCCCGTTGGCCCCGTCGACCCCGCGCGCGCCCCGCTTAGAGGCCCCGTCGGCCCCACCTAGAGGCCCCGTCGGCCCCACCTAGAGGCCCCGTCGGCCCCGTCGACCCCACGTGCGCCCCGCCTAGAGGCCCCGCTGGCCCCGTCGACCCCATGTGCGCCCCGCCTAGAGGCCCCGCCGGCCCCGTCGACCCCGCGCGCCGTCCCTTAGCGGCCCCGTCGGCCCCGTAGACCCCGCGCGCACCCACCCCTTAGCGGCCCCGTCGACCCCAAGCGCCGCCCCTTAGCGCCCCGCACGCGACAGCCACGGCCCCGCCAGAACCAGGCCGCCCGAACCGAGCCGCCCGAACCGAGCCGCCCAGTCCGAGCCGAGCCGCGCCGCCCGAACCGAGCCGCGCCGCCCTACCTGAACCGAGCCGCGCCGCCCGTACTGAGCAGCCTCTCTGGACCGAGCCGCCCTACCTGAGTCGCGCTGCCTACTGCTTTTAGGGTGCACCTACTGCTACTACTGCTACTGCTCCTACTGCTACTATGGCTAGCCCTCCTGTGCTAGCTTTCGATGCTGAGGGCCGCCCAGTGAAGTTTGACACCTGGCTAGATGACCTGCACCTCTTCCTACAGCTCACTGCCAAGGAGGACATCTCACTGTACGATCATGCCCTAGGCCATGCCACTGCCCCTGCTGCTACTGCTGACAGCACTGCCCGCTCACAGTGGCAGACTCGTGACGCCCACGCTCGCTTTGCTATTCGCAACTCCCTGCCGATAGATGAGCGCGAGCACTTTGGCCAGCACAAGACTGCACAGGCACTGTACACTGCTGTCGTTGCCCGCTACTCCTCACCTGCCTCTGCCGCGCTAGGCCGTCTCTCACTCCCCTACCTGTTCCCCGACCTGGCCTCTTTCCACACAGTCGCTGACCTCATCACGCACCTCCATACTAGTGAGGCCCGCTTCCATGCCGCCATGCCCGATGAGTTTCTTGCCACGAACCCCCCCCGCTCTGGCTCACTCTCTACCACCTAGTCACCCGCCTCCCTGACACTCTGCGTGCAGTCAGGGATCACTTCCTAGCTCGCTGCCCCACTGAGCTCACCATTGCCCTCCTCGAGAAGGAACTGCTTGCAGCTGAGGCTAGCATAGTCGCTGTAGGTGCCTCTCGTGGCGACCCCCGCACCCCTTTCTTTGAGGGGTGTTCCCCTTCCCCCCTTCTTCCCTCTGTCGCCTCTGCTTCTGCTGTCGACCTCCTTGGTGCTGAGAAGGACGGGACTGCGTCTGCTTCGAGCTGGCGCCGCAGCGGCAAGGGCAAAGGGGGCAAGGGAGGCGGAGGTGACGGCGGGGGAGGTGGTGGTGGGGGCGGTGGCGGCGGTGGGGGTGGTGGTGGGGCTGGAGGGACTAGTGGCAGCGGTGGGGGTGGTGGCGGCAGCGGCGGGGGAGGTGGCAGGGGCGGGGGCGGTGGTGGGGGCGGCGGTGGACGCGGCGGCGGCAGGGGAGGGGGTGGTCGAGGAGGTGGCGGCGGCGGTGGTGGTCGTGGAGGCGCTGGCAGTGGCCAGAGCCAGCAGCACACTCCGTCGCCCCAGGAGCTCCGTGAGTGGTACTCTCAGCACGGGAGGGGGGGGTGGCCTTAGCTGCACGTACGTCATCCGCACTGGTGGCCGCACTGGTCAGACTTGTGGGAGGGCGCACACCACGCAGCGCTGCTTCTCTCGCCTCGACGACGCTTGGCGTACTCAGTTCCCTGATGCCACTGAGCTGCCCCGCTGGGCTGATCTGATGAAGAAGAACATTGATATCTATGCTCTAGACTTTGATGCTATTCTCACTGCCATGTATGTGATGTCTACTAGTGGAGAGGGTGCTCAGTACCTGCGTGTTCCGCCCGACCCGGGCATTCAGACCAGTGAGGCTGCCGCTCTAGGTGCTTGTGAGGCTGCCACTCCAGGTACTCGCGTGTCTACTACCCCAGGTACTGGTGAGGCTGCTGCTCTAGGTGCTAGTGAGTCTACGCCCCCTGGTACTGAGTCGACTGAGGCACTGCACACCTTCACACTGGACTCAGGTGCTTCTCGCTGTTTCTTTCGTAACCGCACTGCCCTTGAGCCGCTTACTCGGCCAGTTGCTGTCTCCCTCGCTGACCCCTCTGGGGGTCCGGTCATTGCGACCTCCTCCACTGTCCTTCCTTGTCCTGCGGTCCCGTCGGGCACACTGTCAGGTCTCCACCTCTCCTCGTTCTCTACGAACTTGGTGGCGGGTTGTGCGCTCCAGGACGGGGGTGTTCACCAGTTCACCCCTGCCTACGAGCGCGTGACACACTGCACGTGTGCTCGGACGGGCCGTCACCTGGCTACCTTCACTCGGCAGCCGGGGTCGGACCTGTACACACTGACCACTGAGTCCCCTCTGGTAGCTGCGTCTGCGTCTGCGTCAGGTCAGCTGTCGGCCCCCTGCTCGTGTCGCTCTCTGGCGCACGAGACCGTCCTCTGGCACCACCGACTTGGTCACCCCGTCCATGCAGCGCCTTCGTGCCATGCACAAACGGTACCTTGTCTCTGGTCTTCCCAGGGTTCTCCCTCCCCTCCCACCCTCGCCTGCTCCTCCCTGTCTTCCCTGTGTCGAGGGGCGGCAGCGCGCCGCTCCTCACTCCTCCTCGTTTCCCCCGACGACTGCTCCCTTGCAGACGCTCCACATGGACGTGTGGGGCCCAGCCCGCGTCCGTGGTCAGGGTCAGGAGAGGTACTTCCTGATAGTTGTTGACGACTACTCGCGCTACACCACGGTCTTCCCCTTGCGCACCAAGGGTGAGGTCCCTGATGTTTTGATCCCTTGGATCCGCGCTTCTCGTCTCCAGCTCAGCGAGCGTTTCCACTCGGACTTTCCTGTCCTGCGCTTGCACTCTGACAGAGGTGGTGAGTTCTCCTCGACCTCTTGGCAGCCTACTTTGGGAGCACGGCATTCGCCAGTCGTTCACGCTTCCGGCCTCTCCACAGCAGAATGGGGTTGCTGAGCGCCGCATTGGCTTGGTCATGGAGGTCGCTCGTACCTCCTTGATCCATGCGGCTGCCCCCCACTTTCTGTGGCCGTTTGCGGTCCGCTACGCTGCGCATCAGCTCAACCTCTGGCCCCGTGTCTCCTTGCCGGAGACTTCCCCGACACTGCGTTGGACGGGAGAGGTTGGTGATGCGTCGCGTTTTCGGGTCTGGGGATCTCGAGCTTTTGTTCGCGATACGTCCGCGGACAAGCTCTCCTCCCGCGCTGTTCCTTGTGTCTTCCTGGGCTTTGTCCCGGATGCGTCTGGCTGGCAGTTTTACCACGCCACCTCGCGCCGGGTCCTGCCCTCTCAGGACGTCACTTTTGACGAGCCCGTGCCCTACTACCGCGTCTTCCCCTACCGCACTGCCCCGCTCCCCCCCCCGCCTCTCTTCCTCGAGCCAGGTGCTGCTGTGGTAGACCCCCTCCCCCCTCAGGGTGCCGCTCCCTCAGGTGTGTCCCAGGTAGACCCGGTTGAGCCTGTCGAGGTAGCTGTCGACTCTCGTCCTGCTAGGGGTGCTGAGCTTGAGCGAGTGGAGCCTGAGCGAGCGGAGCCTGGGGGTGCGGAGCCTGGGGGTGCGGAGCCTGGGGTTGCGGAGTCTGGGGGTGCTGAGCCTGGGGGTACTGAGTCTGGAGGTGCTGAGTCTGGGGGTGCTGAGTCTGGAGGTGCTGAGTCTGGGGGTGCTGAGTCTGGAGGTGCTGAGCCTGGGAGTGCTACACCTGGAGGAGCTCTCTCCTCTCAGCAGCTGCGTGAGTGGTACTTACAGTACTGCAGCCTCAGGAGAGGTGCTTCTGGAGCCAGGAGTGCTGCTGGAGCCGGTGCTAGTGCTTCCCCTCCTCGGCGGGAGCTGCCCTCTCCCCAGCGGCTCCGAGAGTGGTACGCGCGGCGCTGCAGTCTCCGGAGTGGAGCTCCTAGTGTCGCGGACCCTGGTGCTGGAGGTGCTGCTGCTGCTGGAGGTGCTGCTGGTGCTGGTGCTGCTGACGCTGCTGGTGGTGCTTCTGGTGCTGCGGACCCTGGAGTTGGAGCTGCTGCTGGTGCTGAGGACCCGGGCATTGGAGCTGCTGCTGGTGCTGCGGACCCTGGAGTTGGAGCTGCTGCTGGTGCTGTGGACCCTGACGTTGGAGCTGCTGCTGGTGCTGCGGACCCGGGCGTTGGAGCTGCTGCTGGTGCTGAGGACTCTCGAGCTGGTGCTGCTGCTGGTGCTGCGGACCCTGGCGCTGGTGTCTCTGCTGGTTCTGGAGACGCTGCGCGGCCGCGGCCGTACTTCGTTCCGCTCCTTCAGCAGGTTCTTGGTCAGCCTCCTCCCTCCTTAGCGTGTCCTCCGTCTGTCCAGTCGCAGTCACACTTACCGTCTGCCTCCCCTCTCCCTGGTCCTGCTCCTTACACTGGTCCGACTGGAGGTCTTACGGAGCGTCGTGACCTGAGTCTCGTCCTGCGTCGCCTGAGTCTCGTCGAGCGTCGCCTGTTCGTGCTGCTCACACTGGTCGTCGTGTCCCGCGTCAGCGTCCTCCTGCTGTCCCAGGCACTCACCAGATGGCGCTTCGTCCTTCCACTGCTCCCCAGCGTGTCCCTCTCCCGTCTCCTCCTGCGTCCTCTCTTCCTGTTCTTGCTGACCCTGAGTCTGACTCCCTTCGTGCTACCAGTCCTACTGTCACGCGTCTCCTGGCTACTGTTGTCACTGACCCTTCCTTTGAGTCCACAGCTGCGTTTGCCTTAGTTGCTGAGCTTGTCGACTTTGCTGCCACTTGTCGTCTGGACTACGCCGCTAGCCTAGTTGCTGAGTCTGAGTCTGTCTGTCCTCCGTCCGTCGGGGGTGAGTGTGCTCTTGGCACGGACGTCCTTGAGGACAGGCAGGAGGAGTTTGAGTGCTTTGCCGCTGCTTTGCCCCATCTCGTGTCCATGCTAGTTGCCCCTGAGGGAGACCCGGATGCACCAGACATCCCGACTCCTCGATCGTACGATGAGGCGATCGAGGGTCCTTACTCCTCACAGTGGCAGTCAGCCATGGACGCAGAGATGGCTTCCTGGAAGTCCACAGGCACCTACGTCGACGAGGTTCCCCCACCTGGGGCGAACATCGTCAGTGGCATGTGGATTTTCAGGGTGAAGCGGCCGCCGGGTTCTCCGCCTGTCTTCAAGGCGCGTTACGTTGCTAGAGGCTTCAGTCAGCGAGAGGGAGTTGACTTCTTCCAGACCTTCTCCCCGACCCCGAAGATGACCACTCTTTGGGTTCTGCTGCACGTCGCTGCTCAGCGTGACTACGAGCTCCACTCTCTTGACTTCGGCACTGCTTTCCTACAGGGCAGCCTGCACGAGGAGATCTGGCTGCGCCGCCCACCTGGCTTCACTGGGTCGTTCCCTCCTGGTACCCAGTGGAGCCTCCGGCGACCAGTCTACGGTCTCCGACAGGCGCCGCGTGAGTGGCACGACACACTGAGGACTACACTTGCGGCTCTTGGGTTCGCTCCTTCTACTGCTGACCCGTCGCTGTTTCTACGCACCGACACTTCGCTGCCGCCGTTCTACATCCTCGTGTACGTCGACGACTTGGTCTTTGCCACTCCTGACACTGCGGCACTCGCCCACGTGAAGTCGGAGCTGCAGAAGAGACACACGTGCACAGACCTGGGTGAACTGACAAGCTATCTTGGCTTGCGGATCACCCGGGACAGAGCACGGCGCACCATCACCTTGACTCAGTCACACATGGTGCAGCAGGTCCTTCAGCGCTTCCGCTTCACGTACTCCTCGCCTCAGCCCACTCCTCTGCCTACCGGTCACTCGCTCTCAGCTCTGCCTTCGGATGAGTCCGTAGAGCCGAGTGGCCCGTATCCAGAGCTTGTGGGCTGCCTCATGTACCTGATGACCTGCACTCGACCTGACCTTGCATACCCTCTTAGCATCCTTGCACGCTATGTCGCTCCTGGCCGTCACCGGAAGGAGCACATGGATGCCACTAAGAGGGTGTTGCGCTACTTGTGCAGTACGTCAGGCATGGGGCTAGTGCTTGTAGGGCGAGACCGAGTTGTACTCACTGGGCACTCAGACGCTTCTTGGGCGGACGACCAGGCTACTCAGCGGTCGTCTCAGGGTTACACCTTCAGCCTTGGCTCTGGTTCAGTTTCTTGGCGTTCTACACGCTCTTCTTCTATTCTCAGCTCTAGTTGTGAGGCTGAGATCTACGCCACAGCCATGGCGGCCCAGGAGCTACGCTGGCTCACCTACCTGCTGACCGACTTGGGAGAGCGGCCTCGTTCTCCTCCAGTGCTGTACGTCGACAACAAGGCTGCCATTGCATTGTGTGAGGAGCACAGACTGGAGCACAGAACGAAGCATATCGCTCTGCGCTACTTCCTTGCTCGAGAGCTGCAGCAGCGCGGTCAGCTTCGTCTGCGTTACGTGGCTACTCGGGCCAACAGTGCTGATGTGTTCACCAAGGCACTTCAGCCTTGTGACCATCAGCGTTTCTGTATTGTTCTAGGCCTTGTGCCTACTCTTCCTCACTTGCTCACTTCTTGATTCTGCTTGTACTGTGATCTCTATATATATACCTGCATGCTTACACTTGCTAGGTTGTGATCACTGTACCTCTTGTTATATTATCAAACTGCATGTGAACTGGTCTTGTGACCGCTTGCTTGTGCTCGGAATTTGTGTGGTATCCTTGAGATCCACCCTGAGCTTGTTTTGCCTTGCTTTGCTTTGACCGGTCTTGTGACCCCTTGTTCTCCCCCACTTTGCCTATGGGGGTGTGTCAAATGTTATATAGGTTATATTATTGTAGGCTACAGTGGGTTAGCCTATAGGGGGTTCACAACTCTAGGTTTGACATGTACTCTCACTTGTTTCTAGTCCAACCACTTCTTCTTTCTAACAGGAGAAGTTGGCGCGACCGGCTGGGGGACTCCCCTTGCCCCAGCAGAGGAAGTTGGCGCAACAGCAGGAGAAGCAGTCAGAGAAGCAGAGCCAGCTGGAGACACATGGGGCGCCGGAGGAGGATGGGGCACCTCGGCCGAAGCAGAACGAGGGCACACCGAAGCAGCTGGTTTTCCTCCTGCGGAAGTCGCCGTCGTCGACCCATACTAGGCAACTCGCGGCACCTGCTGGGGAGGTCCACCTCTCCCAGATCAATACGCCCCTGATACACCCGAGCCAATGCCAGAAGAGTCAGAAGAAGAGGAGACCTACGAATTTATGGGAGAACCAACGGAGTTACCCGAACCTACCGAGGAGCCGGAGCCCCCAGTACAAGGACCACAAGAAATCGAGGTCATCGGCGCTGAATACAGTTACTTCAGAATCCCCATGACGGGACTCCCAGTTCGGGAGTGGCCCAACCAGTGCCTGCTCGTTACCGGAGACCAAGTCGAAGCCGGCGACACCGACGACATCATCGGTATTCCCCGCGCGCTTCTGGAGCGAAAAGCAATTCGCGCGCTCGCCGCCGATACCGACAACGCCGCCGACGCAGGACCTGAAGGGGAGGCAAACGACGAAGCAGCGCGACAAAAATATTATCAGAAGACAGTCGGTTACCGTGCGGACCCAGGAACATGGCACCAACGGCTCGGACATCCCTCCCACGCCACGCTCAAAAACTCGCTCAAGGCCGGAGTTTTCGACAACGAAGCGCTCCTCCTTCCACGAGATGGTTACCTCACCACGGACTCGCCTAACCCGCCGTGCATCGTCTGCCCAACCGCGTCGCTCAACCACCAGCCGTTCCCCGATTCGCCCCTAGGGAACGAACGCTACAAGCCGCTGGACAAGGTTTACAACGACTTTATGGTGCTCAGCCAGGAAGGGCTCGACGGGGAGCAGTACACACTTACCTTCATCGACGCATCTACGCGCTACGTCTACGTCTGGGCCGTCAACACCGACTGCATGTCGCTGGCCTTCGAGTGCTTCATTGCGTGGATGAAGCGGGCTGAGTGACAGTCCGGTCTAAAACTCAAAGCCTGGCAGACGGACGGAGCCCTGGAGTTCTTCTCAGACGAGTTCAAAGAGCTCTTCAAGCAGAAGGGGATTGAGCACCTGATGTCCCTGCCCTACGCTCACCAACAGCAAGGAGTAGCGGATGAGGGCTCTGATGAAGCAGTCGGCCATCCCAACAAAATATTGGCCGTTTGCGATGAATCACGCTGTTCGGCTGCACAACTTGTTGTCCTCGCGAAGCCTCGAGAACAACAACTCTCCCTACCGGGCATGGACGGGCAGAAAAGCAGATACACGCCTGCTTCGGGTGTTCGGCTGCATGGTACAGTACAGACCCCACACTGCGAGAACCGGAAAATTTGCTGACCGGGCACGATGGGGCATCCACCTCGGGATCGAAAAGGAATTCAAGGCGTGGATCGTGCTGGACTACGCTACATACGAGATGACGAAATCACGTGACTGCATCTTCTACGAGAAGCTGACTCTGCCCCTTTTCAAGGAGCACCAGGCAGCCGACAAACTGCCCGAGAGGCTCTTCGAGGGCCACCGCAGCTTCGCCACGTCACACGACGAAGCTGATCTGGCCGAGGATGCAGACGCACCTGATGTCACCCCAATGGACTCTGCCCCGAGCATCCCCCTCACAAGCCAATTCGGGACTCCGATATTCGTACCTCTACACCAACCCGATCCTGACGATATAACACGCGAGGCTCATGACTACAACACTGAGGCGCGCTGCTCACCTGATGTCGAGTTACCACAACCCAACCCGTCGCAGGATACCCTCCGCCTCGGCAACGACAGCGATGACGACGTGGTCGAAGTTACCAGCTTCCATGAATACGACCGACTTCACTACGAAAAGACTGACGAAACCAGTCTCCGTGTTCTCGGCATCGCCGTCGCTGTTCGCCACACCTCGCCCAAGGAACCAACCACCGTCCGCCAAGCCCTGTCTGGCCCCGACAGTGAAAAATGGAGAGCAGCCATGGCCGCCGAAATCGCGTCGCTGAAGAAACGTGGCACCTGGAAGCTAGTCCCTCGGTCATCGGCAAAGGGGAGAAAAGTTCTCAGCGGCAAATGGGTTTTCCGCATCAAAACTCTCGCAGATGGCTCGGTCGACAAGTACAAGGCGCGTTGGGTGGTACGGGGATTTGAGCAAACGCACCTGGTGGACTTCACTCTCACCTACGCTCCAGTCGGCCGCCACACCTCGGTGCGCATTCTCCTCTGCATCGCCGCCAGCAAACAGTGACCACTCTGGCAAATCGACGTCGGCAGCGCCTTCCTATACGCTCCCGTCGATGCCATAATCTTCGTCGAGCAGCCGCACGCATTCGAAGAAAACGATGGTGCTGTGTGCCTCCTCCAAAAATCCCTCTACGGAATCAAGCAGGCACCTCGTCTGTGGCAGCAGTACCTCCATTCCATCCTCCTTGAGCTCGGCTTCACTCAGCTGCCGCACGACCTCGGAATGTACAGGCAGGAATCGCGCGGGAAATTCATCCTCCTCGTCGCCTACGTCGACGACCTTCTCTACACCGGCGACGACACGGAGCTGCTGGACCAGTTTGAGGCTGACATCAAGGAGAAGCTGGAGGTGACAGTAAACCACAACGTCACACAGTTTCTCGGCCTCAATGTGACTGAGTCCGCCTCCTCCATTCACCTCTCCGCTGCCAAGTACGCCGAAACACTCGCGAAGCGATTCGCCATCGCACCGATCAACCTCACCACCCCCTATCGCACTCCTCCTCCTAACCACGAGCCAGACACCACACCGCTCTCTCCCGACAACCATCGTCTCTATCAGCAGCAGCTGGGATTTCTCCTGTTCGCCGTCGTCACGTGCCGGCCCGATCTCTCCTACGTCGCAAGCCAGCTCGCACAGTACCTGAAGCGACCTGAAGGGGAGAATTCACTGGATCTACGCCGAGCACTATAGTACTTCATCTCCACTCCCAACGTCGGTCTCACTTACGAAGCTAATCTCACCGCTACTCTACAGCTCCATGGCTACGTAGATGCCGACCACGCTGGAGTTGTTGACAATCGACGCTCCCGCACAGGATTCATTTTTCAACTCCAACCTGCGGGACTCATCTCCTGGAACTCTCAGAAGCAGGAACTCATCGCTCTTTCGTCAGCAGAAGCAAAATTCATCGCAGCTAGCGCAGCTGTTCGCGAAGGACTGTACCTGATGGAGCTCCTGCAAGAGGCGAAACTGACGATGAATGGGCACTTCACGTTACTCTGCGACAATCAGAGCGCAATAAAGATCGCGAACAAGCCCGGCTTCGTCAACCGCACCAAGCACATCGCCCTTCGCTACTTCTTCGTGAAGGATGAAATCGACAAGGGGAGAGTCAAGCTGACGTACTACCCGACCGGTGACATGGCAGCTGATTTCCTGATAAAGAAGCTGCCACGTCAGCAGTACCAACGCTGCGCCGACCTCTGCGGGATCACCAAGAAATCCCACGTGGCCCACCTTCAGGAATGAAGGGGAGTGTTGAAACAACCGAAAGGTTATATAAAGCATTCCCGAAGCTGCTCCACTGTACCAATACCGCAATAGCTCATATAGAGCATGTGGAATGTCGAGGGTCACCCGAAGGTCAACCGTCTGAGGAAGTCAACGGTCGTGACCTTTGACGATCCAGTAACCGCGCGACAGTTAATTCACTGCAACATGGTAACTGTCGAGGATAGCAATAGTCGCGGTTACTGTAGCTATGCAATACAGTTAATAAGGGAATGTACCCCTCAGAGTACATGGCTAGCTAGATTTCTATTTAATCTCCTGTACTCCTATCTTTCAATTATCTTGTTCTCTTTCAATTATTATTCAACAAGGTCACTATAGAGACTTCATTGTCTCCTCTCAGACTTAAACGATCCTATCCTATCTGAATCCTTGGTTATATCAGCAGGAGGATCATGGCCTTGTTGTCAACGTACAAGGTCAGTGTAGAGCGAGGCCGCTCACCAAGGTCGACGAGCAAGAAGGTCAACCAGCGAAGCTCCTGTGCTGCCATGGCACCGGCGTAGATCTCTGCCTTTGCACTGGACGAAGCCACAGACGACGACCGTGTAGACCTCTACGACACAGCACCAGCACCGAGATTGAAACAGTAACCCTGGGTCAAACGCCGGGTCTCCACGTCGTCAGCGTAGGAAGAGTCGTAGTGACCGGTCAACACAACTGGCTGAGTCCCTCCAAGCACAAGCCCAATGCCTGATGTAGTCACCAGGTACTTCGCCACCCTCACAGCAGCTGTCCAGTGAACAGGACGGTGTCACCCAGTCGCAACAAAGCGAGAGACGACGCTGAAGGGAAAGGCGAGGTCCGGCCGAGTACAAGTCATCAGGTACATGAGGCAGCCAACAAGCTCTGCGTAGGGGCCACTAGACTCAAAAGGCTCGTCGGGAAAAGGGCTAGTGAGTCGGTGGTCAACGGCAAGAGGAGTGGGCTGTGTGGTGGAGAACTGAAACCCAAACCGCCGAAGGACCTGCTGCACCATGTCTGACTGAGTCAGTGTGATGGTGCGAGCGGCTCTATCCCTGGTGATCTGCAGGCCAAGGTAGCGCTGCAGTTCACCGAGGTCAGTGTACTTGTGTCTCTTCTGCAGTTTGGATTTCACCTCAGTCAGAGCTGCCCTGTCTGCTGTAGCAAAGACCAAGTCGTTGACATACACTTGTATAAAGAAAGGAGTGGAACCAGTGCGAAAAAATAGCGACGGGTCGGTAGAGGAAGGACGAAACCCAAGGTCACGAAGCGTGGAGCGAAGAGTGTCATGCCAGTCACGGGGCGACTTGCGGAGACCGTAGACTGGCCACCTCAGGCTCCACTGGGTCCCAGGTGGAAAGGTGTCACTGAAGCCAAGAGGACGGCGCAGCCAGATCTCCTCGTGTAGACGGCCCTAGAGAAACGCAGTGGAGAAGTCAAGGGAGTGCAGATCGTAGTCTCGCTGTGCTGCTACGTGCAGTAATGTTATAGTCACAGTAGGCTCCAATGTGCCTAAAACGAAAGATAGAGTGCACAGTCGGATTTCTGCACAGCGGCTTCAAACGTTCATAGTGTTCTGGTCACAGCTTCAAATGACTTGATTCAACCTGGATCTGGAGCGTCTTATTGTCGCCTACAAAAGGCAATTTAAATCGCACGATTTCACCAAGTATTGACGAACAACGTTAGTTTGAACGAACGGCACTATGGCAACCACTATAGTCTTAGAACACAAGATAGAAAGAGTTAGGAAGAGTTACGAGTTGGGAATGACTCCCAGCTCCTACAAACCCCAAGAGCTGAGGTACAGTGTGTTAAGATAGTAAGCATAGTTAGGAGCCATAGCTAGGTAAGCCCTAGCTAGGCAAGAGAAAGTTTAGGCAAAGAGGGGTGCACTAGCAAGAATGGGGATACAAATAGGAAACCCTAGAAGGGTTGTACTCGCTATAGAGCACCCCACTACAGGCTAGAGCATAAGATAACATTCTGACACACCCCCATAGCCAAAGTGGGGTGTAATCAGCAGAGTAAGCAAAGGAGTACAAGCTCAGGGTGGATCACAATGTCACCACACATTCTGAGCACAAGTTCAAGAAGCAATAGTTTAAGTTCACAATTATGAGCAAAGCTAGTGGTAGTCACAACGGGCAAGTGAGGAGGGGGAGAGAGAGTGAGAGGAGAGGAGATAGGAGGCGACGGCTGAAGCTGCAGACACACGGGCAACAGGAGGCAGACTGGCACAGTGGCTACCGGACGAAGTCCCCGGAATACAGGAGTAACAGGCCCCGCGGCTAAAGTAGCGGCAGACGAGCAACGGACCCACGGGCGGCTGGCACAGCTGGCTACGACTGGGCTACCGGACGTAGTCCCCGGAATACAGGTGCTGCTGGCGACACGACGGCAACCTCCATTCAGCTTCCCCAAACTATCCCACTCCCCCCTGGCACACACCCCCTGCTTCACCGCTAGCTCCACTCCCCCTTCACCCCCCCCTTAGTACCACTCCAACGGCTTCAACAAGTCCACCCCCCCTCAGCGGCAGCTGCAGCACAGGGAGACGGAGGAGGAGGAGGAGCAGGGAACGGCACACAGTGGCTTCACCCCCATACCCCTCACCCCCAAACCCTAATTCAGGAGAACGGGCTGTAGGAGGGGTGGGGCGCCAGTAGAAGCACGGGGGACAGCGGGGAGGGCAGGGGCAGCAAGGAAAGGGCCGCCCACGGGCCTGGCACAGCCGCCCGAACCGTGCGCAGGCGGCCCGAGCCGCGCGCGGCCCTGGCGCAGCCCGTACGGGCCGCGCGCGGGCCTGGCGCAGCCCGTACGGGCCGCGCGCTGGCCTGGCGCAGCCCGTACGGGCCGCGTCCGGGCCTGGCCCAGCCCTTACGGGCCGCGCGCAGCCTGTACGGGCCGCACGCAGGCCACGACGGGCGACGGGGGGCGACGCGCGGGTCCCCGTCGCCCGTCGCAGCGCCTCCCGAGGGCGACGCGCCGAGGGACGGGGCAGAAGCCCGCCGCGCGCCTCGAGGCGCACAGCGGGCAGAGAACCGCCGCGCGCCACGGGGCGCACGGCGGGCAGAAAACCGCCGCGCGCCTCGGGGCGCACGGCGGGAAGAAAAACTGCCGCACGCCACGGGGCGTGCGGCACAGAGGGTAGCAGTGGAAGTTGCAGCGGAAGCAACGAGGTGGTGAGCCCACCCACAGGCCAAGAGCGTAGTCGCTCTGATTCCATGTTAAGATAGTAAGCATAGTTAGGAGCCATAGCTAGGTAAGCCCTAGCTAGGCAAGAGAAAGTTTAGGCAAAGAGGGGTGCACTAGCAAGAATGGGGATACAAATAGGAAACCCTAGAAGGGTTGTACTCGCTATAGAGCACCCCACTACAGGCTAGAGCATAAGATAACATTCTGACACAGTGATGTGGAACAGTGCCACACTATCCCCAACCACGAAGGGTCTCGAAACTACCCTTCACTAGGGCCTACACCAAGTGAAATGTTACACTACACAAAGTAATGTAACTATCTTCAATATCTTGAGGTGTACCCTTTTGGCGAGCTTCGAAATAACTTGAGGCTTGACACCAAGGCTCGGGCTCTTCATCACAAACTCATCCTTGAGTTCTTGATGGGTCTGCTGCACACATCTGCGACACGCCGAACGTTCGACACAGGACAAAATAGAAACCGCGCACGACAAAATAAAAACCGCGCGCGAGACACAAACGACCGCGTAACACGCGTCTAGCGATAACTCGCTATTGACTCGACACACACACTCGACATCATGACTCAACATTCACACACAATTATAAGCATGAAATATATATTATCCCATGCCCTCATACCATTCCATACACACACACATGCACACCCACGGACAACAAGCCGAGTGCAAACCGTAGGGTTGCACCAACAAACTCCCCCTCGGATTGTTGGCCTTAGGATATGTTGCTCTCTCAGTTCAGAGCCATCCCAGCCAGCTTGCAACACTTCCAATGCTGCTGCTCCACCAGCCGCTTGGTCATCATGTCAGCCGGCTGCCCCGTGGTCTTCACGTAGCGCAACTCAACTTCACCCGCGGTTACCATGCTCCTCGTCCAATGCCACTTCACCCTCATGTGCTTCGTGAGTCCATGCAACACAGGGTTCTTAGCAAGAGCAATGGCACCTTGGCTGTCACAGTAGAGTGGGGTAGGTCCTTGCTGCTCCTCCCCCAATTCAGCCAACAAACGCCGCTGCTACACAATCTCCCGTACGGCACGGAAGAGTGCCATGTACTCGGACTCCACCGAGCTCAATGCTTGATCAACCTGCTTCTTGCTCTCCCAAGCAGTTGGGCCTCCACCAACACAGCAAATGAACCCTCCAACACTTGTCATGTCCTCTGGTTCCAATGCATATGAAGCATCCGAGTAGGCGGTGAGGAACAAACGCCCGGGTTCAACACCATCCGCGCCCTTTTGGCGCCTTTGTGCCGCCGCCGAGTATTGCAGCCCAACGGTCGGTGTTTGGCCAAGATACTTGGCCACCCTCATTCCAGCTGCTACCTGCTCCTCATTAGGGCATTGCACAACCCTAGCCAGCTGCCCGGTAGCAAACGCGACGTCCGGTCGGGTGTTTACCGCCGCATACATGAGGCTGCCCACCAACGAGTGAAATCGGCGCCTCTCCTCTTCTCCAACGCTCTCCTCCTCTGGCCCCTTCACACACTTGAACCCAGAGGGAAAGGGAGTAGCCACATGACCTTCACTCTGGCCGAAGTTGGCAGCCAACGCCTCCAGGTACTTCCGTTGGTGCACTCGCATGCTCCGCTTCTCCACGTCTTGTTCGATGTGGAGCCCAAGGTAGAAGTTCACGTCACCAAGGGACTTGCACTTGAACTTGTCTTGCAGCTTCAGCATCACCTCCTTCACAAGGTCAGGAGAGGGTGAGAAGATCAGGATGTCGTCCACGTACACCACCATGAAGCTCCTCTGCTCCCCCTCGCCAAGCATGAACAAGGAGTGATCGGCCGTTGAGGGAGTGAAGCCGATCCCCTCCAACACTTCGCGCAGCTTCATGTACCATTGCCTAGGGGCCTGCTTCAGCCCATAGAGGGCCTTCTTCAGCTTCCACACTCTGCCACTACCATCATCAAACCCCTCTGGCTGCGCCATAAAAATCTCCTCCTCAAGGACGCCGTTAAGGAATGCCGTTACGATGTCCATTTGTTTTACTACCCATCCTTTGATGGCGGCTCCCGCGAATAGGGTTCGCTGCGTCGTTGGCTTCACCATAGGGGCAAACAGCTCCTTGAAGTCCACCTTCTCCTTCTGCTGGTACCCCTTGGCTACAAGCCTAGACTTGTAGCGCTCGATCTTGCCGTCGGCATCCGACTTGATTTTGAAGAGCCACTTGGACGTTATCGCCGTACGCCCCTCCGGTAGCTCCACCAATTCAAACGTGTCATTCTCCTCGATGCTCTTCAGCTCACTCTCCATGGCCTTCTTCCACTCCTCAGCATCACTACTCTCCAAAGCCTCCTTGAGAGTTGCTGGTTCTCCCGGCATCTCCACCGGAGAGAAGAACGCAGCACACTCCTCGTAGTCACTCTCCTCGTCGTCTCCGACCATCATTGCCGCTCCGGCCAGGGCTGTCTTGCCCTGCTTTCCCGGCGCATCATAGGTCAGCCTATTAGGGGGTTGAACTCTCCTCTTCCCCCTTCCTTCCTCCTCAGCTGCAGGGACTTGAAGGCCTTGGCGTTGCTGCGGTGTGGCTCGAATCCGTGGAGCACTCGTAGTACGGGAAGGGAGTGACGGTGCACGCTCGCTCACTTGCTGCACCTCCTCCTCTTCTTCCTCTGCATCATTGGCCTCCTCTCCCCCATTCACAAGGGAGGATTGCCTTGTGGTTGTGCTGCCGCTGCTCAGCTCCAAAGGCAGCTCCACATGCTCCAAACCGGAACTCTTCACCTCCCCAAACCGCACGCCTATCTTCGCCTCATTCTCCGCCTTCCAATCCTTGTACATGAAGTTCTCCATGAACTTGCAGTCCCTGCTCACCAAGAACTTCTTGGTGAATGGGTCCCAAAGAAGCCATCCCTTGCTGTTTTGAGCCATGCCCAAGTGCACGGCCCACACCGCCTTGGCACCAAGCTTGTTGTGCCGAAGATGCTTAGGCACGAGCGCCATGCACATGCACCCGAACACCCGAAGCATATCCACCTTTGGCTTCCTTCCTAGCCACTCCACATAGGGCACCCATTTGTCTGCTCCCACATGAGTCAAGGCTCTGTTCTTGGCCACACACGCGCTCCGCACCGCATCAGGCCAGAAATATTCGGGTAGCCCGGCTTCAATGAGCAACCCGCGTGCCGCCTCCGTGATTGTGCGGTTCGCTCGCTCGGCGATGCCGTTCATTGCAGGGGAGTATGGCATGGTGAGGGAGTGCCGAATACCATTCTTCTTCAGCCACAACCCAAACTCCTTGCTCAGGAACTCTCCCCCTCGATCGGTGCGGATTGACTTGACTAGACGGTCTTGTTGCCGCTCCACCATCGGGAACCAATCCGTCTTCAACGTTTCAGCCACGTCGCTCTTCTTGGCCAGCACATACACCCAAGTCATGCGGGTGTAGACGTCGACAATGGTGAGAAAATACTCAGCTCCAGCAGCTCCAAGCTTCAGGGTGTTGGTGCAACCCTACGGTTTGCACTCGGCTTGTTGTCCGTGTGCGTGAATGTGTGTGTGTATGGAATGGTATGAGGGCATGGGATAATATATATTTCATGCTTATAATTGTGTGTGAATGTTGAGTCATGATGTCGAGTGTGTGTGTCGAGTCAATAGCGAGTTATCGCTAGACGCGTGTTACGCGGTCGTTTGTGTCTCGCGCGCGGTTTCTATTTTGTCGTGCGCGGTTTCTATTTTGTCCTGTGTCGAACGTTCGGCGTGTCGCAGGTGTGTGCAGCAGACCCATCAAGAACTCAAGGATGAGTTTGTGATGAAGAGCCCGAGCCTTGGTGACAAGCCTCAAGTGATTTCGAAGCTTGCCAAAAGGGTACACCTCAAGATATTGAAGATAGTTACATTACTTTGTGTAGTGTAACATTTCACTTGGTGTAGGCCCTAGTGAAGGGTAGTTTCGAGACCCTTCGTGGTTGGGGACAGTGTGGCACTGTTCCACATCACTGTACCTCGGCTCTTGGGGTTTGTAGGAGCTGGGAGTCATTCCCAACTCGTAACTCTTCCTATCTTGTGTTCTAAGACTATAGTGGCTGCCATAGTACCGTTCGTTCAAACCAACGCTGTGTCGTCAATTCTTTATCAAATCGTGCAATCTAAATTGCTAATTGTAGACGACGTGAAGACGCTCCAGATCCAATTTGAATCAAGTCATTTGCAGCTGTGAGCAGAACGCTATCAACGTTTGAATCCGCTGTGCAGAAATGCGTCTGTGCTCTCTATCTTTCGTTTTAGGCACATTCAAGCCTATTGTGTCTATAAAAAGTGGTATCAGAGCCCCTTGGAGCAGTTTCGACAATGTCTGGACCTGAGGAAAGGGGTGGCAGAGGTGCTGGTGGCAGTGGAGAAGCTCAAGCTCAAGGCCAACCCCGTGATTCAGCCATGGCGCCCATGCAACCAAGTCTTGGCCCACCTAGGGATGAGCCTAGGGTGTTTGGGCTTGACAAGTTCAACGGTGACAACTTTGCTGAATGGTCCTTCAAGATGGAGAACATCTTTGACCACTATGACCTGCTGGAGGTGATGGAAGGAACGGAGAAGCGCCCCGAGAACGACCCGGAGAAGAGCCCGTGGGTGCGGAAGAGCGCACAAGGCTATCTCTTACTTGGGCAAGCGTTGGGGAGCAGTCAGATCCGTCACATCAAGCCATTCCAGCGTGAACCAGAGAAAGGACCAAAGGCATGGGCTGCTCTCAAGGGTGTACATGCTCCTGCAACAGCGGCGGTAGCGGTGGTGTTGGAACGGCAAATGGCGGCACTACGAATTGAAGAAGACGAAGCGGTTGATGAAGGGGTGCAGAAATTCTTCGACTTGTTGACGCGGCTTGAGGGAGCTGATTTGAACTACAGTGAGCTCCAAAAGAAGACCAAGTTGCTGGCCTTACTCCCAGAGTCATGGTCCTCGCTCATCATCAACCTTAATCGCGACTTGCCCCGCCTCTCGCTTGAAGACGTGAAGCGAGCTATCCTTCAAGAGGATTTCCGCCGCCGTGAGTTGGCGAGTGCGGATGGCGCTGGGGCAGCGAGCATCGGCCGTGGATATGGTCGAGGAAGAGGCAGAGGACGAGGGGGAGGAAGGTTTGGTGGCAGCAACTTCGGCGGAAGCCGCAGGAGTGGCGGTTACGGCAGCGACGACAAGAGCTACGGACGCGGTCGCGGCCGATTCGACGGCGAGTGTCACTATTGCCACAAGAGCGGACACATGTGGCGCGACTGCTACAAACTCCCTGATGGTTGGACCCCTGCTCAAGGCCAAGAGGGTAGAGGAGCAGGAGGAGGGAGAGGACGAGGCCGTGGAGGCCGTGGCGGTCGCGGTGGCGGAGCTGCAAACATGAAGAGCGGAGACAACGACAAGGACCCGAGCGACGATCGATACCCGGGTCTATTCTACTTCGTGTCGACGCAAGTACCGGCTGGTCCAGAGAAGGATGAAGGCTTTGAGGAGCCAGCAGCTGTGGGGAAGGTGACCCTACACCCCCTGGACTATTGGGTGATTGATAGTGGCGCTACCTATAGCATGACACCTCGCCCGGACTTGCTCACCGAACTCGAGCCGTCACCGGTGAAGCATGTCACATCGGCTTTGGGGCAGCGAGCAGAGGTGAAAGGCATGGGCAAGGCCATGTTCAAGGGTGCTGATGGGAAGATGGTGGGCCTCAAGAACGTGCTTTGGGTGCCCAGCCTTGCTGCAAACCTGATTTCCGTGCGGCGGTTGGCAAAGGCCGGCATGGACACGAACTCGAAGGGAGCCAAGACCTACACCGCAAGGCTTGGCGATCGAATTCTTTGGGACCTTCATGAGGACAGGGATGTCTACAACGAGATGTGGCAGATCCCAGTGGTCCCTATGCCTAAGGAGAGGCAAGTGGCAGCAAGCATCAGCACCAAGGATGGAGCGGTCGGTAGCGACGATGGCGCGAACGGTCGCGCTAAGGAGAATGAGCTCAAGAAGAGCAAACCTGGAGGGACCAGCAAGTTTAGTGAACCTAAGGAGAGTGGTGCAGCAACCAAGGAGCAGCAAAAGGGTGAGGAGAACCCAGAGGCAGCAGCGGAGGAGGACTACGGAGAGAGTATGTGGGGCGCTATTGCGAGCGCGGCATTCTCCAATCCAACTTCGGCTACGGGGGAGTGTGATTGGCTCACCTTGCATCGGCGCATGGGGCATGTGGCCCTGCCCATCTTGCAGCAGCTAGTGAAGAATGAGATGGTTGCTGGCATACGTGTGAAGGGGGAGCCCGATGAGGTGCTTGGCTGCCCGACGTGCATTCAAGCCAAGTTCACCCGGTTTCCGTTCCCTAGTTCGGAGGCAACGGCAAAGGCACCGCTTGATGAGGTGGTGATGGACGTGGTGGGCCCCCTGAAGCTTGGAGCTGCTGGAGCTGAGTATTTTCTCACCATTGTCGACGTCTACACCCGCATGACTTGGGTGTACGTGCTGGCCAAGAAGAGCGACGTGGCTGAAACGTTGAAGACGGATTGGTTTCCGATGGTGGAGCGGCAACAAGACCGTCTAGTCAAGTCAATCCGCACCGATCGAGGGGGAGAGTTCCTGAGCAAGGAGTTTGGGTTGTGGCTGAAGAAGAATGGTATTCGGCACTCCCTCACCATGCCATACTCCCCTGCAATGAACGGCATCGCCGAGCGAGCGAACCGCACAATCACAGAGGCGGCACGCGGGTTGCTCATTGAAGCCGGGCTACCCGACTATTTCTGGCCTGATGCGGTGCGGAGCGCGTGTGTGGCCAAGAACAGAGCCTTGACTCATGTGGGAGCAGACAAATGGGTGCCCTATGTGGAGTGGCTAGGAAGGAAGCCAAAGGTGGATATGCTTCGGGTGTTCGGGTGCATGTGCATGGCGCTCGTGCCTAAGCATCTTCGGCACAACAAGCTTGGTGCCAAGGCGGTGTGGGCCGTGCACTTGGGCATGGCTCAAAACAGCAAGGGATAGCTTCTTTGGGACCCATTCACCAAGAAGTTCTTGGTGAGCAGGGACTGCAAGTTCATGGAGAACTTCATGTACAAGGATTGGAAGGCGGAGAATGAGGCGAAGATAGGCGTGCGGTTTGGGGAGGTGAAGAGTTCCGGTTTGGAGCATGTGGAGCTGCCTTTGGAGCTGAGCAGCGGCAGCACAACCACAAGGCAATCCTCCCTTGTGAATGGGGGAGAGGAGGCCAATGATGCAGAGGAAGAAGAGGAGGAGGTGCAGCAAGTGAGCGAGCGTGCACCGTCACTCCCTTCCCGTACTACGAGTGCTCCACGGATTCGAGCCACACCGCAGCAACGCCAAGGCCTTCAAGTCCCTGCAGCTGAGGAGGAAGGAAGGGGGAAGAGGAGAGTTCAACCCCCTAATAGGCTAACCTATGATGCGCCGGGAAAGCAGGGCAAGACAGCCCTGGCCGGAGCGGCAATGATGGTCGGAGACGACGAGGAGAGTGACTACGAGGAGTGTGCCTTCGCGTTCTTCTCTCCGGTGGAGATGCCGGGAGAACCAGCAACTCTCAAGGAGGCTTTGGAGAGTAGTGATGCTGAGGAGTGGAAGAAGGCCATGGAGAGTGAGCTGAAGAGCATCGAGGAGAATGACACGTTTGAATTGGTGGAGCTACCGGAGGGGCGTACGGCGATAACGTCCAAGTGGCTCTTCAAAATCAAGTCGGATGCCGACGGCAAGATCGAGCGCTACAAGTCTAGGCTTGTAGCCAAGGGGTACCAGCAGAAGGAGAAGGTGGACTTCAAGGAGCTGTTTGCCCCTGTGGTGAAGCCGACGACGCTGCGAACCCTATTCGCGGGAGCCGCCATCAAAGGATGGGTAGTAAAGCAAATGGACATCATAACGGCATTCCTTAACGGCATCCTTGAGGAGGAGATTTTTATGGCGCAGCCAGAGGGGTTTGATGATGGTAGTGGCAGAGTGTGGAAGCTGAAGAAGGCCCTCTATGGGCTGAAGCAGGCCCCTAGGCAATGGTACATGAAGCTGTGCGAAGTGTTGGAGGGGATCGGCTTCACTCCCTCAACGGCCGATCACTCCTTGTTCATGCTTGGCGAGGGGGAGCAGAGGAGTTTCATGGTGGTTTATGTGGATGACATCCTCATTTTCTCACCCTCTTCTGACCTTGTGAAGGAGGTGATGCTGAAGCTTCAAGACAAGTTCAAGTGCAAGGCCCTTGGTGACGTGAGCTTCTACCTTGGGCTCCACATCGAACGAGATGTGGAGAAGCGGTGCATGCGGGTGCATCAACGAAAGTACCTGGAGGCATTGGCTTCCAACTTTGGGCAGAGTGAAGGCCATGTGGCTACACCCTTTCCCTCTGGGTTCAAGTGTGTGAAGGGACCAGAGGAGGAGAGCGTTGGTGAAGAGGAGAGGCGCCGATTTCACTCGTTGGTGGGCAGCCTCATGTATGCGGCGGTAAACACCCGACCGGACGTCGCGTTTGCTACCGGGCAGCTGGCTAGGGTTGTGCAATGCCCTAATGAGGAGCAGGTAGCAGCTGGAATGAGGGTGGCCAAGTATCTTGGCCAAACACCGACCGTTGGGCTGCAATACTCGGCGGCGGCACAAAGGCGCCAAAAGGGCGCGGATGGTGTTGAACCCGGGCGTTTGTTCCTCACCGCCTACTCGGATGCTTCATATGCATCAGAACCAGAGGACATGACAAGTGTGGGAGGCTTCATATGCTGTGTTGGTGGAGGCCCAACTTCTTGGGAGAGCAAGAAGCAGGTTGACCAAGCTTTGAGCTCGGTGGAGTCCGAGTACATGGCACTCTTCCGTGCCGTACGGGAGATTGTGTGGCAGCGGCGTTTGTTGGCTGAATTGGGGGAGGAGCAGCAAGGACCTACCCCACTGTACTGTGACAGCCAGGGTGCCATTGCTCTTGCTAAGAACCCTGTGTTGCATGGACTCACGAAGCACATGAGGGTGAAGTGGCATTGGACGAGGAGCATGGTAACCGCGGATGAAGTTGAGTTGCGCTACGTGAAGACCACGGGGCAGCCGGCTGACATGATGACCAAGAGGCTGGTGGAGCAGCAGCATTGGAAGTGTTGCAAGCTGGCTGGGATGGCTCTGAACTGAGAGAGCAACATATCCTAAGGCCAACAATCCGAGGGGGAGTTTGTTGGTGCAACCCTACGGTTTGCACTCGGCTTGTTGTCCGTGTGCGTGAATGTGTGTGTGTATGGAATGGTATGAGGGCATGGGATAATATATATTTCATGCTTATAATTGTGTGTGAATGTTGAGTCATGATGTCGAGTGTGTGTGTCGAGTCAATAGCGAGTTATCGCTAGACGCGTGTTACGCGGTCGTTTGTGTCTCGCGCGCGGTTTCTATTTTGTCGTGCGCGGTTTCTATTTTGTCCTGTGTCGAACGTTCGGCGTGTCGCAGGTGTGTGCAGCAGACCCATCAAGAACTCAAGGATGAGTTTGTGATGAAGAGCCCGAGCCTTGGTGACAAGCCTCAAGTGATTTCGAAGCTTGCCAAAAGGGTACACCTCAAGATATTGAAGATAGTTACATTACTTTGTGTAGTGTAACATTTCACTTGGTGTAGGCCCTAGTGAAGGGTAGTTTCGAGACCCTTCGTGGTTGGGGACAGTGTGGCACTGTTCCACATCACTGTACCTCGGCTCTTGGGGTTTGTAGGAGCTGGGAGTCATTCCCAACTCGTAACTCGTCCTATCTTGTGTTCTAAGACTATAGTGGCTGCCATAGTACCGTTCGTTCAAACCGACGCTGTGTCGTCAATTCTTTATCAAATCGTGCAATCTAAATTGCTAATTGTAGACGACGTGAAGACGCTCCAGATCCAATTTGAATCAAGTCATCTGCAGCTGTGAGCAGAACGCTATCAACGTTTGAAGCCGCTGTGCAGAAATCCGTCTGTGCTCTCTATCTTTCGTTTTAGGCACATTCAAGCATATTGTGTCTATAAAACAGGGGGCCCACCACGTCCATCACCACCTCATGAAGCGGTGCCTTTGCCGTTGCCTCCGAACTAGGGAACGGAAACCGGGTGAACTTGGCTTGAATGCACGTCGGGCAGCCAAGCACCTCATCGGGCTCCCCCTTCACACGTATGCAGCAACCATCTCATTCTTCACTAGCTGCTGCAAGATGGGCAGGGCCACATGCCCCATGCGCCGATGCAAGGTGAGCCAATCACACTCCCCCGTAGCCGAAGTTGGATTGGAGAATGCCGCGCTCGCAATAGCGCCCCACATACTCTCTCCGTAGTCCTCCTCCGCTGCTGCCTCGGGGTTCTCCTCACCCTTTTGCTGCTCCTTGGTTGCTGCACCACTCTCCTTAGGTTCACTGAACTTGCTGGTCCCTCCAGGTTTGCTCTTCTTGAGCTCATTCTCCTTAGCGCGACCGTTCGCGCCATTGTCGCTACCGACAGCTCCATCCTTGGTGCTGATGCTTGCTGCCACTTGCCTCTCCTTAGGCATAGGGACCACTGGGATCTGCCACATCTCGTTGTAGACATCCCTGTCCTCATGAAGGTCCCAAAGAATTCGATCGCCAAGCCTTGCGGTGTAGGTCTTGGCTCCCTTCGAGTTCGTGTCCATGCCGGCCTTTGCCAACCGCCGCACGGAAATCAGGTTTGCAGCAAGGCTGGGCACCCAAAGCACGTTCTTGAGGCCCACCATCTTCCCATCAGCACCCTTGAACATGGCCTTGCCCATGCCTTTCACCTCTGCTCGCTGCCCCAAAGCCGATGTGACATGCTTCACCGGTGACGGCTCGAGTTTGGTGAGCAAGTCCGGGCGAGGTGTCATGCTATAGGTAGCGCCACTATCAATCACCCAATAGTCCAGGGGGTGTAGGGTCACCTTCCCCACAGCTGCTGGCTCCTCAAAGCCTTCATCCTTCTCTGGACCAGCTGGTACTTGCGTCGACTCGAAGTAGAATAGACCCGGGTACCGATCGTCGCTCGGGTCCTTGTCGTTGTCTCCGCTCTTCATGTTTGCAGCTCCGCCACCACGGCCGCCACGGCCTCCACGGCCTCCACGGCCTCTTCCTCTCCCTCCACCTGCTCCTCTACCCTCTTGGTCTTGAGCAGGGGTCCAACCATTAGGGAGCTTGTAGCAATCGCGCCACATGTGTCCGGTCTTATGACAATAATGGCACTCGCCATCGAATCGGCCGCGACCGCGCCCGTAGCTCTTGTCGTCGCTGCCGTAACCGCCACTCCCGCGGCCTCCACTGAAGTTGTCGCCACCAAACCTTCCTCCCCCTCGTCCTCTGCCTCTTCCTCGGCCATATCCACGGCCGACGCTTTCTTCCCTAGCGCCATCCGCACTCGCCAACTCACGGCGGCGGAAGTCCTCTTGTAGGATTGCGCGTTTCACGTCTTCTAGCGAGAGACGGGGCAGGTCACGGTTCAAGTTGATGATGAGCGAGGACCACGACTCGGGGAGTAGGGCCAGCAACTTGGTCTTCTTCTGGAGCTCACTGTAGGTCAAATCAGCTCCCTCAAGCCGCGTCAACAAGTCGAAGAATTTCTGCACCCCGTCTTCCACGGGTTCATCTTCCTCAATTCGTAGCGTCGCCATTTGCCGTTCCAACACCACAGCTACCGCCGCTGTTGCAGGAGCGTGTACACCCTTGAGAGCAGCCCATGCCTTTGGTCCCTTCTCTGGTTCACGCTGGAATGGCTTGATGTGACGGATCTGGCTGCTCCCCAACGCTTGCCCAAGTAAGAGATAGCCTTGTGCGCTCTTCCGCACCCACGGGCTCTTCTCCGGGTCGTTCTCGGGACGCTTCTCCGTTCCTTCCATCACCTCCAGCAGGTCATAGTGGTCGAACACCTTCTCCATTCTGAAGGACCATTCAGCAAAGTTGTCGCCGTTGAACTTGTCAAGCCCGAACACTCTTGGTTCGTTCCTAGAAGGTCCAAGAGTCGGTTGCACGGGCGCCACGGCTGACTCACGGGCTTGGCCTTGTGCTTGGGCATCTCCATTGCCACCAGCACCTCTGCCACCCCTTTCCTCAGGTCCAGCCATTGTCGAAACTGCTCCAAGGGGATCTGATACCACTTGTTATAGTCACAGTAGGCTCCAATGTGCCTAAAACGAAAGATAGAGTGCACAGTCGGATTTCTGCACAGCGGCTTCAAACGTTCATAGCGTTTTGGTCACAGCTTCAAATGACTTGATTCAACTTGGATCTGGAGCGTCTTATTGTCGCCTACAATAGGCAATTTAGATCGCACGATTTCACCAAGTATTGACGACACAGCGTTAGTTTGAACGAACGGCACTATGGCAACCACTATAGTCTTAGAACACAAGATAGAAAGAGTTAGGAAGAGTTACGAGTTGGGAATGACTCCCAGCTCCTACAAACCCCAAGAGCTGAGGTACAGTGATGTGGAACAGTGCCACACTGTCCCCAACCACGAAGGGTCTCGAAACTACCCTTCACTAGGGCCTACACCAAGTGAAATGTTACACTACACAAAGTAATGTAACTATCTTCAATATCTTGAGGTGTACCCTTTTGGCGAGCTTCGAAATAACTTGAGGCTTGACACCAAGGCTCGGGCTCTTCATCACAAACTCATCCTTGAGTTCTTGATGGGTCTGCTGCACACATCTGCGACACGCCGAACGTTCGACACAGGACAAAATAGAAACCGCGCACGACAAAATAGAAACCGCGCTTAGACACAAACGACCGCGTAACACGCGTCTAGCGATAACTCGCTATTGACTCGACACACACACTCGACATCATGACTCAACATTCACACACAGTTATAAGCATGAAATATATATTATCCCATGCCCTCATACCATTCCATACACACACACATGCACGCACACGGACAACAAGCCGAGTGCAAACCGTAGGGTTGCACCAACAAGTAACACCCGAAGAGTAGTCATCTTCGGGGTCGGGGCGAAGGTCTAGAAGAAGTCAACTTTCTCACGCTGACTGAAACCCCTAGCTTCAAAGCGCGCCTTGAACACAGGCGGTGAATCAGGCGGTCGCTTCATCTTGAAGAGGCACATGCCATCGACAACGTTCGCCCTAGCAGGGGGAAATGCATCGACGTACGTGCCTGTGGATCTCCAAGACGCTAGCTCTGCATCCATAGCCGCTTTCCACTAGGAGGCCTACTTCCCGGACACTGCCTCACCGTACATGCGAGGTGTCGGTATGTCAAGGGCGTCGGGGTCTCCCTCAAGGGAAAGCAGCATGGCCGCAGAGACAGGAGGAAGCGGTTGCCAAGAACTCCAGCTCAAACTGCCTGTCCTCTAGGACATCACAGCCAAGGGCAGACTCACCCCTGACGGACAGAGGACGGGGAGGTGGAGCAGCCACCACACACGTGGCGTAGTCAAGACGGCAGGTAGAAGCAAAGTCAGCGACAGCGGCAGTAAGAGCCGAGACAAATGACGGAGAGGCACGGGGGTCGGTGACAAGAGAGGCGAGAACACGAGAGACAACAGGGCGAGCAGCACGGTAGTAGTCAGTGATAGGGTGAGAGGAAACGGTGAGAGACGACTCAGGAGGTGAGGGGAGAACAGACGCAGGCGGAGAACGACGAGGACTAGAACGAAACAAGACCATGCGGAGGTTGGCAAGAGGAGACGAGGGGCGAGCACGCGGAGGACAACGACTTGTGAGAGTACGACGCTTTATGCTGGCTTTGCTAGCTTGCCTGTACTTTATTATGCTATATCTAGCTTGGGTTTATTTTATCATGCATAGATATGCTTGATAACCTAGGTTAGGTGCATTCCTATAATTTATTATAGTTATAGCACCGAACCAGGTTACGTGTACCGAACTCAAGCCTATTCGGTTTCCACCGAATTGCTTTCTACCGAGTTTGGCAAGGTTCTGTTCGGGACGCTTCGCGACCCTCGGAACATTCGCGTAACACCTGGGTTACCTGCCTTGTGTCGAGCCTATATATATTGTCGCATGAAACATGAAAGTAAGAGGAGTTTCTGTTTCAAGCGACGGGAGGTGTAGAAGTTCGGAGGGAGGGCAGCCCTATCGGTGCAATCCGTAGCGAAGCAATAAGAGCAGGGAACGAGATAGCTGGATTCAAACAGGTGGAGCGGTACCGAATGGAGCACAGGAGCATGCAGACGTCGCGCGCGTACAGCGATGGCAGCAAGGCTGGGGTTTCACGTGAACCACAGAGGATGGGAAGAAGGGAACGGTGGAAGGTGGCACGGACGGTGTGGATACAATCTGTACATATGTGGGCTGATGAGCGGTTGCGATGCAGTGAATGTCGGATGATGCATGGTTTGCTTGCTATGTGTGTGTTTGGTGCTGGCGTGTGTGTGCAGGTTTTCGCTTGACCCCACGCCTCCTGCAAGAAGTCCGCGCTAGCCAAGAATAGCCTTGTACATAGGTAGCTAGCTTGCACTAGACTCCTTGCTTGTTTGTTTGTTTTCTCGTATAGTGGAGTGGTGTGTTTGCTATCTTCCTAGCAGAGCCAGCCTGAGTGTGAGAAGCCTGTCGTTAGATCAGAGGACTATTCGAAAAACAAACAAGGATGGGCGGTTAAGCTGTTCTGTAGTGGAATAGTCCTAGCAAAGCAATGGACACTATCAGGACGGGACGAGAGCCACGGGGAGAAGCGCCAAGCGCGACAGAGGCAGGAAGGGTCTCGATCGGGACCGAGTCCGATCGCAGTGAGGTGTATCGTCCGCTGCCGCGCCGGCATAGCCAGGGGGATCTGCTGGGTACTCAGTCGGAGGAGTCCCGCAAAGCACTTGGCGAAGGAGAGAACCGGCGCCTACAGCGGACTGGTTCGGTCGAACGCATAAGGTGGACGGAAGATGATGAGCTCCGCGGAGTCACCATGCGTGCGGCAAGGTCGACAGGAGCCACGAAGTGGGAACCGCTGATGCAGGCGAACGAGCGCTGGCGCTACACGAATCTGCCGGAAATTAAGGTGCCGGAGAGATTCACGGGGCAGCCTGGCAGCGGGGCGGATCTCCGCAACTACCTGATGCAGATAGACAACGTGCGGCACCGCTGGACGCGAGACGGCTTGGAAGCGGAGGAATTCTTCCGCGGCCTCTCGAACACCTTAGCGGGCGAGGCCGAGACGTACTATCGCATCACGAAGGCGGACCTGCTAAACAAGTACAAGTACATGGGGAGCGACGACTGGGGAATCGTCGAAGAATTCCTGGAGAACCTGAAGCGGCAGTTCCCGGTGCAGACGCCTGAGAAGATACGCGAGTTTGCGTTCTTCGAACGGAAAGGGGAAGAATCCCTGTTGGGGTACTATGGAAGGCTACGAGAGCTCGCGGTGGACCTGGAATGCACGAATGAACGCCGGCTGATCGGAAAATTTCTGGGAGGACTGGAGCAGAGCATGGTGAAAGAGCTGCGAAGCAAGGTGTTCGAAATGGGGCGAGAAGCCTCTCTCCAGCAAGTCTACGAGGTGGCATGCCGATACGAAATGGGGCTGAAATTGTACGAATTGGAGAGAGCTGAGACTAGAGGAGGAGAGAGGCGACGAGGAGTATGGGTGGCCAACACAACGCCGGAGCAGACGCGGCGAGAAGAGGGAGGCAGCGGAGATCGGCGCAAGTGTCATCGATGCGGTCAGCCAGGACACATCCAGCGCGACTGTAGCCAGGCACCGCGCTGTGACACATGCGGAGAAGTGGGACACCTGCGTCGGAAATGCCCTCGCACGCCAACCTGCAAGCACTGCGGGAAGAGAGGGCACAAGGAGGCCGACTGCTACTCGAAGAAGCCGCCTAAAGGAAGAAGCAAGACAAGGGGCGAGATTGAAGAGGAGATGCGGAAGCTGCGAGCACAGCTGGAGGATCTGGGGGAGGAGGAAAAGCCGGCCGAGGCTTTCTATATTGGAGCGGAAGACGATGACGAGACTGGCAGCCAAGCTTCCTTCCAGCTCATGGCGAGACTGTCAAACATCATACATGTTACATTTCTGTAGGCTATAGTGGGTTTAGCCTTAGGGGGTACACAATTCTAGGTTTTCCTACTTGTACTCTCATTCTTTCTAGTCCAACCACTCTTCTCATTCTAACATGGCATCAGGAGCCTATGTTAGGAACCTAGGACCACCGAGTACTAAGGGCCCGCCCTTCCGCTAGCGCCCTCGAGCGCCTTCTCACTTTAGCGCCCTCGCGCGCCTCGCTGTCCGTGCGCCCTCGCGCGCCTCGTTTTCTGGTCGCGTCGCCCACTAGAAGCCCGCGCGCGGCCCTTTTTTTTGCCCGCGGGCGGCCTCGTTTTTTGCCCGCGCGACCCCCTAGCCGCCCACGCCGTCGACGCCGCCCACGCGTAGCCCGCCATGGCCTCGCGCGGCCCCTAGAGCAGCTCGCCAGCTGCCCGTCGACCGGTGCGCGCCGCCACCTAGCCCAAGCAGGCCGCCGCCCGTGCGTAGGTCGCCGCCCACGCGTAGGCCACAGCCAGCCCGTAGGCCGCCACCTCGATCCGCGCGCCGGCCCACTCTCTCTGCCGAGCCACGCAGCGCAGTCCTGCCCGAGCCGCGCCGCCCGAGTCGCGCCGCCCGAGTCGTGCCGCCCTGACCGAGCCGCGCCGCCCCACCCGCAGCAACTGCTGTTCCTGTTCCTGCCGTTACAGCTGTCCTTACTGCTACAGCTGCTCCTGCTACTGCTCTTACTGCTACTGCTACTGCTGCCACTATGGCTACACCCACAGTTCTCTCTTTCGATGCTGAGGGCCGTCCGCTCCAGTATGAAGCTTGGCTCGACGATCTCCACCTTTTCCTCCAGATCACTGCTAAGGAGGATGTCTCGCTGTATGACCACGCGTCCGGAACCGCTCTAGCACCTGCTGACACTGCTGACAGTACAGCTCGCTCCCAGTGGCAGACTCGTGACGCCCACGCTCGCCTAGCCATTTGCAGCCACCTGCCGTTAGATGAGCGCGCACACTTCGGCCAGCACAAGACTGCTAAGGCACTGTACGATGCAGTCGTCGCTCGCTAATCCTCGCCTGCCTCTGCTACGATAGGCCGTCTCTCGCTGCCCTATCTTTTCCCCGATCTCGCCGCCTTTCCCACAGTCGCTGACCTCATTACCCACCTCCGCACTAGTGACACTCGCTACCGCGCCGCCCTTCCTGCTGAGTTCCTCGCTAAGAACCCCCCCCCCCCGATGTACCTCGTTTTCTACCACCTAGTCACTCGTCTCCCGGACTCTCTTCGCGCAGTCCGGGACACCTTTCTCGCCCTCTGCCCCACCGAACTCACCATTGACCTGCTCGAGAAGCATCTACTTGCAGCTGAGGCTAGCATCAATGCTGTAGGTGCCTCTCGTGGCGACCCCCGCACGCCCTTCTTAGACGGGTGTTCCCCTCCCCCCCTTCTCCCCTCGGTTGCCTCTGCTGCCGCTGTCGACTTCCTTGGTGCTGAGGACGTCGGGGCTGCGTCTGCTCCTAGCTGGAGGCGCAAGGGCGGCAAGGGCAAGGGGGGTAAGGGTGGTGGTGGTGTCAGCGGGGGAGGTGGAGGTGGAGGTGGAGGTGGCGGTGGGGGCGGTGGGGGTGGTGGCGGTGGTGGGGGTGGTGGCGGGGCTGGGGGGGTGGGTGGCAGCGGCGGGGGTGGTGTCGGCAGTGGTGGTGGAGGAGGCCGGGGTGGAGGTGGTGGTGGTGGAGGCAGTGGGCGTGGGGGCGGCGGCTCGGGTGGTGGTCGGGGTGGACCGGCGCAACGTGGAGGCTCGGGTGGTGTCCAGCGCCAGCAGCAGCGTCTTGGAGAGACCCCGTCGTCCCAGCAGCTTCGTGATTGGTACTCTCAGCATGGAGGGTCTGGGGGCGGGGGTACCTGCACGTATGTCATCCGCACAGGTGACCGCGCTGGTCAGACGTGTGGGAGGTTCCACACGCCACACCGCTGCTTCTTCCGTCTCGACGACGCCTGGCGTGCACAGTTCCCTGAGGCCTCTGAGCTGCCCCGCTGGGCTGATCTGCTTAAAAAGAACATTGATGTCTTTGCACTTGACTTTGATGTTATCCTTGGAGCCATGTATGCATTGACTATTAGTGTTGAGGGTGACTGTTACTTGTGTGTGCCACCAGACCCAGGCATTGCGACCAGTGAGGCTGCCGCTCTAGGTGCTAGTGTGTCTGCTGCCCCAGGTCCTGGTGAGGCTGCTGCTCTAGATGCAGGTGTGTCTGCTGCTTCAGGTACTTGTGAGTCTGCGCCTTCAGGTACTGCATCTACTGAGGCACTGCACACCTTCACACTGGACTCCGGTGCTTCCCGCTGTTTCTTTCGCGACCGCACTGCCCTCGAGCAGCTCCCTAGGCCGGTTGCTGTCTCCCTGGCTGACCCCTCCGGGGGTCCGGTCCTTGCGACCTCCACCACTGCCCTCCCTTGTCCTGCTGTCCCGTCCGGCACCCTGTCGGGCCTTTACCTCCCCTCGTTCTCTATGAACTTGGTGGCGGGTTCCGTGCTCCAGGATGCGGGTGTTCACCAGTTCACCCCTGCCTACGAGCGTGTGACACACTGCACGTGTGCCCAGACGGGTCGACACCTGGCTACCTTCACTCGGCAGCCGGGGTCGGACTTGTACACACTGACCGCTGAGTCCCCTCAGGTAGCGGCGTCTGCGTCTGCATCAGGTCAGTTGTCCGCCCCCTGCTCGTGTCGCACCCTGTCGCACCGGACGGTCCTCTGGCACCACCGCCTTGGGCACCCTTCGATGCAGCGCCTTCGTGGCATGCACTCCCGTTACCTTGTCTCTGGTCTCCCCAGGTCACTGCCTCCCCTGCCACCGTCCCCTGCCCCTCCTTGTCTTCCCTGTGTCGAGGGGCGCCAGCGTGCCACCCCTCACTCCTCTGAGTTTCCCCCGACGGAGGCCCCTCTGCAGACCCTTCACATGGACGTGTGGGGCCCAGCCCGCGTCCGTGGACAGGGAGGAGAGCGCTACTTCCTGCTGGTAGTTGACGACTACACGCGGTACACCACAGTCTTCCCCTTGCGCACCAAGGGAGAGGTCCCTGCTGTTTTGATCCCTTGGATCCGCGCTACCCGTCTCCAGCTGGAGAGGCGCTTTCGCACGGACCTTCCCGTCCTGCGACTGCACTCTGACAGAGGTGGTGAGTTGTCCTCCGGTCTCTTGGAGACCTTCTGTCAGGGGGAGGGCATTCGCCAGACGTTCACGCTTCCGGCTTCTCCTCAGCAGAATGGGGTTGCTGAGCGCCGCATTGGCTTGGTCATGGAGGTCGCTCGTACCTCCTTGGTCCATGCGGCTGCCCCCCATTTTCTGTGGCCGTTTGCGGTCCGCTACGCCACGCATCAGCTCAACCTCTGGCCCCGTGTCTCCGTTCCGGAGACCTCGCCGACGCTGCGTTGGACGAGAGAGGTTGGCGATGCGTCTGTGTTCCGGGTCTGGGGATCTCGTGCCTTTGTCCGCGATACGTCCGCGGACAAGCTCTCCGCCCGCGCTGTTCCCTGTGTCTTCCTTGGCTTTGTCCCTGACGCGCCTGGCTGGCAGTTTTACCACCCCACCTCGCACCGTGTCTTCGCCTCTCAGGACGTCACGTTTGACGAGTCGGTCCCCTTCTACCGTCTCTTCCCCTACCGCACTGCCCCGCTCCCCCCTCCGCCGCTCTTCCTCACGCCAGGTGCTGCTTTGGTAGACCCCCTGCCTCCCCAGGGTCCTGCTCCCTCAGGTGTTTCCCAGGTAGACCCGATCGAGCCTGTCGAGGTAGCTGTCGACTCTGGCCCTGCGCGAGGTACTGAGCGTGCTGTGCCTGGTGGTGCTGGGTCTGGGGGTCTTGAGCCTGGGGGTGCTGAGCCTGGGGGTGCGGAGACTGGGGGTGCTGAGCCTGGGGGTGCGGAGACTGCGGGTACTGAGCCTGGGGGTGCTGTGCCTAGGGGTGCTGAGCCTGGAGGTCCTGAGCCTGGGGGTGCTGCGCCTGGGGGCGCTCTCTCTTCCCAGCAGCTGCGTGAGTGGTACTCTCGGTACTGTCGCCGCCGCCGTGGTGCTGTGGGCGCTGGAGGTGCTACTGGAGCTGGAGCTGAGGACGCTGGGCCTAATGGAGTTGGTGTCGCTGCTGACCCTGGTGTTGGCGCTGGAGGTGCTGGAGCCGCTGGTCCTGGAGGTGCTCGTACTGGCGGCACTGGAGCTGCTGGGACTGGGGGTACTACTGGAGCTGCTGGAGGGGCTACTGGTACTGCGGCTGGTGGTGCTGCAGGGGCTGGAGCTGGAGGTGCTGACACTCGTCCTCCTCCTGGTGCTGTAGCCGACGGTGCGGCTGGAGCTAGTGCAGCTGGGGGTACTGGAGTTGGCGCTGCTGGAGCTGCTGGTGGTGCTGCAGGAGTTGGAGCTGCTGCTGGAGGTTCTGGTGCTGTCTCTGCTGGTTCTGGGGGCACTGCTCGGCCGCGGCCGTACTTCGTTCCCCTCCTTCAGCAAGTTCTTGGTCAGCCGCCTCCTCCTTGTCCTGCTCCCTCCTTAGAGTGTCCTCAGCCTGTCCAGTCGCAGTCACAGTTACCGCCTGCCTCGCCACTCCCTGGTCCTTCTCCCTACACTGGTCTGACAGGAGGTCTTACAGAGCGTCGTGAGCCTGAGTCTCGTCCTCTGTCGCCTGCGTCTCGTTCTGCGTCACCTGTTCGTGCTGCTCGCACTGGTCGTCGTGTCACGCGTCAGTGTCCTCCTACTGTCTCAGGCACTCACCAGATGACGCTTCGTCCTTCCACTGCTCCACAGCGTGTCCCTCTGCCTTCTCCTCCTGCGTCCTCCCTTCCTGCCCTTGCTGACCCGGAGTCGGACACTCTTCGTGCTGCTAGTCCTACTGTCACGCGTCTCCTGGCCACTGCTGTCACTGACCCTTCCTTTGAGTCAGCTGCTGCGTCTGCCTTAGTTGCTGAGCTTGTCGACTTTGCTGCTCACTGTCGTCTAGACTACGCTGCGAGTCTTGTTGCTGAGTCTGAGTCTGAGTCTGTCTGTCCTCCGTCCGTCGGGGGTGAGTGTGCTCTTGGCACGGACGTCCTTGAGGACAGGCAGGAGGAGTTTGAGTGCTTTGGTGCTGCTGTACCTCATCTTGTGGCCATGCTGCTTGCCCCTGAGGGAGACCCGGATGCTCCAGACATCCCGACCCCGCGCTCTTACGCTGAGGCGGTCGGGGGTGAGTACTCCTCTCAGTGGCAGTCAGCCATGGACGCAGAGATGGCATCCTGGAAGTCCACTGGCACTTACGTCGACGAGGTTCCCCCTCCTGGGGCGAACATCGTCAGTGGCATGTGGATTTTCAGGGTGAAGCGGCCGCCAGGTTCTCCGCCTGTCTTCAAGGCTCGGTACGTTGCTAGAGGCTTCAGTCAGCGAGAGGGAGTAGACTTCTTCCAGACCTTCTCCCCCACCCCGAAGATGACCACTCTTCGGGTACTGCTGCACGTTGCCGCTCAGCGCGACTACGAGCTTCACTCTCTTGACTTCAGCATAGCTTTCTTGCAGGGCAGCCTGCACGAGGAGATCTGGCTGCGCCGCCCCCCTGGCTTCACTGGGTCGTTCCCTCCTGGTACCCAGTGGAGCCTCCGGCGCCCGGTCTACAGTCTCCGCCAGGCGCCACGTGAGTGGCACGACACACTGAGGACTACACTTGCGGCTCTTGGGTTCGCGCCTTCTACTGCTGACCCGTCGCTGTTTCTACGCACCGACACTTCGCTGCCGCCGTTCTACATCCTCGTGTACGTCGACGACTTGGTCTTTGCCACTGCTGACACTGAGGCTCTCGCCCACGTGAAGTCGGAGCTGCAGAAGAGACACTCGTGCACAGACCTGGGTGAACTGCGCAGCTACCTTGGCTTGTAGATCACCCGGGACAGAGCACGCCGCACCATCACCCTGACTCAGTCACACATGGTGCAGCAGGTCCTTCAGCGCTTCAGCTTCACCTGGTCCTTGGCACAGGCCACTCCTCTGGCTACAGGTCACTCGCTCTCAGCTCCACCTTCGGACGAGTCCGTAGAGCCGAGTGGTCCTTACCCAGAGCTAGTTGGCTGCCTCATGTACCTGATGACTTGCACTCGTCCTGACCTCGCGTACCCTCTTGGTCTTCTAGCTCGCTATGTGGCTCCTGGTTGGCACCGACCTGAGCACATGGCTGCTGCTAAGAGGGTACTGCGCTACCTGTGCAATACATCAGGCATGGGGCTAGTGCTTGGAGGGAAGAGCCCGGTTGTTCTCACTGGTCACTCGGACGCCTCTTGGGTTGACGACCAGGCTACGCAGCGGTCGTCGCAGGGTTACACCTTCAGCCTTGGCTCTGGCTCAGTTTCTTGGCGTTCTACACGCTCGTCTTCAGTTCTCAGCTCCAGTTGTGAGGCTGAGATCTACGCCACAGCCATGGCTGCACAGGAGTTACGCTGGCTCACCTACCTGCTGACCGACTTGGGAGAGGGGCCTCGTTCCCCTCCAGTGCTGTACGTCGACAACAAGGCTACCATTGCCTTGTGTGAGGAGCACAGACTGGAGCACAGAACGAAGCACATCGCTCTGCGTTACTTCCTAGCTCGAGAGTTGCAGCAGCGTGGTCAGCTTCGTCTGCGTTACGTGGCCACTCGGGCCAACACTGCTGATATATTCACCAAGGCACTTCTGGCTGGTGATCATCAGCGTTTCTGCACTATGCTAGGGCTTGTGCCCACTTTTCCTCACTTGCTGTAGGATTTGCTTGTACTGTGATCTATATATATATACCTGCATGTTTGCACTGCTAGGTAGAGATCACTGTGCTGTTTGTGTTGCATATATGCCTCTGCATGTGAACTGGCCTTGTGGCCCTTTGCTTGTGCTCAGTGTGTGTGGTGAATTTGTGATCCACCCTGAGCTTGCTTTGCCTTTCTTGACTGGTCTTGTGACCCCTTTGCTCTCCCCCACTTTGCCTTTGGGGGTGTGTCAAACATCATACATGTTCTGTAGGCTATAGTGGGTTTAGCCTTAGGGGGTACACAACTCTAGGTTTTCCTACTTGTACTCTCATTTTTTCTAGTCCAACCACTCTTCTCATTCTAACAGAGACCCGGGACCCGAAGAGAAGCGGCGCGGCAACGGGGTGAAGGGATCCTGCGGGCAGGCATCCCGGGGAGCCGATGGGTCAAGGAACTGAGGGGCACGGAGGACCCGGACTTCGAAGACTCGGCATACCGCCACCCTAAGGAGCGGAAGGTATGCCAATCCACGGTGCTGGCCGCCGCGAAGGGATCCATCTCAGTGGGCGGTATCCCAGTGGATCTGGCGATTGTCGACACGGGAGCACACCACGTGCTCATAGGCAAAGGGCTCGCGGAGCAGATGAGGCTCCACGAAGACGGACGTCTGCTGGAAAGGGGGTTCTCAGTCATGACAGCGGAGGGAGGCGAGCCGAAGTGGCTACCGCGCACACGAAGCAGAGTGCAGATCGTGCTCAAACCAGGGGAGAAAGACGAGTGCCGAGTGAAGCTGTTGTGCGGAGTAACGGAGTCCGAAGACTACGATCTGCTTGTGGGGATGCGGCTGCTGTACGCGGTGGGCGCTACGATCTGCACTTGGCAGGAGAAGGTGGTGTATCGCCCACAATTCTGGGATCCAAGGGGGCCAAGAGGGACGCTGCCGGTGCGCTTCGTTTACCAAGAGCCGAAGGCGGCATACCAGGCGCGCCTGGTGGACCTGGAAGACCAATTCGGAGAAATGAGTTGGTACGAGGCAGAAGCGGAACTGGAGGTGCGCAAGCGCCGAGAAGTGTGGGCGGAGAGGAAGGCGGTGATACCGGGAGAGCTGCTGGACAAACGCATCCTACAGAGGCCAGTCCGGATGTTGGAATTGTTCGGCGGGCTGGGCACAGGGTTGGCCGCCGCACTGAAAGCAGGCTGGCGGATCGAGAAATGGAGCTAAGTGGAGGCAAACCCGAGGGTGCGTGAGATCGCACGACATCACGTGGAGATGCTCCAGCGGACTTACCCGGGGCAGATACTCGACGGAGCTACCGAGGGGAACTGGGAGAGCGCGGTGCATGACGTACAAGGAATCACAGAGACGCAAGTGGCGAGATGGGGAAGAGTGGACGTGCTCATCGCCGGGTGGGAATGCCAGGGCGTGTCGTGGGCAGGCCTCGGAGAGGCCATGGAGGATGAACGGACAGCGCTGTTCGAACACCTGGTGAGCATCATGAAGATGGTGTACAAGCAGCACGGAGAGTACCTATACGTGCTGGAAAACCTGAATTTCGCGGCGGACCCTCGAGAAAACGTGCGGGCGGCGCACGAACGAGTGAGCACGGTGCTGGGGGTAGGGATGGCAATGGACGCGGCCCAAGCAGGATCACGAGGACATTGTGATCGACGGTACTGGCAGAACGGCATCTCGGAGGAGCGCCTGAGGCTGGAATTGTCTAAGCTGGAAAGGCCAGCGGGACGCCTGGTCAGGGACATATTGGAACCAAATGGGGCCGAAGCGCCGGTGCTGTATCCAGATCACCCAGCGCAGTACCCTTGCAATGAGCCAAGAGAGCCGAGGCAGGCATGGCCGACACTGGTGGCCCACTATGGGTCGCACGCGTTTCAGATGAAGGCAGGAGTGCCCGGGCCAGGAATGGTCCAGAACCTGAGGACGAGGGAGTGGGGAGAGCCGACCGCGCTGGAGCGAGAGCTAGCCATGGGCTTCCTGCCAGGGGAAACGGCAGCGCCAGGAGTCAGAGAATGGGAACGCCAGTGAGCTCTGGGGCAAGGGATGGACGTGCAGGCCATGGAGTGGCTATTGCATACGGTGGAAGTACAGCTGCTGCTCTGGGACATGGACACCAGGGTGGAGGAAAAGGAGTGGTGGGCAGAAGGAGGTGAGGAGAACAGCGAGGCGCAACTGCAGCTCAAAGCAGAGAAGCGCAAACTGGAAGCACTGCTGGAAAGCGAGGAGGCAATCAGGAAAGGAGGATGGCCCCCAGGGGAGGACAGAGAGGCGGTACACAGTCGACTGGCGAAGCGGGGCTGTGCGCAATCATACATGGTGCTGGAAGCGCTGGCATGAGAGGCACCTGCAGAGCAAGCTGCCGCAGGATCCGGGCCAGATGAGGGGGCATGGACCATCGGAACAGGGCTGACAGCGGAGTAAGCAGATCGCATGCGAGAGATGTTGAAACGACACAGGAGAGGAGTACATCCACGTCTTCTTCTGCTTCGGCTTCTCCCTTCACCCACCGCAGTACATCCGCATTCTCCCACGTCTTCTTCTGCTTCGGCTTCTCCCTTCACCCACCGCAGTACATCCGCATCCTCCCACACATCTTTGGGCCCCTTTCCTCGGTGCTTTGCATCGTCTGAGTCCCGCATTCCGCTGGCCATTGCCACGAGGCATGCCGCTGGCGAGCTGCTCTCCGGTGGGGGAGGGTTCCTTGATAGCCCATCCACGTGTTGGAGTGTCTTGCCCGGGCGGTGCCGTATCTTGAACTCGTATTCTTGCAGCCTCGTTGCCCACCTCGCGTTCCTTCCCGTCAGCGTCTGGTTCGTCAACAGCCAGGTCAGGGGCTGATGGTCGGTTACCAACGTAAATGGACTCCCTTGCAGGTACACCCGGAAGTGCTCCACCGCCCACACTGCCACTAGTCCTTCGCCTTCGTATGAGCTGTAGTTCACCTCGGTCGGGCTGCAGCTCCTGCTCGCGAATGCCACCACCCTTTCTCCCCGTTCCGTCTCTTGACACAGCACGGCTTCCATGCCCAGGCTGCTCCAGTCGGTATACAGTACGAAAGGCTTATCCCTCTCAGGGAGCATGAGCACTGGGCCCGTCTTCACTGCTCCCAGTAGGTCCTTCAGTGCCGCGTCTTCCTCCTGTCCCCACTTCCACGCTGTGCTCTCCTTCAGTAGCTGGTTCAGCGCGCTGGCCCTCTTGCTGAAGTTGGGCACGAATCTTCTGTAATAGTTCAGGAATCCCAGAACTGCCCTCAGCCTGCTTCGGTCTGTCGGCACCGCCACCTTGTCCAGCACTGCCACCTTCGCTTCTTGCACCGAGAGGGTCCCATCCGAGACTTCAAACCCCAGGTACTTCACCGTGCTTTCTCCGAACTTGCACTTGCCCGGATGGCATGTCAGGCCTGCGTTCATGATTACCCCCAGAACCCTCTCCACGTCCGCCATGTGTGACTCCTGGTTCTTGCTGAAGATGACCACATCATCGATGTAACATGCTGCGCAGTCGATACCCCTCAGTACCGTATCCATCACTTGCTGGAAGAAGGCCAAGGAGTTGCGCATCCCGAATGGCATTCCGTTCCACTCCCAGAGTCCGTCCACTCCGTGAAACGCCGTTTTGGCGCGGTCCTCTTCCCTGATCTGGATCTGATTGAAGCCCTGCCTCAGATCCAGAGTTGTGAACACCACAGCTCCCACCAGCTTGTCGAATATGTCCTCCGGAGTTGGCATGGGGTACCTGTTCGCCTTGGTTATCTTGTTCAGGTCGCGATAGTCCCCGCACATGCGCCTGGACAGGACTTCTCCTGCTGCATCCTTGCGCGCCGCTATCACGGTCGCCGCCGCGTACTCGGATGTGGATCGCCTTATCAGCCCTGCCTCAAATAACTCCTTGCACTTTTCCTTACACAGCTCCTCGTCCGCCTTTGTCATCCGCCGCTTACGTTGAAAGGTGGGCGTGTCCGAGGTGAGGTCAATCTTCATTTCTCCAATCTTGCTCCTCCCCAACTCTTTCAGCGTGTAGGCGAATGCTCTCCTGTGCCGCTTGAGCATCTCTCGCATGCGATCTGCTTGCTCTGCGGTCAGCCCTGTTCCGATGGTCCACGCCCCCTCATCCGGCCCGGCTCCTGCGGCAGCTTGCTCTGCAGGTGCCTCTCGTGCTGGCCCTTCCAGCACCATGTATAATTGCGCGCAGCCCCGCTTCGCCAGTCGGCTGTGCACCGCCTCTCTATCCTCCCCTGGGGGCCATCCTCCTCTCCTGATTGCCTCCTCGCTCTCCAGCAGCGCCTCCAGTTTGCGCTTTTCTGCTTTGAGCTGCAGTTGCGCCTCGCTGTTCTCCTCACCTCCTTCTGCCCACCACTCCTTCTCTTCCACTCTGGTGTCCATGTCCCAGAGCAGCAGCTGCACTTCCACCGTGTGCAATAGCCACTCCATGGCCTGCACATCCATCCCTTGCCCCAGGGCTCGCTGGCGTTCCCATTCTCTGATTCCTGGTGCTACCGTTGCCCCTGGCAGGAAGCCCATGGCTAGCTCACGCTCCAGCACGGTCGGCGCTCCCCATTCTCTCGTCCTCATATTCTGGACCATTCCTGGTCCTGGCACCCCTGCCTTCATCTGAAACGCATGCGATCCATAGTGTGCCACCAATGTCGGCCATGCCTGCCTCGGCTCTCCTGGCTCGTTGCAGGGGTACTGCGCTGGGTGATCTGGATATAGCACCGGTGCTTCGGCCCTGTTTGGTTCCAGTATGTCCCTGACCAGACGTCCCGCTGGCCTCTCCAGCTTGGACAGCTCCAGCCTCAGTCGCTCTTCCGAGATGCCGTTCTGCCAGTACCGTCGATCGCGATGTCCTCGTGCTCCCGCTTGGGCCGCGTCCATTGCCACTCCTGCCCCTAGCACAGTGCTCACTCGTTCGTGCGCCGCCCGCACGTTTTCTCGTGGATCCGCTGCGAAGTTCAGGTTTTCCAGCACGTACAGGTACTCTCCGTGCTGCTTGTGCACCGACTTCATTATGCGTACTAGGTGCTCGAACAGCGCTGTCCGTTCATCCTCCATGCCCTCTCCGAGGCCTGCCCACGACACGCCCTGGCACTCCCACCCGGCGATGAGCACATCCACTCTTCCCCATTTCGCCACTTGTGCCTCTGTGATTCCTTGTACGTCATGCATCGCGCCTTCCCAGTTTCCCTCGATGGCTCCGTCGAGTATCTGCCCCGGGTAAGTCCGCTTGAGCATCTCTACGTGATGTCGTGCCATCTCACGCTCCCTCGGGTTTGCCTCCACGTAGCTCCATTTCTCGATTCGCCAGCCCGCTTTTAGCGCAGCAGCCAACCCTGTGCCCAGCCCACCGAACAACTCTAGCATCCTGACTGGCTTCTGTAGGATGCGCTTGTCCAGTAGCTCTCCCGGTATCACCGCTTTTCTCTCCGCCCACACTTCTCGGCGCTGGCGTACTTCCAGTTCCGCTTCTGCCTCGTACCAACTCATTTCTCCGAATTGGTCTTCCAGGTCCACCAGGCGAGCCTGGTATGCCGCCTTCGGCTCTTGGTAGACGAAGCGCACTGGCAATGTCCCTCTTGGCCCCCTTGGGTCCCAGAACTGTGGGCGATACACCACTTTCTCCTGCCAGGTGCAGATCGTGGCGCCCACCGCGTACAGCAGCCGCATACCCATAAGCAGATCGTAGTCTTCGGACTCCGTTACTCCGCACAACAGCTTCACTCAGCACTCGTCCTTCTCTCCTGGTTTGAGCACGATCTCCACTCTGCTTCGTGTGCGCGGCAGCCATTTCGGCTCGCCTCCTTCCGCTGTCATGACTGAGAATCCCCTCTCCAGTAGTCGTCTGTCCTCGTACAGCCTCATCTGCTCTGCGAGCCCCTTTCCGATAAACACGTGGTGTGGTCCAGTGTCGACGATCGCCAGATCCACCGGGATGCCGCCCACTGAGATGGATCCCTTCGCTGCGGCCAGCACCGTAGACTGGCATACCATCCGCCCCTTGGGGTGGCAGTACGCCGAGTCTTCGAAGTCCGGGTCCTCCGTGCATCTCTGCTCCTTCACCCATGGGCTCCCCGGGACGCCCGCCCGCAGGATCCCTTCACCCCATTGCCGCGCTGCTTCTCTTCGCGTCCCAGGCCTCGCCATGAGCTGGAAGGAGGCTTGGCTGCCTGTCTCGTCGTCGTCTTCCGCTCCAATATAGAAAGCCTCGGCAGGCTTTTCCTCCTCACCCAGACCCTCCAGCTGTGCTCGCAGCTTCCGCATCTCCTCCTCAATCTCGCCCCTTGTCTTGCTTCTTCCTTTAGGCGGCTTATTTGAGTAGCAGTCTGCCTCCTTGTGTCCTCTCTTCCCACAGTGCTTGCAAGTTGGCGAGCGTGGGCATTCCCGACGTAGGTGTCCCACTTCTCCGCAAGTGTCACAGCGCGGTGCCTGGCTGCAGTCGCGCTGAATGTGCCCTGGCTGACCGCACCGGTGACACTTGCGCCGGTCTCCGCTGCCTCCCTCTTCTCGCCGCGCTTGCTCTGGCGTCGTATTGGCCACCCATACTCCTCGTCGCCTTTCTCCCCCTCTGGTCTCGGCTCTCTCCAATTCGTACAGTTTCAGCCCCATTTCATATTGGCACGCCACCTCATAGACCTGCTGGAGAGAGGCTTCTCGCCCCATTTCGAACACCTTGCTTCGCAGCTCTTTCACCATGCTCTGCTCCAGTCCTCCCAGGAATTTTCCGATCAGCCGACGCTCATCCGTGCATTCCAGGTCCACCGCGAGTTCTCGCAGCCTTCCATAGTATCCCAGCAGGGATTCTTCCCCTTTCCGTTCGAAGAACGCAAACTCGCGTATCTTCTCAGGCGTCTGCACCGGGAACTGCCGCTTCAGGTTCTCCAGGAATTCTTCGACGATTCCCTAGTCATCGCTTCCCATGTACTTGTACTTCTTTAGCAGGTCCGCCTTCGTGATGCGGTAGTACGTTTCGGCCTCGCCCGCTAAGGTGTTCGAGAGCCCGCGGAAGAATTCCTCTGCTTCCAAGCCGTCTCGCGTCCAGCGGTGCCGCACGTTGTCTATCTGCATAAGGTAGTTGCGGAGATCCGCCCCGGTGCCTGGCTGCCCCGTGAATCTTTCCGGCACCTTAATTTCCGGCAGATTCGTGTAGCGCCAGCGCTCGTTCGCCTGCGTCGGTGCTTCCCGCTTCGTGGCTCCTGTCGACCTTACCGCACGCATGGTGACTCCGGGGAACTCATCATCTTTCGTCCACCTTCTGCGTTCGACCGAGCCATTCCGCTGTAGGCGCCGGTTCTCTCCTTCGCCGTTTGCCTTGCGGGACTCCTCCGATTGAGTACCCAGCAGGTCTCTCTGGCTATGCCGGCGCGGCGGCGGACGATACACCTCGCTGCGATCGGACTCAGTCCCGATCGAGACCCTTATTGCCTCTGTCGCGCTTGGCGCTTCTCCCCGCGGCTCTCCCTCCGTCCTATTAGTGTCCATTGCTTTGCGAGGAATTCTCTGCAGGACAGCTTAATTGCTCATCCTTGTTTGTTTGTCGAAAAATCCCCTGATCTAACGACAGGCTTCTCACCCTTTGGCTGGCTCTGCTAGGAAGATAGCAAACACACCACTCCACTATACGAGAAAACAAACAAACAAGCAAGGAGTCTAGAGCAAGCTAGCTACCTATGTACAGGGCAAATCTACGCTAGCCTCTGACTTATTGCCTAAGGCGTGGGGTCAAGAGGGTGCCTGCACCCACACGCCAGCATCGAACGCACACGCAAACACACCATTCTTCATCCGACATCCCGCACCTCTGAACCGCGCGATCAGCCCATCTATGTACAAGGAAGATCCACACCGTCCGTGACCCTGCTCGTAACCCCACTCTTCAACCCCATCCACATCCCTCGTGGTTCACGTGAAACCCCAGCCTCACTGCCATCACTGTACACGCGGGTCGTCTGCATTGCTCCTGCACTGACTCGGCCTCGCTCCAGCTGTCCCATTACCAGCTGTTCATCCAGCTTCCCTGCGACCTCGTTACGAATTGCACCGAGACGGTCCTTCACCTCCTACACTTCTACACTTTCCGTCGGTCGGAACTGAAACCATTATACTTTTATGTTTCGTGCGACACTCTTTACTTCCTCATCACTCGCCTCCGTGAGTCCCTCCGCGATGTTAGGGATCACTTCCTCGCCCTTGACCCCACTGAGCTCACGCTTGCCTCGCTAGCGAAGCATCTCCTCGAGGCTGAAACTAGTGCAATTTCTGTCGCTACCTCTCATGGAATTCCCCGCTCCCCCTTCTTTGAGGGGTGTTCTCCCTCCCTTCTCGTGCCCTTTGTTGCCTCTGCTGTTGCTGTTGACTTCCTTCGTGCTGAGGAGGTCGGTGGTGTGTCTGCTCCTAGTGAGAGGCGCCGCAGTGGCAAGGGCAAGCGGGGTAAGGGTGGTGGGGGTGGCGTCGGCGGGGGTGGTGGCGGTGGTGGTGGCGGTGGTGGTGGCGGGGGTGGAGGTGGTGGTAGCGGCGGCGGAGGTGGCGGGAGGCAGTGGGGTGGGTGTAGGGGGCTAGAGTGGAGGTCGGGGTGGAGCTGGTAAGGGTGGAGGCTTTGGGGCGGCGCCTGGGGGTGCAGCTCGTGGCGGCGGAGGCTCTGGGAATGGACAGCAACAACAACCACACCAGAAGGAGACACTCACGCCCCAGCAGCTTCGTGAGTGGGTTATCTAGCGTGTGTACTGGTCATTGCCCGTACGCCAGGCGCACGGGTCCCCAGGCTGGTGACCCCTGCGAGAAGATTGGGCATACTGAGTATCGCTACTTCTTCCGTCTTGAGGATGCCTGGCGCACCGAGTACGGTGATGAGCTTGAGATCCCCAACTAGTTAGGATTGCTAGCGAAGGGGGTGGATGCGTTTGCTCTTAACTTTGACAAGATCAATGCTGGCCTATATGCTATGTATGCTTGTTCTGCTAGTGTTGAGGGTGACTGTTACTCGTGTGTACCTCGCGTTTATGGTGTAGAGGCTGTTGCTCTAGGTGCTTGTGACTCTGCTGCCATAAGTGCTGCTCCTGCTAAGGCCTTGCACACCTTCACACTTGACTTAGGTGTTTCTCGCTGCTTCTTCCGCAATTGAACCACAATCACACCGCTCACAGCACCTGTTCCGGTCACGCTGGCTGACCCCTCTGGGGGCCCAGTCATTGCTTGTGCCTCCACAACTATTCCGTGTCCGGCAGCACCTCTGGCTCGCTTGCAGGTCTCCACCTCCCCTCGTTCACTACAAACTTGGTGAGTAACGCTGTCCTCCAGGACCAGTTGGTCACCACCACTACTCCTGGGGGTGAGCTTGTGGTGATCTGGACGGACTCACCACCTCGCCACGTTCACACAAAGACATGGGTCTGGCCTGTACACAATGACCACGGAGTCTGCACAAGTGGCTGCGTCATGTCAGGTGGCGTACATTTGGTTAGTTAGCTGCGTCTTATTCGTGCCGTCTTCTCACGCATCCGTCTCTCCTCAAGCCCTACCGTCTTGGTCACCCCTCCCTGTCTCGTCTGCATGGCATGCACTCTTGTATCCTTGTCTCTGGCCTCCCCAGGTCCCTGCCCCTGCTCCCACGCTCGCTTGCACTGCTGTGCCTTCCCTATGTCGAGGGGCGGCAGTGCGGCGCTCCTCACTCCTCGTTTCCTCCGACCACTGCTCCTCTGAAGACTCTCCACATGGACGTGTGGGGCCCCGCCCTCATCTCTTGACAGGTCCACGAGCACTACTTCCTGCTGGTTGTTAACGACAATACGCGCTACACCACGGTCTTCCCCTTGCAAAGGAAGGCGGGTGTCCACAGTGTTTTAATCCCCTGGATCCATTGTTCGTCGTGAGCTGATTGCACAGTGTTAATGGGACCTTCAGGTTCTGCGACTGCACTCTGACAGAGGCGGTGAGTTTTGTCAAGGTATATTTGTTATAGCTTATATGTGTTAGTCTAGGTGTACTTTCTCTTTCCTAGGGTTAGGGTTAGGTTTCCTATAGCTTGCTTGTTTACACTTTCTTTACTCATTCTTACCGTGTTCTTAACTTGACATGGTGTAGAGCGGAAAAACAATCCGATGGGCCCACCACCCCGTACCCTACCATAGCCCGAAGCGCCCTAGCCCGAAGCGCCCTAGCTCGTCACGCATCGGTAGTTAGTGACCCGTAGCGTCGCCCACCCTTGACGGCCTGTTAGCACCAGCCCGCACCTCCCCCGTTTTTTCTGCCTTGTACCCTGCGCGCCACTAGTTTTCCCGTCGCCTCACCCGTCAATTCCGTCGTGTCGCTTCCCCCCTCCTCCCCCCCCCCCCCCCCCACCCGGTCGCGTCTGGCCAGTTTCCCCCCGTCGCGCTTTGCCCGTTCCCCACCGCGTCACCCATCAGTCCCATCACGTCAATTTGCCCGCCAGCCCGCTAGCGCGCAACAGTCGCATATGCGTAGCTGCACGCGCAACATTAGCCGCACTCACAGCTGCGCGCACGTACGCCGCGACCACACGCACGTGCAGCAATAGCCGCGCGCACGCTCAGCCCGCTAGCTTCACCCCATGCCTCACCCGTTGCCCGCTGCCTTAAGAGCCACCCCACCTGAAGCCGCCGCCCCACGCTGAAATCCGCCTCCCCACGAGATGCCACACGCGCCACCATTAGCACCAGCAGCAGCTTACACTGCTGCAAGCGCACTAGCAGCAGCTTAGGCTGCCACCAGAGTACTAGCAACAGCTTACACTGCAGCCAGCGCACGAGCAGCAGCCTAGACTGCTGCCATGAGCACCACCGGCAACTTAGACTGCCACCAGTAGCACCAGCAAGAGCTTCCACTATCGCCAGCACACTAGCAACAGCTTAGACTGCCACCAGCAGCACTCGCAGCAACTTAGACTACCGCTAGTAGCACTAGCAGCAACTTACACTGCCGCCAGCAGAACCAGCAGTAGCATAGTCTGCCCCTAGCAGAATCAACAGCAGCATAGGCTGCCCCCAGCAGAACCAGCAGCAGCATACTAGGTTGCCCCCAGCAGAACCAGCAGCAGAATAGGCTGCCCCCAGCAGACCCAGCAGCAGCATAGCAGACTGCCCCCAGCAGAACAAGCAGCAGCATAGGCTGCCCCCCAACAGAACCAGCAGCAGCATAGGTTGGTGGAGAGCTTCACCGCCTCTGCTTCGCTCCCGACCAGCATTAAGGATGCTGTAACAATTCTTCTGCAAAAAAAAGGGGCGAAGGACTAACTGGAAAACTACCAGCCGATCACCCTATTGAACGTCAATTACAAGGTATTGGCGCGGGTACTAGCAAGCAGAATCAAGCGGGTACTACATAAAGTGATTTTAGAGGAGCAGTTTGATTTCATACTGGGGAGGCGCGTTTTGGATGCAGTTGGGCTGGTAGCCGATGTCATCGATGCGGCTAAGAATGGCAGAGAGGACTGGTTCATGCTGGTGGTTGACTTTAAGAAGGCGTTTGACTCCGTGTCTCGAGGTTTCATCTTCGAAGTGCTGAAAAAGATGGGATTTCCAGATCGGTTCATCGGCTGGGTGAAGGGGCTGCACGAAAACACACGCACGAATTTGTTAGCCAACGGTTGGCCGGGTGAAGCAGTGGAAGTGGTGTCTGGTGTCAGGCAAGGGTGTCCCTTCGCCCCTTACCTATTTCTGTGCGCGGTGGAGCCGTTGGCGCAGAAGGCGGAGAAGAAAAAGATTGGTATCACCCTCACCAGCTGCGAAGGGCAACGGCTCGCTTACATTGGTTACGCCGACAATAACACCCTTCTGCTACAAGGGAAACAGCAAATCGACAAGGCGGGAGAAATATTAGAGGAGTTTGAGAGTCTTTCGGGGTTGGCGACAAATAAGGCGAAGTCAGTAGTGCTCCCCTTAGGCATTAACCTTGGGAAAACCACATGGCGCTAGGATAGCTTCCGGTGGGCTGGTGCTGACGAAGCAGAAAAACTCCTTGGAGTCTGGGTTACGCCGAGTGGCAGCTGTCAGCCGACGTGGGACAAGGCTCTGGAGTGGATATTGGGGAACAGTTACGCCAGGCAGCAGATCTGCCGCTGGGGTTGGATACCTTCCTGTCGCACAAGAAGCTTCGGAAAACATGGGAAGGGAAGAGTCAGCGTTGGAAATCGGCGTGTGAAAACTTCATGCGCTCCCCATTGGCGGTGACCGGAATCGATCGAAGCAGAGAAGAAGTAGCACTGGAGAGGATTGTGTTTAATAAACACATTCTCACTTGGGAGAAGAAGACCACACCAATCGGAGGACAAAAGGCAACAAAGCAGCTACGAGACGTCAAATTGGGGGACCTGATAAAAAAGGACGAGGAAGGGAGAGGCGTGTTAAAGGATCTCGCTGCCTTGGAAAGGGAACTACTGGCGAAAGAGGCTGCAAAACTTGCACTCAGGGCTTGTGCAGCAGCACCAGAACCATGGAGAGAGACGCTCCTCTCAGCTGAGCCGCCTCAAGTAGGTTTTGCGGAGGTGTACGAGGCTGACAGAGCGGGCTCAAAACAGTTACGCGCAAAACTCCTGGTGAATGGAGAAGCTGCGCCGCTGAAAGATCTCAGATCCCGCTGGGGGCATGGCAGCAGCGGACAGTCCAGGTGGAGCAAATAGGAGAGCAGATGGGGCGGATGCGGAGAGTCACTCTACAACGGTAGTGAGCTAGACTACGGGGTTGGCACGAACTACAAGGAGTGATTGTAGCTTTGCTTAGTTTGTTAGTGCTTGCGCATACACGGGAGAATTTGGCAAGAGTTTCCACTAGGCAAAGTCGAAATTACAGAATGATTCAACAAGCAATGACAGAATGACTACATCAGGCACCTAGCAACTCTGCAGTTAGCCTGGTCGACCGCCAGCACAGCTTGGTCGACCGCCTGCCAGCGTTGCATAGAGGAGCCGCGCCAGCACTGCAGAAAGGCGACCTGCCAACAAAGCAGGTCGACGGCGTGCCAACGCTGCAGCAGAACGGCTGTCCAGCGTTGCCCCGTAAAACACAGCAGTGCGCAAGCTCGTAGGTGCGCGCAGACGATTGGCCCGACTTGCCTCGTTGGGCATCCGTCGGCTGTTGTCTGTGCCTGACGAGTCACATCGACTTCGGGATACCAGCCCGCAGTCCCCTTCGCCATCGCGACCTCGACGACGTTCGCGTGCCTCCGCAGAACTGGAGCAGGTTACCCGGTCGACCCGGTCGACCCCCAGGTGCCTCCGGTCGACCACAACTCCCGTCGAGCTACCCCCTGGTCGACGGACCCCTTCCGTCGACCAGAACCGTCAGCGGTTGTCGCCGAGCTTCCCTCGTCGACCGCTGCTCAGTGGTCAGGTCGACGGGCTGCTCCGTCGACCTCCCGGTCAAACCGCAACTCGACAGACTACTCCCGGTCGAGCTGCAGGTCGACGGAGTGGTCCCGGTCGAGCTGCAGGTCGACGGGCTGCTTCCGGTCGAACTGCCACTCCTGGTCGACGGCCCATCCGTTGCCCAGACCAGTCAGTTGCAGCTGTCGAGCTCCCTGGTCGACAGCAACACCACAGAGGTCCCCTGCAGCTCGACGAAACCTGTCGAGCAGCTCTCCCACTGTGAACGGTCGGCTGCTACTCCCGTACACCCGACCAAGTCGTCGGCGTTGCCCAAGCGAGGGCGGGGCCAACACTCCACTCCCGTTAACAGCGGACGCATCGACTGGAAGCGGGCAGTTGAAACTCGGGAATCGCTGGTCACCCCCAGCGGGCCAAGAGATGTTTTGCTGAGAATTCACTGTTTATACCTGCAAATCGGAGAGAGGCTCACGTTTCTCAGCAACAGGCCGGTGTGCCCTTATTGTGACAGTTTTGAGACGTTGGAACGCTGTTTCTTCGAGTGCCCGAGTATTCAAACCGAAGTCGTGGTGGTGAAAAAGGCTCTGCGCATGATTAGCCCCACGAGACGGACGGAGTCCCTTGACGACTGGCTGTTCGGAAAGGCGGGGTCCACGTCGGCATTCCCGGAAGCAACCCTGATAGCCACAACCCTGCATCAGTTGTGGGTGGAGCTATGTGAAGGTGCTTTTCGTGGCTGTAAATTCCGCGCAAGGCGGGTGTTGCGGAGGATTGAAACGGGCTTGCGCATGCATGTGAACATTTATGTGCGAGCCTCGGCGAGGAAGTTGCAACAGAATGGGAAGAAGCAGCAAGCCAGATGGCAGGTGATGACAAATCAGGAGCAGAGCCTTCTTAACCGCATCCGGGTAGTGGAGGGCAAGAGCTGGCGGTGGTCGAACAGCTTCGCGGCAATTTGGGGCAAGCCTCACAGGCCCCGGATCTACGTGTAAGGATCGGATTCTCTGAGGCAGGTCTGCCTGCTTCTCATGCACAGTTACGACTGTTTATGTGTTGTACACTTCTGTATCAGTGTATAGCGCATATAAGAAAAAGAAAGAAGAAGAAGAAGAAAAAAAAACCAGCAGCATAGGCTGCCCCCATCGCACCAGCAGCAACATAGGCTGCCGCCAGTGCACCAGCAGCAGCTTAGGCTGCCACCAGCAGAACCAGCAGCAGCATAGGCTGCCCCTAGCAGAACCAGAAGCAGCATAGTAGGCTGCCCACAGCAGAACCAGCAGCAGCATAGGCTGTGCCCCCTGCGCCCCAGCAACAGCTTAAGTTGCCGCCAGCGCACCAGCATCAACTTAGGCTGCTCCCAGCAGAACCAGCAGCAAATAGGCTACCCCCAACAAAACCACCACCAGCATAGGCTGCCCCCAACAGAACCACCAGATGCATAGGCTGGCCCCAACGCACTAGTAGCAGCTTAGGCTGCCCCCAGCAGAACCAGCAGCGTAAAGGCTGCCCTCAGTAGAACCAGCAGCAGCATAGGCCGCCCCCAGCGCACCAGAAGCAGCTTAGGCTACCGCTAGCGCACCCCCCATTTCTAGCCCTCACATGGCGTGTACTAGGGTTTTGACAGCAGAAGGCCAGCCGCAGCACTCCCACCAGTGGGGACCTGCGGGTCTAAAGTGTGGCGCCCCTATGCGTGGCTCAGCTAGCAGTGGGCGAGACGTCGGTTCCTGCGGGTACCGGGCCCTGACAGGCCCTGGTGTGCTTGCACTACCTGCTGGAGTCCTGACCACTCTGCGTCGCGCTGCTACCGTCGACTCGACGACCTCCACCGTGAGCATTCTGGTCCTCACGCTATTACACCGCACTAGCCCTCGCGTCTTTGCCAGCGCACTACTGCACCAGTTGAGTCTCACCTACCTGGTCTAGGACCTTCCCCAGCTGCACGAGTGGAGACTTGTGTTTCCAGTCTAGGTGCATGTGTAGTTTCAAGTCCTGGCGCCTCTGAGGGTCATTGTGTGGGAGTTGCAGCTCCACTAGTCTAGCACCAGTCTTTGTCGTAGACTCAGGTGCGACCTCACGGACTGCACAGCTTACCTTCACCCTATACTCTGGAGCATCCAGCTGTTTCTTTCGCGACTGTACTGACCTCACACCACTGCGCACTTTAGTCACTGTCGCCTTGGCTGACCCATCCGTGGGACCTGTAGTTGCCCACAGTACCACCACTCTCCCGTGTCCGGCGGCTCCTTCTGGGTTTCTCACAGGTTACTACACCCCCTCGTTCTCGAAGAACTTGGTGGGTGTCAGTCACCTCCACGACCTAGGTGTAGTCACTACTTTCTCATTGGACGAGCCTGTTGCCTCCTGCACAGTTGGTGCCACTGGGGCGCCTCTGGCCACTTTTCATAGAGACCCGGGCTCTGGTCTGTACTCACTACACATTGGGTCCCACCACACTGAGTCAGGTCAGATCAGGTCAGGTAGCTGATGTGTCGTGTGACTGTCGATTACTCACTCAACCGTCGGTCCTCTAGCAGCACTGTCTAGGTCACCCGTCTTTCCAGCATCTCAGTAGGATGGTACGTCACAGTCTAGACTCAGGTCTCCCTGCGTCGCTCGCCCCGCCTCCTCGCTCGCATGCGCCGCTGTGCACTCCTTGCGTCGAGGGTCGACAGCGGGCTGCCTCTCACTCCTCCTCGTTCCCCCCCACCACCGCTCCTTTACAGACCCTCCACTTGGACGTTTGGGGCCCCTCCCCGGTCCTTGGCCCACGTCAGGAGCGCTACTTCCTGATTGTGGTGGACGACTACTCCCACTACACCACGTGCGTAGCATCCTACAGCCGTGGCTACTAGCCAGGGGTGGCGCCCAGGGCCTTTGTGGACTCTGATCGTGGTGGTGAGTTTGCCCCCACTCGCCTGTCGATGTTCTGTGGAGCGCAGGGGATCATCCAGTCCTACACGCTACTATAAAGGGATCTTTGGTTGGGTGGTTAGGGAAGGCAACTTTGACTCTTGGATTGGGGTGGCTAGAATTTTCTAGCATGGGTTGCAAATGTTGCAACACCTAGGCAAAATCCAACTAGATTGGATTTTGCATGTGACACCTCAAGGACCTCATGATGAGGGTTGCATCCTTGCTGCTAGGAAGGTTCCTACCATCCTTCCCTAGCTCTTGGAGAACCCCTTCCCTCTCATGGTTCTCTTGGAGTCCCCAACTCCAACATTCTATGCCTTAATGTTTGTACTTCCTCCACCATTCTAGTCATGCGGCTGCTGTACGTTTTTACTTGGTTCTCACTCTATAGACCATCTTAACGACTGATTCAACTTGGAGGTGGTAGTCAAGCCTAAGGCGCACAATCCTACCGAGTGGATTTGCGTTTAGTCGAGTATTGAGTTCGTCGTAAGCTCTTAAAGTGACGGATCCTGAACAACAGAGCGTGAGGGTACTGTGGCTGCTGGAGCTGGTGGTGCTGGCTCTAGGGGTGCAGGGGGTGTGGGCGTGGAGGCCCCTCCTATCGAGGACACGACTGCCTCGAGTCAACGCCCTTGCCCCACCTCACCCTCTAGCTTCCCGTCCATTCCCCAGTTTCCCCCTCGATCGTCTCTGCTGACGGTCCATGCGGAGCCTGAGGGTGGCCCTGCGGGAGGTAGTGGAGGCATCCCCCTGAGGGGGTCGCTGATGGAAGTTCTGGTTCTGGGGGTGCTGGCGCCGGAGGAGCAGGCACGTTGGAGCCTACACCGCGGGCTGTACGTTTCCAGACCCGTGAGCAGCGTCTTCTCCGGTTGGAGAGGCAGGAGAGGGAGCGGCTTGAGAGGGCACGCCCGCAGCAACATCAGTAGCAGACCTAGTCTCAGAGTCAGGATAGGGTAGAGGAGGAGCTACAGCCACAGCAACAGGTACAGTTGCAGCCACAGCATGAGAGAGTAGAGGAGGGGTTGCGACTACAGAAGCGGAGAAATGTGGTGAACATCCGGAACACCTCGGCGAGTCAAGTAAGCCTGTAGAACCGGGTGCCCTTGTAGTGAGTCAGCGGCAACATACGTGTCATCCTCGATCGTACGATCTTTCCAACGAAGCAGAAATACGACGTGTCGTCATGTAGCCGTCAGATCTACGCGATGGTTCAGAATCTTCCATGGCTCGAGTGACGGTTCTTCCACAGGGCGAACACTTGGCGCGATATTAAGCCTCGCGATGTTGGATTGGGAGACTGGGGTGCGTAGTAGGGACGCAACAGCCCGACGTGGAACGTGTCATGCATTTTCTGTCATTTGGAAGTAGCAGATTTGCCGTGACAGGTGTCACCATCTGGATGATGCGAAATGGTACCACGTAGCGGGGGCGGAGTTTCGTTGGCTGGGGTAGTCGAGGGATTTTTGTATCCAGGAGGACCACTTGTCTCGCACGAAAACGTAAATCCCGGCGGTGTTTATCTGCATTGCGACTGGCGGCGGTACTAGCCTTTCGGGCTGCAGGAATCTGGCTGGTCGTTGTTGCGATGACTTCATTGCTTGGCAGGTCCGGCATGTTGTCACATAGTGTTGCACGTCCGTCAATATATCTGGCCAATAGTAACTTCGCTGCAGCAGCTCGAGTGTTTTGTCAATGCCGAAATGCCCAAAAAGGTTGGAGTCGTGAATCTCCTGCATCAGCAACTCCCGTAAGGGCTGATATGTAGGTACCCAAATCTGATTTGTACCGGCTTTTAGGTAGTATTTCCCGTGTTACGTTGTAGCCCGTCGACGAAGATTCTTGAACCCTGTCGATTGTGTACCCGTGGGTGAATAGCCCCGTCAGAATCGGATTGGTGCGGGCGGCTAATACTGCTGCGGACTGCATGGATGGTCAGGTCAAGGCGTCGGCTGTTGTTGGCGCCTTTCTTGTACGTGATGGTGTAGCGGAAGTTTGACTCCATGTAGTCCAACCACCTGATTGGTTGCGAGTTGAGTGTCGGTTGGCTTAGCATGTACTGTAGCAATTTGTGGTCAGTTATGATCATCACATCGGCTCCTGTTATATAGCAGCACAAATGCGTGGACGATGGCCACCATCTCTTTGTCGTGGACCAGGTATTTGCGTTCAGGTGGCTGCATTTTGTGTGACTCGTACGCGATGAGTTGCAGCCCCTTGTCGAAATTATGTAGAAGGACGGCGCCACCGGCAAAATCGCGGGCGTCCATGATGGGTCGGCGAGGCAGAGTACCAGGGGTGAACTCAAAATGTTTTTGAGTGTGTCGAAGGCTGACTGCTCTCTCCCCTCCCACTGGAAAAACGTGTCCTTGTGCAGCAGGTCGGTTAGAAGCTTGGTTACCCCCGCCATATTGGGTACAAAACGGTGGATGTCATTCACAAACCCCAGGAAGCTCTGCAGCTCGGTGATGTTGGTCGGTGTTTTCCACTTAGCGATAGCGACCACCTTGCGAGGGCCGATTTTAATTCCGTCTCCCGAGACAACGTGCCCCATGAACTCCAGCTCCGGCTTCAAGAACTCGCACTTAGAGCCCTTCGTAATTAGCCACTTTTGCTTTAAGCGCTGGAACACCTCCTCAAGATCCTTAAAATGCTCCTCTTTTTTCTTTCTTGCTATACATCAGAATGTCGTCGAGGTTGACGATAACGTTTTTATCCAGCATGTCCGTGAACACCCTGTTCATTGTAATATGAAATTTTGGGGGCGCGTTGGCCAGTCTGAACAGCATCACTGTATATCTGTAACTGCCATAGAGTGTGCATAAAGCAGTCTTCGGACAATTAACGGCAAACACGCGAACTTGGTGGTGGCCTCCTTGCAAATCGATCTTCGAGAAGAAGCGTGACACGCGAAGCTAATCCAGTAGGTCGTCTGCTGTGGGATCCGGTAACGCGACTTATTGTAAACCAATTCAGCACTCAATAATCAATGCACGTGCGTAGGCCCTGTAATTTTTGGCGTGAACAATATCGGTGCTGCAAATGGTGACGTGCTCGGCCGGATAAAACCCTTGGCGAAGAGGTAGTCTGGCTGGCTCCTCAACTCAACAAGCTCCGATTGGCTGAGCTGCTACTGTGTTCAAATAGAGGTTTGTGCGCCGGGCTCCAGCTATATCCTGTGGTCTTCCGGAAGCTGAGGTGGCAGGCCATCGGGCACCTCATCCGTGAAAATTTTGGGATACCTTCGTATAATGCTCGGCAGTTCCGCAGGGACTTCCTCACAGAGCTTGTCGATGTCGGTGGCTGCCACTTCGTACAGGTGTACTGCGTAGCCTCGTGCCCCCCTTCTTATTGCTCGCCGCATGGTGACGGCGTTGACACATGTCGTCACATGCTCCGGGTGCGTCCATTTCGAAAGCGTCATGTATCCCGTATTCCCTCGCACGGTATACACCCCTGTCGTTCGGTCGATCGTCGGATTAAAAAATTGCAGCCAATCGCGCCCCAACAGCGCATTGTAACCATCCAATGTCGTCGCAAGCATCTTCATGCCGAACACAAAATCGTTGCAACACTTTATCCGTTTTTTTTTTTCGCGCTTCATCTCGAATGGCCAGCGGTGTCCCATCCACCAACCTTGCGTCAATCTCCGGCAGACACTTCAGCTTCACCCCAATTGTTTTTGGCTGTTGCCAGGTTGACGAGACTGTGGCTCGCCCCACGGTCAACAAATACTTTTATTTTATGGTTGTTAACCCTCCCTACCACCAGCACAAGGGTCCACAAGTTCACTCAAGTTATTTGTCCGATTGCGGTCAATAGGTCGGATCGGTACCACAACTCGGTATGGATGGTGATTGTCGGGCGAAAGGGTCTTGTCATTATGGCGCCCGTCTGCTAATGACTCGCCTCTTTTCCCGACCCTTCTCCATCATTCCTCTTCCCCCGTTTAATTTTCGCGTAGTCTCACCTCAAGTGGCCCAGATGGTTGCATGCAAACCATGGCTCGATGGCTCAGCTTGGCGCATCCACGCCGTTGATCGTGGGCGGCTGAGTCAATCTACATAAACGAGGGCCCTTCCAGGAGCTCGATCTCGTCCACTGCATCGGTGCATCTGTTGATTCGACTTCCCAGATGGCATCATTTAGTTGCACTTCAGACTTCGTACTGTATCTCATATTTTATTCCCGCCACGTAGCGATCCAACCGCTCCGTATAGCTCATATCGTCCACTTGGTCGGTCAAATTGCAGAATGCGCTGGTGTAGTTAGGGACTGAAGTCAGCTGCTTCCAAGCGCGCAGCTTCATGCGGGTAGAATCCAAGCGGACATGTGCTCGAATCTAGCTCGCAAGGCGGCGCCCCAAACCTTCCATGTGCGTATCGGGGCTGTCCCTGAAGCTCCTTGTTGAGGTCTCTTCGTTTGCATGTGTTATCCCTACCAAAGTCCCCTCTGTCTGCATCGTTCGTCGCCACCACTCCAGCATAGGTCCCCGTAACAATGACACTGCAAAATCAATGCGGGTGGCATCATCGTTAATCATCGCAGCGTTATAGAGTAAGGTTAACTTATCACCTTCACACCAAACAGCCATGCGGAAACAGTGACAACATTATTACTCGGGTTAAATGAGAGCGAGTTCGTCGCTTGATTTTGGCAGTTGCTGAGGCTGCCACTGCCGTTGGAACTTTTGGCACTGCTGATATCGTCGCTGCTGCTACCGCTGGTGCATGTGTCGGCACTGCTCGAGACTGTTGTTGCTCGAGACTGTTGTTGCCGCGACTGATGCCATTGTGCCCACCTTTCTTCTGCAGCATCCATGGAGTCATCGTCGCTGAAGACGACCTCGTTTGGCGTGGAGCTACTACTTGCTTCATCATGACGGGCGACTCCTGGCCCGCTTTACTCCGCGCCTAGCGTATTTCGACGTTTTCCTCCCTCATGCGTTCGAGCTCCACATACATTGCCTGCATGCTGACCTGCATCGCCCAAAACTGCTGCATGAACTTATTCAAGTCCCCTGGTCCATATTTCGCAGGCTTTGTCGAACGGGAAGGGAGGGGGTGGTTAGCAATTTTTATGAATTTGATGAAGGCACAAACTATATTGTAGTCGGAGTGAAATAATCGTATTTATTTCACAAGCCGACCGCTTTGCAACCCACTTAGTCTATCGCACCCCTTACACAAACTACCCCGGAAATGCAAGGGTGACATTGTCAATTCTGTGAGTAGATTCGAGTCTTGTTCACTTTGGGTGGTCGCATTTGGGCATTTCCAGATTAGAGTGGCCGTCGCCAAACGGTTTTGCGAAATTACAAAACGGTAACCACACAAAGTTCGACCGTTTACGAACCTTAAAAAATATCACGCACGTCCTAAGGAATTAGACAAAATTCCTTACACAACCTGTAAGGAATTTTCCCGAATTCCTTATCAATGTTGCCTGCTTCGCGTACAGCCCGATTTTCGGACTTCGCACGTTCGGCCGATTTCAACGCTGCCGAGGCTCCTCGCATCGCCTTCGGCATTTCCCAATCGCCAAATCTGCACCCAACCTCGCTCGTCCGAGGTTCCCTCCTAGCTAGGCTAGTCCCTGCATTAGTCTGTGCCTTCATTGTATTCTCAGATCAGTTAATCACAGTCTCGTTATTTGTTTACCTGCGCACTGTATTTTATAACTCATAACACTTGATATCAGAGCTACTTTCCTAGTTCACCCCGCTTTTCCGAGGGTAGTTTGGTGGCACGGGTGTAGCTGGTTTAGTGACTACACGACGGTTGGCTGCAGGGATTGTTAATTCAATCATGCCCGACTCCGATAGTTCGTGTTTTCACTTGCCTGAAGGCCACGGATACCTGATTGCCCCCCAGACGTAGCGCTAGGCACATGGATCAGGAGGCGGTTAACAGGTTGATGGCGCAAGTGGCAGAGATGCAGGAAGGCATGAAGTCATTAATGGCGGAAGTGACAACACTGCTTGAAGAAAACGCCGAGCTGCGCCAGACGCGTGGTGAAGCGCGTCAGGTGTCGCCCGATGACGAAGGCGAGGGCAACAGTCAAGCGGTGAGCAACCCTTTAGACGCGCTCACACGTGACAAGCAGCGAGCGACAGCAGCGCCAGTTGCAGTAACGACGATCAAGATAAAACCTGTCAACCCACCCACGTTTAATCCTACGGACAAGACGGTTACAGTGAAGGGGTGGTTGTTCGGGGTCGAGGTCTTCTTCACTGCAGCAGGAGTTAATGACGACGCCACGCGTATTAATTACGCGGTTTCACTTCTTCGAGTTGCAGCGCTTGAATGGTGGCGCCGAACCTTGACAGGTGTGCATGCGGCAGACGGGACCTCAACGGTGACTAATCAAGTGGCACAATCAATCTTCGGAGTGACCACGATACGCACGTGGAAGGAGTGGGGCGCAGCCTTACGAGATCGCTTCGAACACATATCCGCCTCAGAGCAAGCTCGCATGAAGCTGCGTGCATGGTCGCAGATGGCTTCTGTCCAAGACTACACGGCGTCATTTATGGGCCTCGCCGACCAAGTTGATGACATGTCGGAAGCAGAGCGGTTGGATAAATATATTAGCGGCCTCAAATATGAGATACAGTACGAGGTTCGCAGGGGCCGCCCGACATCATTTCTTGAAGCAGTACAGCTGGCGGAGTCCACAGATGCGCTGATGCAGTACGCGAGAGCAGCTTCCAGGGATGGAAACCGCTTTCGTGGCCAGACCCATCGGGCCACAATCAACGCCGTCCATACACCCGACCGCCCTCCTAAGGGACCGTGTTACCGGTGTGGGAAGACGGGTCACTACATGAAAGACTGCCACGAGAAAACGCCGCTGACGGGGAACGACAGGAAGGAGCAGGGAAATGGGAAGAGTCAGTAATTAGCGGGCCCTTTACTAACTGTGCTCCGTCGCCCGAACCCCACCATCCCCACCGAGTTGTGGTTCCGATTCATGCAATCGATCGCACTCGGCTGAATAACGGGGATAATCATGTGGATCACCCTGTGCTGCTTGCTGGCAAGGTGTAAAACAATAACTTGAAAATGTTCGTCGATGGAGGGGCCAGCCATAGCCTCTTCAACCTGGCGAGCGCAAAAAAAATGCAAGCTGCAACTTGACAGGTGTCTGCCCAAAATTGACGCCCGCTTCGTGGATGGGACGCCTCTGGCGATAACGAAAGAAACACGGACGGTCAGGATCGAATGCGGCGACATTTTCGGCTTCAGCATGAAGCTCCTCGCGACGACATTGGATGGCTGCGATGTGCTGCTGGGACGTGATTGGCTGCAACGGCACAACCCCGTAATCGACTGGACAACGGGATCGTGCAGCATCAACAGGAACGAGGGGCTAATTAAACTGCCTGCATGGATACCTGACTACATCCAAGCCCCGTGCGTCAAAGATGTCACTATAGCTCGCCACTTCAACAAGGGCGCGCAGCTGTTCACTGTCTGCTTACGCGAGTTGGCAGTTGACACCGACGGAAAGGACATCGAGAAGCTGTGTGCAGCTGTACCACCGGATTTAGCAGAGCTGATTCGGAGGAACCCCGACATTTTCCCCGACGACCTGCCACCTGGACTGCCACCCGAGAGGCCTGAGGACCACAAAATCCAGCTGGAACCTGGAGCGCAGCCGACTGTCCGGACATAGTGGCGGTCGACCCAGCCGGAACTCGAGGAGTTGCGAAGTCAAATTGACGCACTGTTGGAGAAAGGGTTCATTTGGGCCAGCACATCTCCCTTCGCAGCACCGATTCTGTTCACTCCGAAGAAAGACGGTGGGCTTCGCATGTGCATCAACTATCGCGCGCTGAACCGGGTCACCATCAAGTCTCGCTACCCAATCCCACGCACCGACGACCTCCTCGACCAGCTTCGCGGCGCTCGCTATTTCTCGAAGATCGACTTACGTGGCGGTTACCACCAGATTCGAGTCTTCGCCGACGATTGTTACAAGACTGCGTTTTGCACACGCTACGGGAGTTACGAATTTACAGTGATGCCTTTCGGCCTCACGAACGCGCCTTCGACATTTCAACTCACCATGAACAGGGTTTTTTGGGATCTTCTAGACCGACGTGTCATCATCTATTTGGACGATATCCTGATCTTTAGATTTTTAGCAAGACACGGGAGCAGCACCTCCTTGACATCGACGCAGTGTTTAAGCGGCTGCAGGAGAACCGACTCATCACCAAGGGCTCTAAGTGCGAGTTTTATATGCAGGAGTTGGAGGGCACGTCATATCACGCGAGGGCATTAAAATCGACCCGGCGAACATCAAGACCATACAAGAGTGGAAGTCCCCGACGAATGTCACGGAACTGCAGAGCTTTCTGGGGTTCGTGAATTACGTCAGGCGGTTTATCCCGACTATGGCAGGGATAACCGGCCCGCTGACCGACCTGCTGCACAAGGACATGGATTTTGTGTGGGGGAGGAGGCAGAGGCGGCTTTCTAGGAACTCAGAATTTTCTCGTTTCCCCTCCTGTTCTGCGCATCGCTGAACCATCGAAGCCGTTCGAAGTCGTAACCAACGCCTCTGGTTTCGCCATCGGAGCTGTGCTACTCCACGATTTTGGGAAGGGGCTGCAGCCGATCGCCTACGAATCACGGAAGCTGCAGGCAGCCGAACGCAACTACCCAATCCACGACAATGAGATGCTCGCCGTAATACACACGTTCAAACTGTGACACTGCTACTTGGTGGTCGCCGACGTCACTGTTCGCACGGACCACAAGTCCCTACAGTACCTGCGAGCCCAGCCCAACCTCAATCCGCGACAAATTCGGTGGCTGGACTACATGGAGAGCCACTTCACCTACCGCATCACGTACAAGAAAGGGGCGAGTAACATCTCCGACGCCCTGACCCGACCGACAGTACAATCCGCTGCAGTACTCATCACCCATTCGAACCCGTTACTTACCGGACTATTCACCCACGGCTACACTACGGACCCGTTCTTCACGACTCGGAACCGTCAGCAGGCCACGACGCAGAAAGGGGATTATTACCTAAAAGCCGGAACCGACCGAATTTGGGTTCCCGCTTACAGGCTGCTGCGTGAACTCCTTATCCAAGAGGTCCACGATTCGAACTTCTTCGGACACTTCGGGGTTGACAAAGCCCAGAAATTACTGCACCGTCAATATAACTGGCCTAATTCCTCTAACGACGTGCAGCGTTATGTGACCTCATGCAGGGTGTGCCAAGCCATGAAATCGACACGTCAATGACCAGCTGGGTGTGAGAATAAGAACGAGGAATGATTGCATTCAGCAGCATGAGGACTACAAGTAGGAAACCCTAAAGTGTTGTACCCCATATGAACTACCCCACTACAGCCTACTCAGACTATAGCATATAAGTTTGACAAACCCCCATAGGCAAAGTGGGGGAGAACAAGGGGTCACAAGACCAGTCAAGAGAAGCAAAGCAAGCTCAGGGTGGATCACAACGTCACCACACATTCTGAGCACCAGTTCAAGGCCACAAGGCCAGTCCACATGCAGGATTATTAAGCAAGGTGAACAAGCAAGACAGTGATCTCAACCTAGCAAGGGTAAGCATGCAGGTGCAGGTATATATAGATCACAGTACAAACAAAGTCAAGAGGTAAGCAAGTGAGGCCCGGTAGAAACAAGACCTAGCATAGTACAGAAACGCTGATGATCACAAGGCTGAAGTGCCTTGGTAAAGATATTAGCAGTGTTGGCCCGAGAGGCCACGTAAGCAAGACGAAGCTAACCACGCTGCTGCAACTCTCGAGCAAGGAAGTAGCGCAGAGCAATGTGCTTCGTTCTGTGCTCCAGTCTGTGCTCCCGACACAAGGCCAGCATGGCCTTGCTGTCGACGTACAGAATTGGAGGAGAACGAGGCGCCTCTCCCAAGTCGGTCAGCAGGTAGGTGAGCCAGCGTAACTCCTGTGCAGCCATGGCCCTAGCGTAGAACTGAAGACGAGCGGGTAGACCGCCACGAAACAGAGCCGGAACCAAGGCTGAAGGTGTAACCCAGTGACGACCGCTGCGTAGCCAAGTTGTCGACCCAAGAAGCGTCTGCGTGACCAGTGAGGACAACTCGAGCCCGTCCTCCAAGCACGAGCCCCATGCCCGACGTATTGCACAGGTAGCGCAACACCCTCCTAGCTGCAGCCATGTGCTCTGGTCGGTGTCTCCGAAGAGCAACATAGCGTGCCAAGATGCTAAGAGGGTATGCCAGGTCAGGTCGAGTGCAGGTCATCAGGTACATGAGGCAGCCAACAAGTTCTGGGTACGGGCCACTCGGCTCTACGGACTCATCCGAAGGTAGAGCTGAGAGCGAGTGGCGAGTAGACAGAGGAGTGGCTTGAGGCGAGGAGTACGTGAAGTTGAAGCGCTGAAGGACCTGCTGCACCATGTGTGACTGAGTCAAGGTAATGGTGCGCCGTGCTCTGTCCCGGGTGATCTGCAAGCCAAGATAGCTGCGCAGTTCACCCAGGTCTGTGCACGTGTGTCTCTTCTGCAGCTCCGACTTCACGTGGGCGAGTCCCTCGGTGTCAGCAGTAGCAAAGACCAAGTCGTTGACGTACACGAGGATGTAGAACGGCGGCAGCGAAGTGTCGGTGCGCAGAAACAGCGACGGGTCAGCAGTAGAAGGAGCAAACCTAAGAGCCGCAAGCGTAGTCCTCAGTGTGTCGTGCCACTCACGGGGCGATTGGCGGAGACCGTAGACTGGCCGCCGGAGGCTCCACTGGGTACCAGGAGGAAACGACCCAGTGAAGCCAGGTGGGCGGCGCAGCCTGATCTCCTCGTGCAAGCTGCCCTGTAGGAAAGCATTGCTTAAGTCAAGAGAGTGAAGCTCGTAGTCACGCTGAGCAGCGACGTGCAGCAGAACCCGAAGAGTGGTCATCTTCGGGGTCGGGGAGAAGGTCTGGAAGAAGTCAACTCCCTGTCGCTGACTGAAGCCTCGAGCAACGTAATGCGCCTTGAAGACAGGCGGAGAACCCGGCGGCCGCTTCACCCTGAAAATCCACATGCCACTGACGATGTTCGCCCCAGGCGGGGGAACCTCGTCGACGTAGGTGCCTGTGGAGTTCCAGGATGCCATCTCTGCATCCATGGCTGACTGCCACTGAGAGGAGTCGGGACCCTCTATCGCCTCCGCGTAAGAGCGCGGGGTCGGGATGTCTGGTGCATCCGGGTCTCCCTCAGGTGCAATCAGCATGGACACGAGATGAGGTACAGCAGCTGCAAAGCACTCAAAGTCCTCTTGCCTGTCCTCAAGGACGTCCGTGCCAAGAGCACACTCACCCCCGACGGACGGAGGACAGACAGACTCAGACTCAGGAACAAGACTCGCGGCGTAGTCTAGACGACGGTGAGCAGCAAAGTCGACAAGCTCAGCAACTAAGGCAGACGCAACAGTGGACTCAAAGGAAGGGTCAGTGACAACAGTCGCTAGGAGACGCGTGACAGTAGGACTAGCAGCACGAAGGGAGTCAGACTCCGGGTCAGCAAGGGCAGGAAGAGAGGACGTAGTAGGAGACGGCAGAGGGACACGCTGCGGAGCAGTAGAAGGGCGCAGAGCCATCCGGTGCATGCCAGGGACAGGAGGAGGACGCTGACGCGAACCACGATGACTAGTGCTAGCAGCACGAACAGGCGACGCAGGACGAGACGCAGGCTCACGACGCTCAGCAAGACCAGTGTAAGGAGAAGGAGCAGGCAGTGGGGAGGCGGGCTGTAACTGTGACTGCGACTGGACAGGCGGTGGACACTCTAAGGAAGGAGTGGGACCAGTAGAAGGCGGGAGACCAAGAACCTGCTGAAGGAGCGGAACGTAGTACGGCCGCGGCCGCGCAGCGCCTCCAAAACTAGCAGGGACAGCACCAGCACCCCCAGCGGGAGCTCCAACTCCAGCAGCACCACCAGCTCCAGCAGCACCTCCAGCTGCTGTCAGAATCAGTAGCAGAAACAAGAATGAAGAAAGGAGGGATTTCACTAGCAGTAGTTGGGATACATATAGCAAACCCTAACTGGGTTGTACCCGCTATAGATCACCCCACTACAGGCTAGATAATAACATTCTGACACACCCCCATAGCCAAAGTGGGGTGTAATCAGCACAATGAGCAGGCATAGCAGGAGTTTACAATAATAAGCAAAGCTAGAGATAATCACAGTGGGCAAGTGAGGAGGAGGAGGAACTGTGGAAGGAGAGAAGATGGGAGGCAACGACTGAAGCTGCAGAGGCACGGGCACAGGAGCGGCTGACTCAGTGGCTACCGAAGCAAGGGCGACGGACTACTGGAGTGACTGGCTCCGCGGCTAAGACGAGCGGCAGGAGCAACGGACCCACTGGCGACTGGTGCAACAGGCTCACTAGCTACCAAAGCAAGGGCGACGGACTACAAGCGCTGCAGGCGACACGACAGCTACCTCCACACAACATCCTCCAACTGATCCACACCCTTGACACACACCCCCTGCTGAACCCCTAACTCCACTCCCACGTCACCCCCCTAGCACCACTCCTTCGGCTCCCACACACCCACCCCCCTGAGCGGCAGCTGCAGCAGCGGGAGACGGAGGAGGAGGAGTAGGGGACGGGGCACACAACCGGCACCCCCACAACCGCCACCCCCACACTCCCCACCCCCAAACCCTAAAACGGGTGGCACGGGGTAGGAGCGCGGGGGAAGGCGCGCGGCCCCCAGGGCGCCACCATGGGGCAGCGAGGGGCCGCGCGCGGCCCCCTAGGGCGCCGCGACGGGGCAGCGGGGGGGTCGCGCACGGCTCCAGGGGCGGCTCGCGGGTCCCCGGGGGCGACGCGAGGGTCGACGGGATGCCGCGCGCGGGTCCAGCGGGTCGACGCGACCGTCGACGGGGCAGCGGGGGGTCGCGCGCGGCTCCCTAGGGCGGCGCGACGGGGTGGCGGGGCGACGCGACCACCGACGGGGCAGCGGGGGCAGCGCGCGGGTCCCCCAGGGCGACGCGACGGACAGGGCGGGGGCGCGGGCGGGTCCCCCACGGTAGGAAACCGCCGCGCGCCTCGGGGCGCACGGCGGGCAGAAACTCGCCGCGCGCCCCGAGCACACGGCAGGAAGAAGACGGCGCACGCCCGAGGCGTGCGAGAGGCAGAACAGCAGCGGAAGCAGTTAGGTGGCGGGCCCACCCACAGGATCGACCCAAGGGGGTCGACCTGCTCTGAAACCATGTCAGAATCAGTAGAAGAAACAAGAATGAAGAAAGGAGGGATTTCACTAGCAGTAGTTGGGATACATATAGCAAACCCTAACTGGGTTGTACCCGCTATAGATCACCCCACTACAGGCTAGATAATAACATTCTGACAGCTGCTCCAGTAGCGCCAACTCCAGCACCCACAGGAGCACCGGCTCCAGTAGCACCTCCAGCTCCAGCACCCCCAGCAGCTCCAGCTTCAGCAGGACCACCAGAAGCCCCAGCAGCGCCAGCAGCTCCAGCCCCGGTACCCCCAGCAGTACCTGCTCCAGCAGTACCGCCAACTCCAGCACCTCCAGCAGCTCCAGCCCCAGCAGCACCACCGGGCCCAGCAGCTCCAGTACCTCCAGTACGAGCACCTCCGGGACTAGTGGTTCTAGAACCCCAGCAGCTCCAGCAGCAGCAGGACCTCCAGCGCCCGTAGCACCACCAGCTCCAGCAGCACGGCTCCAGCGGCGAGCAAACCACTCGCGCAGCTGCTGTGGAGAGAGTGGCTCCCGCCAGGACGAGGCACCCGAAGGACCTCCAAGCGCAGCACCTCCAGACTCCACACGCGCAGGCTCAGCACCCTCAGGCTCCGCACCCCCAGACTCAGCAACCCCAGGCTCAGCACCCCCAAACTCAGCACCCCCAGGGCTCCGCACGCTCAGGCTCAGCACCCCTAGACCCGGCACCCGCAGGCTCAGCACCCCTAGTAGCACCAGAGTCAACAGCTACCTCGACAGGCTCGACTGCGTCTACCTGGGACACACCTGAGGGGGCAAGACCCTGAGGGGGGAGGGGGTCTACCGGGGGAGGACCTGGCGCGAGGAAGAGCGGCGGGGGTGGGAGGGGGGCTGTGCGGTAGGGGAAGAGACGGTAAAAAGGAACCGACTCGTCAAACGTGACATCCTGAGAGGACAGAACACGGCGCGAGGTGGGGTGGTAAAACTGCCAACCAGGCGCGTCAGGGGGGAAGCTAAGGAAGACGCAGGGAACAGCATGGGAGGACAGCTTGTCCGCAGACAAGTCGCGGACGAAAGCCCGAGATCCCCAGACACGGAACGCAGACGCATCGCCAACCTTCCCCGTCCACCGTAGAGTAGGTGTGGTCTCCGGCAAGTAGACACGAGGCTGAAGGTGTGATGCGCAGCGTACTGAACCGCGAACGGCCACAGAAAATGGGGAGCAGCCGCATGGATCATGGACGTACGAGCGACGTCCATGACCATGCCGATGCGGCGCTCAGCAATCCCATTTTGCTGCGGAGAGGCCGGAAGCATGATCGTCTGGCGGATGCCCTCCGCACGACAGAAGGCTCACAGAAGGTCGGAGGAAAACTTTCCACCTATTTCGGAGTGCAGATGCAAAACAGGAAGGTCCGAGCCGGAACTCTCGCTGAGCTGACGACGGGCAGCGCGGATCCAGTCGATCAGCACCTTAGTGACCTCACCCTTGCGGTGCAAGGGGAAGACGGTGGTGTAACGCGAGTAGTCGTCAACGACCAGCAGAAAGTAGCGCTTGTGACCCTGGCCACGGACGCGGGCTGGGCCCCACACGTCCATGTGAAGCGTCTGCAGGGGAGCCTCCGTCGGAGGGAACTCGGAGGAGTGAGGAGCGGCGCGCTGCCGCCCCTCGACGCAAGGAACGCAGGTAGGGGCAGGCCCCGGGGGAAGGGGAGGGAGAGACCGGGGAAGACCAGTGACAAGGACACGGGAGGCCATGCCTCGGAGACGAGGCAGGGAGGGGTGACCAAGGCGGTGGTGCCATAGGAGAGTCTGGTGAGACAGGAGGCGACACGATCAGGGGGCAGACTCAGGACCAGACCGGGACGCTGCAGTCAACACCTGACCCGACACAGCTACCTGACCAGACTCAGCAACCGGAGGAGACACGGTAGTCAGGGTGTACAGGCTCGACCCAGGCTAACGGGTGAACGTGGCCAGCTGTCGGCCCATCCGAGTACACGAACACTGGGTCACCCGCTGACCTCCAGGAGTGAACTGGTCAACCCACGCGTCCTGAAGGTCAGCTCCACTCACCAAGTTCGTGGAGAACGAGGGGAGGTGGAGGCCAGACAGAGAGCCAGACGGGACCGCCGGACACGGCAAAACCGTGGAGGAGTGTGCAAGGACCGGACCCCCAGAGGGGTCAGCCAGAGAGACTGCCACTGGCCGACTGAGCGGCGAGAGTGTGGTGCAGTCGCGAAAGAAGGAGCGGGAAGCACCCGAGTCAAGGGTGAAAGTGTGCAAGGCCGCAGCAGGCGTAGTACCAGAGAGAGCAGACTCACCAGCACCTGGAGGAGTGGACTCCCTAGCGCCTAGAGCAGCAGCCTTACCGGCACCTGGAGCAGGAGACGCGCCAGCACCTAGAGCAGCAGCCTCACCAACACCTAGAGCAGCAGACTCTATACCTGGGTCAGGCGGCACACACAGGTAACAGGCACCCTCAGCACTAGTAGGCAATGCATACATGGCAGTGAGGATAGCATCATAGTCAAGAGCAAAGATATCTACCCTCTGCCTAAGCAGCTCGACCCAGTCGGGGAGCTCAGCCGCGTCGCCAAACTCTGTACGCCAGGCGTCGCTCAGACGGGAGAAGCAGCGGGACTCTGTGTGACCAATCGTCCCGCAAGGCTGACCAGCCCGAGCACCAGTGCGAATGACGTACGGGCAGCGAGCAATACTCCGTGACCCTCCACTCTGAGCGTACCACTCACGAAGCTGCTGGGGCGAAAGGACCGCGCGCGGACGCTGCTGCAGCTGCACCTGGTCACTACAAGAAGCTCCCGAACGACCCGCTCCCGGGCGACTCCCACCACGGTCACCCCTACAACCCCAACTAGCATACCACTCACGAAGCTGCTGGGGCGTGAGGGACTCACGCGGACGTCGCTGGAGCTGCATCCGGCCACCGCCAGGAGCAGCAGTAGCAATAGTAGCAGCAGTAGCAGCAGTAACAGCAGTAGCAGCTGTAGCAGCAGTAGCAGTGCGGCCACCCCTACAACACCAACTAGCGTACCACTCATGTAGCTGCTCGGGCGTGAGGGACTCACGCGGACTTCGCTGGAGCTGCATCTGGCCACCTCCAGGAGCAGCAGTAGCAGGAGTAGCAGTAGCAGCAGCAGTAGCAGTAGAAACAGTAGTAGCAGCACGGGCAGGGCAGTGTGGCAGCGCGCTAGTAAGGCAGGCGCGCGGGAAGCGCAGGTAGGGCAAGTGCTCACCAGTGGCGGGATGGGCAGTCGCTCGCCTTGCGAGCAGGGTAGGCGCACGACGGCGGCGACGGCGGGGTCGAGACAGCTGCAGGCCGGGGCCGCGACAGCGGCAGGGGGCTCCTCGGCAGCTGCTGCAGGGCGGGGCCACGACTGCTGTAGGCGGCTCCGCGGCAGCTGCAGCAGGGCGGGGCCGCGACGGCGGCAGGGGGGCTCCGCGGCAGCTGCTGCAGGGCGGGGCCGCGACTGCTGCAGGCGGCTCCGTGGCAGCTGCTGTAGGGCGGGGCCGCTACGGCGGCAGGGGGCTCCGCAGCAGCTGCTGCAGGGCGGGGCTCCGAGGCAGCGGCTGCAGGGGGGGGGCGCCGCGACGAGCAGGGGCGACGCCCCGGGGGTGCCGCGACGAGTAGGGAAGGCGACCCGGGGGCGCCGCGACGAGCAGGGAAGGCGCCGAGGGGGCGCCGCGACGAACAGGAACGGCACCCAGGGGGGCGCCGCGACGAGCAGGGGCGACGCCCCGGGGGCGTCGCGACGAGCAGGGACGGCGCCCAGGGGACGCCGCGACGAGCAGGGGCGACGCCCCGGGGGCGCCGCGACGAGTAGGGAAGGCGCCCCGAGGGCGCCGCGACGAGCAGGGAAGGCGCCCAGGGGGCGCCGCGACGAACAGGAACGGCACCTAGGGGGCGTCGCGACGAGCAGGGGCGACGCCCCGGGGGCGTCGCGACGAGCAGGGACGGCGCCCAGGGGACGCCGCGACGAGCAGGGGCGACGCCCCGGGGGCGTCGTGACGAGCAGGGATGGCGCCCAGGGGGCGCCGCGACGAGCAGGGGCAGCACGCGTGCTGCAAGGGCAGTGCGGCCGCAGGGGCTGCTAAAAAAAAAATTTCAGTTAGGGCAGGGCGGAACGTTCGGTGGGCCCTAGGAATGATTCTGCTCTAATACCATGTGAGAATATGAACGAGGAATTATTGCATTCAGCAGCATGAAGAGTACAAGTAGGAAACCCTAAAGTGTTGTACCCCATATGAACTACCCTTCTACAGCCTACACAGACTATAGCATATAAGTTTGACACTGGGCTGCTGCAACCCCTCGAGCCACCCAAACAATCGTGGCAGCAAGTGACAATGGATTTTGTCACGGGAATACCAGCTGGGCCGTCCGGCAACGACGCCGTCCTCGTCGTCGTCGATCGCTTCACGAAGATGGCGCACTTTGCCCCATGCCGAACAACAATCACAGCCGAAGAAACTGCGCGCCTCTTTATCTCAACGGTCGTGCGACTTCACGGCATCCCTTCAGCGATCATCAGCGACCGCGACCCGAAGTTTACATCGAAATTCTGGGAGGAGACGTGGGCGCAGTACGGCACGAAACTACAGTTCTCATCGGCATATCATCCACAGACGGACGGCCAGACCGAGCGGACCAATCAGACCATGGAGCAGCTGATCGGGACTACTGCCCCGACCCTGCCCGCTGGGAAGAATCACTCGCCATGTTGGAGTTCGCTTTCAACAACACCCCGTCCAGTACGACTAATCACTCCCATTTTTCCTGAATTACGGGATGGACCCGACAGTCCCTACGGCAACTACTCTCGACAACCCGGTCCCGAGGTCACAAACTTTTGTGACGAAGCTTCAGGAAGTTCGAGAAAAAGCCGCAGACGCAATTCGCAAGGCGAATATAACTTCCCGCAAATACACCGACCTTCTACGCCGGGAACTCGTCTTGTCCACTGGGCAACTAGTGCTACTTAACACGAAGAACCTGCACATGCCCGGCCCGTCGAAACTACGACCACGATTTTGTGGGCCATTCAAGATTCTCAATATGGTGACACCTGTCACCGCGAAGCTGCTGCTACCCGACGACTGGCGCATTCATGACGCCTTCCACGTCAGCCTGCTTCGCAAGTTCGTGCCAGCCACGACCGACATCGCGCGGCAACAAGCTGCCCCAACTACACGACCTGTCCCGGAGCCGACTCTTGACCCTTCGAAGATTTTGGCACATCGGGTTCGACTTGACGCAGCCGGTCGCCACGTGGATTTCCTAGTGTGTTGGACTGATCGCACCAGTGAAGACGGCACGTGGGTGCACTCCGACTCACTGAACGCCTCGTCACTTGTTGGTGATTACTTGGCACGCAGGCGTGTTTCGGATATTAACCGCCTTTCTTAAAGGGGGGGGGGGGGGGGGTAGTGGAAGGAATTTTCCCGAATTCCTTATCGGGGTTGGCTGCTTCGCGTACAGCCCGATTTTTGGACTTCGGCCCGTTCGGCCGATTTCAACGCTGCCGAGGCTCCTCGCGTCGCCTTCGGCATTTCCCAATCGCCAAACCTGCACCCAACCTCGCTCGTCCGAGGTTCCCTCCTAGCTAGGCTAGTCCCTACATTAGTCTGTGCCTTCATTGTATTCTCATATGAGTTAATCACAGTCTCGTTATTCGTTTACATGCGCACTCTCTTTTACAACTCATAACACAACCCCGCACCCGTAACACTTCGTCAGATTTTTTAAAAATTGTTACCACCTGGACACTTTCCAGCATTCCTCGCCTCAGTCCGTTTGATAAGGAGAGTTATCCCACGAATGAGCATATTGGTCCCAAGCCAAGTCAGTTCGACCAAGCGTTTCCGCCGCAAGCGGCGGGTTTCCCATTTTTTTTCAGGAAAGTTTCCCCACCCCACCCTCCTCCCCAAATCTCCCTTTCCCAGGCAAGGGAGCGAGAGAAATCAAAGCATTTTTTCGAAGTGGATTGCATGAATGACTTGCCTGTCGGCACAAGTCCATTGTACTGTAAAATGAAAACATCTCGAACAGCATGCGGCTCGGATCAGATGCCAAATGTGCCGCATGAAGCGGCTGCTTGTTGTGATGCCTCAATGGAACGAGCACCAGATTGCTGTAATACTGAGGGCGTACCAAGTTTGTGTTTGATCCTACATAAAAGCCGATCTCCGATGAGGTCAAATACTGTAGCATCTGGTTACTAATGTGCCGTTTGTGCATTGTGAGGAGATTTTTTGAAAGAACGCTCGATCGCCTCAGTTCTATAACCGATCGTGGTCCGAAGGTGTGAAGAAACAAACCTCTTCCGACGGCTTTCGCTGATGTTCGCTCACGCGAATAAACACTACGACCATAAACGAAACAACGAAGCATGTGTTCGATGTTGCTGTGTGTCTGAGGCAAAATTCCGAATGATGCAATCACGATCGTGGTAACATTGGCGTTCGATTAGTTCTTTCCCCTTGTAACACGGCCTAAACATCTTCCAGAGCAACCAAGAATGTGGTGCATCACTTCTTTCATGGTTATTTCTGCGGCCCAGAACCAGTTCCGTAATCTAGCTGATAGTTCTTGTACTCCACTACCCATTATCGTTGACGCTTGAACATCGACGAAGTTCTCGCGCCGTATTAGCTGACGAAGTTTCCTGCCACACTGTGTTCGATCGGTGTAACTCGCGCGCGTCATTCATCGCCTGATCGCGTCATTCGTGCCATATCCTTCATTGGGCCTCCCCCATCCCTTGTTGCGACTCCGCAACTCGGCCCGCGACCTTTCGGTAGGCCTGTGTGCCGCTTCGCCGCGATGAAAAATATCGCCAGCGAATGCGATAGATTGTCGCGAGGTGTAGTAGCCAAGCCGAATGGATCCGGTCATCCTTCCGAGCAGAATTGTCATCCCCACCCGAATCCATCACAGACGAGTACTATAGGGGAACATTTCTACCTTGAGCCTGTTCGCCCGCCCACTCCCCCCGGGTCGCGCAGGGAAGAAGGAGGTGACGGAGATGGGGCGGAGGATGGAGCAAACGCAGGTGTTGGCGTTAGGATGAGGGAGGATACACCGGATTTGCGCGAAGAAGAAGAGGGAATAGCGGACCCGCCACTGAGCATCTTCTCTATTCTCACCTTCTCATGGGTAATTCCCCCACCATCCTTCCTCCCACCCCCTGTTTACTACCAGCCCCACAACGCCCCACCCCTTTTTCTTCCTTCGCCCACCCCGCCCTCGTCCCCGGCGCCCTCCGCCAAACCACCCTCACTCAGTCGCAAATGGTTTTCAGTGCTCCGCGTGGCACGCTCCTCCCTCCTCCTCCTCCTCCTCCTCCTCCTCCTCCTCCTCCTCCTCCTCCTCCTCCTCCTCCTCCTCCTCCTCCTCCTCCTCCTCCTCCTCCTCCTTCTCCCCCTCCTCCTTTTCTTCTCCCAATTCTGACCATCACTCGCTTGTCTCTTCCCCATTCTCCTCCCCCACCCTTTTCCCCCCTCCGCTTCCTCTTCCGACTCCCCCTTCTCTCCCGCCTTCCCCCTCCCCTCCTCCGCCCCCCCAGCTCTCCCCCCTGATGGCGCAGGGCGTGCGCCGGGTACTGGGCCCCAGCGACCTTTACCCCCTACCTTCCGCCTTCTCCGCGCATCACCTGGGGGCGCAGCTCAGCGCGCTCTGGACAAAGCGCAATCCGCCCCCGGAGCGGCAGCAGAAGGGGGGGATGGGCGCGGAGAAACGAGGGGGAAGCGGAGGGGGATGGGCGATGCGGTACTGGGCGGTGTGTGTGTGGCCGTTCCGGTGGCGGCTGGCGCTGGTGGCGCTGCTGATAGTGGCGGAGTCCGCTCAGCGCATCCTCTCCGCCTCCTGGTGAGAGGGGGACCGCTTGCCTGTACCCGCTCATGATTCATACAAAGGACGGTTTTGGAGGGGGAAGGGGGAGGGGGAGGGGGAGGAAGCTTACACGTAAGGGTTGAGTGCATCCGCTGCGCCTCAAATATAACCCTCGTTTTGACCCAGTGGGTAGCGAGGTGTTACAGGAAAGCTGGATGGAGCAAGAGATGCAGGTAGGATCCTGGAAGGCTATGGTGGTAGAAAGATCGTGGGAGAGGAGGAAGGGGAGGAAAGGGAGATGAGGGTCTATCCTCCAGTCATTTCTTAAGGCGTCTCGAAACTTGGATTATGAGACTTCTCAAACCTTCCGCCTCCCCTCTTCCCCCCCTCCTAACCTCCCCCCCTCCCCCCCCCCCCCTTCTGCCCCATTCGTCGTGCCAGGTGTGCTTTGTGCAGGACGCGCAGAACCCCAAAACGGCGGACCCTGCGTGGCGGGGGTATGTGCTGGCGGGGCTGATGGGGCTGCTGTCGCTGGCCTTCGCGCTGCTGCACCATCAGATGTGGAACCTTGCGCAAATCATGGGGTGGAATCTCAGAGTCGCTTCCATGGCGCTCAGTGAGTGCGCTTGCCTGCTTCATCCATGCTTTTTATCGTACAGAGCTTGTGTTGCAACAAGAGGACGCATGGTGCTGCATTGTAGGCACACGGAGTTTTTCACTGCTGCACTGCCAGATCAGGAACCTGCTGCTTTGATGAGGCTCAGCGAGGGCATTTCTCAAGGATTCTGATACGCTCTCTCGCCCCCTACTCCCTGGCCTCCCGGCTTCTGAACCCCCTTACCAGCCCCCTTTCCCTCTCCTACTCCCCTCTCCCAACAGTCAACAGCAAGGTGCTGGCATAGAACGGCAGGCCACTGAGTTGAATCACCACGGTCCACAGGGGCATTGCAACACCCAGCCCTCCTGCCACCCCACCACCTCCTCTACCTCCCCTTCCGCTCCTCCCCCTTCCACCCCCCCTGCCCTGCCCCCCCTCCCGACACTCTACTCTCCCCCATCCCCTCCCCACCACTCTACCATCCCCCTTCCCCACCCTAGTCAACAGCAAGCTGCTATCGCGGAGTGAGCGGTGGACGCATCAGCACGGGGCACTGCATCACACGCATATCCAAAGACGTGCTTCAACGCACCTGAAAAACCCTTCCGCCCCTCCCCTTCCTCCCTCCGCCAGTCAACAGCAAGCTGCTGTCACTCAACGGCGGTGCACTGAGCCGCATCACCACAGGGCAGTGCATAACGCTCATGTCCAACGACGTGCGGCGCTTGGACGAGCTCCCCATGTTCATTCACTTCCTCTGGGCGGTACGTGCACTCCACCTCCTCGTTCTGCCCCTCTTGCCTGGCAGTGGTGACGACGCACAGGGAATGTACCATCCCGTCCGTATTTCTCTTCTTCCCATCTGCCCCTCGCGCATTCACAGGCACTTCTCGAGCTGGCAGTGGTGGCGGCGCTCATAGTGCTGGAAGTGGGCGTCATTCCCTCCACTCCTTCCCACCCTTTCTACCCCCTCTACCCCTCCCACCCCTCTCATCCCGACCTGCTCTTCCTCTTAACGCAGGCCCCTCTGGAGCTGGCAGTGGTGGCGGCGCTCATAGTGCGGGAGGTGGGCGTTCAGCCTGCTTTTGCCGGCATTGCTGCGCTCCTTGTGCAGATTCCACTGCAGGTGGGGCATGGGGTGTGACGCGTGGGGGTTGGGGCGTGGGGGTTGGGGCGTGGGGGTTGGTTGGGGTTGAGGGGCGGTGCATGGTTTAGGGGGGTGGGAGACATTGGCGAGACCGTGTTATCCAGCTGAGCTCACGACCCCACCCCTTTCTCTGGCTGTGCTTTGTCCTTTCCTGACTTCACACTCTCCCCTTATCCATCACCCCGGCTTTCTCCTCCCTCCCCCCTCCCCTTTCCCATCCGCTCTCCCCTCTCCCCACCCCTTGCCGTTCGCCCCTCGCCCCTACCAGGCCCTGTTTGGGCACTTGTTTGCCAAGCAGCGGCGCAGAACAGCCGAGTTCACGGACGCCAGGGTGAAGATGACCGGCGAGGTAGGGCTGTTCAGAATCAACTCGCAACACGCATGCCATTCTATGGGGGAAGAAGGGGAGCTTGTAATGTGTGTGGGCATACACCAGCCAAGGGATAAACAGCATCGGCTGTGCCTCTGAATAACCCCCGTTGTGGCGCATTTCAAGAACAGATACCCAGGTTTGGGTGACCAGCGAGGCGCTCATCGCGAGGGAAGAAGGCAAGGAGGGGAAGGGGATCTGGTTTCTTTTCGTAGGATCAAAGTTCACAGAAGCCCAGAAACATTTTCAGATCCCTCCTCCCTCTCCTCTTCTGCCCCTCCTCCCTCTCCTCTTCTTCCCCTCCTCCCTCTCCTCTTCTGCCGCTCCTCCCTCTCCTCTCCTTCCGCTCCTCCCTCTCCTCTTCTCCCACTCCTCGTGGCACTTGCCCCTGCCACACCCACACCCTCGCCCAATGCCGTGCATTATCCCGGCAGGTGCTGTCAGGCATTGTGGCAGTGAAGATGTTCGCGTGGGAGGCGCCTTTCACCCGCTTCATTCAGCGAATTCGCAAGCAAGAGTGCAGCAAGTAAGAGGGCAGGAAATAGGTGCGGCACCTCCATGCACACATGGCTTTTCGTTAAAACCTTCTATTCCGTGAACCTACATCTCATCCCCCCCCTCTCCTTACCCTTTTCCTCTCCTCCACCCCTGCCTCCCCTCACTCTCCCCCTTTTCTCACCTCACCTTCTCCCACTCCTCCCTATCTCCTAGTTCTCCCCGTCTCCTCCCCACCCTCCCCCTGTCCTCACCCCTCCTACCCCCATCCCCCCCTCCCTCCCAACACCAACATCGTGTCATGCATCCAGGAGTTCAATGAGGGAACAGACGCAAAAAAGCAGGCCCTCATCCAACCTCCACATCATCCCCCACTTCCCCACATCAAGCTCGCGTCATATGTCACACCGCCCAATGAGGCGTTGAATGAGGCGTTATATGAGATTTTTTATTCTCGTTTTATTCTTCCCCTCTCCCCCCCCTCCCCAGCATCGAGCTGGCGTCACAGATGAAGGCGTTCAACGAGGCCTCCTACTTCTCGTCAGCCTCCATGGTCGCGTTCTTCATCTTCACCACCTACACTCTGCAGGGGGGCCACCTGCGCCTCTCCACCGTCTTCTACATCATCTCACTGGTGCAGGTCAGCTCTCAGCTGCCCATATATTGCAAAATTTAGGTGCCTACAAAGAGGGCGGTTCAGGAAGGGCCTCAAGTGAGCCGTTTTTAGCCTTTGGGATTCTTAAGAGGCATCTGCAGCCGTCCTTGGTTAGTCTTCAACGTTATCTCGCTGGTGCAGACGTGTTGGCTTGGGGGAAGAGGGATTTCGGCCTCCTCCTCCTCCTCCTCCTCCTCCTCCTCCTCCTCCTCCTCCTCCTCCTCCTCCTCCTCCTCCTCCTCCTCCTCCTCCTCCTCCTCCTCCTGCCCCCACTCCCCAGCTCCCACGCCTTGGGTGTGTGTTTTGAGACATCTCAAAACCTGCGGCTGTGACCGTGTGTGGTCCTCTCAGCGGTCAGAGGGCGAGAGAGCAGCAGAGGCTTATGTGAGCACCTCACACTCCCTGCTCTCGCCCCCAATATGTCCACACTCCCCGCTTCCCCCGTGCCCAGCTGCCGCGGCTGTGGATGTGTGTGTTCCTCCCAAGGGGCATCGAGCGAGTGGCGGAGGCTGCCGTTAGCTTCGCCAGGCTGGAGGCATTCATGCGGGTGAGAGGCAGGGCGTGGGTGAGTTGGGCATGGCATGGGTGGAAGGGCATGGGTGGAAGGGCATGGGTGGAAGGACATGGGTGGAAGGGCATGGGTGCAAGGGCATGGGTGCAAGGGCATGGGTGCAAGGGCATGGGTGCAAGGGCATGGGTGCAAGGGCATAAGTTCAAGGGAAAGGGCGTGTGGGCAGGGCCAAGGGCGTAAGGGCAAGGGCATGAGCATGGGACATGGTCATTTGGGCACATGGGTGGAAAACCTCTCCGGCTGCGAACACAGCTATTCGTATTTCCTGTATCAAACGACTTTCTCTCTCCCCGTCTCGACCATCAGACTCGCGATTCAGCTTCCTCACATACATGGAGGGAGGAGATCTATCTCTGCTCTTCTCACATACATGGAGGGAGGAGATCTATCTCTGCTCTTCTCACATACATGGAGGGAGGAGATCTATCTCTGCTCTTCTCACATACATGGAGGGAGGAGATCTATCTCTGCTCTTCTCCCTCCCGACCTCTCGCTCCTCCGCCTTTCCATTTGCCCAACCATCTGCTCTCCCCCGCACAGGGCGTCAAAGCTGGGGTTTCCCTGCTCATACGTCCACCTTCTCCTTCCTTTCTGCGTTGTCCACTTCTTCTCCCTCCGGCTTGCATTGCCATATCAGCTATCAAGCAGTAGCAGCAAAAAGAAGGTAGCAGTTTTGGTATCATCACTTAGTGACAAGGACACAAGCACCAGATGGGGAAAGGGGGACGAGGGATCGATAGGGAATGTCATGCTGGCACAGGAACAGGAGAGGGCTGCAATAGCACCACATCTCTCTACAGCAGCTTCTCCTCTTCCTCCTGCTTCTTTTTCTGTTCCTCCTCCTGCTGCTGTTCTTCCTGCTGCTGCTTCCATCCGTCCTCCTGCTGCTGATACTGCTGGCGAGGGTACAGAGCAGGTGCAGGGAGGGAGGGTGAGTGTGTGTGCAATGGTGAACGCCTCGTTTGGATGGAGAGTGGGTGCTGCAGGGAGGGAGGCGGCAGCTGGCAAGGGGATGAGCAAGGAGCCATGCACGGATGACAGTAGTGGCAGTGGTAGGGGGGATGTGAAGGGGGATTTGAAGGGGGAGATGAAAGGGGAGATGAATGGGGAGATGAAAGGGGAGATGAATGGGGAGATGAATGGGGAGATGAAAGGGGAGATGGAGGAGGAGCAGGAGTGGGAGGAGGAGGAGGAGGAGGAGGAGGAGGAGGAGGAGGAGGAGGAGGAGGAGGAGGAGGAGGAGGAGGAGGAGGAGGAGGAGGTGGTACCGGTGGAGGGTGTGAGCTTCAGTTTGGGAGAGGACGAGCTGCTGGGCGTCACAGGGAAGGTGAGCACTGGGCGCTAAAAGCAAGGCCTTTTGAGGGGGGGTAAGAGTGAGAGGGGGAGGTGAAGAGAGGAGGAGCGGTGGCTGGTGTTGAAAAGAGAAGAGTCTTATGCGTTTTGGGTTGTATGCGTTTTGTGCCTTCCGGTTATCCTGTATTTCCTCACGAACTCCTTTGTTTTTTCCTCATTTTTCTCTTTCCTCTATTTGGACCTCCGTTCCTCTATATTTTAATATCTCAGGTTTTAAGATGCCTCCAGCCTCATTTACATTTTGTTGTTTTCTTTGTTTTGTCTCCTTTCCTCCATACTACATCGGCACCTTATGAAGTTCTCGCAATACTTCTCTACGGTGTCTTACAAAATGCACTACTCGGCACCGTCTTGGGGACTCGGTTTTCTTGACTCAAAACTCCTTGCTCCCTTGCCGCCCTTGTTTTTTCCCTCCCTGCCCCTTGATTCGTTTCCTCCCTGCCCGTGTTTCATTCCCTTTTTGTCTGAGCAGGTGGGAGCGGGCAAGTCGACGCTGTTGGCGGGTATACTGGGCGATGCAGAGCTGCTGAAGGGAGAGCTGGTGTGTCAAGCGGACAAGATAGCATATGCGGCACAGAAGGTGGGACCGTGGGCATGGGCATGCTTATGAGAGTGTCACGATCTGTGGGCCGTGCTCTCTGCACATCATGCCCGTGTGTGGAGACGTGCTGAAATGGTTCGGTTTTGAGAAGTCTCGCTAGCGTATGGTGCACAGAAGGTGGGGCTTGTGACATCTGACATCTATGCACAGACAGCACAAGTCCCCAGACATGCTTTGGCGACGTCTGTGTGTCTACTGACATGCTTTGCTGACGTCTGTGTGTCAACGTAACAACACGTGTATTATCTTTTGTGTGCTTCCTGTTTGTGTGGTTCGGGCGTGGTATGGTGTGGCGCACAGCCGTTCATCATGGCCGGATCACTGAAGGACAACATCATCTTCGGCCGTCCATTCCAAGCAGAGCTCTACAATCAGGTGACCCACAGCGCTTGCTCCTTTTCCTCACAATCTCCCAATTTTCCCTTCCAACCATACCCTCTACTCCAATATATTCCGTTTCACGTCATACACTCCTCTCTTCCCTACCATAGTTATTTCTCTCCTCGTTCTCCGCCCCTCCAGCACTCCTATTTTCTAGCTTTGACAACCATGAGTCAACCATACCATTCATGAGCCAACCATATCAATCATGAGTTAACCATAACACTCATGAGTCAACCACACCATTCAGGAGTCAACCATTCCATTCATGAGTCAACCACACCATTCATGAGTCAACCATACCATTCATGAGTCAACCATTCCATTCATGAGTCAACCACACCATTCATGAGTCAACCATTCCATTCATGAGTCAACCACACCATTCATGAGTCAACCATACCATTCATGAGTCAACCACACCATTCATGAGTCAACCATACCTTTCATGAGTCAACCATACCATTCATGAGTCAACCACACCATTCATGAGCCAACCATACCTTTCATGAGTCAACCATACCATTCATTAGTCAACCACACCATTCATGAGCCAACCTTTCCATTCATGAGTCAACCACACCATTCATGAGTCAACCATACCATTCATGAGTCAACCACACCATTCATGAGTCAACCATACCTTTCATGAGTCAACCATTCCATTCATGAGTCAACCATACCTTTCATGAGTCAACCATTCCATTCATGAGTCAACCACACCATTCAGGAGTCAACCATACCATTCATGGGTCAACCATACCATTCATGAGTCAACCACACCATTCATGAGTCAACCATACCATTTATGAGTCAAGTGACATGAGTGTTTTTTTTTACCGTTTCCTCCCACCTTTCCCCCCTCCTCCCCTCTCTCATCTCTTTACACTGACGCCCGCGTAAGATACACCTGTGTTCATCCATCGCCCAAACCACATCCAGTACACGGAGGGTGTAGCTTCCTGTGCACACTTGAGAATTCTTCTTCCCTTGCACGCTCTGCACAATGCCTCCCCCACTTTCCACAGACACACACACTCCCCTCTCCCCCCCCCACCCCCCCACCCTCCCCTCCCGTCCCACAGGTGCTCGACGCGTGTGCGCTGCGCCAGGACATCGCCAGCTGGCCCCGGCGCGACCTCACAGAGATTGGCGAGCGCGGGGTGAACCTGAGCGGCGGGCAGAGGGCGAGAGTGGGGCTGGCGCGCGCCGCATACGCCACCGATGCAGCGCTCCTGCTGCTGGACGACCCGCTCTCCGCTGTGGACCCGGCTGTGGGGCGGCACCTGTTTGAGCGGTGCATTCGCGGGGTGATGCGCGGGCGGCCAAGGATTCTCGTCACTCACCAGCTGCAGTACCTGCCAAGGTGAGGGTTGGGGATGGGTGGGGATGGGTTGGGTTGGGATGGTTGGAGTTACCACCAAGGTTTGCGTGTGGTAGTTGCATGTGCGTGCTCACTTGTGGCCGTGTGGCTTGCCTCGTAAGCTCTGTGGACTGTTATGACACACCAGCTGCATTAATCTGTGCAATCTAGAAAGAACTGTTGTTACCGTGGTCTGGAGTGCACGCGACCAGCATTTGTATGCCAGCTTCCAGGCGCTGGATGCTTTTCCTCTCATATGAAAACCCGTTTGAACGCTGTCCAGGCCCCCTTTCCCTTCCCCTTCTGCTCTTCCTCCAAACCCCGAAACCCTCTCCCGCTTCTGCTCTCCTCCCGAATCCCCCAACCCCCTTTTCTCTCCACCCAACCCCCTCAAACCCAACCTTTCCCATCCCCCGCTCCCCCAGCTGTGACCGAGTGTTAGTGCTGGAAGGGGGAACGCCAGCGGCCTTGTGTCCGTACGCTGCATTGGCAAGGCAGGTGGACTTCCAGGGGCTGCTGGGCGGGGATGCGGTCGAGGGGGGTGAGGCGGAAGGGGAGGTCGTGGGCGCAGGAGAGAAGGCTGTTGGTGGTGCAGAAGGGGGAGAGGGAGGAGGAGGAGGAGGAGGAGGAGGAGGAGGAGGAGGAGGAGGAGGAGGAGGAGGAGGAGGAAGAGGAGGAGGAGGAGGAGGAGGAGGAGGAGGAGGAGGAGGAGGAGGAGGAGGGGAGCAGGAACGAGTGGGGGAAACTGGGGCGAAGTTGCAGCAACGGTGCTGGTTTACAGCGGAAGAGGATAGTGATGATGACGACAGCTCTGCTGATGATGATGATGCTGGTGTGAAAGGGTCAATTGAGAGCAAGGACATGTCTGAAGAAGACTGGAGGTCGGCAGTCATTGGTAGTTATGTCATCCCCACTGCAACACCACCAGCATCAGAACCAGCAGCATCCTTAGCAGCAGCAGCAGCACCAGGAAGCAACAACACCCAACATACATCCACCGCTGCTCCCTCCGCTCGCGACGACCCAACCCTCCAGGCGTTGCCGCTGCGGCCCAACCAACGCAGTACGCCCCTGCAGGACCGGTCGCTCCGCCACAGCAGGGAAGGCGGGAAGATGCCTCTCAGTTGCAGCATCATGGGAAGCTTCGTGCACAGGCAACCAAGGGAGACAGAGGGGGCGGACCGTGGCGGAGAGGGGGAGGAGGTGGGTGGAGAGGCAGGGGCAGGAGGGGATGGGAAGGGGGGGAAATGCAGTGAAGTGGCAGAGGAGGATGGAGTCGGACAAGGTGGGCTGGTGGGGTTGTTGAGGAGGGAGTGTGGCGGGGAGTTAGTGTGAGGGGGCTGTGGGTGTTGGGGGTGTGTTAAGGTTACAGCGTGGGCTAGAGAGGAGCGTGTGAGTGTGAAGATGAGGAGGAGATGACGGCTCTCACACCGTCATGAACATCCAAGTGCCTTAGAGACTTCAGCCCCAAATCAGCATGCTAGCCCCTCATCACATTCCGCGCTAACCTCCTCTTCTCCTCGTTTCCCTCCCTCTATTTTCCAATGCTTCCTCGCCCTCACCCCTCTCGTTCAACCAGGGTTGGTGCAGAAGGAACGGAGGGAGGAGGGGATGGTGAGTCCGGGCGTGTACGTTGGATATGCCAGGAGGGTGGGCGTGTGGCAGTCGCTTCTGCTCTTCCTCCTCCTCGCCATTGGTCAATCCCTCGCCTGTGCTAGCGACTGGTCAGTCCCCTCTGTCTCTCTCTCTCTCGAATGGCCCTTGCATTACTTATGGGGTGGTACAAAGGTGGATGCAAACACATGCTACACAAACAACAAGTCCCATGCCTCATGTCTATGTCCCATGTCCCATGCCTCATGATCCCCATGCCTCATGATCCCCATGCCTCATGATCCCCATGCCTCATGATCCCCATATCTCATGATCCCCATATCTCATGATCCCCATATCTCATGATCCCCATATCTCATGATCCCATATCTCATGATCCCCATGTCTCACAGGTTCCTCGCCTTTTGGTCACAGAAGCAGCACCAGTCCGGCCTGTACCGCCGCATCTACACCACACTTGTGCTCACCGGAGTTGCCGTCTCCTTCCTCCGTGCGGCCCTCTCCTTCCACTGGTGCGTGCGCGCCGCCTCGCGCGTCCACACCGCCATGCTGGCCCGCGTGCTCGCCTCGCCGCTCGCCTTCTTTCACGCCAACCCCATGGGCCGCATCCTCAACCGCTTCTCCGCCGATCAGGGCATTCTCGACGACCTCCTGCCGTTCACTCTCTTCAACTACTTGCAGGTGCGTACGCCATATGATGTGGACTTCGGGGGCGGGGTGCTGTGTGGGTGTAACGACTTAAAAGTAACGCCTCTGGCCACGTGCTCACTCGCATCTGGGCTTTTGAGCTGACACAACACAAGTCCTTGTCCTTCCTATCCGTTTTCTCCTCGGCGCACACACAGACCCTCAGTGTGGCAGTGGGCGCCATGGCGATGGTGGCGCTGGGCTTGCCGTGGATGCTCGTGCCCATGGCGCTGCTCTGCCTGCTCTTCCTGCGCCTGCGCCACATCTTCCTCTGCACCTCCCGCGAGGCCAAGCGCCTCGAGGCCATCACTCGCAGCCCTGTGTATGCGCACTATGCCGCCACCATCCAGGTGGGTCTGCAAGCAAGCAGAATACAGGTTTGTAGGCAGCAGTCACCCCGTCCCCGCCACACTGCTTTATTCGTCTTCCTTTGCCATTTCCTTGTTCCCAGGGCCAGACAATGGTGAGAGCGTGTGAAGAGCAGCAGCAGTGCAGTGCAAGCTACCACCACCTGCTCGTACCCCGACAAGACATTGCCGGCGCCTGCTCTGTGCTGCTCGCCTCCTCTCGCTCCCTCGCCTCTCCTCTGATGCACAAGTGAACCTTCTTCCTCTCTGCCCCCTTCCCCCTCCTCCCATTCCAGGTCCTGCCAGCCATCAGGGCGTTCGCCCGTGCCTTCTACTGCTGGCTTGCGGCCTCGCACGTGCTGGCCCTCCCCCCCCCTGTCATGCCATTCCATCCATGCCACCTCCTATCTGTTCGCCCCCGTTCCCCCATGTCGCCCACAGGGCCTGGCAACAATAAGAGCATTCGGAGCGCAGCAGCAGACAAGCGCCGTCTTCCACCGCCTGCTGGACGCCAACGGCCGCGCCTTCTACTGCTGGCTCGCCGCCTCGCACTGGCTGGCTGTGCGCCTCGACGCCCTTGTCTCACTCGTCATGCTCCTCGTTGCCGCCCTCGCCGTGGCGCTCAGAACGGCCTTGCCGCCCAGCCTGGTGGCGCTGGCACTGAGCTATGCGCTGCAGATGTCGGGGTCGCTGCAGTGGGCCGTGAGGCAAGGGGCGGAGGTGGAAAACATGGTGAGACTCACTGCTCCTCTCTCCTTTTCCTTCTCAGTACATTGCTTCCTCTCCCTGTCTCGTTCGTCTTCCTCCTCATACAAGGAGCGGAGGTGGAGAACGTGGTGAGACAGACAGACAGACAGACAGACAGACAGACAGACAGACTGCTTCCTGATGTTCGTTTTGTGACCCTCCTGTGCATGAGGCATAAGGCATTTTGAGCGAGTCCCCACACTCTCCCTCGCTACCTATTCTCAGTCTTTCTTTCCCGTTTCCAAGTCACAGGCGTCAGGCGTTCCAACTCAGGCATCCCTGATGCATCCCTTTTGACACGTGTGTTCATCTAATCACGGCGTCCACCTTTCCTCTCCCGTCCTTCTCTTTGTTACTCACTCTCCTCAGTTTACAGGCGTCGAGCGGGCACTGGAGTACACACACTTACCGCAGGAGGAGGGGCCTGAGGAGGGGCAGAGGGAGGGGGGAGCAGGGGAACGGGGAGGAGGAAAAACGGGCAGCAAGAGGAAATGGAAAAGGGGCTTTTGCATGGTGGGCGAGGAGCAGAGGGAGGAGGAAAGCGAGCAGGGGAGCGGGGAAGAGCAGGTGGAGGAGCAGGTGCCAGCTGGGTGGCCGAGAGAAGGGGCAGTGAGGGTGGAGGGGTTGACAGTGCGGTATAGGCCCACTCTGGACCCTGTGTTGCAGGATGTGAGCTTTCAGCTGCGCGGAGGGGAGAAGTGCGGTGTTGTGGGGCGAACCGGTGAGCACTGCTGCTCGTGCCAGCTACCCATTGATGGTGCTGTGTGCTGTGATTGCCACTTATCAGGGCACGGCGTGGTGGTGGTGATTCACGTGGCAGTGCAATAAAATGGTTTCTCTGTTCATGAAGCGGGCTCTGGTAGACTGGTACACATGTCGCTCCCTCCTACCCTCTTCTTACTTCCCCATCGTCCGCACCCCCCTCGGCATACCTCCACTCCGTGCCCACCATCAGGCGCAGGCAAGTCAACGCTCATGCTGGCCCTGCTCCGCATCGTGCAGCCGTGCAGCGGGCGCATCCTCATAGACGGCCTCAACACCGCCACCATACCTCTCACTCCCCTGCGCAGAAACGTGCGTGTGCTTGCACTCCCTCTGATGCTGCTCCCACCCCACCCCACACCACACCACCCCCACGGGTGCTTTCACTTGACTCCACCGTCGCTCGCATGCATGTGCGTGAGATGGAATGTGCCGGAGTGCGTGAGGTCAGTTTCCAAGCACGGACGTGCCTCCGTTACGACAGTGGGCAGTTCGAGTTGAAAAGTAATTTGTAGACTGAATCTAGGTTGGCATAAGCAACATCCTATTTCCCTCTAGCGATTTCTTGATTCCCTTAGGATCTCTTGCACCACCCGTCTCTTCGTTTCTCTTATCTCGTATGTCCAAGTACTCAACAATCTCTGCACCGTTCACTCCATCTGCCACCCTTCCCTGCCACCCTCCCTCCCTCCCTCCCTCCCTCCCTCCCTCCCTCCCTCCCTCCCTCCCTCCCTCCCTCCCTCCCTCCTCCCTCCTTCCTTATTATAATGCCAATTTGCTTTCCTCTCGCCCTACCTCCCATCCCTTTTCCTTCCCATTGCCCTCCATCTCGCCCTGCACAATGAACAGGTCACAGCGATACCTCAGGATCCTGTTCTCTTTGGCAGCTCTCTCCGGTTCAACCTTGACCCATTCAAGTGCGTCCCAGTCTTCCTGCAACCCACCCACCCCGTGTCTTTATCTCAAGTGCTCACTCATATGCCACGGTCCTCTTCTGCTCTTCTCTTTGTCACCACTTCGTTTTTGTCACATCTAACCCCTTCAAAATGCGCCTTGTCCAGTCGGCACTCAAATGCGGCGCCATAGATAGGTCGCAGTGGAGGGAAGGGGTGTAGCAGCTTAAGGGCAAGCCTGGGGCCCTGCAAAGAAGGCATTGGAGCTGACACAAGGGTTGCCTATTAGCCTCCCCAGGGGGCTGTTTTGAGCCCTTCGCAGTGTGCAGCTGAGAGGCCCCTGCACCACTCTCCCCCATCTCACACCCAATTCTTGACCCTTGTACTTTCATCCTTCCTCCTCAGCACCCGCATGGAGATCTATGGGAGACACCAGGCGTAGTGCAGCTGAGGGGCAAGGGGAGGGGTGTGGGGACTCTGCAGAGGGGGCTGTCTCTGCTCCTTGTACTATTTTCTCACGCACAGCCGACTGCCCATCCCGAACCCTAACCCCTGTCAACCCCTCTCAGCCAGCACCCGGATGCGGCGCTATGGGAGGCGCTGGGCGCAGTGCAGCTGAAGGGGAAGGCGGGCGCGCTGCAGAGCGGGCTGGAGGCGAGCATGAGCGAGTTCGGAGAGAACTTCTCCGTGGGGCAGCGCCAGCTCCTGTGCCTCGCACGGTGGGTGGGTGGGCTGCTGTGCTGCTGTGCACTGCTGAGGGCGGCTTAGGATGGGGGCTTCGGGAAAGACTTTTCTGTGGGGCATGAGAGGTGATGCGTGTGCATGGGCCTATGCTTGTATACATGGCAATTGGAGCCTTTGCGGCAATGTTTCAGAATTCTAAGAAAAGTCCTGTATCCACTGACAACAGCTCTCATCCCAAGCCCCTCCTCCACCTCCCTCCTTTCGTCCCCCTTCTCCTCTTCTGCACTGTTAATGATCGAATACAATCTCGCACTTGCCTACTTTTCACATAGACGTATTTTTGTGCGATGGGTGTTACATAAAATCACAACCATATTAGCATTTCAGTTGATCTCACTGAGGATTTTCCCACAGTCCGTTCCTATCTTTTCCATCTCATTCTTGATGTACTTAAAAGCCTTTAGCTCCTTGATCAATCCTTTCAGTTCAAGCTCTTACAATCACCTCGCCCACTGAGTAACCCCGACACCCCAACTCTGTGCTCTGACTTGACCCGTGCGCTCTGCCAGGCATAGCAGCCAGCATAGTGCGACCTCTGAAACCTCCTACTTCTCCGCTTCCTTCCTCCCCTTCCTCCCCTCCCCCCTCCCCCTCTCCTTGCCCTGTGACAGTGCCGTGCTGCACGGCAGTCGCATTGTGCTGATGGATGAGGCAACGGCCAACGTGGACCGGGCGACAGACGCGGCCATCCAGAGCACCATCCGCCGCCACTTTGCGGCCAGCACGGTCATCACCATCGCCCACCGCCTGCACACCATTGTCCACGCGCACAATGTGAGATGCCTGCCATGGCGTTTGCAGAGAGAAGAGAGGTGGGCAGATGAGGGGGAAGTGAGGGGGAGGGGGGGGAAAGGGTGGGGGTGGTGGGAGGGGGTTTGGGGGGCGGGTAAGAGTTCGCTTCTGCCCGCACTGTTGTTGGCACGCCCTACAGATGGCGACATGCAGTAAATAAGCATGTCCTAGCATGCCCTTGTTTGATGTTGCCATCCACTGGCCTCTCCCAGGTGCTTGTGCTGGAGCAGGGCCGGGTGGTGCAGTTTGGATGGCCACAGCAGCTGGCGGAAGACAGAGAGGGCCCTTTCTCCCGCATGCTCTCCCACACTGGCCAGTCTGCAGAGGCCTCTCTGCGCTCCGCACTTGCCAGAGATGGCTTGATGCAAGACGCTTCACTAAGAGATGCCTCGCTACAAGAAGCATCCCCGGGAGAGGTTTTGGAAAGAGAGGAGGGGGCACAAGGGGAGGCTGTGAGTATTGATTTGTTGCATTTGGAGGTTGATGGTTTCCTTGGTGGGGAGTCAGCTGCTGATGGTAGTGCCGGTGAGGGTGGTTTGCCTGATGCTGGTAGTACTGAGGAAGATATTGCATGGATACACGGCCGAGCGTTGCAAGAGCTGATTCCTGAAAGCCATACTCAAGAGCCATTTTGATTGTCTTAACGAGTATGCGATCTGTTAGGCTGAGAAATATAGCTGAACATGTGCGGTGCCCACAGTAATCACACCTCCTCTTCTTGACACACTTGTTTACACTCGACCAGCCGAAGAAAAGCTTATGGGGAAACATAGGCCTTTCCCTCGTCTCCCATCCCCCTCCTCCCCCACCATCTCGAACATATGAGCAAGGAGCGTATCCTCGTCAAGAAACTTTTGACAATTCAGGGCAAAACATACAAAAACGTCTTGGCACACCCTATACACAACTTGAAATTACGGGGTGGAGACCAGCACTGTCCTGAAATTCCAGGGCATAACCCCTAGACACACCCTGAATATCAAACGTTTTACCCTGCTAGCGAGGGGCCTATTGGAACCGATTGAATGTGCATATTGTTGTGCGGTTGATCCCAACGATTTCGCATTGCGGTAACGAATTCGTGCAGGGCTAGACAGTTGCAGACTGTCATAAGTTGATGTCAAACTATGTTTATATATATTGGGTAGGCTACAATGAGTTGCATATTAGGCAAACTATGCTGATCGACGAAGGCACACCTAACTATTACCTACTAACACTGGCTACGTTCCTACCTCGCGTCAACCACCGCATGTGGGACTCAATACAGCCAGTCACTGACACAGGGTGGCTCGATATGAGGCAGGAACGCACCCTTAGGCACGCCAGCAAATTTTCTAACAGTCATTTGACAACATGCAACCTTAATCACCCTCCCATGTGCCCGAATTGCAGTGCCGTCACACGTGACACGTGTCAGCTGGCATGGCGTTGAGCTTGAAGGAGTGGAGAGCAGCCAACCAGGCTGGCAAGAGACAGTGGGTGGGGCATTGATGTGGTTGACAAGCTACCAGTTGGAAATGCTCACAGCTCTTGCCACTCACACCCCCTGCCACTCACTGGTGGCGTGGGTGCAGGAGGCGGAGCCCACGTTGCCCCAGTCAGAGGATTTTGACGCAGCCCTTGAGGCAAGCAACGGTGTAGGGCGCCGTGCTGCTCGCGTGGTAGTGGTAGAACAAAGGCTCGCCCCCACTGCCGTCTCCCACGTGCCCCCGCACTCGTCCACCCCCGAGGGCAGCTCTCCCCCTGCTCCGCGCGGGCCGTAGAGGGGAATGCCGTCTGCTAGGAAGCCCAGCAGCGGGGAGTGCTCGCCGCGGGTGTCCTGCCAGAAGGCGGCGCTGCGATGGGTGCGCAAGGGAGGGGAGAGGGAAGAGGGGTTGGGTTGGGTGGGTGGGATGCAAGGGATGGTGCATGACACGTGGAATGACTTGGTGCGTGGCATGGTGTATGGGGAGAATACATGGAGATGGCATGATTATGCATGGTATGAGGCAGCGCGGGATGATGGAAACGCCGGCTCGAAGCATGGTTCAGCATGGAAGGAGCAAAAAGTTGCGGACAACTGGCAGCAGTGTGTGAGTGGCAGAGGGGCAGGCATGGAGGCATGGAGCAGCTTACGAACCCGCAGAGCTGGAAGTCGGTGGTGCGAGAGGTGGAGATGGCAGAGGGGTTGGCGACGCCAGGTGCGACGTGGTAGTGGTACTGGCCGAAGGGGGACGGGTGCCCCCCACACGTGTCAAAGCTCGGCCCCTCGTACTTCAAGGCGTCCCTACCCTGGGCGTCGCATGCACTGCGGGCAGGAGGGCACGGTGGGAAATGGTGATGATGTGTGGAGGGGGATTCGCCGCCACAATGCACGGCCATAGAGGCCCGCTGGCACGAGGATGGGGATGAGGAGTTGACGCTGGACACGAATGGCAATGAAGAGCGCTGCACCGACGTGAAACACTCCAAACCCACCTGTAGAAGGGCTCACCATTGAGTGCAAAGCCGATGGGCCCCATCTTGCAGCCGCCCACGGAGACAGGGATGGCGGAGGAGGCGAGCGTGGGGGCGAGCGGCACGGCGAAGGAGAGAGTCTGCTGCACTGGCGTGTTCACCATGCCCTGCACCCGCCACTCGTACCCCGGGCACCCATTGCTGGTCATCACTCTGTCATGGGGTTGAAGGGTTAGGCAATGGGGCCGGGGGAACAAAGGGGGAGAAGCGCAGGGGGACAGGGGGGAAAGGAGACATGAGGGGCAGACGGACATGCACGAAGGGAAGTGATGAGGGGTGGGGATGCCTTGAGTGTGCATGAAATGAAGCGGTTTTGGGGTTAGGAGGCAAGGAGTATGGCAGGCATGGGGACTCGGCACACCTCTTGCCGTTGCTGCTCGTGAGCTTGGCGCTCCTGCTGCTACTGCTGTTGCCACACGCACTCCCACCCGATGACCCGCCACCCATGCCTCCTCCGCCCATGCCTCCTCCGCCCATGCCTCCTCCGCCCATGCCCCCTCTGCCCATGCCTCCTCCGCCCATGCCCCCTCCGCCCATGCCTCCTCCGCCCATGCCCCCTCCGCCCATGCCTCCTCCCGCCGTGCCTGCTCCGCCCATGCCTGGTCCGCCCATGCCTCTTCTGCCCATGCCTCCTCCGCCCATGCCTCCCCCGCCCATGCTTCCTCCGCCCATGCATCCTCCGCCCATGCCTCCTCCGCCCATGCCTCCTCCCCCCGTGCCTGCTCCGCCCATGCCTGGTCTGCTCATGCCCGGTCCGCCCATGCCCGCTCCGCCCATGCCTCTTCCGCCCATGCCTCCTCCGCCCATGCCTCCCCCGCCCATGCTTCCTCCGCCCATGCTTCCTCCGCCCATGCCTCCTCCGCCCATGCCTCCTACCCCCGTGCCTGCTCCGCCCATGCCTGGTCTGCCCATGCCCGGTCCGCCCATGCCCGCTCCGCCCATGCCTCCTCCGCCCATGCCTCCTCCTCCCATGCCTCCTCCGCCCATGCCTCCCCCGCCCATGCTTCCTCCGCCCATGCTTCCTCCGCCCATGCCTCCTCCGCCCATGCCTCCTCCGCCCATGCCTCCTCCGCCCATGCCCCCTCCGCCCATGCCTCCTCCGCCCATACCTCCTCCCCCCGTGCCTGCTCCGCCCATGCCTGGTCTGCTCATGCCCGCTCCGCCCATGCCCGCTCCGCCCATGCCTCCTCCGCCCATGCCTCCCCCGCCCATGCTTCCTCCGCCCATGCTTCCCCCGCCCATGCCTCCTCCGCCCATGCCTCCTCCGCCCATGCCTCCTCCGCCCATGCCCCCTCCGCCCATGCCTCCTCCGCCCATGCCCCCTCCGCCCATGCCTCCTCCGCCCATGCCTCCTCCCCCCATGCCTGCTCCACCCATGCCTGGTCCGCCCATGCCTGCTCCACCCATGCCTGGTCCGCCCATGCCTGGTCTGCCCATGCCTGGTCCGCCCGTGCCTCCTCCGACCATGCCTCCCCCGCCCGTGCCTGGTCCGCCCATGTAACATCTGGATTCCCAACCAACCCAAGGTCTCGACACATTGAACCTGGGTTGGGAAGAGGAATGGGAAACGAACTGGTTGGAAGCGGGGAAACGAACTGGTTGGCAAGCCAACCAATCGGAACACTTTTATACAAAGTGAGTTGACGGAGCTCCTGCCGCTGGTTGGAATTACAGCCTATCACAACATTCAAAGTCCAACTCAACCCTTGCGTTGGAATTTACACCAGTTAAAACATGACAGGTATGGATAACATATCGCATACATAGCATTTTATTCCATTGTTTGTGCCATGTCATTGAGTAAAAAGGATCAACCTTTGCCACATGGGCAAGGCCCATGGTGGTGCACCCTTCCTTGCCTTGGGGAAGGTGGCTGCACCCCAAGGGGATTTAAGAAGGGGTCTGAGCCTTCCAAGCTCATTCTCCATTTCCTATCCCCAACTAATCAATCAGGAAATAGGATTGCTCTCTCACAAGTTACCTTCCAGAGTTTGTTACTGCATCTCCCAGCACTCTTCAGACTTAGTAAAATTCAGGAGCTGCTATGTTTTGTACTTGAACCTATCTATATATGGGTAAATGCCCTTCTAATTAGCAGATCCGTTACAGCCCATGCCTCCGGCCATGCCCGCTCCGCCCATGCCTCCTCCGCCCATGCCTCCTTCGCCCGTGCCTCCTCCCCCCGTGCCTCCTCCCCCCGTGCCTCCTCCACTGATGTCTCCTCTGCTCGTGCTACGCAGTTGTCCGCTCATTCCGCCACCTCCATGCGAGCCTAACCCGCCCTACCCGTTCTGCCCACCGCTCGTCGCGCCACTTCCGCCGCCGCCACCGGTCCCAGGGGGACGGAAGTAGGACCAGATGCCGCCTATCCCCGATCCCCCCACCAAACCGCCGAGCCTTCCCCCAATACGCGGAAGGCCAAACGAGCGCGCGTTGCACTCGGCCTGATCGATGCGCACGAAGCAGAGCAGCGCAACGAGCGCGAGGGCGGGGACGAGGCGTGGAGGGGTGCCATCATGGCGGGCGGCGCGTAACACTGAATCGCGCTAACTTAGAAAAGGCTTAGCATAGTGTCACAGATGCAACAAGTCGGTCTTTATTTCGATCCGAACGATGGCGCGAGGCGAATGCAAAGAGGAGAGGCGCTTGGGAGTGGCGCGGCAGCGAATGAGATAACAGCGGGCCGATGGGGATCTGACTTGGAGCCGATTAAGCGATGCTGCTGAAATGGCCGAGGGAGATCGACTGCCGCAGCGTGAAAAGAGGCCTAGAGGCAGCGCTGCTGTGAGGAATGCGTCCTGCAAGCTCGCTATTTGTACTTCCGCATCCATCGCCTCTTCTGCCACTACAGTAGCAAACATTGGTGCCTTGCTTGACTATGAGATGGCGAGAAGGGGGTCGGAAAGAGAAGAAAAGAGTGGAAAGTCGGCGTGGCACTGTTGACTGTCGCTTAGGTGTGTTTGAGTCAGCGTCGTGGTCAAAGTGCTTTTAGTGAATATCAGTATCACCCAATAAGTGGGATTTCAGTAGTTTGCAGCACACCAATAACTTTACAGAAAAAGAGAACATAACTTTCTTTGAGTGACAACCAATTAAAGTAGTTCAATCATGAGAGTTAAAAAAAAATCACATTGTATACGCTTTTATCTACTATTCAAATAATAAAAATTATTTATTATGTCACTCAATTTATATTGATGAGATAGAATACATTTCATAAGTTGGAATTATATAAATGCTTAGACGGGAGACTGAAGTGGTGCAGATTGTAGCGAATTAGGCAACGGACGCATCGGTGAATTACACCGCGGGGACTTAGGCTCACGCGGGCGAACAGAACAGCTGGTCAAAACGATAACCGAACCTGGTATATAGGAACGGAAACCCTACAACTGCATGTTTGCTTGTTTGTTTCTTCACAAGGTCCAATTCATTAACACTAGTCGTCTTCAGGCCCAGAAGAGCCAAGCAATAGTATCAGTCAGCCGAGCTTAGTAGAACCTCCTGTCCATGTAATGCAAGGAGTTGATTACAAACAAGCAAAAAGCTGAGCATGGCGCAACACTTAGAGTTAAGGCCAGGAAACAGTTACGCTCGAGTAGAGAACAAGACGATGCAGGCGACGCCGGGTTGGAGCGCGGAAGCAAGAACCAGGGAAGGAGTGTCAACTGCGTCGAGCGACCGCACCCACCGCCGCAGTGCGTCACCGGCGTACAGGGCGCCGGATCAACGCGATAGAGGCCACGCCAGCAGCGGAACGGAAGGAGTCTGGAAAGTGACGTCGAATCCGGGCACGGTGCCAGCGGACTGGCGGTGGGCCCAAGTGGCACGCGAACGATGGAGGGCGCGAGAAGCGCCGGATTCTTCGATACCTATGCCCGGCATGCACAACAAAGCCAGAATGATGAGCTCCACCTGGGCAAGAGACCGGTCGACCGGACCAGCAAAGGCGAGACAACAGCGAGAATGGTGGTCAGCGAAGTAGCAGAAGGAGAGCCAGCGCCAGCAAGCGGACCGGCGCCACTCGGCCGCAGGTGGAACGCGTCATCAATGCCGTCGAAGTAGCGGAGCGGTACACCGGCATACTTGGCGTCGGCCCCTTGCTGAAGAATTATGTGATGCAGCTCGAGACCGCCCAATACTGTTGGGAGCGGGACGGCTATGACACTCAGGAGTTCTTCCGGAAGATGGTCACGACCCTGGCGGGAGAAGCGGAGACGTTCTACCGCATGGTGCGAGGGGAGATCCTAGAAGAGGTTGCAGAGGGACGGACGGATAACCCCACCGGACAGTTCATGGAGCTATTGAAGAGGGAGTTTGCCGGGCAGACCCCGCGCACAAATGGAGGAGTTCAAGGAATTCCGATGCAAGAAGGACGAATCGCTGCTGGCTTATTATAATCGGCTGAAGGAGCTGGCAGAAGATCTCGAGTAGCAGGAGGAGCGGGTGTTGGTGCGTAAATTCGTGAAAAGGATGGACGAGGATCTGCGAGGGGTGGTTCGGACGGCAGTGTACGGCATTGGGGCTGACGTGACGCTGCGTGAAGTTTACGGCTTGGCCAAGCGGACGGAGCATGCGCAGCGATTACTGGACCTGGAAGATGGGGAAGGCAAGCCCCGGGCAAGGACGAGCGGGGCCGCAGCGGCGGTACCAGAGACGGAGAGGAGGCCTGTAGAAAGAGGGGATCCGCGACGCTGTCATACATGTGGAGAGGCGGGGCATCTGAAACGTGACTGCCCCTTAAAGCCGATGTGTGAATATTGCGGGAAGAAGGGGCATAGAGCAGAAGAATGTTACTCGCGGTGAGACAAGCCGAAACCGACGACCGAAGATCTTAGAGCGGAGATTCAGAGGCTGAAACTTCAGCTCGAGAAGGCCAGCAAGCAGCAAGCAGGAACCCGGGCTATGCTGGCGATCGACGAAGAGGAAGAGGAGCTGACCGAGAGGGAGCTGGATTGGGAGTACACGCTAATGGCCGATCTGAGGGAACGTAGCGACGTGGACCTCAGGCCGAGACCGTCGGCGTCGGAAGTGACCAGTACTTCATCCAGCCGGCTGCGGCGCCAGGCCGCGAGGGAGGAGGTCAGCAGCCACGAGATGCGTCGGCACCCAAATGAACGCCTGGTGAGTCAAGCCTCCGTACTCATAGCCGAGAAAGGGAGTATGATTGTTGGCGGGCTTCCGGTAGCGCAAGCGATCACAGTCACGGGGGCACACCACGTGATCATCAGGAAGGGACTGGCAAAGAAGTTAAGCTAGAATCGCCAGAGGGACTCGTGGAACGGGGAATACTGTTAATGACGGCAGAAGGCGGGGCCCCCAAGTGGATGCCGAGCACGAAACGACCGGAGGATATTGTGCTGCAGCCGGGGACAAAGAAAGAATGTTGTATTCGTGTGCAATGCGGTGTGTCCCAGTCGGAGGACTATGATGTACTGGTCGAGATGGAGCTGATCTATAAGGTGGGGGCATCGATTTGCACGTGGCAGGAGAAGATGCTTTACCGGGTGCAATACTGGGACCCGGAGAGTTCAGTGGGAACGTTGCCCGTGCTGTTCGTGAAGCAGGAACCTAAGGCCGCATATCGGGCCGAGAAGACCGACCTGTCGGAAGCCCTGGATGACTGGTCCTGGGAACGGTACGGGGAGGAGTTTGCTAAGAGAGTGTAGGACCACGAGCAGAAGGGGGTGGTGCCGCTGCTCAAGGAACGAATCAGCAGAGTATGGTGCCTGGAGGGCGCCTTGTGTATCTTAGAGCTGTACGGGGGTATTGGAACGGGTTTAGCGGCGGCGCTGAAGGCGGGATGCTTTGTCCGGAAATGGATTCACGTGAAAAAGGATCCCGTGGTGAGGCGCATGGTGCGCCATCACGCCTTGAAGCTGTTAGAAGAGTACCCCCAGCAGATGCTGATCACCGCTATCCCCACGGAGGACGAGGCGACGGTAGATGACGCCAGGGATATCACCGCTAAGCAGCTGGAGGCCTAGGGTCCCATCAACTTGGTGGTTGCCGGATGGGAGTGCCAAGGGTAGTAGGGGAAGGCAGGGGGATGAACGACCCGAGGGGAGCCTCCTTCCGGGAATTGAAGAGAGTGTTGGAGTTGATCCAACGGCGAAATGAGGAGATGTTGTACATTCTGGAGAATGTGGATATGGCGGACGACAAGAGGGAACCGGTGAAGGAAACGTAAGCCAAGTTATGCGAGGTGTTGGGAACGGGAGTGCCGGCGGATGCGCGCAACTGGGATCCCGGTAACATCGGCTGAGGAAGTACTGGCAGAACGGCGTCTTCGAGGCGTACCTGAAGCATTCGCTGGCACTGATGCAGAGGCCGCATCCTCGGTTGGTGCAAGACGTGCAGGAACCCAACCGGCTGGCGGCCCCAGTCAAGATGCTGGACCATCTGGCCGAGTACCAGTGTGATGTACCAGGGGAGCCAAGGAGAGCCTGGCCCACGCTGGTCTCGTTCGAAAATGCGCGTGGATTCGTGATGGAAGGGGAAGAGCCGGGGTCGGGGATGGAGTTTGATACCCGAACGCGCAAGTGGGAGGAACCGACCGCAGCCGAGAGAGAAGCGGCCATGGGCCATTTATGTGCCAAGCCATAGCACACCTTGCAGTGACCGAAAGGCAGCGGAGGGCAATCCTGGGAAGGGCCATGGACTTGATTGTCATGACGTGGCTGATTGAGATGATCCGGATGCACCTCAAGACTAAGGAGATAGAGCGCAAGATCGCATTCAGCAAAAGGCATCAAGAAGAGGGCGAAGCCAAAAGAAGGAAGGGGCAGCTGGCTATGATAGAGGAGCAGCTGGAGGGGCGTATACAGGAAGGATGGGCATTCATGGCCGCGGAAGACAAGGAAGCAGAAGGAAGCAGGCAGGAAGTGGGGGCACCGTCCGAGGATCCTGAGACGGAAGCGGTATAGCGGAGGGGACAGGAGACGGAAGGGCAATGACACCGACCGACCCAGGGGCTAAAAAGGGAGAAGCCAAAATCCCTGCGGAGTGGGAATGGCAGATAGGTAAAGGGAAAGGAGAGTCTGCGGCGGAGGATTTGCGAGAAGTATTGCCGCAACACCGAAAGACCTTTTCGCATTCTGCGGACGAGCTGGGGGTGTGTAAGGTTCACGAGATGCGGATTCAACCGAACAGTGAGATACCGGTGTACCATCGAAGACGCAAGATGAGCCCGGGAGATGTGGAAGTATGCACTGAAAAGTGCAAGGAGCTTCTGGAGACGTGGTTGATCCGAAGGTCAGAGAGCGAATACGCAGCAGCCACAGTAGTAACATCTAGGAAAGACATCACAGGCGAGGTGTCCGCGAAGTGGATGTGTGGGGCGCTGAACAAAGTGACAGTGCCGGACCGGTACCCCATGCAATCGGCCGAGGAAATATTCGACAAGTTTCAAGGAGCGGTGGTGTTCTCGGCCCTGAATCTACGGCAGGGATTCAACCAAATACCGATCCGCGAGGAGGACAAGAAGACCGCATTCCAAGGCCCGGGCGGCCAATACGAATGGAACTTCATGCCCTTTGGGATGAGGAATGCTCCGGCGGTATTTCATCGTACCATGGATGGAGTGCCGCGGGGAATACCATCAGCGGCTTGTTATATCGATGATGTGGTGGTGTTTAGTTAATCGGAGGAGCAGCACGTCCGAGACGTGAGGAGGACATAGGACGCCATCTAGGACGCGGGGTTGACTTGCCACCCGAAGAAGTGCAAGTTCGGGAGCAAGACAGTGCAGTACCTGGGATTCGAGATCGGAGAAGGGAAGCTAGGAGTGCAGCAGGCGAAGGTGGAGGTGTTGGATCGGGTACCTGCACCTAAGGACCGCTCCACCCTGAGGGCTATGCTCGGGCTCCTCAGTTACTACCGCCGATTCGTCCCTAACTTCAGCAAGACTGCAGCGGTGCTGAACTGGCTGCTACGGGAGGAACAGGTGTGGCAGTGGGGAGAAGAAGAAAAGGGGGCCCTAGCAGCACTGGTCAAGGCAGTGAAGACAGCTACGGTGCTAGCTCTTCCCAGCAAGGAGGATCCGTTCACATTGTATACTGACTGAGCAAATGCGGGGATGGGAGCGATTCTGGGTCAGAAGCAAAAGGGAGAGGAAAAGGTGGTAGCGTTCGCCAGCCGGAGTTGCAACCCATCAAAGGCGAACTACAGCTCGTACGAAGGCGAGGGATTAGCAGCGGTGTGGGCAATAACACACTTCCGGGTGTACCTGCAGGGACGGCCTTTCACGTTAGTCACGGACCATCAACCCTTGACCTGGCTCATGAATAACCAGGCCCTGACGGGACGGAACGCCCGCTGGGCCATGAGGCTTCAAGAATACGCCTTTGTCATTCGACACAGGCCGCGAAAAAGCATGCAGCACGTGGACGGCATGTCGCGTAACCCAGTAGAGGAGAGGCCGACGGCGTACCTGGTGGCGTTGGCGCGGGTGATAGACGCTGAAGGGGCGAAGAAAGGAAGCGCTAAGGGACTAGAAGATGTGTGGGAAGATGAGGAAGTGATGCGGTGGGTGCAGGGCAAGACCAAGGAAGCGGAGCCTACCTCTGAGCAAGCAAGGGCAAGGGGGATACATTACCGGTGGTATCAAGACAAGTTGCAGGTGAATACCAAAGACGGATGGAAGATGGTGCCAGCACCGGGGCAGAAGGAAATCATAGGGAAAGTGCACCGGCAACTCGGGCATTATGGGGCAGGGCGAACCTTGCCGTTGCTAGAGACTACCTGGTGGTGGGCCGAGATGGTGGGCCAGGATGAGGAGGCAAGTGAAGCAGTGGGTGGAAGGCTACGAGCAGTGTGCATGGAACCGAGCGGAACTAGAAAGAGGAAGACAAGGAACTCCAATCGCTACCGGTGAGAGGATTGGGCTTCCGCTGGTTGTTAGATTTGGTGGGGGAGATGCCCTTGAGCAGGCGGGGTAAGAGATATATACTGATCATGATCGAGCATGGAAGCAAATGGGTGGAGGTGAAGGCTATTCCCAGTAAGAATTCAGCACGGATTGCAGAGGCGTTCGAAGGGCAGGTGCTGACGCGGTTTGGGGTTTGTGGAGAGGTCCTAATGGACCAAGGGACAGAAATTGAAGGACAGTTCGCGGTGTTGCTGTAGGAGACAGGAATCGTGCACAGGCGACCGTCACGGTATCACCCCCAAAGTGATGGGTTAACGGAACGGTTTGTGCAGATGGTGAAGCGCGGATTGAGAGCATACGGAGAGAAGTACAAACGGGACTGGGACCTGCGTTTGCCGTGGGTAGGAGCAGGGTACAGGTTCAGTAAGCAAGCAGCGCTGAAGGACTTCTCCCCATACTTCCTGCTCCTCGGAAGGGAGCCGATTCTGCCCGTGGACGCGCCGAAGCTCCTCACGGACACAGTGACGGCGGGCTCGGGGAGAAATGGGTGGCCCTGGCTGAAGCAAGAGCTAAGTACCTGAGAGAGCTGCTGCCGGCCGCCTTAGAGAACCTACATGTGGCGCAGCTAAGGGATGCTCCAAGGTATAGGAAGAGGGGAGAGAGGGCGGCGCAAGGAAAACCGGAAGGGGTGTTGCCTGGAGGAGAAGTGTACCTGAGGCAGGCCAAGAAGGGCCTGCTGGACGTCGGCTTAACGACGGAGAGATGGAGGGTAAAGGAAGTGGAGTCAGGGGTGGTGGAGAGTGAGAAGGGGGAGGCACGCATAGACCATATCACTAACGTGGCCCGGGCACGTCCGAGGAGAGGAGGAGTAGTGGGCTGAGAAGAGTCAAATGGAGCGAGAGAGTCAGTGTTCCAAAGAAGGTCCAGTGGCCCACCAGTACGCTGGCAGCTGCGGAGGGGGCAAGTGAGTAACACTGGGCAAGGGCAGACAAGGGAAGAAGGGAGGGATGTAGGCAGGGAGCCAGAGAACTCGAGGAGAAGTCCCGACAGCTATCACGCAATTAATATTGATGAGATAGAATAGATATCATAAGTTGGAATTATATAATTGCTTAGACAAGAGTGTGAAGTGGTGCAGATTGTAGTGAAGTAGGCAACGGGCACATCGGTGAATTACACCGCGGGAACTTAGGCTCAGGCGGGCGAGCGGAACAGCTGGTCACAACGGTAACCGAACCTGGTATATAGGAACGGAAACCCTACAACTGCATGATTCCTTGTTTGTTTCTTCACAAGGTCCAATTCATTAACACTAGTCGTGTTCAGGCCCAGAAGAGCCAAGCAAGAGTATCAATCAGCCGAGCTTAGCAGACCCTCCTGTCAGTGTAATGTCAGGAGTTGATTTGTGAGTAATACAAGGCAGTGGCAGACAAGGGAAGAAGGGATGGATGTAGGCAGGGAGCTAGAGCACTCGAGGAGAAGTCCCGACAAGCATAACTGCTTTTCCAGGTCAAGTCAAAATATCCTCAACCATGTTCCGTTATTTATTTTTTAGGCATGAAAATATGCCATCAACACCCTTCTGTTGGGTGCAAATATCTGTCAGATTTATATGGCTTAGCCTATGTAGGCTATCGTGGGGTAGCACATAAGGGGTACAACACATTTCTAGGGTTTGTACTTGTATCCAATCCCCCCACTAGTCAATTCATTCCTTGTTCTTTCACATGGTATAGAGCAGGTTCCCTAGTAGGAACGTTTCCTAGGGCCCACCGAAAATCGATTTTTTTTTCCTGCCCGGAGCGCGCTCCGCCCCTGCCCGAGTCGCGCCCCGTGTTCCTACCCTCCTGTCGCGTCCCCTGCCCTTAGCGGCCCGTCGCGCTCTCTTATGGCCCCGTAGCGGCCCCTCTCACGGCCCCTCGCGGCCCCTTCGCGGCCCCTCGCGACCCCCCCTCTCACGGCCCTTCGCGGCCCCTTCCGGCCCCTCGCGGCCCCTTCGTGGCCCCTCGCGGCCCCTTCGCGGCCCCGTCGCCACCCTTCGCGGCCCCGTCGTCGCCCTTCTCGGCCCCGTCGCCGCCCCTTGCGGCCCCTCACGGCCCCGTCGCCGCTCTTCGCGGCCCCTCACGGCCCCGTCGCCGCCCGTCGCGGCCCCTCACGGCCCCGTCGCCACCCTCGCGCCCCCCCCCCTCTCGGCCCCGTCGCCGCCCTTCGCGGCCCCTCACGGCCCCGTCGCCGCCCTTCACGACCCCGTCGCCGCCCTCCGCGGCCCCTTCTCGGCCCCGTCGCCGCCCTTCGCGGCCCCTCACGGTCCCGCCTTGGCCCCGTCACCGCCCTTCGCGGCCCCTCCATGGCCCTTCGTGGCCCCTTCGCCGCCTTTGGCGGCCCCTTCTCGGCTCCTCCGCGAACAGCAGCAGCCGCCGCATGCAGCAGCCGCCGCCGCCGCCGACAGCAGGAGCCGCTGCCGCCGGTGCAGTGACAGCAGCAGCCGCCGCCGCCGCTGACAGCAGCAGCCGCCGCCGCAGCTGCCAGAGTCGCGGCCGCCGCCATCACCGCCTGGAGCAGCCGCCGCTGCAGTGACAGCCGCCCCCCCCGCTGCTACCGAGGCCGCCGCAGACGCCGCAGCCAACAGCAGGAGCAGCTGCAGCTGTCGCGGCCCTGTCCCTGCCGGCGCGCCTCGGCCCTGCCCCGCTACTTACGGCACTCTACCCACCCGTCCTAGTAAGAGCACCGCCGAGCCGCGCCTCTGCGACTGCACTGCTCCTAGCCTGCTGCTGCTGCCCCTACCCTGCTGCTACTGCCCCTAGCCTGCTGCTACTGCTGTCATGGCTACCCCTAGCGTCCTCGTCTTTGATGCTGAGGGTTGGGCTGTCGACTTTGAGGTCTGGGTCGATGATCTGCTGCTTTTCCTACAGTGCGATAGGAAAGACGGTCTCTCACTGTTCGATCTCACGTCTGGCGCCTCTACTGCCTCTGCTGCTGATTGTGACAGCACTGTTCGCTCACAGTGGGCCACACGCGATGCTGCTGCCCGTCTTGCTGTGCGTAGTCACTTGCCGTCCTCTGAGCGCGCGCACTTTAGTCAGTACAAGAGTGCTAAGACCTTGTACGACGCTGTAATTGCACGCTACTCTTCCCCTGCCACTGCTGCCCTTAGCCGCCTCATGCTGCCGTACCTGTTCCCTGACCTCGCCGCCTTTCCCACAGTCGCTGACCTCATTATGCACCTTCGCACTAGTGACACCCGCTACCGCGCTGCGCTTCCTGCTGAGTTCTGCGCCAAGAACCCCCCCCCCATGTACATCACCCTCTACTACCTAGTCACCCGGCTCCCTGACTCCCTTCGCTCGGTCAGGGACCACTTCCTCTCTGTTTTCCCCACCACACTCACCGTTGACCTCCTCGAGGAGCGCCTCCTGGCAGCTGAGAAGAGTATAGTCGCTGTAGGAGCCTCTCGTGGTGACCCGCGTTCCCCCTTCTTTGAGGGGTGCTCCCCCTCCCCCCTTTTGCCCTCTGTTGCCTCTGCTGCTGCCGTCGACTTCGTTGGCACCGAGTCAGTCGGCGCTGCGTCTGCCCCTAGCGGGAGACGCCGCAACGGCAAGGGCAAGGGGGGCAAGGGCACTGGAGGAGCTGGCGGGGGCGGTGGAGGTGGCGGTGGAGGCGGCGGAGGGGGTGGGGGTGGCGGTGGGAGTGGTGGAGGGGGTGGGGGCTTCGGTGGCGGCGGTGGAAGCGGAGGCGGAGGCGGCGGCGGCGGTGGCGGTGGGAGCGGAGGAGGAGGAGGTAGCGGCGGCGGTGGAGGTGGCTGCGGCAGCGGTGGAGCGGGTCGGGGTGGCTCTGCGCAGCGGGCTGGCTTTGGTGGTGGTCAGCGCCAGCAGCAGTAGCGCACTCGCGAGACCCCGCCCCCCCAGCAGCTTCGTGAGTGGTACGCTGCGCGTCAGCGGGGTGGGGGTGCTGGTCCTTGTGCCTACGTCTTGCGTACCGGGGACCGCACTGGTGAGCCGTGCGGTGGTCCGCACACCACCCAGCGCTGCTTCGGCCGCCTGACGGACGCCTGGCGTCTCCAGTTCCCTGACGCCACTGAGATCCCCCGCTGGGGCGAGCTGCTTAGGTCGGGGGTTGCTATCTTTGATCTGGATTATGATGCTATTCTTGCTGCCATGTATGTTGTGTCTACTAGTGATGAGGGTGACTGTTACCTGTGTGTTCTGCCTGACCCGGGCATTGAGGCTGCTGCTCTAGGTGCTGGTGAGGCTGCTCCTCTAGGTGCTGGTGAGGCTGCTGCTCTAGGTGCTAGTGAGTCTGCTGCCCCAGGTGCTGGTGAGTCTGCTTTCTCAGGTACCACGTCGGCTCAGGCCTTGCACACTTTCACCCTCGACTCGGGTGCTTCCCACTCCTTCTTTCGAGACCGCACCACACTCACGCCGCTTCGTCGGCCGGTTGCAGTCTCACTGGCAGACCCCTCTGGGGGTCCTGTCCTTGCCCACTTCTCCACTGTCTTACCGTGTCCGGCTGCCCCTTCTGGCACCCTGTCGGGTCTTTACCTCCCCTCGTTCTCTACGAACCTGGTGAGTGGTGCTGACTTAGAGGATGGAGGGGTTGACCAGTTCACTCCTGCGAGTCAGCGAGTGACCCACTGTACATGTGCTCGGACGGGCCGACACTTGGCCACGTTTACCCGACAGCCAGGGTCGAGCCTGTACACACAGACTACTGAGTCTCCTCCGGTTGCTACGTCTGGTCAGGTGGCTGCGTCGGGTCAGGTGTTTCCTGCAGCGTCCCGGTCTGGTCCTAAGTCTGCCCCCTGCTCGTGTCGTCTCCTGTCTCACCAGACTCTCCTCTGGCACCACCGCCTTGGTCACCCCTCCCTGCCTCGTCTCCGAGGCATGGCCTCCCGTTACCTTGTCTCTGGTCTCCCCCGGTCCCTCCCTCCCCTTCCTCCAGGGCCTGCCCCCACCTGCGTTCCCTGCGTCGAGGGGCGGCAGCGCGCCGCTCCTCACTCCTCTGAGTTTCCGCCGACAGAGGCTCCGCTGCAGACTCTTCACATGCACGTGTGGGGCCCAGCCCGCGTCCGTGGCCTGGGTCACGAGCGTTACTTCCTCTTGGTGGTTGACGACTACTCTCGTTACACCGCAGTCTTCCCCTTGCGCACCAAGGGTGAGGTCACTGGGGTGTTGATCGACTGGATCCGCGCTGCTCGTCTCCAGCTCAGGAGGAGTTTTGGCTCGGACTTTCCTGTTCTGCGTCTGCACTCCGACAGAGGTGGAGAGTTTTCCTCCGACCTTCTGCGAGCCTTCTGCCGTGCGAGGGGCATCCACCAGACGTTCACGCTTCCGGCCTCTCCACAGCAAAATGGGATTGCTGAGCACCGCATTGGCATGGTCATGGACGTCGCTCGTACGTCCATGATCCATGCGGCTGCTCCCCATTTTCTGTGGCCGTTCGCGGTTCAGTACGCGGCGCAGCAGATCAACCTTCAGCCCCGGGTCTCCTTGCCGGAGACCTCCCCCACCCTTCGGTGGACGGGGAAGGTTGGCGATGCGTCTGCGTTCCGTGTCTGGGGATCTCGGACGTTCGTCCGAGACTTGTCTGCGAACAAGCTGTCCTCCCGTGCTGTTCCTTGCGTCTTCCTTGGCTTCCCCCCTGACGCGCCTGGTTGGCAGTTTTACCACCCCACCTCGCGCCGTGTTCTGTCCTCCCAGGACGTCACGTTTGACGAGTCGGTTCCGTACTACCGTCTCTTCCCCTACCGCGCTGCCCCCCTCCCCCCCCCCGCCGCTCTTCCTCGTGCCAGGTCCCCCCCCGGTAGACCCCCTCACCCCTCAGGGTCCTGCCCCCTCAGGTGTGTCTCAGGTAGACGCAGTCGAGCCTGTCGAGGTAGCTGTTGACTCTGGTGCTGCTCGGGGTGCTGCGCCTGCGGGTGCCGGGTCTGGGGGTGGTGAGCCTGAGCGTGCTGAGACTGGGGGTGCTGGGACTGGGGGTGCTGGGTCTGGGGGTGCTGAGCCTGGGGTTGCTGAGTCTGGGGGTGCGGAGCCTGGGGGTGCGGAGCCTGGAGGTCCTTCGGGTGCTTCGCCTTCCCGGGAGCTACCCTCTCCACAGGAGCTGCGCGAGTGGTTTGCTCGGCGTTGGAGTCGTGTTGCTGGAGCTGGTGTTGCTGCTGGTGCTGGTGGTTCTACTGCTGCTGGGGGTGCTGGAGCCACGGGTCTCGGAGGTGCTCGTCCTGGAGGTACTGGAGCTGCTGGGCATGGTGGTTCTACTGGTGCTGGAGCTGGCGGTGCTACTGGAGTAGGCGCTGCTGGGGGTGCGGGAGCCGGAGCTGCTGCGTCTTCTGGTGGTCCTCCTGCTGCTGGAGCTGGAGCTGGAGGTTCTGTAGCTGGAGGTGCTGCTGGAGCTGGTGCTCCTTGGGGTACTGGAGTTGGCGCTGCTGGTGCTGCTGGTGGTGATACTGGAGTCGGAGCTGCCGCTGGGGGTGCTGGTGCTGTCCCTGCTGGTTCTGGAGGCGCTGCGCGGCCGCGGCCGTACTTCATTCCGCTCCTTGAGCAGGTTCTTGGCCTTCCGCCTTCTTCTGGTCCTTCTCCTGCCTTAGAGTGTCCACAGCCCGCCCCGTCCGCGTCACAGTTGCAGCTCGCCTGTCCACTGCCTGCCCCTTCTCCCTACACTGGTCCTACTTGAGGTCTTGCTGAGCGTCGTGAGCCTGAGTCGCGTCCTGCGTCGCCTGTTCGTGCGGTTCGCACCGGTCGCCGTGTTCCGCGTCAGCGTCCTCCTCCGGCTCCGGGCACGCACCAGATGGCACTGCGTCCTTCCACTGCTCCTCTGCGAGTCCCCTTGCCGTCTCCTCCAGAGTCCTCTCTTCCTGCTCTTGCTGACCCGGAGTCTGACTCTCTTCGTGCTGCCAGTCCTACTGTCACGCGTCTCCTGGCTACTGCTGTCATTGACCCTTCCTTTGAGTCCACTGCTGCGTCTTCCTTAGTTGCTGAGCTGGTCGACTTCGCTGCGCACTGTCGTCTAGACTACGCTGCTAGTCTTGTTGCTGGGTCTGAGTCTGTCTCTCCTTCGTCCGTCGGGGGTGAGTGTGCTCTTGGCACGGACGTCCTTGAGGACAGGCAGGAGGAGTTCCAGTGCTTTGCTGCTGCTTTACCTCATCTCGTGTCCATGCTGCTTGCCCCTGAGGGAGACCCGGATGCACCAGACATCCCGACTCCGCGCTCTTACGCGGAGGCGGTAGAGGGTCCCTACTCCTCTCAGTGGCAGGCAGCCATGGACGCAAAGATGGCTTCCTGGAAGTCCACAGGCACCTACGTCGACGAGGTTCCCCCACCTGGGGCGAACATCGTCAGTGGCATGTGGATTTACAGGGTGAAGCGGCCGCCGGGTTCTCCGCCTGTCTTCAAGGCGCGTTACGTGGCTCGAGGCTTCAGTCAGCGGCAGGGAGTTGACTACTTCCAGACCTTCTCTCCCACCCCGAAGATGACCACTCTTCGGGTGCTGCTACACATAGCCGCTCAGCGTGACTACGAGCTTCATTCTCTTGACTTCAGCACTGCTTTCCTACAGGGCAGCCTGCACGAGGAGATCTGGCTGCGCCGCCCTCCTGGCTTCACTGGGTCGTTTCCTCCTGGTACCCAGTGGAGCCTCCGGCGGCCAGTCTACGGTCTCCGCCAGGCTCCCCGCGAGTGGCACGATACACTGAGGACTACACTTGCGGCTCTTGGGTTTGCTCCTTCTACGGCTGACCCGTCGCTATTTCTACGCACCGACACCTCGCTGCCGCCGTTCTACATCCTCGTGTACGTCGACGACTTGGTCTTTGCCACTGCTGACACTGCTGGACTTGCCCACGTGAAGTCGGAGCTGCAGAAGAGACACACGTGCACAGACCTGGGTGAGCTGCGCAGCTATCTTGGCTTGCAGATCACCCGGGACAGAGCACGCCGCACCATTACCTTGACTCAGTCACACATGGTGCAGCAGGTCCTTCAGCGCTTCAACTTCACGTACTCCTCGCCTCAGGCCACTCCTCTGTCTACGTGCCACTCGCTCTCAGCTCTGCCTTCGGATGAGTCCGTAGAGCCGAGTGGCCCGTACCCAGAGCTTGTTGGCTGCCTCATGTACCTGATGACCTGCACTCGTCCTGACCTAGCATACCCTCTTAGCATCCTGGCACGCTATGTTGCTCCTGGGAGACACCGACCAGAGCACATGGCTGCAGCGAAGAGGGTGTTGCGCTACTTGTGCAGTACGTTGGGCATGGGGCTTGTGCTTGGAGGGCAGAGTCCAGTGGTCCTCACTGGTCACGCAGACGCTTCTTGGGCTGACGACTTGGCTACGCAGCGGTCGTCACAGGGTTACACCTTCAGCCTTGGTTCCGGCTCTGTTTCGTGGCGGTCTACCCGCTCGTCTTCTGTTCTCGGCTCCAGCTGTGAGGCCGACATCTACTCAGGGGCCATGGCTGCACAGGAGTTACGCTGGCTCACCTACCTGCTGACCGACCTGGGAGAGCCGCCTCGTTCTCCTCCAGTTCTGTACGTAGACAACAAGGCCATGCTGGCCTTGTGTCGGGAGCACAGACTGGAGCACAGAACGAAGCACATTGCTCTTCGCTACTTCCTTGCTCGTGAGCTGCAGCAGCGTGGTCAGCTGCGCCTTGCTTACGTGGCCTCTCAGGCCAACACTGCTGATATCTTTACCAAGGCACTTCAGCCTTGTGATCATCAGCGCTTTTGTACGATGTTAGGTCTTGTGCCTACTTGGCCTCACTTGCTCACTTCTTGACCTTGCTTGTACTGTGATCTATATATACCTGCACTTGCTTGTTTATCTTTATATATACTCCTGCATGTGAACTGGCCTTGTGGCCTTGACCCTGTGCTCGGACTGTGTGGTGACATCGTGATCCACCCTGAGCGTGTTTGCTTTGCTTTGCTTGACTGGTCTTGTGACCCCTAGTTCTCCCCCACTTTGCCTATGGGGGTGTGTCAGATTTATATGGCTTAGCCTATGTAGGCTATAGTGGGGTAGCACATAAGGGGTACAACACATTTCTAGGGTTTGTACTTGTATCCAATCCCCCCACTAGTCAATTCATTCCTTGTTCTTTCACAATATCTAATTTTGCACGTCAACCAGCCGCCTGCGTCGCATTTGCATTTTGCGTGTGTTCGCATTTTCATTTTCATTTTGTGATGTTTTGTGCACATTTGTTCTTGCATTTTGTGTGCTTTGTTTTCATTCGTAATTGCATTTTGTACTTGTGAATTTTCAGTTTCGTTTCACTGTTCTCATGAGGCTCTCATGTACTTGTGAATTTTCAGTTTCGTTTTCACTGTTCTCATGAGGCTCTCATGACGTGCTCAAATGAAGCTCTCATGACGCGCTCAAATGAAGCTCACATGACGCGCTCAAATGAAGCTCTCATGATGTGCTCAAATGAAGCTCTCATGAAGCGCTCAAATGAGCCTTCCATGAAGTGCTCAAATGAAGTCCCCATGGAGCTCAAACGAAGCTCGCATGAGACTTAAATGTTTCATCCGAGGTTCATGCGAGCGACCCATGAAAGTCTCATGAAATTCGAATGTTTCATGCGAGGCTCATTGGGGTTCCATGCGAGCGAGCGGTGTACCAGGGGGCTCGATAGTTTGACTATCGAGGGGGTGCCGTTTGACTCTTCTGGCGCGAGTCAAAGGGTACGAAATCAGGACCGCCAGTGGGGTCCTGGCACGCGCGTGAGGCCCCACAGGGCATGCGCGTGTGCCACGCACTGTTGCGAGCGTGCTGTCCAGCACGATCGCAACAGGACAGGGCACGTTTCTGCCCTGTCCCGAACTGTACACGCACATGATCGCAATCATGCGCGTTGTACAGCACGACCGAGAAATATCTTGGTCGTGGCGTGTGGCAGGTGGGGCGCGTGGGATCTCGGTTGAAAAACAGAATCCCGCGCTGACTCACGGAACAAGAAATTGCGCGCGAATGTCTCGCCGCATAAAAGAATGATTTTGCCGCATGTACAATTCGGTTGTTCACGTCATCAAATGGTTAAAACCGTTTTACAGCTATAAACTCGCATGAACTTCATGTGAGGCTTATGGGAGCCATATGGGAGTCACATGAAACCGCAAATGTTCATGTGAGGAGTCAGCAATGGAATTGCCTTGTGTTACAAGAGAAGAAAAAAGGCAACATCCTAAGAAATTATGCAACCGTTTTCTATTACAGCGTGGCAAAAATCAAGACCTTGTTCTACAACTACTTTTATGCCTGCCTTTGTGTGTGCGTAGGCTTTTATATAAATATGTGCCTGTAATTGTTTATGCACACAACGACTATTTTTCATTTCGCCTTTCAAGTTCAATATCTACTACTACGTATTGACGAGAGTAGAATCGCTAACGTGGTGCTGCCGAAACTCTGCTCGACCAGCTTACTTGGCTTACAGGCTGAGAAAGGCATAACTACTCGCTTGCAATTTTTCTACGCCCTTGGCTAGGAGGTGACAAGCTGTCACGCTCGAAGGGCTGCAAGTGATGTTAAGTGTTGCCGGGTACAAGTTTGTAATACCAGTTTAAACACTTCCGCATAACGTTATAGCTGTTAACACCTTCATTGTATTTCTTGCATGGCCTACCCTTCTTTATTCTGTTGATTTTACATAGTTATACACATCATTCTAGTATAGTTACCCATGCGTAATTGAACGAACGAGCGAAGTTTGTTAAAATTAGAACAAGGAATGACTAGAATGAGAACAGTACAAGGTTTGTATAGGCAAAACCTAACAGGGCTGTACCCCATAAGGAGTGCCCCACTACAGCCTAGAGTATAGTTCTGACACACCCCCATAGGCAAAGTGGGGGACAAGCAAAAGAACAAAGCAAAGGTCAAGCTCAGGGTGGATCACGACGTCACCACGCATTCTGAGTACAAGCAAAACGCCACAAGGCCAGTTCACATGCAGAGTTATATAAAGAGGAGAACAAGTAGTACAGTGATCACAACCTAGCAAGTGTAAGCATGCAGGTGCAGGTATATATAGATCACAGTACAAGCAAAGTCAAGAGGTGAGCAAGTGAGGCCAGGGGGGCACAAGACCTAACATAGTACAAAAACGCTGATGATCACAAGGCTGAAGTGCCTTGGTAAAGATATCAGCAGTGTTGGCCCGAGTGGCCACGTACGCAAGACGAAGCTGACCACGCTGCTGCAAGTCTCGAGCAAGGAAGTAGCGCAGAGCAATGTGCTTCGTTCTGTGCTCCAGTCTGTGCTCCTGACACAAGGCAAGCATGGCCTTGTTGTCGACGTACAGAACTGGAGGAGAACGAGGCGCCTCTCCCAAGTCGGTCAGCAGGTAGGTGAGCCAGTGTAACTCCTGTGCAGCCATGGCCCCAGCGTAGATCTCAGCCTCACAACTGGAGCTGAGAACAGAAGACGAGCGGGTAGACCGCCACGAAACAGAGCCGGAACCAAGGCTGAAGGTGTAACCCTGTGACGACCGCTGCGTAGCCAAGTCGTCAACCCAAGAAGTGTCTGCGTGACCAGTGAGGACAACTCGAGCACGTCCTCCAAGCACGAGCCCCATGCCCGACGTACTGCACAGGTAGCGCAACACCCTCTTAGCTGCATCCATGTGCTCTGGTCGGTGTCTCCCAGGAGCAACATAGCATGCCAAGATGCTAAGAGGGTATGCCAGGTCAGGTCGAGTGCAGGTCATCAGGTACATGAGGCAGCCAACAAGCTCTGGGTACAAGCCACTCGGCTCTACGGACTCATCCGAAGGCAGAGCTGAGAGCGAGTGGCGAGTAGATAGAGGAGTGGCCTGAGGCGAGGAGTACGTGAAGTTGAAGCGCTGAAGGACCTGCTACACCATGTGTGACTGAGTCAAGGTAATGGTGCGCCGTGCTCTGTCCCGGGTGATCTGCAAGCCAAGATAGCTGCACAGCTCACCCAGGTCTATGCACGTGTATCTCTACTGCAGCTCCGACTTCACGTGGGCCAGTCCAGCAGTGTCAGCAGTAGCAAAGACCAAGTGGTCGACGTACACGAGGATGTAGAACGGCGGCAAAGTCGTGTCGGTGCGGAGAAACAGCGACGGGTCGGCAGTGGAAGCAGCAAACCCAAGAGCCACAAGCGTAGTCCTCAGTGTGTCGTGCCACTCACGGGGCGCCTGGCGGAGACCGTAGACTCGCCACCGGAGGCTCGACTGGGTACCAGGAGGAAAAGACCCAGTGAAACCAGATGGGCGGCGCAGCCAGATCTCCTCGTGCAGGCTGCCATGGAGGAAGGCTGTGCTGAAGTCAAGAGAGTGAAGCTCATAGTCACGTTGAGCGGCGACGTGCAGCAGCACCCGAAGAGTGGTCATCTTCGGGGTGGGAGAGAAGGTCTGAAAGTAGTCAACTCCCTGCCGCTGACTGAAGCCTCGAGCCACGTAACGCGCCTTGAAGACAAGCGGAGAACCCGGCGGCCGCTTCACCCTGAAAATCCACATGCCATCGACAATGTTCGCCCCAGGTGGGGGAACCTTGTTGACGTAGGTGCCTGTGGACTTCGAGGAAGCCATCTCTGTGTCCATGGCTGTCTGCCACTGAGAGGAGTAAGGACCCTCTATCGCCTCTGCGTAAGAGCGCGGGGTCGGGATGTCTGGTGCATCCGGGTCTCCCTCAGGGGCAAGCAGCATGGACACGAGATGAGGTAAAGCAGCAGCAAAACACTGGAACTCCTCCTGCCTGTCCTCAAGGACGTCCGTGCTAAGAGCACACTCACCCCCGACGGACGGAGGAGAGACAGACTCAGACTCAGCAACAAGACTAGCGGCGTAGTCTAGACGACAGTGAGTAGCAAAGTCGACAAGCACAGCAACTAAGGCCGACGCAGCAGTGGACTCAAAGGAAGGGTAAGTGACAACAGAGGCCAGGAGACGCATGACAGTAGGACTAGCAGCACGAAGGGAGTCAGACTCCGGGCCAGCAAGGGCAGGAAGAGAGGACGCAGGAGGAGACGGTAGAGGGACACGCCGCGGAGCAATGGAAGGACGCAAAGCCATCTTGTGCGGGCCAGGGACAGGAGGAGGACGCTGACGCGAACCACGACGACTAGTGCGAGCAGCACGAACAGGCGACGCAGGACGAGACTCAGGCTCACGACGCTCCGTAAGTCCTCCGTTCGGACCAGTGTAAGGAGAAGGAGCAGGCAGTGGGGAGGCGGGCTGTAACTATGATTGTGACTGGACAGGCGGTGGACAATCTAAGGAAGGAGCAGGACCAGTAGAAGGCGGGAGACCAAGAACCTGCTGAAGGAGCGGAACGAAGTACGGCCGCGGTCGTGCAGCGCCTCCAGAACCAGCAGGGACAGCACCAGCACCCCCAGCGTCAGCTCCAACTCCTGCAGCACCACCATCTCCAGCAGCACCTCCAGCAGCTCCAGCAGGGCCAACTCCAGCACCCCCAGGAGCACCGGCTCTAGCAGCACCTCCAGCTCCAGCACCTCCAGCAGCTCCAGCTCCAACAGGACCACCACAAGCCCTAGCAGCTCCAGTAGCGCCAGCTCCAGCACCTCCAGCAGCACGTGCTCCAGCAGCACCGCCAGCTCCAGCACCTCCAGCAACTCCAGCTCCAGCAGTAGGACCTCCAGCGCCCGTAGTACAACCAGCTCCAGCAGCACAGCTCCAGCGACGAGCAAACCACTCGCGCAGCTGCTGTGGAGAGAGTGGCTCCCGGCGGGACGAAGCACCCGAAGGACCTCCAGGCTCAGCACCGCCAGACTCCACACGCGCAGGCTCAGCACCCTCAGGCTCCGCACCCCCAGACTCAGCAACCCCAGGCTCAGCACCCCAAGGCTCAGCACCCCCAGACTCAGCACCCCCAGGCTCCGCACGCTCAAGCTCAGCACCCCCAGACCCGGCACCCTCAGGCTCAGCACCCCCAGACCCGGCACCCGCAGGCTTAGCACCCCTAGCAGCACCAGAGTCAACAGCTACCTCGACAGGCTCGACCGCGTCTACTTGGGACACACCTGGAGGGGCAGGACCCTGAGGGGGGAGGGGGTCTACCGGGGGAGGGCCTAGCGCGAGGAAGAGCGGCGGGGGTAGGGGAAGAGACTGTAGTAAGGAACCGACTCGTCAAACGTGATGTCCTGAGAAGACAAAACACGGCGCGAAGTGGGGTGGTAAAACTGCCAACCAGGCACGTTAGGGGGGAAGCCAAGGAAGACGCAGGGAAGAGCATGGGAGGACAGCTTGTCCGCAGACAAGTCGCGGATGAAAGATCGAGATCCCCAGACACGGAACGCAGACGCATCGCCAGCCTTCCCCGTCCACCGCAAAGAAGGTGTGGTCTCCGGCATGGAGACCTGGGGCTGGAGGTTGAGCTAATGCGCAGCGTACTGAACCGCGAACGGCCACATAAAATGGGGAGCAGCCGCATGGATCATGGACGTACGAGCGACGTCCATGACCATGCCAATGCGGTGCTCAGCAATCCCATTTTGCTGTGGAGAGGCTGGAAGCGTGAACGTCTGGCGGATGCCCTCCGCACGATAGAAGGCTCGCAGAAGGTGGGAGGAACTCTCCACCTCTGTCGGAGTGCAGACGCAGAACAGGAAGGTCCGAGCCAAAAATCTCGCTGAGCTAACGACGGGCAGCGCGGATCCAGTCGATCAGCACCTCAGTGACCTCACCCTTGCGGCGCAAGGGGAAGACTGTGGTGTAGCGCGAGTAGTCGTCAACGACCAGCAGAAAGTAGCGCTCGTGACCCTGTCCATGGACGCGGGCTGGGCCCCACACGTCCATGTGAAGAGTCTGCAGGGGAGCCTCCGTCGGAGGGAACTCGGAGGAGTGAGGAGCGGCGCGCTGCCTCCCCTCGACGCAAGGAACGCAGGTAGGGGCTGGCCCTGGGGGAAGGGGAGGGAGAAACCCCGGAAGACCAGTGACAAGGACACGGGAGGCCATGCCTCGGAGACGAGGCAGGGAGGGGTGACCAAGGCGGTGGTGCCAGAGGAGAGTCTGGTGAGACAGGAGGCGACACGAGTAGGGGGCAGACTCAGGACCAGACCGGGAAGCCGCAGCAAACACCTGACCCGACGCGGCTACCTGACCAGACTCAGCAACCGGAGGAGACACGGTAGTCAGGGTGTACAGGCTCGACCCAGGCTGACGGGTGAACGTGGCCAGGTGCCGTGGAGGAGTGCGCAAGGACACGGCAGAACCGTGGAGGAGAGCGCAAGGACCGGACCCCCAGAGGGGTCAGCCAGAGAGACTGCCACTGGCTGACTGAGCGGCGTGAGTGTGGTGCAGTCGCGAAAGAAGGAGCGGGAAGCTCCTGAGTCAAGCGTGAAGGTGTGCAACGCCGCAGCAGGCGCAGTACCAGAGAGAGCAGACGCACCAGCACCTGGGGCAGTAGACTCACTAGCGCCTAGAGCAGCAGCCTCACCGGCACTTGGAGCAGGAGACGCACCAGCACCTAGAGCAGCAGCCTCACCAGCACCTAGAGCAGCCGACTCGATACCTAGGTCAGGCGGCACACACAGGTAACAGGCACCCTCAGCACTAGTAGGCAATGCATAAATGGCAGTGAGGATAGCATCATAGTCAAGAGCAAAGATATCTACCCTCTGCCTAAGCAGCTCCAGCCAGGAGGGGAGCTCAGCGTCGTCGCCAAACTCTGTACGCCAGGCGTCGCTCAGACAGGAGAAGCAGCGGGACTCAGTGTGACCAACCGTCCCGCAAGGCTGACCATCCCAAGCACCTGTGCGAATGACGTACGGGCAGCGAGCAGTATTCCGTGACCCTCTACTCCGAGCGTACCACTCACGAAGCTGCTGGGGCGAAAGGATCTCGCGCTGACGCCGCTGCAGCTGCACCTGGCCACTACAAGAAGCTCCCGACTGACCAGCTCCAGGGCGACTGCCACTACGGCCGCCGCCACAACCCCAACTAGCGTACCACTCACGAAGCTGCTGGGGCGTGAGGGACTCACGCGGACGCCGCTGCAGCTGCACCTGGCCACTACAAGAAGCTCCCAAACTGCCCGCTCCAGGGCGACTCCCACCACGGCCACCCCTACAACCCCAACTAGCGTACCACTCACAAAGCTGCTGGGGCGTGAGGGACTCACGCGGACGTCACTGGAGCTGCATCTGGCCACCGCCAGTAGTAGCAGGAGTGGCAGTGCAGCAGTAGTAGAAGTGACAGCTGGAACAGCAGTAGCAGCAGGGCAGAGGAGCGCGGCTTAGTAGGGCAGGGCCGGCGGCTCGGCCGAGCGGCGCGTCTCGGTTGGCAGGCAGGCGCGGCACGCGCGTCAGCACGCTGGTAAGGCAGGCGCGCGGGCAGTACGGGTAGGGCAGGTGCTCAACAGAGGCGGGTAGGGCAGATCCGGCGCTCGGCGGGTGGCTGCAGGCGCTCGACGGGCGGCTGCAGCGGGGCCGCGACGGCGGCTATGACGGGGCCGCGACGGCGGCTGCAGGCACGACTACGGCTACGGCTGGGCAGGGCCGCGACAGTGGCAACGGCGGGGCAGGGCCGCGACAGCGGCTACGGCGGGGCCGCGACGGCTGCTTTAGACGCGACGGCGGCAGGGCAGGGCAGGGGCGGCCGCCCCAAGGGCGGGCGCGGGGTGGGGCAGGGCTCGGGCGGGCCGCAGATGAGGCAGGGCGCGGCGGCCAGGGGGCGCCGCGACGAGCAGGGGCGACACCGCGCGGGTCCTGCAGGGGCGTCGCGATGAGCAGGAGCGGCGCCGCATGGGTCCCGTACGGGCGTCGCGACGAGCAGGGGCGACGCCCGGGTCCCGCAGGGGCGTCGCGGCGAGCAGCAGCGGCGCCGCGCGGGTCTCGCAGGGGCGTCGCGACGAGCAGGGGCGACGCCCAGGTCCAGGGGCGGCGTCGCGGGGTCCAGGGACGTCGTCGCGGGGTCCAGGGGCGGCGTCGCGGGGTCCAGGGGCAGCGTCGCGGGGTCCAGGGGCGGCTTCGCGGGTGCAGGGCAGGCTCGTGCGCGCCCTGCAGGGCAGGGCGACGGGCAGGCGCTCGAGGGCGCGGGTAGGGCAGGCGCTCGAGGGCGCGGGTAGGGCAGGCGCTCGAGGGCGCAGGCAGGGCAGGCGCTCTAAGGCGCGGGTAGGCAGGCGCAAGGCGCGTGACGGGGCAGGCAGGCACGGCAGTGCGCTTTGGGCAGGGCAGAAAAAAAAAAGTTCGTGGTGGGCCCTAAAAAAAAACGTAACCACTAGGGAACCAGCTCCGAAACCATGTGAAAATTAGAACAAGGAGTGACTAGAATGAGAACAGTACAAGGTTTGTATAGGCAAAACCTAACAGGGCTGTACCCCATAAGGAGTGCCCCACTACAACCTAGAGTATAGTTCTGACAAAGTTTGCACTAAAGTGTCGGAATAGAAGCGTGACATAAGGCTCAGTTGGAGTCAGGGGGCCTGAAGGGACCCCGACGTGCGCTCGAACATGGAGAGCTATCTATAATGAAACGTTGGAGGTACAGGTGCAGGCGCTCTAGCCATGACTCAAACTCGAGAGGGCGCCCGACTGCATCAACCGCTAGGATGGTGATAGTGGCCATGACAGGAACAAGGTCAATCTTCAGTATTAGGAAGTAGCTGCAGATCTAGGCACTTGCGGCAGTTCGGGGCGCAGTTGGAGAACGAACCGCACGGTAGTAGGTGAGTGGCTCGGTAGCAGACAGAGCGGCAGCTGTTAGAATCTAGCCTTAACTGGTGACTAGAGTAGTGAGGAGAAGTGGTCGAGTTGATCATTGTCGAAAGGTACAAGATGAAAACCTAAAGCTACTGTACTCCCTAAGGAGTGCCCCCACTAGAGCCTAGCATAACTGGGGGACAAGAAGCGGTCACAACTCCAGTCAATAAAAAACAAGCAAGCAAAGCTCGGGGTGGATCACGAAGTCCCACAGTCCGAGCACAAGCAAAGGGCCACAAGGCCAGTTCACATGCAGAGTTATAAGAAGGTACAAGCGATACGGTGATCACACGCTAGCAAGAGTAAACAAGCAAGCATAGATATATAGATCACAGTACAAGACAAAGTCAAGCGGTAAACAAGTGAGGCAGGGTAGGCACAAGGCCTAGAGCAGTGCAGAAGCGCTGACGATCACCAGACATAAGTGCCTTGGTGGAAATATCAGGAGTGTTGGCCCGTGAGGCCACGAAAGCAAGTCGAGGCTGCAGCTCTCGTGCGAGGAAGTAACGCAGAGCAATATGCTTCGTTCTGTGCTTCAGTCTGTGCTCCTGACACAAGGCAATCATGGCCTTGTTGTTGACATACAGAACTGGAAGAGAACGAGGCCGCTCTCCCAAGTCGGTAAGCAGGTAGGTCAGCCAGCGTAAATCCTGTGCAGCCATGGTCCCCGCGTAGATCTCAGCCTCAAAACTAGAGCTGAGAACAGAAGACGAGCGGGTAGACCTCCAAGAAACCGAACCGGAGCCTAGGTTGAAGGTGTAACCCTGTGACGTCCGCTCAGTCACTTGGTCGTCTGCCCAAGAAGCGTCTGAGCGTCCAGTGAGTTCAGCTGGACCCCGTCCTCCAAGCACGAGCCCCATGCCCGATGTACGCAAGGTCAGGTCGAGTGCAGGTCATCAGGTACATGAGGCAACCCACAAGCTCTAGATACTGACCACTCAGCTCTACGGACTCGTCCGAAGGTGGAGCTGAGAGCGAGTGGCCTGTAGACAGAGGATTAGACTGTGGCGAGAGAACTGGAAGCCGACGCGCTGAAGGACCTGGTGCACCATGTGTGACTGAGTCAGAGTGATGGTGCGCCGTGCTCTGTCCCGAATGATCTGCAAACCAAGATAGCTGTTCAGCTCACCTAGGTCAGTGCAGGTGTGTCTCTTCTGTAGCTCTGACTTCACATGGGCCAGTGCCTCGGTGTCAGCAGTAGCAAAGACCAGGTCGTCGACGTACACGAGGATGTCGAACCGCGGCAGCGAAGTGTCGGTGCGTAGAAACAGCGACGGGTCTGCAGTCGAAGGAGAAAACCCAAGAACCTCAAGTGTCGTCCTCAGTGTGTTGTGCCACTCACGAGGCGCTAAGCGGAGACCGTAGACTTGCCGCCGGAGGCTCCCCTAGGTACCCTCAGGAAACGACCTAGTGAAGCCAGGAGGGCGGCGCAACCAGATCTTCTCGTGTAGGCTGCCCGTCAAGAAAGATGGGTTGAAGTCAAGCGAGTGGAGCTCGTAGTGACGCTGTAATGCAACGTGCAGTAACATCCGAAGAGTGGTCATCTTCGGAGTGGGGGAGAAGGTCTAGAAGAATTCGACCCCCTGCCGCTGACTGAAGCCTCGTGCAACGTAACGCACCGTGAATATAGGCAGAGATCCCGTCGGCCGCTTCACCCTAAAAATCCACATGCCATCGACTATGTTCGCCCCAGGTGGGGGAACTGCGTCGACGTAAGTGCCAGTGGACTTCCAGGATGACATCTCTGCGTCCATGGCTATCTGCCACTGAGAGGAGTACTGACCCGTAATCGCCTCTGCGTAAGAGCGCGGAGTCGGGATGTTTAGTGCATCCGGGTCTCCCTCAAGGGCAAACAGCATGGCAGCGAGATGAGGTACAGCAGCCGCAAGACACTCGAGCTCAAACTGCCTGTTCTTAAGGATGTCCGTGCCAAGGGCACACTCACCCCCGATGGACGGAGGACAGTCAGACTCAGACTCAATGACAAGAAATGCAGCAGCAAAGTCAACAAGCTCAGTGACAAAGGCAGACGCAGCGGCAGTCTCAAAGGTAGGATCAGTGACGAGTGTAGCGAGAACACACGTGACAGTAGGACTAGCAGCACAAGCAAGGTCAGTCTCGGGGTCAGGAACGTCAGGAAGGGAGGATGCAAGAGGAGACGGTAGAGAAACACGCTGTGGAACAGAGGAAGGACGAAGTGTCACAGTGTGAGTGGCGGGGACTAGTGGAGGACGAGGACGAGGAACACGACGAGCACGACGAACAATGCGAACAGGCAAGGCAGGATGAGACGCAGGCTCACAGCCCTCTGTCAGGGCGTGTGGCTGCTCAGTGTAAGGAGAAGGAGCAGGCAAAGGGGAGTCCGGCGGTAATAGTGTCTGAGACGGGTCAGGCGGTGGACACAGTAAGAGAGGAGTAAGGCCAGTGGAAGACGGAAGACTAAGAACCTGGCGAAGCGTTGAGCCATGTGGTGGTAGTGTCGACTGCGGCTACGGTAAGAAAAATGGTCGTTGCTGTGCATTACCCCCAGTAGCAGAGCCTCCAGCTCCAGTACCTCCAGCACCAGCACCTCCAACACCTCCAGCTCCAGTACCTCCAGTACCTCCAGCACCTCCAGCACCTCCAGCACCACTACCTACAGCTCTAGTGCCTCCAGTACCTTCTGCACCAGCGCCTCCAGCACCTCCAACTCCAGTACCTCCAGCACCATGACCTCTAGGCCCAGCGCCTACAGCACCTCCAGTACCTCCAGCTCCGGTGCCTCCAGCACGAGTACCTCCAGGTACAACACCTCCAGTACCAGCACCGCCAGTACTAGGACCTCCAGCTCCAGCGCCTCCAGCACCTCCAGCGCTAGTACCTCCAGTCTCAACGCCTCCAGCACCTCCAGCACCGCGACTAGTGCGAAACTGCCGAATAACTCACTTGCAAAGCTGTTGTGGCGAGAGGGACTCCTGCCGACGAGACTGCTGCTGCTATCCCCCCCGGAACCTCTAGCAGGAGCACCAAAGACTCCACCACCACTAGGACGCACAGCACCCCCAGAACTAGCACCCCCAGACTCAGTACTTCCAGTGTCACCACACACAGCAGCACCGGAGTCTACAGCAACAGGCTGCAGAGGCAGCGAAGACGACCGAGGTGGAAAACCAAGAGGGGTCTCCAAGCGTGGTGAGCGGCGAGTGGCCGATGTGGTGTCAGCAGCAGCGTCACCCCCTTTAGCTGGGCCAGAGGTGCTAGAGTTGACCTCCAAAGGCTCAACGAAGGGGGATGGGTCTACCTGAGACACACTTGAGGGAGCAGGACCCTGTGAAGGGGAGGGGGTCTACCGGGGGGGGACCTGGAACCAGGAAGAGAGAGGCGGGGGAGGGATGGGGTTAGTGCGGTGGGGATAGAGACGGTAGAAGCAAACCGACTCGTCAAGGGTGACATCATGGGAGGACGCGACGCAATGCGAGGCTGGGTGGTAAAACTGCCAACCAGGCTCGTCGGTGGGAAAGCCAAGGAAGACGCAGCGAATGGTGCGAGAAGAGAGCTTGTCCGCAGTAGTATCGCTGACAAGGGCATGTGAACCCCAGACCCAAAACGCCGACGCATCGCCAACCTCCCCCGTCCAACGCAGTGTAAGCGAGGTCTCTGGCACAGAAACACGGGGCCAGAGGTTGAGCTGATGCGCGGCGTGTCGCACCGCAAACGGCCACAGAAAATGGGGAGCAGCCGTATGTATCATGGAGGAAACGAGGAGGAGTGAGGAGCGGCGCGCTGCCGCCCCTTGACGCAGGGAAGGCACGGTGGTGCAGGCGAGAGCGGAAGCGAGGCCAGGGACCTAGGGAGGCCAGAGACAAGGAGGCAGGAATGCATGCTACGCAAACGCGGCGGGGAGGGGTGATCAAGACGGTGGTGCCAGAGGAGAGTCTGGAGCGTGAGAACTCGACACGAGCAAGACGCAGCTACCTGACCCGATGCAGCTACATGTGCAGACTCAGTGGTCAGTGCGTACAGGCCAGACCCGGGTCTCCTAGTGAACGTGGCAAGGTGGGCGCGAGTCCGTGAGTCTGTACAGATCGCCACAAGCTCACCCCCAGGAATAGTTACAGTGACAAACTGGACTTGGAGGACAGCGTTACTCACCAAGTTCGTAGTGAACGAGGGTAGGTGGAGATCTGCATGCGAGCCGAAAGGGGCTGCCGGACACGGGAGAATGGTGGAGGCACGTGCTACTACTAGGCCCCCAGAGGGGTCAGCCACAGTGACCGAGACAGGTGTAGCGAGCGGTGTGACCGTGGTGCAGTCGCGGAAGAAGCAGCGAGACGCACCTGAGTCAAGTGTGAAGGTGTGCAAAGCCTCCGCAGGGCTGCACCTGTGCTAGCAGGCTAACCAGCACCTAGACTAATAGCCTCTAAACCACCAGGGACGCGTCGCTGGGAAACCCACATTCGAAGCTGCTACGGCGAGAGAGTCTCCTGGCGATGAGACTGCTGCTGCTGTCCATTGCCTCCAGCACCAGTACCCCAACCATAGCGACCTCGCCGAAGAACCCACTCGCGAAACTGATGCGGTGAGAGATGTTGGAAGTGGGCACTGGAATGGCCCGAAGTGGTCTCCCCAAGGGCTACAGATGTCGTCCCGGGGGGGTATGGGTGCGCTGACCCACCAAGGAAACATGCCCTTTTATCCCAGTCGGTTAGCGGGCTGGAATGCTACCCCTGCAAGAGAGTCACCTGTCGACAAGACTACCGTTGCTGCCCATCACCTCTAGCAGCAGTACCCCAACCATAGCGGCCTCGCCGAATAACCCACTCACGAAGTTGCTGCAGCGAGAGAGTCTCCGGTTGACGTTGCTGCCTCTGCTGGCCACCCCCAGAACCTCCGCCTCCACCAACGGCACCATCCGCAATAGCAGACGTACAGGTACTGACAAGAGTGGCCATGACGGGCAGCAGCTATCGACAGCAGCGGCGCAAGGGCTGTAGTGGTAGTCGTAGTGGCAGTAGTTATAGTGGGAGGTATTGCAACTGTGGCTACTTTTCTGGCTAAGTCAGTGCGCGGGCGGCAGGGCATGCGCGGCAGGGCAGCAGTGCGCTGGCAGCAGGCGATGCAGGCTGTAGCCAGGCAGGGTAGGGCAGCGCTGAGCAGCGTGCAAGGCAACGCTGGCGGCGTCTAGGCAGGGCAAGGCAGCGCTGGGCACTGTGCAGGGCAGTGTTGGCAGCGGCCAGGTAGGGGAGGGCAGCGCGTGCAGGCAGGGCAGCAGTGGCAGCGGCTGGCAGTAGAAGCGGCAGTGGCCGGCAGCAGTGGCGGCAGCAGCAGGCAGCAGTTGCGGCTTGGCAGGGCATTGCTGATGGCGGGGCAGCGCTCACAGGCAGGGCAGCAGTGGCAGCGGCCAGCAGCAGTAGCGGCAGTGGCCGGCAGCAGTGGCGGCAGCAGCAGGCAGCAACTGCGGCTTCGCAGGGCAGCGCTGGGTAGCGTGCAGGGCAGCGCTGGCGGCGGCCAGGCAGGGCAGGGCAGCGCTGGGCAGCGCGTGCAGGTAGGGCAACAGTGGCAGCGGCTGGCAGCAGTAGCGGCGGTGGCCGGCAGCAGTGGCGGCAACAGTGGCGGCAGCAGTGGCGGCAGCAGCTGTGGCTTGGCAAGGCATCGCTGGGCAGCGTGCAGGGCAGTGCTGGGGACGGCCAGGCAGGGCAGAGCAGTGCTAGGCAGCGGTGCCTGTAGTCATGGCAGCAGGCAGCAGCATCGGCTGTAGCTATAGAGGTAGCGGATGTGGCGGCAACGGGCAGAAACAGCAGCTGTCGTGGCAGCAAGCACTGCAGCAGTTGTGGCTGTAGCGGCTGCAGCAGTGGCTGTGGCTGTAGCAGGCGCAGCTGTGGCTGAAGGCGCTGCAGCGGCTGCAGCCAGGGGTGGCGCACAGTAGCAGCTGCAGCGAGGGCAGAGTGCGTGCACGTGGCAGCAGGGCACGGGCAGGGCGGCGCAGGGCGCGGTCAGCGCACATAGGGCAGAGCGCGGGCCGTGCGGGCAAAGCATGGGCAGAGCAGGCGGCGCGAAGGCAGGGCGGCGGCAGTGCAAGCAGCATGCTGGCTGTGCAGGCAGCGCGCGGGCAGCACAGAGAGCATGCGGGTCGAGCGCGCGTAGGGCTCGGGCAGCGCGCGTACGGGCGGCGCGGGCGGGGCACGTGCGTGCGTGCAGGCGGCGCGAGCAGTGCGTGTACGGGTTGCGCATTGGGCTGGTCAGGGCGATCGCGCTAGGCAGGGCGGCACTAGCGGACAGACGGTCGTGATTTCGTGGGGCGGGGCAGAACGAACGGCAGGATACAAGCTAACGGTGGGCCCTTAAGGAGAAAAATTAGGACCTATGGGACCTGCTCAGAATATCATGTTAGAATCCAGCCTTAACTAGTAGCCATAGGTGACTAGAGAAGTGAGGAGAAGTGGTCGTGTTGATGATTGTCGAGAAGTACAAGATGAAAGCCTAAAGCTACAGTACTCTCTAAGGAGTGCCCTATAGAGCCTAGCATAACTAACAACACATACAAATGTATGTTCTGACAGTAGCGTGGCGCAGCACGGTAGTAGGCAGTGCGGCGCGGCAGCAAGACAACGCGCAGCGGCAGGGCAACGTGCACGGTAAGTCAGAGCGGATAGCGTGCGGCAGGAGGGCAGCGCGCACGCGTATGGCAGGGCAGCGCACGGCGGCAGGGTAGGGCAGCGCGCGCGGTTGAAGGGCAGCGTGCGACGGTAGGGCAGTGTGTGCGGCAGGGAAGCGTGCGTGCGCCAGGGCAGCGCGCGCGGGAGGGAAGCGCGCATGGCAAGGCAGCTCTCGCGGGCAAGTGTGGCGCGCGGGGCAGAGGCGGCAGTGCAGGGTGTGCGGGCAGGCGAGGCACGCGGGGTAGCGCACAAGCAGGCGCGGCGCATGGACAGCTGCGTGTCAGGCAATGGCGGCAAGGCAGCGCGCGCGGGCAGTTGCGACGCGCGGGGCAGCGGCGGCAAATCAGCGTGTGCGGGCAGGCGCTGCGCGCGGGGCAGCGCACGGGCAGGCGCAGTAGGGTGGCGCACGGGCAGCAGCGTGCAGGGCAGCACGAAGGGCGCGCGTAGGGCAGCGCGTGGGACGGCACAAACGGCTCGCAAGGGGCGGCGCGAACGGCTCGCAAGGGGCGGCGCGAAGGGCGCGCAGTAAGGGGCAGAGTGCACGAGGGGCAGCAACGGGTTGGACAGGCACGGGTAACTAGCAGTAGGGACGGACCTAACCTAGCGACTGATACCATATCAAGAAATGTAAACAGTGGATTGAAGTTTACTAGCAAGGAATGGGTACAAGTACAAACCCTAAGATAGTCATACCCCTTATAGAGTACCACACTAAAGCCTACAAGCGTATAATAGTTTTGACAAAGACTTGCTCCGACCAGGAATTGAGGGGGGTGTTACGAATAGTGAAATGAGAAGTACTGCGCATTCCTATCAGAAGCAGCAAAGGCGGGTACGAATGCATAGGGTTGGAGCTATGCGAAACGCTGCAAACAGATGGCAGCATCTGGACTGTTGGAGCAAAAGCATCGGGCTGCTGCAGCAATGAGGAATTGGCAAGAACATATTCTGTCAGAATAGTAGATTAAGCTTAGGCGCCATGGCTAGGTTTTCAGGAAGACGAGGGTAGCGAGGGAGAAGTTTCATCAACAAAAAAGAGGTTTCACTATAGAGCGAGCAGTACAAATATGCAAGAAGAAACAAGAAGGGTGCACCACCAAACAGGAAAATGCTATAACTACAGTAACCAATCCTACAAGCTGTTACATATAGAAAATATAAACTAATATTTTCTGACACGCCCTCATAACTGGCTGTAGGAGAGGAGTATGCTGTTAGCGCCCTCTGAAGGGGTACACCACGATTGCGCAGCGGAAATCGTAGCAACAAGCAAGTTCAGTGGCAACCACTGTAGTGGTGACAGATCCAGTTGCACCAACCCCTTAGCAGAGGTAGAAGCAGCAGAAGCAGGTGCACGTGGCGGCAGGGCGCCTGGAGAGCAGGTGCGTGCGACGGCAACGTGCGGCGGCACAGAAGGGCTCAACGGCAGCACCTGCTGCTCAACAGTGGCAGACAGCAAAAGAATCAGCAGGTGGAGGCAGGGGCGGCAGCTGGAGGTGCCACAGTAGCAGCGGGCGACAGCTGCAGATGCCTGGCTGACTTCCGCCACCCCCTCTCACCCTTCCCCCCCACAGCTGCACGCGCGGCAGTGAGAGAGAGAGGAGGGGGGACGGTTGTTGGTGCTGCAAAATCTCTCTCGCCACCCCCTCACACTCCCCCCCACCCCCCACAGCGACCGGCGCTGCAGGGAGAGAGAGGAGAGAGGAGGGCGTCGGCGGGTTCCTGCGGGTGCACTCCCGCCACTCCCCCACCCTCCCCCTCACAGCGATAGTCGCGTATGGGGCGATAAAGGGCGATGGCAGGTGCTGCTGGCGGCTCACAGCAGCCACCCCGTCACACCACCTCACCCACTGTCCGCCACGCCCATGACCTTCCCCCACAGCAGGAGCGCGCACGGCTGCGGCAAGTGCGACAGCTGCAGCGGGACCGGAGGGAGGGCGGGTGGGGACAGTTGCTCGGGCGCGACGAGCGGGACAGAGGGCCGTAACGGAGGCGCGACGAAGCGGCGACGGGGCAGCGTGGCCGCGAACGACGGGGCGACGAGGCAGCGCGACGAGCAGAGCGCCGCCTTCGCCCCGTTGATCGTGCTGACGATTAGGACCGTTGCGGATTTCAATCCGACGGTCGCACTGACGGCACAATCGCAGCAGAAAATCGTTGGGAGGGAGGGCCGCCATGACAGGGTCGAAAATCGGTGGGCCCATTGATCGAAAACTAGCTCGATACCATGTCAGAATAGTAGATCAAGCTTAGGCGCCATGGCTAGGTTTTCAGGAAGTCAAGGGTAGCGAGGGAGAAGTTTCACCAACAAGAAAGAGGGTTCACTATAGCGAGCAGTACAAAGATGCAAGAAGAAACAAGAAGGGTGCACCACCAAACAGGAAAATGCTATAACTACAGTAACCAATCCTACGGGCTGTTACATATAGAAAATATAAACTTATATTTTCTGACAGATTCGTAACTGGTTCCCGCGTCGCACAGTTGTATTTGAATGTAATAAGGCAATGTACCCCTCAGATTCCATGGCTAGCTATGACGTTTGTTTTCCTCCTATATAAACGCATGTATGCCTCTGTTATAATCATTTCCGTCTTTTTATATCCACTATCATCTGAGGTCAAATATTTAAGCTGCAATTACTCTATGCGAACCTTCCTGAAGTGATCATAGGCACGATCAAACTTCTGATTGCAACAGTATCACCCTGAAATCAGGATAATCAAGGTGTTTTACCTGATATCATATGCCTAAGGCCCTTGTGAAGGCCAAATGGCCTTCACCGCTATATTTTGTACCAAAAGTAGGGGTACGTAACGGTTTGCGGAACCCTTTGCTTCTGACACAATTCTAAACAGGACTTAGCCAGAGATTGCCTCAGGGTTGTTTGCACGTAGTGTTGCAGCGGAAGTGTTGATCTCAGGTCAGAGTGAATGTAAATGACTGAGATGATAATAGCAAATGCATACATTGAGTTTATATAGGAAACACAAACGAATGCGAAACAACCTAGACTAGCCATGTACTCTAAGGGGTACATTCCCTTATTGTAGTGAATTCAAACCGTGCGGCGCGGGAACCCGTTTCAACCCCGTTCCCCCTCTTTTCATTTCAAATGTTTCTGGTTGCATCGGTCTTGATCTGACGGTTGCTGGTGTCGCTTCGACTCTTCTGACTCCTCGACTTCGTACTCGGTAGAGTAGGTTCCTGCAGCATACAAGAATGCCTTCTCATTGAAGTTCATATCATAATACCCCTTCATTCCTGGGCGCGCAGAGGGCTGGCTCGTTTGACTACACTCGTGAGGTCAGAGCAGTGCTTGTACTGCTGACGTGGCAGTTGCTTGATGAGAAAATCAGCTGCCATCTCGGTGGTGGGGCAGTACGCGAGGTCAACCTTGGCCTGGTCAATTTCGTCCTTGACGAAAAAGTATCGAAGCGCGATGTGCTTCGTGCAGTGTACGAACCCAGGCTTGTTCGCGATCTTGATGGTGCTCTGGTTGTCGCAGTGGAGGTGAAAGGTGGGCGAGGTTGGAATTTTTGCCTCCTGCAACCTCTTGCAGGTAAAGTCCTCCGCGAACTACGGCTGTCGCGGCGATGTGTCAGAATGTTATTATTGTCTAGCCTGCAGTGGGGTACTCCATAGTGAGTACAGCCCAACTAGGGTTTGCTATATGTATCCAACTGCTTGCTAGTGAAACCCCTCTTTCTTGTTTCTAACTTTCTACTTCTTCTTTCTAACATGGTTTCAGAGCAGGTCGACCCCCTTGGGTCGATCCTGTGGGTGGGCCCCACCCGATGCTTCCGCTGCTCTACTGCTGTCGCGCGCCCCTGGCGCGTGACCACTTCTTCCTGCCGCGCGCGGAGCACGCGGCGAATTTTTTCTGGCGTTTTTCATCCCGCCGTGCGCTCGGGGCGCGCGGCGGTTTTCTGCCCGCCGTGCGCCCCGAGGCGCGCGGCGGTTTTCTACACCGTGGATCCGCGCGCGCCCCCCCCGTCTCTCCCGTCGCCCGTCGTGGCGTCGCGGGGGCCGCGCGTCCCCCCCCTTCTGTCGCCCGTCGTGGCGCCACGGGGGCCGCGCGTCCCCCCCCCGTTCGCGTCGTCCCGTCGCGACACTCTGGGGAGCCGCGCGCGGCCCTCGATTCCCCGTCGCGCCGCCCTAGGGAGCCGCGCGCGACCCCCCGCTGCCCCGTCGCGCCGCCCTGGGGAGCCGCGCGCGGCCCCCTGCTGCCCCTTGGTGGCGCCCTGGGGGTCGCGCGCCTTCCCCCCCGCCGTCCCCCGCGCTCCTACCCCTTGCAACCCGTTTTAGGGTTTGGGGGTGAGGAGTGTGGGGGTGGCGGTTGTGGGGGTGCCGGTTGTGTACGCCGTCCCCTACTCCTCCTCCTCCTCCGTCTCCTGCTGCTGCAGCTGCCGCTCAGGGGGGTGTGTGTGTGGGGAGCCGAAGGAGTGGTGCTAGGGGGGTGACGGGGGAGTGGAGCTAGGGGCGCAGCAGTGGGTGTGTGTCAGAGGGGTGGGACTGTTTGGGGAGGCTGAGAGGAGGCTGCCGTCTTGTCGTCCGCAGCACCTGTAGTCCGGGGCGCTGTCCTGGTAGCCCAGAGAGCCTGCTGCGCCTGTCGCCCGTGGGTCCGTTGCTCCTGTAGCTCCTCGTAGCCCGTGAGCCAGATACTCCAGTAGTCCGGGGCGCTGTCCCGGTAGCCACTGTGCCAGCCGCTCCTGTTGCCCGTGTGTCTGCAGCTTCAGTCGTCGTCTCCCATCTTCTCTCCTCTCACAGTCCCTCCTCCTCCTCACTTGCCCGCTGTGACTACCACTAGCTTTGCTTATAATTGTGAACTACTACTATGCTTGCTCATTGTGCTGATTACACCCCACTTTGGCTATGGGGGTGTGTCAGAATGTTATTATTGTCTAGCCTGCAGTGGGGTACTCCATAGTGAGTACAGCCCAACTAGGGTTTGCTATATGTATCCAACTGCTTGCTAGTGAAACCCCTCTTTCTTGTTTCTAACTTTCTACTTCTTCTTTCTAACACGATGTACTCTACTTTAGCCGATGACAGGGCAATAGCTCCTGCTTCTTCGAGTTCCAGGAGATTGGTCCTGTTGGTTCTAGGCAGAAGACGAAGTCAGGTCGTGACCAACGTCCACATAGCCGATGAGGTTGAAGGAGGTTGTTGTTAGCGTGGAGTAGGAGAGCCCGATGTCAGGTGTGGAGATGAAGTACTGTTCCAAATCCAGCTACTTGCTTGCGAGAGTACTGTGCCAGCTGGCTGGCGATGTATGAAAGGTCGGGTCGGCAGATGACAGAGGTGAACAGCAGGCACCCCAGTTGCTGCTGGTATAGTTGGAGTCCTGCGGGCGACAGAGGTTTGTTGTCCGGTTTGTAATTGGCGTTGGGAGTGCGGTAAGGAGTTGAGAGTGGTGCGGGCGAAATCTCGAAGTATTCTCCCAGTTGCTCTGCGTATTTGGAGGCTGACAGATAAATTGCTTCTGGCGCGTAAGTGATGTTCAGCCCCAGAAAATGTGTGACGTTGTGGTTGATGGTGATGTCAACGCGCTGCGCCAGGTTTTCCTCGAACTGGTTCAGGAGCTTGTTGCTGGTTGAGGAGCTTGTTTGTACAGCAGGTTGTTGACGTAGGCTGCCAGGAGGATGTAGTCGCTGGGTCGTGTGGCAGCTGCCGGAAGCCGATTTCCAGAAGTATCTTGTGCAGGTGCTGCTGCCAAAGACGCGTGCCTGAGGTATGGCGGCTAACGGGGGTGGAGGTTTGGTCGAAATCGATGCCGTGGCGTTGGTCGTAGCCACGTATGACCCAGCGTGCCTTGAAGCGCTCGATCGTTCCGTGAGGGGCGGTTTTCAAATGGAAGACCCATTTTCCGCTTAGCACCCTTCTCCCCTTCACTGCTGCGCGATCAGCTAGGACCCATGTGTCACGCAAATCCAGAGCTTTCAGCTCCGCATCCATAGCCGCACGTCACTCTTTGGCGTGGGGGCCGGTTAGGGCCTGTCACGGGTTCTTGGGTTCGACGATTTTCCGAGTGGTAGTGACACCCGTGAGCAGGCCTAGAAGTTGCAGCCCTGTGACATTGGAGACTCCTTCGGTTTCCTGAGCGGTGACTTCCACCACGTCGTCATCATCGCTCTCGTGGGCGGGTGAGGTGCTGCTTGGCGGAGCACGGCGTCGTGATGGTCCTGGCGCGGGACCGTCATCGCTGTCCTCGTCGTCGTGTCGCGGGTGAGGAGGTACGCTGGGATTTTCGTCGGCGGGGTCGCGGTCAAGTGCTGCTGCGGCTGCCTCGTCCTCTGGTGATGCAAAGCTATGACCGTTGTTGGCGTAGGCGCGTGCGACGTTGCTGCGCTGGTCGGTAATCCACTGCTCCAAGGTGAGTCGCTCGTAGAAGAGGATGTCACGCGCCGGCACGATCTTGTTGGTGTCAATGTCGAGGACCAGCCAGCCCTTGTACTCGTGGCTGATGGCGGCGGATGTCGGCCGGTAGTGCACCACGCACCCCCAGACCCTCAGCATTGAGGTCTCTCCCCTTTTCCCCGTCGACTTCATATGCGGGGAGAGGTTGACCCTATTCGCCGTGCTGGAGAGAAGGTTGTGCAGGCGCCCGGCGTGGTTCATGGCATACGGCCAATACTTCCTGGATAGACCGGACTGGTTCATGAGGGCGCGGACCTTCGTCATGAGGGTGTGGTTGACCCTCTCTGTAACACCTTGTTGCTGGTGAGTGTAGGGGAGTGAGATTTGGTGTCTGATTCCCTTCTCTGAGAGAAGCCCTTCGAGCTCGTTACTCCGAAATTCCTTAATGTCGTCGGTCTGCCAGATTTCCAGCTTCTTTCCTGATTCCCGTTGCGCGTGTGTGAGCCAGATGCGAAAGATTTCAGGAGCCTTGGAGCCGACGTCGACCTTGGCGATCAAGACGTAGCGTGAGTGCGCGTCCACGAAGGTGAGTGTGTTATTTTCGCCGTTGATTCCTTCGTAAGTGAGCACGATATAGTCGCTGTAGACTTTCTGCAGCTTCTTGTAGCGGTTGGTGCTTGGTTCCAGCGAGGGGTAGGCTTGGTGTGTGAGGGCAGCGGTGGGGCAGACGGTGCAAGTGGTTGGGTGAGATGTGGCAAGTGGTTCCGTGCCATCCGGGCGCAGCAGGGCTCCTGGCAGGAAAACTTTGCCGCGGAGGCAGTTGTTGAATGTCTGGAGCGAGGGGTGGCCGAGCCGCTGATGCCAGAGATCATCTTCAGCTCGAACTCCGGGGGTGCGCAAATATCATGCGTGATATTCCGCCGCCTCTGCTTCTATCTCATGGGGAATGAGGAGCACTGGTCCTTCTTCTTCTCTCGATTCTGCTTTGTCTTCCTGCTCCTCTGCTTCCGGTTCTGCTGCTGTCTCTCCTTTTGCATGTGTTGTTATGAGGTAGAGCGCGAGGAAGTTGCGGTCGGGGATAATGTTGAACGGAGTCCTGGTGCCCTCGATGAATTGGGCGAACGGATCTGGGCGGGGGATTGGTCCAAGTGAGTCGCAAGGAGGAGATGCTGTTACATTCCCCTCCTCAATCTCCAACCAGGGGTCTTCCCAGTTGTAAGGTGAGCGGGGTGGTGATGGTGGATTGCGTGGGCGTCGTCTGAAGGGGATTAGGACCCTCGGTGGGGGTTGTTCTGCAGCCATTTCTTTCTCCGTTTCCCTCAATTTCTTCTTGGGTAAGGTCGCCTTCGACGAGTCCCCATCCTCCTGTATCACCCCAGCTGCCAGTTCCCCATCCTCGTACGGTGCCTGATGCACCAGTTGCTGAACCCCATGTTGCTCTTATGTCTTCGTCTCCCCTTCCGCCGCGCCGCGCTGACTCCTCGTCCCAGCCTACCGCAATGCGTTCCTGATACAGCTTTTCCTTTCTCTCGGCCTTTGCTTTTTCTTCTTCCTCCTTGACGCTAAGCTCCTCTGGTGCGTTAGGGTCTTTCCACTCCTTGTCGATGGTGCGGTAGACGTCGCACGGGTAAGGGCGCGGTCGACTCTCCTCGTCGAATGTTCCGATGGTGGCTTCTTCCAGGATCCAGTGGAGAGATTTCGTCGCGGATGTTGGCCGTTCTTGCTCCTGTGACAGCCAGCTCCATATCTGTCATTCCTTCAGGTTCAGCTTCGGCACTTTTTTATTCTTGAATTGCCGAAAGATCTCTCTCAACTTCCTTTGTGCGGCTCGCTGTGGTGCAGAGTCCGTCTGGGCCGGGTTGGTGCAGATTTATCTCACGAGGGTGAGGGCTGCGGCGGATGCATGGCCGCCCATCCGGATGTTGCCAAGACTCTACGTTCATGCGGGAAAAATCCAGGAGAACGAGATCCACGAGTTCATCCGACGATGCTTTGTAGTCAGGTATGCTGAAGTCAAGTTCGTATACTTCATTCATTGATCGCGCTCTTCCGAGGTATTTGTGCGTCTCCACAGGCGAGCCAGGAGGAGCGAAGGAGAGAATGAGGTCGCGGGTGTATGGATCAGTGGCGAGCATGACTCCGCAGTCAAGGAGTTGTGCCGCGGTCTGTAAGTTGAAGTGCAGGTCCGGCACGTAGAGCACGTCATTGAAGGTGATGTGCGTGTTGCTGTCTCGAGCTTGCAGAACGAACGATGCCTTGCGCGTTTGCGCGCAGTTGTTCGTTGTTGGCGACGGTAACGTAGGTGGCCGGAGCGTGGCTGATGTTCGAGATGTAACGTACGGATTCACCATGTATTGGCCGCAGCAACTGTCCAGGTACCATGTGCTATGGTTGGCGTTGTTGTTGCGCAGAAGCAGTGCGAGCTGCGGTGTGAGGATAGTTGCCTTATAACTTCTGAGGAAATATTTATCATCTTTCGATCCCACGGGAACGAAGCGCTGATGATCGTGGGGTGGGCTTTCCCATAGTTGTATTGGCAGGTGCCACTCTTGCTCGTCCTCATCTTCGGAGTAGTAGGGGTTCTCTGTGAGGGGATTGTTATACCCCACTTCAAGTTGGATTAATTTGCCGGCGGGTTTGTCCTCTTCGTCTGGCGAAGCAGCTCGTGGGCGATGCCTTGTCGCCATGTTCGCGATTACGTTTCTTATAGCTCCTCCTTGGGGTGCTTGTATTTGCTGTGCAGGAAGGCGAGGAGCTTGATTTTGAGGCTGGAAATGACGAGCGTCTTGTCGGCCGACCCAATTGTTATGGTGGGCGGAATTTGGGTGGCGATAGTTGGACCGGGATTTCCATCGATTTGTTGAATGTCCGAAGACCTTGCAAATTTTGCAGTAATGGCGCCTTGGCTGTCGTCGCTCTTCAAGGTTGTCTGTGTAGAAGGCAAGGAGCTCTCGGCGTGGCGCTGAGCTTGTCTTGCTTGAGTCCATGTCCTGCTGTTTAGTCAGGAAGGCGGTGCATAGAGCGGCTTCTGAGACGATTCCTCTCTGTCGGAGTAGCGCTTTGCAGGGCTTCTACTCAGGTCCGAGTCCTTGGAGGACGATGTTGACGAATATCTCCTCTGAAATCGCGCTTCCATATTTCGTAATTTGATCACGAATGTTCCGACAGCGGTAAATGTATGTATTCGCTTTCTCCCAATGCCCCGTCTTGGTCTCCATGAGTTGCTGCAGAAGCCTGCTGGAGGTGACTGTGTGAGATCGGTTGATATACCTCAACAAGGTGCTTCCAGGCTTCTAGGGCTAGAGCAGCGCTCTCTTTGTAGGAGCGGATGCCGAGTCGCTCCGCAGGCGTCATGTTGCGTAGCACCACACTATACGCCATAAGGGACTCGCTGTAGTACTGAGCCCGAGAGTCTTCGATGTCTTCCACCGGTTTAGAGTAGGAGCCGTCAAAATAATGGTAGAATTGCGCTGTCTTTAGGAGGAGCTCTAGTTCAAAGATCCACGTATAGAATTCATTGCCGTGAAACGCGCAAGTAGTCTTGATTTTTGAAACACTGCGTAAACGTGCCTGAGCAGAGTTGATAACTTCATCATTTGGACGGGGGGCAGTTGATGCTAATTTGTCTGTGTCGAGGGAGAAGGTGTGCGGGGCGGTAGGCTTTTCGTAGCCAGTTGACCAGGTTGTGCTGGTTAGGAAGAGGTTTCCGCATTGCCATTCCGCAATGCTTGGAGGTCTTTCTCCGTGGTTGTTTTCGAAAACAACTACTCGATTGCAGCTGTGCTTATCGTAGTTGTCGCCTCATTTGTCGCAGCTGGGTTGGTTTGTCATTTCGGCCGTTAGATTGGTTTGGTATCCGGATCCTCCGGCCATTTTGGTGTTGGAGCGTGTGCCGCTCGCCAGATCTTGGTTCGGCGAATTTCACGGAAGTAAAGTTGCGAAGAATCCCTGAGTCGCTCTCCTACCATGTTACAATCCTAAACACGACTTAGTCAGGGATCGCCTCAGGGTTGTTCGCAGGTAGTGTTGCAGCGGAAGTGTTGACCTCAGGTCAGAGTGAATGTAAATGACTGAGATGATAATAGCATGCATACATTGAGATTATATAGGAAATACAAACGAATGCGAAACGACCTAGACTAGCCATGTACTCTAATGAACACATTCCCTTATTGCAGTGAATTCAAACTGTGCGGCGCGGGAACCCATTTCAAACATGTTCCGACTGTTTTCATTTCAAATGTTTCTGCCTGCATCGGTATTGATCTGATGGTTGGTGGTGTCGCTTCGACACTTCTGACTCCTCGACTTCGTACTCGGTAGAGTCGGCTCCTGTAGCATACAGGAATGCCTACTCAATTAATTTCATATCGTAACAGCTTCAGAACCAATATATTTGTTAGACTTAGGCAAGGATGATAATTGAGTATCGAGAGGGTAGGTACAAGAGGAAAACTCTAAGGGGTTATACCCCACACTATCTACCCCACTTCAGCCTACCAATAACTCTAACATATATGTATATGTTTGACACACCCCCATAGGCAAAGTGGGGGAGAACAGGAGATCACAAGACCAGTCAAGAAAAGCAAAGCAAGCTCAGGGTGGATCACAACGTCACCACACACACTGAGCACAAGCAAAGGGCCACAAGGCCATTTCACATGCAGAGGTATATATGCAACAAGAACAGTACAGTGATCACTACCTAGCAAGAGCAAGCATGCAGGTATATATCTATAGATCACAGTACAAGCAGAGTCTACAGCAAGTGTGGAAACGTAGGCACAAGGCCCAACAAAGTACAAAAGCGCTGATGATCACCAGACGGAAGTGCCTTGGTGAATATATCAGCAGTGTTGGCCCGAGTGGCCACGTGAGCAAGACGAAGCTGACCACGCTGCTGCAACTCTCGAGCAAGGAAGTAACGCAGAGCAATGTGCTTCGTTCTGTGCTCCAGCCTGTGCTCCTAACACAAGGCAATGGCGGCCTTGTTGTCGACGTACAGCACTGGAGGAGAACGAGGCCGCTCTCCCAATTCGGTCAGCAGGTAGGTGAGCCAGCGTAGCTCCTGTGCAGCCATGGCTGTGGCGTAGATCTCAGCCTCACAACTGGAGCCGAGAACTGAAGACGAGCGGGTAGAACGCCAGGAAACTGAACCAGAGCCAAGGCTGAAGGTGTAACCCTGTGACGACCGCTGAGTAGCTAGGTCGTCAACCCAAGAAGCGTCCGAGTGCCCAGTGAGGACAACTGGGCTCCGCCCTCCAAGCACGAGCCCCATGCCCGATGTACTGCACAAGTAGCGCAGTACCCTCTTCGCAGCATCCATGTGCTCCTTTCGGTGCCTATTAGGAGCCACGTAGCGGGCCAGAAGGCCAAGAGGGTCGCAAGGTCAGGTCGAGTGCAGGTCATCAGGTACATGAGGCAGCCTGCTAGCTCTGGGTACGGGTCACTCGGCTCTACGGACTCGTCCGAAGGTGGAGCTGAGAGCGAGTGGCCTGTAGCCAGAGGAGTGCGCTGTGGCGAGGACCAGGTGAAGCCGAAGCGCTGAAGGACCTGCTGCACCATGTGTGACTGAGTCAGTGTGATGGTGCGGCGTGCTCTGTCCCGGGTGATCTGCAAGCCAAGGTAGCTGCGCAGTTCACCCAGGTCTGTGCACGTGTGTCTCTTCTGCAGCTCCGACTTCACCAGGGCGAGAGCCTCAGTGTCAGCAGTGGCAAAGACCAAGTCGTCGACGTACACAAGGATGTAGAACGGCGGCAGCGAAGTGTCTGTGCGCAGAAACAGCGACGGGTCAGCAGTAGACGGCGCGAACCCAAGAGCCGCATGTGTCGTCCTCAGTGTGTCGTGCCACTCACGTGGCGCCTGGCGGAGACCGTAGACCGGCCGCCGAAGGCTCCACTGGGTACTAGGAGGGAACGACCCAGTGAAGCCAGGAGGGCGGCGCAGCCAGATCTCTTCGTGCAGGCTGCCCTGTAAGAAAGCTGTGCTGAAGTCAAGAGAGTGAAGCTCGTAGTCACGCTGAGCAGCAACGTGCAGCAGCACCCGAAGAGTGGTCATCTTCGGGGTGGGGGAGAAGGTCTGAAAGAAGTCTACTCCCTCTCGCTGACTGAAACCTCGAGCAACGTAACGAGCCTTGAAGACAGGCGGAGAACCTGGCGGCCGCTTCACCCTGAAAATCCACATGCCACTGACGATGTTCGCCCCAAAAGGGGGAACCTCGTCAACGTAAGTGCCTGTGGACTTCAAGGATGCCATCTCTGCGTCCATGGCTGTCTGCCACTGAGAGGAGTACTCACCCGCGATCGCCTCAGCGTAAGAGCGCGGGGAGCATCCGGGTCTCCCTCAGGGGCAAGCAGCATGGACACGAAATGAGGCGCAGCGGCTGCAAGACACTCAAGGTCCTCCTGCCTGTCCTCAAGGACGTCCGTGCCAAGAGCACACTCACCCCCGACGGACGGGGGATAGACAAACTCAGACTCAGCAACAAGACTAGCGGCGTAGTCTAGACGACAGGCAGCAGCAAAGTCAACAAGCTCAGCAACAAAGGCAGACGCAGCAGCAGACTCAAACGACGGGTCAGTGACAACTGTGGCTAGCAGACGCGTGACAGTAGAGTGAGCAGCACGAGTGCGGTCAGACTCAGGCTCAGGAACGGTAGGCAGAGAAGACGCTGGAGGGGACGGTAGGGGAACACGCTGCGGAGGAGAGGAAGGAAGACGAACTACGAGGTGGGTGCCGGGGACAGCCGGCTGACGCGAACGAGGAACACGACGACCGGAACTACGAGAACGGACAGGCGAGACAGGACGCGACGCAGGCTCACGACTCTCAGTAAAACCCCCTGTCTGCTTAGTGTAAGGAGAAGGAGCAGGCAGCGGTGAGCCAGGCTGTAACGGAAGACCACTTGACGAAGGGAGACTAAGAACCTGGCGAAGCACAGAGTCAGGTGGTGGCTGAGACGACGGAGACGGTGGAGCGAAGAACAGGCGCGGCTGTGCAGTGCCACCAGCACCAGTAGCTCCAGCACCCCCAGCAGCTCCAGCACCTCCAGCAACTCCAGAACCCTCAGTGCCAGCTCCTCCAGGACCAGCTCCACCAGCAGCAGCACCCCCAGAACCAGCACCTCCAGTCCCAGGGTCTCCAGCCTCAGTGTCTCCAGCAGCAGCACCCCCAGACCCAGGGTCTCCAGCAGCAGCACCCTCGGACTCAGCAGCACCTCCAGCCCCAGCAGCTCCAGTACCTCCAGTACGAGCACCTCCGGGACCAGCACCACTCCCAGCTCCAGGGACGATTACCAAAATACCTCCAGCGGCAGAGCCTCGAGCTGCAGAAGCGCGACCCTGACGGCGACCGTACCAGTCGTGCAGCTGCTGTGAGGTGAGAGGCACACGCGGACGAAGGCGGCTACTCCAGGGAGACCGCGCAACAGCAGACTCAGAACCCTCAGCGCCAGCACCCGCAGCAGCTCCAGAACCTCCAGCGCCTGCACCCGCAGCAGCTCCAGAACCTCCAGCGCCAGCACCCTCAGTAGCTCCAGACTCCGCACCCCCAGGCTCCGCACCTCCAGGATCAGCACCCCCAGGCTCCGCACCCCCAGGCTCAGCACCCCCAGGCTCAGCACCCCCAGAAGTAGCACCCCGAGCAGGACCACCCTCAGCAGAACCTGAGTCACCAGTGACCTCAACCGGCGTAGGCAAGGGAGGAGGGTCTACTTGAGACACACCTGAAGGAGCAGGACCGGGAGTGGGGAGGGGGTCTACCTGGGGAGCACCTGGAGCGAGGAAGAGCAGCGGGGGGGGGGGAGAGGGGCAGTGCGGTAGGGGAAGAGACGGTAAAAGGGAACCGACTCGTCGAACGTGACGTCCTGAGAGGGGAAGACACGGCGCGAGGTGGGGTGGTAAAACTGCCAACCAGGCGCGTCAGGGACAAAGCCAAGGAAGACACAGGGAACAGCGCGGGCGGAGAGCTTGTCCGCGGTGGTATCACGGACAAAGGCACGAGCACCCCAGACCCGAAAACGCGACGCATCGCCAACCTTCCCCGTCCACCGTAGTGTGGGCGAGGTCTCCGGCAAGGAGACACGGGGCCAGAGGTTGAGCTGATGCGCGGCGTACCGGACCGCAAACGGCCACAGAAAATGGGGGGCAGCCGCATGGATCATGGAGGTACGAGCGACCTCCATGACTAAGCCAATGCGGCGCTCAGCAACCCCATTCTGCTGCGGAGAGGCCGGAAGCATGAACGACTGGGTGATGCCGTGCTCCTCACAGAAGGCTGCCAAGAGGTCGGAGGAAAACTCACCACCTCTGTCAGAGTGCAGATGCAAGACGGGAAACTCCGTCCCGAACTGCTCGCGGAGCTGGAGACGAGCAGCGCGGATCCAAGGGATCAAAACATCAGGGACCTCACCCTTGGTGCGCAAGGGGAAGACCGTGGTGTAACGCGTGTAGTCGTCGACGACCAGCAGGAAGTACCGCTCGTGGCCCTGTCCACGGACGCGGGCTGGGCCCCACACGTCCAGGTGGAGAGTCTGCAGGGGAGCCTCTGTGGGAGGGAACGAGGAGGAGTGAGGAGCGGCGCGCTGCCGCCCCTCGACACAGGGAAGACAGGGAGGAGCAGGTGAGGGTGGGAGGGGAGGGAGAACCCTGGGAAGACTAGAGACAAGGACCCGGCGGTGCATGCTGCAAAGGCGCTGCACCGAGGGGTGACCAAGGCGGTGGTGCCAAAGGACCGTCTGGTGCGACAAGGCGCGACACGAGCAGGGGGCCGACAACTGACCTGACGCAGACGCAGCCGCAGCTACCTGAGGGGACTCAGTGGTCAGTGTGTACAGGCCCGACCCAGGTTGCCGAGTGAAAGTAGCCAGGTGACGACCCGTCTGAGCACACGTGCAGTGTGTCACACGCTCGTAGGCAGGGGTGAACTGGTGAACACCCGCGTCCTGGAGCGCAGAACCCGCCACCAAGTTCGTAGAGAACGAGGGGAGGTAAAGACCCGACAGTGTGCCGGACGGGACAGCAGGACAAGGGAGGACAGTGGAGGAGGTCGCACGGACTGGACCCCCAGAGGGGTCTGCCAGGGAGACTGGAACCGGCCGACTGAGCGGCGTGAGGGTGGTGCTGTCGCGAAAAATGGAGCAAGAAGCACCAGAGTCAAGTGTGAAGGTGTACAAGGCCTCAGCAGGCGCAGTACCAGAGAGAGCAGACTCACCAGCACCTGGAGCGGCAGGCTCTATACCTAGGTCAGGCGGTACGCACAGGTAACAGGCACGGTCAGCACTAGTAGGCAATGCATACATGGCAGTGAGAATAGCATCATAGTCAAGAGAAAATATATCTACCCTCTGCCCAAGCAGCTCCACCCAGTCGGGGAGCTCGGCCTCGTCGCCAAACTCGGTACGCCAGGCGTCACTCAGACGGGCGAAGCAGCGGGACTGTGTGTGGCCAAGCGTCCCGCAAGCCTGCCCAGTCCGATCACCTGTGCGAATTACGTACGGGCAGCGAACGGTACTCAAAGACCCTCTACTCTGAGCGTACCATACGTGAAGCTGCGGGGGCGTAAGTGTTTCGCGTGGACGCCGCTGCAGCTGCAGCTGGCCACTGCCAGACGCTCCCAACTGACCAGCTCCAGGGCGACAGCTACGACGGCTACTGTGACAACCCCAACTAGTGTACCACTCACTAAGCTGCTGGGGCGTGAGAGACTCGCGCGGACGTCGCTGGAGCTGCATCTGGCCACCGCCAGTAGCAGCAGTAGCAGTAGTAGCAGCAGTAGCAGCAGTAACAGCAGTAGCAGCAGTAGCAGCAGTAGCAGCAGTAGCAGCGCGGCCACCCCTACAACCCCAACTAGCGTACCACTCACTAAGTTGCTGGGGCGTGAGGGACTCACGCGGACGTCGCTGGAGCTGCATCTGGCCACCGCCAGTAGCAGCAGTAGCAACAGTAGCAGCAGTAACAGCAGTAGTAGCAGCAGCAGCGCGTGCAGGGCAGGCGCGGCAGGCAGGCAGGCAGGCAGGCCGGCAGGCAGGCAGGCAGGCAGGCAGATGGCGCGGCAGCGCGCAAACAAGGCAGGTGCTCACCAGTGGCGGGAAGAGCAGGCGCTCGTCGGGCGAGCAGGGCCGGCGCTCGGCGGGCGGCTGCACGGGGTCCAGGGGCGGCGTCGCGGGTCTAGGGGCGGCTGCACGGAGTCCAGGGGCGGCTGCTGCAGGGGCCAGGGGCGGCTGCTCTGGGTCCAGGGGCGGCTGCTCGAGGGTCCAGGGGCGGCTGCACCAGGGGCGGCTGCTTCAGGGGCCAGGGGCGGCTGCTCGGGGTCCAGGGGCGGCTGCTGCAGGGGCCAGGGGCGGCTGCTCTGGGTCCAGGGGCGGCGCTCGAGGGTCCAGGGGCGGCTGCTCTGGGTCCAGGGGCGGATGCACGGAGTCCTGGGGCGGCTGCACCAGGGGCGGCTGCTGCAGGGGCCAGGGGCGGCTGCTCTGGGTCCAGGGGCGACTGCACGGAGTCCAGGGGCGGCTGCACCAGGGGCGGCTGCTTCAGGGGCCAGGGGCGGCTGCTCTGGGTCCAGGGGCGGCTGCTCCAGGGGCGGCTGCTTCAGGAGCCAGGGGCGGCTGCTCGGGGTCCAGGGGCGGCTGCTCCAGGGGCGGCTGCTTCAGGGGCCAGGGGCGGCTGCTCGGGGTCCAGGGGCGGCTGCTCCAGGGACGGCTGCTTCAGGGGCCAGGGGCGGCTGCTCGGGGTCCAGGGGCGGCTGCTCCAGGGGCGGGGTACATGGTGCAGGGCAGCGCGCGGGTCCCACAGGCGCCGTGACGGGCGACGGGGGGCAGCGCGCCGTCACCTGAGGAGGCGACGCGCGGGGCCGGCGGCAGGCTAAAACGAGGCCGAAAATCGGGCTACGCGGGCGGCGGACGCGGCGCGCAGGGCCTAAGCGGGCTGCGCGCGGGCGGCTTACGCGACGCGCGGGCCGGCGGCAGGCTGCGCGGGCGGCTGACGTGGCGCGCGGGGCCGAAAACAGGCCGAAACGGGCCTAAACGGGTTGCGCGCGGGCTGCTTAAGAGGCGCGCGCGGGGAAAAAAAAGGGCCGCGCGCGTGCAGCCGAGGCGCGCGCGGGCAGTAGGCAAGGCAGGTACGTTTTAGTGAGGTAAAATAGTAACCGTTGGGCCCTAATCCTAGGTCCTAAGGACCTATGCTCTATATGCCATGTTAGACTTAGGCAAGGATGATAATTGAGTATCGAGAGGGTTGGTACAAGAGGAAAACTCTAAGGGGTTATACCCCACTACAGCCTACCAATAACTCTAACATATATGTATATGTTTGACAATATTTTCTATTCACAATATACAATTATGGAAAGTGTTACACACGTAAAAAATACCTTTAAAGTAGGGAAAATATGTCAAAAGTAACCAATATGTGACTCAATAACGTTAATGGTAAAAAAATAACACGTACTGTCACTGTATCGGGTTTGCTGACGGGTTTGGTAAGTGGGGTCACGGATTCAGTCACTAACAACAGGTAAAAAATCACGCGAATGGTCACGCATGTAACTCCAGCCAAAAAAACTTGAAACTCTACAAAATTTCTGCTCGCGCTCAACCAGTCAGCTAACTTCGAAAACACTGTTACCCAATCGGAATTGGATGCGGTTTGGGAACGGATCAACCTTAAACAGCTGGCGAGTTGTGTTTAGGGTTGATTTATCCGAAAATGCATCCAGGTTCGTTTTGGGTTTTTTTTTTTTTTTTTTTTTTTTTTTTTGCGGGAGTTTCATCTGTGACCATTCACGTTATTTCTTCCCAGTTGATTGTGACTGATTCCGTGAAACGTTTTATCAAACACGTGAAAACACCCTGTGCAGTGACCGTACCCGTTATTTTTCTACCAGATATATTATCGAGACCCCTGTTGATTACGAGTGGCATATTTTCCCTTTAGAGTATTCTGATTTTTTTTCAGTACGACTCTACACGATTCGGAAGGTACACCAGCTTCAGTAGAATGGTATAACGAGGTTCGATGAGTGAATGGCTCGATTGAGCAACCAATGTTGCCCTAGCGTGATATGCGGCAGCAAATCCTGGGCTTCACCACACTAAACCCTTCGATTTTCCCAAATGCAGCGGTGCGGTCTGCCTGAGTCACATGCGGGGAAATGGATTCACAACAGTCCAAACCAGTTCTCGATTTGTTTTGGGGGACCCTGCCAGATTAAAGTTGCAGCTCAGGTACACCCTTCCACGGCAGGGCGTTCCCGGTGGTTTTTGTTTTTAACGTTCTATTCTTGTCTGAAAAAGCAGAGAGATCTTCGCGACACTGCGTTAGCATGGGAAAAACAAGGCTCCATTGACTTGAACCCTGGACCTGGCTATATTTAGCCAGTCAGTCAAGACAAGAGTGAGCTTGTTCAGGAGTAGGATTGCTACTTACGTCAGCATGGGAAAAACAAGGCTCCAAATTTGCTGACAAATCCAGACCGAACCGAACCGACGTCAAGCCGTGTCATTGCCAAAAGTCGGTGCGCTGAAAACAGGGTAGAACAGATGACTTACAAAACCGTGGTAGGGATTTCCAAATACACCCTCTTTCTCGATAGACTGGCATATGTTAGACTGACCGGGACGCCTAGTGTAACCACAACGGACCAAAGAAGGTCCTATCACATGCGTTATAGTGACAATTTGACCCAAGGTGGTCAGTCAGGGTTTCATACTTTATGAAATGGTACTGTCGTTTTCAAAACGGTTGGGAAGGCTATTCAGCGTTTAACGGTTTTTTACTGCCCAAGGCTTGTTTCATCACCTTGTGCGACTTTGCCCGCAACCGAGTTATCGCACCAGCCCGCTACGTCCAAACACTGTAGCCAGTGCGCGCGATGGTGAGACAGGTGAGAAAGAGGGTGTATCTGGGATCTGGCACAGCTCATGCAGCGAGTTCAGCGGCAAATTGTTAGCTGGGGCTCCTCGTTTCCCCTCCCTTGCTAATAACGAGCGTCAAGTGGTTTCCTTCGCTTTGTGTGGTTACTCTTGTTGCGTCCCGGTGCAAAACGGTGAAGTTCAGTAACCACTGTGCACTGTCTGGAATCGTCTTGCGCCACGACGGATGAACTGTAAACGAACATGCTCAGCCTGCCTGACTAGTAGTGTTTGCTGCCCTCGAAGGGCTGCGTCGCAACTACACGCAGTTCCCTTGACATGAGACAATGTAGGAAGTTCGACGAGCACCTCGTTTTTCCTCCTGCAGATAATCTCAACCGTTTCAGTGCGACCTTGCTGTTCTTTTGTACAGCGCCGTAACTCGTTGTACCATCACTTGTACCATCACCTCATAAAGCAGCCATCATGATGGCCCACACGTCGCTGCGACCAGCAGTCGTCCTCGCTGGTGAGTACACGATACTGACGGCCCTTCGTCCTCGCTCACTGATCCTTGTCTGACCGCGTGATGTGTGGGTCACTTACTAGTAAGCGGCATCGATGTGTGTGGCGAGCCATGTGTGTGGCGAGCCATGTGTGTGGCGAGCCATGTGTGTGGCGAGCCATGTGTGTGGCGAGCCATGTGTGTGGCGAGCCATGTGTGTGGCGAGCCATGTGTGTGGCGAGCCATGTGTGTGGCGAGCCATGTGTGTGGCGAGCCATGTGTGTGGCGAGCCATGTGTGTGGCGAGCCATGTGTGTGGCGAGCCATGTGTGTGGCGAGCCATGTGTGTGGCGAGCCATGTGTGTGGCGAGCCATGTGTGTGGCGAGCCATGTGTGTGGCGAGCCATGTGTGTGGCGAGCCATGTGTGTGGCGAGCCATGTGTGTGGCGAGCCATGTGTGTGGCGAGCCATGTGTGTGGCGAGCCATGTGTGTGGCGAGCCATGTGTGTGGCGAGCCATGTGTGTGGCGAGCCATGTGTGTGGCGAGCCATGTGTGTGGCGAGCCATGTGTGTGGCGAGCCATGTGTGTGGCGAGCCATGTGTGTGGCGAGCCATGTGTGTGGCGAGCCATGTGTGTGGCGAGCCATGTGTGTGGCGAGCCATGTGTGTGGCGAGCCATGTGTGTGGCGAGCCATGTGTGTGGCGAGCCATGTGTGTGGCGAGCCATGTGTGTGGCGAGCCATGTGTGTGGCGAGCCATGTGTGTGGCGAGCCATGTGTGTGGCGAGCCATGTGTGTGGCGAGCCATGTGTGTGGCGAGCCATGTGTGTGGCGAGCCATGTGTGTGGCGAGCCATGTGTGTGGCGAGCCATGTGTGTGGCGAGCCATGTGTGTGGCGAGCCATGTGTGTGGCGAGCCATGTGTGTGGCGAGCCATGTGTGTGGCGAGCCATGTGTGTGGCGAGCCATGTGTGTGGCGAGCCATGTGTGTGGCGAGCCATGTGTGTGGCGAGCCATGTGTGTGGCGAGCCATGTGTGTGGCGAGCCATGTGTGTGGCGAGCCATGTGTGTGGCGAGCCATGTGTGCTGGCTAGTGAGAGCATGACACATTTCCGCGCAGCATGTTGCTCGTCACTCTGGTCCTTAATTTGCTGCTCGCGCTGAATCTCCTCGCCCATCATGCTACATCTTGCGGAACTTCCGCAATTTGATCAACAGTAGGTCGGGAGAAAGATCAAAACCAATATTCATGATGCAATCAACCCTTTTTTTTTTTTTAGACACGGCCAATCTGCTCGTGCACGTGGTTTTCCCCGTGCAGTGCTGCTCTCTCTCAACTGCAGCGCCATCGCGGGCCGCATTCTCCTCACTGGGTTGAACACTCACTGTAAGTCGAACTCCCTTGCTGCACGCACTCGATTCTGCACGTCGCGGCACTGTCACCAAGTCGCACTGTTACCACGTCGTACTGTCACCACGCCGCACTGTCACCACGTCGCACTGTTACCACGTCGCGCTGTCACCACGTCGATATGTCACGTCGCACTGTCACGTCGCACTGTTACCACGTCGCACTGGCACCACGTCGCACTGTCACCACGTCGCACTGTCACCTCGTCGCATTGTCACCACGTCGCACTGTTACCACGTCGCACTATTACCACGTCATACTGTCACCACGTCGCACTGTCACCACGACCGATACACGCCGGACGATTTCATGCAACTGCGCATATCCTGTCATAAGTCCGTTTCTTCTTCTCATGTGGCTGGTTCTCCGTTTCCTTCTTTCCGTCGTGGTGCGCAGACCGAGCGACGTCGAAGCCTTACTCGGCAAGTGGTTTGACTGGCTCGTGTATCTTGGATGCTAACGTGTAAGTGCCACGTCACGTTGATTCAGCTGCTTTTTTCAAAACGTTGGTTACGAATCAGGCTGACTACATGTGCATCCTTCCTCGTTTTGACTACTGCTTTTCGCGTTCACGTGATCACGTCAACACGAGGCTCAGCAGCTAGTTATTTAATTTCTTTATCACTATCAATCACTGTATCTGCAAACCTGCAGTCACTACCCTGCTGCTTTCTCATCCGCCTGTTACCCTCGAACCCCCTTCCCTCCCTCACCTCTCCACCTCCCTCTCCTCCTCCCGCCATCCCTTCACAGCACCACGTACCAAACCTTCTCCTTTTTCTTCCGCGTTATGGGCGTACCTTACACGTCGGAGCCGACGTTTGACACGCCTGGGTACTACGACACTATGACCGACGCTCTCGTGGTCCAGTTTCCCAACTGCACGTTCTACAGAGAGCCAACAGTGCACAATTGGAACTGCACCGTCATAGACAAGCCTATCAAACTCCTCACGCCGTACCAGCCTGTCAACACCCTGAAGAAGCTAGTGGACGCTGGGTTGTTCGCGTATCCCGGGGACTTCTATATTGGGGTTAATGTAAACGGCGAACTGGTTGTGGGAGCAATAGGAGCGACTGTGGTGAAGTTTTGACTGGCAGGGATTGGGGTTGTGGAAAAAAATAAGCTCAAATGCTAGGTATCCATAGGTAGGCCTGCTCTGATTGACCTGTGTTGTGTTGCATCAGGTGTATAAAGCTAATGAGAAGGGATCTAATGAAAAGCCTTCCCCAAACATTTCTGTTGTACAGTGCTACCGTACGTTTGGAAAATCCTGAATGTACGATTTGAGCCAGGTTTGAAAACCCAGGGCCCATAGGCAAGCTTCAATTGTAACTATGAAAGAACCAAACAAGGTACGTACATTGAACAGACCCTGTGATCCACCAAGCAACGGCGTATTAACCAGGCTTGGTGAAGAGACTGAAACTGAAACTCAGCCAGATGCCCCAATATTGTGGCCCTCGCTTGAAAGTGATGGTTCATAGAAGATACTACGTTGTTTAAATGAGAAGGCGACGCGGGTCTGAGAGGTTTGCTGAAATCGCAGAAAGTAGTTTGCCTGCAAAATGCGAGTGAAAGAAAAGGCAAGGGGTTGAAGCTGAAGCAATCGGGCAGCAAGAATCGTGAAACCTGGCATTCCCATCTGCGTTGCCTCACCTGCCGTGGTGCCATCAAGAGCACCTCACCTGCCGTGGTGCCATCAAGAGCACCTCACCTGCCGTGGTGCCATCAAGAGCACCTCACCTGCCGTGGTGCCATCAAGAGCACCTCACCTGCCGTGGTGCCATCAAGAGCACCTCACCTGCCGTGGTGCCATCGAGAGCACCTCACCTGCCGTGGTGCCATCGAGAGCACCTCACCTGACGTGGTGCCATCGAGAGCACCTCACCTGCCGTGGTGCGATCGAGAGCACCTCACCTGCCGTGGTGCCATCAAGAGCACCTCACCTGCCGTGGTGCCATCAAGAGCACCTCACCTGCCGTGGTGCCATCAAGAGCACCTCACCTGCCGTGGTGCCATCAAGAGCACCTCACCTGCCGTGGTGCCATCAAGAGCACCTCACCTGCCGTGGTGCCATCAAGAGCACCTCACCTGCCGTGGTGCCATCAAGAGCACCTCACCTGCCGTGGTGCCATCAAGAGCACCTCACCTGCCGTGGTGCCATCAAGAGCACCTCACCTGCCGTGGTGCCATCGAGAGCACCTCACCTGCCGTGGTGCCATCAAGAGCACCTCACCTGCCGTGGTGCCATCAAGAGCACCTCACCTGCCGTGGTGCCATCAAGAGCACCTCACCTGCCGTGGTGCCATCAAGAGCACCTCACCTGCCGTGGTGCCATCAAGAGCACCTCACCTGCCGTGGTGCCATCGAGAGCACCTCACCTGCCGTGGTGCCATCGAGAGCACCTCACCTGCCGTGGTGCCATCAAGAGCACCTCACCTGCCGTGGTGCCATCAAGAGCACCTCACCTGCCGTGGTGCCATCGAGAGCACCTCACCTGCCGTGGTGCCATCGAGAGCACCTCACCTGCCGTGGTGCCATCGAGAGCACCTCACCTGCCGTGGTGCCATCGAGAGCACCTCACCTGCCGTGGTGCCATCGAGAGCACCTCACCTGCCGTGGTGCCATCGAGAGCACCTCACCTGCCGTGGTGCCATCAAGAGCACGCGCGTCTGCAGAGAGTGTGACCTCCATCTTGCTCGCCACCTGCAGCTGTGCGCCTGCTGTCGGGGTGAGAGATCGAGGGAGGTAGAGAGGGTGATGGGGAGACACAGAAAGGAGAAGAAGGGAGGACACAGTTGAAAGGGACAAAGAAGAGAAGCTAGGTAGGAGGGGTGAGATGAAGGCGCAAGTACTCTCACATCCACCGCTTCCCCTCCGTTACTGCATTCCCTCCAATACTGCTTTCCCTCCATTACTGCTTTCCCTCCATTACTGCATTCCCTCCATTACTGCTTTCCCTCCATTACTGCTTTCCCTCCATTACTGCATTCCCTCCACTACTGCTTTCCCTCCATTACTGCATTCCCTCCATTACTGCATTCCCTCCATTACTGCATTCCCTCCATTACTGCAATCCCCCCATTACTGCATTCCCTCCATTACTGCTTTCCCTCCATTACTGCTTTCCCTCCATTACTGCATTCCCTCCATTACTGCTTTCCCTCCATTACTGCTTTCCCTCCATTACTGCATTCCCTCCACTACTGCTTTCCCTCCATTACTGCATTCCCTCCATTACTGCATTCCCTCCATTACTGCATTCCCTCCATTACTGCATTCCCTCCATTACTGCATTCCCACCCAAACCAATCCGATCCCATCCCACCTACAAGCAACCCATCTCCACCGAAAACAAATTCGTCCCCACCCACAACCAATGTATTCCCACCCCTCTCCGTCCCGCCCCTTGCCCCTCCACCCGCGCCCCTCGCCCCTCGCTCTTGCCCTTCGCCCCTAACCCTGCACCCCTCGCCCCTGTCCCATGGAGGGCATGTGACCTGCAGAGGAGTCGGCGGGCAGGCGCAGCACCTTGTCGGCGCGGCCCACCGCTAGAATGCCCGACTGCCATGGGCCTCCGCCAAGCCAAGCCATTCCATGCCGTGATGCCATGCCATGCCATGCCGTGCCATGCCGTGATGCCATGCCATGCCATGCCGTGCCATGCCATGCCGTGCCATGCCATGCCATGCCGTGCCATGCCATGCACGCACAGGGGGAGGATGCACCGCCATGCCATGCCACGCCACGCCACGCCATGCCATGCCATGCCATGCCATGCCATGCCATGCCATGCCGTGCCGTGCCATGCCATGCCATGCCATGCCATGCCATGCCATGCCGTGCCATGCCATGCCGTGCACCGCCAAAGGGAGAATGCACCGCCATGCCATGCAGGACACGTGCAGAGGGGAGGGAGGGGGGCATGGGGGAGGGCGGGAAGCACGGGGAAGAAGAAACGGATGGTGAGGCAAGAGGTGACGGAGGGAGGGAAGGGAGAAGAGCAGGCGAGAAGAGGGCAGCCTGAGTGGGGGAGATGCAATGAGTGCATGCATGGTTGACGCCCTCAGGCCTGCCAGCATCCACAGAATCCATTGGAAGCGACACTCATCCCATGCCACTCGCCCATGCCACTCGCCCATGCCACTCGCCCATGCCACTCGCCCATGCCACTCGCCCATGCCACTCGCCCATGCCACTCGCCCATGCCACTCGCCCATGCCACTCGCCCACCGCCCACCCAAGCAGCACCACCCCAGCAGCACGCCCTCACGGCAGGCGGCAGGCGGCACCTGAGGCGGGTTGATGATGGCGGAGAAGCGGTCCACCGCGTACATGCCCAGATTCGATATGCTGTCATGTGCGCACGGGGGGGTGGTTTGGGGGGACGAGCAGGTGAGAGCAGGTGGCAGCAGGTGGTGGGGGGGTTGGAGAAGGGCATGATTTCATGGCCCTGGCATGCCAGGCGCTGAGCAGGCATGAGTGAGAGCACTGCAGGTGCGCCATGCCGTGCCACGCCACGCCACGCCATGCCATGCCTTGCCATGCCATGCCATGCCATGCCATGCCATGCCTTGCCATGCCATGCCATGCCATGCCGTGCCATGCCATGCCATGCCATGCCATGCCATGCCATGCCATGCCTTGCCATGCCATGCCTTGCCATGCCATGCCATGCCTTGCCATGCCATGCCATGCCATGCCATGCCTTGCCATGCCATGCCTTGCCATGCCATGCCATGCCTTGCCATGCCATGCCATGCCATGCCGTGCCTTGCCATGCCATGCCTTGCCATGCCATGCCTTGCCATGCCATGCCTTGCCATGCCATGCCATGCCTTGCCATGCCATGCCATGCCATGCCGTGCCATGCCATGCCTTGCCATGCCGTGCCATGCCATGCCTTGCCATGCCGTGCCATGCCATGCCTTGCCATGCCGTGCCATGCCATGCCTTGCCATGCCGTGCCATGCCATGCCGTGCCATGCCATGCCATGCCTTGCCATGCCATGCCATGCCATGCCGTGCCTTGCCATGCCATGCCTTGCCATGCCATGCCTTGCCATGCCATGCCTTGCCATGCCATGCCATGCCTTGCCATGCCATGCCATGCCATGCCGTGCCATGCCATGCCTTGCCATGCCGTGCCATGCCATGCCTTGCCATGCCGTGCCATGCCATGCCTTGCCATGCCGTGCCATGCCATGCCGTGCCATGCCATGCCGTGCCTTGCCATGCCATGCCTTGCCATGCCATGCCTTGCCATGCCATGCCTTGCCATGCCATGCCATGCCATGCCTTGCCATGCCATGCCATGCCATGCCGTGCCATGCCATGCCTTGCCATGCCGTGCCATGCCATGCCTTGCCATGCCGTGCCATGCCATGCCTTGCCATGCCGTGCCATGCCATGCCGTGCCATGCCATGCCATGCCTTGCCATGCCATGCCATGCCATGCCGTGCCTTGCCATGCCATGCCTTGCCATGCCATGCCTTGCCATGCCATGCCTTGCCATGCCATGCCATGCCTTGCCATGCCATGCCATGCCATGCCGTGCCATGCCATGCCTTGCCATGCCGTGCCATGACATGCCTTGCCATGCCGTGCCATGCCATGCCTTGCCATGCCGTGCCATGCCATGCCGTGCCATGCCATGCCGTGCCTTGCCATGCCATGCCTTGCCATGCCATGCCTTGCCATGCCATGCCTTGCCATGCCATGCCATGCCTTGCCATGCCATGCCATGCCATGCCGTGCCATGCCATGCCTTGCCATGCCGTGCCATGCCATGCCTTGCCATGCCGTGCCATGCCATGCCTTGCCATGCCGTGCCATGCCATGCCGTGCCATGCCATGCCGTGCCTTGCCATGCCATGCCTTGCCATGCCATGCCTTGCCATGCCATGCCTTGCCATGCCATGCCATGCCTTGCCATGCCATGTGTGACATGAAACCTGCATACTCTCTATTCATGATCACCTGAACAGAAGACGAATGCCTGACCTCACCTGTAGACCACCTGAGCGCACCTGAATGCACCTGAGCGCACCTGAATGCACCTGAGCGCACCTGAATGCACCTGAGCGCACCTGAATGCACCTGAGCGCACCTGAAGGTGCCGCCGTGGAATTCATGCGGCTGCAGCTTGCCCGCCCTGGCCCTCTCCACCAGCTTCTTCACCTGGCCGCGGTGAGGTGACACAGGGGTGAGGTGAGACAGGGGTGAGGTGAGACAGGGGTGAGGTGAGACAGGGGTGAGGTGAGACAGGGGGCAGCGAGGTATCGATGCGGTGGGAGGGTGTAAGAGGGACAGAGTGGCAGCAGTGAAAATGGTTGCGTCCAGGTGGGAAGAGCCGGGCAGAGGTGGGAAGAGCCGGGCAGAGGTGGGAAGAGCAGGGGGTGGGTCACCTCCTTGGAGATTGCTCCAAGCGACTTCTTATCCGCGTCCTTCAATATGGGCGTGATGAGTCCCTGCCACCACCATGCAGTCACACACACGCATCCACACAGGCACACAGGCAGGTACAAATATAATGGGAATCCACGTCAAGGGTGGAGCAGACAAGGCTGTCAATCAGGCAACAAGCACACCGGGCTTCACCCCACTAGGCACGTGACTCATGCACCATCCCTTCCCACCACACTCTCCCCCCATGCCCTCCCCCCATGCCCTCCCCCCATGCCCTCCCCCCATGCCCTCCCCCCATGCCCTCCCTCCTTGCCCTCCCCCCATGCCCGCCCACATCCTTCCCCCCATACTCTCCCCCACGCCCTCCCCCCCCCACCTTGTCAGTGGCGACGGCGATGGAGATGTCGACACTGCTGTTGCTCACCACTCGCCCCACCTTGCCGTCCCAGTGCACTGCCGATGGGAGGGGGGGGGAAGGGGAGGAGGGCGGGCACGGGTGGGGTGAGTGAGAGCATGTGCATGCGATGGGTGGGCGGAGCAAGGGGTGGGCGGAGCAAGGGGGTGGGCGGAGCAAGGGGGTGGGCGAAGCAAGGGGTGGGCGGAGCAAGGGGTGGGCGGAGCAAGGGGTGGGCGGAGCAAGGGGTGGGCGGAGCAAGGGGGTGGGCGAAGCAAGGGGTGGGCGGAGCAAGGGGTGGGCGGAGCAAGGGGTGGGCGGAGCAAGGGGTGGGCGGAGCAAGGGGTGGGCGGAGCAAGGGGTGGGCGGAGCAAGGGGTGGGCAGAGCAAGGGGTGGGCGGAGCAAGGGGTGGGCGGAGCAAGGGGGTGGGCGAAGCAAGGGGTGGGCGGAGCAAGGGGTGGGCGGAGCAAGGGGTGGGCGGAGCAAGGGGTGGGCGGAGCAAGGGGTGGGCGGAGCAAGGGGTGGGCGGAGCAAGGGGTGGGCGGAGCAAGGGGTGGGCGGAGCAAGGGGTGGGCGGAGCAAGGGGTGGGCGGAGCAAGTGGTGGGCGGAGCAAGGGGTGGGGCCCCGGAGGGGGCCATGTGGGAAACGTGGGACAGCATGGGTGGATAAGCAGCAGGGGAGCGGCAGCGGCTCACCATTGGCGTGGGGTGTGTGGGCGAGCGCCATGGCGACGGCCTTGATGACAAAGTCGTTCACCGACACCGCCACGCCCCACTTGTCTGTCAAGGAGGGGGACGGGCGCAGAGGACAGGCAGAGGGCAGGCGATGCACGCATAGGCGCGGGGAGGGAGAGAGGGCCATGGGATGAGGCGCACCCACATCGTTTTCCTGGCTTGGGTGGCGTGGCTTGGGTGGCGTGGTGTGTTAGAGAGAGGAGCACATGGATTCAACAGACCAAGGTGGAGCCCCGCTGGATGACGGCCCACTCACGGTCTGTCATGTGCCCACTCACGGTCTGTCATGTGCCCACTCACGGTCTGTCATGTGCCCACTCACGGTCTGTCATGTGCCCACTCACGGTCTGTCATGTGCCCACTCACGGTCTGTCATGTGCCCACTCACGGTCTGTCATGTGCCCACTCACGGTCTGTCATGTGCCCACTCACGGTCTGTCATGTGCCCACTCACGGTCTGTCATGTGCCCACTCACGGTCTGTCATGTGCCCACTCACGGTCTGTCATGTGCCCACTCACGGTCTGTCATGTGCCCACTCACGGTCTGTCATGTGCCCACTCACGGTCTGTCATGTGCCCACTCACGGTCTGTCATGTGCCCTGTCATGTGCCCACTCACGGTCTGTCATGTGCCCACTCACGGTCTGTCATGTGCCCACTCACGGTCTGTCATGTGCCCACTCACGGTCTGTCATGTGCCCACATGACCCTTCGCCCTTCATTCCGCCAGCCCCACTGTGACATGCTCCCTCCAGGTGTACACCCTTACACCCTCACATCCTCACATCCTCACACCCTCACATCCTCACACCCTCACATCCTCACACCCTCACATCCTCACACCCTCACATCCTCACACCCTCACATCCTCACACCCTCACATCCTCACACCCTCACATCCTCACACCCTCACATCCTCACAACCTCACATCCTCACATCCTCACATCCTCACACCCTCACATCCTCACAACCTCACATCCTCACATCCTCACATCCTCGCATCACGTGCATGTGCATCAACGTCTCTATTCACATGAGCAGAACCATGTAAGAGAAGACGCCCCCTGCCCCCTGGCCTCCGCCCCCCTGCACCCCCCTGCGGCGTACCTTTGAGCTCCCGGCGCAGCTGCAGCGTGGCGTCGATGTCCGCCTCTGATGGCCATGATGGGCACGCGCACGTGGCGGCGCGCATGGCGCGGACGCGCAGGGAAGGGGGACGGGGGGAGGAAGAGAGCACAGACAGTAGAATGGAAAGTAGATGAGGGGGTGGAAGGACGCAAGGCACCGAACGACGGAGAGCACAGGGCTGAGAGAGTACGGTAAGGGGGGCGGGAGGAAAGGAGGGGAGAGGAAAAAAGGGAACAGGCAAGGCACACAGCAGGTGGGTGCAGGAGTGGGATGGTGAAGAGGAGGCAGAGGCGGAGGTGGAAGGGGATGGAAGCGAAGGAGGCGGGGCAAAGCACAGAGCACAGCCGTGCAGCCATGCTGCTCCATCCACCTGCGCACGCCCCAGTGCCCCACGAGTCACGGTCGCACCAGCTCCATCATGCCCCACCATGCCCCACCATGCTCCACCATGCCCCACCATGCCCCACCATGCCCCACCATGCCCCACCATGCCCCACCATGCCCCACCATGCCCCACCATGCCCCACCATGCCCCACCACGCCTCACCATGCCCCACCATGCCCCATCATGCCCCACCATGCCCCACCATGCCCCACCATGCCCCACCACGCCTCACCACGCCCCACCACGCCTCACCTGCCTCACCACGCCTCACCACGCCTCACCACGCCCCGCCCCACCACGCCTCACCACGCCCCACCACGCCTCACCTGCCTCACCTGCCTCACCTGCCTCACCACGCCTCACCACGCCTCACCACGCCCCGCCCCACCACGCCTCACCACGCCCCACCACGCCTCACCTGCCTCACCTGCCTCACCTGCCTCACCACGCCTCACCACGCCTCACCACGCCTCACCACGCCTCACCACGCCGCACCTGCCTCGGCGTACAGGTGTGGCGACCCCCACTTGGACTCCATCAGCCGCTGTGCGATGATCTGTCGCCCAGGGGATGGCGAGGAGCGGGGGGGGTGGGGCGAGGATGGTGGTGGCGGGGATTGGAGGGAAGGTTGGAGGAGGGTTGTGAAGACGGGATGTGATACAAGGGAGCGGGGCAGCAGAGGGGCGAAAGAGCGCATGAGGACGGCATGGACGAAAAGCAGAATTTCCAGGGTAATGGAGAGGGGGGAGGGCAGGGGTGGCGGGGCGAAGAGGAGGTGGAAACACAGTGCTGTGCTGTGCTGTGCTGTGCTGTGCGGTGCTGTGCTGTGCTGTGCTGTGCTGTGCTGTGCTGTGCTGTGCTGTGCGGTGCTGTGCTGTGCTGTGCTGTGCTGTGCTGTGCTGTGCTGTGCTGTGCTGTGCTGTGCGGTGCTGTGCTGTGCGGTGCTGTGCTGTGCTGTGCTCCGCGCTCTCTGTCAACTCCACCGCCTTGCACCAACCACCTGTGCCTCACATCCCTCGCCCTGTCTCGCTCTCGTGTCCACCCCCTCTGTGTCCACCCCCTCTGTGTCCACCCCCTCTGCGTGCACCCCTCTGCGTGCACCCCTCTGCGTGCATCCCTCTGCGTGCACCCCTCTGTGTGCACCCCTCTGTGTGCACCCCCCCTGCGTCAGTCCACTCACCCGCCGGATCTGCGAGGTGGGAACGTCCACGAACGCCCCTGCCGCCCCTCCCAGCGCGGGCGCTGCCGCCGCTGCAGGCGCAGGGGGGGGGGCAGGAGCGGAGGGGGGGAGAGGCACAGCCCTGGGCGCAGCAGTAGCCGCAGCTGGGGGGGTTGGGGGGGTAGGAGCAGAGGCGGCAACGGAAGCAGCAGCAGGGGCAGCGGTGGTGGTGGCAACGCTTCTAGCAGCAGCAGCAGGGGCGGAAGCGCCAGCAGCGGCAGCAGCAGGGGAGGCGGCAGCAGCGAGGGCAGCGAGGGCGTCGGCCTTGGTGACGACCCCGCGGGGGCCGCTGCCCTGCACGCCCTGCAAGTCCACCCCGCTGCCCGCCAGCAGCAGCCGGGCGGCCGGGCTCACCACCTTATGCATACTGGGGGCGGCGGCGTGGAATAGACGGCGAGCGGTGGCAGTGTGCATGGGGGGGGCGGCAGCAGCGGTGGGTGCGAGGGCAGGGGCGGCGGTGAAGCACCCACCCGCAGCGGCGGAGGGGGCGGAGGAGCTGGCAGGCGCGGTGGCGGTGGTGGTGATGGGACGAGGGGCGTCCACCTGGAGAGACACACGGGGTTCGGGCAGATGAGTGACACGCATGGCCATGCGCCACGTGGCATGGAGATGAGCACATGTGGCAATAGCGGCATCGACCCAGAACAGCAGAAGTCATGAATCCACGCGCAATGGCACATTCGAATGTGCAAGCGTGGTGCTGCAGGGCAGGCTGAGCGTGCGAGGTGCAGGCATCTTCGCAGCACGCGCGCACGGCTGTCCCACTCGTGCCTTCATACGAGGCTGTCGCGTGCACCCGCTAGCAACCTCGCGGCGGGCGGGCATGGCGGCATGCGCGCAGCTGCGAGCGCGCGGATCCACTCACCGCTGCGATGGATGGCGCCACCGCGGCCCCTCCTCGCGCAGCTGGCGCGAGCGCATTGGCGAGGAGCCTGTGGGGAACGGCGACGGCAGCAGGGGGGCACGGAGGGGAGGGGACACGGATGGGAGGGGACACGGATGGGAGGGGACGAGCGATGATCGGCGCGCTGGGCGGTGCTCGCGCCGCTTGCACGCGGCCTCGAGCCGATCCCTTCAATGGCAGCCGCGTGAGCGGCGAATCTCGGGTGTGCCACATGAACCCCGAGGGGCGCGCGTGCCGTACGGCTACAGCCGGCGTGCGGTCGACGATAGAGCGAGGGGTTGAAGCGCGCAGGGGAAAGGCGGGTGGCGAAGCAGGCAGATCGTTCGGTTCGCGATTGCACGCGACGCAACGGTACGCGTGCTTTGTCGGGCGACGGCTGGTCCGCGAAAGTAACGCGCGCGATAGCGGGTGAGCGAGTGAGATGCGGTCGTACCTGGAGTGACGGGCGACAGCGCGCGACATGATTAGGTCGCAGCGACGCGTTTGGCGGGAAAGGAGGGATCGCAAACAGACGATGGCACGACCCGCACGAGTGTCCCTTTGAGGCAACTCCAAGCTAGGTCGAGAAGATCCCCGACTCTCACGGCGGTGGCTGCGACGAGAGGATGCCAGATGTGGTGTGGTCGCTCGAACCCAGGAGGGCTAGCTGGTGATTCGGTCGCTATGGGAAGGCAAGCAGCAAGAAATGTGCGAAGAGGCGATCGGGCGCTCGCAGTGCGAGTATGAACGACGGATGTTACCAGTCTCGCAACTCACGAGCGAGAACGGCAGCCCATTCAACCCATCCTCAGACACCTGCGAGCGGCCGCATTGGTTGGATGAGCCGCAGATTCAGGGAGATCCAAAAAGCAGCAGGGTTATTCTACTGATGGTCACAAAATTGGGCTCGCTGTCACGAATAAGTCACTCGGCTACAAACGACCACAGAATCTAGAAAGCTATCACGGATGGTCACACACCACCCCACAGAATTGCCACGTTTTGTCAGAAGACGAAACGCGCGATCTGCAAGCTGAAACGGCCGTTTTGGACCTCGCAGCCGTTTTGTCCTATATGTGTATTTTGGTTATTTTCGTAGCGAGTCGCGCAGGTGAAGACTAAGCGAATTTGTGTGCTAGAAATTTGCATGAAAAAAAAACAGCTAAAACAAAAACCCGCTCCGATGGCATGCCATCCGATTCATGTCATCCGAGGGGGCATCAACCCTAAACTCCATACAAGGTGTTTAGGGTTGATACCAAGCCACAGATTTTTTTTAATATTTTTATGTTTTTTGTTTTGCAAACGATTTAGATTATGAAGAAAATGCAATTCATATTCACTAAGAAATTCGTAACCATTAATGTCTTTTTATTTTGATTCATAAGGCTCTGATTTGCGATTCACTACAAACGTAATTAAGCTGCACTTATAAGGCACAATTCTGTTTGTTTTGATAGAGTTCGCGAAAATATTCGTAAAGTTATTTGGGAGGTGACGAATTTTTCGAGCGCAATATAACATTCCCTGAATATCTATAGTAAATTAAGTAGTTTTACTTTTGGTTGAGCATTTCATAGTATGATCATACGTGATAGAGTTGTGGAGAAACATGTGACTATCCATGATATTCGCGCGATCATCCGTAGTATCATACCTAGCTTCTGTGACCGTTCGCGATAGTCGAGTGACCATCCGTGATAACGAGCCCATGTTTGTAACTAAGCATATACTTTCCCAAGAAAATACGCCATTAGTAAGAATGCGGTAATGTTTTGGTTACCCTTTTTACATACCTTGCTATACTGTCATTTTTTACTAGCCTTCGTAAATGTGAACACTGAAAATCAGCCTTTTTTTTAACAGGGACCCAAATGCATCAATCCAAGGTAGCTCATCGCCCTTCTCCACTGATCCACACTCAGCTTGTGCGTTTCACCCGCTCTCACACTCTCACTGCCTCCACTCGTGCACGCATGTGAGCCCACAGCAGTTGCACAGAGCTGTAGGCTGCATCCTCTCAGCTGTGCTGTGCTCCCGTGGGGGCCATTGTGCTGCACTCGAGCCTGCTGGTGACAATGCAGAGACGCGGTCATGGGGAGCATGGGATGTTGGCTCAAAAACAGGGGAGCAGAACCCCACAAGGGGAGGGTGGGAGAGAAAAGAGAGAGCAGGTGGTAAGCGAAGAGAGAGTGGTGGCCGGGCAAGGAGCAACACCTCTCGCTCGCACCTTCCTGGGTCCCTCTCTATCCCCAACACACCCATCTCCTGAGTCTCATTCACCCCCCTCTGCCTCACCCAACTTGTCCCCCTTGAACAAACACAATTCCCATGCACCACTTACCATCCCTAATAACTACCCACAATCCGTTTGCACAAGCCACCATCCTTATCCGTTGCAGCAGCCATACACAACGCACCTCCCCGGCAAGCAAGAGTGCGTGTGCAGATTCGAGCGGGCGGCACGGAGAGGAGGAACGTCGTGCGAGGAGGCTTCTGCCACCCTCTGCTTCACCCGGCCACACCGACCCATGTGGTGGGGACGGGCCATGGGCGGGTGGGTGAGAGGAAGAAGAGGGCAAAGGGGCCAAGGGGAAACGTTACAGACCCAGGGAAGTGAGAGAGGGGAAGGTGTCGAGGTGAGAATAAAATGGGCGGGAGGGAGAGGAGGCAAAGGATGGGGGAAGAATTAGGGAGTGGAAGAACAAGTTGAAGATAGGATGTGTGGATGGTTGGGAATGAGGCATGGAAGTGCGGCATGGGGTGGGATGCATGCAATGAATGTATGGCGGTTCGCCGGCAAGCTGGCAAGAAGCAGGCCACGTGGATAGCTGAAGGCAGAGGAAGGATGGCAAGCCAATGGGATGGCAGGGAGGTCGGCACGCATGCGCGGGTGCTTGGTATGCATGGGTTTGGGGCAGGCAGGAAGGGCAAGCAAGAGAGCGAGTATGAAGGCCATGTCCATGTGTGCGTGCTTGCATGCCTGCATTGTATGTGTGCGTATGTGCATGCGTGCGTGTGTGCTTTTGTGAATTTGTGCATGCATGAATGTGTACATGGGTGTATGGGTGCATGCGTGAATGTGTGCATGGGTGTATGGGTGCATGGGAACATGTGTGAATGTATGCATGGGGGCATGCGTGAATGTATGCATAGGGGCATGCGTGAATGTGTGCATGGGGGCATGCATACCTCAACCTGAGGACTGCTAGCAGCCATCAGCATGCACCTTGAAATCTGTGAAAGTTGTAATATGAATGATAAGTTTCATTAGGTCAAAAGAGAGCATACGTAGAGTGGAGAAATTGGATGCAAGAGGAGCTTGGATGGGAAGGGGGGAGTTGGGTGGTTTTGTCAAGTCCCTATGGCAACTTGCAAGGAGGGAGCTTTTAACTTGCAACAAGGACCATGTGGGTTGCAAGCGGGGCTCGATGGCTTCCTTCTAGGTGAGAATGTCCGGTCGGCCAACGAGCGGGGGGGTCACCGAGATCCTGTCCGGCGTAAACTTGAAGTAGCCGTAGCTCGATGCTATACCGCCCGCAGTCACGTGGGTCGCCGACATCGGCGACAATCCGCTTCGACGTCCTCCGGCGTCGCCCTGCGAGGAGCCTGCAGCCGCCGCCGACTGCATCCCTCGCGCCTGAACGCCGCCGGCTTCACCGGCGTGTATCACACCTCGTTGCCTCGACGTGCCTCCCGCACTGCTGCTGACCTGGCCGCCACCGGCGATGACGCCCACGTCGACGCCGCCGTCGTTGTTCACCGGTCGATGAGAGGCTGGTCGAGAAGGGGGGTGGTCCGCCGCTCAGACGGAGCGGAGTCCTGCCTCGACGACTGCCCAGGGTATTGCCCCGTACTCCTGGGCCTCATGGCGTCTCCTCGCATCCTCCAGCTGTGCATCCAGAGTGTCCATCACCTCGGCGTCACCTACGCGCACGCTAGTGACTGCACGGCTGCCAGCCTACGAACACGATAGGTAAGTGCAAAGTCGGCTAGACTGAGCTACGTCGCGGTGCCGTCCACGCTCACCGCACCATGCGGAGATAACTACAACAACGGGAGCTAGGCTACGGGCTAGGCACGGGTGCTTGTGTGATCTCTGCGTTCGTTCACTTAGTCGTTTCCTAGTGCACACACTGCTTGCTAGTTCACGGGGCAATTTAGCAAGAGTTTCACTAAGAAAGGTTGACAACAATGATGGCAACAACATTGGCATGCAAGACTACATCAGACATAGCAAAGCTGCTGGTCGACCTCCAGCGCAGCACGGTCGACCGCGTGCCAACACGACTTGGTCGACCGCGCTCCAGCAGAGCAAAGTCGCGGCTTGCCAACGTTGCAAGTCCACGGCGTGCCAACGCTGCAGCAAGTCGGCTGCACAACGTTGCACGCGCAGAACAACGGTGCACATGCTTCGCAGGTGCGTGTAGCTTGGTTGGGGCACTCTTCCGTGTCACGTGCACAGTGCAGACGCCCAGGTCGACTCCACGCCAGCGACTGCGCCCACCAGCCACGTCGACCTCGGAATACCACTTCCGAGGTCGGCGTCGCAGACTCCACCCCGGCGACACTCGCACACGTCGCCCGGGTATCCCGGTCGACCGGGCAACCACGCCTGGTCGACCAGCTCGGTCGGTCGCCGGCTGCGCAAGTCCGGCGTCCCCAATGTTCGGCGCCCACCGCCTCGGCGTCCTAATTCTCGACGCCCTCCAGCCCGGCGTCCCCAATCTCCCCTGTCGAGGTCGACGTCGGTCCCTCCTTCGTCGACCACCAGGTCGACAAGACGCCTGGTCGACCAACCACCAGGTCGACCAGCAGTCCTGTCAGCCAGCCTCCCAAGTCGGCTGCCCCAAGTCGGTGTCACCAAGTCGACGCCCTCCGCAGGTCGACTTCCCAGGTCGACCTCCCCGAAGTCGGCGCCACCCTGAAGTCGGCGCCCGTGCAGTGGCCCCCGTGCAGGTCGACCAGCCCTGTCGACCAGCTCATCCACTGCTCCAGGTCGGCTGCTCCCCCACACCCGACCACGAAGTCGGCTCCGCCCAAGCAAGGACGGGGCCACACCCAACTCCCGTTGATAGGGGTGAGCAGGCGGAGGTGAGCAGGGAGGAAGGAGGGGTGGGTCTGGATGTCCATGAGGGAGGGGCGAGGGGTAACACTGTTCTAGCGAGGAGGGGTACCAGTGTTGCCGCGATCAAACCAGGCGTCATCAAGCGCCTTAAAGCATGTGGGAGGGGAGTGGTTGGTCTGACCACAATGCGTGCCGACGTAAGGACCATTACGGCGGACATATGTGCAGGGCGGGAGAGTGCCCGAGCGACCTCCACGATTCACAGCACCACTAGCACCAGCAGGACCTCCAGGAGTGGTATCACCACCTCCTCCACCACGGCCACCTCGGCCACCACCACCACCGCCCCGACCACCACCACCACCTCCTCCATCTCCACGACCTCCGCCCCCTCCACGCTGCCGTTGCGACCACCCTAGTTGCGCGACTGCGTGGCTTTGAGGGAGGCGGAGGAGGAGGACTGAGGGGTGGTGAGGTTGACAAAGGGGGTGCGGAGCTTGACCTCCGTGTGAATGATCCACTGGACCACCTCATCGAGGCTAGCCATGGAGTTTACCTCAGTGAAGGCATGCAGGCGGGACTCGTAGTACGGGGTGAGGTTGAAGAGGAGGTGGTGAATTTGCAGTGGCTCGGGGAGGGCAGCCTGACGTGTCGCAAGGCGATCAGCGACCTCCTGCATGCGCCCCACGTAGTCGACTGCGCCATCACATGTGGCGAGGGTAATGGGGAAATATTCCTGGAAGAGAACACTGACAGTGCTGATGTCACGACACTCAAACATCGACTGAAGCTCGGCCCAAATCAGGGAGGCTCGCATTTCGCGAGCTTAGAAGCGGCACATGAGGGTGTCGGGGAGCGCACCGAGGAGGATGGTGCAGGCGCGGTTGTCAGTAGCGGCCCATGCTATGCTGTTGGGGATGTGGGTTGCCATATCCGTGTTATAATCAGCAAGTAACGCCAGGCATGTGGCACGTTCTGATATTGCAAACTCGTGGTTGTGCACGGCAACCTCATGGTCGGCCTTGCGGATGAGGTATTTGCAGCGACGGTGGAGGAAAGTGGCGTCGGCGGCAGCTTGGAGCTCGGTAGTTGTGGCGATCTCCAGGGTAGGCTCAGGAGGAGGAGAGCCAGGGGAAATGGGGGGAGGAGGAGGTTCACCAGGGTGATTGGGTGCCGCCGGCTAGAGAGCGTGCGGGCGGCGGAGGAGGACGTCAAGGACGTAGTAGGGTCCGACGAAAGCGTCCTGGAGGACGCGGCGAATGCTGATGTTGATGGCCGAGCGATCTGCAGCGAGCTGCATCTTGTCGACAGAGGAGGCGTTGATGGGAGGGGGCAGAGGGGCAAGAGGGGTGGCAGCCATGAGGGGCGGCGGCGGGTGGACCCGCGGCGGCCAAAGGGGAGACGACGGCGGGTGGACCAGCGGCGGCCAAGGGGGAGGCGACGGCGTGTGGACCCGCGGTGGCCAGGGGGAGGGTGCTGAAGCTGAGGCTGTTGCACTCCTCCGGCTGCTGCTGCTGCTGGACCCCTCCGTTTGATGCGGCTGCTACTGCTGTTGCACCCCACCGCTCGCTGCTGCTGCCGCTGCCGTTACTGCTGAGGAGGCGGAGAGGGAGAGGGGGAGAGAGAGGGGGGAAAAGAGGGTGCAGACGCTGTTGCTGCTGTAGACGCTGATGCCACTGCCGCTGCTACTGTTGAACTGCACCGTCTGCTGCTGCTGCTGCAGAACTCCACTGCGTGCTGCTGCTGCTGCTGCTGCCGCTGCTGCAGCTGCTGCTGAGGAGGGGGGAGAGGGGGAAGAGGGAGAGGGGAGGGGAGGGGGGGGGGAGGGAGGGTGCAGTTGCTGCTGCTGCTGGAGATGCTGCTGCCGCTGCCGCTGCTGCTACTGCTGGGTCGGCTGCTGCGGTGGTGGGGAGGAGGAGAGGGAGAGGAGGGGGGGAAAGGAGGGTGCAGCTGCTGCTGCTAAGGGTGTAAAGGAATAGGGTCCTATTTGTTTTACAATTCGAATTGGTGTGGCTAATCGGCAGTAGTCGAGTTAGACATATTCGTCGAATACGAACTCAGGCTGGGAAATCAAATACGAATTCGAATATTCGCTTTTTAAGAAAGGCATGTACATGCGATGATGCGACTAAATTTGTGTTCTCCTTCCCTCTAGGATGCGACCAGTTTCAGTCTATGCAGCGCGATTACTATGGCGGGACTCTCCTATCTCGTGACTACGAGATTGAGCTTCAGAGGGTCAACGAGAGTTGGAGTGGTCGGCAGGGTGTGCACATCGAGGTTGGGTTGGTTTGGTTTGGGGAGAGCAGGCAGGACTTATCGAGGCTGGGATGGGGAGGTGACACCCGGTTGGGTTGGTTTGGTTTGGGGAGGCCAGCCAGGACTTGCTAGACTTTGAAATTTAAGGAGGCCAAATTTGCCACATAACCCCTGCTTCAGTTCCAGCTAGGCACGTTATCAAACTGGCCACCGTGAAAGTCGTGACAATCATATATTTGTGGTACACGTCAGCGTGATTTAGCGAAAATGAGACACGAATCAGGAGCGCGCTATACCAGACGTGCGAATTTACGGGGAAAAAGCGTGCGTAAACTTGAAATTGTGGAGCGAGGGGTAAACTGAATTTGGACGAAACCACACACACAGACTCAATTTGAGTCGTCCAGATACAATTCCCACTCGACACTCCATCTCCATTCAGAACTCCAGTGAGCATCTTTCTTGTCTAGAGAGCTTGAATTTCACTCCAGAGAGCAATTTCATGGCAAAATTAGGAGGTTTTTACCAATCCTATGGCAGATCGCGCCTCCATAGCGTCATTCTTAGCGACCTGATCAATACGGAATTTATTTCCGACTTCACGACGCTAAAGTTTCCTAAGCTAGCTTCCTTTATTCACCATGGCTTTATTGGGTTACAAAATCTTCCGCGGCGTGTGACGTTGAGACAAGCGGTGGTGCTCCTGAGACTTCAAACAAGCGTGGACCTGATGCTACCACCGTGGATAATGATGCGCATGTGAAGAGAAACAAGACACTGACAGCGGCGGTGTGGATGTTTTATGAAAATCAAACGATAAGCCTGAAACTGCAAAATGTCTACGTTGTTTAAAAAAAAAAAAGTTAAGCAAGTGATTTCAAGGAAAGGAGGGACCACAAGTGCAATGACCAAACACATTAAAAATTGCCATCCGAAGGAGTATGTGCAAGCGGGTTTGGATAAAAAAAAGGAGGTCGCGGGGGAAAGGGGGACATTGCAAGGGTCATGCTAAAACCCACGCCATACTCCTATGCCGAGAATAGGAAGCGCCTTGTTCGCATTGCGCACTTCTTTCCGTGGACTTGAGTGTCCCGAGTTGAAAGATTGGGTGAAGTGGCTTCAACCCGAGGTGAGCATGCCCTCCCGTGTCACGATCGCCAACGATTTGCATCTTGCATACGATGCATTTATGGAGGAGATTAAGAAGAGATTGCAAGGATTGAAATCCAAAATCTATTTCATGCGTGACATATGGACGACCCCCAACATGGACGCTTTCATAGCAATAAGCGCTCATTGGCTCGATGAAAAAATCGAGTCACAACGGATTTTGCTTGATTCATTCACATGGAAGGATCTCACACGGGTGAAGCATAAAAAACGTTTTCGTCCACTCCGTCCACGTTCGTTGGGGCCTTGGCGATGAAGTGATGGCCGTCACTCTTGATAATGCAAGCAACAATGATGCTTTCCTTCGTCCCCTTGATGAAGAGCAGATTTTCAAAGGAAAGGCCATCATGAAAGAACCCACCACCACAGGTGCTTTTGAAAAAAAATTGGGGGTTTGCCTCATACATCAGAGGCTCCTCCCTTCAAAGCGATAGGTTTGCGGAAAAATGCAAGGAGAAAAAAATGGGAAAAGTGACATCCATTGCGGTGGACACTCCCACGAGATAGTCAAGTGCCCACGCAATGATGAAAAAAGCCAAAGTTTTGCGTCATGCCATCAATACATTTCTTGTCGAGGAGGGTGAAAGTGTGGAGAAACTTTACCGTATGCGGGATGATGAGTGGAAATCACTTGAGGTGCTTGAAACGATTCTCGAGCCATTCGCCGGAGTGACACGCTTTTGGAAGCGTCCGTATGCGACGGTATCCTTGTGCATACCGTTGGTTAACAAACTAATGGACAAGCTGGATGAGGTGATTCACGCAAATGGGGAATTTGCAAGTGCGTGCAAGAAAGGTCTTGTGAAGTTGAAAAGGTATTACAACCGCTCCTCCGAGGAGTACACCGTGGCAACCGAGCTAGACCCGCGTTTCAACCTTGGGCACTATTCCACGGGTGCATCGGAAGGAAGCGGGCACGTGAGTGTGAAGAATGTGGAGGAGTGCATCAAGAGGCGCTATGTCGAATACGAGAAGGGAGATAGTGGTGTTGAACACGTGGGAGAGGGCTCGAGCACAAACAATCACACCAACGACGCCGCTCGAGACGCATCCTCTATCTTGGGCGGGATCTTTAGTGTGCAAGATGACGATGAGCCCACAGATCCCTTGGAAAAACTCACAAAATACCTTCGTGAGCCGATGATTAAGGTTCGTGGAGTCATCTCCTCATTCAAGGAATGGTGGTGCGTCAAGGCACTTGATTACCCTATCGTCGCGCGTATGGCTCGTGATTACTTGGCCATACCGGGGACATCCACGGATTCGGAGAGGGCTTTTTCATTGGCAAGGCACATGATGACTGACTTTCGTCATTTATGAGTCCAACAACGGTGCGGGCGTGCATGTGCGTAAGGTCATGACAATATTTTGTCGATTTGGAAGAGTCATAGATTAGTTATGTTGGAGTTAGTTCATAAGATAACAATTTGTCGTAGAAACCTTTGTACGCTTGTACCATATGTTTCAATAAATGTCATTGCTGTTCTTAAGTGAACAACGACCTTTGGTAAGACCATTTTCATAGTAAGGAAGAATTTAGAGAGATGTTGTTGGAATAACCGAAAGGTTATCGTAACATTCCCGACGGCTCTCCACCCACGCGTCACTCCATAACGAAGCAACGCACTTGTACCAGTATCGCAATAGCCCATATAGAGCATGCGAAAGATCGAAAGTCACCCGAAGGTCAACAGTCGAAAGACAGTCAACGGTCGTGACCCTTGACCGTCCAGTAACCGCACTTGGTAGTTACGCGATGCAACATGGTAACTGTCAAGAAGAGCAATAGTCGTGGTTACTGTAGCAATGCAATTCAGTGCGAAAGATAGAACAAGGAATGAAACAGAGAAGAGAGGGTTTCACTAGCAGGCAGTTGAGTACATATAGCAAACCCTAACAGGGCTGTATTCACTATAGAGTACCCCACTGTAGACTAGAGAAATATAACATTCTGACACACCCCCATAGTCAAAGTGGGGTATAATCAGCACAGCAAGCAGTTACAGAGCAGGTTCACAAGTTCAAGTAAAGATAGGGGCAGTCACAGAGGGCAAGTGAGGAGGAGGAGGGACTGTGAGAGGAGAGGAGATGGGAGGCGACGGCGGAAGCTGCAGACACACGGGAGCGGCTGGCTCAGTGGCTACCGAAGCAATGGCCCGGACTTCAGGAGTAACTGGCTCCGCGGCTACGCCGAGCGGCTGGAGCAACTGACCCACGGGCGACTGGCGACTACCGGAGATTGTAGCCTCCGGACTACTGGCGCTGCTGGCGACACGACGGCTACCTCCGCTCAACCTCCCCCAACTGTCCCACCCCCCTTTCACACACCCCTTGCTGCACCCCTAGCTCCACTCCCATGTCACCCCCCTAGCACCACTCCCTCGGCTCCCACACACACACCCCCCTCAGCAGCAGCTGCAGCAGTGGGAGACGGAGGAGGAGGAGGAGGAGCAGGGGACGGTTCACACACCCTCCACCCCCATACCCGCCACCCCCATACCCCCAACACAGGAGGTACGCGTGCGGCACAGGGCAGAAACGCGGGCAGCAGCTGGGGCGCTGCGACAGGCGATGGGCAGGGCGGCGCGCGGGCCCCCAGGGCGCCGCGACGGGCGACGGGAGGGGGGCGACGCGCGGGCCCCCAGGGCGCCGCGACGGGCAACGGGAGGGGGCGACGCGCGGGCCCCCAGGGCGCCGCGACGGGCGACGGGAGGGGGCGACGCGCGGGCCCCCAGGGCGCCGCGACGGGCGACGGGCAGGGCAGCGCGCGGGTCGACGGGGCAGTGCGCGCGGGTCCCTGGGGGGCGACTCGCGGGTCGACGGTCCTTGTGGATTGGATTGGCACCCCAACTTGCAAGTCTACACCCCAAAGTTGGGTGTAGGCCTACAAAGCAAGCTACACCCAAAGTTAGGTGTAGCCCCAACCCCTTTTACACTTAGCATGCTATACATAGATTTCTAACAAACTCAACATCGCAACAGTCAACAGCAGCGCCGCTGCTTGCCGTGCTTGCCTTGGCCGCTCTGGCGAAAGAGAGAGCGAGGCAAAACAATCATGGCGTGGCTTGGCTTCATGTGGCAACGCTTGGAGCTTGAAGAGATGAGGGTTGGGGGGGGGATAAGGGGGCGGAAGGTTGTCGGTGTGAGGAGAGATGTCAAACTTATGTTATAACCTATTTAGGCTGTAGTGGGTTAGACAATAGGGGGTACAACATTTCTAGGTTTCCCTATTTGTACCCAACTCATTTCTAGTCATTTCATTCCTCGTATTTCTCTCACATGGTATAGAGCGGGTTCCCTAGTGGGACCGTTTTTTTTTTAAGGGCCCACCACTCCGAAAATCTTTTTTTTTCCTTACCTGCCCGAAGCGCGCTTCGCGCCTGCCTTAGTTGCGCCCCCTGCGCCTGCCCTCCCGTCGCGTGCCCTGCCCTTAGCGGCCCGTCGCGCCCCTTACGGCCCCTTCGCGGCCCCTTCTCGGCCCTTCGCGGCCCCTCTTGCGGCCCTTCGCGGCCCCTTCGCGGCCCTTCGCGGCCCCCTTACGGCCCTTCGCGGCCCCTTCGCGGCCCTTCGCGGCCCCCTCACGGCCCTTCGCGACCCCTTCGCGGCCCTTCGCGGCCCCCTCACGGCCCTTTGCGGCCCCCTTCGCGGCTCTTCGAGGCCCTTCGCGGCCCCCCTTTCGCGACCCTTCGCGGCTCTGCCGCCCCGTCGTCGCCGCCCCTGCAGCAGCTGCCGTCGCCCCTGCTGCCGCCGTAGCGGCTCTGCCGCCCCGTCGTCGCCGTCCCTGCAGCAGCTGCTATCGCCGTCCCTGCTACAGCAGCAGCTGCCACCGTAGCGGCCCTGCTGCCGGTGCCGAGCCTGCAGCCGCCATGACGACGCGCCCCGGCCCAGCCCCACCAATAGCGGCCCACCACTTCCGCCACTGGTAAGTGCACCGCCGCACCCGCGCCGCCCTGCCTAGCCGAGCCGCCCTACCGAACCGCGCCGCCTTGCCGAGTCGCGCTGCTACTGATGCTGCTGCCACTAGGCCACTCCTGCTGCTCCTGCTGCTATGGCAAACCCTAATGTACTCACCTTCGATGCTGAGGGTCGAGCGGTCGATTTTGAGGTCTAGGTTGATGATCTGCAGCTGTTTCTGCAGTGCGATAGCAAGGATGGTATCTCACTGTTTGATCTCACTTCTGGCGCCCGTGCTGCCCCTGCTGCCGATGCTGATAGTATTGTTCGCTCACAGTGGACCACACGCGATGCTGCTGCCCGTCTTGCTGTCCGTAGTCACCTGCCCTCTGCTGAGCGCGCACACTTTAGCCAGTACAAGACTGCTAGCACTCTGTACACTGCTGTTGTTGCGCGCTACTCCTCCCCTGCCACTGCTGCCCTTAGCCGCATCATGCTACCGTACCTTTTTCCTGACCTAGCCGCTTTTGCCACAGTCGCTGACCTCATTACGCACCTCCACATTAGTGACACCCGCTACCGCGCTGCGCTCCCTGCCGAGTTCTGCGCCAAGAACCCCCCCCTATGTACATCACTCTCTACTACCTCGTCACCCGGCTCCCTGACTCCCTTTGCTCGGTCAGGGACCACTTCCTCTCCCTTTGCCCCACCACGCTCACCGTTGACCTCCTCGAGGAACGCCTCCTTGCAGCTGAGAAGAGTATAGTCGCTGTAGGAGCCTCTCGTGGTGACCCTCGTGCCCCTTTCTTTGAGGGGTGCTCCCCCGTCCCTCTTTTGCCCTCTGTTGCCTCTGCTGCTGCTGTCGACCTCGTTGGCACCGAGTAAGTCGGCGCTGCGTCTGCCCCTAGTGGGAAGCGCCGCTACGGCAAGGGCAAGGGGGGCAAGGGGGGTGGGGGGGATGGCGGGGGCGGCGGTGGTGGCGGTGGAGGAGGCGGAGGGGGTGGGGTTGGAGGTGGGAGTAGTGGCGGGAGTGGGGGCTCCGGTGGCGGAGGTGGAGGTGGAGGCGGCGGAGGTAGCGGGAGTGGGGGTGGAGGTGGCGGCAGTGGCGGAGGAGGTGGGGGTGGCGGGGGCGGTGGTGGACAGCGGGGAGGCTCTAGCGGTGGCCAGCGCCAGCAGCAGCAGCGCTCCCGTGAGACCCCGTCGCCTCAGCAGCTTCGTGAGTGGTACGCTGGGCGTGGGAGGTCTGGGGGTGCTGGTCCCTGCACCTACGTCCTTCGCACCGGCGACCGCACTGGAGAGACGTGCGGCGGCCCGCACACCACACCACGCTGCTTCGGCCGCCTGACTGACGCCTCATGTACACTGTTCCCTGGCTCCACTGAGATCCCTCGCTGGGATATTCTGCTTAAGTCGGGGGTTGCTATCTTTGATCTTGATTATGATGCTATCCTTGCTGCTATGTATGCTGTGTCTATTAGTGCTGAGGGTGACTGTTACCTGTGTGTTCCGCCCGACCCGGGCATTGAGGCTGCTGCTCTAGGTGCTAGTGAGTCTGCTGCTCCAGGTGCTGGTGAGACTGCTCTCTCAGGTACCGCATCGGCTCAGGTCTTGCACACGTTCACCCTTGACTCGGGTGCTTCCCGCTCCTTCTTTCGCGACTGCACCACACTCTCGCCGCTCAGTCGGCCAGTGGCAGTCTCTCTTGCTGACCCCTCTGGGGGACCAGTTGTGGCCCGTTCCTCCACTGTCCTTCCGTGTCCTGCGGCTCCGTCCGGCTCGCTGTCTGGTCTTCACCTCCCCACGTTCTCTACGAACCTGGTGGCGGGTGCTGATCTTCAGGATGGGGGTGTTCACCAGTTCACCCCTGCCTACCAGCGTGTGACGCACTGCACGTGTGCTCGGACGGGTCGCCACCTGGCCACGTTCACCCGTCGGCCAGGGTCCAGCCTGTACACCCTTACCACTGAGTCTCCTCCTGGTCAGGTAGCCACGTCGGGTCAGGTGTTTGCTGCAGCGTCCCGGTCTGGCCCTGAGTCTGCCCCCTGCTCGTGTCGCCTCCTGGCTCACGAGACTCTCCTTTGGCACCACCGCCTTGGTCACCCCTCCCTGCCTCGTCTTCAAGGCATGGCCTCCCGTGTCCTGGTCTCCGGTCTTCCTGAGTCCCTCCCACCCCTTCCTCCGGGGCCTGCCCCTACCTGCGTCCCCTGCGTCGAGGGCCGGCAGCGCGCCGCTCCTCACTCCTCCGAGTTTCCCCCGATAGAGGCTCCCCTGCAGAATCTTCACATGGACGTGTGGGGCCCAGCCCGCGTCCGTGGACAGGGTCACGAGCGTTACTTCCTGCTGGTTGTTGACGACTACTCGCGTTACACCACAGTCTTCCGCTTGCGCCGCAAGGGTGAGGTCACTGAGGTGTTGGTCAACTGGATCCGCGCTGCTCGTCTCCAGCTCAGAGAGAGTTTCGGCTTGGACTTTCCTGTTCTGCGTCTGCACTCGGACAGAGGTAGAGAGTTTTCCTCCGACCTTCTGCGAGCTTTCTGTCGGGCGGAGGGCATCCGCCTGACGTTCACGCTTCCGGCCTCTCCATAGCAAAATGGGATTGCTGAGCGCCGCATTGGCATGGTCATGGATGTCGCTCGTACGTCCATGATCCATGCGGCTGCTCCCCCATATTCTGTGGCCGTTCGCGGTTCAGTACGCGGCGCATCAAATCAACCTCCAGCCCCGGGTCTCCATGCCGAAGACCTCCCCCACTCTGCGGTGGACGGGGAAGGTTGGCGATGCGTCTGCGTTCCGTGTCTGGGGATCTCGAGCTTTCGTCCGCGACTTGTCTGTGGACAAGCTGTCCTCCCGTGCCGTTCCCTGTGTCTTCCTTGGCTTCCCCCCTCACGCGCCTGGTTGGCAGTTTTACCACCCCACCTCGCGCCGTGTTCTGTCCTCTCAAGACGTCACGTTTGACGAGTCGGTTCCTTTTACCGTCTCTTCCCCTACCGCACTTCCCCCCTTCCCCCCCCGTCGCTCTTCCTCGCGCCAGGTACTCCTCCGGTAGACCCCCTCCCCCCTCAGGGTCCTGCCCCCTCAGGTGTGTCTCAGGTAGACGCAGTCGAGCCTGTTGAGGTAGCTGTTGACTTTGGTGCTGCTAGGGGTGCTGAGCCTGGGGGTGCTGAGTCTGGGGGTGCTGAGCCTGGGGGTGCTGAGCCTGGGGGTGCTGAGCCTGGGGGTGCTGAGCCTGGGGGTGCTGAGCGTGGGGTTGCTGAGTCTGGGGGTGCTGCGCCTGGGGGTGCTGTGCCTGGGGGTGCTGAGACTGGAGGTCCTCCGAGTGTCCCGTTGCGGCGGGAGCCACTCTCTCCACGGCAGCTTCGTGAGTGGTACGCTCGGCGCTGTAGCCGTGCTGCTGGAGCTGGGGGACCTGCTGGTGGAGGTGCTGCTGGTGCTGGAGCTGCTGGGGGTGCTGCTGGAGGTGCTCCTGGTGCTGGAGCTGCTGGAGGTGCTGCTGCTGCTGGTGCTGCTGGAGGTTCTGCTGGTGCTGGAGCTGCTGGAGGTGCTGCTGGTGCTGGAGCTGCTGGAGCCGCTGGTCCTGGAGGTGCTCGTACTGGAGGTACTGGAGCTACTGGGACTGGAGCTGCTGCGGGAGTTTGAGCTGGAGCTGCTGGAGCTGCTGGTGGTGCTGCAGGAGTTGTAGCTGGAGACCCTGGAGCTGAGGGTGCTGGTGCTGTCTCTGCTGGTTCAGGAGGTGCTGCGCGGCCGCGGCCGTACTACGTTCCACTCCTTCAGCAGGTTCTTGGCCTCCCGCCCTCTAATGGTCCTACTCCTCCCCCACTGAGTCCACCGCCTGTCCAGTCGCAGTCACAGTTACAGCCAGCCTCCCCGCTGCCTGGTCCTTCTCCTTACGCTGGGCCGACTAGAGGTCTTACGGAGCGTCGTGAGCCTGAGTCTCGTCCTGCGTCGCCTGAGTCTCGTCCAGAGTCGCCTGTCCGCGCTGTCCGCGCTGTCCGCACTGGTCGTCGTGTTCCGCGTGAGCGTCCTCCTCCTGTCCCTGGCACTCACTTTATGAGTCTGCATCCTTCCACTGCTCCACAGCGTGTCCCTCTGCCGTCTCCTCCTGCGTCCTCTCTTCCTGACGGTCCGGACCCGGAGTCCGACTCCCTTCGTGCTGCCAGTCCTACTGTCACGCGTTTCCTCGCACTGTTGTCACTGACCCTTCCTTTGAGTCCACTGCTGCGTCTACTCTAGTTGCTGAGCTTGTTGACTTTGGTGCTGCCTGTCGTCTAGACTACGCCGCTAGCCTTGTTGCTGAGTCTGAGTCTGTCTGTCCTCCGTCCGGCGGGGGTGAGTGTGCTCTTGGCACGGACGTCCTTGAGGACAGACAAGAGGAGTTTGAGTGCTTTGCCGCTGCTTTACCTCATCTCGTGTCCATGCTGATTGCCCCTGAGGGAGACCCGGATGCACCAGACATCCCAACCCCGCGCTGTTACGCAGAGGCGATAGAGGGTCCCTACTCCTCTCAGTGGCAGTCAGCCATGGACGCAGAGATGGCTTCCTGGAAGTCCACAGGCACCTACGCCGACGAGGTTCCCCCGCCTGGGGCGAACATCGTCAGTGGCATGTGGATTTTCAGGGTGAAGCGGCCGCCGGGTTCTCCGCCTGTCTTCAAGGCGCGTTACGTTGCTCGAGGCTTCAGTCAGCGAGAGGGAGTTGACTTCTTCCAGACCTTCTCCCCTACCCCGAAGATGACCACTTTTCGGGTGCTGCTGCACGTCTCCGCTCAGCGTGACTACGAGCTCCACTCTCTTGACTTCAGCACTGCTTTCCTACAGGGCAGCCTGCACGAGGAGATCCGGCTGCGCCGCCCACCTGGCTTCACTGGGTCGTTTCCTGCTGGTACCCAGTGGAGCCTCCGGCGGCCAGTCTACGGTCTCCGCCAGGCACCCCGTGAGTGGCACGACACACTGAGGACGACTCTTGCTACTCTTGGGTTTGCTCCTTCTAGTGCTGACCCGTCGCTGTTTCTACGCACCGACACCACTCTGCCGCCGTTCTACGTTCTCGTTTACGTAGACGACCAGGTCTTTGCTACTGCAGACACTGAGGCACTCGCCCACGTGAAGTCGGAGCTGCAGAAGAGACACACGTGCACAGACCTGGGTGAGCTGACAAGCTATCTTGGCTTGCGGATCACCCGGGACAGAGCACAGTGCACCATTACCTTGACTCAGTCACACATGGTGCAGAAGGTCCTTCAGCGCTTCTGCTTCATGTACTCCTCGCCACAGTCCACTCCTCTGGCTACCGGTCACTCGCTCTCAGCTCCACCTTCGGACGAGTCCGTAGAGCCGAGTGGCCCGTATCCAGAGCTTGTGGGTGTACCTGATGACCTGCACTCGACCTGACCTAGCCTACCCTCTTAGCATCCTAGCACGCTATGTTGCTCCTGGCCATCACAGGAAGGAGCACATGGATGCTGCTAAGAGGGTGTTGCGCTACTTGTGCAGTACGTCGGGCATGGGGCTCGTGCTTGGAGGGCGAGGTCCAGTTGTCCTCACTGGTCACGCTGACGCTTCTTGGGCTGACGACTTGTCTACGCAGCGGTCGTCGCAGGGTTACACCTTCAGCCTTGGCTCCGCTCTGTTTCTTGGCGGTCTACCCGTTCGTCTTCTGTTCTCAGCTCCAGTTGTGAGGCTGAGATCTACGCTGGGGCCATGGCTGCACAGGAGTTACGCTGGCTCACCTACCTGCTGACTGACCTTGGAGAGCCGCCTCGTTCTCCTCCAGTGCTGTACATCGACAACAAGGCCATGATTGCCTTGTGTGAGGAGCACAGACTGGAGCACAGAACGAAGCACATCGCTCTGCGCTACTTCCTTGCTCGAGAGTTGCAGCAGCGTGGTCAGCTTTGTCTTGCTTACGTGGCCACTCGGGCCAACACTGTTGATGTGTTCACCAAGGCGCTTCAGCCTTGTAATCATCAGCATTTCTGTACTGTTCTAGGCCTTGTGCCTACTGTGCCTCACTTGCTTACTTCTTGATTCTACTTGTACTGTGATCTCTATACATATACCTGCATGCTTACACTTGCTAGGTTGTGATCACTGTACCTCTTGTTATCTTATCAAATTGCATGTGAACTGGTCTTATGACCGCTTGCTTGTGCTCGGAATTTGTGTGGTATCCTTGAGATCCACCCTGAGCTTGCTTTGCTTTTCTTGACTGGTCTTGTGACCTCTTGTTCTCCCCCACTTTGCCTATGGGGGTGTGTCAAACTTATGTTATGGCCTGTTTAGGCTGTTGTGGGTTAGACAATAGGGGGTACAAGATTTCTAGGTTTCCCTATTTGTACCCAACTCATTTCTAGTCATTTCATTCCTCGTATTTCTCTCACAAGAGAGGCATGCGAGAGGGCAAAGATACACGATGGGAGTAATTATAGGAGAGGGCCGTGAGAGGGCATGGAAGAAACTATGGAGAGCAGAATTTTGCAGAGGCCCGGCAGGAACGACCCGAGATAATGTGTACGTGGTGCAGCGGGACAGCGACGGGCGAGGGCGAGCCGGGGCGCCGCGAGGCGCGGTCCGCGCTCGAGGCGACTTGTGAGCTGCCCACAGCTACGTGCGATCGCCTCCTCGCCCAGCGCACTAGCAGCGCGGCAAGTGCCGCATGCGATGGAAAAGCGGGAAGGTGGAGAAGACGTGAGTGGGGCCGCGTGGGGGTGAGCAGGCTATGTGGAAGGCCCTCAACACAACAAATGGCGGCTTGACGAGGCAGTACCTTGAACCAGGCAGGACCTAGAACGAGGCAGCACCTTGAACGAGGCAGCACCTGAACGAGGCAGCACCTTGAACCAGGCAGGACCTAGAACGAGGCAGCACCTTGAACGAGGCAGCACCTTGAACGAGGCAGCACCTTGAACGAGGCAGCACCTTGAACGAGGCAGCACCTTGAACACGCAGTGCAAGCGAGAGGCATTGCCAATCACACCATGATCGCTCCACCACTCCACGGGTCGGCCGGTCGCGCCAACCCCCACCGCCTCTGCTGCCGCCAACGGCCTTCCCGACATGCGGTCGCCCCCTCCACTCACACTCCACGTCGCTGCCACCAGATCGGCGCGCAGCGAAACCTAAAGCTCTGCGTTGACGTGGACACTGCCTCAACCCGACGCCCTACGATGAGAATCCTCGCCGCTTGCTATCGATAAGTTCCAATCGCGGGCCATTTCGCGATGCGAGGAGCAGGACGCTGCGGCATCTGCCATGGCCACGAGTCTACTGCTCGCGTCGCGTTGACGTGTGTAACAAAGTGACCAGGTGAGGGAGGTCTTGGAGAGGATGAGATGAGAAAGGAGCATGGTCTCAAGGTTGCGTTCCCCTTTCGGTTTCGAATTGTACCGCACGATTAGGGCGTGTAAAATTGTAACGACCAAACGCTATGGTCGATTATTTGGGCGTTTCTGGCGATTGCGAGGAATTGGGTTTACGCCGATGGGAGTAGTCACCCCGGTCTGACCGATTTTCAGTGGTAAGTTCGGAACAGAGATTTACGCACCGCAATTTGGGACATGATTAAACTGATGCTCAGCGGGGAGATATTGTTTTTCCGTTTACCTAAACCCACTGCTTTGGTAAACACTCTACTCTAGGCTTCACATCCCCCGTAATCCACACCCCTTTCAATTGTAGTAAGGGAATCGAAAAATTTCCTTTTTAATTAAGGGGGTGGTTTGGGGTGGGTGCCCCAAATGCTGACGAACTTTGTGGCGGGGTCGCTTAAGTGTTACAAATTTCGCACTCGCCAGCAACGCCCAAATGATCGACCATAGCGTTTGGTCGTTACAATTTTACACGCCCTTAGCACAAGGATCTTGGTTCCATAGGAATCAGGACGCGTCCCCTGAAGCGGATCGATCGGCTGTAGGATCGGTTTTGCGCGTGGGGTGTACCACTGTAGCATCGTAATCAACCCGGTAACCCAATGTCGCGGATGTTAACGAAAGTACAGTTCAAATGTCCTTTTGATCCTGTCACCTGTACAAACCCAGATCGATATAGGGAGGGCCCATATCGATCGTGGGATTGGGGGGCGTGGTGTGGGACTTCGCGCCACGGGTGACAGGCACGATCGATCGCCTTAGATCCTCATCGTGAAGTCACTGAGCGATGTCGTACACAAAGGGTTGCGTTGTTCGCGCATATGCGACACTTTTTCGTCGTCGCGTGCGACTCCAGAGGAGTTGTCGCAGGTTGGGTGTACCAGACCCGAAACCTGCCCGTCCAAACCTGTCACCTGTATATCGGTGTTGCAGCTGCCATCGTAGTTTTGCAGTCCCGGGCACCAATCGCTGCCGAGCCTGGGCTCAAAATGAAGATCAGTGCGGATCGGCCGAACCTTGGCCGAACCGCTTCAGGTGACGCGTCCTCAGACATGGTGGGCTGTTGTGCTGACGGAACTTTTCGAACGGCGGAGAGTGGTTCGAGGTGCTGTCGAAACTGTGGCTAGCCAACACTCCCACATCGCCTCCGAATTCAAACCGTGCAACCCCCAGCGTTGCTCCTACCGTGCCGAACCGAACCATTTCTCTCTCCCCCACTGCCCTGCCCATCCACCCATCCCACTCTCTTCAGCATCACGCGCAATTCACGATTCACAACACTACACCAAATTGGTTAGGGCGTGGGCCCAATCGAGTTTGATCGCGACTGATCTGATCGGGTTGGATCTGATCGGGTTGCTTGTGATCGTAGTGCCCGAGCCGCCCGATCAGAGATGATTTTCCGAGAAGGTTCACAGCGTCTGCTCAGCAAGCGCGATACATTTGCGTGGCATTTTCATCACCATTTTAGCGAGACTGACGACCAGGCTTCACCTGACGAAAATCTTCGTTTCGCTGTAAGTGCAACAGTGTAACCACTCGCAAGCATCGCTGGGTGCCCCGATCACAAGCAATCAATAGATTGCCTGTGATCGAGGAAAATCGACTCTGATCGGGGTCAAAATCGGGTCTGATCGAGGTTGGGCGATCAGCTGATCGCGATCAGCTGATTGCCCCTGATTGCCTGAATTTGGCTTCCAGGCTTCCTGGAAATTATTGATCGTGGCTGATCGAGGCGATCAAACCCGATTGGGCCCACGCCCTTAGCTGATGACTAGAACGATAGATTATCCAGTGGACTGGGTTTCTGTGGTTAGTTTAGCGTAGGATCTCCCTTAGTTTCATGACAAGTCCCTGCACGTGGTAGCCCCGATTTCAACTGCTGTCTTGGCCCCAACACGAACGCATAGAGTGACAGGGTCGCCCTCAGAGTGGAATCGTAAGGGCAACTGTTGGGGCTCCTCGTCCTCCAACTTGAAGTTCTGAGCCCACACCTCGCGACAGTCTGCTCCAGAGTTTCACATCTTTCTGATGAGCGCGGGGGCGGGGGAGCAGCATGGGGGTTGGCTTCCCGCGCGCGTGATTCACGTGCTGCGCGAGGAGGCGGGCGGGCGGAAGCTGAGCGGAGCGTACGCGTGCGTGGTGGTGGGGGGCACGTTCGACCGCCTGCACGACGGCCACCGCCTGCTGCTCCGGGTGGGTGCCGCGCATCATGATGGCGCGCACTGGGCATGGCGCGCACTGGGCATGGCGCGCACTGGGCATGTCGAGTCACAGCATTCCACCTCCCACAACCCCGCATGTCCGTCGCTACCCCTGCCTGCCTGCACTGTATCCTCACCGGTGGGGCAAAACGTGTTAACGAGAGGCCGTCGCGATTGCGGGTAAGCCGTGCGAGTCCGCAGACTCACACTTGGCGTCCTCTCTGTCGCCTCACCTCACCTGCCGCACGTAATGCCCATCTCAATTGGCCTCTTCGCCATGATTGCAGACAGCAGCGGCAGCAGCGCGGGAGCGAGTGGTGGTGGGGATCACGGTGGGGCGCATGCTGCAGTCCAAAGAGGTGCGCGCACCTCCACCTCCGCCCTGCACCGCTCCGCTTTGCACCTTGCCGCTTTGCACCTTGCCGCTTTGCACCTTGCCGCTTTGCACCTTGCCGCTTTGCACCTTGCCGCTTTGCACCTTGCCGCTTTGCACCTTGTTGCTTTGCACCTTGCCGCTTTGCACCTTGCCGCTTTGCACCTTGCCGCTTTGCACCTTGCCGCTTTGCACCTTGCCGCTTTGCACCTTGTTGCTTTGCACCTTGCCGCTTTGTACCTTGCCGCTTTGCACCTTGCCGCTTTGCACCTTGCCGCTTTGCACCTTGCCGCTTTGCACCTTGCCGCTTTGCACCTTGTTGCTTTGCACCTTGCCGCTTTGTACCTTGCCGCTTTGCACCTTGCCGCTTTGCACCTTGCCGCTTTGCACCTTGCCGCTTTGCACCTTGCCGCTTTGCACCTTGTTGCTTTGCACCTTGCCGCTTTGTACCTTGCCGCTTTGCACCTTGCCGCTTTGCACCTTGCCGCTTTGCACCTTGCCGCTTTGCACCTTGCCGCTTTGCACCTTGCCGCTTTGCACCTTGCCGCTTTGCACCTTGCCGCTTTGCACCTTGCCGCTTTGCACCTTGCCGCTTTGCACCTTGTTGCTTTGCACCTTGCCGCTTTGCACCTTGCCGCTTTGCACCTTGCCGCTTTGCACCTTGCCGCTTTGCACCTTGCCGCTTTGCACCTTGCCGCTTTGCACCTTGCCGCTTTGCACCTTGTTGCTTTGCACCTTGTTGCTTTGCACCTTGCCGCTTTGCACCTTGCCGCTTTGCACCTTGCCGCTTTGCACCTTGCCGCTTTGCACCTTGCCGCTTTGCACCTTGCCGCTTTGCACCTTGTTGCTTTGCACCTTGTTGCTTTGCACCTTGCCGCTTTGCACCTTGCCGCTTTGTACCTTGCCGCTTTGCACCTTGCCGCTTTGCACCTTGCCGCTTTGCACCTTGCCGCTTTGCACCTTGCCGCTTTGCACCTTGTTGCTTTGCACCTTGCCGCTTTGTACCTTGCCGCTTTGCACCTTGCCGCTTTGCACCTTGCCGCTTTGCACCTTGCCGCTTTGCACCTTGCCGCTTTGCACCTTGCCGCTTTGCACCTTGCCGCTATGCACCTTGCCGCTTTGCACCTTGCCGCTTTGCACCTTGTTGCTTTGCACCTTGCCGCTTTGCACCTTGCCGCTTTGCACCTTGCCGCTTTGCACCTTGCCGCTTTGCACCTTGCCGCTTTGCACCTTGCCGCTTTGCACCTTGTTGCTTTGCACCTTGTTGCTTTGCACCTTGCCGCTTTGCACCTTGCCGCTTTGCACCTTGCCGCTTTGCACCTTGCCGCTTTGCGCTACGTGAGCGCTAGCACCTTCACGCCTGTGTCCAAGCAGCCACATGCTTTTCCCCCTGTGACTCTGACCACTCCTTGTATGCCCTGTTGGTCGTGGTGGGTGTGCGGGCAGCAGCTGTGCGAGCTGATTCAACCCTTTGAGCAGCGGCAACAGGCCGTCACCCATTTCATCCAGGTGCGCTGGCTTGCACCGCTGGCTTGCACCGCTGCCCTCCTCTCACGCTTCCACGTGCCCGCCTCCTCTCACGCTTCCACGTGCCCGCCTCCTCTCACGCTTCCACGTGCCCGCATCCTCTCACGCGTGTCTCTGCTTCTCTGTACAGCCCTTTTAAACCACTCTCTTGCGTGTCAAGCATTTCAGCTCTACTTTTCCCCGCTCACCCCCTGTCCCTCTTCCTCCCAATCCCTCCTCCCTTGCTGCGTCCCATCTCTCACTGATGGACGTTCCACCGCGCCATTCTGCATTCTCTCATGCGTGCATGCGCCATGCTGCATGGTGTGGCCATGGTGGTTGGGGCGAGAGCACGGAGCAGGGGGAGAAGGCGGGAGTGGGGGTGGAGGCAGTGGCGATAGACGACCCCTTCGGCCCCGCCATCACCGACCCTCACATGGACGCCATCGCTGTCAGGTGCTCTGCTCTGCTCCCAACCCATCCCCGTCAGGTGCTCTGCTCCCAACCCATCGCTGTCAGGTGCTCTGCTCCCAACCCATCCCATTCACCACCTCTCTCTCGCTTTTCAGTTGAGCTTTATATGTGGATGCCCATGTGTGGATGCCCATGTGTGGATGCCCATGTGTGGATGCCCATGTGTGGATGCCCATGTGTGGATGCCCATGTGTGGATGCCCATGTGTGGATGCCCATGTGTGGATGCCCATGTGTGGATGCCCATGTGTGGATGCCCATGTGTGGATGCCCATGTGTGGATGCCCATGTATGGATGCCCATGTGTGGAAGGTATTTCGGGGCCGTGACATTGCACCTCAGTTACGATGAATGAAGCAAAAAATCATGCTGCAGGTATGTTGTTGAGTTGTTTCCCTTGCTCAATCCCGTACCGCAGTGTTGAGACGGAGAAAGGAGCCCATGCAGTGAATGAGAGGCGCGCCGCCAATGGGCTCAAGCCACTGGATGTGAGTCATGGTGGGGGGTGCGAGTGATGGCAGTACTCATGGGGTTGAATGTGCATGAGTGCTCATGCGAGTCATGCCACGACATCTCTTCCACTAACCCCCGGTTCCCTCAACCTTGCTGTACATGTGTCTTATCCCACGGCGCGTGTGTGTGTGGCATGGCATCAGGTGATAGTGGTGCATCTGGTGGACGAGGGCGGCGGGCATGCGTGCATGGACGCCAAGATCAGCTCCACTCAGCTCAGGCACCGGGACAAGCAGCGCCTTAACGCACACTGATGCTGGGTGGTGTGTGGAAGGCGGGTGGTGCATGGGGAAGGCGGGTGGTGCGTGGGGAAGGCGGGTGGTGCGTGGGGAAGGCGGGTGGTGCGTGGGGAAGGCGGGTGGTGCGTGGGGAAGGCGGGTGGTGCATGGGGAAGGCGGGTGGTGCGTGGGGAAGGCGGGTGGTGCGTGGGGAAGGCGGGTGGTGCGTGGGGAAGGCGGGTGGTGCGTGGGGAAGGCGGGTGGTGCGTGGGGAAGGCGGGTGGTGCGTGGGGAAGGCGGGTGGTGCGTGGGGAAGGCGGGTGGTGCATGGGGAAGGCGGGTCTGGGACCAAACGAGGGTTGGTGCGTGCCAGCCGGGAAGCAGGGAAGAGCAAAGACCACAGTAGGAGCTGCTGCCGCCCATTGTGTGGCGCACAGCGGCAGAGAGCAGAGCTGGATCCACCTTGCATTCGGTGCTGTTGCTTGCCGCTGCTGCCAGGGCAGGCAGGGTGGGCAGAGGCGGACAGGGGTGACGAGTGGGATGGGAGGGATAGGTGGGAGGGGAGGGGAGAGGGGGGAGGGAGGGAGGGCGTTGTGGGGAAGTGGCACGCATTGAGGGCAGCAGCGAGTGGTGGGTGGTAGAGGAGAGAGGCAGGGAGATGCGAGAGAAGGAGGGAGATCCCCCTCCTTCTTCATGTCCGCCCAACACACCCTCTCTTTTCACCCATCTCCCCTCCTTCCCATCCTCCTCTCTCTCTCACTTCCCTCCCCACCCTCCAAGCAGCAACCCCTATTGTACAGATTCCTCCCTCTCACCTTTGTTCCTATTGGATCGAAGCAGAGTCGATGCCGCCCGGTGCTGTGTGCAACTGCTGTGGGCCACATATGTGCAGCGCAGAGGCAGTGAGTGCGGGAGAGCAAGTGGAAGGCAGAGGCAGAAAGTAGAGTGGAGAAGAGGAGCGGGGACAGCAGCAGCAAGTACAGCAGGCAACGCACGTGTCCTTGTGGCTACTGCACTTGCCTGCAATACAGTGCAGTCTCTGTGCTCTGCGCTGCAGTGCAGCACTGCAGGGCAATATTGTGCTGTCCGTGCATTGTCATAGCAGCAACCACCAGTGGTTCTCTTGTGCTTGGGCTATGTTTGAAAGGCCAGCAAGCAATGCTGGTGGCGTTGGTCTGAGAAAGAAATATTTAAAATCATGCACCCTTGCTCCACTTCGAAGCACTGACATCCAAATAAATCCAATGCACCAGTTACAAGATCAACGCACTAGAGTGAACTTTCTTTGTCAGGTCTCTATAGCATGCTATTGCTTTCCTTTCAGGAACAAATGAAACCATTACCCATAATCCCCCAGATATATGACCCACCCAAAACAGAACACCCTCGAATAGCTAATACGGGGGGGAGGCTATATTAAACATGAAACTCATGCAGCACGTTGCCGTGAGCAGGCCGCCCCCCCAGCACCGTGAGCGTGCGCGCATCGAGGTTGAAGAGCGCGCTGTGCAGCGTGTGGATCACCGGGCCTGGTGGTAGCAGGCGCGATGCAGGGGGGAAAGGGGAAGGAGGATGGGAGAGGTACCGTATGAGTGGTGCTTGCAGGGACGGTGGGAGATGAGCAGCGGCATGCAGGATCGAGATGTGTGCTGTGGAGAGTGTGGATCACAGGGCCTATCGGCAGTCAACAGACCTCATACACCCGCGCACTCCATCACTTACCTCCTCCTATCATCTGCCCCCTTGTCGCACGCCACACCAATATCCCTCCTCATACTTCTCCACGCTAAACCCCTCACCTCCCAAATTGCTCATTGAGGATGAAATACTCATTGCCTCACACTCACCCACCACCCACACTGCTCTACCTGCACCACTTGCCACTCCAGCACAGCACTGAAGCCCACATGCGAGCAGTGCACCCCTCATATCGTACACCTTGCCGGCATTGAAGATGGGAAAGTCCTCGTCGTCCGCGTTGGAAAGAATCTGGTAACGGGACACGCAGACGCATGAGAAAGCAGGGTGAGAGGGAGGGGTGAGACGGACGGGTGAGCGGGCAGGTAAGAAGGAGGGGTGATAGGAGGGGATTGAGGGCGGGGTGAGAGGGAGGGGTGAGAGGGAGGGGTGAGAGGGAAACATGGAAGAGAGGCGTGGGAGAGAGGTGAATTTGAGTAGACTCACGATTCAACTCGACGGGTGTGGGAGGGAAGCGTGGGACATGGAGAGCCTCATTGGAGAGCAGATGATCCAAACCACTTCTGCGGATTCTCATCAATACGCCATCACTCACACCACCCTGCAACAACGAACCACTAATCACCTAAAAAACAGTCATGCATGGAGCACTGGTTGCCAGCTATGCATGAGAGAGAAGGATACCAACCAGCCAGTTCGTTCCAATCACCACTTGCTCTCCCATTGCCACACACCTACTCGTTATCGTCACACTCACTTGAAGCATGCCCTGGGTGGTGGTGGGCGCGCCCAGGCGTGTGGCAGTGGCCTGGCGGCGGTGCGAGCTGGGGCCCATCTTCTCCCGCACCTGCAGCCGCGTGTACGCGTTGGCGTGGAACACATAGGCCGTGCCTTCATCACCACCACTACCAGCACCAGCAGCAGCAGTGTCAGATCCGCTCACTCCTCTCTCGCTCTCCTCCCTTCCCACTTCTACCGCCTTCTCCCCTTCTGACTCCCCCTGGCTTCTCAGCTGGGGGTTTCGGCCCAGCTCCAGAATGCTATGCCGGCCGTTGGATGCGGTTTCGACGGACACGATTCGCCGGCGGGCAAAGTCCATCAGCACGTAGTGATGTCCCACTGCCACTGCTGGACCAGTCACGCGCTGCCATGTGGCAACGGCCGAGTGGGAGGCGGGTGCCAGGGGGAAGGGGGAGAGGAAGGAGAGAGGTGGGGAAGGAGAGTGAAATTAGCAAGAGTTATATTTGCAGCAATAGAAAACGGAGAATCACAGGGTCATGGTAGAACCAAATCACAGGGTCATGGTAGAACCAAATCACAGGGTCCAAAGGGCTACGTGATTTCTTCCCTCTCATTTAAGCATCCCCACTCTCACACGCCCAAGAATTTTGACCTGAATAATCCCCACTTGTCGCAGTCACACTCATTCAGCCACATTCGTTGGTCTACTTGGTCCCACTCGTTAATCACACTTTACAGTCACAGCAGTTACAATCATATTCGTCCAACCTGCAGGGCGTCCTCAATGCAGCGCGCCTCCATGAGGCTGCGCGCGAGGAAGTTGCGCGCGATGCCGCCCCGCACCACCTCGGATGGCGCTGGTGGCACCGCGTCCATGGTGAACGCCTGGGGAGAGGCAAGGGGAAGAGGGTGGAGAGCACAGGAGCGAGAACGGATGACGCGAGTAACAGAGGCTGCCAGCAACAAAGTTCCGCCCTATGCCTCAGTTCACCACTTGACAACCACATGCAGGCAGGCCGGCGGGCGGGGTGGCAGGCAGGGGTTTGAAGCACTGGCGTTGCTCTTCTTATGAGGGCATTGCTGAAGGCGCATAGCATCGGGAAAAGTTCTGAGATGTCCCAAACCCAGGCATCGTGAGCAGCAGAGCTGCGCAGGCGTGCAAGGGAGGCAGGCAGGCAGTTTGATGTCTGACCATGGCAGTGTCGTTGAAGGCAAAGGCAACGGAGGGCAGCTCGCCCGCATAGGTGTACGCCGTGACTGCCAGCCCGCTGCCCGTGTGCATGTGGATGAAGAAACTGAGAGGACATGAGACGGGGTGCAGGGGAGGAAAGAAAGAGAGGATGTTGTGAGCATTGGGGAATGACATGGAATGGGAGTGCATGGAATAGCAGGGCGTGACATGCCGTGGAATGGCATAGCGACGGCAAAGCATGGGCATGGGCATGGGCATGTGCATGTGCATGTGCATGTGCATGTGCATGTGCATGGGCATGTGCATGTGCATGGGCATGGGCATGTGGAACCCTGCACATGTGGGCATGACATGACAATTCACGAGTTATCCACAATTGAGTAATCGGCATCCTCGTTGTGTCCCACTGCTGCCACGTCATCAGTGAGCAGCAGCACGTCAGTGCAGTCGTCAGATGCTATGCCATACTGCGTCCGCCTGTCCAACGTGGCAGACTCTGGCAGCACTGCTGACGTGGCAGGCGCGTTGAGGGAGGGCAAGAAGGCACCGAACTCCTTGCGGAGATTCAGAAGCAGCAGCTGACGTGGACGGAGTGGGTGACAGGTACAGCAGGGCCGGGAGGAATGCGATAGGGTTGGTGTGTGCTATGGGTGAGAATTTAGGGTACAAACGAGAGGAGAGGAAGAGAGCGGCATGGGCAGGGGGATGGCCAGGGGTGGGAAGAGGAGAAGTTTTCGTTGAAGAACAGAGAGAGGAACACACGCCACGCATGGCCGGCGATCCAGGTCAGCTGCGGTGCGGGGCAGTTGATGGGCCCACGTGGTCAAAGGGCAGTTGATGGGCCCACCTGGTCAAAGGGCAGTTGATGGGCCCACCTGGTCAAAGGGCAGTTGATGGGCCCACGTGGTCAAAGGGCAGTTGATGGGCCCACGTGGTCAAAGGGCAGTTGATGGGCCCACCTGGTCAAAGGGCAGTTGATGGGCCCACGTGGTCAAAGGGCAGTTGATGGGCCCACGTGGTCAAAGGGCAGTTGATGGGCCCACGTGGTCAAAGGGCAGTTGATGGGCCCACGTGGTCAAAGGGCAGTTGATGGGCCCACGTGGTCAAAGGGCACGGTGCTGCCCGCCGCCATGCCGCGCAGCTCCTCCCAGTACTCCGGGTACAGCGCCCTGCCATGGCCGGGGGGGTGGGAGGGGAGGAGGGGAGGGGGAGAATGGGCGGGGTTAAGTTTGAGTCAACTGGAAAGTCGGCCGTCAGTGGCGCGGGGTACTATGCACGTGAGTGGAACGGAGAGGAGAGGCGGGACGCGAGTGATGGTGAGGTACTCCTGTGCGGGCATGATTGAATCCTGCAGCACTGGCGTGGGCACGGCATCACAGCATGGCACTGGTAGCGTTTGCGGAGCTAAGGGGTATGAAGAGGGAAAGGACGGGAGAGGGGGCTTTGGAGTCGAGTGGAGAATTGGAAGAGCAACAGCATGATGAGCTTGCATGGGACGAGGCAAGGGCAGCACAGAGGACGGAAACGAACGTGAGGATGCACGACGGTGTGGCGTGAGGGACAAGCGAGTGGAAACCAAGTTCCAATTGGACGTGTCGGTTGAGACGAAATCGTTGTGGCTGGCTCGTTACGAGTGGCATCACGACCACACATGTCTGCACGGCATCTTGCTCAGAAGCATCGGCTCGAAATGCAGCAGTCACCTGTTGGACTCGGAATTCAGCAGTCACCTGTTGGACTCGGAATGCAGCAGTCACCTGTTGGACTCGGAATGCAGCAGTCACCTGTTGGACTCCGAATGCAGCAGTCACCTGCTGGACTCGGAATGCAGCAGTCACCTGCTGGACTCGGAATGCAGCAGTCACCTGCTGGACTCGGAATGCAGCAGTCACCTGCTGGACTCGGAATGCAGCAGTCACCTGCTGGACTCGGAATGCAGCAGTCACCTGCTGGACTCGGAATGCAGCAGTCACCTGCTGGACTCGGAATGCAGCAGTCACCTGCTGGACTCGGAATGCAGCAGTCACCTGCTGGACTCGGAATGCAGCAGTCACCTGCTGGACTCGGAATGCAGCAGTCACCTGCTGGACTCGGAATGCAGCAGTCACCTGCTGGACTCGGAATGCAGCAGTCACCTGCTGGACTCGGAATGCAGCAGTCACCTGCTGGACTCGGAATGCAGCAGTCACCTGCTGGACTCGGAATGCAGCAGTCACCTGCTGGACTCGGAATGCAGCAGTCACCTGCTGGACTCGGAATGCAGCAGTCACCTGCTGGACTCGGAATGCAGCAGTCACCTGCTGGACTCGGAATGCAGCAGTCACCTGCTGGACTCGGAATGCAGCAGTCACCTGCTGGACTCGGAATGCAGCAGTCACCTGCTGGACTCGGAATGCAGCAGTCACCTGCTGGACTCGGAATGCAGCAGTCACCTGCTGGACTCGGAATGCAGCAGTCACCTGCTGGACTCGGAATGCAGCAGTCACCTGCTGGACTCGGAATGCAGCAGTCACCTGCTGGACTCGGAATGCAGCAGTCACCTGCTGGACTCGGAATGCAGCAGTCACCTGCTGGACTCGGAATGCAGCAGTCACCTGCTGGACTCGGAATGCAGCAGTCACCTGCTGGACTCGGAATGCAGCAGTCACCTGCTGGACTCGGAATGCAGCAGTCACCTGCTGGACTCGGAATGCAGCAGTCACCTGCTGGACTCGGAATGCAGCAGTCACCTGCTGGACTCGGAATGCAGCAGTCACCTGCTGGACTCGGAATGCAGCAGTCACCTGCTGGACTCGGAATGCAGCAGTCACCTGCTGGACTCGGAATGCAGCAGTCACCTGCTGGACTCGGAATGCAGCAGTCACCTGCTGGACTCGGAATGCAGCAGTCACCTGCTGGACTCGGAATGCAGCAGTCACCTGCTGGACTCGGAATGCAGCAGTCACCTGCTGGACTCGGAATGCAGCAGTCACCTGCTGGACTCGGAATGCAGCAGTCACCTGCTGGACTTGGAATGCAGCAGTCATCTGCTGGACTCGGAATGCAGCAGTCACCTGCTGGACTCGGAATGCAGCAGTCACCTGCTGGACTCGGAATGCAGCAGTCACCTGCTGGACTCGGAATGCAGCAGTCACCTGTTGGACTCGGAATGCAGCAGTCACTTGATGGACTCGGAATGCAGCAGTCACCTGCTGGACTCGGAATGCAGCAGTCACCTGTTGGACTCGGAATGCAGCAGTCACCTGTTGGACTCGGAATGCAGCAGTCACCTGTTGGACTCGGAATGCAGCAGTCACCTGTTGGACTCGGAATGCAGCAGTCACCTGTTGGACTCGGAATGCAGCAGTCACATGTTGGACTCGGAATGCAGCAGTCACCTGCTGGACTCGGAATGCAGCAGTCACCTGCTGGACTCGGAATGCAGCAGTCACCTGTCGGACTCGGAATGCAGCAGTCACCTGTCGGACTCGGAATGCAGCAGTCACCTGCTGGAATCGGAATGCAGCAGTCACCTGCTGGACTCGGAATGCAGCAGTCACCTGCTGGACTCCGAATGCATCAGTCACCTGCTGGAGTCGGAATGCATCAGTCACCTGCTGGACTCCGAATGCAGCAGTCACCTGTCGGACTCGGAATGCAGCAGTCACCTGTTGGACTCGGAATGCAGCAGTCACCTGCTGGACTCGGAATGCAGCAGTCACCTGCTGGACTCGGAATGCAGCAGTCACCTGCTGGACTCGGAATGCAGCAGTCACCTGCTGGACTCGGAATGCAGCAGTCACCTGCTGGACTCGGAATGCAGCAGTCACCTGTTGGACTCGGAATGCAGCAGTCACCTGCTGGACTCCGAATGCAGCAGTCACCTGCTGGACTCGGAATGCAGCAGTCACCTGCTGGACTCGGAATGCAGCAGTCACCTGCTGGACTCGGAATGCAGCAGTCACCTGCTGGACTCGGAATGCAGCAGTCACCTGCTGGACTCGGAATGCAGCAGTCACCTGCTGGACTCGGAATGCAGCAGTCACCTGCTGGACTCGGAATGCAGCAGTCACCTGCTGGACTCGGAATGCAGCAGTCACCTGCTGGACTCGGAATGCAGCAGTCACCTGCTGGACTCGGAATGCAGCAGTCACCTGCTGGACTCGGAATGCAGCAGTCACCTGCTGGACTCGGAATGCAGCAGTCACCTGCTGGACTCGGAATGCAGCAGTCACCTGCTGGACTCGGAATGCAGCAGTCACCTGCTGGACTCGGAATGCAGCAGTCACCTGCTGGACTCGGAATGCAGCAGTCACCTGCTGGACTCGGAATGCAGCAGTCACCTGCTGGACTCGGAATGCAGCAGTCACCTGCTGGACTCGGAATGCAGCAGTCACCTGCTGGACTCGGAATGCAGCAGTCACCTGCTGGACTCGGAATGCAGCAGTCACCTGCTGGACTCGGAATGCAGCAGTCACCTGCTGGACTCGGAATGCAGCAGTCACCTGCTGGACTCGGAATGCAGCAGTCACCTGCTGGACTCGGAATGCAGCAGTCACCTGCTGGACTCGGAATGCAGCAGTCACCTGCTGGACTCGGAATGCAGCAGTCACCTGCTGGACTCGGAATGCAGCAGTCACCTGCTGGACTCGGAATGCAGCAGTCACCTGCTGGACTCGGAATGCAGCAGTCACCTGCTGGACTCGGAATGCAGCAGTCACCTGCTGGACTCGGAATGCAGCAGTCACCTGCTGGACTCGGAATGCAGCAGTCACCTGCTGGACTCGGAATGCAGCAGTCACCTGCTGGACTCGGAATGCAGCAGTCACCTGCTGGACTCGGAATGCAGCAGTCACCTGCTGGACTCGGAATGCAGCAGTCACCTGCTGGACTCGGAATGCAGCAGTCACCTGCTGGACTCGGAATGCAGCAGTCACCTGCTGGACTCGGAATGCAGCAGTCACCTGCTGGACTCGGAATGCAGCAGTCACCTGCTGGACTCGGAATGCAGCAGTCACCTGCTGGACTCGGAATGCAGCAGTCACCTGCTGGACTCGGAATGCAGCAGTCACCTGCTGGACTCGGAATGCAGCAGTCACCTGCTGGACTCGGAATGCAGCAGTCACCTGCTGGACTCGGAATGCAGCAGTCACCTGCTGGACTCGGAATGCAGCAGTCACCTGCTGGACTCGGAATGCAGCAGTCACCTGCTGGACTCGGAATGCAGCAGTCACCTGCTGGACTCGGAATGCAGCAGTCACCTGCTGGACTCGGAATGCAGCAGTCACCTGCTGGACTCGGAATGCAGCAGTCACCTGCTGGACTCGGAATGCAGCAGTCACCTGCTGGACTCGGAATGCAGCAGTCACCTGCTGGACTCGGAATGCAGCAGTCACCTGCTGGACTCGGAATGCAGCAGTCACCTGCTGGACTCGGAATGCAGCAGTCACCTGCTGGACTCGGAATGCAGCAGTCACCTGCTGGACTCGGAATGCAGCAGTCACCTGCTGGACTCGGAATGCAGCAGTCACCTGCTGGACTCGGAATGCAGCAGTCACCTGCTGGACTCGGAATGCAGCAGTCACCTGCTGGACTCGGAATGCAGCAGTCACCTGCTGGACTCGGAATGCAGCAGTCACCTGCTGGACTCGGAATGCAGCAGTCACCTGCTGGACTCGGAATGCAGCAGTCACCTGCTGGACTCGGAATGCAGCAGTCACCTGCTGGACTCGGAATGCAGCAGTCACCTGCTGGACTCGGAATGCAGCAGTCACCTGCTGGACTCGGAATGCAGCAGTCACCTGCTGGACTCGGAATGCAGCAGTCACCTGCTGGACTTGGAATGCAGCAGTCATCTGCTGGACTCGGAATGCAGCAGTCACCTGCTGGACTCGGAATGCAGCAGTCACCTGCTGGACTCGGAATGCAGCAGTCACCTGCTGGACTCGGAATGCAGCAGTCACCTGTTGGACTCGGAATGCAGCAGTCACTTGATGGACTCGGAATGCAGCAGTCACCTGCTGGACTCGGAATGCAGCAGTCACCTGTTCGACTCGGAATGCAGCAGTCACCTGTTGGACTCGGAATGCAGCAGTCACCTGTTGGACTCGGAATGCAGCAGTCACCTGTTGGACTCGGAATGCAGCAGTCACCTGTTGGACTCGGAATGCAGCAGTCACATGTTGGACTCGGAATGCAGCAGTCACCTGCTGGACTCGGAATGCAGCAGTCACCTGCTGGACTCGGAATGCAGCAGTCACCTGTCGGACTCGGAATGCAGCAGTCACCTGTCGGACTCGGAATGCAGCAGTCACCTGCTGGAATCGGAATGCAGCAGTCACCTGCTGGACTCGGAATGCAGCAGTCACCTGCTGGACTCCGAATGCATCAGTCACCTGCTGGACTCGGAATGCATCAGTCACCTGCTGGACTCCGAATGCAGCAGTCACCTGTCGGACGCGGAATGCAGCAGTCACCTGTTGGACTCGGAATGCAGCAGTCACCTGCTGGACTCGGAATGCAGCAGTCACCTGCTGGACTCGGAATGCAGCAGTCACCTGCTGGACTCGGAATGCAGCAGTCACCTGCTGGACTCGGAATGCAGCAGTCACCTGCTGGACTCGGAATGCAGCAGTCACCTGTTGGACTCGGAATGCAGCAGTCACCTGCTGGACTCCGAATGCAGCAGTCACCTGCTGGACTCGGAATGCAGCAGTCACCTGCTGGACTCGGAATGCAGCAGTCACCTGCTGGACTCGGAATGCAGCAGTCACCTGCTGGACTCGGAATGCAGCAGTCACCTGTTGGACTCGGAATGCAGCAGTCACCTGTTGGACTCGGAATGCAGCAGTCACCTGTTGGACTCGGAATGCAGCAGTCACCTGTTGGACTCGGAATGCTGCAGTCACCTGTTGGACTCGGAATGCAGCAGTCACCTGTTGGACTCCGAATGCAGCAGTCACCTGTTGGACTCGGAATGCAGCAGTCACCTGCTGGACTCGGAATGCAGCAGTCACCTGCTGGACTCCGAATGCAGCAGTCACCTGCTCGACTCCGAATGCAGCAGTCACCTGTTGGACTCCGAATGCAGCAGTCACCTGCTGGACTCCGAATGCAGCAGTCACCTGTTGGACTCGGAATGCAGCAGTCACCTGTTGGACTCGGAATGCAGCAGTCACCTGTTGGACTCGGAATGCAGCAGTCACCTGTTGGACTCCGAATGCAGCAGTCATCTGGTGGACTCGGAATGCAGCAGTCACCTGCTGGACTCGGAATGCAGCAGTCACCTGCTGGACTCGGAATGCAGCAGTCACGAGTTGGACTCGGAATGCAGCAGTCACCTGTTGGACTCGGAATGCAGCAGTCACCTGGTGGACTCGGAATGCAGCAGTCACCTGCTGGACTCGGAATGCAGCAGTCACCTGTTGGACTCGGAATGCAGCAGTCACCTGTTGGACTCGGAATGCAGCAGTCACCTGCTGGACTCGAAATGCAGCAGTCACCCGCTGGACTCGGAATGCAGCAGTCACCTGCTGGACTCGGAATGCAGCATTCACCTGCTGGACTCGAAATGCAGCAGTCACCTGCTGGACTCGAAATGCAGCAGTCACCTGCTGGACTCGGAATGCAGCAGTCACCTGCTGGACTCGGAATGCAGCAGTCACCTGCTGGACTCGGAATGCAGCAGTCACCTGCTGGACTCGGAACGCAGAAGTCACCTGCTGGACTCGGAATGCAGCAGTCACCTGCTGGACTCGGAATGCAGCAGTCACCTGTTGGACTCGGAATGCAGCAGTCACCTGTTGGACTCGGAATGCAGCAGTCACCTGCTGGACTCGGAATGCAGCAGTCACCTGCTGGACTCGGAATGCAGCAGTCACCTGCTGGACTCGGAATGCAGCAGTCACCTGTTGGACTCGGAATGCAGCAGTCACCTGTTGGACTCGGAATGCAGCAGTCACCTGTTGGACTCGGAATGCAGCAGTCACCTGTTGGACTCGGAATGCAGCAGACACAAGCTGGACTCGGAATGCAGCAGTCACCAGCTGGACTCGGAATGCAGCAGTCACCTGTTGGACTCGGAATGCAGCAGTCACCTGCTGGACTCGGAATGCAGCAGTCACCTGCTGGACTCGGAATGCAGCAGTCACCTGCTGGACTCGGAATGCAGCAGTCACCTGTTGGACTCGGAATGCAGCAGTCACCTGTTGGACTCGGAATGCAGCAGTCACCTGTTGGACTCGGAATGCAGCAGTCACCTGTTGGACTCGGAATGCAGCAGACACAAGCTGGACTCGGAATGCAGCAGTCACCAGCTGGACTCGGAATGCAGCAGTCACCTGTTGGACTCGGAATGCAGCAGTCACCTGCTGGACTCGGAATGCAGCAGTCACCTGCTGGACTCGGAATGCAGCAGTCACCTGTTGGACTCGGAATGCAGCACTCACCTACTGGACTCGGAATGCAGCACTCACCTGCTGGACTCGGAATGCAGCACTCACCTGCTGGACTCGGAATGCAGCACTCACCTGCTGGACTCGGAATGCAGCAGTCACCTGCTGGACTCGGAATGCAGCAGTCACCTGCTGGACTCGGAATGCAGCAGTCACCTGCTGGACTCGTAATGCAGCAGTCACCTGCTGGACTCGGAATGCAGCAGTCACCTGCTGGACTCGGAATGCAGCAGTCACCTGTTGGACTCGGAATGCAGAAGTCACCTGTTGGACTCGTAATGCAGCAGTCACCTGTTGGACTCGGAATGCAGCAGTCACCTGCTGGACTCGGAATGCAACAGTCACCTGTTGGACTCGGAATACAGCAGTCACCTGTTGGACTCGGAATGCAGCAGTCACCTGTTGGACTCGAAATGCAGCAGTCACCTGTTGGACTCGGAATGCAGCAGTCACCTTTTGGACTCGGAATGCAGCAGTCACCTGCTGGACTCGGAATGCAGCAGACACAAGCTGGACTCGGAATGCAGCAGACACAAGCTGGACTCGGAATGCAGCAGTCACCAGCTGGACTCGGAATGCAGCAGTCACCTGTTGGACTCGGAATGCAGCAGTCACCTGTTGGACTCGGAATGCAGCAGTCACCTGTTGGACTCGGAATGCAGCAGTCACCTGCTGGACTCGGAATGCAGCAGTCACCTGCTGGACTCGGAATGCAGCAGTCACCTGTTGGACTCGGAATGCAGCAGTCACCTGTTGGACTCGGAATGCAGCAGTCACCTGCTGGACTCGGAATGCAGCAGTCACCTGCTGGACTCGGAATGCAGCAGTCACCTGCTGGACTCGGAATGCAGTAGTCACCTGTTGGACTCGGAATGCAGCAGTCACCTGTTGGACTCGGAATGCAGCAGTCACCTGTTGGACTCGGAATGAAGCAGTCACCTGTTGGACTCGGAATGCAGCAGTCACCTGTTGGACTCGGAATGCAGCAGTCACCTGTTGGACTCGGAATGCAGCAGTCACCTGCTGGACTCGGAATGCAGCAGTCACCTGCTGGACTCGGAATGCAGCAGTCACCTGCTGGACTCGGAATGCAGCAGTCACCTGCTGGACTCGGAATGCAGCAGTCACCTGTTGGACTCGGAATGCAGCAGTCACCTGCTGGACTCGGAATGCAGCAGTCACCTGCTGGACTCGGAATGCAGCAGTCACCTGCTGGACTCGGAATGCAGCAGTCACCTGTTGGACTCGGAATGCAGCAGTCACCTGCTGGACTCGGAATGCAGCAGTCACCTGTTGGACTCGGAATGCAGCAGTCACCTGTTGGACTCGGAATGCAGCAGTCACCTGCTGGACTCGGAATGCAGCAGTCACCTGCTGGACTCGGAATGCAGCAGTCACCTGTTCGACTCGGAATGCAGCAGTCACCTGCTGGACTCGGAATGCAGCAGTCACCTGCTGGACTCGTAATGCAGCAGTCACCTGCTGGACTCGGAATGCAGCAGTCACCTGCTGGACTCGGAATGCAGCAGTCACCTGTTGGACTCGGAATGCAGAAGTCACCTGTTGGACTCGTAATGCAGCAGTCACCTGTTGGACTCGGAATGCAGCAGTCACCTGCTGGACTCGGAATGCAACAGTCACCTGTTGGACTCGGAATACAGCAGTCACCTGTTGGACTCGGAATGCAGCAGTCACCTGTTGGACTCGAAATGCAGCAGTCACCTGTTGGACTCGGAATGCAGCAGTCACCTTTTGGACTCGGAATGCAGCAGTCACCTGCTGGACTCGGAATGCAGCAGACACAAGCTGGACTCGGAATGCAGCAGACACAAGCTGGACTCGGAATGCAGCAGTCACCAGCTGGACTCGGAATGCAGCAGTCACCTGTTGGACTCGGAATGCAGCAGTCACCTGTTGGACTCGGAATGCAGCAGTCACCTGTTGGACTCGGAATGCAGCAGTCACCTGCTGGACTCGGAATGCAGCAGTCACCTGCTGGACTCGGAATGCAGCAGTCACCTGTTGGACTCGGAATGCAGCAGTCACCTGTTGGACTCGGAATGCAGCAGTCACCTGCTGGACTCGGAATGCAGCAGTCACCTGCTGGACTCGGAATGCAGCAGTCACCTGCTGGACTCGGAATGCAGTAGTCACCTGTTGGACTCGGAATGCAGCAGTCACCTGTTGGACTCGGAATGCAGCAGTCACCTGTTGGACTCGGAATGCAGCAGTCACCTGTTGGACTCGGAATGCAGCAGTCACCTGTTGGACTCGGAATGCAGCAGTCACCTGTTGGACTCGGAATGCAGCAGTCACCTGCTGGACTCGGAATGCAGCAGTCACCTGCTGGACTCGGAATGCAGCAGTCACCTGCTGGACTCGGAATGCAGCAGTCACCTGCTGGACTCGGAATGCAGCAGTCACCTGTTGGACTCGGAATGCAGCAGTCACCTGCTGGACTCGGAATGCAGCAGTCACCTGCTGGACTCGGAATGCAGCAGTCACCTGCTGGACTCGGAATGCAGCAGTCACCTGTTGGACTCGGAATGCAGCAGTCACCTGCTGGACTCGGAATGCAGCAGTCACCTGTTGGACTCGGAATGCAGCAGTCACCTGTTGGACTCGGAATGCAGCAGTCACCTGCTGGACTCGGAATGCAGCAGTCACCTGCTGGACTCGGAATGCAGCAGTCACCTGTTCGACTCGGAATGCAGCAGTCACCTGCTGGACTCGGAATGCAGCAGTCACCTGCTGGACTCGGAATGCAGCAGTCACCTGCTGGACTCGGAATGCAGCAGTCACCTGCTGGACTCGGAATGCAGCAGTCACCTGTTGGACTCGGAATGCAGCAGTCACCTGTTGGACTCGGAATGCAGCAGTCACCTGCTGGACTCGGAATGCAGCAGTCACCTGCTGGACTCGGAATGCAGCAGTCACCTTCTGGACTCGTAATGCAGCAGTCACCTGTTGGACTCGGAATGCAGCAGTCACCTGTTGGACTCGGAATGCAGCAGTCACCTGTTGGACTCGGAATGCAGCCAACACTTGTTGGACTCGGAATGCAGCAGACACAAGCTGGACTCGGAATGCTGCAGTCACCAGCTGGACTCGGAATGCAGCAGTCACCTGTTGGACTCGGAATGCAGCAGTTACCTGCTGGACTCGGAATGCAGCACTCACCTGCTGGACTCGGAATGCAGCAGTCACCTGTTGGACTCGGAATGCAGCACTCACCTGCTGGACTCGGAATGCAGCACTCACCTGCTGGACTCGGAATGCAGCACTCACCTGCTGGACTCGGAATGCAGCAGTCACCTGCTGGACTCGGAATGCAGCAGTCACCTGCTGGACTCGGAATGCAGCAGTCACCTGCTGGACTCGGAATGCAGCAGTCACTTGCTGGACTCGTAATGCAGCAGTCACCTGCTGTACTCGGAATGCAGCAGTCACCTGCTGGACTCGGAACGCAGCAGTCACCTGTTGGACTCGGAATGCAGCAGTCACCTGTTGGACTCGGAATGCAGCAGTCACCTGCTGGACTCGGAATGCAGCAGTCACCTGCTGGACTCGGAATGCAGCAGTCACCTGTTGGACTCGGAATGCAGCAGTCACCTGTTGGACTCGGAATGCAGCAGTCACCTGCTGGACTCGGAATGCAGCAGTGTCCTGCTGGACTCGGAATGCAGCAGTCACCTGCTGGACTCGGAATGCAGCAGTCACCTGTTGGACTCGGAATGCAGCAGTCACCTGTTGGACTCGGAATGCAGCAGTCACCTGCTGGACTCGGAATGCAGCAGTCACCTGCTGGACTCGGAATGCAGCAGTCACCTGTTGGACTCGGAATGCAGCAGTCACCTGCTGGACTCGGAATGCAGCAGTCACCTGCTGGACTCGGAATGCAGCAGTCACCTGCTGGACTCGGAATGCAGCAGTCACCTGCTGGACTCGGAATGCAGCAGTCACCTGCTGGACTCGGAATGCAGCAGTCACCTGCTGGACTCGGAATGCAGCAGTCACCTGTTGGACTCGGAATGCAGCAGTCACCTGCTGGACTCGGAATGCAGCAGTCACCTGCTGGACTCGGAATGCAGCAGTCACCTGCTGGACTCGGAATGCAGCAGTCACCTGCTGGACTCGGAATGCAGCAGTCACCTGTTGGACTCGGAATGCAGCAGTCACTTGCTGGACTCGGAATGCAGCAGTCACCTGTTGGACTCGGAATGCAGCAGTCACCTGTTGGACTCGGAATGCAGCAGTCACCTGCTGGACTCGGAATGCAGCAGTCACCTGCTGGACTCGGAATGCAGCAGTCACCTGTTCGACTCGGAATGCAGCAGTCACCTGCTGGACTCGGAATGCAGCAGTCACCTGCTGGACTCGGAATGCAGCAGTCACCTGCTGGACTCGGAATGCAGCAGTCACCTGCTGGACTCGGAATGCAGCAGTCACCTGTTGGACTCGGAATGCAGCAGTCACCTGTTGGACTCGGAATGCAGCAGTCACCTGTTGGACTCGGAATGCAGCAGTCACCTGCTGGACTCGGAATGCACAGTCACCTGCTGGACTCGGAATGCAGCAGTCACCTGCTGGACTCGGAATGCAGCAGTCACCTGTTGGACTCGGAATGCAGCAGTTACCTGCTGGACTCGGAATGCAGCACTCACCTGCTGGACTCGGAATGCAGCAGTCACCTGTTGGACTCGGAATGCAGCAGTCACCTGTCGGACACGGAATGCAGCAGTCACCTGTCGGACTCGGAATGCAGCAGTCACCTGTCGGACTCGGAATGCAGCAGTCACCTGCTGGACTCGGAATGCAGCAGTCACCTGCTGGACTCCGAATGCAGCAGTCACCTGCTGGACTCGGAATGCAGCAGTCACCTGCTGGACTCGGAATGCAGCAGTCACCTGCTGGACTCGGAATGCAGCAGTCACCTGTTGGACTCGGAATGCAGCAGTCACCCGTTGGACTCGGAATGCAGCAGTCACCTGTTGGACTCGGAATGCAGCAGTCACCTGTTGGACTCGGAATGCAGCAGTCACCTGTTGGACTCGGAATGCAGCAGTCACCTGTTGGACTCGGAATGCAGCAGTCACCTGTTGGACTCGGAATGCAGCAGTCACCTGTTGGACTCGGAATGCAGCAGTCACCTGTCGGACTCGGAATGCAGCAGTCACCTGCTGGACTCGGAATGCAGCAGTCACCTGTTGGACTCGTAATGCAGCAGTCACCTGCTGGACTCGGAATGCAGCAGTCACCTGCTGGACTCGGAATGCAGCAGTCACCTGTTGGACTCGGAATGCAGCAGTCACCTGCTGGACTCGGAATGCAGCAGTCACCTGCTGGACTCGGAATGCAGCAGTCACCTGCTGGACTCGGAATGCAGCAGTCACCTGCTGGACTCGGAATGCAGCAGTCACCTGCTGGACTCGGAATGCAGCAGTCACCTGCTGGACTCGGAATGCAGCAGTCACCTGTTGGACTCGGAATGCAGCAGTCACCTGTTGGACTCGGAATGCAGCAGTCACCTGCTGGACTCGGAATGCAGCAGTGTCCTGCTGGACTCGGAATGCAGCAGTCACCTGTCGGACTCGGAATGCAGCAGTCACTTGTCGGACTCGGAATGCAGCAATCACCTGCTGGACTCGGAATGCAGCAGTCACCTGCTGGACTCGGAATGCAGCAGTCACCTGTTGGACTCGGAATGCAGCAGTCACCTGCTGGACTCGGAATGCAGCAGTGTCCTGCTGGACTCGGAATGCAGCAGTCACTTGTCGGACTCGGAATGCAGCAATCACCTGCTGGACTCGGAATGCAGCAGTCACCTGCTGGACTCGGAATGCAGCAGTCACCTGTTGGACTCGGAATGCAGCAGTCACCTGCTGGACTCGGAATGCAGCAGTCACCTGCTGGACTCGGAATGCAGCAGTCACCTGTTGGACTCGGAATGCAGCAGTCACCTGCTGGACTCGGAATGCAGCAGTCACCTGCTGGACTCGGAATGCAGCAGTCACCTGCTGGACTCGGAATGCAGCAGTCACCTGCTGGACTCCGAATGCAGCAGTCACCTGCTGGACTCGGAATGCAGCAGTCACCTGCTGGACTCGGAATGCAGCAGTCACCTGTTGGACTCGGAATGCAGCACTCACCTGCTGGACTCGGAATGCAGCACTCACCTGCTGGACTCGGAATGCAGCACTCACCTGCTGGACTCGGAATGCAGCAGTCACCTGCTGGACTCGGAATGCAGCAGTCACCCGTTGGACTCGGAATGCAGCAGTCACCTGTTGGACTCGGAATGCAGCAGTCACCTGTTGGACTCGGAATGCAGCAGTCACCTGTTGGACTCGGAATGCAGCAGTCACCTGTTGGACTCGGAATGCAGCAGTCACCTGTTGGACTCGGAATGCAGCAGTCACCTGTTGGACTCGGAATGCAGCAGTCACCTGTCGGACTCGGAATGCAGCAGTCACTTGTCGGACTCGGAATGCAGCAATCACCTGCTGGACTCGGAATGCAGCAGTCACCTGCTGGACTCGGAATGCAGCAGTCACCTGTTGGACTCGGAATGCAGCAGTCACCTGCTGGACTCGGAATGCAGCAGTCACCTGCTGGACTCGGAATGCAGCAGTCACCTGTTGGACTCGGAATGCAGCAGTCACCTGCTGGACTCGGAATGCAGCAGTCACCTGCTGGACTCGGAATGCAGCAGTCACCTGCTGGACTCGGAATGCAGCAGTCACCTGCTGGACTCGGAATGCAGCAGTCACCTGCTGGACTCGGAATGCAGCAGTCACCTGCTGGACTCGGAATGCAGCAGTCACCTGCTGGACTCGGAATGCAGCAGTCACCTGCTGGACTCGGAATGCAGCAGTCACCTGCTGGACTCGGAATGCAGCAGTCACCTGCTGGACTCGGAATGCAGCAGTCACCTGCTGGACTCGGAATGCAGCAGTCACCTGCTGGACTCGGAATGCAGCAGTCACCTGCTGGACTCGGAATGCAGCAGTCACCTGCTGGACTCGGAATGCAGCAGTCACCTGCTGGACTCGGAATGCAGCAGTCACCTGCTGGACTCGGAATGCAGCAGTCACCTGCTGGACTCGGAATGCAGCAGTCACCTGCTGGACTCGGAATGCAGCAGTCACCTGCTGGACTCGGAATGCAGCAGTCACCTGCTGGACTCGGAATGCAGCACTCACCTGCTGGACTCGGAATGCAGCACTCACCTGCTGGACTCGGAATGCAGCAGTCACCTGCTGGACTCGGAATGCAGCAGTCACCTGCTGGACTCGGAATGCAGCAGTCACCCGTTGGACTCGGAATGCAGCAGTCACCTGTTGGACTCGGAATGCAGCAGTCACCTGTTGGACTCGGAATGCAGCAGTCACCTGTTGGACTCGGAATGCAGCAGTCACCTGTTGGACTCGGAATGCAGCAGTCACCTGTTGGACTCGGAATGCAGCAGTCACCTGTTGGACTCGGAATGCAGCAGTCACCTGTCGGACTCGGAATGCAGCAGTCACTTGTCGGACTCGGAATGCAGCAATCACCTGCTGGACTCGGAATGCAGCAGTCACCTGCTGGACTCGGAATGCAGCAGTCACCTGTTGGACTCGGAATGCAGCAGTCACCTGCTGGACTCGGAATGCAGCAGTCACCTGCTGGACTCGGAATGCAGCAGTCACCTGTTGGACTCGGAATGCAGCAGTCACCTGCTGGACTCGGAATGCAGCAGTCACCTGCTGGACTCGGAATGCAGCAGTCACCTGCTGGACTCGGAATGCAGCAGTCACCTGCTGGACTCGGAATGCAGCAGTCACCTGCTGGACTCGGAATGCAGCAGTCACCTGCTGGACTCGGAATGCAGCAGTCACCTGTTGGACTCGGAATGCAGCAGTCACCTGTTGGACTCGGAATGCAGCAGTCACCTGCTGGACTCGGAATGCAGCAGTGTCCTGCTGGACTCGGAATGCAGCAGTCACCTGCTGGACTCGGAATGCAGCAGTCACCTGTTGGACTCGGAATGCAGCAGTCACCTGTTGGACTCGGAATGCAGCAGTCACCTGTTGGACTCGGAATGCAGCAGTGTCCTGCTGGACTCGGAATGCAGCAGTCACCTGCTGGACTCCGAATGCAGCAGTCACCTGCTGGACTCGGAATGCAGCAGTCACCTGCTGGACTCGGAATGCAGCAGTCACCTGCTGGACTCGGAATGCAGCAGTCACCTGTTGGACTCGGAATGCAGCAGTCACCCGTTGGACTCGGAATGCAGCAGTCACCTGTTGGACTCGGAATGCAGCAGTCACCTGTTGGACTCGGAATGCAGCAGTCACCTGTTGGACTCGGAATGCAGCAGTCACCTGTTGGACTCGGAATGCAGCAGTCACCTGTTGGACTCGGAATGCAGCAGTCACCTGTTGGACTCGGAATGCAGCAGTCACCTGTTGGACTCGGAATGCAGCAGTCACCTGTTGGACTCGGAATGCAGCAGTCACCTGTTGGACTCGGAATGCAGCAGTCACCTGTTGGACTCGGAATGCAGCAGTCACCTGTCGGACTCGGAATACAGCAGTCACCTGTCGGACTCGGAATGCAGCAGTCACCTGTCGGACTCGGAATGCAGCAGTCACCTGCTGGACTCGGAATGCAGCAGTCACCTGCTGGACTCGGAATGCAGCAGTCACCTGCTGGACTCGGAATGCAGCAGTCACCTGCTGGACTCGGAATGCAGCAGTCACCTGCTCGACTCGGAATGCAGCAGTCACCTGCTGGACTCGGAATGCAGCAGTCACCTGCTGGACTCGGAATGCAGCAGTCACCTGCTGGACTCGGAATGCAGCAGTCACCTGCTGGACTCGGAATGCAGCAGTCACCTGCTGGACTCGGAATGCAGCAGTCACCTGCTGGACTCGGAATGCAGCAGTCACCTGCTGGACTCGGAATGCAGCAGTCACCTGCTGGACTCGGAATGCAGCAGTCACCTGCTGGACTCGGAATGCAGCAGTCACCTGCTGGACTCGGAATGCAGCAGTCACCTGCTGGACTCGGAATGCAGCAGTCACCTGCTGGACTCGGAATGCAGCAGTCACCTGCTGGACTCGGAATGCAGCAGTCACCTGCTGGACTCGGAATGCAGCAGTCACCTGCTGGACTCGGAATGCAGCAGTCACCTGCTGGACTCGGAATGCAGCAGTCACCTGCTGGACTCGGAATGCAGCAGTCACCTGCTGGACTCGGAATGCAGAAGTCACCTGCTGGACTCGGAATGCAGCAGTCACCTGCTGGACTCGGAATGCAGCAGTCACCTGCTGGACTCGGAATGCAGCAGTCACCTGCTGGACTCGGAATGCAGCAGTCACCTGCTGGACTCGGAATGCAGCAGTCACCTGCTGGACTCGAAATGCAGCAGTCACCTGCTGGACTCGGAATCCAGCAGTCACCTGCTGGACTCGGAATGCAGCAGTCACCTGCTGGACTCCGAATGCAGCAGTCACCTGCTGGACTCCGAATGCAGCAGTCACCTGCTGGACTCGGAATGCAGCAGTGTCCTGCTGGACTCGGAATGCAGCAGTCACTTGTCGGACTCGGAATGCAGCAATCACCTGCTGGACTCGGAATGCAGCAGTCACCTGCTGGACTCGGAATGCAGCAGTCACCTGTTGGACTCGGAATGCAGCAGTCACCTGCTGGACTCGGAATGCAGCAGTCACCTGCTGGACTCGGAATGCAGCAGTCACCTGTTGGACTCGGAATGCAGCAGTCACCTGCTGGACTCGGAATGCAGCAGTCACCTGCTGGACTCGGAATGCAGCAGTCACCTGCTGGACTCGGAATGCAGCAGTCACCTGCTGGACTCGGAATGCAGCAGTCACCTGCTGGACTCGGAATGCAGCAGTCACCTGCTGGACTCGGAATGCAGCAGTCACCTGTTGGACTCGGAATGCAGCAGTCACCTGCTGGACTCGGAATGCAGCAGTCACCTGCTGGACTCGGAATGCAGCAGTCACCTGCTGGACTCGGAATGCAGCAGTCACCTGCTGGACTCGGAATGCAGCAGTCACCTGCTGGACTCGGAATGCAGCAGTCACCTGCTGGACTCGGAATGCAGCAGTCACCTGCTGGACTCGGAATGCAGCAGTCACCTGCTGGACTCGGAATGCAGCAGTCACCTGCTGGACTCGGAATGCAGCAGTCACCTGCTGGACTCGGAATGCAGCAGTCACCTGCTGGACTCGGAATGCAGCAGTCACCTGCTGGACTCGGAATGCAGCAGTCACCTGCTGGACTCGGAATGCAGAAGTCACCTGCTGGACTCGGAATGCAGCAGTCACCTGCTGGACTCGGAATGCAGCAGTCACCTGCTGGACTCGGAATGCAGCAGTCACCTGCTGGACTCGGAATGCAGCAGTCACCTGCTGGACTCGGAATGCAGCAGTCACCTGCTGGACTCGAAATGCAGCAGTCACCTGCTGGACTCGGAATGCAGCAATCACCTGCTGGACTCGGAATGCAGCAGTCACCTGCTGGACTCGGAATCCAGCAGTCACCTGCTGGACTCGGAATGCAGCAGTCACCTGCTGGACTCGGAATGCAGCACTCACCTGCTGGACTCGGAATGCAGCAGTCACCTGCTGGACTCGGAATGCAGCAGTCACCTGCTGGACTCCGAATGCAGCAGTCACCTGCTGGACTCGGAATGCAGCAGTCACCTGTTGGACTCGGAATGCAGCAGTCACCTGTTGGACTCGGAATTCAGCAGTCACCTGTTGGACTCGGAATGCAGCAGTCACCTGTTGGACTCGGAATGCAGCAGTCACCTGCTGGACTCGGAATGCAGCAGTCACCTGCTGGACTCGGAATGCAGCAGTCACCTGCTGGACTCGGAATGCAGCAGTCACCTGTTGGACTCGGAATGCAGCAGTCACCTGTTGGACTCGGAATGCAGCAGTCACCTGTTGGACTCGGAATGCAGCAGTCACCTGCTGGACTCCGAATGCAGCAGTCACCTGCTGGACTCCGAATGCAGCAGTCACCTGCTGGACTCGGAATGCAGCAGTCACCTGTTGGACTCGGAATGCAGCAGTCACCCGTTGGACTCGGAATGCAGCAGTCACCCGTTGGACTCGGAATGCAGCAGTCACCTGTTGGACTCGGAATGCAGCAGTCACCTGTTGGACTCGGAATGCAGCAGTCACCTGTTGGACTCGGCAAACGCATTCAGCAGCGCAGCCCCATCGCCCGTGCGTGCGAACGGAATCATGTCGTCGTGCAGAAACGGCGCCTTGGCGACGCGATCGCGAATCTTGTTGCCGAAACGCGCGCCGATCGCACAGCCGCGCTCGAACGGGCTGCCAGCCACCTCGAGCCGCTCTAGCGGCCTGGGGATTGCCGACGCGCTCGCTGCACACACGTTTACTGACGTGGCTCTGGCTGACGTGGCGCGTACGGGGGAATTGAGGGATGGAGAGAGTAGGCTGGCGGATGCGACTGGTGGTCGCACGGCGACTGGCGAGGGAGTCATATTCGCGCCTGCGACGGTGGGAGCCATGGCGAAAAGCGAAGTCAGATTCAGCAGGCATTGTTGAAGGCGCAATGATTTCAACGATAAGTACGCCACACGATATCGTAGCGCGGGGCTGACGCAGTTTCGGCTACTTTGACGATCATGGCGCGAGAGGAACGAACTCGACGCGCGAAACTCACTCTGTGCACTTCGGGAGGTGAGAGCTGACGGGTCACGTCACGAGGGATGTGCTCGCGTCACCGCCTTGCTTTCCTTAGTAAGGCGCTGGCTTGGGGTTGTGGTGGATGAGTCCGCCGCTTGTTGCTCTGGTGTTTAGGTAGCGACGTGGGAGAGTAGTCTAGACTGCAGTCAAGCATCGTGGTTTCGATTCTACATAACTAACGCATTCCAACTATCGCGTGATAAAACTGAGAAACTGGAGTTCGCGTTTCTGATGAAGGCGTGGATCTACATGCGGTTGCTGCGACTCGGCAGGGCATAGGTGAAAAGGGCTGGACGAAAGATGCTAGGCTTGAAAACGAGTATGACAACTCTGGAACATGTTTTGTCCGGATAAGGGCTGGACGAAACATGCAGGCTTGAAAACGAGTTTTCCCCAACAAATACTAGAACATGTTTTCGGCTACTTTGATTATCTTAAGCACTTTGAGATTCATATTGCCCTTCCACGTGCGTTCTTGGTTAGCGTTGGCCGCTGGCAAACAAATAAACCTTATTAGGATGGTATGGCATCTGGGGGCATCAACGGTAAACACCTTGCTCCTGGTATTTAGGGTCGTTGCCTCCTACTGTATTATCCCGTATATAGAACCCTCCGATAAGAGAGTCCCACGGGACTCATATGGGGGGGAGGGGGGGAGAGGGGGAGAGGGGGAGCGGGGGGGTATGCTTATTAAAGACCAATATGTGAGGAACCCCTTTCCCACACAGCTATTTGAAGACAACCCCCTCCCCCGCCATCCACCCTCTCCCCCCCCCACCCCCCTCCCTCCCTTGCCTAGAATTACCCTTTTGTGAGAAAATTTCGTCACTGAATTTAGCAGAAGATGGTACCTTATAGTGACAACACCACTACCGTGATTGAGCAAATGCTTAGAGGGCACATATGAACGCAATCGCAAGTCAAGATAAACTACCGCTACGTTAACTATGGTAACATGCTACTCATTCCTCTCACGTAGTGCTACAAATTGTCCTAACTGTAAAATGTTGTAGTCTCAGTTATGTGTGCTATAGGGGGTACAACTGTTAGGGTTAGGTTTATATACCCCAACCAACCTTAGTCAAACTAACACTTTCATTCTTGACATGGTATCACCTAGGTTAGGATCCTGTGGGATCCCGTTCCTCTCGTTCACGTCCGTAGTGCCCGAGCCTGTCCCGTACCCTAGTGCCCGTTACGCGCGTACGGTCCCCTAGCGCCTATTGCGCTGGTCTCTCTCGTGCCCTAGCGCCCGCTGCGCTTGCCGTCGCGTCCCCACTACTGTCCCGTCCCGTCCCGTCGCCCCTGCTCTCCCGTCCCATCCCGTCGCCCCTGCTGTCCCGTCCCGTCCCGTCGCCCCTGCTGTCCCGTCGCGTCGCCCCTGCTGTCCCGTCCCGTTCCGTCGCCCCTGCTGTCCCGTCCCGTCCCGTCGCCCCTGCTGTCCCGTCGCCCCTGCTGTCCCGTCGCGTCGCCCCTGCTGTCCCGTCCCGTCCCGTTGCCCCTGCTGTCCCGTCCGTCGCGCCCCTGCTGCGCCCTGCCCGTCCGTCGCGCCCCGTGCGCCCTGCCCGTCCGTCGCGCCCCGTGCGCCCTGCCCGTCCGTCGCGCCCCCGCTGCACCCTGCCCGTCCGTCGCGCCCCGTGCAACCTGCCTGTCCGCACCTGTCCCGCCCGTCCGTGCCAGTTGCGTCCTATCCCTTCGCGTCGCACTGTCTGTCACGCCCTACGCATGCCCTTTAGGCGTTTAGGGTTTCGGCAACAGCGGTTACCATCTCTTAGCTTCCGCTATGGCGGCCCCTAAAGGTCCTGCGTTTTGACACCAAGGTTAGGCCGCTTGAGTTCTCAGTCTGGCTCTTGCGTGCGCGACGCCTTTTAGAGAGTCAGGTTCAGATGAGTCTCTGTGGGCGCACGCTTCTGGCGACCTTCCTAGCCCGACGACCCTGCACCCTTAGCAGCAACCTCCGTTCGATGGCCTCTGCCTCTGGTGCTGTGCCCCCTCCACTGTTTCACGGGTGCACTGTCCCTCAGCTGCCCAAATTTACTGCCTCCTTCGCCACTGCCGCTACTGACGTGACCACAGCTGCTGCTACGACATCTTCGCGGTCTCAGGGTAGGAGTGGCAGGAGGGGCGGTCAAGGTGCGGGCGGAGGCGGCGGAGGCGATGGGGGTGACGTGGCGAGCGGCGGCGACGGGAGTGCAGGGGCTGGAGGAGCGCCTCGTGCAGCGGCCGGTGACTCCCCTGCTGCAGCTGGTGGAGGTGCCGCCCGGGTTCGTCAGCCACCTACTGGTCTGCCAGCTGCAGGGGGTGGAGCAGCGGCGTGGTACCTGACTCAGCGACAGCAGCAGCAGCAGCAGCCGCCCCTACCCTCGCAGCAGCCACAGCAGCAGCGGCAGCAGCAGGTTTCGGTGCAGGGGTCAAGACAGCGTCAGCTGCGGCGCGGTGTCGTCCACCCTCCTTGCACCTATCACGTTCTGACAGGTGCCCGTCGCGGCCAGCCTTGTGGTCGCAGCCACCCACCGGGTCAGTGTTTTGCTCAACTTACTGACACGGTTCGGTTGGCCTACGGCGTTGACGGCCCTGCCCCTGACTGGCTTTCCCTTGTTCAGACGTACGGCCTGGCTCTGTGGGGCATGTCGGAATCTCAGCTGGTTGATCTCTTAGGAAATCCTCATGCTATGTATGATGTTGTTGACTCTAGTGCTTCTGACTCTGTTTACTAGAGTGTTGTTAGCTTAGGTGCTAGTCTTGCTGAGGTGCCTGTTGCTAGTGTAGGTACTTGTGTAGACACTACTCCAGGAGCTGCTCCGGAGGACGCTTCGTTGTCTTTCACTCTGGACTCCGGAGCTTCGCATAGTTTCTTCCGCGACCGCACGACACTTACCCCGTTTCGTACGCCAGTCTCTGTAGCACTGGCTGATCCCACTTCGGGACCAGTCACTGCTCGCTACACTACTACGCTTCCATGTCCGGCTGTTTCCTCGGGTTTCCTAACCGGCTTCCACGTCCCCTCGTCTTCGAGGAACTTGGTGGGCATAAGGCCGCGCATGAGTCAGCACGTGGTTGTGTGGATTGAGCCTTCTAGCGAGACTGCGGTTTGTGTCGACGGGGACACGTACACGCCTCTCGCCACCTTTACCGCTGAGCCGGGCTCTGGTCTCTACACACTTCACATTGACCCCCAACAGCAGCAGCAGCAGCAGCGGCAGCGGCCCCGACCCCTGTCACTACCCCCCGTCAGGTTCCCGCGTCTCACCAGGTTGCCGCGTCTCACCAGGTAGCTATGTCGGGTCAAGTTCCCATGTCTGGTCCAGTTGCCGCGTCTTGCTCCTGCCGGTCGCTTGCTCACCCCACCGTTCTGTGGCACCACCGCATGGGGCACCCGTCTATTCCTCGCCTGCGCACTATGTCTCTCAGGCCTCCCACGTGTCTTGCCGTCGCTGCCGCCTTCGCTTGCACCACCTTGCGGTCCCTGCGTCGAGGGTTAGCTGCGCGCCACCCCTCACTCCTCCTCCCTTCGTCCGGCCACCGAGCCCTTTGAGACTCTCCACTTGGACGTCTGGGGCCCCGCCCCTCGCCCTGGCCCTGAGCGAGAGAGTTTCTTTCTGGTGGTCGTTGATGACTGCTCTCGCTACACCACAGTGTTTCCCCTGGCGAAGAAGTCTGAGGTGATTTCTACGCTGATCCGCTAGTTACTTACCACTGCGGACACTCGTGGTCGTCGTGTCAGCTGTCTTCACTCCGACCGCGGGGGTAAGTTTCGCTCCGGCATTCTCGCTGGATTTTGTCGCGAGCAGGGCATCCGTCCGTGTTGGACGCTTCCAGAGTCCCCACAGCAGAATGGGGTTGCTGAGCGCCGCATAGGCTTAGTCATGGAGATTGCACGCACCTCCATGATCCACGCCTGTGCGCCCCATTTTCTGTGGCTCTACGCGGTTCGGTACGCCGCTCACCAGCTGAACCTCTGGCCACATGTCTCTCGGCCAGAGGCTTTACCGACCAGTCTTTGGACCGGGTCCCTTGGTGCTGTGTCGCGTTTTCATGTCTAGGGCTGCTTGGCGCTTGTTCGCGACACCTCCGCGGACAAGCTCTCCCCTCGCGCCCTTCCCTGTGTCTTCCTTGGTTTCCCCGAGGACTCCTCTGACTTCACCTTTTACCACCCCCCCCTTTACCGGTTCTTTGACTCCCGTGACGTTCGTTTTGTCGAGTCAGTCCCCTACTACACCCGGTACCCCTGTCGAGGTCTCCCGGTTCCTCCTCCCCCTCTCTTCCTGACTCCCGCTCCCCCTCCTGCCCCTCCGATACAGCAACCCCCCCCCCCCCCCCCTGATCCAGCTCCGTCAGGTGTGTCACACGCTACCCCCCCCCCCCCCCCCGGTTGCCCCTCAGGTGCCGCCCCCTTCCCCACAGTCATCTTCACGGCCTACTGCAGATCCACCGGGAGCAGGTGCTCGTGTCGAGGACCTTGGGGGTGTCACCTCTGGAGGTGTTGGAGTTAGAGCTGAGACAGTGCCTGCACGAGGCCCTGATGCTGGGGGTGCTGGAGTTGGAGCTGAGCCCGTGTCTATAGGAGGTTCTAGCCTTCGGGGAGCTGGTGTTGGTCGAGCTGTCCCTGGGGATGCTACGACTGGGGGTGCGGATGCGCCCTCTACGGGACCTGGAGAGTCTGGGACTGGCCGCGTTACTGCTGGTGGTGCTGGCTCTGGGGGTGGTGCAACTGGTGCTTTGGAGAGCGGTCCTGGGGCAACCGCTGCCCCGGACATTACTCCTCCTCCCCACCCCTACCCGACCCGGCACCAGGCCCGTGTTCGCCGTGCTCGTGAGGAGCAGCTGGAGTTGGAGCGAGAGGGGAGAGAGTTGCAGCGGCAGCAGCTGGAGCTACAGCAGCTGGAGGAGCAGCAGCAGCAGCAGCAGCAGCAGGCGCAGCAGCCGCAGCTACAGCAGCAGTTGGAGCAACAGCAGCCGCAGCTGGAGGAACAACAGCCGCTGCAGCAGGAGCAGCAGCAGCAGCTGCCGCAGCAGCAGCAGCCGCCACCTCCGCCTCATGTCTCTGGCCTTGGCGCCCTCGGTCTCCCCTCTCCCTCTCCTCCCCCTTCTCCCTCTCCTCCTGACTCCGCCCCAGCTGTTTTCCCCCGTTCTCAGCGTCCGTTGTCCCCCGCTTTCTCATGCCTGGACTTCTCGCTCTCCTCGTGCTCGTCCCTCGTCCCCTGTTCCTGTCACTGACCTTCGCTGTCCTGTTCCGTCCTAGTCCGCCTCGTCGTCTCCGTCTGTGCTTCCTACTCCTCCTGAGTCACACCTCATTGCTTCCCTCTCTACTCCTGTCACTGACTACTATCACACGTACCGCCCTGTTCTCTCTCGTGTTCTCGCCTCCCTTGTTACAGACCCTCGTGCCTCTCTGTCCTCTGTCTCCTCCCTTACTGCCGCTGTCACTGAGTTCGCCACTACTCGTCGCCTTGATTACGCCACTTGTCTCGTGGCTGCTCCTCCTACCAGTCCTCTGGCCGTCGGGGGTGAGTCTGCCCTTGGCTGTGACGCCCTAGAGGTCATGCACTTTGAGCTGGAGTTCTTGGCAGCCGCTTCCCCTCATCTTTGTGCCATTCTGCTCGCTCCTGAGGGAGACCCCGACGCCCTTGACATACCTACTCCTCGCACTTACACTGAGACAGTGTCAGGGCCTTGGGCCTCTCAGTGGAGAGCTGCCATGGACTCAGAGATGGCCTTCTACAGATCCACAGGCACCTACGTCGACGAGGTTCCCCCCCCCTGGGACGAACGTAGTCGATGGCATGTGGATCTTCAGGGTGAAGCGGCCACCGGGAACTCCTCCGGTCTTCAAGGCGCGCTATGTGGCTAGAGGTTTCAGCCAGCGCGAGGGAGTTGACTTCTTTCAGACCTTCGCGCCTACCCCGAAGATGACCACTCTTCGGGTGTTACTGCACGTAGCAGCATAGAGAGACTACGAGCTACACTCTCTCGACTTCTCCACTGCCTTCCTTCAGGGTAGCCTATTCGAGGAGGTCAGGTTGCGTCGTCCCTCTGCCTTCACTGGCACTTTCCCTCCTGGGACCCAGTGGAGGCTGAGGCGACCGGTCTACGGTCTCCGTCAGGCTCCTCGTGAGTGGCACGACACCCTTCGTTCTACCCGGTCTCACCTCGGTTTCCAGCCGTCTTCTGCCGACCCGCCGCTGTTTGTTCGTCGTGGCTCCACACCGTTCTTTGTCTTGGTCGACGTCGACGACCTGGTTTTCGCCACTGCTGACAGGGTTGCTTTGGCTGACGTGAAGCGCGAACTGCAGGAGAGATACACGTGCACTGACCTTGGTGAGCTGCGCCACTACTTTGGCCTGCAGATCACCAGGGACAGAGCCGCTCACACCATTACACTCTCACAGTCACACATGGTGCAGCAGGTCCTTCAGCGGTTACAGCTTCAGCACTCCACAGAACAGTGCACTCCTCTTGCTGTTGACCACAAACTAACCGGACCCTTTCCTGACGAGCCGTTCGAGCCTAGTGGTCCTTACGCAGAGCTTGTGGGCTGCCTCGTGTACCGGATGACTTGTACTCGCCCGGACCTCGCCTTCCCTCTCAGCATCCTTGCTCGCTTTGTTGCGCCAGGAAGACACCGTCCAATTCACTGGACAGCTGCTGTGAGGGTGGCGAAGTACCTAGCGATGACATCAGGTGTGGGGCTGGTTCTTGGAGGGAGACAGGACGTTGTGCTTACTGGTCATTGTGACTCTTCTTATGCTGACGATGCCGAGACGCAGAGGTCTACTCAGGGATACTGTTTCAGCCTGGGCTCTGGAGCTGTTTTGTGGAGGTCCACACGTTCCTCCTCGGTCTCGACCTCTACTGCTGAGGCCGGGATCTACGCCGGAGCTATGGCTGGCGTTGGCTGACGTTCTTGCTCACTGACCTTGGTGAGCGGCCGAGCTCTGCGCCGACCTTGTTCACTGACAACAAGGCGACGATTCTCCTCTATCGAGAGCCGCGACAGGAGAGCGGAGTTAAGCACATTAACGTCAGGTACTTTCTTCCGCGAGAGTTGCAGAGGCATAGACAGGCTCGCTTCGACTTTGTTGAGTCCGAGGCCAACACTGCGGACATCTTCACCAAGGCCCTGCCGCCTTGTGACCACCAGAGGCGTTGTGTGCAGTTAGGTCTCGTTGACACAGGTTCTCGCCTTGCATAGTCTTGAGTTCTCTCCTTGCTTTGTTTGTACACTTTACATATACCTCTGTGAACTCTTGAATTAGCCTTGTGGCTCTTGCTTGTGCTCGGAGTGTGTGGTGACGTTATGATCCACCCTGAGCTTTGTTTCTTTGTGACTGGTCTTGCGACCGTACACTTTTGGTTTTGCTTGACACCCCTCACTTAGACTATGGGGGTGTGTCAAATGTTGTAGTCTCAGTGATGTGTGTTATAGGCGGTACAACTGTTAGGGTTAGGTTTATGTACCCCAACCAACCTTAGTCAAACCAACACTTTCATTCTTGACACTTACGACCCATTCCCCCACTCCTCGTAGGTAGTAGGGTTGTTGGGGTCATGGTTGGGCTCATTAGCCTCTGACTCTGTCTCAGCGCCGTCAACAGCAGCATCATTGTTGGGCTGGTTGGTTGCGTAGAGTGGGCTTAACCACTCTTCCACCTCTGCAGCCACATTCATGCCCTCCGCCACCTCAACCTCTGTGGCTTCACGCATGTGGGCGAGGAAGAGGTGGTCCTCGCGACCGTCGGGGCTATTGGTGATGCCACAATCTGAGACCGGGGGAAGCGATGGTGAGTGGTTGCATCACAATCACATAGTCAAACAATGGACCGGTGACGATCTGTACCTTTCGGCGTGAGGAAGTTGATTCCCTCCGCCACGAACCACTTGTACTGTGGCTGCAGCAACGGTGTGCATTTTCTAGGGATGATGGCAGGCGCCACGCTATTCCAGCGCAGTAACCCAAGCACAGCATCGGTGAGATGACCCCAGTAGCAGTCAATCACCCATAGCGAGCGGCTCCGGTTGATTCATGCCGGGGGGTACACAAATGGGAGAAGAACATGCTTCAGCCATCCTGCCTAAGGGTGGCGTCCATACACCCTCGGGGTTGTGCACGGACCATGATACTGCACACAAATACAACGACGTGGCGTTAGTCATACACACACGGGAAACACAACCAAGAAACAGACAAGAGACTTACCTTTTGGAATTCGCATGTGGGGAAATGTCTTGCGTTTGAATATAACCATCTGGCCAGGCTCGTGCCCGTGCCCGACACACCAAGCATCACGGTAAGTCGCACCTTCTTGTATCCTGCGCTGCGTAGGTACCATGTGTAGGTACTGCTGCCACAGGCACGGTGCCCGCTTGATGCCATGCAGCGACTTCTGGAGGAGGCAGACGGCGGGGTTGTCCTCCTCGAATGCGTGCGGCTTCTTGACGTAGATAATGGCATTGACGATCGCCTATAAGAAGGCATTTGAGACGTCGATTTGGGGTAGCGGGCGCTACTTCACAGCAGCGATGCAAATTCAAATTCGCACGGAGGTATGTCGTTCGACAGGTGCAAACGTGTGGTCGTAGTCAATGATCTGCATTTGTTTGAAGCCGCGCATGACCCACCGCGCCTTGTATTTGTTGATTGAGCCGTCGGCGAATGTTTCTATGAAAAAAAAAACAAAAACAAAAAAAAAAATGTTTTTTTGCTGAGAATCTCCCTCCCCTTCGCTGTTGATCATGGCACTAACTTCCATGTGCCGTGTTGGTTGAGTGTAGCTACTTCAGTAGCCATGGCTGCTCTCCAATTCTTAGCATAGGGTCCCTGCAGAGCCTGGCGAACTGTGGTTGGCTCGGTGGGGTGTTGGCTTCCGCGAACTGCGATGGCGAGACCGAGTATGCGTAACCCGGTGAGACCAGAATCAGCAGTCTTTGTCACTTCGAACACGTCGTCGTCAATGTGGTCGCCAGGGATGTCACGAATGCTATCGCTAGAGGTATCCAGATTCGGGTCTTCTTCCATAGGCGAGTGTATTTTAGAACTTTCGCAGTTGCGCTGAGCTTGTAGTGCTTCATTTGGTTCGATGTTGGTCAGGATGAATGTTGGGATGTTGGGCTCTTCTGTAACAGGGATGAAGGGTGCCTCGCCACCAATTTGATTTTTTTGCACTTGTTCTGCCACCTCAAGTTCGTCCTGATTGCTTGCGAAGCTGTGCCCCCCCTGGAAGATGTTGTCTGGAGCTTGCTGTGCAGTGCAGTGCTAGCAGAACAGTTGCAGCGTGAGCCATTCATAGAAGATGCAGTCATGTAAACGCGTGATTTGGTGGGTGGCAAAGTCGAGGATGGTCCATGCATGGTACTCTTATTCGATGCCGAGGTGGATGCCCCAGCTTGCCCGATCCTCATATTTTCCTGTGTGGGCAGTGTGGGGTCGGTACTGTACCATGCAGCCGAAAACCCTTAACATCCGTGTATCCAGATTTTCATCCGTCCACTCCTTGAATGGTGAGCTATTGTTGGGCAGGCTTTGAAGACAGGATGTTGGACAGTCGCAAAGCATCGGCCATTGCGTAGGGCCAGTAAATGGTTGGCTCGGCTGACTGCTTCATGAAGGCCCTCAGTTTTGTCGCGAGGCTCCCGTTGGTCCCTTTAACCAATCACTGCTGCTTGTAGGCGTTGGTCCTCTTGATCCCCTTCTCGGCGCAAAACTCCCTCAACCCCTCGCTGACATACTATGTTGCTCCATCTGTTTGGAAGGCTTTCAGCTTCTTCCCTTAATATTGTGTTTGTGTCATTTTCAGCCATAGGTAGAAGCAGTGGAAGGCGGGTTCGCGGCTAGAGACGTTTGCGGCTCAGACGAACCCCGTAGCTGCATCGATGAAGGTAATAGTGTAGTGCTCCCCTTTGAGTACGCGAGCGGTGAGGCACAAGAAATTGCTGTAGACCTTGTCCGGGGGCTCGAATCGTTCTCCGCTGGGGTTTTTTCTGGAAAAAAAAAATTGTGCGCCAAGGCCGCTTCCGGGCAGATAGTGCAGGTAGGTACGTCTGTTATTTTCCATCTGGCAGCAGCAACGCGTCTTCCGCAAACACGTTGGCATTTACTGAATTGTTAAGTGCCTCGATGGATGTGTGTCCCAGCCGTTGGTGCCAGATGTCTACTTCAGCACGATTTCCGATTCTGCGAGCGTACAATCGCTTTTCCCGAGCTAATATGTCTGTAGCCATTGGACTTGTGTGGATGCTCATCTGGCGCAAGCACTTGAACGACTGCGACGTGAAGAGTTTCGAGCCTCGTCCCTTGAAACACACCTTCAAAGTCACAAATGGTTCTTGTATTGATCGTCATGGGGAGCAGTTGTGGGCCTTAATAAGGAGTTGGAGCTTCATCAGAGCCGCGATTTTCGTCGGATTGAGCAACGCCTTCTTCTGTGACGTCATTGATTGGTGCTCCCCTTGTCTCGAAGTGATAGTAGCTTCTCCCGTCGGTTGTGACCTGGATGAGGTGAGGTCTAAACTCGAGCAGGTTCTTCTTCAGGAGCAGGTAGTTCTGCTGCGTGCTCTGTGACGTTGACAATCATGTCTTCTCGCGCCACTTCAGTAACCTCCGGTTCTTGTTTGTCGGTGTTTGCTGGATGGCGAGTGGTGCCGGTCCAGCCTTCTCCGGTATCAGCGGCTCACCTAGGCGGAGGTCCCTAGCCAGTTCTGCTTGTTGACCATTCGACGGCTGCCGTGTCCCAGCCGGTAGCCACCTCCCAACCCATAGATTGTTCAACTCTTGGCCAACAGGCTCCTTGTCCCCAGCCGCCTTGACTTGTGACTCCTTCAATCGCCTTCAATTGCCGTCGTTTTCACTTCATCAGCTGGGCAGCGGAGAGAAGATTGAAGCGAAGACTCAGGACTACGAGTACGTCGCTTTTATGGATGGAGAAGTTCATGTCCTTGGACTCGAGCTGATTTTTTCCGCATCTTTGCGGCCAAATCGACTGATTATTTACGGCCGTAAGTTCCACGTCGCTGATGAGTTCGTCGCTGTTGAGGACGAACCCGATTGGAGGCGACCATGTGTTGGCCGCCGCAGCTGTCCAGGTACCACTTGTTGACATCGTATCTTTCTTTTGCGGCGTTCGCGATGAGTGGTGTGATGTGGTGCTCCATGTCTAAGTATTTCTCATAGTCACATCCCTCGTCGTCCAATGCGATGCGTGCAGGTGGTGACTCGGCAATCCAGTGGGGCGCTTCCCGGTCAAAGGGGATTCGTTCCACTGTCAGCTCGTCGAAAGTCGGATCGTTGTCTTCTTCTGCTTCGACAGATCCAACTTCTTCGGCAGGTGGGTCCCGGAACATATCTTCGTAGCTGCGGAAGTAGCGGTAGTGATGGCTGATTTGCAGTGGTCCATGATGCACCATGCAATTTAACACCTTGCTTTTGCCTTTGTTACTGTCGACACAAATACGCACAGGAGCTTGTGAAGTGCTCGCGACGACAGGTGGTGATATGGTTTGGTTGCGTGTCGGTGGTCCGGCGGCTTGCTGGTAAGGTGTTGTTCCTGATGGTCCTTGCACATGATTGTTGTTGTTGAAGGCTTTTGCTTCCTTGCGCTTGTAGTAGTGCTCCATGGTATGACCCATCTTCTTGCAGTACTTGCAAAATAGCTTTTTTTTTATCCGGTGCGGAATCTGTGCTTTCCACGTAGAATGCAATCTTGTCTTCCTTGTTGCCTCTTTTGTTGTACAGGTCGATCTCCTGCTATTCAGCAAGGAGCGTAGTGCAGAGCAAGGTTTCGGATAGTGCGCCTTGAGCGCAAAGGAGTGACTTGCACTGACGCCACTCTGGACCCAGCCCAGCAAGGATGATGGTCAGAAACATATCGTCAGGGAAGTGTCCACCGTTTTCTTGAACTGGTCCCTCAAATTTCTGCAGCAGTTAATGTATGCTCCTGCTTTCTCACCAGGAAACATTCTAACGTTGTTGAGATGGCTTAGTAGACGACAAAGTGTCACTGAGTCCGTTGCCATGTACATTGTGCGCATGTATTCCCAAGATTGCTGTGCAGGCGCCCACTGGTTTTTTAAGGAGCGGATACCGAGCTGCTCTGTGGGTGACAAGTTGCGAATTAGGACAAGATAGGCGAGCAGTGGTTCGTTAAAATATTGCGCCTTCTCCTGAGGTCAGGCGTCGTTGGGGAAGGGTAATGTAACGTTTTAGTACATCCATATTTGTGCGCTTTGAGTCACGAGCTCTAAATTCAAAGTTCCAGCTGTAGAAGTCCTTCCCGTCGAATTGCGTGCTTGTCTTGAGTTTCGAGGTTGGTAAAAACTTGCTCTAGATTGATGTCATTGCCTCGAAATACGCTTGTTCTGTTTGAGCAGGTACCTGTCCTTGACGATTGTCGAAGGTAAACGAGCGCTCGGAGTAAGGTCCTTGAGGATCGGGAGGTCTTCCGGCGTAGATTGAGCTGTCGCTCATCGGCTGATGATGGCTCTCTAGGGCGGGTGATGAGTTGCTCAATGAGAGCAGGATCAACGGATGTCCCTCCTGAGGTGACATTCGAGGATTGTTGAACTGCATTATCTCCTGTTTCCCAGTAGTTAGCGCCTAGCATGTTGAATGATTCTATCGCCAGATATACAGAGTAGAGTTTGGTTTGGAAAACTTGTTTTTACCAGAGCTTATCATCCAAACTAGCTCTCATACCATTTAAAAATAAGCAAGGATCTTGAATATGATGAAGTATGCTAGAGTAGGTAGCGAAAGTCTTGTGTAAGGGAACCTTGATCATAGTGAATATAAATAACAAGATTGATTATTATAAAACATTATCGCAATATATATTTTACATGTATTTATACCTATAGCTTTAGATTTAGTGTAGTTATACAAACCCTTTTGGTGGTGCACCTCTTGTTTGTGTTTCTCGATTATATCTTGCATGCTTTGCTTTTAGTGAAGACACTTGTTTGGTCAATTCCCTCAACCCTTGCTCTCGCCACCCTCGTCACCCGCTTGGCCTAGGCTTCTAAGCCTAGGCCCCTTTAAACCCAGTTCCTAGCTTATATCCATCTCATGACGCAAATATAAAGATCTTAGCTAGCCATGTGCTATGAGGGGTACATTTGCTATAATAGAAGTTACTATTGCAATCCCCGCGGTTACATCGTCACAGCTTGTAACCTCTCGAGACGGTTGCGACGGTTGAAGCAGGTCACAACCTCGTGGTCCAGGTCGGTCAACAGTCACGACTGTTGACCAGCGTGCTCTATATGAGCTAACGCAGGAGTAGTACATGTGTTGCTTTGCTTGTGGAAGGTGCGATATTGTTACACCTTCTAAAATGTTGAAATATCTTTCGATTTACTCCAGCAGACGGGCCACCGACTTTATGTCAAACTGCAAATATGCATGCTTGGCTATAGTGGGGCACATACTATGGGGTACAACACTTTAGGGTTTCCTACTTGTATCCCAACCTTGCTAGTCAATCACCATTCCGATGTTCTTACACTTTAACATGGTATCATCGAGTAGGTTCGTTCCACCTGCCCTACTTCCCTACGCGCTACTGCCTTAGCGCGCATCACTGCCCTCCTGCGCGAACTACTGCCCGTTGGCCTACCACGCCCCGCACATTGCCACTGCTGCCCACTGCTCTGTGCGCACTGCCGCAATGCCCCATGCTGCCCCGCGCGAACTGCTCCGCACTGCCCCGCGTGCGCTGCCCCGCACTGCCTCACGTTGCCCCGTGATGTCCCTCGCGCATTGTCCTGCCCTGCCCTGCCGCCGCACGCCGTGTTGCCCTGATGCGCGCGCTGCCCTTCCCTGTCGTCACGCGCTGCCCTGCCACCGCGCGCCACCCTGCTCGCCGCGCGCTGCCCTTCCCTGCTCGCTGCGCGTGCCCAGCCCTGGCCTGACGCGCGTGCTGCTCTGCCCTGCCGTCGCGCGTTGCCCTGCTCGCCGCGCGCTGCCCTGCCCTGCTGCCGCGCACCACGCTGCTCTGCCCTGCCGTTGTGCGCTGCCCTGATGCCGCGAGCTATTCTGCTCGTGACGCGCTGCCCTGCCGGGCCATCGCACGCTGCCCTGCCCGGCCATCGCACGCTGCCCTGCCGCCGCACGCTGCCCTGCCCCGCCGCCGCGCGTGCCCTGCCCTTCCCTAAAGCCAAGCGCCGCGCTGCCTTGTCGCCTTGCCACAGTGATCTGCAGCACGCGCTGCCCTACCCTGCTGCCGCGAACTGCCCTGCCCGCGCCGCCGCCCGCGCTGCAGCCCACGCACCGCTAGCTGCCGCCAGCTACGCGCTGCTGGCCCGCTGCTGCCCGTGCGCCGCCCCGCGCTGCCACTCGCTGCCGGCCCGCTGCAGCCGGCTGGCCGCCCACTGGAGCGCCGCTGCCCGCTATTGCACCGCCCTACCACCGTCGCGCCACGCCTTACTACCTACTGCTGAGCCGAGCCATGTTGCCGCTCACCTACTACCGTGTTGTACCCCGAGACACCGTCTGTGCCTAGATCTGCAGCTCGCTCCTAGTGCTGCTGCCTTACCTAGTTTCTGCCATGGCGACTATCACTGTCCTAGTGTTTCACGCAAAGGGGCGCCCTATCAAGTTCGAGTGTCGGGTAGACGACCTGCACCTGTACCTCCAAAGTGTCACTCAGGACGATGTCTCCCTGTTCGAGCACGCGCCGGGGTCCCTTCAGTCCCGCAAGACTCCTGCTGAGCCTGCTGCTAACACTGGGGAGGAGGTGCAGAAGTAGTACCGCGCTGACCGCATTGCCTACACGTAGTGGACGGCGCACGACGCCACTGCCACACTTGCAGTCCGTGCTCACGTCTCGCTCGACCAGCGAGCCCACTTTCACCAGGTGACGTCAGCCCACGTCCGTGCATTGCCGTCTCTCTTCCTTTAGCTGTCAGCCTTCGCCGTTGTAGCTGACAGGGTTGGGAGTGGTAGTCATGGTGGAGCTGGCGGGGGTGGTGTGGGTGGAGAAGCCGGTGGAGGAGGCGGTTCTGGGGGTGGGCAGCAGCAGGTCGATACCGCGAGTGTCGATGCTTGTGAGTCTGCTAGCACAGATGCAATTCCTGTGGAGGCATTGTTCTTGTTCACGCTGGACTCTGGCGCGACTCGGTGCTTCTTCCGCAACTAAACCACTGTCACACCACTCTCGACACCTGTCCCTGTCACTCTGGCCGACCCCACCTCTGGTCCGGTCGTTATACGCAGCTCCTATGTTCTCCCGTGTTCGGCAGTCCCCTCTGGCTCCCTCACAGGTCTCCACCTCCCCTCGTTCGCTACGAACTTGGTGAGTACCGCTTACCTCCAGGATCAGTTGGTCACCACCATGACCCCTGGGGGCCAGCACGTGGTGATCTGTATGGACACAGAGACTAGAGACCACCTTGCCATGTTCACACAATGGACTGGGTCTGGTCTGTACACACTCCACATTGAGTCTGCACATGTAGCTACGTCAGGTCGGGTAGCGTTGTCTTGCTCGTGTCGGTTCACGCACCGGTCCCTCCTCTGGCACCACCGTCTTGGTCACCCCTCCCTTCCCTTCCTCCGAAGCATGCACTCGCCTCGCCCAGTTTCTGGCCTCCCGTAGTCGCTACCCCCCGCTCCCGCCGTCGCTTGCGCCGCCGTGCACTCCCTGCGTCGGGGGGCAGCAGCGCGTCGCTCCTCGCTCCTCCTCATTTCCTTCGACCACTACTCTTTTGCAGACGTTGCACATGGATGTGTGGGTCCCCGCCCCTATCCATAGACCGCGCCGGGAGCGCTACTTTTTGCTTGTTGTCGACGACTTCACACGCTACACCACGGTGTTCCCTTGCTGCACAAGGGCGACGTCCGTGGTGTGTTGACCCCTTGGATCCGTGTTGTTCGTCTTCAGCAGAGAGCTCGTTTCAAGCAGGACCTTCCGGAGCTTCGTCTACACTCTGATCGTGGAGGTGAGTTTTCCTCCGGTCTCCTTGAGGACTTTTGTTGTTATGAGGGCATGACCCACTCGTTCACGCTTCCGACCTCTCCCCAAGAGAATGGGATCGCTGAGCGCCGCATCGGCCTACTCATAGGGTTGCTCGCACCTCCAATATCCATGTGGTTGCTCCCCATTTTCTATGGGCGTTTGCATTCCGATACGTCGCACATCAGCTCAACCTCTGGCCGCGTGTTTCACAGCCAGGTCTCGCCTATCTGGACGGGGGAGGTGGGCGATGCGTAGTCGTTTCGCTTTCCCTTGTCCGCGACCCTACCGCTGATAAGCTCTCTCCATGCTCTGTTCGCTGCGTCTTCCCTGGCTTTCCCAACGACGCCCCTGACTGGAAGTTTTACCACCCAGCCACGCGTCGTGTCCTGTCCTCCTGAAAAGTCACCTTTGATGAGTCGGTTAGCTACTACCGTCTCTTTCCTCACCGCAGCTGCCTCGTCTCTCCCCCCCCCCCCCCCCCCCCCCCGCCTCTCTTCCTGGTACCCAGTCCTCCCCATGTAGACCCCCTCTTCCGCCCCCATCCTGCTCCCTCAGGTGTGTCGCGCGTCACCACAATCCCCTCGGTTGTGCCTTTGGAGCTCTCCTCAGACTCCTCTGGCCCGGCTGAGGGGGATGACCTTGCTGCTGATGACACTGCGGCCTCTCGCCACTCGCCGTGCTTGGAGACACCTCTGGATTTTCTGCCCCAGACTTCTTTGCCTCCTCTGCAGCCTGTTGCTGTGGTCTCCGAGGGCCCTGGTGCTGATGGGGGTGGTGACGCTGGGGGTGCTGGTTCTGGGGTTGCTGACTCTGGGGGTGCTGAGGGTCCTCGTGTTGGTGGGGTCGAGATTGCTACTGCTAGAGGGTCTGGGGGTGCATTGCAGCCACTGTCGCGGCAGCTGCTGTTCTGGGAGCAGCACCCGTCGTCTTTGCCACTTCCTGGCATTGCTGCTTGAGGTTCTGGGGGTGCGTTGCAGCCACTGCCGTGGCGGCCGTTGTTCCGAGAGAAGCAGCCGTCGTCGTTGCCACTTCCGGGCGCTGCTGCTAGAGGTTCTGGGGGTGTGTTGGAGCCAATGCCGCGGCGGCCGTTGTTATTGGAGCAGCACCCGTCGTCGCTGCCACCTCCTGGTGCTGGCGGCAAAATTGTTGGAGCTGGAGGTCCTGGAGCTAGAGGTGGTCTCTCTGACGGTCCTGCCGCTAAGGGTGCTGGCGATACAGGTGCTGGCGCTGGAGGTGCTGGTGCTGGAGGCACTGACAGTGGAGCCGGAGGTGCTGAGTCTGAGAGTGTTGGTCGTACTTTCGCTGGAGGTGTTCCTGGGATTGGCGGTCCTAGCGTTCGTGCTTGAGGAGTTGGGTCTAGGGGTGCGTCGCAGCCTCTGACACGGCGGCCGTTCTTCTGGGAGCAGCAACCGTCGTCGCTACCACTACCTGGTTCGGCGCTTTACGACCTCCTCAGTCTTCCACCTGGCTTTACTGAGCCGACGGCCGCTAGTACCAATCCTCTTCTGTTGTTTCCACCGCCTGACCTGTCTCAGGCACTGTTGACGCCTGACTCCCCTCTGCTCGCTCCTGCTCGTTACACCCCACAGACCGACTCCCTAACCAAGCCTCGGGAGCCTGCGTCTTGTGCTACTTCACCTGTTGCCTATCATGTTGCTCGTGTTCGTCGTGATCGCCATGTTCGCCCTAATCATATTCCCAGTACGCACACGATGGCACTTCGTCCTTCATCTATTTCGCAGCCTGTTGTCCTGCCGTTACCTCCCCCGTCTTCTCTTCCTGACGTTCCTGACCCTATGTCTGACCTTGCTCGTGCTGCTAGCTCGACTGACACTCGTCGTCTTGCCACGCTTGTGACTGGCCCTACTTTTTTTTGTGCTGCTGCTTCTACCTTGGTCGCTGAGCTCGCTGCTGCTACTTGCCACCTTGACTACCTTGCGAGTCTAGTTTCTGACCCTGCCTGGCCTATGTCTGTTGGGGGCGAGCTTGCCCTTGGCTGTGACGTCCTTGAGGATAGGCAGTTCGAGCTGGAGTACCTTGCGGCTGCTTCACCCCATCTCTCTGCCATGCTACTTACCCCAAACCCAATCCCTCGCTCTTAAGGAGAGGCGATTACGGGTCCTTACTACTCTTAGTGGCAGACAGCTATGGACGCAGAGATTGCTTCCTGGAAGTCCACTGGCACCTACGTCGACGCCGTCCCACCACCTGGGGCGAACGTCGGCAGTGGCATGTGGATCTACCGAGTGAAGCGTCCGCCGGGCTCACAGCCTGACTTCAGCGCGTTACGCTCCACGTGGTTTCAGTCAGTGTGAGGGGGTCGACTTTTTCCATACCTTCTCCCCCACCCCGAAGATGACCATTCTTCGGGTGTTACTGCACGGTGCAGCACAGCATGACTGCGAGTTGCACTCGCTTGACTTCTCGACAGCTTTCTTGCAGGGCAGTTCTCACGAGGAGAGCTGGCTAAGCCGCCCTCCTGACTTCACTGGGTCGTTTCCTGAGGGTACCCAGTGGGAGTCTCCGGCGGCCAGTCTACGATCTCCATCAGGTCCCCGCGAGTGGCACGACACACTGAGGACGACACTTACGGCTTTTGGTTTCCCTCATTCGACTGTTGACACGTCTCTGTTTCTGCGCACAGACTCTACCTTACCGCAGTTCTACATCCGAGTGTACGTAGACGACCTTTGCAACTGCTGACAATGAGGCACTGGACTTCGTGAAGGCCGAGCTGTCGAAGAGACACATCTGCACTGATCTGAGTGAACTGCGGAGCTATCTTGGCTTGTAGATCACCCAGAACAGAGGAGCGCGCACCATCACTCTGACTCAATCCAACATGGTCCAACAGGTCCTTTTGCGCTTCGGCTTTCAGTTCTCCACGACACAGCCCACTCCTCTGCCTACGGGCCAGACGCTCTCAGCTCCACCTTCGGACGAGTCCGTAGAGCCTATTGGTCAGTATCCTGATCTTGTTGGTTGCCTCATGTACCTGATGACGTGCACTCGGCCTGACCTCTCAGCATCCTGGCGCGCCCGGGAGACATCGCCCTGGGCACTGGTGGGCTGCTAGGAAGGTGCTGCGTTACTTGGCCAGTACATCAGGCTTGGGGCTTGTGCTTGGGGAATGGGGTTTAGTTGTGCTCACAGGGCACTCAGACGCTTCGTAGGCCGAAGACCAGGCGACTTTCCAGTCTTCACAGGGCTACACTTTCAGCCTCGGCCTTGGCTCAGTCTCGTGGAGGTCCACTCGCTCTTCTCCTGTACTCAGCTCCAGCTGTGAGGCCGAGATCTACGTTGGGGCTATGGCAGCGCAGGATTTACACTGGTTGACCTACTTGCTTACTGACTTGGGAGAGCAGCCTCATTCTGCACCGGTTCTGTACGCTGACAACAAGACCATAATCGCCTTATGTCAGGAGCAAAGATTCGAGAGCAGAATGAAGCAGCAGTGTGGTGGTCAGCTTCGTTTTTCATATGTGGCCTCCCAGGCCAACACTGCTGATATCTTCACCAATGCCCTTGGGTCTGGTGATCATTAGCGTTTCTGCACTACTATTAGCATGGTACCTACTCTGCCTCACTTGCTCTAATCTTGTTCTAGTCTTGCTGTACTCTGCTATATATATGTATACCTGCATGTCTACACATGTTATGTTCTGGTTATTATACATCTTTTGTTGTTATAACACTTAGTGTGAACTGGCCTTGTGACCGCTTGCATGTGCTGAGACTGTGTGGTGTTCTTGAGATCCACCCTGAGCTTTGCTTTGCTTCTTTTCTTGAATGGTATTGTGACCGTTTGTTTCCCCACTTAGCTTATAGTGGGCCACATGGGGTACAACACTTTAAGGTTTCCTACTTGTATCCCAACCTTGCTTTGGTAGTCAATCACCATTTCGCTGTTCTTACAATTTACCAGTTTACGCATGTTACGTCGTGGACCCATTAGACTCTTATTATGCCTGGTGAGAAGGCTGGTTCACCATTGAAGATCACGTTTTAACATAGTGAGACACTTCTAAGCAGCAGGTGTATAGGGGTTTTGGGCTTTCACCGGAGTGAACACCTAAACGTGGCTTACTTGCCTCGGACGCACGCCGTCTTGGCGGCGGTTTTGCTTTTTGACTCGCACTTCGCTTTGGGCTTTTTGTTTGAGGCAAGGGTGGCTCCTCCAACTTTGCAGCATCGCTCCTTGGAAGCCTCAGCTAAGCGCTTGCTGACGCGTGTGGCTCGGAAACCGTTTTGGTTGAGGCACCGAAAGTCGCTCAGCAAATTTTAGCCGTCGATGAAACTCATGTTTTCAGTACATCAACGATTTGTGGACCCCGATTGTTACAATGATCGCAGCGTCATCTTATTGCCACGCTGGCCACTGGAATCGTCCCAGGATTGGGTTCACGGTTGATTCCGGCGGCTTTCGATTTCTGCGCGAGGCGGGAAATGTTGGAGGCGGAGCGGCGGATGAGGGAGGCGAGATTCGAGAGATTCCCTGTGCTGGCTGGATCAACTGTTTTCCAATTCCTGCCAGCTCCGCCGATGCGGATCCAAGACGTTGCGGCTGAGGTTGCTCCGTGCTGCCAGCGCCACCCACCCGCTCTCACCAACCACCACCACCACCCTCGTCCTCCCCTTCATGGGCTTGCAGCACCAACGGCCAGACCAAAAGAGAGTCACATCACATCACATCACACACCCCTTCAGCTGCACCAGGTGCAACAACGGCAACAGTTGAAGCACTGGCTCTTGTCATTTTCCACCCCATCCTCGCTTCGCTCATAGCCTCTATTGCCTGTCTTTCAACAATACGTCAGTATTGTCAAATCCACACAGCCCGGTTCATGCGATTCGGTGTCTTCTGGAAGATGGAAGTGATGTGACACTAAATTATTCAGCCAATCAGAGCTCGCTTCTGCTCTTGCGTGTATATCCTGTAGGGACTTGTAACGTTCTTCCAGCTCCCCATCGCAGTCAGCGCATCATCGTCCGCCCACAGCCGCCATGATCGTCACGAAGCCGGTGGACGTGCCGGGCCCAGCGCGGCGGCAGGCTGGCGTCGCGCGCGGGGCTGCCGTGAGCTACGCGTCGGCGCTGCTGCACCGCTCGTCCTGCCAAACCGGAGCTGCTGCCGCGCCCCAGGCCGCCGACCCGCACCCACCTTCACATCTCGACGCGCTTAGGCCGCAGCCACAGAAGAAGCCCGAGCAGCCAATGCCGCCGCAGCAGCAGCGGCCGCAGGCGGTACTGCAGTGGCCCTCGCTGGGCCGACAGTCGCAGGAGCCGTCGCAAGCCCAGTCAGCAGCGCAGGGGGCAGTACAGGCTGTGCGACAGGCAGAGTCGCAGGAAAGGTCGCAGGCAGTAGGCCCGCAGCCAGTTAAGAAGCAGCAAGTAAAGGCGTGGGGGCGCAACGCTCCCAGACCGGAAGCGCAGGAGAAAGCGTTGGAACCGCAGCCGCAGCCGCAGCCGCAGCCGCATCAGCAGAAACAGCAACAGCCGTCGCAGCGACAGTCGCAGCAGTCTCAACCAAAGCCTAAACCCAAGGCACAGCCATCGCAGCGAGGCGTCGAGCAGGCGAGCGACCACGAGTTCGACTTCGACGACGTCTTCGGCCCGTCGCCCGCATCTTCCGGGCGGCTGTCGTCTTCCAGCAGCCTCGACTCGTCGCACGACGCGTCGTCCGGTCGCCTGGCGACGGCGAGCGGTCGCAATCTTCGCACGGTGGCGGAGATGGACGAGGATGACCTGGCGAGCTGGATGGCCGACGAGCAGCTCGCGGATCGCGCGGCGGGCATGGCGGGCGAGGAGCCGCCGGAGGTGATCACGCACCGCTCGCACTCGCTCGTGGGACCCGCGCCCATCACGCCGCGGCAGAGCGTCGCGCGATCCAGCAGCCGCCGCTCGTCGCTGGACGAACCGGACAGTGCGCGACCGTCGCTGATGGGAACGTCGCCGTGCGTGCGATCGATGGAGTCGCCGAGGAAGGCCGTCGCACGTGCGATGTTGGATGCTGGGATGGCGGCCGATGGGAGAGAGGGGGCAGCCGCAGCAGCGGCCGAGGCAGGAGCAGGATCGGAGGGCGGTAGGGACAGTGATGCGAGGGGCGCGATGGAGGCGAGGGAGGAGGGGGGTGCGGCGGAGAAGGACAAGGTGGGGCCGGAAGACTTCGAGCTGCTGCGAGTGGTGGGGCAGGGCGCCTTCGGCAAGGTCTTCCAGGTGCGGCGAGGCAAGGTCTTCCAGGTGCGGCGAGGCAAAGTCTTCCACGTGCGGCGAGGCAAAGTCTTCCACGTGCGGCGAGGCAAAGTCTTCCACGTGCGGCGAGGCAAAGTCTTCCACGTGCGGCGAGGCAAAGTCTTCCACGTGCGGCGAGGCAAAGTCTTCCACGTGCCGTCACGCGCGATTGCGCTCTTGAGGCAACTGTCTTCCCCCCCGTGGTCCCCGCTCCTACCCTCGTCCTCCACCTACGTCCTTTTCCCCGATGTAGTTTGGCACGCCGCAAGGCGGCGCTCGCGTCGCGTTCCTCGCACAACCCTTGAGAACCCTCCCGTAAACCCTTGCCCCACCAACCCTTGCCCGACGGACGCGTGCAGGTGCAGCACCGGTGGACGGGCGAGATATTCGCGATGAAGGTGATGAAGAAGCAGCGCATCCTGGAGCGCAACCAGCGCGACTACATGCAGGCGGAGCGCGAGATCCTCACCAAGGTCGTGCACCCCTTCGTCGTGCAGCTGCAGTACTCCTTCCAGGTATGCCCCGCCTCGCCCTCCCCTCTCCCCCCAGGTTCGCCCTCCCCCTTCCGGGTACGCCTCTCCCTCCCCTCACATGCCGTCCGTGGTGCGCACACCCCCGCCTCCGTCGCCGCCTCCTTGCCACGGCATGTCCGTCCCTCTCTTATCTCGCTCGCCACACCCCTCTACCCCAACCCCTCATAACTTGCTGTGTGAGCCGGCCAGGCGTTGCCGGTGTGCGTGCCTTCATCCCCCCCCCCATCTTCCGCGCCCTCTGCCCCACTGCGTCCCCCTCAACCACCCGTGGGCAGACGAGCGCAAAGCTGTATCTGATCCTCGACTTCATCAACGGCGGTCACCTCTTCTTCCAGCTCTACCGCCACGGCACCTTCAGGTACCGCCACGTCACCTTCAGGTACCGCCACATCACCTTCAGGTACCGCCACGGCACCTTCAGGTACCGCCAATAAGTTAGCCTTTTACTGGCTGCTTGAACGTGCCGTCAGAATTACAGCCTTACCAAGCCCCACATGCATCCCCTCCACTTCCCAGCTCCCCCTTATCACTCCCCTTTCCCACGCGTCCCTGGACCCCTCCCCCTTTCTCTCCCCCCCCCCCCCCCCCCCCCCACGTGCCATGCGAGGCAGTGAGGACTTGGCGCGCATCTACACGGCGGAGCTGGTGCTGGCCGTGGGGCACCTGCACTCGCGCGGCATCATGCACCGCGACCTCAAGCCCGAAAACATCCTGCTCGACTCCGACGGCCATGTCAGTACTGTCGCTCGCTGCAAGCACGTTGATGAGCCATGCAAGCACGTTGATGAGCCATGCAAGCACGTTGATGAGCCATGCAAGCGCAGGGAGGGGGCGCGGGCATGGGAAAGTGCCCCCTGTGTCGTCCCCTTTAGTTTTCTGCTTGGCTCCCAAGCACCTCACAAGGCATGCCGGCGCACCACCTATGTGATTCGCCTGTACGCCAACCACAACTTACCTCGCCCCTCCTTGCTCCTCTCGCTCTCCTTGTTGATCTTGCCATTCTTCTTATCCCACCCCTTGCCTGCCGCACCCCCCCTCTCCCCCTCCTCCCCCACTTGTCCCTCCGCTGGTTGGGACGGGCAGATTAAGCTGACGGACTTTGGGCTGGCGAAGGAGGTGACGGAGAGCGATGCGCGGAGCAACTCGCTGTGCGGCACGATGGAGTACATGGCGCCCGAGATCATCCAGGCGCACGGCCATGGCTTCCCCGCCGACTGGTGGAGCATTGGCGTGCTGCTCTTCGAAATGCTCACCGGGCAGGTGAGATGCTGGTGGGATGGTGTGTATGATTGGTCGTGCATGGCCATGCCGCATGGTACATGTCATGGCATAGCATACCCCTTCGCCGCTCCCACTTTCTCCTTCCCACCACTGGTTCTCTGCAGGCCACTCACTGCCCTCCCTCGTCCTCTCTCCAATCCGCCTTGCCACACTCCAGCACTCTCATTGCCTTTCCCATCCTCTCCCCATGCGCCCGCCCCTACAATCTCCTACCCTGAGTATTCAATCTCTCCTATGCATTGGCCCTCTCGCCCCGTGCACCCCTCAGCCACCGTTTTCAGGCGGCAACAGGCAGAAGCTGCAGCAGCGCATCGTGAAGGAGAAGGTGAAGCTGCCGCAGTACCTCACCAGCGAAGCTCACTCGCTGCTCCGCGGGGTGAGTAGAGGCCTTGCTCCATTGCTCTGAAATGCGAGGAGGGGTGGGACGAGGGGTTTCGAATGAGAGGAGGTTGGGATGAAAGGGTTACTGCTAAAAGGGAGGGATGGAGAGGGCAGGTGGGAAGAAGTTAGGGGTGCGAGGTGGTAGGCTAGATAGCAAGGCTCCTCGCACTTTGCCTCTAAGTTGGAATAAACGCGTTTAGCGTTTTGTACGCTCTCGTATATACGCAAGAGTATATACGCTAGACACTGGCCATGAGGGGTCTGGTACGCACAAGAATACGCTTGCTTGGGCAGGGAAAACTTTTTCCCGGGCAGAATTTTTGGGGTAAGAGGTGGGGATGGGGGGGTGATGTAACCCCCATCCCCTTTTTATTGATATGAAAGTTACAGAAAAAAAAACCGTAAAACTAATTTACCACTACATCTTCCTCCACCACATTCATGCTACCACCCCTCCCCCTACTCTACATGTCCATCCTTAATCCCCCGCCTGAAAATTCAAAATTCGAGTTCAGTTCGCGACATCTGCGACTCGAAATAGAGATCGCCACGCCGCGAGCTTCAGACTGTTTTTTTTTTCGGTCTGCCCGAAATTCAACTCGGCGAATTTTCAAATTATACGCAGCGTACGAATTCGTTAAGAGTATAAACGCAAAACGCAAAAGCAAAGTAGCGTATATTCCAACTTTAGCTTTGCCTCGCTTTTTACTGTACAAACACTCTGTCGTGCGCTCTGTGTGATGTCAGGAAGTACCCCCCTCGACCCATCTCAACTCCCTCCCTCACCCCACTCTCCCTGCCCCTGCAGCTGCTGCAGAAGGACCCGGCGAAGCGGCTGGGCAGCGGGCCGCGGGGGGTGGAGGAGATCCGCGGGCACAAGTGGTTCCGCGGGGTGCACTGGGGGCGCCTGGAGGCGCGCGAGGTGGTGCCGCTGTTCCGCCCCACGGTGACGGGCGGCAAGCGCTGCACCGCCAACTTTGACAAGATGTGGACGCAGATGCCCGTGCACGACTCCCCCGCCGGCACGCCCACCATGCACGGCGCCGACGCCCTGTTCCGCAACTACACCTTCACGGCCGCCCCGCCCGCCCTCTCCACCGTTGACAGCGACAGCGACGGCGAGGTGGGCAGCGGCGAGTCGGAGGAGAGCGAGGAGGGAGAGGAGGAGGGGGAGGGAGGTGAGGGGGAGGAGCAAGTGGTGGAGAGGCAGTGAATGATGGAAGTGCGGTGTGAGGAACATTGAGTAAGCAGGTGACCATCACAGGTGCATGCTTGGTCCAGACTTGAGCCACGTGTGCTGGGCAGCACTTGCACACCCAGAGGCCACAGGGGTGTGCGCATTGTTCTCTCCAATGCGCACACCTGGAATCACAGCACCTCTGCTCCCCCATCTCGCCCTACAGCTACACCCTGTCAGCCACCCAAAGTGGTTGCAGTGTGCAGTTGCATTTTTGTAGAGAAATGCTACGAACATTTCAAATCTTAGAATACCACAAGTATGGTAGTTGTTACCTTGATTATTTCAGGGTAGGGTTATTTCAGGGCTTCGTTGGAATATGCAAATAGTAACAAACAAGGGCCCTTCATTGTTACCGTATGTAAGGAAAATTCATTCTCCTTACTTCGCATCCTTGCTTAGCGCGTACATGATTGTTCCCGCCACAGTACCCCAACAGTAATACGTTACCACCTCGCAACACTCGCATCGACCACTGTTCCCACCACTGCGGTATTCCCATCGCGCCCCAATCGCGATCCGGTTCTCAGGGTTGTTCCTGGCTCGTGTCATACTTCCGGTCTTCCGGGGATGACACGCAGCTGCCCCACAATTGGCCCCACTTTGGATCATTCGAGACCAGGCCCCTAGATTCGTTTTGGGACACGCTGATCGATCAGCATGCACCCTTCTCTGAACTCTGTCAGTCAGAGTTGCCTCCACTTGTTACACGACTTTCAGAGGAGTGTGCAGTGCAGTCGGCGACGACCCCTCACGAATGTGGTAAAGTACCGATCGGTCGGACTAGATCGGAGAGGGTCCTGAAGTACACGAGAGGCATCGACAAGCTCGCGATCGAGTTGTGTAATATATAGCTCCTTAGCCCTATCACTACGCCACCGACCAAGGGTTTTGAAGAGTTTGTCCGGCACTCCGACGTCGACACCTACAGTTGCCGCTGATTTACGGAAACATGAGAAGAGGGATCAGCCCCCGCTGAAATGGGAAGGGTCGGATGACGAAAAATAAATGTCGCAGATATTGTAGATTTTTTCTGGGGGTACAGGCTCTTTAGCCTTACGTAGATGGTCGTCCGCAATGACGACCTGCATACTCTTTCGCTTGGCTAGAGAGTGGCCCGCGAATAGGAGACGGTTCGCCAACGAGCCAATGGGCGCACGAAATGGCGGAACATGTCGAACAGATAGCCGAAATAGGGGCGCCATTGCGGATCGAGTTCAGTAGGAACAACGCCGCGGTCAGAGCTCTGGCTAGGATTTAGCCCCGTCCGAAACCTACGGTAAGTCTCTAAAAAAATTTCGTCTGAGCAAAATATGAGCAACTCTTGGCGGTCTGTAAACTCAGACGAGCCAAAACTCCCAGTCTGGGAATTCAGACGAACACACCAGAGCACTGTGTGTTCTGTACTGTATGTATACCATACGTTTTACTCTTGTTTATAATTATATACCACTTCTTGTGCCACACATCATACTATTAGATAGAATCATTACTGAGGGAGGAAGGAGGAGGGAAGAAATCCCTAAGCTGAGTCACTCGAATCACTACTGCTGCTGCTGCTGCTGCTGCTGCTGCTGCTTTCTACAATGTCCTCTTCATCAAAGGGGTTGTACAACAAGGGAGGTGTGGCCTTGGTCTTCTTGCCCCTGCTCTGCCATCCACCTTCCTCAGCTTCAACCCTGGCGCTCTCCTTTGCTGCTGCTGCCACAGCTGCTGCCGCCTCCGCTGCTGCTGCTGATGCTGCTGACGCTTTCGCCATGGCTTTTTCCTTCTTGGAGCGCTTAACTGGCCTTGAGCTTGCAGACATCACCACCATCTTGGCCGGTCTGCGTTTCTTGCTGCAGCGCCAGAGCCTAATCAACTCGTGAAAATCCAGGTCGTACTTCAGCAGGGACACCGTCATCAGCCCTGACAGCTTCGTGTCGCAGAGGTTGCCACGAAGCCAGCTCTTTATGATATTCTGCCGCACTCGACCGTTGACAGAGGAAGAACGGCCACAGCGATCCAGAGGTTCACAAGGTTCGGATATGCGTGCGTCCAGTCGGGTGTGGAGAGCATCTGCTTCAGTCCCTCTTGAAACTCAAGGTCGTTGTGGTGCGTGGAGAGGATGGTGGTGAAGTTCTTCAGCTCACGCTGCGCTCTCGCCCAGTTGACTCCTGAGGTGGGGTAGGGAAGGGGTTATAGCAGGGCTTAAATTCCTGAGAAGCTTCACACGAACACGCAACGGAGAAAGTGTCTTTGAACATACATAAAACATGACAACAATCAACGATTTTGCTGAGTATTACAATCCCCTCACCTGGCAAAGTGTCTGGCATGCTTGGCTTCCGTTTGAACATGTCCCGCATCATCTGGAGCCATGCGAGGCACTTCTGCTGATGCTTGTTGGGCGACCGTGGGTAATGTGACTGCTTGAAGAGCTTGCTGCCGCTCAGGCGCTTGAGGTCCTCGTAGCGCCAGTCCATGCTCTCGAGAAGCTCGGTGACGAAGTCTCGAGCAAGCTTGAGGCACGCTGTCAGGTCCCCGGCGCTGGTTTGGCCTACAATCTTGTCTTCATGTAGAATGTACTTGTGGGTGACGGGCGTCTCTTCCGCATCAGTTCCATCCACCGAAACCTCCCGCTTTTCTACATCCGCATGCGCCTTCAGAAACTTGTGAAGTGTCTCGCTGCCATGCCCGAAGTTGTCATCGTCGCACAGGTAGCGGCTCCTGAGTGCCATCTTCGTGTTCTCGGTCACTTGCTGCACGTGAGTGACATCGACCTGTCAAGGAAACAAAGAAGGCAGGCTAACATACGCACAGACGACTGTAATTACACACATGCGAACACCAAAACTAGAAACTTACATGCCGCTTTTGAAATTTGAGGTTCAGCATGTTGAGCTCCTTCAGTACATCATTCAAGAGAAACAGCAGGAACTGAAACTTAAACGAAATGACGATCTTGTACGCCTTGGTATCGTACTCATACAAGAAGATGATCGCGGCTGGCAGGGACTCCACAAGCCGGGCTATCGCCACACCGCGCGATAGCCAGCGCACGCTGTGGATTCCTTGCAGTTTGAGATTCGTCTCGCAAAGAACCTCCTGCAGCTCCTTGAATCGGCCGTGTTGGTTGCTCGAACGCCCCAAGTCTTCCGCAAGCGCGCGGACGACCTTGTCAACGAGTTGCATGTCGGGGACTGCAGTGGCTGCATCCTTTGCGGAGAGGGCTTCCCTGCACTTCACAGAAGACCACGTATTAGTAAGGACGTTCGGGCAGGTTAAAAAAACACAACAGCACGTAATGTTACCAAAGTGCGATGCAATGGCATGAGACGAGGTGTGGAATCTTGGTTCGCAGGCGTGCGACGAGACCGTTCTTGTCGCCAGTCATCACGCTAGCACCGTCTGTGCTGATGCCGGATATGCGATACAGATCCACCCCAGAGGATTCCAGGTGGGTGAGGAGAATCACTATGAGCGACCCGGCGTCGCCTTTGTCCACCGTCAGAAGCGCGAAGAATTCTGTGGTGACCGCGCCATCCCGCATGAACGTGAGGTAAACGATCATGTGTTTACCCTGTCGCCTGTCGGTACTTTCATCCAGTTGAATGCCGAGGAAGGGTGAGGTGCGGATGTGCTCCATCTGCTTCGCCCTTAGGTAAGTGACAAGAGTCTCAACCATCTGGGCAAAGCCGTACCTGCGCAAAACACATGTAAAAACATGGGTTATTACTCCCGTCAATGCATAAAGGAGTGGAGCAAGACACATGGCGGGGTGGAAGCGAGACACTTACTCAGAGTAGTAAGTTCCGTTCTCCCGCAAAGGCATGTCAGGTGTCCCCTGCTCTGCCATGAATTGCACAAGGGACACAAACACGACAATCGGGGCGTCAGACTTGCATATGTAATGAACAACAGCCAGAAGGCGAATCAAGCGTCTCGCCGCTTCGTCGGTCGTCTCGTATTGTTCCAGGGTCTTTTGCACGGTCAACTTTGCTTCACGTCGCTCCTTCTGGTTGACTGCTGCCTCGTGCTTGATGGAGTGTTGATGCTTCCGCATCGTCTGCTTCTGGATGTCGTAACCGCCGCTCCCATCCCGGCCGTACTTGGAGTTCGGGTCTGCATACGCCAGGCATGTGGTGCACTTCATCACGGGGCGGCCATACTCGTCCTCGCCAATAATCAGCCATGGGAAGTACCACTGCCACTGCTCTTTGCATTTGAGTTGCAGCTCTTCCACGGTCAGCACCTTGGGAAGCTCCTCACTTTTCTTTGTCGGAGTGGACTTAGGTTTCTCGGGGGTCAACGTCGCAGGCGTTGCTGGTAGCGGAGCTGGCCGAGCGAAGGGTAGCTTGCTCTGCATGTACTTCGCTTTGCTAGGCCTTTTAGCAGGAAGGACCGGGTTAGTGTTCCTCGTGCCTTTGGAGGACGAGGGTCCATTGGTCTCCACTGCTGGAGTTCCAGAGCTTGACGGCGGGGGAGAACGTGATAGTTCTCGTTGAGGCGACCACGGTTCGTGGTCCCACTCTTGTGGCAGGGCGGCTGGCGCGGCGGGTTCATTACGCTCTAGTACGACTTCCGACGAAACTGGTGCGGGGAGGGGCAGTTTACTAGCGCCTCGCGTCAGGAAATCAAGAGCAGTCAGACGCGGGGCTTCACCCGGAGCAGTTGTAGGAGAATGGCTAGATGGGCCATGGTCTGATGCCATGACCGCCAGGTTTCGAGAAGTGCACCAGAAATGCAATGCAAAGAGTTGCGTGCGGGGAGAAGCCTAGGAAAAGGCAGACTGAAGAATGGGACTGGAGCAGCAAGAGGAGAGGAGAGCTCTACAACGAGTGGGGTGGGGGGATGCCATCCATCTTACTCAAGTCGCTCTACTCTGATGGCTTTGGACGGTTGGGGGGAGGGGGAGTTATGCAAGGACAACTTGAAGAGTGGCACCGACTAGCAGCATGGCAGCATGAATGTGTGCGCTGGACGGAAAACCCCAAGTACCGAAGGTGGTTCAAGCTGGCATTAGGACCAGGTGGGGCGAATGCGACAGATATGTGGCAGCTTCTGACCAGGTCTTGCGCGTGGGCGGTTTCGGCAGGGAAACAACAGGCCATGTTGGCGTGTGGGTGGGGAAACTTGTTTGTTTCAGACGAAAAAATCATCGTCCTCTGAATTTTCTGACAAAGTATAAGCCCCAAGTCTGAATTTAAAGATGAACAATATAGGCTTGTCTGACGTTTCAGATGACTCATTCCCTGAAGTCCTAAAAACCATACAGACATAAAAAAACAAGTCTGATTTTCAGACCATCAGACAAATTTTGTCTGATAACCAGAGCCCTGGCCGCGGTCACTCGCAGGAAGAAAAGGAAGAGCGTGCATGGTACAAAACCCGCGATATTGCCGCCAATATGGCTCGTACGTGCGAATGGTAGACTGAGCACGGAGATCGACGGTGAGCGTCAAGAGGTCCAAGAGCAGGGGGCCGTGTCAGAATGTGATGTTTGTCTAGCCTGCAGTGGGGTACTCTATAGCGAGTACAACCCAATTAGGGTTTCCTATATGTATCTCAACTGCTGCTAGTGAAAACATCCCCTTTTCTGTTTCTCGTTTTCGCCTAGTATTTCGACATGCTATCAGAGCAGGTCGACCCTCCTGGGTCGATCCTGTGGGTGGGCCCCACCCAATGCTTCCGCTGCTCTACTGCCTGTAGCGCGCCCCGGGCGTGCGCCGTTTTTCTTCGTGCCGTGCGCTCGGAGCGCGCAGCGTTTGCGCGCGGCGGTTTTCTGCCCTGCCCGCCGCGCGGCGGTTTCCTGCCCCGGTGACCCGCGCGTCACCCCCCGTCGCCCAACGCGGCCCGCGCGACCTGCGCGAGGCCCGCGCGTGGCCCGTACGGGCTGCGCCAGGCCCGCGCGCGACCCGTACAGGCTGTGCCAGGCCTGCGCACGGCCCGTACAGCCCGCACACGGCCTGTACAGGCTGCGCCAGGCCCGCGCGCGGCCCGTACGGGCTGCACCAGGCCCGCGCGCGGCCCAGGCAGCCCGCGCGCGGTTCGTCTCGAGCTTCTGACCGCGCCCCACCCCCGCTGCTGCCCGCGCTCCTGTGTTAGGGTTTGGGGGTGGAGAGTATGGGGGTGCCGGGTGTGTGAGCCGTCCCCTGCTCCTCCTCCTCCTCCGTCTCCCACTGCTGCAGCTGCCGCTGAGGGGGGTGGATGTGTTGGAGCCGTCGGAGTGGTACGAGGGGGGTGGCGTTTGAGCAGTGCCAGAGGTGCAGCAGGGAGTGTGTGAAAGGGGTGTGGGACAGTTGGGGGAGGTTGACCGGAGGTAGCCGACTTGTCGTCCGCAGCGCCTGAAGTCCAGAGAGCCACGGCCCCCTGTAGCCTGAGTAGTCAGGGGCTCTGCGCCCGGTAGCCACAGTGTGTGCACTCCTGGGAGCACAGTGAGCCAGCTGCGTCTGTCGCCGTGTAGTCCGGGTTTAGCCTGGTAGCGACAGTGCTGCGCACTCCTGCTGCCTGTGTGTCTGCAGCTTCAGCCGTCGCCTCCCATCTTCTCACCCTCACAGTTTCTCCTCCTCCTCACTTGCCCTCTGTGACTGCCTCTAGCTTTGCTTATACTTGTGAACTACTGCTCTGCCTGCTTGTTGTGCTGATTATACCCCACTTTGACTATGGGGGTGTGTCAGAATGTGATGTTTGTCTAGCCTGCAGTGGGGTACTCTATAGCGAGTACAACCCAATTAGGGTTTCCTATATGTATCTCAACTGCTGCTAGTGAAAACATCCCCTTTTCTATTTCTCGTTTTCGCCTAGTATTTCGACAGGCCGAGCTGGTGACCTGCGTAACGAAAAGCTTGATTAACTAGTAAATATTAGGGTACATTCCGCTGTGGACACTTTCTCAAAGAAAGTGTCCGAATCACTTTTGGCCGGAGTCGCCCTCTAATGTCTCGGAACTTCATGTCCCAATCGATCGATGTACTGCGACCCACGGCGACCTCGCGAACAATTTTGTTTGAAGGAATGTGATTGGTCCGTTGTGTGAGTTGCCCACTCAGCCTGCGCGTCACACGCACCTGGGCGGAAGGTCTGTGGGCGCAAAATGAGCGGGATGGTCAATAATTCCGAAGGAGCCTTGTGTGGCCAATAACGTTCCAGGGTACTCGTAGCTACTGAAATCCGTCCCTGTAGAATGATGACCAGGTACATTCAGCATGGATTGTTATTTGGCACCGCGTGCGATGGCTGGTGTGTGTTGAGTTGGCGTGCAATTAGCCCGCGACAGTTCCGCGTTTCACGCCACCCAATGAAAAATACTATTTGCGACAAACAAGAGCGGTCCGGAATTCGGACACCTGGCAACATATGCTGTAACTTCATGTCCCAATCGATTCAGACACTTTCTTTGAGAAAGTGTCCAGAGCGGAATGTACCCTTATTCGAAGGGCGTACATAGGAGAGTTAGGAAGTCCAGCTCCACTAAATGCCCAAGGATCACTTCCAACACACAAACAGTCAGAACCAGAGGCAAGACTAAGGGTTGCGGTGATATCACTAGCCCAACGGTCTGGGTGTAGTAGCGGCCACCAAAAGGCACTAGGCCAGCGAGGGATCACTAGGGTGAGGGAGGTTCTTGAGCGGCGAGCGTGGGCGAGAACTGCGGGAATAAGGGGTGGTGGTGGAAACGCGTAACAATTTCTCCCACCCAACTAGTTGAAAATGTGTCCTCCGCGAGGGCCACTCGCGAAAACTCCAGGGAGCAATAACGAGCCAGCTGTGCATTGGTGGGTGAGGCGAACAATTCAATGGAATGAGGCCCCCAACGCCTCTCGAGCAAAAGGAACCAAGGACGCGCGAGAGAGTAGTCGTCGTAAAGTTCCAGTGTTGACAATGCATCAGCCTCGGTATTGAGCTCGCGCGGGATCCGTTGGACTGTCAGTCGAATCTTGTGACACACACAGAGCTGAATGATGGCCCGGCATACAATTGTCAGCTCGGAACGACGTGAGACCCCTTTCCTCTAAAAATAATAGGCTGCCTGGCTGTCGCTGCGCAGAAGGATGTGGCAGCGCTGAACCTCGTCAGCAAAGGTGGAGAGGGCCCAAAGAATTCCCGCGAGTCCGCGAAGCGTGCTGGACGAGGCGACAAGAGCTTGAGGTAAGTGTGATGAAAGCGAACCGACGCGGCCATCGGGTGCGGAATAGCAGGCCCCCCAAGCGTTGTCGCTCGCGTCCACATACATCACGATGTTGTATAGATATGGGTTGTGAAAACACGAACCGTTGAACACATCGAACAGGGAGAGCTAGAACCACAACTCGTCAATTGACTCCGCGTTCAAGAGGACTGACTCTCCCCAGGATGAGCAATCCGAGATTTGTGAAAGTAGATTGTGCGAAAAGGCACGCGCGAGGGTGCCGAGGGCGAGCGCCATAGAGGCAAGCATGCCAGTAATGCGAGCGACGCGTCGGACCGGGATGCGCCGCCCCCGTTTGCCAAGCGTGCAAGTCTGTTGGAGCTCAACAAGCAATCGCTCTCGTCGATCAGCGTTGACGGAGAAAGAGGTTGTGCGCGTGTACAGTCGGAGTCCTAGGAATTTGAGGCACGGACTTGGCTCGAGCTGCGATTTTTTTTAGTTGACGATGAATCCGGCCGCTGTGAGGTCGGCCAAGATGATAGCTTGATTACGAAGGGCCTCAGCTCGAGTGGCATTTATAAAAAGGATGTCGTCAACATATGGGATAAGTCGAATGCCCTTGCTGCGCCAGCGCTTTGCGAGCTGCTTGATTAGTTGGGTGAAGACAAACGGCGCAGTGGCCAGTCCAAAAAGCAGGGATAGGAACTGATAGCGTTGTCCTTGGAGGGTGAAACCAAGAAACCGCCAGTATGCGGGGTGGATGTCCACATGGTGGTATCCGGCCTTCAGATCGATGGTAAGTAGCCAATCGTCTCGATGCACCAAGTCGGGCACCCAGTTAAGGCCCTCGTAACGAATTCGTGGGACGGACAAGAATGTATTCCCCTGTCGAAGGTCCAATATGAGCCTCTTTTTTGAAGGTTGGACGACTACATTTAAAGGGCTGACGCATGTGAGGGGTTCCGACAGGGGCACCATTCAGGTCGCTCCTGTTGCTAGTAGCTCGGTGTCTGCCTCGACCGCAAATGCGGTAAATTGAATGGCACCCGAGTGGTTTGCCGCGTGGTGGGGAGTGGGCTCCGAGGATGCCCACGGAAGACGGTAGCCGGATGTGATTACTGACATGATGAAGCGGCTATCACACCAGGCGGCCCACCAGCTGGCGCACGCGCAGGACCCTCATGATTACGGTCCATACGCGCAGGACCCTCATGATTACGGTCCACACGCGCAGGGTCGCGATCATTACGATCGCCACGCGCAGGACCAGAGGGTGCCGCGCGTGTGGCGTTTTCGGCTGGTGCTGGGGCTTCCTCGGGACTGGGCGCGACATTTCCGTCAGGTGCGTTCGTTTCGCCTCTACGTAACCCATCCGCACGTCGTTCGCCGTGAAATCCGGGAGGAAAATCCCGACGGGAAGATCCGTCACGATCGCCTCCTGCAGCTCTCGGGCTTCGAGGAGGAGCTTGTCGCGCACGATTCAATAAATCCAGAGCAGTAACAACAGCAGAATTTCCGCCGCGGGGAGAGCGAGAACGCTCACGACGTGAAGAGGAGTCTCGATCCCCATCACGATGGGGAGAACCACCACGACCACTGCTCTGTAAATTCATTCGAGAAGCGGGAGGCCTTCCGCCAACATCGGAGACAAGTCCGCCAGTCATGCTATTTAAACGGACAGCAATAACATCTTCTAACAAGGTGCTCATATGGGCATAGGAAAAGTTTAGTGTGTGCTGGTGGGGAACTAGAGAAGTGAAAACTGCAAATGAGACTGGGTGGCAGATCCCGTGAACCTGCCGAAAGGTTAAGGAGAATGTCTCATTTACAGCAAACCCGTCTTCAAGTCTGTTGGGTTGAGAAAAAGCCCTTAGGATCTTTGCAAGGCTAAACTCTGGGTAGGACTTGTTGTAAATGCGGAAGCGTATAATGATGAGTCTTGAACCACCTTGCACTGGTATGTGAGGGCAAAGTAGATTAATTAGTCAAAGAGATACAAGGCTTTTATAAGAGTACAAGGAATATGAAAAGATGCAACTAATAACTTTTTTACTGTTGCTGTTGCGGTTCATAGTGTTGTTTGAATTTTCAGCCTGAGAATATGAGAAATGTTTTGTAACAACAATTTTACATTAATAAAATTAGGCTGAAATTTCAGCCTATACTTAGAAGAAAACTCTGAAAAATTAGACAAGGTACATAAAGAAAAACTTTGATTTCAGACTAGGTACTAAAAAAGAGTCTGAACGAACTCTGAATCAGACTAAAAAGTCAGATATCTATGGCCCTGGTAGTTACACATCTATGGATTACATTCAAAAATTTGTCAGACGTATATACTGATGGGACCCTGGTACATTGATAATTTTTGCTAAAGTTATTTTTTTTACCTTGTTTCCTGTTGGAAACATGTAGTTTGCGCTTCTGATGTATCGAAACACTGAATTGCAAGCGAGGCAAACTACAGCGAAGCGACAGCGAGTCAACCGAAGAGGTTGACAAAAATGTAACAGCAAGAGGTTAAGTGAAGGTCAAAGGTCAGCGACCTTTGACTCGCTAAAGGCAGCACGACAGCAAGGACACATAACTGACTCGATATCGAGCAGTTAACCGAGTCGTCGATGTATCGAACTGCAACAGCAATTACAGTCAGTTGAAACCTTTCATATTCCCTTGTAATAATATAAAGCTTTGTATCTCTTTGCTATTATCAACTTATCTTGTTCTCACATACCAGTGCAAGGTGGTTCAAACAGTTCAAACAGTAAGCTTCCGCTAATACATCACTACCTTGAGTCTTTAGTCTTGAAAAAGATCCTAAGGGCTTTTCTCAGCCCAACATGGTATGAGAGCAATCAGGACAAAAGACAACTCTGTTCAAGCTCTTACAACAACAGAAGGCATGGCTACGCAGAAAGAGAGAAGCTCGTCTACTGAATCTCCCAGCCTCTGGACTGCAGACAGAGAGAGGCACAACCCAAGGACCAGCAGCTGAGCCAACTAAATCTCCAGCCAGTCAAGCTACTGGCTTCGACCCAAGCATGATGGAGAACTTCTTCTCCTTCATGTCGTTCTACGAACAACATCAACAAGCAGCTCCTACGCAGTCAAACAACAGTGACAACAACAACGGCGCTACCCCTATGAGTCTTTACGGCTCATCCTTTGCGCGTGGGAACTAGCAGCAGCCTACCTTTGCACCATACGAGCCTCAACGTGGCTCCATCAGCTTCATGGCGAATCGACTCCCACCTGGACAAGAAACGAAGACGCTAGACACACTTCAGCTGCAGTCATAGTTTGCACACGTTCTGAAACTACAAACGTCAACACCATTCGATGGCAAAGACTTCTATACCTGGTCGTTCGAGTTCGAGCTGATGATGGAGGGCGCTCAAATTCTTGGATTCTTTGATGGTTCCCTGCCATACCCAACACACGGGACACAGTACGACAAGCAGCAGTACACGTATCAGTCGCTAATGGCGTACACCATACTCCTACGAAACATAATGCCAAACGAGCTGTAGAATATTCGGCCCTATCGTGGATACGGCAACTCCGCCAAACTCGCGTACAACAACTTGAAGAACCTGTATTAGGCAACCGAAAGCGCCAATCAAAGTCGTCTCATGGCACAACTGACAACAGTGCAAATGCAACCCGTCGAAAAAGGAATGGCGTATATTAGTCGCTGTCGTGGTCTGCGCAACAGACTCCTTCGATGCGGCGGATCAATATCCGAAGAAGCATTCGTCACTGTTGTCATCACTGGTCTCGGTCCTCAGTGGCACTCCACCCGAGCCATCCTCCGAGCTCATGGAAGAATCTCCGAAGCAGCCTTCTGCGCCGAAATCCACGCCGAGCAATAAGACATGGACCTGTACGAAGAACGTCACAAGAAAAGAGCGTCAGCACCAGAATTCGCTTTCCACACTCAACGGCACAACAACAACAACAACCGACAACACGAGCACCGAGCATGAAGATACGTACCACCATTCTGTCACCTCTGCAAAACGTCAGGGTACTCTCGTGTTCACTGTCCGGATCAACAACAATCAACACCACCACCACACCAGCTTCGACCTTCAAGTAGTCAGGTGGCTTCCACACAGCCACATCCTTCCAACCAGGCACTGTCTTCAACGACAACATCCCAACCTGCAAGAGGAACAAGAAATATCATAAGCTGCACGACATGAACAACGGACTCCTGCATCACCAGTTCATCACCGACTTACTCACCTGAAGAACAGCTCGACGAAAGCACGCCTCGTCGCGAATCACTGGAGCCAAATCCGACGTATGCAGCCATCGCCCAAAGTGAACCGTCCGGGAAAAACACTTGGTTCTTGGACAGCTACTGCGGACAACATATGTGCTCTTCGGGACGCTTCGTTCAACGGGAACAACGTCTTAACCGAGAAGTTGTGATCACCGTCGCCAACAACCAGAATCTGCGCACACGAAACCAAGGGGTAGTTCAACTTCAATCCCACAAAACTAACATTATCCTGCAGATGTCAAAAGTTTTGATTGCAGAAGGACTCGGCTACAACTTACTCAGCGTCAGTCAACTCATGGCGAAAGGAATTCACCTTGAAGCCGACAGCACCACTCAGGAGTTCAAGTTGTACAACGGGAAGGGTGGACTTTACATCGGAAGAGCGGTCTTGAAGAACAACGTCTTTGTCCTCGACTTCGTTCCGAATCAAGGTACTCGCACACCATACCTGAAGTAGAACGAACAAGGGTATTAGCAGTGATTGAAGAGACAGAAGCATCAACATCGGCAGCAACGGAGACGGCAGCAGCAGAGACAGCAACAGCAGGAGCAGCGGCAATGGCAGCAGCAGCAACGACAGCAGCGGCGACATCAACAGCAGCAACAGCGATGACAACGGCAGCAGCAGCAACGACACCAGCAGCGACATCAACAGCAGCGATAGCGGCGACATCGGCAGCAGCAGTGGCAACATCGGCAGAAGCAGAGACAACGACACCAGCACCAACGCCCGCTCAGCAGCTGACTCCTGCTCCACACGACGTTCACCAAAGCGCCAACATCACCGCTGGTTTTTACTCCAACTCCGATTTGTACAGACGTTCACCCGGACATCGAGCTGACGAATCGATATGACATCAAAGGTTAGGGCATCCTAGCAACACAACACTGAACAACACGATAAGAGCAGGAGTGCTCGATAACGACTCACTACTCCTACCCGACGGTAGAGAACTTCAACGAGTCCGCGGAACCTGCTTCACCTGCCCCGAAGCCGACTTACCCCATCAGCCGTTCGTCTCCCACCACAACCCGAGCGCACCAGCATACACACCACTTGAGAAGGTTTACAACGACATACTGCACGCTCGCGAAAGCGGACGAGCATACAACTATGTCATCACTTTCATCGACGCCGCCACAAGATACGTCTGGCACTTAAATCTTCCGAGTCGCGACATGGCCTTCAAAGCCTTCGTCGCATGGCTCCTAGTAGCAGAAAGGGAATCAGGAGTGAAACTGAAAAGCTTCCAGTCAGACGGGGGAGGAGAATACCAGTCACAGCGGTTCAAGCAGTACCTGGCGGAGAGAGGCATCAAGCGACTCATCTCTCTTCCCTACGCTCATCAGCAGCAAGGCGTGGCAGAAAGGATGATCAAGACCCTCCAGAACACCATGCGCAAGCTGCTATGTGGCATGCAGCTACCCAACCATCAGTGGCTGAGGCAATGGACCACGCTGTGCTGTTGTACAACTTGCTTTCGTCATCCTCGCTTCCAAACAACGCATCACCGCATCTGCTGTGGACAGGAAAATTGGGAAACACAAAAATGTTACGAGTTTTTGGCTGCATGGTACATTAGCGACCGCACACTGCACGGGCCGGAAGATTCTCCCAACGCGCACAGTGGGGATTACACCTGGGCATCGAAAAGCACTAAAACGCGTGGAAAATCTTCGACGTCCACTCGAAGGAGAAAGTAGCAGCACGTGACATGATTTTCTACGAACGACTCACTCTCCAAACATACCTGGACAACTTGGCAGCAGCATGGGACCTCACGGGTGGCTTCCATGGCAACCGAGCCTTCGCCACACCAGCAGATGAGGCTGACTGGGATGAGCAAAACGTGTATGGAGCATCCGAGGAAGCCGGACCCCTTCCTTACTGCTCGGTACCTGTTCCGATGGACGAAGACAACCCTCGCGAAAGCATCAACACCGAATTCTCCTACCACTTCGCCGACAACGGTTACGTTACACCTCAGCCGGTCAACACAAACGTCTCAGAACGCATAGGCCCCAACTTTCTTGCCTGATCCAGAAGCGGGAGACGAAGCAGTCTATCCCGAGGACCCAAATCTCCCCTCGCTACACACAGAGTGGGCTGCAGATACTCGGACTCGTCACTGCCGTCCACGGAGCATCGCCGCCAAAGGAGCCTGCCACAGTTCAGCAGGCTCTGGGGGGAGAGCACAGGGGAAATGGCGCGAAGCCATGGACAGAGAGTTAAAGGCGCTGGAAGAACGCAACACATGGAAGATAGTACCCATCGGAGTGGCACGCAACAAGACCATACTCACCGGAAAATGGGTCTTCCGCGTGAAGACGAAAGCAGACGGAACGATTGATAAATTCAAAGCACGATGGGTCGTACGCGGCTTCGACCAAGAACACGGACGGAACTTCACCGAAACCTTTGCACCGGTCAGTCGACACACCTCTCTGCGAATTCTCCTCGCGATAGCCACCATGAAGCGAAAGAAGCTCCGCCAGTTCGACGTGGCCAATGCGTTCCTCTACGCTCCCGTCGATGCCGAAATTTTCGTTGAACAACCACACGACTCCGCCACAGATCCCAATCAAGTCTGTCAACTGCTGAAGTCCCTGTACGACATCAAACAAGCCCCAAAGCTGTGGCAGCAGTACCTACATGCCCGACTAATCCACATCGGCTTCCGCCAACTGCCACATGACCAAGGAATGTACCGACTCACAAAAGCCAACGACTTCATCATGCTCATCGTCTAGGTAGACGACCTGCTCTACATAGGCTCCACCGACGGTATCACGACCTGGTTTGAAGGGGAGCTACAGAAGGATCTCACACTCATCGTCTCCTCCACCGTAACCCAATATCTCGGACTCAACATTCTCGACGGAGAAAACACAATATATCTCAGCGCTGCAAAATACGCCGACACCATCGCAAAACACTTCGGACTAACCCCAGCCGCCATCTCCACGCCGTACCGCTACACCGCCGGAATCCACAAAGAAGCTTCCACTCCGCTCGGATTTGCCGGCATACGCGACGACCAGCGAAAGCTGGGATGCCTACTCTTCGCAGCTGTTACTTGTTAAGATACCTGACTCCGCGGCTAGACGAGCGGCAGGAGTAACTGACTCACGGGCGACTGGAGCAACGGGCTCACGGGCGACTGGAGCGACGGGCTCACGGGCGACTGGCGCAACGGTCTCACGGGCGACTGGAGCTGCTGACTTCACGGCGGCCACCTCCACTCAACCTCCCCTACCTGTCCCACACCCCTTTCACACCCCTTGCCGCACCCCTTGCCGCACCCCTAGTTTCACTCCCCCTCGGCTCCCACACATCCACCCCCCTTCAGCGGCAGCTGCAGCAGTGGGAGACGAAGTAGGAGGAGGAGGAGGGGAAGGGTAGCACCCACACTCATCACCCCCACACCCGCCACCCCCATACCCCCCCCACGGCTGCACAGGGTCCAGGAGCGGCGTCGCGGGCAGCTGCAGGGTCGGCTGCTCCAGGGGCCAGGGGCGGCTGCTGCAGGGGCGGCTGCTCCAGGGGCCAGGGGCGGCTGCTGCAGGGGCGGCTGCTCCAGGGGCCAGGGGCGGCTGCTGCAGGGGCGGCTGCTCCAGGGGCGGCTGCTGCAGGGGCGGCTGCTCCAGGGGCGGCTGCTCCAGGGGCCAGGGGCGGCTCCTGCAGTGGCGGCTGCTCCAGTGGCCAGGGGCGGCTGCTGGTGCGGCTGCTCCAGGGGCCAGGGGCGGCTGCTCCAGGGGCGGCTGCTCCAGGGGCGGCGTCGCTGGTGCAGGGCAGGCCCGCGCGTTGCTGCAAAGCAGGCGCGGGCGCAGGGGAGGCAGAGGCGGCGGCCAGGGGGGGGTGCGCCGCGACGAGCAGGGACAGCGCCCCGCGGGTCCCGCAGGGGCGTCGCGACGAGCAGGAGCGGCGACGCACGGGTCCCGCAGGGGCGTCGCGACGAGCAGGAGCGGCGCCTCTGCAGGGCGCCGCGAAGGGCAGGGTACGGGCGGGCAGAACAGGCCCGCGCACGGACAGGAAGACGCCGCGCGCCCGGGGCGCACGGCGGGCAGAAAACCGCCGTGCTCCCCGAGCACACGGCGGGCAGAAAATCGCCGTGCGCCCCGGGCGCACGGCGAGAAAAATACGCCGCGCGCCCGAGGCGCGCGGCAGGATGACAGGCAGCGGAAGCATGGGCCCACAGGCCAGGAGTATAAATGCTCTGATAGCATGTTAAGATACTAAGTACAGCTAGGCTTAGGAGCCATAGCTTTAGTGGCTTAGTAGTTGAAGTTTAGGGTCGAAGGGGAATGTCGAGAGAGTTGCAAGGAGAAAAGGATGGTTTCACTATAGGCTCAAGGGTACAAATATGAGAGAAGAGAAGAAAGGTGCACCACCTAACAAGAAAGATAACTACACTAAGTCTACATTGCAGGCAGTTATAAAGTGATGTATACAATTACATTCTGACATTACCTACCGACCGGATCTGTCGTACTCAGTGAGCCAGCTCGCCACCTATCTCAAGAAGCCCGAAGCAGAGCACATGGCAGAACTCCATCGCGCACTACACTACCTCGTCAGCACACCAACGATCGGCTTAACCTACCACAAAACCGGAACCTCGACAACTAAACTAATCGGCTACGTGAACGCTGATCACGCTGGCGACTCTGATAACAAGCGATCACGCATTGGCTACGTCTACCGATTCGAGCCCATCGGTCCCATCTCGTGGCAGTCAAGCAAGAAAGAACTAATTGCTCTCTCCTCTGCTGAAGCTGAATACATAGCACTCTGCTCAGCCACCAAGTTGCCCAGCTTCTCCCTCTTCTGCGACAATCAATCTACAATCCGCATAGCAAACAAGAACGGGTTCGCAAACCAAACGAAGCACATCGCCCTGCGCTACTTCTTCGTGAAGGACGAGATCGAGAAAGGGAGACTCGAACTATCTGTCAAACATTGTATATGTTTCTATTCTGTAGGCTATAGTGGGTTTAGCCTTAGGGGGTACAACATTCTAGGCTCTCCTACTTGTACTCCCAATGTTGTTAGTTCACACATTTTCCTCTCTCATTCTGACATGGTATCACGAGCCTAGGTTAGTCACCTAGGACCGACTACTGTTAGGGCCCACCACTGCTACTACTGCCTACTACCTGTGTGCCCTCGTGCGCTTACTGCCTGCGCCCTCGTGCGCCCTTTTGCTAGTTGCGCGCTGCCCACTAGCCTCGCACGCAGCCCCTCGCGGCCCTGTGCAGCCCCGTGCGCCGCCCGCCTGCCTACCCGCGCCCTCGAGCGCCTGCCTACCCGTGCCTTCGAGCGCCTGCCTACTCGCACCCTTGAGCGCCTGCCTACCCACGCCCTCGAGCGCCACCCTGCCGCCCTGCCCTGCAGGCCGTGCGCGGGCCTGCCTTGCACCCGCGCAGCCGCCCCTGGACCCCGCGGCGCGGCCCCTGGACCCCGCGACGCGTCGCCCTGCTCGTCGCGACGCCTCTGCGGGACCCGGGCGTCGCCCCTGCCTCGTCGCGACGCCCCTGCGGGACCCGCGCGTCGCCCCTGCCTCGTCGCAACGCCCCTGCGGGACCCGTGCGTCGCCCCTGCCTCGTCGCACCCTACAGCAACTGCCGCGGAGCCCCTAGCCGCAGTCGTGGCCCCGCCCTGCAGCTGTAGCGGCCCCGCTGTCGCCGCCGTCTTGCGCCTGCCCTTCCCACCACTGGTGAGCACTGCCCTGCCCGCGCTGCTACCGCTGCTACTGCTGCTACTGCTTTTACTGCTCCTACTGTTACTGCTACTGCTGCTACTGCTGTTACTGCTACTACTGCTATTACTGCTGCTCCTGGCGTGGCCAGATGCAGCTCCAGGGCAGTCCGCGTGAGTCCCTCATGCCCCAGCAGCTTCGTGAGTGGTACGCTAGTTGGGGTTGTCGGGGTGGCCGTAGTGGGAGTCGCTCTGGAGTGGGTAGTTCGGGAGCTTCTGGTAGTGGCCAGGTGCAGCTGCAGCGTCGTCCCCGCGAGGCTCTTTCGCCCCAGCAGCTTCGTGAGTGGTACGCTCAGAGTAGAGGGTCACTGATTACTGCTCGCTGCCCGTACGTCATTCGCGCAGGTGTCCGGACTGGTCAGCCTTGCGGGACACCTAGTCACACAGAGTCCCGCTGCTTCGCCCGTCTGAGCGACGCTTGGCGTACAGAGTTTGGCGACGACACTGAGCTCCCCTCCTGGCTGGAGCTGCTTAGGCAGAGGGTAGATATCTTTGCTCTTGACTATGATGCTATCCTCACTACCATGTATGCATTGTCTAATAGTGCTGAGGGTGCCTGTCACCTGTGTGTGCCGCCTGACCCCGGTATCCAGTCTGCTGCTCTAGGTACTGGTGAGGCTGCCGCTCTAGGTGCTAGTGCGTCTACTGCCCTAGGTCCTGGTGAGGCTGCTGCTCTAGGTGCTAGTGAGTCTGCTGCTCCAGGTGCTCGTGCGTCTGCGCCTGCTGGTACTGCGTCTACTGAGGCACTGCACACCTTCACACTGGACTCGGGTGCTTCCCGCTGCTTCTTTCGTGACCGCACTGTCCTTGAGCAGCTAGCTCGGCCTGTTGCTGTCTCCCTGGCTGGCCCCTCTGGGGGCCCGGTCCGTGCGACCTCACGTTCGAGATGGCAGCAGATTACTTGACCAAGAAACTCGGAAAGCAGAAGTTTGAGTACTGCATGCTGCTGACTGGACAAGGCCACGTCACCAACAATGACACTCCACAAGCGAAGGGGAGTGTTGGAAATATGTAGTTTGCGCTTCTCATGTATCAAAACACTGAATTGCAGGCGAGGCGAACTACAACGAATCAACAGCGAGTCAACCGAAGAGGTTGACAAAAATGTAACAGCAATAGGTTAAGTGAAGGTCAAAGGTCAGCGACCTTTGACTCGCCAAAGGCAGCGCGATAGCAAGGACACATAACTGACTCGATGTTGAGCAGTTAACCGAGTCGTCGCTGTATCAAACTACAACAGCAATTACAGTCAGTTGAAACCTTTCATATTCCCTTGTAATGATATACAGCTTTGTATCTCTTTGCAATTATCAACTTATCTTGTTCTCACATACCAGTGCAAGGTGGTTCAAACAGTTCAAACAATACGCTTCTGCTAATACATCACTACTCTGCGTCTTTAGTATTGAAAAAGATCCTAAGGGCTTTTCTCAGCCCAATATTTCCATCCATCAGTGTATGAGATTTTTTTCCCTAGGGAGCGTGGAACACTGATTCGACAGGGTGGGCCAAAGCCAATTTTGGGCTCTATTACTCAGAATCGTCGTTCGCGGACTGTGCAAGACGCTGATGTCTACACAGGGTTCTTACTTTAGCCTTAGGACCGGAGCTGTTTTGTGGAAATTGACTCGGGCGCAGGGCCTATTTTTTCATACCAAAATGTCTGATTTTCTGATACAGAGCTGTTTTTGGAGCTTGGTATGGATTTTCTGAATTTCTACTTTTCCATGTCTGAATTTCATACAAAATGGCATGAGCAACTCTGATTTTCAGACAAGTTGATATTTTATAGTCTGAAGTGTTAGGCCACTATCGCGTGCAGGTCTGAAACCGCCTTGTAAAAATCTGCCCTGTAGTGCAATCAAAGCTCGGTCCACGCGTAGGTACTGTAACCTTCTCGACGCTGCAGACGCGGTGTTGGTGGTGAAACTGCCAACATTGAATTTGAAGGTGTGTGAGTGAGTATGTTGATTAGTACTTAGTCAATCTGATTTCAACTGTCAAGTCTGATGGGTCAGACAATTATTTTCTGTAGGTCTGAAAATCAGACGAAATGAAAATCGCAAGTCTGAAATTCACGACTGGTGAGTTGTTCGGGTGTGATTGCTCAGACAACCTAAAACGAATCTTAGGCCCTGCTCGGGCGTCGTCCGTCGCTAGCTCCAGTTGTGAGGCAGAGGTGTACGCTGCGGCACGGCCGCACAGGAGCCTCGCTGGTTGTCTTTCCTTCTCACCGACCTTAGTGAACAGCCTGACTCTCGCCCAGCCTTGTTTGCTGACAACAAGTCCGATGTCCTGTTTGGTTGGGAAGACGAAGCACATCCAGCTTCGTTACTTCCGTCTCCGCGACTTGCAGCAGTGTGGCCGGGCATGCGTGGTACGTGTGGTCTTTAAGGCCAACACTGCAAATATCTTCACAAAGGCATTGCTCCCTGTGACCACCACCAATTCTGCATCTAGCTGGGCCTTGTACCTGCAGGTTCACATTTGCTTGCGTAGAGATGTTTGACTTGTACTCTTGCATCTCACTGTATTTACTATATAACTGCTTGTGGACTGGCCGTGTGGCCTCTTGCTTGCACTCGAAATGTGTGGTGACTTTGTGATCCACCGTGAGAATCCTTACTTGTATTTGTTGCCTGTCCTTATTGTCAACGAGGTAACTGAATAATGAATGAGTAGAAACCGCCCCGCTCATGTTGTCCTTGTCACCCACCCCGCTTCCCCGCTCGCCCGCGCCACTGTGTACCCCGTGCATCACGCCACCATTGCCCGCTGCAGACGCTGCACATGGACGTTTGGGGTCCCTCCCCAATCCTAGGGCCCCAGGAGCGCTAGTTCCTAATCATGGTGGACGACATCTCCTGATATACCACGGTGCTTCCCTTGCGAAGGTCAACGTGCCTGACATCCTCGAGACGTGTTTACTAGAGATCAGCGCCCAGCAGAGCCGTCTGCTTCGTCTACATCCGGACCGTGGTGATGAGATGCGACCAGCCACCTCGACTGGTTTTGTCAGGGTCAAAGGATCACTCAGACGTACACGCAACCGGACTCAGCACAACAGAAGGGGGTTGCTGAGCGACTCAACGGCTTGGTGATGGAGGTTGCCCTTACCTCCATGTGCCATGCGAGTGGCCTCCATTTTATGTGGCCTCAGCAGTCCGCTACGCTGCGCACCAGCTTAACATGTGCCCCGTACTTCACGCCCACGAGTAACGCCGACCATCCTTTGGTGTGGGTCTCGTGGAGTGGTAGCTGCGTTTCGTGTCTGGGGTTCTCTGGCTCGCCTTCGCAACCCTGGCGCGAACAAGCTGCCTGTTCGCACCCGCCCTTTCGTCTTCCTAGGTTTCCCTTTCGATGCTCTAGCTAGGCAATCTACGACCCGGCAACCTTGGTTCTTCGCCTCCCAGGACGTCACTTTCGACGAGTCAGTTTGTTAATACAGGAGTCTGCCCCACAGAGGTTCTAAGGTCTTCTCTCCTCCCCAGTTCCTCTCCCGTCCTGCTCCTTCAGGTGTGTTGCACGTTACCCTGCAGTCCTCATCTCCCCCGCTACTGTCACCGCAACACCCGGCCCCTATCGACTCTAGGGGTGCTGGAGGTGTAGCTGCGGAGGGTGTGAAACATGGGGGTGCTGGAGCTGGTGGTGACGGCTCTGCGGGTGCAAGAGATGCGGGTGTGGAGGCCCCTCCTATGGAGGCCACGGCTGCCTTCCGTCGGAGGCCCCGACCCGCCTCACCTCCGATTTCCCGCCCCTTCTGCACTTCCCTCCCCGTTCACCTCTGCAGCCGTCCGTTGCGGGGGGTGTTCCTGCGGGGGGTACTGGAGGCGCTGGGGGTGTTGGTGTTGGTATTGATGTCAACGTGATAACGGGATAATGAATGGGGATAACAAGGGCATACAAGGGTTGATATAGCAAACCCGAACCCTAGTGCTAGGACAATTGTAACACAATGTAGAGCACCTAGAAAAAAACTAACAAACTATAACAATTATTGTCTGACACACCCCTATATTCTAGGTGACGGTAGTCCTATGGAAGGCAACACACAGTCTACGAGCAAGGGTCACATGACTAGTCAGCAAGAACAAGCAACGAACAAGACCAGTTCAAAAGAAGAAAACAAATCTCAAGGTGGATCTCCAGATCACGACACAGTCTGAGAAGAAGCAGGAGGCCACACGTCGCCTGCGTGCTTGGACACGCTGCTGCAACTCTCGCAGAAGGAAGTAACGAAGCTGGATGTGCTTCGCCTTCCCAACCAGTCGGGGCTCCTCGCACAACAGGACAGCAGCCCTGTTGTCGGCGAATAAGACTTGGGGAGAGCGAGGCCGCTCACCAAGGTCGGTGAGGAGGAAGCTCTTGGGCGGCCATGGCCGCAGCGTAGACCTTAGCCTCATAGCTGGAACTGGAGACGAACGACGCCCGAGTCGACCTCCACGAATCAGCTCCGGTCCCAAGGCTGAAGTAGTAACCTAGTGTAGACCGCAGCGACTTAGCGTCGTCGGGCCACGATGAGTTTGAGAAACTCGAAGTGTAGCTGACTGCTTCACTCTAAGGACAAGTCTCATGCCTGATGAACTCGCCGCATACTTCGCCACCCTCTTAGCAGCATATTCGTGGGAAGGTCGGTGTCTCCCAGGCGCAACAAAGTGCGCCAGGAGGCTAAGAGGGTAAGCTAGGTGGGCGAGAACATGTCATTAGGTACATGAGTCAACCCAACACCTCAGGATATAGACCCCTGGACTCAAATGGCTCGTACGAAGGTGGAGCCGTGAGCCCATGATCCACAGCAAGAGGGGTGAGCTGTACCTTGGAGAACGGGAAGCAAAACTGCGTGAGGATCTGCTTGACCATATGCGACTTCGTCACCGTAATGGTGCGAGCTGCCATGTCCCTGGTGATCTTTAGGCCAAGGTAGCGCTGCAACTCACCAAGGTCAGTGTGTTGGAGTAGGCTAGAGCTCGCTCTGGCATTTATCATGTCGTTCTTTTGTTATTTCACCATGTTTAGAGCGAGTTACACTTTCGGTTCAGTTTAGGTTCATTTCTTAGTTTCTAGCACAAACTGAACACACCCTAAGTTCAATTAGGGTTTCCTACATTTGTATCTCGACACTCTTGTTAGTCTATCTCTTCAACCAATCTTGCTAGCCATGGCTACCACTCTTAAAATTGTCAAACTTATATGCAATAGTCTGTGTAGGCTGTAGTGGGGTTGACAATATAGGGTACAACACTTTTAGGTTTTCCTACTTGTACCCACCTGTTTCCTAGTGCATTCATTCCTCGTTCTTTCACATGGTATAGAGCAGGTTCCCTAGTGGGAACGTTTCCTAGGGCCCACCGAAAATCGATATTTTTTTTTCCTGCCCGGAGCGCGCTTCGCCCCTCCCCGAGTCGCGCCCCGTGTGCCTGCCCTCCCGTCGCGTCCCCTGCCCTTAGCGACCTGTTGCGCTCCCTTACGGCCCTGTAGCGGCCCCTCTCACGGCCCCTCGCGGCCCCTTCGTGGCCCCTCGCGGCCCCTTCGCGGCCCCGTCGCCGCCCTTCGCGGCCCCGTCGCCGCCCTTCGCGGCCCCGTCGCCGCCCTTCGAGGCCCCTCGCGGCCCCTTCTCGGCCCCGTAGCCGCCCTTCGCGGCCCCGTCGCCGCCCGTCTCGGCCCCGTCGCCGCCCTTCGCGGCCCCGTCGCCGCCCTTCACGGCCCCGTCGCCGCCCTTCTTGGCCCCGTCGCCACCCTTCGCGGCCCCTCGCGGTCCCGTCTCGGCCCCGTCGCCGCCATTCGCGCCCCCCCCCCCCCCCTTCACGGTCCTTCGTGGCCCCTTCGCCGCCCTTACCGGCCCCTTCCTCGGCTCCTCCGCGAACAGCAGCAGCCGCCGCCAGCAGCAGCCGCCGCCGCCGACAACAGCAGCCGCCAGCACCAGAAGCCGCCGACAGCAGCGGCGGCCGCCGACAGCAGCAGCCGTCGCCGCCGACAGCCGCAGCCGCCACCGCCGCTGCCGTGACCGCCGCCACCGCCGCTGCCGGGGCCGCAACTGCCGCCGCCAGTGACAGCAGGAGCCGCCGCCGCGGTCGCGGCCCTGTCCCTGCCGACGCGCCTCGGCCCTGCCCCACCACTTGCGGGCCCCTACCCACCAGCCCTGGTAAGAGCACCGCCGAGCCGCGCCTACTGCTACTGCTACTAGCCTGCTGCTGCTGCTGTCATGGCTACCCCTAGCGTTCTCACCTTTGATGCTGAGGGTCGGGCTGTCGACTTTGATGTCTGGGTTGATGATCTGCAGCTTTTCCTACAGTGCGATAGGAAAGACGGTCTCTCACTGTTCGATCTCACGTCTGGCGCCTCTCCTGCCCCTACTGCCGATGCTGACAGCACTGTTCGCTCCCAGTGGGCCACACGCGATGCTGCTGCCCGTCTTGCTGTGCGTAGTCACTTGCCGTCCACTGAGCGCGCGCACTTTAGTCAGTACAAGAGTGCTAAGACCTTGTACGACGCTGTAGTTGCACGCTACTCTTCCCCTGCCACTGCTGCCCTTAGCCGCCTCATGCTGCCGTACCTGTTCCCTGACCTCGCCGCCTTTCCCACAGTCGCTGACCTCATTACGCACCTTCGCACTAGTGACACCCGCTACCGCGCTGCGCTTCCTGCTGAGTTCTGCGCCAAGAACCCCCCCCCCCATGTACATCACCCTCTACTACATAGTCACCCGGCTCCCTGACTCCCTTCGCTCGGTCAGGGACCACTTCCTCTCTGTTTGCCCCACCACACTCACCGTTGACCTCCTCGAGGAGCGCCTCCTGGCAGCTGAGAAGAGTATAGTCGCTGTAGGAGCCTCTCGTGGTGACCCTCGTACCCCCTTCTTTGAGGGGTGCTCCCCCTCCCCGCTTTTGCCCTCTGTTGCCTCTGCTGCTGCCGTCGACTTCGTTGGCACCGAGTCGGTCGGCGCTGCGTCTGCCCCTAGCGGGAGACGCCGCACCGGCAAGGGCAAGGGGGGCAAGGGCGCTGGAGGGGGTGGCGGAGGCGGTGGAGGTGGCGGTGGAGGCGGCGGAGGGAGTGGGGGTGGCGGTGGGAGTGGTGGTGGGGGTGGGGGCTTCGGTGGCGGCGTTGGAGGCGGAGGCGGCGGCGGCGGTGGCGGTGGGAGCGGAGGAGGAGGCGGTGGCGGCGGTGGCGGCGGTGGCGGCGGCGGAGGTGGAGCTGGTCGGGGTGGCTCTGCGCAGCGGGGTGGCTTCGGTGGTGGTCAGCGCCAGCAGCAGCAGCGCACTCGTGAGACCCCGCCCCCCCAGCAGCTTCGTGAGTGGTACGCTGCGCGTCAGCGAGGTGGGGGTGCTGGTCCTTGTGCCTACGTCCTGCATACCGGCGACCGCACTGGTGAGCCGTGCGGTGGCCCGCACACCACCCAGCGCTGCTTCGGCCGCCTGACGGACGCTTGGCGTCTCCAGTTCCCTGACGCCACTGAGATCCCCCGCTGGGGTGAGCTGCTTAGGTCGGGGTTGCTATCTTTGATCTGGATTATGATGCTATTCTTGCTGCCATGTATGTTGTGTCTACTAGTGATGAGGGTGACTGTTACCTGTGTGTTCCGCCTGACCCGGGCATTGAGGCTGCTGCTCTAGGTGCTGGTGAGGCTGCTGCTCTAGGTGCTCGTGCCTCTGCTGCCCCAGGTGCTGGTTAGTCTGCTCTCTCAGGTACCACGTCGGCTCAGGCCTTACACACCTTCACCCTTGACTCGGGTGCTTCCCGCTCCTTCTTTCGAGACCGCACCACGCTTACGCCGCTTAGTCGGCCAGTTGCGGTCTCCCTGGCGGACCCCTATTGGGGTCCTGTCCTTGCCCACTTCTCCACTGTCTTACCGTGTCCGACGGCCCCCTCTGGCACCCTGTCAGGTCTCTACCTCCCCTCGTTCTCTACGAACTTGGTGAGCGGTGCTGATCTACAGGATGGGGGGGTTGACCAGTTCACTCCTGCGAGTCAGCGGGTAACCCACTGTACGTGTGCTCGGACGGGCCGACACTTGGCCACGTTTACCCGTCAGCCGGGGTCGAGCCTGTACACACTGACTACTGAGTCTTCTCCTGTTGCTGAGTCTGGTCAGGTAGCTGCGTCGGGTCAGGTGTTTGCTGCAGCGTCCAGGTCTGGTCCTGAGTCTGCTCCCTGCTCGTGTCGTCTCCTGTCCCACCAGACTCTCCTCTGGCACCACCGCCTTGGTCACCCCTCCCTGCCTCATCTCCGAGGCATGGCCTCCCGTTACCTTGTCTCTGGTCTCCCCCGGTCCCTCCCTACCCTCCCTCCGGGGCCTGCCCCTACCTGCGTTCCCTGCGTCGAGGGGCGGCAGCGCGCCGCTCCTCACTCCTCAGAGTTTCCTCCGACAGAGGCTCCGCTGCAGACTCTTCACATGGACGTGTGGGGCCCCGCCCGCGTCCGTGGCCTGGGTCACGAGCGTTACTTCCTGTTGGTGGTTGACGACTACTCGCGTTACACCACGGTTTTCCCCTTGCGCAGCAAGGGTGACGTCACTGAGGTGTTGATCGACTGGATCCGCGCAGCTCGTCTCCAGCTCAGAGAGAGTTTCGGCTCGGACTTTCCTGTTCTGCGTCTGCACTCTGACAGAGGCGGAAAGTTTTCCTCTGGCCTTCTGGGAGCCTTCTGTCGTGCACAGGGCATCCGCCAGACGTTCACGCTTCCGGCCTCCCCACAGCAAAATGGGATTGCTGAGCGCCGCATTGGCATGGTCATGGACGTCGCTCGTACGTCCATGATTCATGCGGCTGCTCCCCATTTTCTGTGGCCGTTCGCGGTTCAGTACGCGGCGCATCAGATCAACCTTCAGCCCCGAGTCTCCTTGCCGGAGACCTCCCCTACTCTGCGGTGGACGGGGAAGGTTGGCGATGCGTCTGCGTTTCGTGTCTGGGGATCTCGGGCTTTTGTCCGCGACTTGTCTGCGGACAAGCTGTCCCCCCGTGCTGTTCCCTGCGTCTTCCTTGGCTTCCCCCCTGACGCGCCTGGTTGGCAGTTTTACCACCCCTCCTCGCGCCGTGTTCTGTCCTCCCAGGACGTCACGTTTGACGAGTCGGTTCCTTACTACCGTCTCTTCCCCTACCGCACTGCGCCCCTCCCCCCGCCGCCGCTCTTCCTCACGCCAGGTCCCCCCCCGGTAGACCCCCTTCCCCCTCAGGGTCCTGCCCCCTCAGGTGTGTCTCAGGTAGACGCGGTCGAGCCTGTCGAGGTAGCTGTTGACTCTGGTGCTGCTAGGGGTGCTGAGCCTGCGGGTGCGGGGTCTGGGGGTGCTGAGCCTGGGGGTACTGAGTCTGGGGGTGCTGAGTCTGGGGGTGCTGAGCCTGGGGGTGCGGAGCCTGAGGGTGCTGGGCCTGCACGTGTGGAGACTGGCGGTACTGGGTCTGGAGGTCCCTCGGGTGCTTCTTCCCGGCGGGAGCTGCCCTCTCCACAGGAGCTGCGCGAGTGGTTTGCTCGGCGCTGGAGCCGTGCTGCTGGAGCTGGAGGTGCTGCTGGAGCTGGAGGTTCTGCGACTACTGAGGGTGTTGGTGCCACGGGTCCCGGAGGTGCTCGTACTGGAGGTGCTAGAGCTGCTGGGCCTGGGGGTGCTCCTTGTGCTGGAGCTGCTGGCGGTGCTAGAGCTGGCGGTGCTGCTGGAGTTGGTGCTGCTGGAGGTGCTGGAGCTGTGGCTGTTGAGTCTTCCGGTGGTCCGGCTGGAGCTGGAGCTGCAGGGGGTGTTGGCGCTGGAGGTGCTGCTGGCGCTGGTGCTTCTGAGGGTGCTGGAGTTGGCGGTGCTGCAGCTGGGGGTGCTACTGGTGCTGGTGCTGCCACTGGGGGTGCTGGTGCTGTCCCTGCTGGCTCTGGAGGCGCTGCGTGGCCGCGGCCGTACTTCGTTCCGCTCCTTAAGCAGGTTCTTAGTCTCCCGCCTTCTACTAGTCCTGCTCCTTCCTTAGAGTGTCCACCGCCTGTCCAGTCTGAGTCGCAGTTACAACCCGCCTCCCCGCTGCCTGCTCCTTCCCCCTACACTGGTCCTACTGGAGGTCTTGCTGAGCGTCGTGAGCCTGCGTCGTCCTGCGTCGCCTGTTTGTGCTGCTCGCACTAGTCGTCGTGATCCGCGTCCGCGTCCTCCTACGGTCCCAGGCACACACCAGATGGCGCTGCGTCCTTCCACTGCTCCACTGCGTGTCCCTTTGCCGTCTCCTCCAGAGTCCTCTCATCCTGCTCTTGCTGACCCGGAGTCTGACTCCCTTCGTGCTGCCAGTCCTACTGTCATGCGTCTTCTGGCTACTACTGTCACTGACCCTTCCTTTGAGTCCACTGCTGCGTCTGCCTTAGTTGCTGAGCTTGTCGACTTTGCTGCTCGCTGTCGTCTAGACTACGCTTCTAGTCTTGTTGCTGAGTCTGAGTCTGTCTGTCCTCCGTCCGTCGGGGGTGAGTGTGCTCTTAGCACGGACGTCCTTGAGGACAGGCAGGAGGAGTTCCAGTGTTTTGCTCCTGCTTTGCCTCATCTCGTGTCCATGCTGATTGCCCCTGAGGGAGACCCGGATGCACCAGACATCCCGACTCCTCGATCGTACGCTGAGGCGATCGAGGGTCCCTACTCCTCACAGTGGCAGTCAGCCATGGACGCAGAGATGGCTTCCTGGAAGTCCACAGGCACCTACGTCGACGAGGTTCCCCCACATGGGGCGAACATCGTCAGTGGCATGTGGATTTTCAGGGTGAAGCGGCCGCCGGGTTCTCCACCTGTCTTCAAGGCGCGTTACGTGGCTCGAGGCTTCAGTCAGCGGCAGGGAGTTGACTACTTTCAGACCTTCTCTCCCACCCCGAAGATGACCACTCTTCGGGTGCTGCTGCACATAGCCGCTCAGCGCGACTACGAGCTTCACTCTCTTGACTTCAGCACAGCTTTCTTGCAGGGCAGCCTGCACGAGGAGATCTGGCTGCGCCGCCCACCTGGCTTCACTGGGTCGTTTCCTCCTGGTACCCAGTGGAGCCTCCGGCGGCCAGTCTACGGTCTCCGCCAGGCGCCCCGTGAGTGGCATGACACACTGAGGACTACACTTGCGGCTCTTGGCTTTGCTCCTTCTACTGCCGACCCGTCGCTGTTTCTACGCACCGACACCTCTTTGCCGCCGTTCTACATCCTCGTGTACGTCGACGACTTGGTCTTTGCCACTGCTGACACTGGTGGACTCGCCCACGTGAAGTCGGAGTTGCAGAAGAGACACACGTGCACAGACCTGGGTGAACTGCGCAGCTACCTTGGCTTGCAGATCACCCGGGACAGAGCACAGCGCACCATTACCCTGACTCAGTCACACATGGTGCAGCAGGTCCTTCAGCGCTTTGACTTCACGTACTCCTCGCCTCAGGCCACTCCTCTGTCTACTCGCCACTCGCTCTCAGCTCTGCCTTCGGATGAGTCCGTAGAGCCGAGTGGCCCGTACCCAGAGCTTGTTGGCTGCCTCATGTACCTGATGACCCGCACTCGACCTGACCTTGCATACCCTCTTAGCATCTTGGCACGCTATGTTGCTTCTGGGAGACACCGACCAGAGCACATGGCTGCAGCGAAGAGGGTGTTGCGCTACTTGTGCAGTACGTCGGGCATGGGGCTAGTGCTTGGAGGGCGACGTTCAGTGGTCCTCACAGGTCACGCAGACGCTTCTTGGGCTGACGACCAGGCTACGCAGCGGTCGTCACAGGGTTACACCTTCAGCCTTGGTTCCGGCTCTGTTTCGTGGCGGTCTACCCGCTCGTCTGCTGTTCTCGGCTCCAGCTGTGAGGCTGAGATCTACGCGGGGGCCATGGCTGCACAGGAGCTATGCTGGCTCACCTACCTGCTGACTGACCTAGGAGAGCCGCCTCGTTCTCCTCCAGTTCTATATGTAGACAACAAGGCCATGCTGGCCTTGTGTCGGGAGCACAGACTGGAGCACAGAACGAAGCACATTGCTCTTCGCTACTTCCTTGCTCGTGAGCTGCAGCAGCGTGGTCAGCTGCGCCTTGCTTACGTGGCCTCTGAGGCCAACACTGCTGATATCTTTACCAAGGCACTTCCGCCTTGTGATCATCAGCGCTTCTGTACGATGCTAGGTCTCACTTGCTCACTTCTTGACCTTGCTTGTACTGTGATCTTTCTATACCTGCACTTGCTTGTTTACCTTTATATATGATCTTGCATGTGAACTGGCCTTGTGGCCTTGAACTTGTGCTCGGAATGTGTGGTGACGTTGTGATCCACCCTGAGCTTACTGTGCTTTGCTTGACTGGTCTTGTGACCTCTTGTTCTCCCCCACTTTGCCTATGGGGGTGTGTCAAACTTATATGCTATAGTCTGTGTAGGCTGTAGTGGGGTTGACAATATAGGGTACAACACTTTTAGGTTTTCCTACTTGTACCCACCTGTTTCCTAGTGCATTCATTCCTCGTTCTTTCACAATAATAACATGGTATCCAGAGCCTAATCCTTGGCGTTTTCTCCTTATCTACATCTCTTTGTACGCTTTAGAAATTAGGCATCTGGGGCGCCACTTCCCACTTAGTGTAGATTTTCGTTTCCTACCACCTTGACCTTCGATTTTCTTTTTTTTTTTTCCTTATTTTCAACTCGCGGTCCCCCTTATCCATCCCCCGCGGCCTCCCCACCCCGTCGCGCGCCTCGTCGCCTAGTCGCACGCCACTTCCCCTCGTCACGCGCGCTCTGCCCTGCCTCGTCGTGCATTCTGCCCTCCCATCGCGCGCAAGCGCCCTGCCTCTGCTGTCGCACGCGCGCCCTTTCCGCCGACGTCGTGCGCGCACGCGCCTTGTCCGCTGCCGTCGCACGCTCACAACCTTCCCGCCGTCGTCACTCTCCCTGCCGCCCATTCTCTCCTTTCCGCGGCCGCCCTCCCTCCCCCCTCTCTCGCGGGCATCTTTCCCTCCCTTTGTGGTGTGCCGAACCCCTCCTCCCCCCTCCTTCTCTTGCCTCTTTCGCACCACCTCCTCCCTCTCCGCTCATCACATCCGCCTCTTATACTCCTTCCCCTCTCTTCTCTCCTCCCTACCCTTTGTGCTTCTCCTCCCTTCCTCCACCTCCTTCCTCTCCGCCTCTCCTGCAACTAGCTGGTGACGTAGCCTGTCACTTGGTGATCGTGCTCCTATCTACTCACATTCCGCTCCTTCACCCTCCTCCTCCTCTTATCTTTCTCCCTCCACTTCCCCCACCTTCTCAGATTTTCCTCCACCTCTCTTCTCTCCCTATCTGCTGCGGCTGGTAGCTGACTGTGTATTGTCGACATCCTTTCCTCCACCTCTTATTTCTCCCCTCCGCGGCGCAGTATCATACTACTTTACTATTGTCCCTCCTCTTGTTTCTCCCCCTCAGCGGCGCAGCAGCAGACTACTCCCCTGTTATCCCTCCTGCTCTTGTTTCTCCCCTCAGCGGTGCAGTAGCAGACTACTCCACCGCTATCCCTCCTCCTCTTGTTTCTCCCCCCAACGGCTCAGCAGCTGACTACTTCACCCCTATTCCTCCTCCTCATGTGTCTCCCACCAATGGCTCAGCAGCTGACTACCTTGCCCCTATTCCTCCTCCTCTTTTGTCTCCCCACATCTGCTCCGTTGATATCCCCTCCCCCTGATGGCGCCTATTCTCGCCCTTACCTCTCCTCCTCTGCGCTTCTGCCCTCATCCTCCTTCCACCGTACATCCTCTCCTACCCTTGCCTTCCCTAATCTCCGCTCCCTTTGGTGCCCCTTCCTCCCTTTGCACCTCTCCTACTTGTCGTTGGACCTCTCCTCTTTTCCACCCCTCTGCCTGGATTCCGTTGTCTCATCTGCATCGCCTCTCTTCTGCCGCTGTAACCCCTGGTATTGGTTCTCTGGTCTCTGTGTTCAGTGTGACCATGCCATCTCAAGATAGCATCCTTGGTGCTTCTCCTCTTATGGGCTCTCGCTTTGTCGTTCCACTTTCTTCACCCTTTCAAAGCATTCCTTCTCACTCTCCTTGTCCTATGGCTGCCGCTCTCTCACTTCCTCGCACCTTGAATTTTGTCCTTGACAGTGCTGCTACTGACTCTGTCTTTCGTGATGCTGGTATCCTTCGCAACTTTCCTCGTCCCCTTTCTATTGATGGGGCTGGGGAGACCATGACCATGATCTGCACTGGCACTTCCTCTCTTCCCTGTCCTGCCTCTCCCTCTTGCACTGTTACTGGCCTCTATGTTCCCTCTTGCTGTCATAACCTCCTATCCCTCCCTGCCCTCCAACGCATGGGTGTACGAGCACTCTTCCCAGCAGGTGAACTCTATTGTGATCTTCATTACCACGACCGGCACCTTGCTCGTTTCGCCCTTCCTCCTACTACTCACCTCTACACCCTTCGTGTTCCCATCCCCTCATTTGTCCATCACACTTCCTCTTCTTTTGCCCCTCCCGTCTCCTCTTGCGACTGTCGCTCTCTCACCGAACCAACCCTTCTTCATCATCGCCTTGGCCACCCCAACTTCCCTCTGCTTCACAGCATGGTCACTTCAAAGCTGCTTCATGATCTCCCTCCCTCTCTCCCGCCCCTTTCCCCCTCTCCCGCTCCTCTATGCACCCCTTGTGTTCAAGCCAAGCTCTCTCAATCTCCTCATCCTTCTTCCCCTTGTGCCTCCCCCAAAGCCCTTGATCTTGTGCATATGAACCTCTAGAGTCCCTCTCCCATTGCCTCCCGTCAGGGTCATCGTTACTTTCTCCTTCTTGTCGATGACCACTCTCGCTTTGCCACTATCTATCCCCTTCGTGCCAAATCTGACGCCCCCTCCCTCATCATTCGCTGGGCTGAGCAGGCGCGCCTTTGCTTTGGCCGTCCTGTCGCACACTTCCACTCTGATGGTGGTGGGGAGTTCTTTAACCACTCTCTCCTTTCTTACTGCTCCTCTCATGACATTCGCCAAACCTCCACCTTTCCGCATTCTCCCAAATAGAATGGTGTTGCCGAGCATCGTATTCACACTCTCATGGAGATCACCCGTTGTCTCCTTACTCATGCCTCTGCTCCACACTCGCTTTGGAGCTATGCTCTTGTTCATGCCACTCTTCTTTCTCCCCTTCGCCTTTCCATTACACCCTTCCAGCTCTGGACTGGACGCCCGCCCTCTTCGGGCGTGGGGCTGTGTCGCTCATGTCCTTATCAATCCCGCCGATCGAGCACGTCAGGGTGGGAAGCTCGCTCCCAAGACGCAGCTCTGTGCATTCATTGGCATCAACGCTGACTGTCCTGACTATCTTTTCTATGCTCCCTCCTCTCAGCAGCTCATTCACAGCCAGGATCCCTGTTTCCCCCATCTGATGCGTTTGGTTGGTGCGTTGCGCAGGGTCGGAAGTGCAAAGGGGTCGCGAAGGCGGGAAAATAACGGGGAAAGCAATCAGCGGGGGGGGTATCCGGGGAACAAATTCCCGAGAAACAAGACCCCACCCCTGCCCCCAATTCCCCCCCCCCCCCCGCAAAAAAAAAAAACGCGTCAGGGCAAGCCTCGACATTCATCCTGATGCTAGAGGGAAGAACACCACAGCCATCCTGATTTTCCAGGGCATTTCATATAATATCATCTTGAGAGCTCATGGTAAAATTTTACACTATTCTGAAAGCACAGGGCAAATACAAATATGCATCCTGAATTCAGGGTAATCAGGATGTTTTGCCCTGATATCGTGGGGCCTGTTCCGCGCTGCCTGCACTGACGAACAGCTTGCACTACTCCCTCCCCCTACGGCGATTACTACCGTCGTGCCCCGGATATACCCCCAGGCCTAAGTTACACGTATGCGCTTATAATCGTACCAGTGGGCTTATAGTCGGGTGCCGATTATAACCCCACCCTAAATTTGGATCATCTTCGTATAAGCGCTCCCTAAGAAATTTTACTCAAATATGTGTTTTTCTAGTGAATTCGCCACTAACGCGTCAGGAGCAATCGTCGCTGACGTGCCTAGCGAAGTCTTCCCTGGCCCGCTTGGCGGAATTGACACAGGCGCGCACGTGTTAGCAACATTTCAGCACATGAATTTCGCCACTGTGGCAGATTCTCTGTGAATTTCGAAGCAAACTGTTTTGTGGTAGTCTTGATTGAAACCGAAGGCTGAGATATACATTTCTGTGTTTTAAAATCATAATTCTCTAAGTGTCATTTATTTCCCCCATGGGGTGATAAAAAAATCCACATTATAAGCCCACCCAACATTTTCCCAGGTTTTTTTTTACCCCCACCTGAGGGGTATATCCGGAGCATGACGGTGTCTATTTCATCGCCACTAGCCTCCCTGACCGCCTTGCCTCGGTTCGTGACGCGCTTCTTTTGAATCACCTCAGCGAGCTCACTATCGACGTCCTTAAGTCGGCCCTCAAGGACGTTGAGAGCAACCTCCGCTTGGTTGCCTCCGCCTCTAGTGATCTGCCCCTTCGTTCTTAGAGAAGAATGCAGTTTCAATGTGAAAATTTTGTATATATATTTTCTCTTATCAACTTGGATAGCAACCAGGGCCTCAGAAGTCAGCGAAAAAAGGCTGATTTAGGGTCTGGACGCTGATTTCCCAAACTTGTGGGCGATGTGTTGGCTGATAATTCAGTTTTTTTTTTTATGTGTTGGCTAATTGTTCAGGTTTTTTTATGTTTTGGCTGATTTTCCAGCGTTTTTTTACAAGTGTTCACTGATTGATCAGACTTGTAACGAGAGTGTAGGCTGAAGTCATGCTATCACAGATTCGTGCCGGAGCCGTGAGTTTCGGCTGTCCAAGTACATCCACTGTCAATCACGCAAAATTTGCCATGTACAACGCCGACGCGGGGGGAAAACGAATTTCCCCGACGCGTCGGTTGCTTCGTTGTCACCGACAGAATGCTTAAATAGATGCGATTGGTTGTTAAACCAATCACATCCCTTATGCGCCAATCACTCACCAGCAGTGCAGCACAGCAACGTACCGCACGCACTCACGACAAGGACACCCTCCTCACCCCATCTCACCCACCCCGAACCTGCATCTAAGTGCGTGCATGGTGCCCCCACGTCGCGCCGCGTTGCAATTGGGTGGTGAGAACGAGAGGGCCTTCTTTTATGGCTCTCTCTTGATGACCCCACCGTACCCACCCACCAGGCGAGCTGCACTGTCAATCCCCGCCTCTCGCCCTGGTTTTCTCAAACCCTAGCTAGCAACGTTGGAGCTCGACACGCTCTCCCCTTTCAGCCATGGCCGGCCTTGCAGAAGGCGTAGCTTGCGATGATGATGCAGCCATGGATAGCACCAATGATGAATTAGACGGCCTAGAGGAAGCGAGGACGGGGCTTGATATGCTCCTGCGCTCGCTTGCCCCTGGTGTCCTCGCTCCCAGGCCTCCTGCTGCAAAGCCTCCACTAGTCGAGAGGGTGCACCGCGGCCACCCACCGGTTTCTTCAAGCCCGGATTCCATCCGGAGTGAGCCTGCTGCGCCGGCTGCCGTCTCCGACACGGTAGTTGTCGAGTCGCCAACAACAAAGTCCACTGCCCCGCGCAACTTCAAGCTGAAGCAGTCGACGCTGAGCTGGGCAAAACCATCTTCGAGCACCGCCGTCGAGCAACCTGTCGTGAACAAGACATCCCCTCTTCCATCCTTGGTCATAGACATTTCGGAGGCCATTGAAGCAGTCTATGCAGACGCTCTTTTTAAGTACAAAACCAAGTGGTCTAAGAGGTTCCCGTGGCTTGTGCTAACCAAATCTAAATCTGGTTTCCCTGCTTCTAAGTGCAGTGTCTGCACCAAGCATGCCGGAGTCAGGGGACGATGTGGCCGGACAGGGCGAGGGGCGACCGACGTGCAGACGCAGGCGTTTCGCAAGCACGCCGGCACGACGAAACACAGGCTGGCGATGGAGAAGCAAGAGGCTCTGCTGAACGCGGCCTCAAAGCAGCCACGGATCGACCAACATCGAGCCGCCGTCGATGCTGAGAAGAACCGCGTCGTGGTGTTGCTCGACTCCATGCTGTTCGTCAGTTCCTGCGATGCGCCCATGGGAACATGGGTGAAGCTGGTGCAGTACCTCGAGCGCAAGGGTGTCCAGGGCTTCCCTAAGAAGGGATATGGCACCTACTACACATCGTGAGTAGTAGTCACACTTGTATTGCGTTGGTGTTTTAATGTTCAACCCTAAACCCTCGTCTAATCTCTTGTCTTTGGTTTCCCTGCGTGCAGGTACGGCTTCGGTGAGCTCACGCAGGCCCTTGCTACCTGGCTACAGACAACTCAGCTGGAGCACATCCTGACAAGCCCTTTCATCGGCATCTGCATCGATGAAAGCACGGATCGGCTCAGGGGGAAGCACATGATCTTGTATGCCTCGTTCATCCGCGACAACGTGCTCGTGACCGAGTTCATGCAGCTGATCACGGTGGAGAAGGCGGACGCATCTTCTCTTCTGAGCATCCTGCTTTCCCACTTGCAGTCCGTCGGTGTCGATCTGCAGAGAATTTCCGGCATTAGCACCGATGGCGCAAGAGTGATGATGGGGTCTAAGGCCGGCCTGGTTGTCCGCCTGCGACAGAAAATCAAGCACCTTGTCTCCGTTCACTGCATCGCTCACATGTTAGTGAGCCCCGCTGCTACGTTTTCAGCCCGTTACGCCATCTGGTTCGAGCTTGTGTTTAATTTCCTGAGTTTGATGTGTTCCACTTGCAGGGAGGCACTTGCAGCGAAGGATGCAGCAGAGGAGCTCCCCGTCTTCGACATGGTCGACGATCTCATCCGAACTGTGGCCGATTTGCTTGGTCGGTCGGGACCGCGCCACGCACGGTTCATGGACCTGCAGCAGGTCATCACCGAAACGAGCCTTGAAGTGCAAGGCATCCATTCCGTTCGGTGGCTGTCAAGGGGTGATGTCATCCGTCGCCTTGTCGCTGTTTTGCCGGCAGTGATTGTGCTGCTGAAGGAGCTTAGCAGTAAGATGTACAAGCTGGCAAGCTCCTACCGTTTTCACTTCTTCCTTTACTTCCTGGCTGATGTGCAAGAGCAGCTCAACATTTTGAACAAGACCTTCCAGCAGAAACAGGTGAGGTGGTGCGAATATAGCTACGCATGTCCCCATATCTACCATTCTAACTATGTCACTGTGTGCCTCTGTCTCTCCAGCTCGATCTGGTGTCTTTGCATGCGCAGATCAAGCGGACAACGCGTCACATCGAGAGCCGCTACGTGGACTGCGGCGATGACTTCAGCGGCGGCATGAGCCAGTGGCTGTCACCTTTCCTGGAGCGCCATGGCCCGGGGTGTAGCCGCGAAGTGAAGGTGGAAGGTGTCGACAGCGACGGCCGACCATCTTCTATCACGTTCACCCTTCACGACGAGCCCGTGGACTCGTACAGCGGCCCGGAGGACCACGACGGCTGCATCCAGTTGTGCACCGAGTTCGCAGAGAGGATCGTGGCGAACCTGGAGGGAAGGCTCGGCGATCTCGACTCGCTCTCTGGAGTCTGCCTGTTCACACCTGATGCATGGCCACAAAGCAAGTCTGAGCGGAACACTCGTTGCCAGGAGTGGCTTCAGTCGCTGGTGACGATGTTCAAGGCTCAGGACCGTGAGGTAATCTTGCCAGGTTCGTTGTGGCTGATTTGTGAACCTATGATATGTTAGAATCTAGCAGCAGGAATGAATGCACTATAGAAGAGTTGGGTACAAGTATGAAACCCTAAACGGGGCTGTACCCCATATTTGCTACCACACTACAGCCTACACACATATAACATGCATATACTTTGACACACCCCCATAGGCAAAGTGGGGGAGAACAAGCGGTCACAAGACCAGTCAAGAGAAGCGAAGCAAGCTCAGGGTGGATCACAACGTCACCACACACACTGAGCACAAGCAAAGGGGCACAAGGCTAGTTCACATGCAGAGGTAAATATGCAACAACGGTAGCACAGTGATCTCTACCTAGCAGAGCAAGCATGCAGGCATATATATAGATCACAGTACAGGCAAAGTCTACAGCAAGTGAGAAAACGTGGGCACAAGGCCTAACAAAGTACAAAAACGCTGATGATCACCAGACGGAAGTGCCTTGGTGAATATATCAGCAGTGTCGGCCCAAGTGGCCACGTGAGCAAGACGAAGCTGACCACGCTGCTGCAACTCTCCAGCAAGGAAGTAACGCAGAGCGATGTGCTTCGTTCTGTGCTCCAGTCTGTGCTCCTGACACAAGGCAATGGCGGCCTTGTTGTCGACGTACAGCACTGGAGGAGAACGAGGCCGCTCTCCCAAGTCGGTCAGCAGGTAGGTGAGCCAGCGTAGCTCCTGTGCAGCCATGGCTGTGACGTAGATCTCAGCCTCACAACTGGAGCCAAGAACTGAAGACGAGCGTGTAGACCGCCAGGAAACTGAACCAGAACAAAGGCTAAAGGTGTAACCCTGTGACGACCGCTGCGTAGCTAGGTCGTCAACCCAAGAAGCGTCCGAGTGCCCAGTGAGGACAACTGGGCTCCGCCCTCCAAGCATGAGCCCCATGCCCGATGTACTACACAAGTAGCGCAGTACCCTCTTAGCAGCATCCATGTGCACCTTCCTGTGCCGACCAGGAGCCACGTAGCGGGCCAGAAGGCCAAGAGGGTACGCAAGGTCAGGTCGAGTGCAGGTCATCAGGTACATGAGGCAGCCCACTAGCTCTGGGTACGGGCCACTGGGCTCTACGGACTCATCCGAAGGCAGAGCTGAGAGCGAGTGGCCTGTAGCCAGAGGAGTGTGCTGTGGCGAGGACCAGGTGAAGCCAAAGCGCTGAAGGACCTGCTGCACCATGTGTGACTGAGTCAGTGTGATGGTGCGGCGTGCTCTGTCCCGGGTGATCTGCAAGCCAAGGTAGCTGCGCAGCTCACCCAGGTCTGTGCACGTGCGTCTCTTCTGCAGCTCCGACTTCACCAGGGCGAGAGCCTCAGTGGCAGCAAAGGCAAAGACCAAGTCGTCGACGTACACGAGGATGTAGAACGGCGGCAGCGAAGTGTCGGTGCACAGAAACAGCGACGGGTCAGCAGTAGAAGGCGCGAACCCAAGAGCCGCAAGCGTAGTCCTCAGAGTGTCGTGCCACTCACGTGGCGCCTGGCGGAGACCGTAGACCGGCCGCCAGAGGATCCACTGGGTACCAGGAGGGAACGACCCAGTGAAGCCAGGAGGGCGGCGCAGCCAGATCTCCTCGTGCAGACTGCCTTGTAAGAAAGATGTGCTAAGTCAAGAGAGTGAAGCTCGTAGTCACGCTGAGCGGCAACGTGCAGCAGCACCCGAAGAGTGGTCATCTTCGGGGTGGGGGAGAAGGTCTGGAAGAAGTCTACTCCCTCTCGCTGATTGAAACCTCGAGCAACGTAACGAGCCTTGAAGACAGGCGGAGAACCTGGCGGCCGCTTCACCCTGAAAATCCACATGCCACTGACGATGTTCGCCCCAGGAGGGGGAACCTCGTCGACGTACGTGCCTGTGGACTTCCAGGATGCCATCGCTGCATCCATGGCTGTCTGCCACTGAGAGGAGTACTCACCCGCGATCGCCTCAGCGTAAGAGCGCGGGGTCGGGATGTCTGGAGCATCCGGGTCTCCCTCAGGGGCAAGCAGCATGGACACGAGATGAGGCGCAGCGGCTGCAAGACACTCAAGGTCCTCGTGCCTCTCCTCAAGGACGTCCGTGCCAAGAGCACACTCACCCCCGACGGACGGAGGACAGACAGACTCAGACTCAGCAATAAGACTAGCGGCGTAGTTTAGACGACAGGCAGCAGCAAAGTCAACATGCTCAGTGACTAAGGCAGACGCACCAGCAGACTCAAACGACAGGTTTGTGACAACTATGGCTAGCAGACGCGTGACAGTAGGGCGAGCAGCACGGGTGCGGTCAGACTCAGGCTCAGGAACGGTAGGCAGAGAAGACGCAGGAGGGGACGGCAGGGGAACACGCTGCGGAGGAGAGGAAGGACGATGGACTACGAGGTGGGTGCCGGGGACAGCCGGCTGACGCGAACGAGGAACACGACGACCGGAACGACCAGAACGGACAGGCGAGACAGGACGCGACGCAGGCTCACGACGCTCAGTAAGACCCCCTGTCTGCTCAATGTAAGGAGAAGGAGCAGGCAGCGGTGAGCCAGGCTGTAACGGAAGACCAGTAGACGAAGGGAGACTAAGAACCTGGGGAAGCACAGAGTCAGGCGGTGGCTGAGACGACGGAGACGGTGGAGCAAAGTACAGGCGCGGCTGTGCAGTGCCACCAGCACCAGCAGCTCCAGCACCTCCAGCAGCTCCAGAACCCTCAGCGCCTGCTCCCCCAGGACCAGCTCCACCAGCAGCAGCACCCCCAGAACCGGCACCTCCAGTCCCAGGGTCTCCAGCCTCAGTGTCTCCAGCAACAGCACCCCCAGACCCAGTGTCTCCAGCAGTAGCACCCTCAGGCTCAGCACCTCTAGCCCCAGCAGCTCCAGTACCTCCAGTACGAGCACCTCCGGGACCAGCACCACTCCCAGCTCCAGGGACGTCAGCAGAAGTACCTCCAGCGGCAGAGCCCCGAGCTCCAGAAGCGCGACCCTGACGCCGACCGTACCAGTCGTGCAGCTGCTGTGAGGTGAGAGGCACACGCGGACGAAGGCGGCTACTCCAAGGAGACCGCGCAACTGTAGACTCAAAACCCTTAGCACCTCCAGAACCTCCAGCAGCTCCAGAACCTCCAGCGTCAACACCCTCAGCAGCTCCAGAACCTCCAGCTTCAGCGCCACCAGCGCCAGCACCTCCAGCAGCTCCAGAACCTCCAGCGCCAGCACCCTCAGCAGCTCCAGAACCTCCAGCAGAAACAACTCCAGTAGCAGAGTCACCAGCTCCAGCGCCTCCCGCAGCAGGGCCCCTAGCTCCAGCAGCGCGACCCTGACGGCCAACGTACCACTCACGCAGCTGCTGTGGGGAGAGAGGGATTCGACGACGAGAGTGCAGCGGCGAGGCACCAGCGGAGCGACTACGGAGACGGCCGCTCCAGGGAGACTGCTCACCAGACGCCTCGGCGCCCCCAGGTGCAGCACCCCCAGACTCAGTACCCCCAGGCTCAGCACCCCTAGACTCCTCACACTCAGGCTCAGTACCTCCAGGCTCCGCACCCTCAGGCTTCGCACCCCCAGGCTCAGCACCCCCAGGCTCCGCACCCCCAGGCTCAGCACCCCCAGGCTCAGCACCCCCAGAAGCAGCACCCCGAGCAGGACCACTCTCAGCAGGACCTGAGTCACAAGTGACCTCAACCGGCGCAGTCAAGGGAGGAGGGTCTACCTGAGACACACCTGAAGGAGCAAGACCGGGAGCGGGGAGGGGGTCCACCTGGGGAGCACCTGGAGCGAGGAAGAGCGGCGGGGGGGTGGGGAGAGGGGCAGTGCGGTAGGGGAAAAGACGGTAAAAGGGGACCGACTCGTCGAACGTGACGTCCTGAGAGGGGAAGATACGGCGCGAGGTGGGGTGGTAAAACTGCCAACCAGGCGCGTCAGGGACAAAGCCCAGGAAGACACAGGGAACAGTGCGGGCGGAGAGCTTGTCCGCAGTGGTATCGCAGACAAAGGCACGAGCACCCCAGACCCGAAAACGCGACGCATCACCAACCTTCCCCGTCCACAGCAGTGTGGGCGAGGTCTCCGGCAAGGAGACACGGGGCCAGAGGTTGAGCTGATGCGCGGCGTACCGGACCGCAAACGGCCACAGAAAATGGGGGGCAGCCGCATGGATCATGGAGGTACGAGCGACCTCCATGACTAAGCCAATGCGGCGCTCAGCAACCCCATTCTGCTGCGGAGAGGCCGGAAGCGTGAATGTCTGGCGGATGCCGTGCTCCGCACAGAAGGCTGCCAAGAGGTCTGAGGAGAACTCACCACCTCTGTCAGAGTGCAGACGCAGGACAGGAAAGTCCGTCCCGAACCGCTCGCGGAGCTGGAGACGAACAGCGCGGATCCAAGGGATCAAAACATCAGGGACCTCCCCCTTGCGCTGCAAGGGGAAGACCGTGGTGTAACGCGTGTAGTCGTCGAAGACCAGCAGGAAGTACCGCTCGTGGCCCTATCCACGGACGCGGGCTGGGCCCCACACGTCCAGGTGGAGAGTCTGCAGGGGAGCCTCTGTGGGAGGGAACGAGGAGGAGTGAGGAGCGGCGCGCTGCTGCCCCTCGACACAGGGAAGACAGGGAGGAGCAAGCGAGGGTGGGAGGGGAGGGAGAACCCTGGGAAGACCAGAGACAAGGACACGGCGGTGCATGCTGTGAAGGCGCTGCACCGAGGGGTGACCAAGGCGGTGGTGCCAAAGGAGGGTCTGGTGCGACAAGGCGCGACACGAGCAGGGGGCCGACAACTGACTTGGCGCAGACGCAGACGCAGCTACCTGAGGGGACTCTGTGGTCAGTGTGTACAGGCCCGACCCCGGCTGCCGAGTGAAGGTAGCCAGGTGACGACCCGTCTGAGCATACGTGCAGTGTGTCACACACTCGTAGGCAGGGGTGAACTGGTGAACACCCGCGTCCTGGAGCGCAGAACCAGCCACCAAGTTCGTAGAGAACGAGGGGAGGTAAAGACCCGACAGTGTGCCGGACGGGACAGTAGGACAAGGGAGGACAGTGGTGGAGGTCGCACGGACTGGACCCCCAGAGGGATCTGCCAGGGAGACTGCAACCGGCCGACTGAGTGGCGTGAGGGTGGTGCTGTCGCGAAAGGAGCGAGAAGCACCAGAGTCAAGTGTGAAGGTGTACAAGGCCTCAGCAGGCGCAGTACCAGAGAGAGCAGACTCACCAGCACCTGGAGTAGCAGCCTCACCAGCACCTAGAGCAGGAGACGCACGAGCACCTAGAGCAGCAGCCTCACCAGCACCTAGAGCAGCAGGCTCTATACCTGGGTCAGGCGGTACGCACATTTAACAGGCACGGTCAGCACTAGTAGGCAATGCATACATGGCAGTGAGAATAGCATCATAGTCAAGAGCAAATATATCTACCCCTTGTCCAAGCAGCTCCAGCCAGGTAGGGATCTCAGCCTCGTCGCCAAACTCAGTACGCCAGGCGTCGCTCAGACGGGCAAAGCAGCAGGACGGTGTGTGACCAAGCGTCCCGCAAGCCTGACCATTCCGATCACCTGTGCGAATGACGTACGGGCAGCGAAAGGTACTCAAAGACCCTCTACTCTGAGCGTACCACTCACGAAGCTGCTGGGGCGTAAGTGTGTCGCGCAGACGCCGCTGCAGCTGCAGCTGCAGCTGGCCACTGCCAGACGCTCCCGACTGACCAGCTCCAGGGCGACAGCCACGACGGCTACCGCTACAACCTTAACTAGCGTACCACTCACGAAGCTGCTGAGGCGTGAGAGACTCGCACGGACGTCGCTGGAGCTGCATCTGGCCACTGCCAGTAGCAGTAGTAGCTGCAGCAGTGCGGGCAGGGCAGGCGCGGCAGGCAGGCAGGCAGGCGGGCAGGCAGGCAGGCAGAGGGTGCGGCAGTGCGCGAACAAGGCAGGTGCTCACCAGTGGCGAGATGGGCTGGCGCTCGGCGGGCGGCGGCAGGGTAGGCGCACGACGGCGGTGACGGCGGGGCCGCAGCAGCGGCTGCAGAGTAGGGCCGCGGCAGCTGCAGGGTGGTGTCAAGCTATATTTGTTATAGCTTATTTGTGTTAGTCTAGGTGTACTTCATGTTTTTCTAGGGTTAGGGTTATGCTTGCTATATCTTGCTTGTTTTCGCTTTCCTTAGTCAACACTTATAATTTTGTAACTTGACATGGTATAGAGCGATAAAACGATCCCATAGGCCCACCGCCCTGTAACGTGCCCTAGCCCGAAGCGCCCTAGCCCGAAGCGCCCTAGCCCGAAGCGCCTTAGCCCGTAGCGCCCCGTCAATCCGTGTCTCGTAGTGCCCCGTACCCCGCGCGCCACCCGTTTTCCCGTCGCCTCACCCGTCAGATCCGTCGCGTCGTTACTCTCCCCCCCCCTCGTCGCGACCTGCCCGTTTTCCCCCGTCGCGCCCTACCTTTTCCCCCCGTCGCGCTGCCCGTACATCCGCTCACGTAGTCGCACGCACCCGTACGAACGGTCGCGCGCGCAGTCGCGTGCGACGGCACACACAGCAGCACGCACAACTGCTCGCCCGTCCGCTCGCACAGCAGCCCGAGCGGCCTGGGCGCCGCGCCACCTGCAACCCGTCCCACAGCCTTCCCCGTAGCTCGACGCCCCACCCGTCCCCACTGCCTTAGCAAGCCGCCCTAGCCAGAATAGCCGCCCCTTCCCAATTCTGCCGCCCCACCCTTAACAGGCCGCCCCAACCAGTTCTGCCGCCCTCACCCGTTCCCACTGCCTCACCTGTAGCCCGCCGCCCCAGCCATATCTGCAACCCCACCCGTTCCAGTCACCTCACCCAGTCCCCTCCCCTGCACAGAACCGCACAGAACCGTGCAGAACCGCACAGAACCGCACGGAACCGTGCAGAATCGCACAGAACCGCACAGAACCGTACAGAACCGCACAGCACCGCCGCCTTACCTTCCCCACCCGTCGCCAGCAGCTTAGTCTACCGCCAGGAGCACCACCAGCAACTTAGACTGCCGCCAGTCACACCAGCAGCAGCTTCCACTGCCGTCAGCGCACCAGCAGCAACTTGAACTACCCCCTAGCAAAGCCAGCAACTTACACCGCCCCACCCGGTACTCCCCACTGCACAGAACCGCATAGAACCGCACCCGCTGCCCCACCCGTTCCAGCCAGAGCTGCTGCCCCACCCGTTCCAGTCACCTCACCCGGAATCAGCCGCCCCACCCGGTACTCTCCACCCCGCAGAACCGCACAAAACTGCACATAACCGCACAAAACCGCACCCGCTGCCCCACCTGTACCAGTCAGAGTTGCTGCCCCACCCGTTCCAGTCACCTCACCCGGAATCAGCCGCCCCACCCGGTACTCTCCACCCCGCAGAACCGCACTGAACTGCACATAACCGCACAGAACCGCACCCGCTGCCCCACCTGTACCAGTCAGAGTTGCTGCCCCACCCGTTCCAGTCACCTCACCCGGAATCAGCCGCCCCACCCGGTACTCTCCACCCCGCAGAACCGCACTGAACTGCACATAACCGCACAGAACCGCACCCGGTGCCCCACCTGTACCAGCAGCACCAGTAGCAGCAGTTTAGGCTGCCCCAGCGCTCGAGCAGCAGCTCAGACTACCGCTAGTGCACCAGCAGCAGCTTAGGCTGCCCCCAGCGGAACCAGCAGCAGGGTAGCCTACCGCCAGCAGCAGTTTAGGCCCACCTGCCAGCACCACCCCCGTTTCTAGCTACTCACATGGCTTGTACTCGAGTCCTACAGCAGCAGGGCCAGCCGCAGCACTCCCGGCAGTGGGGACCTGCGGGTCCAAAGTGTGGAGCCCTCAGCAGTGGCTCAGCTAGCAGTGGGCGAGACGTCGGCCCCTGCGGGTACCGGGCCCTGACAGGCCCTGGTGCTGGCACTACCTGCTGGAGTCCTGATCAATCTGCGTCCAGCTGCTACCGTCTACTCGACGACCTTCACCGTGAGCGTTTCGGTCCTCACGCTATTACACCGCACTGGCCCTCGCGACTTCGCCAGCGCACTGCTGCACTAGTTGAGTCTCACCTACCTGGTCTAGGACCGTTCCCGGCTGCACGAGTAGAGACCTGTGTTTCCAGTCTTGGTGCGTGTGTTGTTTCCAGTCCAGGCGCCTCTGAGGTTCTTTGTGTAGGAGCTGCAGCTACCACTAGTCTAGCACTAGCTTTTGTAGCTAGTTCGGGTGCGACCCCACAGACTGCACAGCTTTCCTTCACCCTAGACTCTGGAGCGTCCAGCTGTTTCTTTCGTGACTGTACTGACCTCACACCACTGCGCACTCCAGTCACTGTCGCCTTGGCTGACCCCTCTGTGGGACGTGTAGTTGCTCGCAGCACCACCACTCTCCCGTGTCCGGCGGCTCCCTCAGGTTTTCTTACAGGTTACTACACCCCCTCGTTCTCTAGGAACCAAGTGGGTGTCAGTCACCTCCACGACCTAGGTGTAGTCACCACTTTCCCACCGGACGAGCCTGTTGCCTCCTGCACAGTCGGTACCACTGGGGCCCCTCTGGCCACTTTTCACAGGGAGTTGGGCTCTGGTCTGTACTCACTACACACTGGGTCCCACCGCACTGGGTCAAGCCAGGTCAGGTCAGGTCAGGTAGCTACTGTGTCGTGCGACTGTCGCTCCCTCACCCACCCGTCTGTCCTCTGGCACCACCGTCTAGGTCACCCGTCGTTCCCACGTCTCAGTAGGATGGCACGTTACCATCTGGTCTCAGGTCTCCCAGAGTCGCTTGCCCCGCTTCCTCGCTCGCCTGCGCCGCTGTGCACTCCTTGCGTCGAGGGTCGGCAGCGCGCCTCCTCGTTCCCCCCCACCACGGCTCCCTTCCAGTTCCTGCACTTGGACGTCTGGGGCCCCTCCCCGGTCCTTGGACCACGTCAGGAGCGCTACTTTCTGATTGTGGTGGACGACTACTCCCGCTACACCACGGTTTTCCCCTTGCGACGGAAGGCCGACGTGCCTACCGTCCTCGAGCCGTGGCTACTAGCGTGGGGTGGTGCCCAGGGCCTATGTGGGCTTCACCTACACTCGGACCGTGGTGGTGAGTTTTCTTCCACTCGTTCTGTCAGGGTCGGGGAGTCATTCAGTCGTACATGCTACCAGCCTTGCCGCAGCAGAATGGGGTAGCCGAGCGTCGCATCGGCCTGGTCATGGAGGTTGCCCGGACCTCTATGTGCCATGCCGGTGCCCCTCAGTTCTTGTGGCCTCAGGCGGTCCGCTACGCCGCGCACCAGCTGAACCTGTGGCCCAGTGACGCACGGCCACGGGTGACGCCGGTCTCTCTCTGGTCAAGTTTACAGGGTGTAGCAGCTGACTTCCGTGTCTGGGGTTGTCTGGCTCACGTTCGCGCCCCTGGCGCGAACAAGTTTTCCCCCCCCGCTGTTCCTCACCCTTGAGCCTCCCCTAGTCGCCCCGGTAGCCACCACCCCTTCGCGTCCTGCCCCGTCAGGTGTGTCACACGTCACTCCGTAGTCGTCCCCCCCACAGCGTCCAGTCCCTGTCGTGTCTGGGGGTGCGGGAGGTGCAGTTGCGGAGGGTGAGGGTACTGGGGCTGCAGGAGCTGGTGGTGTCGGCCCTGGGGGTGCAGGGGTTGTGGGAGTGGAGGTCACTCCTGTGGAGGACACGGCAGCCTCGAGTCAGCGGCCTCGCCCCGCCTCACCCCCTGGCTTCCCGTCCGTCCCGCAGTTTCCCCCTCGTTCTTCTCTGCCGCCGGTTGCTGCGGAACCTGTGGGTGTTCCTGCAGGAGGTACTGGAGGCCCCGGGGGTGTCGGTGGTGGAGGTGCTGGTTCTGGGGGTGCTGGAGCTGGAGGCACTGGCACTGTGGCGCCTACACCGCGCACTGTACGTTTCCTGACCCGTGAGCAGCGTCTCTTTCGGTTGGAGAAGGAGGAGCGTGAGCAGTTTGAGAGGACACAGCAGCAGCAGCAGCAGGAGGTGCAGTTACAGACACACCAGGAGAGAGTAGAGGAGTAGTCCCGGCCGCACCAGGAGAGGGTAGAGCAGGAGTCCCACCCGCAGCAGCAGGTACAGTTACAGACCCAGCAGGGGAGAGTAGCGGAGCAGTCACGGCCGCAGCAGGAGAGGGTAGCGCAGGAGTCCCACCCGCAGCAGCAGGTACAGTTACAGACCCAACAGGAGAGAGTAGAGGAGGAGTCACGGCCGCAGCAGGAGAGGGTAGTGCAGGAGTCCAAGTTGCAGCAGCGGGTGCAGCTGCAGTCGCAGCAGGAGAGGGCAGAGCCGGAGCCACAGGTGCAGCAGCAGGGGCCGGTACCGTCGCAGCAGACGCCAGAGGAGGCGGAGCAGCGGCGACTGCGACTACGCGACCTCCCCGACCCAGCACCTGCACGCTTTGTTCGTGGTCCCCTACCGTCCCCTCCTGTTCCCCCTGTTGAGTCCCTTTCCTCGTCCCAGTGGACTCGTCGTTCTCCCCTCTATCATGCTGTGTCCCCAGAGCGTCGTCAGTCCCGTTACCGTGCAGACGGTCCGTTCCACCTTGTTCTTCGCTCTCGTGTTCCACCTCCACCTGTCCTTCCACAGCCCTCTGAGTCGTCCCTCACTGTGCTTCACGACCCGTTGTCCGACTACCTCCGTGCCTCCCGTCCTGTCGTCTCCCGTGTTTTGTCTGCGTTGGTCACTCACCCGACTGCACCCCTGTCGTCTGTCTCAGCTCTTGTTACCACTGTCGCTGGCTTTGCCTTTTCCCACCGCCTTGACTACGCCGCTCACGTGGTGAGTGGCCCTGCTCGTTCTCCGTTCTCTGGGGGTGCTCCTCTCTTTCCCTTGGAGGTCCTCGAGGACAGGCAGTTCGAGCTTGGTTTCCTTGCGGCCGCTGTTCCTCATCTCTGCGCCATGCTACTTGCCCCTGAGGGAGATCCAGATGCCCTTGACATCCCGATACCTCGCACTCACGCCGAGGCGGTCTCGGGACCTTGGGCTTCGTACTGGATGGCAGCTGAGGAGGCAGAGATGACATCTTATAGGTCCACAGGCACTTACGTCGACGCAGTCCCACCACCTGGGACGAACGTCGTCATTGGCCGATGGCTCTACAAGGTGAAGCGGCCGCCTGGATCACCACCTGTGTTCAAGGCGCGCTATGTGGCGAGAGGCTTCAGTCAGCGAGAGGGGGTGGATTTCTTCCAGACCTTCGCTCCCACCCCGAAGATGAGTACTCTTCGGGTGTTGCTGCATATTGCAGCACAGTGCGACTATGAGTTGGACTCCTTGGACTTTTCCACCGCGTTCCTTCAGGGGAGCCTGCACGAGCAGATCTGGCTGCGTCGCCCGCCTGGCTTCACTGGCTCTTTCCCACCTGGGACCCAGTGGCAGCTGCGTCGACCAGTCTACGGCCTGCGTCAGGCTCCACGTGAGCGGCACGACACACTTCGTTCGACCCTTGCAGCTCTTGACTTCTTTCCGTCGTCTGCTGACCCGTCACTGTTCGTTCGCCGTGGCTCGACCCCGTTCTTTGTCCTGGTCTACATCGACGACCTGGTGTTTGCCACCCCCGACCAACGCGCGCTGGCCTCCGTGAAGGAGGAACTGCAGAGGAGATACACTTGCACTGACCTTGGTGAGCTGCAGCACTACCTTGGCCTGCAGATCACCAGGGACAGGGCAGCTCACACCATTACGCCGACTCAGTCGCATATGGTCCAGCAGATCCTCACGCGGTTTCGCTTCCCGTTCTCCAAGGTACAGCTCACCCCGCTTGGTGTGGATCATGGGCTCACGGCTCCACCTTCGGACGAGTCATTTGAGTCCAGCGGTCCACATCCTGAGCTGGTGGGTTGTCTCATGTACCTGATGACCTGCACTCGCCCAGACCTAGCTTACCCTCTTAGCGTACTTGCGCGTTTTGTTGCGCCTGGGAGACACCGACCTTCCCACTGGTACGCGGCTAAGAGGGTGGCGAAGTTGAGAAGAAACGAGGAAAGGGAAAATGACTAAGGGAAAGTTGGGTACAAAATGCAAACCCTAGAAAACTGTACCCCATATGTGCTACCCCACTATAGCCTACAGTAGCTCTGTCATATAAATCTGACACACCCCCATAGGCAAAGTGGGGGAGAACAAGGGGTCACAAGACCAGTCAAGCAAAGCAAAGCAAGCTCAGGGTGGATCACAAAGTCACCACACATTCCGAGCACAGGTTCAAGGCCACAAGGCCAGTTCACATGCAGGATTACATATATATATAAGGCTAGACAAGCAAGAGCAGGTGTATATATATATGCAACAGTACAAACAAGGTCAAGGGGTGAGCAAGTGAGGCAAGGTAGGCACAAGGCCCAGCTGAGTACAGAAACGCTGATGATCACAAGGCGCAAGTGCCTTGGTGAAGATATCAGCAGTGTTGGCCTGAGAGGCCACGTACGCAAGCCGCAGCTGACCACGCTGCTGTAGCTCACGAGCAAGGAAGTAGCGGAGAGCAATGTGCTTCGTTCTGTGCTCCAGTCTCTGCTCTCGACACAAGGCCAGCATGGCCTTGTTGTCTACGTACAGCACTGGAGGAGAACGAGGCGGCTCTCCGAGGTCAGTCAGCAGGTAGGTGAGCCAGCGAAGCTCCTGTGCAGCCATGGCCCCGGCGTAGATCTCAGCCTCACAACTGGAGCCGAGAACAGAAGACGAGCGGGTAGCCCGCCACGAAACAGAGCCGGAACCAAGGCTGAAGGTGTAACCCTGTGACGACCGCTGCGTAGCCTGGTCGTCAGCCCAAGAAGCGTCTGCGTGCCCAGTGAGGACCACTGGACTCTGCCCTCCAAGCACAAGCCCCATGCCTGACGTACTGCACAAGTAACGCAACACCCTCTTCGCTGCAGCCATGTGCTCCGGTCTGTGTCTCCCAGGAGCAACATAGCGTGCGAGAATGCTAAGAGGGTATGCGAGGTCAGGTCGTGTGCAGGTCATCAGGTACATGAGGCAGCCAACAAGCTCTGGGTACGGGCCACTCGACTCTACGGACTCATCCGAAGGCAGAGCTGAGAGCGAGTGGCGAGTAGGCAGAGGAGTGGCCTGAGGCGAGGAGTACGTGAAGCCGAAGCGCTGAAGGACCTGCTGCACCATGTGTGGCTGAGTCAGGGTAATGGTGCGGCGTGCTCTGTCCCGGGTGATCTGCAAGCCAAGGTAGCTGCGCAGTTCACCCAGGTCTGTGCACGTGTGTCTCTTCTGCAGCTCGGACTTCACGTGGGCGAGTCCAGCAGTGTCAGCTGTGGCAAAGACCAAGTCGTCGACGTACACGAGGATGTAGAACGGCGGCAAAGAAGTGTCGGTGCGCAGAAACAGCGACGGGTCGGCAGTAGAGGGAGCAAACCCAAGAGTCGCAAGTGTAGTCCTCAGTGTGTCGTGCCACTCACGCGGTGCCTGGCGGAGACCGTAGACTGGCCGCCGGAGGCTCCACTGGGTGCCAGGAGGAAAAGACCCAGTGAAGCCAGGTGGGCGACGCAGCCGGATCTCCTCGTGCAGGCTGCCCTGCAAGAAAGCAGTGCTGAAGTCAAGAGAGTGCAGCTCGTAGTCGCGGTGAGCAGCTATGTGCAGCAGTACCCGAAGAGTGGTCATCTTCGGGGTGGGAGAGAAGGTCTGAAAGTAGTCAACTCCCTGCCGCTGACTGAAGCCACGAGCCACGTAACGCGCCTTGAAGACAGGCGGAGAACCCGGCGGCCGCTTCACCCTGAAAATCCACATGCCACTGACGATGTTCGCCCCAGGCGGGGGAACCTCGTCAACGTAGGTGCCTGTGGACTTCCAGGAAGCCATCTCTGTGTCCATAGCTGCCTGCCACTGAGAGGAGTAGGGACCCTCTATCGCCTCCGCGTAAGAGCGCGGAGTCGGGATGTCAAGTGCATCCGGGTCTCCCTCAGGGGTAAGCAGTACGGACACGAGATGAGGTGAAGCAGCAGCCAAACACTGGAACTCCTCCTGCCTGTCCTCAAGGACGTCCGTGCCAAGGGCACACTCACCCCCGACGGACGGAGGACAGACAGACTCAGACTCAGTAACAAGACTGGCGACGTAGTCTAGGCGACAGCGAGCAGCAAAGTCGACGAGCTCAGCAACTAGAGCAGACGCAGCAGTGGACTCAAAGGAAGGGTCAGTGACAACAGTAGCAAGGAGACGCGTGACAGTAGGACTGGCAGCGCGAAGAGAGTCCGACTCCGGGTCGGCAAGAGCAGGAAGAGAAGACTCAGGAGGAGAAGGCAAAGGGGCACGCAGAGGAGCAGTGGACGGACGCAGAGACATCCGGTGCGTGCCAGGGACAGGAGGAGGACGCTGACGCGAACCACGACCACTAGCGCGAGCAGTACGGACAAGCGACGCAGGACGCGACGCAGGCTCACGACGCTCAGCAAGACCTCCAGTAGGACCAGTGTAGGGAGAAGGAGCGGGCAGTGGGGAGGCCGGCTGTAACTGTAACTGTGACAGGACAGGCTGTGGACACTCTAAGGGAGGAGGAGGACCAGTAGAAGGCGGGAGACCAAGAACCTGCTGAAGGAGCGGAACGAAGTACGGCCGAGGCCGCGCGGCGACTCCAGACACAGCAGGGACAGCACCAGTACCCCCAGCGGCAGCACCAGCGCCAGCAGCACCTCCAGCTCCAGTACCTCCAGCAGCACCAGTAGCACCCCCAGCAGAACCGCCTCCAGGACCGACAGCAGTAGCCTCAGCGTCAACACCCTCCGCAGCTCCAGCTCCAGTCGTACCCGTAGGCCCAGCAGCTCCAGTACTCCCAGTACGAGCACCTCCGGGACCCGCGGCACCAGCACCCTCAGTAGCCGAAGAACCTCTAGCACCAGCAGCACGCCTCCAGCGCTGGGCAAACCACTCGCGCAGCTCCTGTGGAGAGAGTGGCTCCCGCCGAGACGAAGCACCCGGAGAACCTCCAGGCTCAGCACCGCCAGACGCCACACAAGCAGGCCCAGCTCCCTCAGGCTCCGCACCCCCAGGCTCAGCACCCCCAGGCTCAGCACCCCCAGTAGTAGCACCTCCAGGCTCAGTACCCCCAGGCTCAGCACCCCCAGTAGTAGCACCCTCAGGCTCAGCACCCCCAGGCGTAGCACCCACACGCTCAGCACCCCCAGCGTCAGCACCCCCAGGCTCAGCACCCTCAGCAGCACCAGAGTCACGAGTAACCTCGACAGGCTCGACTGCGTCTACCTGGGACACACCTGAAGGGGCAGGACCCTGAGGGGGGAGGGGGTCTACCGGGGGGGGACCTGGCACAAGGAAGAGCGGTGGTGGGGGGAGGGACGGAGTGCGGTAGGGGAAGAGGCGGTAGTAGGGGACCGACTCGTCAAACGTGACGTCCTGGGAGGACAGAACACGGCGAGAGGTGGGGTGGTAGAACTGCCACCCTGGCGCGTCAGGGGGGAAGCCAAGGAAGACGCAAGGAGCAGCACGAGGGGACAGCTTGTCCGCAGACAAGTCGCGGACAAACGCCCGAGATCCCCAGACACGGAACGCAGACGCATCGCCAACCTTCCCCGTCCACAGCAAAGCTGGGGAGGTCTCCGGCCTGGAGACCCTAGGGTGAAGGTTGATCTGATGCGCCGCGTACCGAACCGCAAACGGCCACAGAAAATGGGGGGCAGCCGCATGCATCATGGACGTACGGGCGACGTCCATGACCATGCCAATGCGGCGCTCAGCAATCCCATTTTGCTGTGGAGAGTCCGGAAGCGTGAAGGTCTGGCGGATGCCTCGCGCACGACAGTAGGCTCGCAGAAGGCCAGAGGAGAACTCTCCACCTCTGTCAGAGTGCAGACGCAGAACAGGAAAGTCCGAGCCGAAGCTCTGCCTGAGCTGGAGACGAGCTGCGCGGATCCAGTCGATCAACACCTCAGTGACATCACCCTTGCTGCGCAAGGGGAAGACTGTGGTGTAACGCGAGTAGTCGTCAACCACCAGCAGGAAGTAGCGCTCGTGACCCTGTCCACGGACGCGGGCCGGGCCCCACACATCCATGTGAAGCGTCTGCAGCGGGGCCTCTGTCGGAGGAAACTGGGAGGAGTGAGGGGCAGCCCGCTGCCGCCCCTCGACACAGGGGACGCAGGTAGGGCCAGGCCCCGGAGGAAGGGGAGGGAGGGACCGGGGAAGACCAGAGACAAGGACACGGGAGGCCATGCCTCGGAGACGAAGCAGGGAGGGGTGACCAAGGCGGTGGTGCCAGAGGAGAGTCTCGTGAGACAGGAGGCGACACGAACAGGGGGCAGACTCAAGACCAGACCTGGACGCTGCAGCAAACACCTGACCCGACGCAGCTACCTGACCAGACGCAGTGACTGGAGGAGACGCAGTGGTCAGGGTGTACAGGCTCGACCCCGGCCGACGGGTAAACGTGGCCAGGTGTCGGCCAGTCCGAGCGTCCGTGCAGTGGGTCACCCGCTGACTCGCAGGAGTGAACTGGTGAACCCCCGCATCCTGTAGGTCAGCACCACTCACCAAGTTCGTAGAGAACGAGGGGAGGTAAAGACCAGACAGGGTGCCAGAGGGGGCCGCCGGACACGGGAGGACAGTGGAGAAGTGAGCAAGGACAGGACCCCCAGAGGGGTCTGCCAGAGAGACCGCAACTGGCCGGCCAAGCGGCGTGAGTGTGGTGCGGTCTCGAAAGAAGGAGCGAGAAGCCCCCGAGTCAAGGGTGAAGGTGTGGGAGGCCGAAGCCGACGCAGAACCTGAGAGAGCAGACTCACCAGCACCTGAGGGAGCAGACGCACCTAGAGCAGCAGCCTCGCTAGCACCTAGAGCAGCAGCCTCACCAGTACCTAGAGCAGCAGTCTCAATGCCCGGGTCGGGCGGAAAACACCGGTAACAGTCACCCTCATCACTAATAGTCACAGTATACATAGCAGCAAGAATAGCATCAAAGTCAAGGTCAAAGACAGCGACACCCGCCCTAGACAGCTCACCCCAGCGGGGGATCTCAGTGGCCTCAGGGAACTGGTGACGCCAAGCGTCCGTCAGGCGGCCAAAGCAGCGCTGGATGGAGTGCGCCCCCCCGCACTGGTCACCCGCGCGGTCGCCGGTGCGGAGGACGTAGGTGCACGGACCAGTACCCCCACCCCGCTGGCGTGCAGCGTACCACTCACGGAGCTGCTGAGGGGGGGGGATGTCACGAGTGCGCTGCTGGTGCTGCTGCTGCTGCTGCTGCTGGCGCTGACCACCACCGGAGCCAACCCTCTGCGCAGCGCCACCCCGACCAGCTCCACCTCCTCCGCCGCCGCCTCCTCCACCGCCGCTACCTCCGCTCCCACCGCCACCGCCGCCGCCGCCTCCGCCTCCACCGCCGCCACCGACACCTCCACCCCCACCACCACCCCCACCGCCACCCCCACCCCCTCCACTGCCTCCACCGCCGCCTCCACCGCCCCCGCTAGCTCCTCCAGTGCCCCTGCCCCCCTTGCCCTTGCCAGGGCGGCGTCTCCCGCTAGGGGTAGACGCCGCACCGACCGACTCAAGCCCAACGAGGTCGGCCGCAGCAGCAGAGGCAACAGAGGGCAAAAGGGGGGAGGGGGAACACCCCTCAAAGATGGGGGTGCGAGGGTCACCACGAGAGGCTCCTACAGCGACTATGCTCTTCTCTGCTGCTAGGAGGGACTTCTCGAGGAGGTCAACGGTGAGAGTGGTGGGGCAAACTGAGAGGAAGTGGTCCCTGACTACGCGAAGGGAGTCAGGGAGCCGGGTGACTATGTAGTAGAGGGTGATGTACATGGGGGGGGGGGTTTTGGCGCAGAACTCAGCAGGAAGCGCAGCGCGGTAGCGAGTGTCACTAGTGCGGAGGTGCGTAATGAGGTCAGCGACTGTGGGAAAGGCAGCAAGGTCAGGGAAGAGGTACGGTAGCATGAGGCGGCTCAGTGCAGCAGTGGCAGGGGAGGAGTAGCGCGCAACTACAGCGTCGTACAAGGTGTGAGCACTCTTGTACTGGCTAAAGTGCGCACGCTCAGAGGTAGGCAGGTGGCGACGCACAGCAAGACGTGCAGCAGCATCGCGCGTGGCCCACTGTGAGCGAACAGTGGCGTCAGCATCAGCAGCGGGGGCAGGGGAGGCACCAGAAGTGAGGTCAAAGAGGGAGAGGCCGTCTGCTCTGTCGCACTGTAAGAAAAGCTGCAGGTCATCTATCCAGACGTCAAAGTCAATGGCCCGACCCTCAGCATCAAAAGCGAGGACACTAGGGGTAGCCATGACAGCAGTAGACTAGCAGCGCAAACAGTAGGGTGAGGGCAGTGCTGTGAAAGAGGCGCTGCTCTTACCGGACAGGGCGGCTCGGGTGGCTCGGTTGCAGGGCGGCTCGGCGGCTCGGCTGCTGGGCGGCTCGGCGGCTCGGCTGCAGGGCGGCTCGGCGGCGCGGCTGCTGGGCGGCTCGGCGGCTCGGCTGCTGGGCGGCTCGGCGGCTCGGCTGCTGGGCGGCTCGGCGGCTCGGCTTCTGGGCGGCTCGGCTGCCGGGCGGCTCGGCGGCTGGGCGGCTCGGCTGCTTGGCGGCGCGGCGGGGCCGCTGAGAGGGCGGCGCCCGGGGCCGCTGGGAGGAGGCGGCGAGGCCGCTGAGAGGAGGCGGCGGGGCCGCAGGTAGGTGGCGGGGCCGCTAGTAGGTGGCGGGGCCGCCGGTAGGTGGCGGGGCCGCTGGTAGGTTGCGGGGCCGCAGGTAGGTGGCGGGGCCAGCACAGGTAGGTGGCGGGGCCGCGGGTAGGTGGCGGGGCCGCTGGTAGGTGGCGGGGCCGCAGGTAGGTGGCGGGGCCGCTAGGAGGTGGCGGGGCCGCAGGTAGGTGGCGGGGCCGCAGGTAGGTGGCGGGGCCGCACAGGTAGGTGGCGGGGCCGCGGAGGGCGGCGACGAGCCGTAGGGGGCCGTGAGGGGCCGCGCGAGGGGCCGTAAGGGGCGTAAGGGGCCGCGCGAGGGGCCGTAAGGGACGGCGCGAGGGGCCGTAAGGGGCGGCACGAGGGGCCGTAAGGGCGGCGCGACGGCCGCGACGGGCCGTAAGGGCGGCACGAAGGGCCGTAAGGGGCGGCGCGACGAGCCGTGAGGGGGCCGCTAAGGGCGACGCGACGGGGCCGTGAGGGGCCTAGCGAGGGCGCGACGGTAATTGGGGAGCACCCAGGGCGCGACTCGGGCCTGAGCGAAGCGCGCTCCGGGCAGGAAAAAAAAAATTTCGTGGTGGTGGGCCCTAGGAATCGTTCCCACTAGGGAACCTGCTCGATACCAAGAGAAGAAACGAGGAAAGGGAAAATGACTAAGGGAAAGTTGGGTACAAAATGCAAACCCTAGAAAACTGTACCCCATATGTGCTACCCCACTATAGCCTACAGTAGCTCTGTCATATAAATCTGACAGAAGTATGTGGCGAGTACATCAGGCATGGGACTTGTCCTTGGAGGGAAGCAGCCAGTTACACTTACAGGTTACTCAGACTCGTCGTGGGCCGACGACGCGGAGACGCGCCGGTCTACACAGGGGTACTCCTTTAGCCTCGGAGCAGGTGCTGTTTCGTGGCGGTCGACTCGGGCGTCGTCTGTCGCCGGTTCCAGCTGTGAGGCAGAGGTGTACGCTGCGGCCATGGCCGCTCAGGAGCTTCGCTGGCTGTCTTTCCTTCTCACCGACCTTGGTGAGCGGCCTCGCTCTCCCCCAGTCTTGTTCGCCGACAACAGGTCTGCTGTCCTGTTGTGTGAGGAGCCTCGACTGGTTGGGAAGGCGAAGCACATCCAGCTTCGTTACTTCCTTCTGCATGAGTTGCAGCAGCGTGGCCAGGCACGCGTGGTACGTGTGGTCTCTGAGGCCAACACTGCAGATATCTTCACCAAGGCGTTGCTGCCTTGTGACCACCATCGTTTCTGCACCCAGCTTGGCCTTGTGTGTACAGGCCCTCACTTGCTTGTATAGAGATGCTTTGCTTTGTGCTCTGGCATCTCTTTATATTTGCTATATATCCTTGCATGTGGACTGGCCTTGTGGCCCCTCGCTTGTTCTCGGACTGTGTGGTGATCTTGAGATCCACCCCGAGATTTGTTGTGTTTTTTGCGAACTGGTCCTGTGACCCTTGCTGTGTGTTGCTTTCCACAGGACTACCGTCACCTAGACTATGGGGGTGTGTCAAGCTATATTTTTTATAGCTTATTTGTGTTAGTCTAGGTGTACTTTATGTTTTTCTAGGGTTAGGGTTATGCTTGCTATATCTTGCTTGTTTTCACTTTCCTTAGTCAACACTTATAATTTTGTAACTTGACAGGTGGGGCCGCGTCAGCGGCAGGTCGGGGCCGCGTCAGCTTCAGGGCTGGCGGGGCCGCGTCGGCGTCCGGGCGGGGCCGCGTCGGCGTCCGGGCGGGGCCGCGTCGGCGGCAGGGCGCAGCCGCGTCAGAGGCAGGGCGGGGCCGCGTCGGCTGCAGGGCGCAGCCGCGTCAGAGGCAGGGCGCGGCCGCGTCAAAGGGTGGGCGCGGCCGCGTCAGAGGCAGGGCGGGGCCGCGTCGGCTGCAGGGCGCGGCCGCGTCAGAGGCAGGGCGCGGCCGCGTCAGAGGCAGGGCGCGGCCGCGTCAGAGGCAGGGCGGGGCCGCGTCGACTGCAGGGCGCGGCGCGTCGAAGGCAGGGCGGGGCCGCGTCGACTGCAGGGCGCGGCCGCGTCGAAGGCAGGGCGCAGCCGCGTCAGAGGCTGGGCACGACCGCGTCAGAGGCAGGGCGGGGCCGCGTCGGCTGCAGGGCGCGGCCGCGTCAGAGGCAGGGCGCGGCCACGTCAGAGGCAGGGCGGGGCCGCGTCGACTGCAGGGTGCGGCCGCGTCGAAGGCAGGGCGGGGCCGCGTCGACTGCAGGGCGCGGCCGCGTCGAAGGTAGGGCGCGGCCGCGTCAGAGGCTGGGCGCGGCCGCGTCAGAGGCAGGGCGGGGCCGCGTCGGCTGCAGGGCGCGGCCGCGTTAGGGGCAGGGCGCGGCCGCGTCAGAGGCAGGGCGGGGCCGCGTCGGCTGCAGGGCGCGGCCGCGTCGAAGGCAGGGCGCGGCCACGTCAGAGGCTGGGCGCGGCCGCGTCAGAGGCAGGGCGGGGCCTCGTTCTGGCCTGACGGGCCTGCAGGGGCGGTCGCAGGCCTGACGGGCCTGCAGGGGCGGCTCGTGGGTCTGACGGGCCTGTAGGGGCGGCGCGTGAGCCTTACGAGCCTGCAGGGGCGGCGCGCTGGCCTTACGGGCCTGCAGGGGCGGCACGCTGGCCTAGGGCAGCAGGAGGCAGCGCGAGGGCTGCAGGACGGCGCGCGCAGCGCAGCACGTCACAAGGCAGGGCAGGCAGGCGCAGGACAACACGTGGGGTAGCGCGATAACCGCAACGGTAGGTGGGCCCGAAAAAAAGACGGTCCTACGGACCTAGTGCTCTGATACCATGTTAGAATCTAGCAGCAGGAATGAATGCACTATGGAAGAGTTGGGTACAAGTATGAAACCCTAAACGGGGCTGTACCCCATATTGGCTACCCCACTACAGCCTACACAGATATAACATGCATATACTTTGACATGATATCATATCTATGCTTGAAAATCCTTTGTGGTGCACCTGTTTGCTCATGTGCCTCATCTTAACCCTCCCTCCCTCCCTTCCACCAGGCATCAACAAGAGGCAGGCAGGCAAGGAGCTTCGCCTCTTTTGTTCAGTCCTTGCACGTGCCCCCAAGGAAGAGAGGAGCTTCCACAGCGGACTATCGGCGATCCTCAAGACGCCAGACTGGCGGGAGAGCTATCCCAATCTGGTGCAACTCTGGGTGGCGGTGGCTGTGATTCCCCTCAGCACTGTGGAGTGCGAAAGGGGATTCACCCAGCAAAACGTGATTAAAGCCAGAAGCTAAAATAGTGACCCCCCCCTTCTAGTTGGGTCCACTTGAAAACACAAGTTTGTTACGAACGTTTGAAAAGTTGACGGCCTGTGCGTTTTTACGTTTTTTCATCCCAGACGAGTCTTGATCTGAACGGAAAACATGATGTACTTGTTTACAAATCTGATTGGCGATTTTCACCCAGATTCCTGTATGAATTTGGCGCAAGGCTGCAATCCCACGTTCAACAAAGCAGCCGTCGTAACTTCACAAGAATTCCTATGTGCAAAAAACAGCGCACACACAGGCAAAATCCAGCGCGCACACAGGCAAAAACTAGCAAAATCCTGCGCAAACACTGGCATGAACAAGCAAAATCCATGGCACACACAGGTGAAATCAGGCGAAGAAGATAGAAATAAAGAAATGAATGATGTACGAAAAGAGGAATGGTGTCGGGACGGTTGATTGGTCGACGGCGAAGAGAAGGGACTGGGGACAAGGGGGCCGACGGGAGAGAAGGGGAGAGAGGGGGAACGACGGGATGGGAGGGGAGAGAGGAAGAACGACGGGATAGGAGGGAAGAGAGGAGGAACAACGTGATGGGAGGGGAGAGAGGAAGAAAGACGGGATGGGAGGGTAGAGAGGAGGAACGACGGGATGGGAGGGTAGAGAGGGAAGGCGACGAGGCAGGCGATGGGAGGAGAAAGTGGGTGGGGGACGGGAAGGCGTTTTGTGGCGAGCGGAAAGGCGATGGGGTGGGTGATGGTGGGTGGGAGAGGAAATTGCGACGGCTGCATCTAGGGCGACGGGAAGAACGAGAGGGAGAACGAAAGGGAGACGGGACGATTTGGGGGGCGACAGGGCTACGACATGGGTGATGCGAAGGGAGAGAGGAAGGGCGATTTGAGGCGAGGGCGACGGCGACAAGGAGGGTGATGTGAGGGGAGAGAGAAAGGGTGATGGGGGGAGAGTGAGGGCAACGAGGGTGATGGGAAGGCGGCGATGAGGGTGCCGCGAGGAGCGACGAAAAAAGCGAGGGCATATGTGACGGGGAGAGTAACGCTGCGAGGGAAAAGCGAGAGGGGCCGACGATCACGGGGCGACGGGCAGGCATTTCGGGGCGAGCGCGAAGACGCCGAGGTGGGTGATAGGGCGGGAGAGATGAAGGGCGACGGAAGAGAGGAAGACGGGAGGGGAGGGGCGACGGGAGAGAAGACGGGTGACGGGAGAGAGGATAGGAGACGGGAGAAAGAAAGGGCGACGGGAGAGAGGAAGGGCGGCGGGAAGAAGGAAGGGCGGCGGGAGAGAGAATAGGCGACAGGAGAGAGGAAGGGCGACGGGAGAGTAGGAAGGGCGACGGGAGAGAAAGGCGACGGGAGAGTAGGAAGGGCGACGGAAGAGTAGGAAGGGCGACGGGAGAGTAGGAAGGGCAACGGGAGAGAAAGGCGACGGGAGCAAAGGGCGACGGGAGAGAAGGAAGGGCGGCGGGAGAGAAAGAAGGGCGGCGGGAGAGGAAAGCGACGGGAGAGGAAGGGCAACGGGAGAGAAGGAAGGGCGGCGGGAGAGAAGGAAGGGCGGCAGGAGAGGAAAGCGACGGGAGAGGAAGGGCAACGGGAGAGGAAAGGCGAAGGGAGAGGAAAGCGACGGAGGAAGGGCAACGGGAGAGGAAAGGCGACGGGAGAGGAAGGGCGATGGGAGGGGAGGGGAGAGATAGCGTGGCGACGCGAACTGAGGGGAGGGCCGCGACGGGAGATAGCGAGGGCGACGTCGATGGAGGCGACAATTCGGGCGACGGGACGGCGTCGGGACGGATGGCGCGAGGACGAGTGAGTCGGGAGGACGAGTGAGGCGGGATAGGAAGGCGGCGAGAGGGTAATCTAAACGACACAATTACTGCGCAATCATAACATATAATCACTACGCGCCTAAGTTGCGGTAACAACAGCCTAAGTTGGGGCTATATGGCTAGACAAGCAACTAAAAACTAAGAAGCACGAAAAACTGAACGGAAGACGTAGTAGTACTTCACCCATGCCCAACTTGAACCACAAGCTGGGCAAAAAATCGCAGGGACGTGACAAAACGTTCGCAGTGCTTCTGCTCTGCGGCTCCCCAAACAGAGATGCGACGCCTGACGTGCTGTGTTCCTTTTTTCAGTTTTGGCGGGAACCAATCAGATTTGTTCGATCTGTTCAAACCCTCTCAATGAAACAGTGCAAACTTGTCAGTTTGGTTTTGAAAATTGTTTCGCTCGACAGGCTCTCTTTCAAGCTGGAGACGGGTTCACTATTTTGCATTTCGGTTTTAAAGCAAGGGTGCACTTTCCTAGGGGTGGTTTTTGGGGGCAATGTTAGTGCACACCCTTTGGCGCTTGCTGATTCGAGGGCGAATTGTTTAGGGTGCTGAAAGCTGGTGCGAGGAATTGAAACAAGGCTGGCGATGCCAACCAAACTCGTATGAGGGTTGGGTTGGGGGAACACACCGCGGAAGGGCGGAAATCAAGCGAGGGTGCAAACAGAGAACCGGAGCGAAGAAACTGAGTTGGTCAACCCGAGAAAAGCGAGTGATAATCCAGGGAGAGGAGCTTCGACCTCAAACCAGGTGCTAACGACATCACAAAAGCAGTAATCTAAGCAACCATTCCCGTCCGTCACTACGACATAGCCCACGAGTAGTGTCATCCCGACTTGCTCGCGGCGTCGTCGCCTGCGCGGTGCGTCGTTTTGCCATGGCATTTCACCTTGTGCAAACCTGTTCCGCCGCTTTCGTCTGGCGACTCTCCCCTGCATTTCCGCCCTAACTCACCCGCTGTCAGCGAAGTATGCGATGGGCGTGGCGGGGCCGCGCCATCCGGTGGGCGTGGACGTGTCGCTACCCGCGCGCCTCCTCCTCCGCCTACCTTACCACGCCTATGAGCGCTCCTGCTGTGCCTTCCGCTGCAGCGAGAAGCCGCGGGAGTAACGGTTGCGGGCGGCGGGCGAGATTCAGCCGTGACGACATCAGGGGCGCTGGGTTGAACGATGCTAGAGGCAGCCGCCGCAGCAGTCGCCCGCGCACGTGATGGTGCCTCGCCAGCGCACCATGCCTTTGCGCCGCTCATTCCGCGCCCTCCTCCCTTGGCCTCAATCGCCCTGGCAGCACCGACAGAACCCGCTACCCCAGGTGCAGAGGAGGTGGAGAGCGACAGCGAACGCGCGGACCAAGGCGTTCTCCCCCGCCAGCCAGACCACTCTCCCCCCGCGCTTCCCGCACACCTCATGCCTGGCACAGCCTCTGTGCCAGCCTCTCGCGTGTTTGCGGACACCCTCCCCCGATGCGCGCGCGCCTGCAGCAGCGGAGCCAACATATCTCATGGGAGAGAGCGGGGCAGTGGGGTGGAAGGGGAGGAAGAGGGGAGCGGAGGGAGGAGGGGGGAGACGTGGCGGAACTGAGGCGACAGGTGACGATGCCAGGGGGCGCCACATCGCCGCCTCGCCTCCTCAGCAAGTAATCGCCGCCCCACCGCCGCCACATCGCCGCATCGCCACCACATCGCCGCATCTCCCCCCTGTCCTTCTCTCTCCCTGCTATCCTTCTCTCTCTCCCCTGTCCTTCTCTCTTCCCCCTGTCCTTCTCTCTCCCCCCTATCCTTCTCTCTCCCCCCTGTCCTCCTCTCATTGCGCTGCCCTTCTCTCTTTCCACTGTCTTTCTCTCTCCCCGCTGTCCTTCTCTCTCCCCCCTGTCCTCCTCTCCCCCCCCTGTCCTTCTCCTCCCCCCGTCCTTCTCTCTCCCCCTGTCCTTCTCTCTACCCCCTGTCATTCCGCCAAACCCCATTCCGCCCCACCCCATTCCGCCTCATCCAATACTTCCCCTTCCCCCCAGGTCGCTCCTCCCCTTCCCCCCAGGTCGCTCCTCCCCTTCCCCCCAGGTCGCTCCTCCCCTTCCTCCCTTCACTTCCATTCCCCAATCTCAAAGGTCCACGTGGCGAGAAACCGTTGCAACCGTCCGATTCTCTTGATGCACAGGTCAACGGCCACGTGGCTGACTCAGGTTGGCTCACTCTCATCCCATGCCTCTCATCCCATGCCTCTCATCCCATGCCTCTCATCCCATGCCTCTCATCCCATGCCTCTCATCCCATGCCTCTCATCCCATGCCTCTCATCCCATGCCTCTCATCCCATGCCTCTCATCCCATGCCTCTCATCCCATGCCTCTCATCCCATGCCTCTCATCCCATGCCTCTCATCCCATGCCTCTCATCCCATGCCTCTCATCCCATGCCTCTCATCCCATGCCTCTCATCCCATGCCTCTCATCCCATGCCTTTCATCCCAGTCGCACCAAGCCCTCTCACTTCATCACCTGCCCTCAGCCTTGCCTACTCTCACACCATGCTCTCACATCATCAACTCACCCCCTGCTCTCCTATCTGCTGCGCTGCTTGGGTGTTGCAAGGAGGGGCAAGGGGGCGGCAGCTAGGCAAGCGAAGGAGATGGTGGCATGGGAACTGGCAGTCCGCTCCTCCCTTAGCCGCCTGCTCAACGATGGCTGTTTCTGCTGCTTATGCTGATGCTCCTGCTCCTGAACACGCCTTCACCTAAGCCCTTCTCCCTTTGTCCCTAGTGACGTCCTCGCCTCTCCCCTCATCCTCGCCAAGCAAGCCACCTCTTGTCCCTCAACTAAGCACTACTTCTGTTACGTTCAATCCACCCATCCTCTCGTCTCTCCTCCCTTCCCATCTCTCATCCCTTCCTCATGCTCTGTCATCCCTTCCTCCCCATCTCTCCTCCCTTTCTCCCCATCCTTACTCCCAACTACTACGGTACGTGCAGGGCGAAGCTGTGCCTTTGCAAGTTTGGCGGCGAAGAGTGTGCAGCAGCAGTACAAGAGTACATTGAGGAGCTGAGGCGACAGGATTGGTGGAAGGCTGAGTTGTGCATTGAGATATTTATAAGACTACTGTACAATTCTGTCCTCCTAATGAAGCAGTGTTTCAAAATGAGACCTTCACATACCAGTATAGCCACACATAATCAGGATTCAGGTCCTCACTATTGCATATGAAGCCCTTGATTGATTGAATGTATCTTGTAAAACTACTGACGTTTGGATACGCCGTGTCCACACCACACTCTCCTAAATGTAACTAGTTATTGAATTCTTGGTTGCTTCTGCTTGACGAGCTGCACCACAGTACGGACAGAAAAGGTGGGAAGGAGAAGCCAGGGGGACAGATCGTAAGAGCATGAGCACAACAGGTCGGAGACAGAGTAAGTAGGGGAACAAGGGAACAAGGGTGAAGAGGGAAAACAGAGTGAATCCAGAGTGTCAGCAGCAGGGAAGCAAAGGGTAGATTGGGGGGGAACACAGGGTAACCAGGGGAAAACCAAAGAGCGAGCAGGGGGGAAACAAAGGTAAGCAGGGGAGAAAGGGCAGCGAAGGGGGTAAGGGAGAAAGGGGAAAGAAATGGGAGTAAGGGATAGAGAGGGGAAAGGGCAGCGATGGGAGGAAGGGAGAGAGGGGAAAGGGAATATAAGGGAGTAAGGGTTATTTTCTGCCTACTCGTGCTTATTTCCTTTCCCCTATCCCCTCCCTTCTCGCTCCTCATCCCCTCCCTCCCACCCCCCACCCCATCCTTGCGTTTCTCGCAGCTAATCCCCCTCTGCCTTCTCGGTATCCTTCTCGCAATTATTCCCCCCATCCTTCTCGCTGTCTTGCTGCTGACCTCCCTCACAAATCGCTGCTTACCAGGTCGCGTTTTCTCGCCCCCATCAGCTCCGCGTTATGGATTCTCATCCCTGTCCGCGCCTCACGCATCCTCTCTACTGATTTCGGTTCGCTTTACGTTTTTGGCGCTACTCAATCCCGGACAGCAGTGGGAGAGCTCATAACTTGCCTGTGGACAGGGAGGGAGATGAGGGGCGGGAGGGAAGGTAAGGGTGAGGGGGCAGGGAGGGCCAAGAGGACAGCAAGGGAGGCGAATAAGGGGACAGAGGGGCGGAAGGAAGGGTGCTGATTAGCGGCGACAGTCAAGCTTCGACATTTGAACACGGGGACGAACGACGAGTGGAATGGCGATCTACGATCGGCCAGCGACGAACTGCGACAACTACGAACGACGTTAGACGACGTTTGGCGCCGAACGGGGACCAAATGACGGTTGGAGCATTGAAATGCGATGTTACTCTACGTCAACGGCGCGACGCCGAGGAGAAGGGTGCATGCGAGGGGAGATGCGAGTTACTGCGGGGGCGAGGGCAGAGGCGCTGCGATGGCTAGAAGGGAAGCGATTTGTGTTCCCGGCGCATCGCGTGCTGCGTGCGCCGTCGCGGCGAAATGCGAGCCTAAGTTGTACTGGACGTCGCGGGCGTAACCCGGATCCAGTGCAGGCGAGATAAACACGGGGCGGGCGCGATGAATTCGATGGTCGTAACCCTAAGCCTCACATTTGACGACGGCGTAACTGTGCTGCTCTCGCAGTCTAGTTTATTGTTCGCCTGTGCTAATGCTCTGATGATGGCGGGGTTGTGGTTGCTAAGCTATTACCTGCTATTGGTGTCGTGGTAGGAGAGGCAACTGCGTCATGGTTCACAAACTGGCTGGTTGTGACTCAAGTTCCCAACTCCCGGTTGGGCAGTCGCAATTGACGACGGGGGAGAAACAACCCGCGCAAGTCCGCCAACACTAAAGCGTGGTTCGCTCGGATTCACAACACAAACTGGGTAACCACGTGGAGGCTAAGTGATAAACCTTTGCCTCCACCCCCCCCAATGTGCACCCTTGCTTTAAGACATGGCGGAGAGGGGGGATCAAGGTCGCGAGGCTGGGTGACCTCATGTGTCTGTCCCTCATGCAGTACGAGCCCAACTACGATGAGGTAGTTGAGATCTGGCGGAGTTACAGAAAGCGCAAGCCTTTCAGCAATGCTCCCATTTGCACCCTAACCCCAGGCGAGAACAAGAAGGGCAAGCACGAGGAGGAGCCAGTAGATGTAGATGATGAGGAGGAGCCAGTAGGAGATGCAGGAGGTAGTTCTAGTGATGAAGATGAAATGAGCAGCTAGCTAATGTCATGTACCGGTATGTAGTGTAGTGTTTCCCTGTTAGGCCTGCTAAATTTAAAACCCACAGCCTGAATTACAAAAAAAGTTGGGAGGTGTTAACACCTTCCCTCCCGAACCAGGGTGGTTACCAGTTGTTCACCTGCAAAACGTGATGGAGTCGCAGGCAGCGAAGAGAAGTGTCGCTCGGTTCCTACGCAACCACTCTGGCATTGGTGTGCACACCAAACTGGAAACTTGTAATTCAGGTCGATAGAAACTGCCTAGTCCGACCAGCACCAGCGGCAGCCATATCTTAGAACAGCTACGCTCCAACCTCATTCCAGCCCCAGGCCTCTTAGACCCGCCTTACTCGTTAGGACTAATACTCCTTTCCGTATGTGCCAAAAATATATCTTTTCCCGATTTTAGCCTTTCCGCTTCTACTCGCCCACGTTGCACCTCCCCAATGCCCACCGCATCGATGTCGCCCCTGTTCATAGCCGCGGGGTCCTCTCCGTCCGCGTTTCTCAGGTTTATCGACCTACTTCGGCACATTCGCTTCTTCTCCCCGTAGTCCACACTCAGTTCCCTTCCGTCCCACACACGCACTCCCCTCCATCGCTCACGCTGCCTCGCGAGACAGAGCACGCTCCCTCCCCTCTCGTCTCCTTCGCGCAATCCCCATTGTCACGTACGCGCTGTTCCGTCGCGGATTACAAATTCCTTCCCATCGCCCACGCGGGAGCGCCGAGACCGGTCACACACACTCCCTTCCGTCACCCACGCGCACTCCGTCAGTTACCTCGGCCCACGCGCACTCCCTTTCGTTGGCCACGCTCAAGACCTTCTCGTCGCCCATGCTCACTCCCTTCCCATCGCCTACGCGCAATCGATCCGTCGCCCACTCTCAATCACTTCCCTCGCCCGCGCTCGCTCCCTTCCCGTCGCCCACGCTCACTCCCTTTCCTTCGCCTTCGCGCAATCCTTACATCGCACAATCTCCACCCCCGCTCGGGGAACACGGCCAATTCCCTCTCGCCGCACGCTGCCGCCCGCTCCGGGCGCTCTCTTTCAATCTCCTCCCGCCGTCCACGCGCACTCCATCCCGGCGCTGCACGACGACTCCCCTTCCGCCGCCCACGCTCACTCCCTCCCGCCGCGACGGTCCCCTCCGTCGCACATGCTCACTCCCCTCCGTCGCCCACGCCCACTCCCTCTCGTCGCGTTCACTCCTCCCCGTCGCGCACGCTCTTTCCCCATCCGTCGCCCACGCTCACTGCCCGTACGTCGCACACTCTCACTCCCTTCCGTCGCCCACGCTCACTGCCCGTACGTCACACACTCTCACTCCCTTCCGTCGCCTACACTCACTGCCCGTACGTCGCACACTCTCACTCCCTTCCGTCGCCCACGCTCACTGCCCGTACGTCGTACACTCTCCTCCACACCGTCGCCCACGCTCACCTCCCTCCCGTCGCCTTCGCTCATTCCCCTCCGTATCCCACGCTCACTCCCCTTCCGCCGCCCACGCTCGCTCCCTCCAAGTCGCGTTCGGCCCCATCCGTCGCCCACCCTCACTCCAGTGCCGTCACGCACGCACGCACCCTCCCCTCGACCGAGAAGGCATTCTCCGCTTCCGTCGCATACGTGTTCATCTCCCCATCCCTCACCCCATCTCCGCCTCACCCCATCTCCTCCTCACCCCATCTCCGCCTCACCCCATCTCCTCCTCACCCCATCTCCTCCACACCCCATCTCCTCCTCACCCCATCTCCTCCACACCCCATCTCCTCCTCACCCCATCTCCGCCTCACCCCATCTCCTCCTCACCCCATCTCCTCCACACCCCATCTCCTCCTCACCCCATCTCCTCCTCACCCCATCTCCGCCTCATCTCCTCCTCACCCCATCTCCGCCTCACCCCATCTCCTCCTCACCCCATCTCCTCCTCACCCCATCTCCGCCTCACCCCATCTCCTCCTCACCCCATCTCCGCCTCACCCCATCTCCTCCTCACCCCATCTCCGCCTCACCCCATCTCCTCCTCACCCCATCTCCTCCACACCCCATCTCCTCCACACCCCATCTCCTCCACACCCCATCTCCTCCACACCCCATCTCCTCCTCACCCCATCTCCGCCTCACCCCATCTCCTCCTCACCCCATCTCCGCCTCTCCCCATCTCCTCCTCACCCCATCTCCTCCTCACCCCATCTCCTCCACACCCCATCTCCTCCACACCCCATCTCCTCCTCACCCCATCTCCGCCTCACCCCATCTCCTCCTCATCCCATCTCCTCCACACCCCATCTCCTCCTCACCCCATCTCCTCCTCACCCCATCTCCGCCTCACCCCATCTCCTCCTCACCCCATCTCCGCCTTACCCCATCTCCTCCTCACCCCATCTCCGCCTCACCCCATCTCCTCCTCACCCCATCTCCGCCTCACCCCATCTCCTCCTCACCCCATCTCCTCCTCACCCCATCTCCTCCACACCCCATCTCCTCCTCACCCCATCTCCTCCCGACCCCAACTCACCCCCCCCTGTCCTATCCCCTCACCCCGCCCTGTCACATCCCCTCACCCCGCCCTGTCCTATCCCCTCACCCCGCCCTGTCCTATCCCCTCACCCCGCCCTGTCACATCCCCTCACCCCGCCCTGTCCTATCCCCTCACCCCGCCCTGTCCTATCCCCTCACCCCACCCTGTCCTATCCCCTCACCCCGCCCTGTCACATCCCCTCACCCCGCCCTGTCCTATCCCCTCACCCCACCCCTGTCCTTTCCCCTCACCCCGCACCATCCCAGGCAAGCATGACAGAGGCCCAGACGACCTGCATGGACATGCCGCCTCCGCTTGCTCCTGTTTTCAGCATCTCAAAGGCCCAAACGAGCTACATTGCAGAAGGGACAGCAAAATGGAAACACAAAAGACTAGAGCGATGGCTCGAGCTTGTCTTTTGTCCTGGTACTGCATGCTTACCATATGTCATGTGTATTTACATCTCAAATAAAATATACATGGGTTTAGAAGCTTTACATCTTATCACCTGATTTGTATACTGGTTTACTGTGAAAGGGTTACAAACAAAACTTATAGAGGCTACCATAACAGCAGCATGAATAGCGGCTTGAGTACAGTATGAACATGTTGTAATATGCCGTTGGATGTCACAATAAGGGCACACAGCAGCCTCAAATGAAATCAAATCGTACTTGGTTGCTCCATGCTGCAAAGCAAAGCCCACAATCAGATGGAAGGTGGGAAGGACTGAAGAGGGAGATTAAAAACAGGGAAGGGAGGGAACGCAGGTGAGTCACAGGGTCGTGTAACCACCCCAGCCCTTCGAGTTACATGCCTGTTGAAGACAATAACAGGGTTGAAAAATGACAAGAGAGAGGAGGAAGGGCTGAGAGAGGGGAGGAGCGGATGAGAGGAGTGAGGAAGGGATGATAAAAGGGGGGAGAGAGGAGAACAAGGGGGGGATAGGAGGACAGGAGGGAGAGAGGAGGACATGTGGGGGAGAGGAGGACAGGGGGGGGATAGGAGGACAGGAGTGAAAGAGGAGGACAGGGGGGGGGGAGGAGGATGTTGGGCTGAGTGCCCCTTAGGATCTTTGGTAGGGTTAAACTCTGGGTAGAGTGATGTAGTAGCGGAAGCGTTTAAATGAAGTCCTTGAACCACCTTGCGCTGGTATGTGAGGGCAAAGTAAGTTGATTAAAACAAGCAAGTACAAAGGTTTATATGAGAGTACAAAGAATACGAAGAGATATAATTAAATTGTTTTACTGTTGCGGTTCGATACAGTGCGACTCGGGCAACTGCTCAATGTCGAGTCAGTTGTGTGTCCTTGCTGTCGCGCTGCATTTGTCAAGTCAAAGGTCGCTGACCTTTGACTTTCGCGTAACCTCCAGCGGTTACTTCAACCTCTGAGGGTTGACTCGCTGGTGCCTCGATATGCTCTGCTTCGCTTGTGCCTTGGTGTTTCGACACGACAGAGGCGCTTAAGATTGTTTGTTCCCAACACTCCCCTTCGCTTCTGGAATGTCGCTGATGGTGACGTGGCTTTGTCCAGTCAGCAGCATGCAGTACTCGAACTTCTGTTTTCCGAGCTTCTTGGTCAAGTAGTCAGCTGCCATCTCGGACGTGGGACAGTAGGATAGTTCAAGTCTCCCCTTCTCAATCTCGTCTTTCACGAAGAAATATCGTAGAGCGATATGCTTCGTTCTGTTCGCGAATCCATTTTTGTTGGCGATGCGAATTGCAGATTGGTTGTCGCAGAACAGAGTGAAGTTGGGTAACTCGGCTAACTTCGCTTCTTCCAGCAGCTCGCGAAGATAGAGTCCTTCCTTGGTGGCTGAGCAGAGTGCAATATATTCAGCTTCAGCTGACGAGAGAGCAATTAATTCCTGCTTGCTCGATTGCCAGGAGATCGGTCCGATAGGTTCGAGGCGGTAGATGTAGCCGGTGCGGGAGCGCCTGTTGTCGGAGTCGCCAGTGTGATCAGCGTCGACGTAGCCGATTAATTTAGTCGGTGTAGTTGTGTTCTTGTAGTAAGTTAGGCCGATCGTTGAGGTACTGACGAAGTAGTGGAGAGCGCGGTCGAGCTCCGCCAGGTGTTCTGCTTCAGGCTTCTTGAGGTAGGTGGCGAGCTGGCTTGCGGAGTATGAGAGGTCGGGGCGGCAGGTGACAGCTGCGAAGAGAAGGCATCCTAGCTTTCTCTGGTAGTCGCGTATCCCGGCGGATTTGAGTAGAGAGGATCCTTCCTTGTGGTTTCCTGTCGCGTAGCGGTAGGGCGTAGAGATGGTGGTAGGTGTGAGCGCGAAGCGTTTGGCGATGGTGTCGGCGTACTTAGCGGCGTTGAGGTAGATCGCGCCTTCTTCTTCCCGAATGTTCAAGCCGAGGTACTGTGTGACGGTAGAGGAGACCGTGAGTGTGAGGTCCCTCTGTAGCTCCCCTTCGAACCAGGTGGTGATGTCGTCAGTGGAGCCGATGTAGAGTAGGTCGTCTACGTAGACGATCAGCAGAATGTAGTCGGTGTCTTTAGTGAGTCGGTGCATTCCTTGGTCGTGAGGTAGTTGGCGGAATCCGATGCGAATGAGGCGAGCGTGTAGGTACTGTTGCCATAGCCGCGGAGCTTGCTTGATCCCGTAAAGTGATTTCAGCAGTTGACAGACTTGGTTAGGTTCCCCGTTGGTACCGTGTGGGTCCACGTCGACAGGTGCGTAGAGGAACGCGTTGGCGACATCGATTTGCCGTAGCTTCCTTTTCTTCATGGCGGCGATCGCGAGGAGGATTCGAAGTGAGGTATGTCGGCTAACCGGGGCGAATGTCTCGGTGAAGTCCCGTCCGTGCTCCTGATCGAATCCACGCACAACCCAGCGTGCTTTGAACTTCTCAATTGTGCCGTCTGCTTTTGTTTTAACGCGGAAGACCCATTTCCCGGTGAGAATGGTCTTGTTCCTTGCCACGCTGATGGGGACAACTTTCCAGGTGTTCCGTTCCTCCAGCGCCTTTAACTCTCTGTCCATGGCTTCACGCCATTTTTCCCTGTGTTCCCCCCCCAGAGCCTGCTGAACCGTCGCAGGCTCCTTAGGAAGAGTGTTGCCGTGGACTGCGGTGACGAGTCCGAGAATCTGCAGTCCAGTCTGTGAGTAGCGGGGAAGAGTTGCATCCTCGGGATAAGCTGCTTCATCTCCCGCTTCTGGATCAGGTATGAAATTCGGTCCTACTCGTTCTGCTTCGTTGGTGTTGACTGTCGCAGGTGTTACGTAACCGTTGTCGGCGAAGTAGTAGAAGGTTTCGGCGTTGACACTTTCGCGAGGGTTATCTTCGTCCATGGGGACGTCGACGGAGCAGAACGGAAGGGGTCCAGCTTCTTCTGATGCGTTGGCCACATTCTGCTCGTCCCAGTCAGCTTCGTCTGCTGCCGAGGCGAAGGCTCGGTCACCACGAAAACCACCTGTGGGATCTTGGTCCTCTTGCAGGTTGGCAAGGTATGTCTGGAGCGTGAGTCGTTCGTAGAAAATGACGCCGTGTGCTGCTACTGTTTCCTTGGAGTGGACGTCAAAGATTTTCCACGCGTTGTAGTTTTTTTCGATGCCGAGGTGTAGTCCCCACTGTGCGCGTTGTGAAAATCGGCCCGCTCGTGCTGCTGGGGGTCGGTACTGTACCATGCATCCGAACACTCGTAACATTTTTGTGCTGCCCTGTTTTCCTGTCCACAGCAGATGCGGTGATGCGTTGTTCGGTAGTGATGAAGATGAGAGCAAGTTGTGCAGCATGACAGCGTGGTCCATCACGTCAGGCCACTGGTGGTTGGGTAGCCGCATGCCACGCAACAGTTTGCGCATGCTGTTCTGCAGAGTCCTGTTCATTCTTTCTGCTACACCTTGCTGCTGATGGGCGTAGGGAAGAGAGAGGAGCTGCTTGATTCCCCTTTCCGCCAGGTACTGCTTGAATCGCTGAGAGGTGTATTCTCCTCCTCCGTCAGACTGGAAGCTTTTCAGCTTTACGCCCGACTCTCTTTCTGCTACTGGTAGCCAAGCAGCGAATGCTTCGAGAACCATGTCGCGGCTGGGTAGGTTTAGATGCCAGACGTAACGGGTGGCGGCGTCGATGAAGGTGATTGTGTAGTTGTATATTACTTGTCCTGGTTCCCGATTGTACAGGATGTCGCTATACACCTTTTCGAGTGGTGTGTACGCGGGTGTGCTCGGGTTGTGATGAGGAGTGAACGGCCGATGTGGTAAGTCGGCTTCGGGGCAGGTAAGACATGTTCCTCGTGCCCGTTGAAGTTCTCTGCCGTCGAGTAGTAGTAACGAGTCCTTGTCAAGGACTCCTGCTCTTATTGTGTTGTTTAACACAGTGTTGCTTGGGTGTCCCATGCGTGCGTGCCAGATGTCTTCGGAGGCGCGGTGTCCGGGTGAGCGTCGATACGCGTCGGAGTTGGAGTAGAAGCTGGCGGTGAAGTTTGCGCTTCTATGGACTTCCCGTTGAGCCGGATTCAGCTGCTGTGCGGGTGTTGGTGGTGCTTCGTCAACGAGGAGTGGTGTCGTTGTTGCTGCTACTGTTGTTGTTCCTGCTACTGCTGATGATGTCTCTGCTGCTGCCGATGATGTCTCTGCTGCTGCCGATGTTGTCTCTGCTGCTGCCGATGTTGTCTCTGCTGCTGCCGGTGTTGTCTCTGCTGCTGCCGATGTTGTCTCTGCTGCTGCCGATGTTGTCTCTGTTGCTGCCGATGTTGTCCCTGCTGCTGCCGATGTTGTCTCTGTTGCTGCCGATGTTGTCTCTGCTGCTGCCGAATGTTGTATTGTTACTAACGCACGTGTTCGTTCTGCTTCAGGAATGGTATGTGAATACCAAAAGCCTTCCGGACTGAAGTCGGGGTCGAGATCCGGCGGGTGCGTCCAAGATGTGAAGGTGACGATCCCGTCACTGTCTGCGGTGCCCAGGTCTGGGACGAAATCGAGAACGAAGACATTGTTCTTCAGGACCGCCTTTCCGATGTAGAGGCCGCCCTTCTCGTGGTACAGCTTGAACTCCTGGGTGGTACTGTCGGCTTCCAGATGTATGCCTTTCGCCATCAACTGACTGACGCTCAGTAAGTTGTAGCCAAGTCCTTCTGCTATTAGGACTTTGGACATTTGCAGTATGACATTCGTCTCTCGTGACTGAAGTTGCACTACTCCTTGTCGTCGTGTGCGCAGGTTCTGATTATTGGCGACAGTGATGACGACTTCTCGTTGAAGTTGGTGCTCGCGTTGAACGAAACGTCCTGAAGAGCACATATGTTGTCCGCAGCAACTGTCCAAGAACCATGTATCCTTCCCGGACGGCTCGCTTTGAGCGATGGCGGCGTACGTCGGGTTCGGTTGAAGTGACTCGCGGCGAGGCGTGCTGTTGTCGAGTTGTTCTTCTGGTGAGTAATATGGTGGTGACTCAGTTACGCAGGAGTCACTCAGCCTTGCCATGCAGCTGACGATGTTTCTTGTTCCTTTCGCAGGTTGTCCCGTCGATGTTGTTGAGACTTGTACTGAAGTTGTCGGATTTGCTTGCGTTGAGGCGACTTGACTGCTTGAAGGGCGAAGTTGGCGTTGCGGCGACGTTGACTGTTGTCGATTCGGGCAGTGCGTACGAGGATGCCCTGAAGTCTTGCAGAGGTGGCAGAACGGAGGTACGATTTTCGGTCGATTGTTGTTGTTGTTGTGGCGATGTTGAGTGTGAAACGCGAATTCGGGCACTGATACCTTTCTCTTGTGTCGTTCTTCTTGCAGGTCCATGTCTTGCTGCTCGGCGTGGATTTCGGCGCAAAGTGCTGCTTCATAAATTTTCCCGTGGGCTCGTAGTATGGCGCGAGTGGAGCGCCAGTGAGGACCAAGACCGCCGATGACAACCGTGACGAAGGCGTCCTCTGAAATCGATCCTCCACATCGAAGAAGCTTGTCGCGCAGCTCGCGGCAGCGACTGATATACGCCATTCCCTTCTCGCCTGGTTTCATTTCGATTGTTGTCAGCTGCGCCATTAACCGACTTTGGTTTACGCTGTCTGTTGCTTGATACAGGCTCTTCAAGTGATTGTACGCGAGCTCCGCGGAGTTGCCGTAGCCTCGGTAAGACCGTATGTTTTGTTGTTGAGTTGGAGTGATGTTCCTCAGTAGTATCGTGTACGCCATCATCGATTGATAGGTGTACTGCTGCTTCTCATACTGTGTGCCGTTTGTTGGGTATGGCAGGGACCCGTCGAAGAAGCCAAGGATTTGCGCTCCTTCCATCATCAGCTCGAATTCGAACGACCAGGTAAAGAAATCCTTCCCGTCGAAGGGTTTTGTCGTTTGCAGTTTTAGAACGTGCGCGAACTGCGACTGAACTTGTAGTGCGTCCAGCGTTCTCTCTTGTCCCGGTGCAGGTTGTGGTTGTGGCATGAAGCTGACGGAGCCGCGCTGGGGCTCGTACGGAGCGAAGGTAGGTTGCTGTTGTTGATTCCCGCGTGCGTAGGATGAGCCATCGAGACTCATGGGCGTCACGTTGTTGTTGTTGTTGCTGTTGTTTGATTGCGCAGGTGCTCCTTGCTGATGCTGCTCGTAGAAGGACATGAAGGAGAAGAACTTCTCCATCATGCTTGGATCGAAGCCCGCGCCTTGGTTTGCGGGTGTTTCAGTAGACCCAGCTGCCGGTCTCGTTGTTGTGCCTTCCTCTGTCTGTAGGCCAGAGGCAGGAGGTGGAGTAGGAGTAGTACCAGGAGAGCCGTTGGAGGAGCTCCTCTCCTTTCTGGTAGACATGTCTCTTGGTGTATTAGGTGTTAAGGAGAAATAATTTTAACCCTAACCAGCTCTCATACCATGTTGGGCTGAGTGCCCCTTAGGATCTTTGGTAGGGTTAAACTCTGGGTAGAGTGATGTAGTAGCGGAAGCGTTTAAATGAAGTCCTTGAACCACCTTGCGCTGGTATGTGAGGGCAAAGTAAGTTGATTAAAACAAGCAAGTACAAAGGTTTATATAAGAGTACAAAGAATACGAAGAGATATAATTAAACTGTTTTACTGTTGCGGTTCGATACAGTGCGACTCGGGCAACTGCTCAATGTCGAGTCAGTTGTGTGTCCTTGCTGTCGCGCTGCATTTGTCAAGTCAAAGGTCGCTGACCTTTGACTTTCGCGTAACCTCCAGCGGTTACTTCAACCTCCGAGGGTTGACTCGCTGGTGCCTCGATATGCTCTGCTTCGCTTGTGCCTTGGTGTTTCGACACGACAGAGGCGCTTAAGATTGTTTGTTCCCAACAGAGGAAAGGGGGGAGAGAGGAGGACAGTGGGGAGAGAGGAGGACAGGGGGGGGAGAGGAGGACAGGGGGGGGAGAGGAGGACAGAGGGGAGAGAGGAGGACAGGGGGGAGAGAGGAGGACAGGGGGGAGAGAGGAGGACAGGGGGGGGGAGAGGAGGACAGGGGGGAGAGAGGAGGACAGGGGGGAGAGAGGAGGACAAGGGGGAGAGAGGAGGACAGGGGGGAGAGAGGAGGACAGGGGGGAGAGAGGAGGATAGGGGGGAGAGAGGAGGACAGGGGGGAGAGAGGAGGACAGGGGGGAGAGAGGAGGACAGTCGGGCTTGACGAGACAGTAAGAAGAAGAGGAAGCGGTACGAAGATAGAGGAACAGGGAGAAGAGGGCAGGCGGGAAGGATGCTGGCCTAGACAGCGTGGAAGGCAAGAAGGGGGGGGAACAGGGGAACCAGGGGGGGGGAACAGGGGGGGGAACAGAGGAACCAGGGGGGGGAAACAGTGGAACCAAGGGGGGGGAACAGTGGAACCAAGGGGGGGGGAACAGGGGAACCAGGGGGGGGAAACAGTGGAACCAAGGGGGGGGAACAGGGGAACCAGGGGGGGAAACAGGGGAACCAGGGGGGGGAAACAGGGGAACCAGGGGGGGAAACAGGGGGGGGAACTGGGCGCAATCAAGGGGAGAAACTGAGCGCAATCAGAGGGGAACCTGAGCGCAATCAGGGGGGGAAACTGAGCGCAATCACGGGGGGGAACTGAGCGCAATCAGGGGGGGAAACTGAGCGCAATCAGGGGGGGAAACTGAGCGCAGTCAGGGGGGGAAACTGAGCGCAATCAGGGGGGGAAACTGAGCGCAATCATGGGGGGAAACTGAGCGCAATCAGGGGGGGAAACTGAGCGCAATCAGGGGGGGAAACTGAGCGCAATCATGGGGGGAAACTGAGCGCAATTATGGGGGGGAAACGGAGCGCAATCATCGGGGGAAACTGAGCGCAATCAAGGCTGGGAACTGAGCGCAATCAAGGGGGGGAACTGAGTGTAGTCTGAGAGGGGGGAACTGAGCGCAAAATGGGGTAGAAACTGAGCAGCGAGAAAGACATGAATTAGAATCATCGTTGCGACGTGGGCGGATTGGGAGATGATGCGACTGAAAACGGAGAGAGAAGGGGGAAAGTGGCCTCCGCAAGATCAAAGCAGCAGCTATTAAAGGGACAATAGGTGAACGAATGGGAAGCGGAGAGAAGGCGGCGGGGTGAAAAACCAGGGCGTCGGCGCGAGAGAGGGGAGTAGGCATGGGCGACGGGGAAAGGATGAGAGGGCGAATAAGATGGAGACTCGACGAAGAGTCGGCGGCGGGAATGAGAACGACGCCGACGCAGCGACAGGTGGGAGAGCAGAGGTTGACGGGGCGAGCGATGGGGAGGGGAAGCGAGGGTGACGGGCGGGGGAAGCGAAGGCAACGGGCGGGGGAAGCGAAGGCAACGGGAGGGGTAAGCGATGGGAAGGGCGGGGGAAAGCGAGGGCGACGGGCGGAGGAAGCGAGGGCGACGGGCAGGGGGGCGGCGAGAGCGACGGGCGAGGTGTGGGCGGTGGGCGGAGACAGCATGGGCGACGGTCGAGGGTCGCGAGGTCGGCAAAGTGCTAAAGTCTCATCTCCTCACGCCCATTTTTTCCGTGCTTGACACTCGCGTCTTGCGCCTGTGTTTCCTTTCAATTGCATATACGCGTGGCACCTACTATTTCAGGTTGTATACGATGTGTTCACTAAAAAACCCTAGCTGGTGTGTGATGGTCGGATTCTAAAAGCGAGTGAATGAGTTGTTAGTTGTTCTGTCGCACAGATTTTCTTACTCTGCTCCAGTCCTCAGGATGTCGCCTTTTGTTTTCGCTTGCTCGCAACTTTCGCGATTCTTACAAACTCACCCAAACCAAACCGAACCCAACCCGAACCTAGCGTTGACTCAGATATGTAATTCAGGCTTCGGGTTTTAATGAACAAAGTGCTCAACATAGTTCAGCCTGCGTGTTTCAAGTGAGGCTGATTAGTCAGCGTTTTTTTTTTTTACTTGTCTGAAATTTCACTTTTTTTGTTATAACCAACTCTGATTGATCAGCTTAACGTAGGCTGGTAAGGCTGACGTATCAGCCAAGCTAAAAACGAATCTGAGGCCCTGATAGCAACATTTTCTACATAGGATCATCAGACAGAAACACAGATACACGCCACATACAGGGAGGGAACTTGTGTGCATGTTATTCTATTCTCATTCACTAACTCTCCGCACTTCCTGCAAAAACAAGGCCACGTAACGCCGTCGCATGTTAAGCCACTCCTGCACCCCTTCCCCGCCACGCGCAACGCTCAGAGCACCACCTTCTGCTTCTTCTCCAGAATGGGCGGCACAACATCGATGCCCATGTTGGCGGCGGTGCCGGCGATGATGCGCATGGCGGCGTCCACGGTGGTGCAGTTGAGGTCCGGCAGCTTCTCCGTGGCGATCTCCCTCACCTGCTCCACCGTCACCTTCCCCACCTTCTCCTTCCCGGGGTTTGCTGAGCCCCGCGCTGCCCCTGCCACGGTGGGTGACGTGGGGATGGGGGTGCGGGCGCCATGGCAGAGACAAAGTGGAGTGGGGGAGAAATGACGGGGGTTGAGTGGGGAGGGAAGCGGAGTGGAGAGGGAGACGGGAAAGGAGCGAGGGGGGATGGAGGGAGGGAAGAGGGAGGAGGGAAGGAGGGAGAGAGAGAGAGGGAGAAAGAGAGAGAGAGAGAGAGAGAGAGAGAGAGAGAGAGAGAGAGAGAGAGAATGAGGAAGAAAAGGGGGGAGAGAGTGGAGGGGGGGAACAGGGAAAAAAGTTGTTATGAGGGGTTTGGGGGGATCGAACGATTGTGGGCGTGAATGCAGAGAAAGGAAAGGTTGCAGAGAAAGGAAAGGCTGCAGAGAAAGACTCCAAGCACAGTTTGAGCTCATACCAGCGGCCTTGAGCAGGAGAACCGAGGCCGGCGGTGTCTTGAGCACAAACGTGAAGCTCTTGTCCTGATGGCCGTGATGCCCGCGATGAGGGTGATGGGGAAGGTGGCGATGGGGAAAGGAGGGTGGACAGGGATAGGGACGGCATGAAGAGAAGAGGCAACCGCAGGCAAGATGGAGCATGGATACCACATGTGAAAACATGGGGGCCGAACGCATGTCAATGCTCCGATATGCAGCATATCACCATGGCATGCCATACTATCCCATGCCATGCCACGTAACGCCACGCCATGCCATGCCATGCCATGCTACGTCACGCCACGCCACGCCATGCCATGCCATGCTACGTCACGCCACGCCACGCCATGCCATGCCATGCCATGCCACGCCACGCCACGCCATGCCATGACATGCCACGTCACGCCATTCCATGCCATGCCATGCCATGCCACGTCACGCAATTCCATGCCATGCCCATGCCATGCCCAGGCCATGCCATGCCATGCCATGCCATGCCATGCCATGCCATGCCATGCCATGCCATGCCATGCCATGCCATGCCCATGCAGGGCACGCAGCAGCGAGGCGGTGATTGGCGGGGCACGGACGTCGAAGACGGTGATTTCGACGGGGATGACGTAGCCGGCCTTGTCGGCCGTCTTGGCGTTGTACTCCTTGCAGAACATCATGATGTTCACCCCCTTCGCTCCCAGCGCCGGCCCCACCGGCGGCGCCGGCGTCGCCTTGCCCGCCTCCAGCGCCAGCTTGATCATGCCCACCACTGCGGGGCGCGCGGGGGGAGGAACACGCGCGAGGGGGGGATGGGGGGATAACAGGAAACGGTGGAAGGAGGAAGAGCGGAGTTGGCAAGAGGGGCGTTGCGTGGTGGGGAAAGCGGCGTGGAGGGCAGGAATTGACGGCAGCGAGCAGTGCGAGTGGACGGCGCATGAGTAGGGCGAGCAGGCACAGCGAAGAGAGGCTGGACGCCGATGTGCGGCGAGCAAGGCGCGGAAGAGGCGGCTCTCCGCCAGCACGCCCAGTGCCACGCGCAGTGCCACGCGCTGCACCGCGAGACACCATCGCTGTTCACGCAGTGTCCCGAGAGGCTTGTGCTCTCGCTGTTCCAAGCTTAAGGTATGCATCAAGTCCTACCGCGTCATTTGGAAAAAAATCGTATGTAGTAATTTGATTACTCATTTGGATGCACTCATCCAACGGCTGACACTCGTGGAGCAGCGGCTGCTGCACGTCGGCCTTGCGCGGTGAGGCGTGAGGGAGTCGACGACTAACAGCGGCGAGCCAACTGTGCCGAGCGTACGACTGCCGATGTATCCGACGACGTCGTTCCGCTAACCCTAATTCTCGGCACACGCCACGCGCCGTAAACCCGCCGGAACGAAGCGACGTCGGAGTGCACTGCGGCGCGCAACGACTCACCCGAGCCAACGTTAGAATGTCCGACAAGGGCGCCAACGAGGCAGCTCGTCGGTCGCGGGATGTGCGAGTCAGAAACTGCATATTATGAACCTCTAAATGGCCGAAACTAGCTCCATGCACTTCGACTCCAATGGTCCGCCGAGGTTCAGGGTTCAGCGGCCCTTAACGGCCCTCGGCAGCCGCACTTCCCGTGCGTGGCCGTCACCAGCTACTCCAACCCGCACTCGCATTCCCACTCCCACGGTCACGACACGGATGAAGCAGCACCGACACTCTGTTGCCGCGCACGCCCCCACCCACCTTTCTTGGCTTTCCCGCCAGCCTTGGGCGGCGCCATGGCCACGACTCTCAGCCGCCCAGCGGACGGCGCGGCGACTGCAGACGCGCGCGGCGGGGCAACGCTCCGCACCTTCTTGCCCCAGAAGCCGCTGCCGAGCCTGCCCGCATCATCCGAGCCACCCTGTGGCCTGAGCCTAGCTGATAGTGACGGCAGCGAGCGACCACCATCAAGCGCCGCAGGCGCGAGGGAGGCGCGCGAGTCGAGCGTTGTCTGAAAAGAGGCGGTTTGACAAGCGAGGGAAGCCATGATGCAGAAGTCAAGGCTTAGAGCGCGGCTCGGGTATGTATTAACCACAACCCTAGTTGAAGGGAAGCAGTGCAACGTGATGGTCAACAAGGTTGAAGAGCCATGAGCGTTGGCGAGATGAGGATGTGGAGAAGCAGGGTCCACTGGCGACTGGAAAGGTCACAAGGCGAAGGCCCTTGCGACGTGGCGACAATCTTCAATACCCCCGTCACTACCTGAGCCTTCGCATGACGAATCGCCAGCGGTTACGGAGCAAGTTTTTCCGTGAATCATCGGAAGTGCCACGACGACAGCCACGCTGGCGTTTCACTTTGTAGCGCACGAAACTCGCTAGGGACTCGTCAAATGGCCTTATCGCGATGCGTTGAGACATATTTCTGTACATGGCTCTCCGTGGCTCATATATGTTTCTCATGAGATGTTACGTACTGCACTTTTGTGCAATATTGTTTTCTTTGATCAGTTTCAGCAATTTTGTGGACAATAAAACTCCTACGGAAAGTGTGATTTTGTTTTAAGATATGATTTGACATACTGCAAGCGCATCGTCTCCTACATATACCGTGAGTGCCCCTATTACGCGTGGTTTGAAGGGGTGCGCTTTAGGGTGTGTTCCTACGCTCTTATCATGCAAACCTCTTGTCAGGCTCGCCTGGTAAATTTTGTGAAAATGTCGAAGTTTCGGGAAATTGCAGTGTGTTTTGACGTGAGCCTAATAAGAGGTTGGCCAAAAAAGGGGTCATAGGAACATGCCTTTACATTACCGTCATACCCCGGATATAAGCGCCACCCTCGGATAAGCGCCTGGCGCTTTTAATTGGCGTGTGGCGCTTATATCCCCTGCTCGATTATAAGCGCACCCCCTGAAAAACTTGTTTTATTATTGTGAAAGAATGAGGAATGAATGCACTAGGAAATAGGTGGGTACAAGTAGGAAAACCTAAAAGTGTTGTACCCCATATTGTCTACCCCACTGCAGTCTACACAGACTATAGCATATAAGTTTGACACACCCCCATAGGCAAAGTGGGGGAGAACAAGAGCTCACTGTTGGGAACAAACAATCTTAAGCGCCTCTGTCGTGTCGAAACACCAAGGCACAAGCGAAGCAGAGCATATCGAGGCACCAGCGAGTCAACCCTCGGAGGTTGAAGTAACCGCTGGAGGTTACACGAAAGTCAAAGGTCAGCGACCTTTGACTTGACAAATGCAGCGCGACAGCAAGGACACACAACTGACTCGACATTGAGCAGTTGCCCGAGTCGCACTGTATCGAACCGCAACAGTAAAACAGTTTAATTATATCTCTTCGTATTCTTTGTACTCTTATATAAACCTTTGTACTTGCTTGTTTTAATCAACTTACTTTGCCCTCACATACCAGCGCAAGGTGGTTCAAGGACTTCATTTAAACGCTTCCGCTACTACATCACTCTACCCAGAGTTTAACCCTACCAAAGATCCTAAGGGGCACTCAGCCCAACATGGTATGAGAGCTGGTTAGGGTTAAAATTATTTCTCCTTAACACCTAATACACCAAGAGACATGTCTACCAGAAAGGAGAGGAGCTCCTCCAACGGCTCTCCTGGTACTACTCCTACTCCACCTCCTGCCTCTGGCCTACAGACAGAGGAAGGCACAACAACGAGACCGGCAGCTGGGTCTACTGAAACACCCGCAAACCAAGGCGCGGGCTTCGATCCAAGCATGATGGAGAAGTTCTTCTCCTTCATGTCCTTCTACGAGCAGCATCAGCAAGGAGCACCTGCGCAATCAAACAACAGCAACAACAACAACAACATTCGATCAGGAGCACGGACGGGACTTCACCGAGACATTCGCCCCGGTTAGCCGACATACCTCACTTCGAATCCTCCTCGCGATCGCCGCCATGAAGAAAAGGAAGCTACGGCAAATCGATGTCGCCAACGCGTTCCTCTACGCACCTGTCGACGTGGAAATCTTCGTCGAGCTCCCACACGGTACCAACGGGGAACCTAACCAAGTCTGTCAACTGCTGAAATCACTTTACGGGATCAAGCAAGCTCCGCGGCTATGGCAACAGTACCTACACGCTCGCCTCATTCGCATCGGATTCCGCCAACTACCTCACGACCAAGGAATGCACCGACTCACTAAAGACACCGACTACATTCTGCTGATCGTCTACGTAGACGACCTACTCTACATCGGCTCCACTGACGACATCACCACCTGGTTCGAAGGGGAGCTACAGAGGGACCTCACACTCACGGTCTCCTCTACCGTCACACAGTACCTCGGCTTGAACATTCGGGAAGAAGAAGGCGCGATCTACCTCAACGCCGCTAAGTACGCCGACACCATCGCCAAACGCTTCGCGCTCACACCTACCACCATCTCTACGCCCTACCGCTACGCGACAGGAAACCACAAGGAAGGATCCTCTCTACTCAAATCCGCCGGGATACGCGACTACCAGAGAAAGCTAGGATGCCTTCTCTTCGCAGCTGTCACCTACCGCCCCGACCTCTCATACTCCGCAAGCCAGCTCGCCACCTACCTCAAGAAGCCTGAAGCAGAACACCTGGCGGAGCTCGACCGCGCTCTCCACTACTTCGTCAGTACCTCAACGATCGGCCTAACTTACTACAAGAACACAACTACACCGACTAAATTAATCGGCTACGTCGACGCTGATCACGCTGGCGACTCCGACAACAGGCGCTCCCGCACCGGCTACATCTACCGCCTCGAACCTATCGGACCGATCTCCTGGCAATCGAGCAAGCAGGAATTAATTGCTCTCTCGTCAGCTGAAGCAGAATATATTGCACTCTGCTCAGCCACCAAGGAAGGACTCTATCTTCGCGAGCTGCTGGAAGAAGCGAAGTTAGCCGAGTTACCCAACTTCACTCTGTTCTGCGACAACCAATCTGCAATTCGCATCGCCAACAAAAATGGATTCGCGAACAGAACGAAGCATATCGCTCTGCGATATTTCTTCGTGAAAGACGAGATTGAGAAGGGGAGACTTGAACTATCCTACTGTCCCACGTCCGAGATGGCAGCTGACTACTTGACCAAGAAGCTCGGAAAACAGAAGTTCGAGTACTGCATGCTGCTGACTGGACAAAGCCACGTCACCAGCAGCGACACTCCAGACGCGAAGGGGAGTGTTGGGAACAAACAATCTTAAGCGCCTCTGTCGTGTCGAAACACCAAGGCACAAGCGAAGCAGAGCATATCGAGGCACCAGCGAGTCAACCCTCGGAGGTTGAAGTAACCGCTGGAGGTTACGCGAAAGTCAAAGGTCAGCGACCTTTGACTTGACAAATGCAGCGCGACAGCAAGGACACACAACTGACTCGACATTGAGCAGTTGCCCGAGTCGCACTGTATCGAACCGCAACAGTAAAACAGTTTAATTATATCTCTTCGTATTCTTTGTACTCTTATATAAACCTTTGTACTTGCTTGTTTTAATCAACTTACTTTGCCCTCACATACCAGCGCAAGGTGGTTCAAGGACTTCATTTAAACGCTTCCGCTACTACATCACTCTACCCAGAGTTTAACCCTACCAAAGATCCTAAGGGGCACTCAGCCCAACAGTCAAAAGACCAGTCAAGCAAAGCAAAGCAAGCTCAGGGTGGATCCCAACGTCACCACACAATCCGAGCACAAGTTCAAGGCCACAAGGCCAGTTCACATGCAAGATCATATATAAAGGTAAACAAGCAAGGGCAGGTATAGAAAGATCACAGAACAAGCAAGGTCAAGAAGTCAGCAAGTGAGGCCAAGTAGGCACAAGACCTAGCATCGTACAGCACCGCTGATGATCACAAGGCGGAAGTGCCTTGGTAAAGATATCAGCAGTGTTGGCCTCAGAGGCCACATAAGCAAGGCGCAGCTGACCACGCTGCTGCAGCTCACGAGCAAGGAAGTAGCGAAGAGCAATGTGCTTCGTTCTGTGCTCCAGTCTGTGCTCCCGACACAAGGCCAGCATGGCCTTGTTGTCTACGTACAGAACTGGAGGAGAACGAGGCGGCTCTCCTAGGTCAGTCAGCAGGTAGGTGAGCCAGCGTAGCTCCTGTGCAGCCATGGCCCCCGCATAGATCTCAGCCTCACAGCTGGAGCCGAGAACAGAAGACGAGCGGATAGACCGCCACGAAACAGAGCCGGAACCAAGGCTGAAGGTGTAACCCTGTGACGACCGCTGCGTAGCCTGGTCGTCAGCCCAAGAAGCGTCTGCGTGACCTGTGAGGACCACTGAACGCCGCCCTCCAAGCACTAGCCCCATGCCCGACGTACTGCACAAGTAGCGCAACACCCTCTTCGCTGCAGCCATGTGCTCTGGTCGGTGTCTCCCAGGAGCAACATAGCGTGCCAAGATGCTAAGAGGGTATGCAAGTTCAGGTCGAGTGCAGGTCATCAGGTACATGAGGCAGCCAACAAGCTCTGGGTACGGGCCACTCGGCTCTACGGACTCATCTGAAGGCAGAGCTGAGAGCGAGTGGCGAGTAGACAGAGGAGTGGCCTGAGGCGAGGAGTACGTGAAGTCGAAGCGCTGAAGGACCTGCTGCACCATGTGTGACTGAGTCAGGGTAATGGTGCGCTGTGCTCTGTCCCGGGTGATCTGCAAGCCAAGGTAGCTGCGCAGTTCACCCAGGTCTGTGCACGTGTGTCTCTTCTGCAGCTCGGACTTCACGTGGGCGAGTCCACCAGTGTCAGAAGTGGCAAAGACCAAGTCGTCGACGTACACGAGGATGTAGAACGGCGGCAAAGAGGTGTCGGTGCGCAGAAACAACGACGGGTCGGCAGTAGAAGGAGCAAAGCCAAGAGCCGCAAGTGTAGTCCTCAGTGTGTCGTGCCACTCACGGGGCGCCTGGCGGAGACCGTAGACTGGCCGCCGGAGGCTCCACTGGGTACCAGGAGGAAACGACCCAGTGAAGCCAGGTGGGCGGCGCAGCCAGATCTCCTCGTGCAGGCTGCCCTGCAAGAAAGCTGTGCTGAAGTCAAGAGAGTGAAGCTCGTAGTCGCGCTGAACGGCTATGTGCAGCAGCACCCGAAGAGTGGTCATCTTCGGGGTGGGAGAGAAGGTCTGAAAGTAGTCAACTCCCTGCCGCTGACTGAAGCCTCGAGCCACGTAATGCGCCTTGAAGACAGGCGGAGAACCCGGCGGCCGCTTCACCCTGAAAATCCACATGCCACTGACGATGTTCGCCCCAGGTGGGGGAACCTCGTCGACGTAGGTGCCTGTGGACTTCCAGGAAGCCATCTCTGCGTCCATGGCTGACTGCCACTGAGAGGAGTAGGGACCCTCTATCGCCTCTGCGTAAGAGCGCGGAGTCGGGATGTCTGGTGCATCCGGGTCTCCCTCAGGAGCAATCAGCATGGACACGAGATGAGGCAAAGCAGCAGCAAAACACTGGAACTCCTCCTGCCTGTCCTCAAGGACGTCCGTGCTAAGAGCACACTCACCCCCGACGGACAGAGGACAGACAGACTCAGACTCAGCAACAAGACTAGCAGCGTAGTCTAGACGACAGTGAGCAGCGAAGTCGACCAACTCAGCAACTAAGGCAGACGCAGCAGTGGACTCAAAGGAAGGGTCAGTGACAACAGTAGCCAGGAGACGCGTGACAGTAGGACTGGCAGCACGAAGAGAGTCCGACTCCGGGTCAGCAAGAGCAGGAAGAGAGGACTCCGGAGGAGACGGCAAAGGGATACGCTGCGGAGCAGTGGAAGGACGCAGTGCCATCTGGTGCGTGCCCGGGACTGCAGGAGGACGCTGACGCGGAACACGACGACTAGTGCGAGCAACACGAACAGGCGACGCAGGACGAGACGCAGGCGCACGACGCTCAGCAAGACCTCCAGTAGGACCAGTGTAGGGAGAAGGAGCAGGCAGTGGGGAGGCGGGCTGTAACTGTGACTGCGACTGGTCAGGCTGTGGACACTCTAAGGGAGCAGCAGGACCAGTAGAAGGCGGGAGACCAAGAACCTGCTCAAGGAGCGGAACGAAGTACGGCCGCGGCCGCGCAGCGCCTCCAGAAACAGCAGGGACAGCACCAGTACCCCCAGCGGCAGCACCAGCGCCAGCAGCACCTCCAGCTCCAACACCCCCAGCAGCTCCAGCTCCAGCAGCACCTACTCCAGCAGGACCGCCAGCTCCAGCACTGCCAGCAGCTCCAGCACCAGGAGCACCTCCAGGCCCAGCAGCTCCAGTACCCCCAGCAGCACCAGCAGCTCCAGTACCTCCAGCAGCACCAGCAGCACCTCCAGCAGGACCAGCGCCAACAGCTCCAGCAGCACCCCCAGTCCCAGCAGCTCCAGTACCGCCAGTACGAGCACCTCCAGGACCAGAGGCTCCAGCACCTCCAGCGCCGACCCCAGGGTCAGCAGCAACACCAACTCCAGTAGGCTCAGCGCTCTCAGCTCCAGCTCCAGCAGCACCACGGAGGCTGCGACAGTACCGAGAGTACCACTCACGCAGCTGCTGGGAAGAGAGAGCGCCCCCAGGCGCAGCACCCCCAGGCTCAGGACCTCCAGACCCAGCACCACCAGGGACAGCACCCCCAGGCTCAGCACCTGCAGTCTCTGCACCCCCAGGCTCAGCACCCGTAGTCTCCGCACCCCCAGGCTCAGCACCCCCAGTCTCCGCACCCCTAGGCTCAGCACCCCCAGGCTCAGTACCTCCAGACCCAGCACCACTAGGCTCAGCACGCTCAGTACCTCGCGCAGGACCAGAGTCGACAGCTACCTCGACAGGCTCGACCGGGTCTACCTGGGAAACACCTGAGGGAGCAGGAACCTGGGGAGGCAAGGGGTCTACCAAGGCAGCACCTGGCGTGAGGAAGAGCGGCGGAGGGGGGAGTGGGGCAGTGCGGTAGGGGAAGAGACGGTAGAAGGGGACCGACTCGTCAAACGTGACGTCCTGGGTAGAACACGGCGCGAGGTGGGGTGGTAAAACTGCCAACCAGGCGCGTCAGGGGGGAAGCCAAGGAAGACGCAGGGAACAGCACGGGGGGACAGCTTGTCCGCAGACAAGCCGCGGACAAAAGCCCGAGATCCCCAGACACGAAACGCAGACGCATCGCCAACCTTCCCCGTCCACCGCAGAGTAGGGGAGGTCTCCGGCAAGGAGACCCGGGGCTGAAGGTTGATCTGATGCGCCGCGTACTGAACCGCGAACGGCCACAGAAAATGGGGAGCAGCCGCATGGATCATGGACGTACGAGCGACGTCCATGACCATGCCAATGCGGCGCTCAGCAATCCCATTTTGCTGTGGAGAGGCCGGAAGCGTGAACGTCTGGCGGATGCCCTGTGCACGACAGAAGGCTCGCAGAAGGTCAGAGGAAAACTCACCTCCTCTGTCGGAGTGCAGACGCAGGACAGGAAAGTCCGAGCCGAAACTCTCTCTGAGTTGGAGACGAGCTGCGCGGATCCAGTCAATCAACACCTCAGTGACCTCACCCTTGCTGCGCAAGGGGAAGACTGTGGTGTAACGCGAGTAGTCGTCAACCACCAGCAGGAAGTAACGCTCGTGACCCTGTCCACGGACGCGGGCTGGGCCCCACACGTCCATGTGAAGCGTCTGCAGCGGAGCCCCTGTCGGAGGAAACTCGGAGGAGTGAGGAGCGGCGCGCTGCCGCCCCTCGACGCAGGGAACGCAGGTGGGGGCAGGCCCCAGAGGAAGAGAAGGGAGGGACAGGGGGAGACCCGAGACAAGGAAACGAGAGGCCATGCCTCGGAGACGAGGCAGGGAGGGGTGACCAAGGCGGTGGTGCCAGAGGAGAGTCTGGTGAGACAGGAGACGACACGAGCAGGGGGCAGACTCAGGACCAGACCTGGACGCTGCAGCAAACACCTGACTCGACGCAGCTACCTGAGGAGACTCAGTAGTCAGTGTGTACAGGCTCGACCCCGGCTGACGGGTAAACGTGGCTAAGTGTCGGCCCGTCCGAGCACACGTACAGTGGGTCACTCGCTGACGCGCAGGAGTGAACTGGTCAACCCCTCCATCCTGTAGGTCAGCACCACTCACCAAGTTCGTAGAGAACGAGGGGAGGTAAAGACCTGACAGGGAGCAAGAAGGGGCCGCAGGACACGGTAAGACAGTGGAGAAGTGGGCAAGGACATGACCCCCAGAGGGGTCTGCCAGGGAGACTGCAACCGGCCGACTGAGCGGCGTGAGTGTGGTGCGGTCTCGAAAGAAGGAGCGGGAAGCACCCGAGTCAAGGGTGAAGGTGTGTAAAACCTGAGCCGACGTGGTACCTGAGAGAGCAGACTCACCTGCACCTGGGGCAGCAGACTCACCAGCACCTGGAGGAGTAGACGCACTAGCACCTAGAGCAGCAGCCTCACCAGCACCTAGAGCAGCAGCCTCAATGCCCGGGTCAGGCGGAACACACAGGTAACAGTCACCCACATCACTAGTAGGCAATGCATATATGGAAGTGAGGATAGCATCATACATGGGCTCCCTTGCGGCCCCTCGCGGCCCCTCGCGGCCCCTCGCGACCCCTCTCACGGCCCCTCGCGGCCCCTTCGCGGCCCCTCGCGGCCCCTCGCGGCCCCTCTCACGGCCCCTCGCGGCCCCGCGGCCCCTTCTCAGCCGCTGCCGCCCCTCTCACGGCTCCCTCGCGGCCCTTCGCGGCCCCTCGCGGCCCCTCGCGGCCCCTCTCGCGGCCCCTCACGGCCCCTTCGTGGCCCCTCGCGGCCCCTCGCGGCCCCTCTCACGGCCCCTCGCGGCCCCGCGGCCCCTTCTCAGCCGCCGCCGCCCCTGCCCCGGCCGCAGCAGCCGCCGCCGCCGCCGACAGCAACTGCCGCCGCCGCCGCCGACGGTAGCAGCCGCCGCCGCCGCTGCCGTGTCCGCCGCCGCCGCCGCTGCCGTGTCCGCCGCCGCCGCCCCTGCTCCGACCGCAGCAGCCGCCGCCACCACTGACAGCAGCAGCCGCCGCCGCCGACAGCAGCAGCCGCCGCCGCCACCGCCGCCGCCGACACCAGCAGCAGCCGCCGCCGCTGCCGTGTAAGCCGCCGCCGCCCCTGCCCGCCGCGGCACCCTGGCCCCTGGAGCAGCCGCCGCTGCTGCAGCTGCCCCTGGCCCCTGGAGCAGCCGCCCCTGCAGCAGCCGCCCCTGGCCTCTGGAGCAGCAGTCCCTGCAGCAGCCGCGGAGCCCTCGCCCTGCGGTGGTAGCGGCCTCACCATTGCCGCTGTCGTACTCCTGCCCTTCTTGCCACTGGTGAGCTCTGCTGTTACTGCTGTTACTGCTGCTCTTGCTACTACTGCTCTTTCTACTGCTACTGCTGCTCCTGGCGTAGCCAGATGCAGCTCCAGCGCCGTCCGCGTGAGTCCCTCGCCCCCCATCAGCTTCGTGAGTGGTACGCTAGTTGGGGTTGTAGGGGTGGCCGCACTGCTACTGCTGCTACTGCTGCCACTGCGGCTACCACTGCTCCTGCTGCCCCAGGCGGTGGCCAGATGCAGCTCCAGCGACGTCCGCGTGAGTCCCTCACGCCCCAGCAGCTTCGTGAGTGGTACGCTACTTGGGGTTGTCGGGGTGGCCGTAGTGAGAGTCGTTCTGGCGTGAGTAGTTCGGGAGCTGCTTGTAGTGGCCAGGTGCAGCTGCAGCGTAGTCCGCGCGCGGTCCTTTCGCCCCAGCAGCTTCGTGAGTGGTACGCTCAGCGTGGAGGGTCACGGAGTACTGCTCGCTGTCCGTACGTCATTCGCACTGGTGCTCGGACTGGTCAGCCTTGCGGGACGTTTGGTCACGCAGAGTCCCGCTGCTTCGCCCGTCTGAGCGACGCCTGGCGTACGGAGTTTGGCGACGCCGCTGAGCTCCCCGACTGGGTGGAGCTGCTTAGGCAGAGGGTAGATATCTATGGTCTGATACCATGTGAAAGAATGAGGAATGAATGCACTAGGAAACAGGTGGGTACAAGTAGGAAAACCTAAAAGTGTTGTACCCCATATTGTCTACCCCACTACAGTCTACACAGACTATAGCATACAAGTTTGACAATTATAAGCGCAGGTAAACTTAAAATTTTGAAATGCGTTCAAAACGCTGTAACGATTTTTACTTTAACAGGCGGATGTATTGCAGATTCGGTTCCCTTCACATTCGGACCCTGCACTGGATGCGGGTCCAGTCAGCAGGAGCTGTCAGGAGCTGTTAGGAGCTGGATGTGAGTCAGATTAGGTGTATCTCCCTGCGCGCGCGAGAATTTCACAGACGACCCCATGTAACTTCGACTCGATTGAAAAGGCAAGCACGAGATCTACAGTTTGGTGTTAAAAAATATAAAAAACATGATGTCATTTTATAAACGCCGGCGCTTATAAATTTACTCGATTATAAGCCCACCCCCCCAAAAAAACCTGTTTTATTATTGCTGTCAGAATGTTATTATCTAGCCTGTAGTGGGGTGCTCTATAGCGAGTACAACCCAGTTAGGGTTTGCTATATGTATCCCAACTGCTGCTAGTGAAACCCCTCTTTCGTCATTCTTCTTTTGCACTTCTTGTTTCTGACATGCTATCAGAGCAGGTCGACCCCCTTGGGTCGATCCTGTGGGTGGGCCCGCCACCTAACTGCTTCCGCTGCTGTTCTACTTCTCGCGCGCCTCGGGCGCGCGGCATCTTCTTCCTGCTGTGCGCTCAGGGCGCGCGGCGGTTTTCTGCTGTGGGGACCCGCGCACAGCCCCCGCCCGTCTCGTCGCGTCGCCCTGCAGGCCGCGCGCGCCCCCATTCCCGTCCGTCGCGGCGCCCTGGGGAGCAGCGTGCGCCCCCTGCCCGTCCGTCGCGGCGCCCTGGGGAGTAGCGTGCGGCCCCCTCCCGTCCGTCGCGGCGCCCTGGGGAGCTGCGTGCGCCCCCCGCCCGTCCGTCGCGGCGCCCTGGGGAGTCGCGCGCGGCCCCTGCCCGTCCGTCGTGGCGCCCTGGGGAGCCGCGCGCGCCTCCCGCCCGTCTGTCGCGGCGCCCTGGGGAACCGCGCGCGCCCCCCTGCCTGTCCGTTTCGGCGCCCTGAGGAGGAGCGCGCAGCCCCCCCCCCCCCCTTCTGTCCCGTCCCCCCCCCCGTGCTGCCCATTCCTCCCGTGCCGCCGTGCGTTCCGCGGTGGTGGGGGGTGTGGGGTGGCAAGCATGGGGGTGCGCGGTGTAGGTGTTCCCCTCCTCCTTGTTCGTCTCCCACTGCTGCAGCTGCTGCTGAGGGGGGTGGAGGTGTGGGAGCCGCGGGGAGTGGAGTTGTGGGGGTGACGTGGGAGTGGAGCTAGGGGTGCAGCAGGGGGTGTGTGGAAAGGAGGTGGGACTGTTTGGGGAGGCTGAGAGGAGGCCGCCGTCGTGTCGTGCGCAGCGCCTGTAGTCCGGAGCCGTCGCGCTCTCGGTAGCCCAGAGAGCCTTGCTGTGCCAGTCGCATGTGGGTCCGTTGCTCCTGCCGCTCGTCGTAGCCGCGGAGCCAGATACTCCCGTAGTCCGGTGCCCTCGTGCGCTCGGTAGCCACTGTGCCAGTCCTCCTGTTGCCCGTGTGTCTGTAGCTTCAGCCGTGGTCTCCCATCTTCTCTCCCTTCACAATTCCTCCTCCTCCTCACTTGCCCTCTGTGATCGCCTCTAGCTTTGCTTATAATTGTGAACTATTACTATGTCTGCTCATTGTGCTGATTACACCCCACTTTGGCTATGGGGGTGTGTCAGAATGTTATTATCTAGCCTGTAGTGGGGTGCTCTATAGCGAGTACAACCCAGTTAGGGTTTGCTATATGTATCCCAACTGCTGCTAGTGAAACCCCTCTTTCGTCATTCTTCTTTTGCACTTCTTGTTTCTGACAATTGCCCCCCATGCGGATATATCCGGGGTATGACGGTAAGGATCCTACCAGCGCCATGGACAGTATCATGGCCAAAATGGAACGAACCTTTTTCATATAGAATTGAAGCATTCTCAGAGGCGGAACACCCATTCAAGAACCTTCGAAAACATGTATAAAACATTGAGTTGACCAGCAAGGCATAGATTCACGCCTTCTTGGCCATGCTAGGTTCGTAGAACATGAACCTTGCCCATGCCAGTGCCCTGCCCTGCGCCTGCGCCCTGCCCTACGCCCACGCTGCTGCCCTGCGCGTCGCGCCCTAAGGCAGCCCGCGCGTCGCGCGCTGCTGCCCCGCGCGTCGCGCCCTACGGCAGCCCGAGAGTTGCGCGCTGCTGCCCCGCGCGTCACGCTCTGCTGCAGCCCGCGCGTCGCGCCCTGCTGCCCCGCGCGTCGCGCCCTACGGCAGCCCGCGGGTCGCGCGCTGCTGCCCCGCGCGTTGCGCTCTGCTGCAGCCTGCGCATCGCGCCTGCTGCCCTGCGCGCCGCGCCCTACTGCAGCACGCGCGTTGCGCCCTGCTGCCCTGCACAGCGAGCGCCCTGCTGCCCGCGCCGCCCAAGCCGAGCCGAGCCGCCCTACCCGACCCGATCCGCCCTGCTGCTCGTGCTACTGTTGCTGCTGGTGGAGGTGCTGTTAGGAGTGCTAGAGGTGATGCAGCCGAGCTTCACCGAGCCGCTCTGCTGCTCTTACTGCGACTACTACTCTTCGTGCTACTGCCTTCACTCAGTATTGCCCTAGAGGTCGCGCTCCTCCTAGCTTGCCCGCCATGACTTCACCCTGTAGTAGCGGTGGGAGTGGTGACGACGGTGGTGGCAGCAGTGGGAGTGGTGGCGGCCGTAGTAGTAGTCACAGTGGTGCTGTTTGGTGCGGAGTTTCTGGCGGTGGCCAGATGCAACTACGGCGGCGTCCGACCCTTACGTCCCAGCAACTTCGTGAGTGGTATTACCAGCGTGGGAGGTCTCCGAGTCCTGGCGCTGCCCGTACGTCATTCGCACAGGTCGTCGAGCTGGTCAGACCTGTGGGACACCTGGTCACGCACAGTCCCGCTGCTTCGCCTATTTGTCTGACGCCTGGCGCACAGAGTTTGGCGACGAGGCTGAGATCCCCCACTGGCTTGAGCTGCTTAGGTCGGGCGTTGATGTTTTTGCTTTAGACTATGACGCCATCCTTACTGCTATGTATCCTTTGCCTGGTGGTGCTGAGAGTGACTGTTACCTGTGTGTGCAGTACGACCGTGGTATAGAGGTTGCTGCTCTAGGTACTGGTGAGGCTGCTGCCTTAGGTGCTAGCGAGTCTGCTCTCTCAGGTACTGCGCCTGCTGAGGCCTTGCACACCTTCACGCTTGACTCAGGTGCTTCCCGCTGTTTCTTTCGCGACAGCACCGCACTCACGCCACTCCCTGCACCTGTTGCAGTGTCTCTGGCTGACCCCTTAGGGGGCCCAGTTCTTGCACGGTCCACCACTATGCTACCGTGCCCGGCGGTTCCGTCTGGCTCACTGTCAGGTCTTCACCTCCCCTCGTTCTCTACGAACCTGGTGAGCAACGCAGTCCTCCAGGATGCATGGGTTGATACCTTTACCCCAGGAGGACAGCGTGTGGCGATCTGTACGTGCTCCCGGGCTGGCAGTCACCTGGCCACGTTCACCCGTCGGCCAGGGTCGAGTCTTTACACACTGATTACTGAGTCCCCTCAGGTAGCTGATACTGGTCAGGTGTCTGCGTCAGGTCAGATAGCCTCCCCTTGTGAGTGTCGCTCCCTGTCGCACCAGACTCTTCTCTGGCACCACCGCCTGGGTCACCCCTCCTTGCCACGTCTACGTGGCATGCACCGTCGCCTCCTTGTGTCAGGTCTTCCCAGGTCTCTCCCTCCCCTCCCTGCCTCGCCTGCGCCGCCCTGCCTTCCTTGCGTCGAGAGGCGGCAGCGCGCCGCTCCTCTCTCCTTCTCGTTTCTCCCGACAGAGTCTCCTCTGCAGACCCTCCACCTGGACGTGTGGGGCCCAGCCCGCGTTCGTGGACAGGGCGGTGAGCAGTACTTTCTGCTGGTTGTCGACGACTACTCGCGTTACACCACGGTCTTCCCCTTGCGCACCAAGGGTGAGGTCCCTGCTGTCCTGATCCCTTGGATCCGAGCAGCTCGTCTCCGACTTTGCCGCAGGTTCCGCCAGGACCTTCCTGTCTTGCGTCTGTACTCGGACAGAGGTGGTAAGTTCACCCCCGACCTCTTGTGAGCCTTCTGTCAGGGGGAGGGCATCGAGCAGTCGTTCACGCTTCCGGGCTCACCGCAGCAAATTGGGGTTGCTTAGCGCCGCATTGGCTTAGTCATGGAGGTTGCTCTTACCTACTTGATCCATGCGGCGACTCCCCATTTTCTGTGGCCGTTTGCGGTCCGGTACGCCGCGCAGCAGCTCAACATCTGGCCTTGTGTCTCCTTGCCGGAGACCTTGCCCACACTGCGTTGGACGGGGGAGGTTGGCGATGCATCGCGTTTCCGGGTCTGGGGTGCTCGTGCCCTTGTCCGCGAGATGTCCGCGGAGAAGCTCTCCTCCCGCACCATTCCCTATGTCTTCATTGGCTTTGTCCCTGACGCGCCTGGCTGGTAGTTTTACCACCCCACCTCGCGCCGTGTCTTCCCCTCTCAGGACGTTACCTTTGACGAGTCGGTTCCTTTCTACCGTCTCTTCCCCTACCGCACTGCCCCTCTCCCTCCCCCGCCGCTTTTCCTCGCTCCAGGTCCCCCTCCGGTAGACCCCCTCCCCCCTTAGGGTCCTGCTCCTTCAGATGTGTCTTAGGTAGACCCGCCCCCCATGGCTGAGCCTGTAGAGGTCACTAGCGACCCAGGTGCTGCTGCGGGAGGTGCTGCTAGGGGTGTTGCGTGTGGGGGTGCTGAGCGTGCGCGTGAGGTGCTGGGGAGTGCGGAGCCTGGAGGTGCTGAGCCTGCGGTTGCGGAGTCTGGGGGTGCTGAGCCTACGAGTGCGGAGCCTGGGGGTGCTGAGCCGAAGGGTGCCCGGTCTGGGGGTGCTGAGTCTGCTGGCGTTCCTCTGGGTCTCGTTTCATGACGCGGGCCTGTCTCACCACAGCAGGCACGAGAGTGGCTTGCGTCACGTACCCGCCTGAGGAGTCGTGCTGCTGGAGCTACTTGTCGAGGAGGCGCTGGGAGTGCTGGTGTCTCTGGTCCTGGAGGTGCTCGTACTGGAGGTACTGGAGCTGCCGGGACTGGTACTACTCCTGAGGGTACTGAGCCTGCGGCTGCGGAGTCTGGGGGTGCTGAGCCTACGAGTGCGAAGCCTGGGGGTGCCGAGCGGGAGGGTGCCGGGTCTGGGGGTGCTGAGTCTGCTGGCGTTCCTCTGGGTCTCGTTTCACGACACGGGCCTGTCTCACCACAGCAGGCACGAGAGTGGCTTGCGTCGCGTACCGCCTTAGGAGTCGTGGTGCTGGAGCTGCTTGTCGTGGAGGCGCTTGGAGTGCTGGTGTCTCTGGTCCTGGAGGTGCTCGTACTGGAGGTACTGGAGCTGTCAGGACTCGTACTGCTCCTGGAGCTGGAGGTGTCGGCTCTAGGGGTGCTGCTGCTGGAGGTACTGGGGCTGGAGGCCCTGGAGCTGGTGTTGTCGACCCTGGCGTTGGAGACCCTGGAGCTGGAGGTGCCGGTTCTGGGGGTGCTGCTGCTGGAGGCCCCGGAGCTGGTACTGTCGACTCTGGAGTTGGGGACCCTGGGGCTGGAGGAGCCGGTTCTGGGGGTGCTACTACTGGTGGCGCTGGAGCTGGAGGTTCTGGAGCTGCTGGAGGAGCTGGAGCTGGAGGTGCTACTGCTGGAGTCACTAGAGCTGGAGGTGCTGCTGCTGGAGGCGCTGGAGCTGGAGGTTCTGGAGCTGCTGGAGGCGCTAGAGCTGGAGGTGCTGCTGCTGGAGTCACTGGAGCTGGAGGTGCTGCTGCTGGAGGCGCTGGAGCTGGAGGTTCTGGAGCTGGTGGAGGCGCTAGAGCTGGAGGTGCTGCTGCTGGAGTCACTGGAGCTGGAGGTGCTATTGCTGGAGACCCTAGGGCTGGAGGTTTCGGAGCTACTGGAGGCGCTAGAGCTACTGGTGCTGGTGGCACTGCACCGCCGCGATTGTTTTTTGCTCCGCCGTCACCGTCGTCTCTGCCACCGCCTGACTCCGTGCTTCGCCATGTTCTTAGCCTCCCGTCTTCTACTGGCCTCCCATTACAGTCCGGCACACCACTGCCTGCTCCTTCTCCTTACACTGAGCAGACAGACTCGCTTACAGAGCGTCGTGAGCCTGCGTCTCGTCCTGCCTCGCCTGTTTGCGCGCGTCGCACTGGTAGTCGTGTTCCTCGTGAGCGTCCGCCTCCTGTCCCTGGCACGCACGCTATGGCACTTCGTCCTTCCTCTATTCCACAGCGTGTTCCCCTACCGTCTCCTCATGCGTCTTCTCTGCCTGACGTTCAGGACCCTGAGTCTGACCTTGTTCGTGCCTCTCACCCCACTGTCACGCGTTTGCTAGCCACTGTTGTCGCTGACCCGTCGTTTGAGTCTGCTGCTGCGTCTGCCTTAGTCTCTGAGCTTGTTGACTTTGCAGCTGCCTGTCGTCTCGACTTCGCTGCTAGTCTTGTTGCTGAGTCTGAGTCTGTCTGTCCTCCGTCCGTCGGGGGTGAGTGTGCTCTTGGCACGGACGTCCTTAAGGATAGGCAGGAGGACTTTGAGCGTCTTGCAGTCGCTGCGCCTCATCTTGTGGCCATGCTGCTTGCCCCTGAGGGAGACTCGGATGCTCCAGACATCCCGACCCCGCGCTCTTACGCTGAGGCGATCGCGGGTGAGTACTCGTCTCAGTGGCAGATAGCCATGGACGCAGAGATGGCATCATGGAAGTCCACATGCACTTACGTCGATGAGGTTCCCCCTCCTTGGGCAAACATAGTCGATGGCATGTGGATTTTCAGGGTGAAGCGGCTGCAGGGTTCTCCGCATGTCTTCAAGGCTCGTTACGTTGCACGGGGCTTCAGTCAGCGACAGGGAGTTGACTTCTTCTAGACCTTCTCCCCCACCCCGAAGATGACCACTCTTCGGGTTCTGCTGCACATTGCTGCTCACGAGCTTCACTCCCTGGACTTCAGCACAGCGTTCTTACAGGGTAGTATGCACGAGGAGATCTGGCTGCGCCGCCCTCTGGTACCAAGGGGTCACAAGACCAGTCAAGAAAAGCAAAGCAAGCTCAGGGTGGATCACGATGTCACCACACACTCTGAGCACAAGCAAATGGCCACAAGGCCAGTCTACATGCAGAGTTCTATAAATCAGAACAAGTAGTACAATTATCACAACCTAGCAAGTGTAAGCATGCAGGTATACATATATATAGAAAATAGTACAAGCAAAGTCACGCAGTGAGCAAGTGAGAAAAGTAGGCAGAAGGCCCAAAGCAGTACAAAAACGCTGATAATCACCAGACTCAAGTGCCTTGGTGAATATATCAGCAGTGTTGGCCCGAGTGGCCACGTAAGCAAGACGAAGCTGACCATGCTGCTGCAACTCTTGAGCAAGTAAGTAACGCAAAGCGATGTGCTTTGTCTTGTGCTCCAGTCTGTGCTCCTGACACAAGGCAATCATGGCATTGTTGTCGACGTACAAAACTGGAGGAGAACGAGGCGGCTCTCCCAAGTCGGTCAGCAAGTAGGTGAGCCAGCGTAACTCATGTGCAGCCATGGCCCCTGCATAGATCTCAGCCTCACAACTGAAACTAAGAACAGAACACGAGCGCGTAGACCGCCAAGAAACAGAGCCAGAGCCAAGGCTGAAGGTGTAACCTTATGTTGACCGCTGCATAACCAAGTTGTCAACCCAAGACACGTCTGCGTGTCCGGTGAGGACAACTGGACCCTGTCCTCCAAGCACGAGCCCCATGCCCGATGTACTGCACAAGTAGCGCAACACCCTCTTATGAGAAGAAACGAGGAATGAGAATGACTAAGGGAAAGTTGGGTACAAAATGCAAACCCTAGAAAACTGTACCCCATATGTGCTACCCCACTATAGCCTACAGTAGCTCTGTCATATAAATCTGACACACCCCCATAGGCAAAGTGGGGGAGAACAAGGGGTCACAAGACCAGTCAAGCAAAGCAAAGCAAGCTCAGGGTGGATCACAAAGTCACCACACATTCCGAGCACAGGTTCAAGGCCACAAGGCCAGTTCACATGCAGGATTACATATATATATAAGGCTAGACAAGCAAGAGCAGGTGTATATATATATGCAGCAGTACAAACAAGGTCAAGGGGTGAGCAAGTGAAGCAAGGTAGGCACAAGGCCCAGCTGAGTACAGAAACGCTGATGATCACAAGGCGCAAGTGCCTTGGTGAAGATATCAGCAGTGTTGGCCTGAGAGGCCACGTACGCAAGCCGCAGCTGACCACGCTGCTGTAGCTCACGAGCAAGGAAGTAGCGGAGAGCAATGTGTTTCGTTCTGTGCTCCAGTCTCTGCTCTCGACACAAGGCCAGCATGGCCTTGTTGTCTACGTACAGCACTGGAGGAGAACGAGGCGGCTCTCCGAGGTCAGTCAGCAGGTAGGTGAGCCAGCGAAGCTCCTGTGCAGCCATGGCCCCGGCGTAGATCTCAGCCTCACAACTGGAGCCGAGAACAGAAGACGAGCGGGTAGCCCGCCACGAAACAGAGCCGGAACCAAGGCTGAAGGTGTAACCCTGTGACGACCGCTGCGTAGCCTGGTCGTCAGCCCAAGAAGCGTCTGCGTGCCCAGAGAGGACCACTGGACTCTGCCCTCCAAGCACAAGCCCCATGCCCGACGTACTGCACAAGTAACGCAACACCCTCTTCGCTGCAGCCATGTGCTCCGGTCTGTGTCTCCCAGGAGCAACATAGCGTGCGAGAATGCTAAGAGGGTATGCGAGGTCAGGTCGTGTGCAGGTCATCAGGTACATGAGGCAGCCAACAAGCTCTGGGTACGGGCCACTCGACTCTACGGACTCATCCGAAGGCAGAGCTGAGAGCGAGTGGCGAGTAGGCAGAGGAGTGGCCTGAGGCGAGGAGTACGTGAAACCGAAGCGCTGAAGGACCTGCTGCACCATGTGTGACTGAGTCAGGGTAATGGTGCGGCGTGCTCTGTCCCGGGTGATCTGCAAGCCAAGGTAGCTGCGCAGTTCACCCAGGTCTGTGCACGTGTGTCTCTTCTGCAGCTCGGACTTCACGTGGGCGAGTCCAGCAGTGTCAGCTGTGGCAAAGACCAAGTCGTCTACGTACACGAGGATGTAGAACGGCGGCAAAGAAGTGTCGGTGCGCAGAAACAGCGACGGGTCGGCAGTAGAGGGAGCAAACCCAAGAGCCGCAAGTGTAGTCCTCAGTGTGTCGTGCCACTCACGCGGTGCCTGGCGGAGACCGTAGACTGGCCGCCGGAGGCTCCACTGGGTGCCAGGAGGAAAAGACCCAGTGAAGCCAGGTGGGCGACGCAGCCAGATCTCCTCGTGCAGGCTGCCCTGCAAGAAAGCAGTGCTGAAGTCAAGAGAGTGCAGCTCGTAGTCGCGATGAGCAGCTATGTGCAGCAGTACCCGAAGAGTGGTCATCTTCGGGGTGGGAGAGAAGGTCTGAAAGTAGTCAACTCCCTGCCGCTGACTGAAGCCACGAGCCACGTAACGCGCCTTGAAGACAGGCGGAGAACCCGGCGGCCGCTTCACCCTGAAAATCCACATGCCACTGACGATGTTCGCCCCAGGCGGGGGAACCTCGTCAACGTAGGTGCCTGTGGACTTCCAGGAAGCCATCTCTGTGTCCATAGCTGCCTGCCACTGAGAGGAGTAGGGACCCTCTATCGCCTCCGCGTAAGAGCGCGGAGTCGGGATGTCAAGTGCATCCGGGTCTCCCTCAGGGGTAAGCAGTACGGACACGAGATGAGGTGAAGCAGCAGCCAAACACTGGAACTCCTCCTGCCTGTCCTCAAGGACGTCCGTGCCAAGGGCACACTCACCCCCGACGGACGGAGGACAGACAGACTCAGACTCAGCGACAAGACAAGCAGCGTAGTCTAGACGACAGCGAGCAGCAAAGTCGACGAGCTCAGCAACTAGGGCAGACGCAGCAGTGGACGCAAAGGAAGGGTCAGTGACGACAGTAGCAAGGAGACGCGTGACAGTAGGACTGGCAGCACGAAGAGAGTCCGACTCCGGGTCGGGAAGAGCAGGAAGAGAGGACTCAGGAGGAGAAGGCAAAGGGGCACGCAGAGGAGCAGTGGACGGACGCAGAGACATCCGGTGCGTGCCAGGGACAGGAGGAGGACGCTGACGCGAACTACGACCACTAGCGCGAGCAGTACGGACAGGCGACGCAGGACGCGACGCAGGCTCACGACGCTCAGCAAGACCTCCAGTAGGACCAGTGTAGGGAGAAGGAGCGGGCAGTGGGGAGGCCGGCTGTAACTGTAACTGTGACAGGACAGGCTGTGGACACTCTAAGGGAGGATGAGGACCAGTAGAAGGCGGGAGACCAAGAACCTGCTGAAGGAGCGGAACGAAGTACGACCGAGGCCGCGCGGCGACTCTAGACACAGCAGGGACAGCACCAGTACCCCCAGCGGCAGCACCAGCGCCAGCAGCACCTCCAGCTCCAGTACCTCCAGCAGCACCAGTAGCACCCCCAGCAGAACCGCCTCCAGGACCGACAGCAGTAGCCTCAGCGTCAACACCCTCCGCAGCTCCAGCTCCAGTCGTACCCGTAGGCCCAGCAGCTCCAGTACTCCCAGTACGAGCACCTCCGGGACCCGCGGCACCAGCACCCTCAGTAGCCGAAGAACCTCTAGCACCAGCAGCACGCCTCCAGCGCTGGGCAAACCACTCGCGCAGCTCCTGTGGAGAGAGTGGCTCCCGCCGAGACGAAGCACCCGGAGAACCTCCAGGCTCAGCACCGCCAGACGCCACACAAGCAGGCCCAGCTCCCTCAGGCTCCGCACCCCCAGGCCCAGCACCTCCAGGCGTAGCACCCCCAGGCTCAGCACCCCCAAGCTCAGCACCCCCAGTAGTAGCACCCTCAGGCTCAGCACCCCTAGGCGTAGCACCCACACGCTCAGCACCCCCAGCGTCAGCACCCCCAGGCTCAGCACCCTCAGCAGCACCAGAGTCACCAGTAACCTCGACAGGCTCGACTGCGTCTACGTGGGACACACCTGAAGGGGCAGGACCCTGAGGGGGGAGGGGGTCTACCGGGGGGGGACCTGGCACAAGGAAGAGCGGTGGTGGGGGGAGGGACGGAGTGCGGTAGGGGAAGAGGCGGTAGTAGGGGACCGACTCGTCAAACGTGACGTCCTGGGAGGACAGAACACGGCGAGAGGTGGGGTGGTAGAACTGCCACCCTGGCGCGTCAGGGGGGAAGCCAAGGAAGACGCAAGGAGCAGCACGAGGGGACAGCTTGTCCGCAGACAAGTCGCGGACAAACGCCCGAGATCCCCAGACACGGAACGCAGACGCATCGCCAACCTTCCCCGTCCACAGCAAAGCTGGGGAGGTCTCCGGCCTGGAGACCCTAGGGTGAAGGTTGATCTGATGCGCCGCGTACCGAACCGCAAACGGCCACAGAAAATGGGGGGCAGCCGCATGCATCATGGACGTACGGGCGACATCCATGACCATGCCAATGCGGCGCTCAGCAATCCCATTTTGCTGTGGAGAGTCCGGAAGCGTGAAGGTCTGGCGGATGCCTCGCGCACGACAGTAGGCTCGCAGAAGGCCAGAGGAGAACTCTCCACCTCTGTCAGAGTGCAGACGCAGAACAGGAAAGTCCGAGCCGAAGCTCTGCCTGAGCTGGAGACGAGCTGCGCGGATCCAGTCGATCAACACCTCAGTGACATCACCCTTGCTGCGCAAGGAGAAGACTGTGGTGTAACGCGAGTAGTCGTCAACCACCAGCAGGAAGTAGCGCTCGTGACCCTGTCCACGGACGCGGGCCGGGCCCCACACGTCCATGTGAAGCGTCTGCAGCGGGGCCTCTGTCGGAGGAAACTGGGAGGAGTGAGGGGCAGCCCGCTGCCGCCCCTCGACACAGGGGACGCAGGTAGGGCCAGGCCCCGGAGGAAGGGGAGGGAGGGACCGGGGAAGACCAGAGACAAGGACACGGGAGGCCATGCCTCGGAGACGAAGCAGGGAGGGGTGACCAAGGCGGTGGTGCCAGAGGAGAGTCTCGTGAGACAGGAGGCGACACGAACAGGGGGCAGACTCAGGACCAGACCTGGACGCTGCAGCAAACACCTGACCCGACGCAGCTACCTGACCAGACGCAGTGACTGGAGGAGACGCAGTGGTCAGGGTGTACAGGCTCGACCCCGGCCGACGGGTAAACGTGGCCAGGTGTCGGCCAGTCCGAGCGTCCGTGCAGTGGGTCACCCGCTGACTCGCAGGAGTGAACTGGTGAACCCCCGCATCCTGTAGGTCAGCACCACTCACCAAGTTCGTAGAGAACGAGGGGAGGTAAAGACCAGACAGGGTGCCAGAGGGGGCCGCCGGACACGGGAGGACAGTGGAGAAGTGAGCAAGGACAGGACCCCCAGAGGGGTCTGCCAGAGAGACCGCAACTGGCCGGCCAAGCGGCGTGAGTGTGGTGCGGTCTCGAAAGAAGGAGTGAGAAGCCCCCGAGTCAAGGGTGAAGGTGTGGGAGGCCGAAGCCGACGCAGAACCTGAGAGAGCAGACTCACCAGCACCTGAGGGAGCAGACGCACCTAGAGCAGCAGCCTCGCTAGCACCTAGAGCAGCAGCCTCACCAGTACCTAGAGCAGCAGTCTCAATGCCCGGGTCGGGCGGAAAACACCGGTAACAGTCACCCTCATCACTAATAGTCACAGTATACATAGCAGCAAGAATAGCATCAAAGTCAAGGTCAAAGACAGCGACACCCGCCCTAGACAGCTCACCCCAGCGGGGGATCTCAGTGGCCTCAGGGAACTGGTGACGCCAAGCGTCCGTCAGGCGGCCAAAGCAGCGCTGGATGGAGTGCGCCCCCCCGCACTGGTCACCCGCGCGGTCGCCGGTGCGGAGGACGTAGGTGCACGGACCAGTACCCCCACCCCGCTGGCGTGCAGCGTACCACTCACGGAGCTGCTGAGGGGGGGGGATGTCACGAGTGCGCTGCTGGTGCTGCTGCTGCTGCTGCTGCTGGCGCTGACCACCACCGGAGCCAACCCTCTGCGCAGCGCCACCCCGACCAGCTCCACCTCCTCCGCCGCCGCCTCCTCCACCGCCGCTACCTCCGCTCCCACCGCCACCGCCGCCGCCGCCTCCGCCTCCACCGCCGCCACCGACACCTCCACCCCCACCACCACCCCCACCGCCACCCCCACCCCCTCCACTGCCTCCACCGCCGCCTCCACCGCCCCCGCTAGCTCCTCCAGTGCCCCTGCCCCCCTTGCCCTTGCCAGGGCGGCGTCTCCCGCTAGGGGTAGACGCCGCACCGACCGACTCAAGCCCAACGAGGTCGGCCGCAGCAGCAGAGGCAACAGAGGGCAAAAGGGGGGAGGGGGAACACCCCTCAAAGATGGGGGTGCGAGGGTCACCACGAGAGGCTCCTACAGCGACTATGCTCTTCTCTGCTGCTAGGAGGGACTTCTCGAGGAGGTCAACGGTGAGAGTGGTGGGGCAAACTGAGAGGAAGTGGTCCCTGACTACGCGAAGGGAGTCAGGGAGCCGGGTGACTATGTAGTAGAGGGTGATGTACATGGGGGGGGGGGTTTTGGCGCAGAACTCAGCAGGAAGCGCAGCGCGGTAGCGAGTGTCACTAGTGCGGAGGTGCGTAATGAGGTCAGCGACTGTGGGAAAGGCAGCAAGGTCAGGGAAGAGGTACGGTAGCATGAGGCGGCTCAGTGCAGCAGTGGCAGGGGAGGAGTAGCGCGCAACTACAGCGTCGTACAAGGTGTGAGCACTCTTGTACTGGCTAAAGTGCGCACGCTCAGAGGTAGGCAGGTGGCGACGCACAGCAAGACGTCCAGCAGCATCGCGCGTGGCCCACTGTGAGCGAACAGTGGCGTCAGCATCAGCAGCGGGGGCAGGGGAGGCACCAGAAGTGAGGTCAAAGAGGGAGAGGCCGTCTGCTCTGTCGCACTGTAAGAAAAGCTGCAGGTCATCTATCCAGACGTCAAAGTCAATGGCCCGACCCTCAGCATCAAAAGCGAGGACACTAGGGGTAGCCATGACAGCAGTAGACTAGCAGCGCAAACAGTAGGGTGAGGGCAGTGCTGTGAAAGAGGCGCTGCTCTTACCGGACAGGGCGGCTCGGGTGGCTCGGTTGCAGGGCGGCTCGGCGGCTCGGCTGCTGGGCGGCTCGGCGGCTCGGCTGCAGGGCGGCTCGGCGGCGCGGCTGCTGGGCGGCTTGGCGGCTCGGCTGCTGGGCGGCTCGGCGGCTCGGCTGCTGGGCGGCTCGGCGGCTCGGCTTCTGGGCGGCTCGGCTGCCGGGCGGCTCGGCGGCTGGGCGGCTCGGCTGCTTGGCGGCGCGGCGGGGCCGCTGAGAGGGCGGCGAGGCCGCTGAGAGGAGGCGGCGGGGCCGCAGGTAGGTGGCGGGGCCGCTAGTAGGTGGCGGGGCCGCCGGTAGGTGGCGGGGCCGCTGGTAGGTGGCGGGGCCAGCACAGGTAGGTGGCGGGGCCGCGGGTAGGTGGCGGGGCCGCTGGTAGGTGGCGGGGCCGCAGGTAGGTGGCGGGGCCGCTAGGAGGTGGCGGGGCCGCAGGTAGGTGGCGGGGCCGCAGGTAGGTGGCGGGCCGCTATTAGGTGGCGGGGCCGCAGGTAGGTGGCGGGGCCGCTAGTAGGTGGCGGGGCCGCAGGTAGGTGGCGGGGCCGCACAGGTAGGTGGTGGGGCCGCACAGGTAGGTGGCGGGGCCACGGAGGGCGGCGACGAGCCGTAGGGGGCCGTGAGGGGCCGCGCGAGGGACCGTAAGGGGCGTAAGGGGCCGCGCGAGGGGCCGTAAGGGACGGCGCGAGGGGCCGTAAGGGGCGGCACGAGGGGCCGTAAGGGCGGCGCGACGGGCGCGACGGGCCGTAAGGGCGGCACGAAGGGCCGTAAGGGGCGGCGCGACGAGCCGTGAGGGGGCCGCTAAGGGCGACGCGACGGGGCCGTGAGGGGCCTAGCGAGGGCGCGACGGTAGGGGGGGAGCACCCAGGGCGCGACTCGGGCCTGAGCGAAGCGCGCTCCGGGCAGGAAAAAAATTTTCGTGGTGGTGGGCCCTAGGAATCGTTCCCACTAGGGAACCTGCTCGATACCATGAGAAGAAACGAGGAATGAGAATGACTAAGGGAAAGTTGGGTACAAAATGCAAACCCTAGAAAACTGTACCCCATATGTGCTACCCCACTATAGCCTACAGTAGCTCTGTCATATAAATCTGACATCTTAGCGGCCTCCCGGTGCTCCGGTCGGTGTCTCTTGGGTGCAACGTAGCGTGCCAGGATGCTAAGAGGGTAGGCAAGGTCAGGTCGAGTGCAGGTCATCAGGCACATGAGGCAGCCCACAAGCTCTAGATACAGGCCACTCGGCTCTACGGACTAGTCCGAAGGTAGAGCTGAGAGCGAGTGACTGGTAGGCAGAGGAGTGGACTGTGGCGAGGAGAACCGAAAGCCGAAGCGCTGAAGGACCTGCTGCACCATGTGTGACTGAGTCAGGGTGATGGTGCGCCGTGCTCTGACGCGGGTGATCTGCAAGCCAAGATAGCTGCGCAGCTCACCCAGGTCTGTGCACGTGTATCTCTTCTGCAGCTCCGACTTTACTAGAGTCAGTGCCTCAGTGTCAGCAGTGGCAAAAACCAAGTCGTCGACATACACGAGGATGTAGAACGGCGGCAGCGAAGTGTCGGTGCGCAGAAACAGCGACGGGTCAGCAGTCGAAGGAGCACACCTAAGAGCCGCAAATGTCGTCCTCAGTGTGTCGTGCCACTCACGAGGCGCCTGGCGGAGACCGTAGACTGGCGGCCGGAGGCTCCACTAGGTACCTGCAGGAAACGACCCAGTGAAGCCAGGTGGGCGGCGCAGCCAGATCTCCTCGTGCAGAGTGCTTGGCAAGAATGCTGTGCTGAAGTCAAGAGAGTGAAGCTCGTAGTCACGCTGAGCGGCAACGTGCAGCAACACCTGAAGAGTGGTTGTCTTCGGGGTAGGGGAGAAGGTCTGGAAGAAGTCAACTCCCTGTCGCTGATTAAAGCCTCGTGCAACGTAGCGAGCCTTGAAGAAAGGCGTAGAACTCGGCGGCCACTTCACCCTGAATATCCACATGCCATCGACTATGTTCGCCCCACGAGGGGGAAATGCGTAGACGTAAGTGCCTGTGGACTTCTAGGATGCCATCTCTGCGTCCATGGCTGTCTGCCACTGAGAGGAGTAGGCCGTAATCGCCTCTGCGTCAGAGCGCGGGGTCGGGATGTCCAGTGCTTCCGTGTCTCCCTCAGGTGCAAGTAGCATGGCTACGAGATGAGGTACAGCAGCTGCAAGACATTCAAAGTCATCCAGCCTGTCCTCAAGGACGTCCGTGCCAAGAGCACACTCACCCCTGACGGACGGAGGACAGACAGACTCAGACTGAGCAACAAGACTAGCGGTGTAGTCAAGACGACAGGCGACAACAAAGTCAACAAGCTCAACAACAAGGGCAGACGCAGCAATGGACTCAAACGATGGGTCGGTGACAACAGTGGCTAGAAGACGTGCGACAGTAGGACTGGCAGCACGAACCAAGTCAGACTCAGGGTCTGGACTGTCAGCAAGAGAGGATGCAGGAGGAGACGGCAGGGGAACTCGCAGTGGAATAGAGGAAGGACGAAGTGCCATGGTGTGAGTGCTGGGGACAGGGGGAGGACGCGGACGAGGAACACGCCGACCAGTGCGAGCAGTGCGAACAGGCGAGGCAGGACGAGACTCAGGCTCACGCCGCTCTGTAAGAGAGTCCGACTGCTCACTGTAAGGAGAAGGAGCCGGCAGTGGGGAGTCTGGCTGTAATTGTGGCTGTGGCTGGTCAGGCGGTGGATACAGTAGAGGTGGAGCAAGGCTAGTAGAAGACGGGAGACTAAGAACCTGGCGAAACAGTGGAACGGAAAATGGTCGCCTCCAGCGCCTGCAGCTCCAGGGTCTCCAGCTCTAGCGCCTCCAGCTCCAGGGTCTCCAGCTCCAGCGCGTGCAGCACCACCAGCTCCAGCAGCTCCCGTACCTCCTGTACGAGCACCTCCGGGACCAGCAGCTCCAGCACCTCCAGCACCTCGAGTACCAGTAGCACCACCAACTCCGGCACCTCCCGTACCTCTAGCACGAGCACCTTCAAGACCAGCAGCTCCAGCAGCTCCGGTACCTCCAGCTATAGCAGGACCGCCGGCACCTCCAGGACAAGCAGCTGCAGCGCCTCCATCTCCAGTGCCTCCAGCGGGAGTGTCTCCAGCGGCAGGCCCCCCAGCTCCAGCAGCGCCACTCCAAAGGCGGGTGCGCCGAGCAAACCACTCGCGCAGGTGCGGTGGAGAGAGAGGCTCCCGCCGTGACGAGGCACCCTTAGGACCTCCAGCAGACACAGTACCTCTAGGCTTAGCACCCCAAGACTCAGTACCCCCAGGCTCTGCACCCTTAGGCTCAGCACCCCAGGCTCCGCACCCACAGGCTCAGCACCCCCAGGCTCCGCACGCTCAGGCTCAGCACCCCCAGGTTCCGCACCCTCAGACTCAGCAACCCAAGGCTTAGCACCCCCAGGCTCTGCACGCTCAGGCTCAGCACCCCCAGACGCAGCACCCCTAGCAGCACCAGAGTCGACAACGACCTCGACAGGCTCAGCCAAGGGGAGCGGGTCTACCTGAGACACACCTAAGGGAGCAGGACCCTGAGGGGGGAGGGGGTCTACCGGAGGGGGACCTGGTCCAAGGAAGAGCGTTAGGGGGGAGGAGAGGGGCAGTGCGGTAGGGGAAGAGACGGTAAATGGGAACCGACTCGTCAAACGTGACATCCTGAGAGGGCAGGACACGGCGCGTGGTGGGGTGGTAAAACTGCCAGCCAGGCGCGTCAGGGGGTATGCCAAGGAAGACACAGGGAATGGCGCGGGAGGAGACCTTGTCCGCGGAGGTATCGCAGACAAAGGCACGAGATCCCCAGACCTGGAATACCGACGCATTGCCAACCCCTCCCGTCCACCGCAGTGTCGGCGAGGTCTCCGGCAAGGAGACACGGGGCCAGAGGTTGAGCTGATGAGCAGCTTACTGGACCGCAATGTGAAAGAACGAGGGATGAATGAGAGAAGAGGAGAGGGATTCACTAGCAAACATTGGGATACATATAGCAAACCCTAAAAGGGCTGTACTCACTATAGAGTACCCCACGACCACAGAAAATTGGGAGCAGCCGCATGGTCATGGAGGTACGAGCGACCTCCATGACTAAGCCAATGCGGCGCTCAGCAACCCCACTCTGCTGCAGAAAGGCCGGAAGCGTGAACAACTGGCGAGTGCCCTCCGCACAACAAAATTCCCGCAAGAGGTTGGAGGCGAACTCACCACCTCTGTCATAGTGCAGACAGCGCGGATCCAAGGGATCAAAACATCAGGGACCTCCCCCTTGCTGCGCAAGGGGAAGACCGTAGTGTAACGCGAGTAGTCGTCAACAACCAGCAGCAAGTATCGCTCGCGGCCCTGTCCACGGACGCGGGCTGGGCCCCACACGTCCATGTGGAGAGTCTGCAGGGGAGTAGTCGTCGGGGGAAACGAGGAGTGAGAAGCGGCGCACCGCCGCCCTCCGACACAGGGAAGGCAGAGAGGGGCAGGCGAGGGTGGGAGGGGAGGCAGAGACCTGGGAAGACCAGAGACAAGGAGGCGGGAGTGCATGCCACGGAGGCATGGCAGGGAGGGGTGACCAAGGCGGTGGTGCCAAAGGAGAGTCCGTTGCGACAGGAGGCGACACGAGCAGGGGGCTGCTACCGGACCTGACGCGGACACCTGACCAGACGCAACTACTTGATGAGGCTCAGTAGTCAGTGTGTACAGACTCGACCCAGGCCGACGGATGAACGTGGCCAGGTGACGGCCCGTCCGTGTACACGTGCAGATCGACCCACGCTGACCCCCAGGAGTGGTGGTAGTGACCATCGCATCCTGAAGGGCAGCGGTACTCACCAAGTTTGTAGAGAACGAGGGGAGGTGAAGACCTGAGAGTGAGCCGGACGGAACCGCCGGACACGGGAGAACAGTGGAGGAACGTGCAAGAACTGGGCCCCCTGAGGGGTCAGCCAGTCTAACTGCAACAGGTGCAGGGAGTGGTGTGACTATGGTACTGTCGCGAAATAAACAGCGGGAAGCACCTGAGTCAAGCGTGAAGGTGTGCAAGGCCTCAGCAGGTGCATTACCAGGGAGAGCAGACTCACTAGCACCTAGAGCAGCAGCCTCTATACCTGGGTTGGGCGGCACATACAGGTAACAGTCACCCTCAGCACTAACAGTCAACCCATTCATGGCAGCAAGGATAGCGTCATAGTCAAGAGCAAAGATATCTACACCCTACCTAAGCAGATCTAGCCAGCGGGGGAGCTCAGTCGCGTCGGGAAACTCTGCGCGCCAGGCGTCGTCAAGACGGGAGAAGCAGCGGAACTGTGTGTGACCAACCTTCCCACATGTTTGACCAGCGCGGTCACCTGTGCGAATGACGTACTGGCAGCGAACACTACCCCCAGACGCCCCACGCTGAGCAAACCACTCACAAAGCTCATGGGGCGTAAGGGTCTTGCGCGGACGCTGCTGCTGCTGCCTCTGGCCACCGCCAGAACCTCCCCTCTGACCGGTTTTACCCCGACCGCCACCACTACCGCCGCCACCACTCCCACTGCCGCCACCACTGCCGCCGCCACCACTCCCACTGCCGCCACCACTGCCGCCACCAATGCTTCCCTTCCACCACCACTCCCTCCGCCACCACCGCCACCTCCACCGCCTCCACCGCCTCCACCACCGCCTCCACCGCTGCAACCCCCACCACCCTTGCCTCCCTTGCCCTTGCCGCTGCAGCGCCTCCCACTAGGAGCAGATGCTGTCCCGACCTCCTCAGCACAAAGGAAGTCAACAGCAGCAGTAGAAGCGAAAGGGGGTAAGTGGGGAGGGGGAACACCCCTCAAAGAAGGGAGTGCGAGGAGTGCCACGAGCAGCACCTACAGCGACTATGCTAGCCTCAGCTGCAAGGAGGTGCTTCCCGAGCAGGTCGACAGTAAGGTCCGTGGGATCCATGGCGAGAAAGAGGTCCCTGACTGCGCTAAGAGTCAGGGAGGCGGGTGACGATGAAGTAGAGACTGATGTACATGGGGGGCGGGTTCTTGTCTAGAAACTTGGTAGGAAGCGCGGCGCGGTAGCGAGTGTCACTAGTGCGAAGGTGGGTGATGAGGTCGTCAACTGTGGCAAAGGCTGACAGCTCGGGAAAAAGGTAGGGCAGTATAAGGCGGCCAAGTGTAGCTGTGGCAGGGGAGGAGTAACGAGCGACTACAGCGTCGTACAGGGCTTTAGCAGTCTTGTGCTGGCCAAAGTGAGCGCGTTCGGCTAACGGTAAGTGATTGTGAACGGCTAGGCGAGCAGCAGCGTCACGGGTAAGCCACTGTGAGCGAGTCGCACTGTCAGGTGTGTCGGGAGGGGCGAGAGAGGCTCCAGACGTGTGGTCAAGCAACGGAACGCCGTCTCTAGAATCGCTCAGTAGGTACAGCTGCAAGTCATCGAGCCACGAATCGAACTGGATCGGACGGCCCTCAGGATCGAATGTAAGAACGCTGAGAGTAGCCATAGCTCGCAGAGCAGGGTGCGCGCGACCAGCAGGGCAGCACGCAAGCAAGGACGGCGCGACAAGCAGGGCAGCGCCCAAGCGCTAGGGAAGCGCACAGGGCAGGGCGGGGTGACGCACGGCTAGGGCAGGGCGGCTCAACAGGCAGGGCAGTGCGGCGGCCAGCAGGGCGGCGCGCGGGCAGGGCACGGCAGGGCGGCGGCCAGCAGGGTGGCGCGCGGGCAGGGCAGGGCGGTGCGGCGGCCAGCAAGGCAGCCGAATAGCAGGGCAGGGCGGCGCGGCGGCCAGCAAGGCAGCGCGAGGGCAGGGCGGCGCGGTGCGGCGGCCAGCAGGGCGGCGCGCGGGCAGTGCAGGGCAGCGCACGACCAGCAGGCGGCGCGCGGGCAAGGCAGGGTGGCGCGGCGGCCAGCAGGGTGGCGCGCGAGCAGGGCAGGGCGGCGCGGCGCTAGCAGGGCAGCGCGACGGGTAGGGGAGGGCGGCGCTCGACTAGCAAGGCGACGCGACGGGAAGGGCAGGGCAGCGCGCTGCCAGCAGGGTGGCGCGACGGGTAGGGCAGGGCAGCGTGCTGCCAGCAGGGTGGCGCGACGGGCAGGGCAGGGCAACGCGAGTAGTGGGGCAGCGCGACGGGCAGGGTAGGGCGCTACGAGCAGGGTAACGTGCTACGGGCAGGGAACTATTTGGTGGGCCCTAAAAAATACGGTCCTGGAACAGGACCTACTCTGAAACCATGTCAGAATTGTGAACGAGGATGCATTGAGGAGAAAGGTGGTACAAGTACTAACCCTAATTGGGTTGTACCCCTTATGGGCTACCCCACTACAGCCTATACAACCTAAACATAATAATAGTTTGACACATGGATTAGCAGCGATCAGCGTCGCGACGAGACCGCGAACGAATCGTTTCTACGTCGACAACAAAGAAGAACATCGACCGCGACAACTTTACTATAAAATTTGCATAAATGTCGGTCACTAGGCCGAGCGATGCAACTTCCGCTACGCCCCTCGCCAGCCTAATCCGAGCACTTGGGCCAGTCTACAAGACGCAAGGAATGACATGCGTCAAGCTTATGCAGAGATTATTCTATTAACGAGAGCTAAACTACGGGCTAGGCACGGGTGTGAGAGGGATCTCTGTATTCATTCCTTAGTCGTTTCCTTGTGTTCTCACTACTTGCTGGTTCATGGGGGAAGTTGCCAATAGTTTCGCTTGGAAAAGTTGACAACAATGGTCCACAATGGCAAGGCAATGATGACTACATCAGGTGCTAGCATGTAAGCTTGTCGACTGCCAGCGCAGCACGGTCGACCGCGGTCCAGCACGACATGGTCGACCGCGCTCCAACAGAGCAAAGTTGCGGTCTGCCAACGCTGCAGGTCGACGGCGTGCCAACGCTGCATCATTCCGGATGGGCAGCGTTGCTCCCGCAGGACAACAGCGCACCCACTTCGCAGGTGCTCGCGGCTGGTTGGCGTCATGTGCCTCGTCACCTGCACCACGCAGACGCCACGCCGACCACGTGCCCACGATTGCAGCTGATCCTCCACATCGACTTCGGGATACCACACCGAGGTCAGCCTCGCCACAAACATATAGGCGGTCGTCGCGTGCCTCCGCAGAAACCCGTCGCCTGGGTAACATGGTCGACGGGGCAACCCCGTTGACCCACAGCTTCTGTGCGTGCTCGACGACCACCAACTCGGCGCCAGGTAGTCGGCGCCTCCAGGTCGACCTCACCTGGCCGACCGCCCCTCTAGTCAACCAACTCCAGATCGACCAGCACAGCTGTTAGCCGACCACACCAGGTCGGCGTCCCCAATTCGGCGTCACCAAGCTGACGCCTCCGACGTCGACCTCACCAGGTTGACCACCCGAACTCGGCACCCCCCAAAGTCGGCGCGCGTGCAGTGGCACCCGTGCAAGTCGACCAGCCCCGTCAACCAGCTCGCCTACTGCTGCAGGTCGGCTGCAGCCCCGACGCACCCGACCACGAGGTCGGCTCCGCCCAAGCGAGGACGGGGCCAACCACAACACCCGTTGACAACTTAGAGGTACCAGCCCCCATCGGGCAATCTGAACCCAGGGGTTCAGCACCAGCAACAACATGTGTTGCAATCTGCACGTGTCCGCAACGTCATCGGCAACATGACGATGACTCGTCGCCGCCGCGTTCGCACGCCGCCGCCAGAACCTCCACTGAATCCTATCGGGTCGTTCATAGACAATAACCCGTTTACCCACCGACACGACTTCAGCGACGATGATGACCAGGGTTGGAAACTCCCAATCCCTATGCTTGAATGCCCCCCGCATCCAGGGCGACACCTGTTGATTGGATATCACGCGAACAATTTCTGAAATTCGATACTTCGCACATCATCTTGCCGCGATTGGTGCCAGTCTTGCACGATGAGAACCGAAGGTACAGCACATGATACCCCGACAACTGCTGTGGCCAGCACATGGTCGGCTTCAAATGGTTCATATCCAATGCAGTCTCAACCCTCACGTGTCACTTACATCACCGTGGCGAACAACAACCGCCTGCGCGCAAGCGCGCGAAGCATCGTGGTGCTCAAGGCGCTTGGGAGCAAGATGTACATCACACTGAATGTGTGAAGAAATGAGGAATGAATGATGAACTAGGAAATGAGTTGGGTACAAATATGAAACCCTAGAAAGCTGTACCCCATACTGTCTACCCCACTACAGCCTAGAAAGACTATAGCATGTAAGTTTGACACACCCCCATAGGCAAAGTGGGGGAGAACAAGGGGTCACAAGACCAGTCAAGCAAAGCACAGCAAGCTCAGGGTGGATCACAACGTCACCACACATTCTGAGCACAAGTTCAAGGGCCACAAGGCCAGTTCACATGCAGAGATATATATATAAAGTTAAACATGCAAGTGCAAGAATATATAGGTCAAAGTACAAGCAAGGTCAAGAAGTGAGCAAGTGAGGCAAAGTAGGTACAAGACCTAACAGAGTACAGGAGCGCTGATGATCACAAGGCGCGAGTGCCTTAGTGAAGATATCAGCAGTGTTGGCCTGAGAGGCCACGTAAGCAAGTCGCAGCTGACCACGCTGCTGCAGCTCACGAGCAAGGAAGTAGCGAAGAGCAATGTGCTTCGTTCTGTGCTCCAGTCTGTGCTCACGACACAAGGCCAGCATGGCCTTGTTGTCTACGTACAGAACTGGAGGAGAACGAGGCGGCTCTCCGAGGTCAGTCAGCAGGTAGGTGAGCCAGCGTAACTCCTGTGCAGCCATGGCCCCTGCGTAGATCTCAGCCTCACAGCTGGAGCTGAGAACAGAAGAAGAGCGGGTAGACCGCCACGAAACAGAACCGGAACCAAGGCTGAAGGTGTAACCCTGTGACGACCGCTGCGTAGCCAAGTCGTCAACCCAAGACGCGTCTGTGTGACCAGTGAGGACCACTGGACTCCGCCCTCCAAGCACTAGCCCCATGCCCGACGTACTGCACAAGTAGCGCAACACCCTCTTCGCTGCAGCCATGTGTTCTGGTCTGTGTCTCCCAGGAGCAACATAGCGTGCCAGGATGCTAAGAGGGTATGCAAGGTCAGGTCGTGTGCAGGTCATCAGGTACATGAGGCAGCCAACAAGCTCTGGGTACGGGCCACTCGGCTCTACGGACTCATCCGAAGGCAGAGCTGAGAGCGAGTGGCGAGTAGACAGAGGAGTGGCCTGTGGCGAGGAGTACGTGAAGCCGAAGCGCTGAAGGACCTGCTGCACCATGTGTGACTGAGTCAGGGTAATGGTGCGCTGTGCTCTGTCCCGGGTGATCTGCAAGCCAAGGTAGCTGCGCAGTTCACCCAGGTCTGTGCACGTGTGTCTCTTCTGCAGCTCGGACTTCACGTGGGCGAGTCCAGCAGTGTCAGATGTGGCAAAGACCAAGTCGTCGACGTACACGAGGATGTAGAACGGCGGCAAAGAGGTGTCGGTGCGCAGAAACAGCGACGGGTCGGCAGTAGAAGGAGCAAACCCAAGAGCCGCAAGTGTAGTCCTCAGTGTGTCGTGCCACTCACGAGGTGCCTGGCGGAGACCGTAGACTGGCCGCCGGAGGCTCCACTGGGTGCCAGGAGGAAAAGACCCAGTGAAGCCAGGTGGGCGGCGCAGCCAGATCTCCTCGTGCAGGCTACCCTGTAGGAAAGCAGTGCTGAAGTCAAGAGAGTGAAGCTCGTAGTCGCGCTGAGCGGCTATGTGCACTAGTACCCAAAGAGTGGTCATCTTCAGGGTGGGAGAGAAGGTCTGAAAGTAGTCAACTCCCTGCCGTTGACTGAAGCCTCGAGCCACGTAACGCGCCTTGAAGACAGGCGGAGAACCCGGGGGCCGCTTTACCCTGAAAATCCACATGCCACTGACGATGTTCGCCCCAGGTGGGGGAACCTCGTTGACGTAGGTGCCTGTGGACTTCCAGGAAGCCATCTCTGCGTCCATGGCTGCCTGCCACTGTGAGGAGTAGGGACCCTCTATCGCCTCCGCGTAAGAGCGCGGAGTCGGGATGTCTGGTGCATCCGGGTCTCCCTCAGGGGCCAGCAGCATGGACACGAGATGAGGTGAAGCAGCAGCAAAGCACTGGAATTTCTCCTGCCTGTCCTCAAGGACGTCCGTGCCAAGGGCACACTCACCCCCGACGGACGGAGGACCGACAGACTCAGACTCAGCGACAAGACTAGCAGCGTAGTCTAGACGACAGCGAGCAGCAAAGTCGACAAGCTCAGCAACTAAGGCAGACGCAATAGTGGACTCGAAGGAAGGGTCAGTGACGACAGTAGCAAGGAGACGCGTGAGAGTAGGACTGGCAGCACGAAGGGAGTCCGACTCTGGGTCAGCAAGAGCAGGAAGAGAGGACTCAGGAGGAGAAGGCAAAGGGGCACGCAGTGGAGCAGTGGAAGGACGCAGAGACATCCGGTGCGTGCCGGGGACAGGGGGAGGACGCTGACGCGAACCACGACCACTAGTGCGAGCAGCAAGGACAGGCGACGCAGGACGAGACGCAGGCTCACGACGCTCAGCAAGACCTCCAGTAGGACCAGTGTAGGGAGAAGGAGCAGGCAGTGGGGAGGCTGGCTGTAACTGTGACTCAGACTGGACAAGCGGCGGACACTCTAAGAGAGGAGCAGGACTAGTAGAGGGCGGAAGACCAAGAACCTGCTCAAGGAGCGGAACGAAGTACGGCCGCGGCCGTGCAGCACCCCCAGAACCAGCAGGAACAGCACCAGCACCACTAACGGCAGCACCAGCTCCAGTAGCACCCCCAGCTCCAGCAGCGCCAACACCAGCACCCCCAACAGCAGCACCAGCTCCACTAGCACAGCCGCGCCAGCAGCACCAGCTCCAGCAGCACCAACACCAGCACCCTCAGAAGCACCAGCACCAGCAGCACCTCCAGCGCCAACACCCCTAGCAGCTCCAGCTCCAGCTCCAGCACCTCCAGCAGCTCCAGCACAAGGAGTACCCGCAGGCCCAGCAGCTCCAGTACCTCCAGTACGAGCACCTCCGGGACCCGTGGCACCAGCACCCTCAGCAGCAGTAGAACCTCCAGCACCAGCAGCACCTCCAGCTCCAGCAGCACGGCTCCAGCGCCGAGCAAACCACTCGCGCAGCTCCTGTGGAGAGAGTAGCTCTCGCCGGGACGAAGCATCCGAAGGACCTCCAGGCCCAGTCCCACCAGACGCCACACGAGCAGGCTCAGCACCCCCAGGCTCCGCACCCCCAGGCTCAGCACCCCCAGGCTCAGCAACCCCAGGCTCAGCACCCCCAGACTCAGCACCCCCAGACTCAGCACCCCCAGACTCAGCACCCCCAGAGTCAGCACCCCCAGGCTCAGCACCCCCAGGCCCCGCACCCGCAGGCTCAGCACCCCTAGCAGCACCAGAGTCAACAGCTACCTCGACAAGCTCGACTGCGTCTACCTGGGACACACCTGAGGGGGCAGGACCCTGAGGGGGGAGGGGGTCTACCGGGGGGGGACCTGGTGCGAGGAAGAGCGGCGGCGGGGGGAGGGACGCAGTGCAGTAGGGGAAGAGACGGTAGTAGGGAACCGACTCGTCAAACGTGACGTCCTGGGAGGACAGAACACGGCGCGAGGTGGGGTGGTAAAACTGCCAACCAGGCGCGTCAGGGGGGAAGCCAAGGAAGACGCAGGGAACAGCACGGGGGGACAGCTTGTCCGCAGACAAGTCGCGGACAAACGCCCGAGATCCCCAAACACGGAACGCAGACGCATCGCCAACCTTCCCCGTCCACCGCAGAGCAGGGGAGGTCTCCGGCATGGAGACCCGGGGCTGAAGGTTGATCTGATGCGCCGTGTACTGAACCGCGAACGGCCACAGAAAATGGGGGGCAGCTGCATGGATCATGGACGTACGGGCGACGTCCATGACCATGCCAATGCGGCGCTCAGCAATCCCATTTTGCTGTGGAGAGGCCGGAAGCGTGAACGTCTGGCGGATGCCTCGTGCACGACAGAAGGCTCGCAGAAGGTCAGAGGAGAACTCTCCGCCTCTGTCGGAGTGCAGACGCAGAACAGGAAAGTCCGAGCCGAAACTCTCTCTGAGCTGGAGACGAGCAGCGCGGATCCAGTCGATCAACACCCCAGTGACCTCACCCTTGCTGCGCAAGGGGAAGACTGTGGTGTAACGCGAGTAGTCGTCAACCACCAGTAGGAAGTAACGCTCGTGACCCTGTCCACGGACGCGGGCTGGGCCCCACACGTCCATGTGAAGCGTCTGCAGTGGAGCCTCTGTCGGAGGAAACTCGGAGGAGTGAGGAGCAGCGCGCTGCCGCCCCTCGACGCAGGGAACGCAGGTAGGGGCAGGCCCTGGAGGAAGAGGAGGGAGGGACCGGGGGAGACCAGAGACAAGGACACGGGAGGCCATGCCTCGGAGACGAGGCAGGGAGGGGTGACCAAGGCGGTGGTGCCAGAGGAGAGTCTGGTGAGACAGGAGACGACACGAGCAGGGGGCAGACTCAGGACCAGACCTGGACGCCGCAGCAAACACCTGACCCGACGCAGCTACCTGACCAGACGCAGCAACCGGAGGAGACCCAGTAGTCAGTGTGTACAGGCTCGACCCCGGCCGACGGGTAAACGTGGCCAAGTGTCGGCCCGTCCGAGCACACGTGCAGTGGGTCACTCGCTGACTCGCAGGTGTGAACTGGTGAACCCCCCCATCCTGTAGATCAGCACCACTCACCAAGTTCGTAGAGAACGAGGGGAGGTAAAGACCTGACAGGGTGCCAGAAGGGGCCGCCGGACACGGTAAGACAGTGGAGAAGTGGGCAAGGACAGGACCCCCAGAGGGGTCTGCCAGGGAGACCGCAACTGGCCGACTAATCGGCGTGAGTGTGGTGCGGTCTCGAAAGAAGGAGCGGGAAGCACCCGAGTCAAGGGTGAAGGTGTGGGAGGCCTGAGCCGACGTGGTACCTGAGAGAGCAGAGTCACCAGCACCTGGGGCAGCAGACTCACTAGCACCTAGAGCAGCAGCCTCACCAGCACCTAGAGCAGCAGTCTCACCAATGCCCGGGTCAGGCGGAACACACAGGTAACAGTCACCCTCATCACTAGTAGACACAGCATACATGGCAGCAAGAGTAGCATCATAGTCAAGATCAAAGATAGCAACCCCCGCCCTAGACAGCTCGCCCCAGCGAGGGATCTCCGTGGCGTCAGGGAACTGGTGACGCCAAGCGTCCGTCAGGCGGCCGAAGCAGCGCTGGGTGGAGTGCGGGCCTCCGCAATGCTCACCAGTGCGGTCCCCGGTACGAAGGACGTAGGTACAGGGACCAGCACCCCCACCCCGCTGACGCCCAGCGTATCACTCACGAAGCTGCTGGGGGGACGGGGTCTCACGAGTGCGCTGCTGCTGCTGGCGCTGACCACCACCGGAGCCACCCCTCTGCGTAGAGCCGCGACCAGCTCCACTGCCGCCGCCGCCACCTCCGCCGCCTCCGCCACCTCCGCTCCCACCGCCACCGACGCCTCCACCCCCGCCACCACTCCTACCACCACCCCCACCCCCTCCACCGCCTCCACCGCCACCTCCACCGCCCCCACCAGCTCCTCCAGCACCCTTGCCCCCTTTGCCTTTGCCGGTGCGGCGTCTCCCGCTAGGGGCAGACGCAGCTCCGACCGACTCGAGGCCAACGAGGTCGGCCGCAGCAGCAGATGCAACAGAGGGCAAGAGGTGGGAGGGGGAGCACCCCTCAAAGAAGGGGGTACGAGGGTCACCACGAGAGGCTCCTACAGCGACTATACTCTTCTCTGCTGCCAGGAGGCGCTCCTCGAGGAGGTCAACGGTGAGTGTGGTGGGGCAAACATGTCAGAATCCCAACCACTAGACCATTGGGATAAAAAGGGCTTGTTAAGTAGCGGGTCAGTGCGCCCATAACCCCCCAGGACAACGAGCCTGTAACCCTTCCCTAGGATCTATCGGGGATCACCAGTGGACCTCTGACACCCCCCCGCACTGGGATGCCCGAAGTGCACACACTGGGATTCGAACCCGAAACCTTGCTCTGATACCATGTCAGAATCCCAACCACTAGACCATTGGGATAAAAAGGGCTTGTTAAGTAGCGGGTCAGTGCGCCCATAACCCCCCAGGACAACGAGCCTGTAACCCTTCCCTAGGATCTATCGGGGATCACCAGTGGACCTCTGACAAAACAGAGAGGAAGTGGTCCCTGACCGAGCGAAGGGAGTCAGGGAGCCGGGTGACTATGTAGTAGAGGGTGATGTACATGGGGGGGGGGTTCTTGGCGCAGAACTCAGCAGGATGCGCAGCGCGGTAGCGGGTGTCACTAGTGCGAAGGTGCGTAATGAGGTCAGCGACTGTGGGAAAGGCGGCGAGGTCAGGGAACAGGTACGGCAGCATGAGGCGGCTAAGGGCAGCAGTGGCAGGGGAAGAGTAGCGTGCAACTACAGCGTCGTACAAGGTCCTAGCACTCTTGTACTGACTAAAATGCGCACGCTCAGCGGTCGGTAAGTGGCGACGCACAGCAAGACGGGCAGCAGCATCGCGTGTGGCCCACTGTGAGCAAACAGTGCTGTCAGCATCGGCAGGAGGGGCAGGAGAGGCACCAGAGGTGAGATCGAACAGGGAGAGTCCGTCTGTCCTATCGCACTGTAGGAAAAGCTGCAGGTCATCGACCCAGACCTCAAAGTCAACAGCCCGACCCTCAGCATCAAAGGTAAGGACACTGGGGGTAGCCATGACAGCAGCAGTCTAGCAGTGAGAGCAGTAGGCTAGGGGCAGCGCAGTGGCAAAGGCGCTGCTCGGGAGTGCTCTCACCAGTCCGGGTGGGTAGGGCCGGGGCGCGCCGGCAGGAACAGGGCCGGAACTGCGGCGTCGGCGGCTCGACAGCGGCGGCGGCGGCTCGACGGCGGCGGCGGCGGCTCGAAGGCGGCTCGGCGGCGGCGGCGGCTCGACAGCGGTGGCTCGACGGCGGCGTCTCGACGGCGGCGGCTCGACGGCGGCGGCGGCTCGACAGCGGCGGCGGCGGCTCGGCGGGTCGGCAGCTCGGCAGCTCGGCGGCTCGGTGGCGGCCGCAAGAGGGCGGCAGGAGGGCCGCGAGAGGACGGCGACGGGGCCGCGAGAGAGCGGCGACGGGGCCGCGAGAGGGCGGCGACGGGGCCGCGAGGGCGGCGACGGGGTCACCAGGGGCCGCTGAGGGCGGCGACGGGGCCGCGAGGGCGGCGACGGGGCCGCAAGGGCGGCGACGGGGCCGCAGAGGGCGGCGATGGGGCCGCTGCGGGCGGCGAAGGGGCCGCTGAGGGCGGCGACGGGGCCGCCAAGGGCGGCGACGGGGCCGTTGCGGGCGGCGAAGGGGCCGCTGAGGGCGGCGACAGGGCCGATGAGGGCGGCGACGGGGCCGCTAGAGGGCGGCGACGGGGCCGCGAAGGGCGGCGACGGGGCCGTGTAGGGTGGGGCCGCGAGGGGCCGCTAAGGGCGGCGACAGGGCCGAGTAGGGTGGGGCCGCGAGGGGCCGCTAAGGGCGGCGACGGGGCCGCGAGAGGGGCCGTGAGAGGGCGCGACGGGCCGCTAAGGGGAGGACGGCACATAGGGCGCGCCTCGGTCAGGAGCGACTCGCTCTCCGGGCAGAAAAAAAAAATTAATCGATTTTCAGTGGTGGGCCCTAGGAACAGTTCCCACTAGGGAACCTGCTCTATACCATGTGAAGAAATGAGGAATGAATGATGAACTAGGAAATGAGTTGGGTACAAATATGAAACCCTAGAAAGCTGTACCCCATACTGTCTACCCCACTACAGCCTAGAAAGACTATAGCATGTAAGTTTGACAGAATGATATGCTAGTCGTGCAGAATCTGCGGTTCAACCTTCTTTCGGCGGCGCAATTAATTGATTGCGGGGTGCAATTGAGCACAGACCGTCAATTAAGTCGCGCAACATCATCGTGTATTACAGAGCACCCAACAAGCCGCGCAAGCAATCGGACGAGCACACGCCAAGAATGGCGTTTACGTGCTCGACTTCGACAATCCCGACTGCAGTGGCGACACGGATGAGCTCATCGATATCGTCCAGCTTCCGTTTGAGCACATCCACCGCTCCGAATGGAAGCACCCAGACGCGAGACCCTGGGTGCCGCACCACCCACAACCGTACGAAGTTCCGTGTCATCCATTCTTTGCGCGCATAGATATAGTAATGAAAAGCACTTCGAAGCGCCTTTAATTATGTATTATAAATCCTTGGTGATCTAGTGGCCTCGAGCGCATCCATAGTTCTACTAACTTCATTGATAGCACCAGCCTTGAAAGTGCCTGACAATAGGGCATTGATAACAATTTTCACTTGTATCGGTAGATACCTAATGTCTTAAGGAGCTCAAATCTAGGCTTTAAATTGCTATATGTTAGAAAATTACTAGACATTGAGGCTGTCGAAGCTCTCGAGAATGGCCATGACGGCGTTGTAATTGTCATTGTCATTTGGGTCCTCTTAATTGCTCATAATAAGGTGTCTGATATATTCTGCTCATTGGTCCCGTGACGATGACCGACACAGAGAACCGCGGGATGAGAGTTTGAATGAAGGGAAATTGACGGCAAACATGTAATAAAAAAGGAAAACTCTTACCACGTTATGTGCAACCTCTCGGATTGTTTTTTTTTTTTTTTTTTTTTTTTTGGTCATGTTTTCCCATGTTTCAGGAAAATTTGATGGAGTCCACGGCACACGTGTTTTTCCGTCGTACGATTTGTGAGAATATACGTATGCTAATGGTATGTAACAATGCCTACACAGGTCCCTTGGCACTCAGTCACGTTCGGAGAACGAAAATGTGATTGGCTATAATTTTTTAGCCGTACCGTGTTTTGTAAATAAGGGCGTGTCCCACGACTTCGTGTACAGTTCATGTGGACCCTTGTAACCCTGTTTAAGCTTTTGTAACCTTTAATACTAGACAACTGTAGTCGTAAGGAATTTTTCCTATTCCTTAATGGGTCACACTGTACGCGTACAACCCCGGTTTTCGGAAACCCAGGCTCGGCCCGCCGACCTCGCCTTCCGAGCCACCACCGCGTCGCCTTCGGGTTTTCCAACCCCGAACCTGCACCCAACCATCTCGCGACCCCGCGACCTCGGCCTAGCTAGCATTGCTATATTAGTCCTAGGCCTCGTTGTTCGATCAGACGTTGTAATCACTCCCGCGTTATTGAATTCTGCGCACTCTTTCCTTTCACAACTCATTAAACTTGGTATCAGAGCCTACTTTCCTAGGTTACCCTCGCGTTTCCGGGGTAGTTTGTAGAAGGGGAGCGATAGACTTGGTGGGCTGTAAAGTGGTCGGCCCGTGGAATAGATACGATTATTCCACTACGACTACGATAGCGTTTACGCCTTCACCGAAGTCAGAAAAATCGCTAGCCACCCCCTTCCCGTTAGACGAAGCCTGCGACACATGGACCAGGCGGAGTTCAACGAGTTCATGCAACAGTTCCGGATGATGCAGGCCAGCATGCAGACTATGTCTGCAGAACTGGAGCGTCTCCAGAAGGAAAACGCCGAACTACACCAGGCGCGTGGTGAAGCGCGCCAGGAGTCGCCGCAAGTAGCAGCACTGCACCAGATGAGCGGGTCTGGAGCGAGCTGGAAGGCGAGATGGATGCGGACGAAGCGAGGCAGGCGCAGCAGCAGCAGTCACCGCAACAGTCGCGTGCAGTACCGACACGTGCAGTAGCGACAACGACGGCGACGTCAGCAGCAATGCCAACAGTCCAAGCAGCAGCGACGGCTTTGACAACTGTTAAAATCAAGCCGACAAACCCGCCCCTGTTTAACCCAAGTGACAAGTTTGTCAGTGTTTTTGCATGGTTGTTCGGCGTGGAGGTGTTTTTCAATGCTGCTATGATTTATGAGGATGCCATCCGCATTAATTTCGCAGTTTCACTGTTGCGAGGACCTGCGCTCGAGTGGTGGAGGCGAACGCTGCAGGACGAAGGGACTTCGGCAGGAATAGCACGTGCGAACGACGGGACTTCGACACCTGTCACGCAACGAGCAGCATCAATTTTCGGGACGGCTACGATACGCACATGGAGGGAGTGGGGCGCTGCCTTGCGAACCAGATTCGAGCACATATCCGCCTCGGACTCTGCTCGCATGAAGCTGCGTGCCTGGAAGCAGCTGACTTCAGTCCAAGACTATACCAGCACATTTTGCAACTTGGCGGACCAAGTGGACGACATGAGCGATGCGGAGCGGTTGGATCGCTACGTGGCGGGCCTGAAATACGAGATACAGTACGAGGTCCGATGAACCCGGCCACACAGCTACAACGACGCCGTCCGGGAAGCCGAGTCAACGGATGCGCTGATATAGTGGGTGAGATCGAGCTCCCGGGAGGGCCCTCGATTTTGTGGATCGACTCAGCAGCCCACGATCAACGGCGTGGATGCACCAAGCCGAGCCCTTGGGCCGTGCTTCTTATGCAACCAGCTGGGCCACCTGAAAAAAGACTGCCCAAGGCTTAAGCAGGGGAAGAAGAACGACGGAGAAGGGTCGGGAAAAGATGCGAGTCAGTAGCAGACGGGCCCCCTACTGACGAGACCCTGTCGCCCGACAATCACCATCCACACCGGGTCGTGGTACCGATCAGAGCTATCGACCAGAACCGGACGAATAACGTGGGTGAACACGTGGACTACCCTGTGCTGGTGGTGGGGAGGGTTAACGGTTATAAAATAAAAATATTCGTTGACGGTGGGGCAAGTCACAGCCTCGTCAACCTGGCAACGGCCAAAAAAATAGGGGTGAAGCTGAACAGGTGTCTGCCGGAGATTGATGCAAGGCTGGTGGATGGGACACCGCTGGCAATCCGAGATGAGACGCGAAAAATTCGGATCTAGTGTGGCGAAAAAATTGGGTTTGGCATGAAGATGTTGGCGACGACGCTGGACGGCTGCGATGTGGTGCTGGGGCGAGATTGGCTGCAACGATTTAATCCGACGATCGACTGGACGACTGGAGCGTGCGTCGTACGAGGACATGCAGGGCCAACGACGCTCCCAAAATGGACGGACCCGGAGCCGGTGACGACACGTATCAACGCCGTCAACATGGCGCGTGCGATCAACAGTGGAGCTCAAGCCTACGCGGTGCACCTGTACGAGGTGGCAGCTTCCGAAAAAATCGCGGACATCGACACGCTCTGCGCGGCAGTCCCTGAGGAGTTGGCGAGCATCATTCGGAAGTATCACGAAATTTTCGCGGATGACCTCCCGGATGGCCTGCCCCCTCAGCGTCCAGAAGGCCACCGGATCCAGCTGGAACCAGGCGCGCAACCTACTGTGCGGACACAGTGGCGGCTCAGCCAACCAGAGCTCGCCGAATTGCGGAGCCAGCTGGATTACCTGCTGGCCAAGGGGTTCATACGGCCAAGCACGTCGCCACTTGCAGCGCCGATACTGTTCACGCCGAAGAAGGACGGGGGCCTACGCATGTGCATTGATTATCGGGCGCTGAATCGGGTCACGATAAAATCGCGTTACCCGATCCCGCGAACTGACGATCTGCTGGATCAACTTCGCGGAGCTCATTATTTCTCCAAAATCGACCTACGAGGAGGCTACTACCAAATTCGCGTGTTCGCCGACGACTGCCCGAAGACAGCTTTTCGCACACGCTACGGCGGTTACGAATTTACCGTGATGCCGTTCGGTCTCACAAATGCGCCCTCAACGTTCCAGCTGACGATGAACGGGATCTTCCGGGACATGCTGGACAAAAAGGTGATTGTGTACCTGGATGATATCCTAGTGTATAGCGCGACAAAAGAAGACAATTTGAGGGATTTGGAGGAGGTGTTCCGGCGTCTACAGGGGCATCGGCTGATTACGAAGGGGTCTAAGTGCGAGTTCCTAGAGCCGGAATTGGAGTTTTTGGGGCACGTGGTTTCCGGCGAAGGAATCAAAATTGACCTGCGTAAGGTGGACGCTATAATTAAGTGGAAACCGCCGACTAATATCCCCGAGTTGCAGAGTTTTTTGGGGTTTGTTAACTACGTTCGCCGTTTTGTACCTAATATGGCAGGGATAACCAAGCCGCTGACCAACCTGCTGCATCACGACAGTCATTTTCGGTGGGGGGAGAGGGAGCAGTCCGCCTTCGACGCACTCAAGAATATTTTGGGTTCGCCCCCGGTACTCCGCCTCGCCGACCCATCTCGACCGTTCGAAGTCATCACGGACGCCAGCGATTTCGCCGTCGGCGCCGTCCTGCTACAGGACTTCGGCAACGGGCTGCAACCCATCGCCTACGAATCACGCAAGACGCAGCCACCCGAGCGCAACTACCCAGTCCACGACAAAGAAATGCTGGCCATCGTCCACGCATTTCGTACCTGGCGCTGCTACCTCACGGGAGCCGACGTGACAATCCGAACCGACCATAAATCACTACAGTACATGCACACGCAACCGACACTCGACCCGCGACAAATCCGGTGGTTGGACTTCCTTGAGTCCAATCTCCGGTACACCATCACGTACAAGAAAGGCGCCAACAACATTGTTGACGCCCTCACCCGACCATCCATGCAGAACGCGGCGGTACTAATCGCCCACACCAACCCGATGCTTACGGGACTATTCACCCACGGCTACAAGATCGACAGGTTTTTCAAGAACCAGCACCAACAGGCTGCCACGCCACACGGCAAGTACTACCTAAAAGCCGGTACGACCGGATTTGGGTACCCGCCTACCAGCCTTTACGGGAGTTCCTGACGCAGGAGGTACACGACTCCAACCTTTCCGGGCATTTCGGCATCGATAAAACACTGAAGCTGCTACAGCGAAATTATTTATGGCCGGACATGCTCACCGACATGCAGCGCTACGTGTCAACTTGCCCGACCTGCCAAGCAATGAAGTCGTCACGACAAAGGCCAGCCGGACTGCTGCAACCCCTCGCGCCACCCGAACGACCGTGGCAACAGGTGACGATGGATTTCGTCACGGGGCTTCCAACTGGCGCGAGTGGCAACGACTCGGTCATGGTCGTCGTCGATCGCCTGACGAAAATGGCGCATTTCGCACCATGCCGAACGACGATCACAGCCGAAGATACAGCAAAACTCTTCATCTCCACCGTCGTACGCCTACACGGGTTACCCTCGGCGATCATCAGCGATCGAGATCCGAAATTTACGTCGAAGTTCTGGCAGGAGACGTGGGCACAGTACGGTACCCGCCTGCAGTTTTCGTCATCATATCACCCGCAAACCGACGGACGGACGGAACGGACAAATCAGACCATGGAGCAATTGATTCGCACCAACTGCGCGGATAATCACAAATGGGAGGACTCGCTGCCAATGCTGGAATTCGCGTACAATAACGCCCCTTCGGCCACGACTAAACAATCACCCTTCTATTTGAATTACAGGATAGACCCTGTGGTACCCTCATCAACGACTTTGGACAACCCGGTGCCACGATCGCAGCAGTTTGTCACGGAACTGCAGACAGCCCGCACGAAGGCAGCTGATTTTATTCGTAAGGCTAATACCACGGCCAGCCGCCAGGCGGACAAATATCAACGGAATTTACCCTTCCGCGCAGGGCAGGTCGTGCTTCTGGACACCAAGAATCTCCGCCTGCCGCAGCCAGCGAAACCGCGGCCCAGATACGTGGGACCATTTCGCGTCATCCAAATGGTGACACCTGTCACCGCGAAGCTGCTGCTGCCCGACGACTAAAAAATACATGACGCTTTCCACGTCAGCCTGTTGCGCCACTACGAACAGCCGTAGTCGCCAGCTGTTGCTTGGCCAACCATCGCGCCGACCACACGCCCCGTGGCGGAACCCACGCTGGAACCTTGGAAGATTCTCAATCATCGCGTGGACGTGACTGCCGCCGGCCGCTCGGTGAAATTCCTGCTTCGCTGGAAAGAACGCACGAGCGAGGACAACACGTATGTCGCAGCTGACTCGCTACTGGGACATCCGGTTGTGGATGCTTACCTGGCCGGCCGAGGTGTCTCGGATATTCACCACCTTTCTTAAAGGGGGGGTAGTGTAAGGAATTTTTCCGATTCCTTACTGGGTCACACTGTACGCGTACAACCCCGGTTTTCGGAAACCCAGGCTCGGCCCGCCGACCTCGCCTTCCGAGCCACCACCGCGTCGCCTTCGGGTTTTCCAACCCCGAACCTGGACCCAACCATCTCGCGACCCCGCGACCTCGGCCTAGCTAGCATTGCTATATTATGTCAGAATATTATGTTTCTCTAGTCTGCAGTGGGGTACTCTATAGTGAGTACAGCCCTTTTAGGGTTTGCTATATGTATCCCAATGTTTGCTAGTGAACCCCTCCTCTTCTCTCATTCACTTCCTCGTTATTCTCACATGTTATAGAGCTGTCTCGATCCTTGGGCCCACCACTGATTTTTTTTTTTCCTACCCGAGGCGCGCGTCGCGCCTGCCCTTAACGGCCCTTAGCGGACCCTCATAAGGCCCTTCGCGGCCCCTCGTTAGGCCCCCCTTCGCGGCCCCTCGTAAGGCCCCTTCGCGGCCCCTCGTAAGGCCCCTTCGCGGCCCCTCGTAAGGCCCCTTCGCGGCCCCTCGTTAGGCCCCTTCGCGGCCCCTCGTAAGGCCCCTTCGCGGCCCCTCGTTAGGCCCCCCTCGCGGCCCCTCGTCAGGCCCTTCGCGGCCCCTCGTACGGCCCTTCGCGGCCCCTCGTACGGCCCTTCGCGGCCCCTCGTACGGCCCTTCGCGGCCCCCCGTAAGGCCCTGTCGCGGCCCCTCGTCGCGGCCCCCCGTCGCGGCCCCCCGTATCGGCCCCGTCGCCCGGCGTCGCCCCTGTCCCGGACCTGTCGCGGCCCTGCCCCGACCCTGTCGCGGCCCTATCGCGGCCCTGCCCCTGCCATGCGCCGACCCTGCCCAGGCCCCGCCCTCCTCATGCCTATCGTGGCGCACCAGGGGCCCGTGCACCGCCCCCCTCCCCCCTTTTCCCGTCGCCTTGCGTGGCGAGCGGGGGGGAGGGGCGACCTGGGGGGGCGCGCGTCGCCCCTTCTTCCGCCTGCTCTGGCGCCCTAGGAGGCGGCGCGTCGGCCCCCGTACTCCTCCCCCCCCCCCCCCCCCCCCCCCCCTCAGGTCGCCTCAACAGGCGACGGGAGGGGCGACCTGGGGGGGCGCGCGTCGCCCCTTCTTCCGCCTGCTCTGGCGCCCTGGGAGGCCGCGCGTCGGCCCCCGTACTCCTCCCCCCCCCCCCCCCCCCTCAGGTCGCCTCAACAGGCGACGGGAGGGGCGACCTGGGGGGGGCCGTGCGTCGGAGCAGCCGCCCCTGGTGCAGCCGCCTCTGGCCCCTGGAGCAGCCGCCCCTGGCCCCTGGAGCAGCTGCCCCTGGTGCAGCCGCCCCTGGACCTCAGCAGCCGCCCCTGGCCCCTGGAGCAGCCGCCCCTGGACCCGGTGCCGCCGCCTCCCTGTGCTGCCCATTGCCGCCCGTTGCTGCCCGTTGCTGCTCTTCCCCCCCCCCCCCCCCCCCCCTTCTTCGTCTCCCTGCTGCGCGTGCAGCTGTGGAATGGAGGGTATGGGGGTGGCGGGTATGGGGGTGATGGATGGTATGTTTCCCTTCCCCTCCTCCTCCTTTGTCTCCCACTGCTGCAGCTGCCGCTGAGGGGGGTGGATGTGTGGGAGCCAAAGGCGTGGTGCTAGGGGGTGGGGTGTGAGTGAACCTAGGGGTGCAGTAGGGGGTGTGTGAAATGGGGGTGGGATAGTTTGGGGAGGTTGAAGGGGGTGGCCGCCGTGAAGCCCGCAGCTCCAGTCGCCCGTGAGACCGTTGCGCCAGTCGCCCGTGAGCCCGTTGCGCCAGTCGCCCGTGAGCCCGTTGCTCCAGTCGCCCGTGAGTCCGTTGCTCCTGCCGCTCAGAGTTAGCCGCGGAGCCAGTTACTCCAGTAGCCCGTGTGCCAGTTGCTCCAGTTGCCAGTGTGCCAGTTGCTCCAGTTGCCCGTGTGCCAGTTGCTCCAGTTGCGCCGTGTGCCAGCAGCTTCAGCTGCCGCCCACTACCTCCTCTCCTCTCATAGTCCCTCCTCCTCCACACTTGCCCTCTGCGATAGCCTCTAGCTTTGCTTACATTTGTGAACTTTAAACTGTTGCTTCTTGTACTTGTGCTCAGAATGTGTGGTGACATTGTGATCCACCCTGAGCTTGTTCTGCTTTGCTTGTTGTGCTGATTACACCCCACTTTGACTATGGGGGTGTGTCAGAATATTATGTTTCTCTAGTCTGCATTGGGGTACTCTATAGTGAGTACAGCCCTTTTAGGGTTTGCTATATGTATCCCAATGTTTGCTAGTGAACCCCTCCTCTTCTCTCATTCATTCCTCATTTCTTCACATATTAGTCCTAGGCCTCGTTGTTCGATCAGACATTGTAATCACTCCCGCGTTATTGAATTCTGCGCACTCTTTCCTTTCACAACTCATAACAGTAATCATCTGTCTTCAATGACGCGCGACATTGACGCGCCGAATGCGTCAAAAGGTTCGTACCCTCACGTCGAACAGGTCCGCGTAACCCTAACTCCCAATCTCAGAATTTGCCCAGGAAAAGGCGAACGACCAATTTTGGCACTGTCGTTTTGCAACCGGCCCGGGTTGCCGCTCGCGAATTATGTTGAATGTGATTCGGGATACGAGTTTTTGTGTGAGCGGAGTGCTGAGTCCGCATGGTGCAACTTCGTTTAGCGTAGCGCTGACGCGCTGCGTTTTTTTTCCGTCTTAGCGTACACTACGCTGCTTTGTCGAAGTTACGTAACAATCACGATTTTTTCCCCAAATGAACTCATGGGACACGCCCTAAGAGTGGGTGAATAATGGCGTGACATAATGCCGAAAGACCAGTAAGGGCGTGTCCAGCGCGTACATTTACCGTTCATAAACCCCTTCAGTTACCATATTTTGAGTTGTAACACTGCGTTTTATAGAAAGTGTGGACACGACCGACTTTTGTACACGAGACGGCACACCAGCTACACGTACCTCGAGTCGTGTGACTCACGTAACTACATACAGCGTGCGCGCGAAGTCGGGTACAGTATCCCCTCCAACTAGCTACAGAAAGTTCCCTCTGTATTGCTCGCATGATTTCGCCAGTGCCGCTCGACACTCGCCGAAACCACCTGCGCGCTGACGAAAATGCCAACCCTATTCTTCACGAGGAAACCGGTTACCTTGGTTTCCAGGCTGTGTTGGCACTGTTGAAGTTTGTGTGGGGGGGTGTGTGTCCGCGCGCTAAACATTCGAGGAACTGTGGACTCGGCTCAAAGACCATTCGTTTTTAGGTACAGTGATAAGTTTTGTACCCCGACAAGTGTGTGGGCACTAAAATTCCCAAAATGAACGCGCTGGACACCCCTTAAAGGCGGGGTGCAACTTCTTAGGAACAGTAGCAGGACAAACATGGAGTGTGCGTAACGAGACCCTTATTGGATGAAAAAAATGGAATCTCGGAAAAGACAAACTTCTCGCCACAGAACTGACTGGGACAACCAAGTTCCAAGCTATAAGGGCGTGTGTGATTTTGGGGTTTATGTCAAAGTTCGAACTCAAACCGCTTTGCACCGTGGTCAAACATTTCGCAACTATATCGTACCGTTTTTTTTTTTCTTATATGAATTATACACCAGAACATATAAGTGTACAACGCATAAACAGTCGTAACTGTGCACGAGAGACAGGAAGTTCCGCCTCAAAAAATTCGATCCTCAGACATGGATCCGGGGCTTGCGAGGTTTGCCCCAAATTGCCGCGAAACTGTTGGACCACTTCCAACTTTTGCCATCCATTACTCTGATGCGATTCAGAAGGTCACGTTCTTGCTCCGTCATTTTTTGCCACCTGGCCTGCTGAACTTTCCCACGCTGCTGCAGCCTTACTGCCGAGGCCCGCACATATGACGAAACTAGCAGTAGAAAGTAAGAATGAAGAAAGGAGGGGTTGCACTAGCAGCAGTTGGCATACATATAGGAAACCCTAATTGGGTTGTACTCGCTATAGAGTACCCCACTGCAGGCTAGACAATTATAACATTCTGACACACCCCCATAGCCAAAGTGGGGTGTAATCAGCACAATGAGCAAGCATAGCAGTAGTTCACAATTATGAGCAAAGCTAGTGGTAGTCACAGCAGGCAAGTGAGGAGGAGGAGGGACTGTGAGAGGAGAGAAGATGGGAGACGACGGTTGAAGCTGCAGACACACGGGCAACAGGAGCGGCTGGCACAGTGGCTACCGGGACAGCGCCCCGGACTACTGGAGTAACTGGCTCACGGGCTACGAGGAGCTACAGGAGCAACGGACCCACGGGCGACAGGCGCAGCAGGCTCTCTGGGCTACCAGGACAGCGCCCCGGACTACAGGTGCTGCGGACGACAAGACGGCAGCCTCCTCTCAGCCTCCTCAAACAGTCCCACCCCCCCTGACACACACCCCCTGCTTCACCCCTAGCTCCACTCCCCCTTCACCCCTTAGTACCACTCCGACGGCTCCAACAGATCCACCCCCCTCAGCGGCAGCTGCAGCACTGGGAGACGGAGGAGGAGGAGGAGCAGGGGACGGCACACAGAAACTGCACCCCCATACCCCCCCACCCCAAACCCTAATTCAGGAGAACGGGCAGCAGCAGGGGTGGGGCGCCGTCAGAAGCACGGGGGACAGCGGGCAGCTCAGGGGAAGAGGAAACAGGGCGCCCACGGGCCTGGCGCAGCCCGTACGAACCGCGCGCGGGCGGCCCGAGGCGCGCCCTGGCCTGGCGCAGCCCGTACGGGCCGCGCGCGGGCCTGGCGCTGCCCGTACGGGCCGCGCGCGGGCCTGGCGCAGCCCGTACGGGCCGCGCGCGGGCCTGGCGCAGCCCGTACGGGCCGCGCGCGGGCCTGGCGCAGCCCGTACGGCCGCGCGCAGGCTGTACGGGCCGCGCGCGGGCCCTACGCAGGTCGCGCAGGCCGCGACGGGCGACGGGGGGCGACGCGCGGGTCCCCGTCGCCCGTCGCAGCGCCTCCCGGGAGCGACGCGCGGAGTGACGGGGCAGAAAGCCGCCGCGCGCCTCGGGGCGCACGGCGGGCAGAAAACCGCCGCGCGCCTCGGGGCGCACGGCGGGCAGAAAACCGCCGCACGCTCCGAGCGCGCGGTGGGATGAAAAATCCGTCGCACGCCACGGGGCGTGCAACACACAGAGTAGCAGTAGCAGCGGAAGCAGTGAGGTGGTGGGCCCACCCACAGGATCGACCCAGGAGGGTCGACCTGCTCTGATAGCATGACGAAACTAGCAGTAGAAAGTAAGAATGAAGAAAGGAGGGGTTGCACTAGCAGCAGTTGGCATACATATAGGAAACCCTAATTGGGTTGTACTCGCTATAGAGTACCCCACTGCAGGCTAGACAATTATAACATTCTGACAACATAAACGAAGGGCCGACCAATCCTCCGCAGAACTCTCCGCGTGCGGAATTTGCAGCCTCTGAAGGCCCCTTCGCATCTTTCCGCCCATAGCTGATGAAGGGCAATCGCAACCAGCGAGGCCTCAGGAAATGCTGACTGGGACCCCGCCTTGCCAAACAGCCACTCGCCAAGTGTGTCACTTTTCCTGCCCGTGTTGATCATCCTTAAGGCTTTTTTTACCGCCGAAACCACCCCCTGAATTTTCGGGCACTCCAGGAGACTGTGTTCCAGTGTCTCAAAACCCCCGCAGTGAGGGCAGACTGGTTTGCTGCTGAGAAATTCTAGTCTCTCCCCCACTTGCAGATTGAGGCAGTGTATTCGCAGTAGAACATCCCTCGGTCGACTAGGGGTAACAAGTAATTCGTGAATCTGAACTGCCTTTTTCCAATCAATGTTGCCACCCCACCGACTCGCCCATTTCTCCCGCTTGTTCTTTCCGCCGCTGCCGTGCTTCCAGTGTTTCCGGAGCGACCTCAGCGGGACTGCTTTCCCTTCCGCCAACAACTTCGCCCGGAGCTGTAGAGGGCCGCCTCTTCCCACCTCATACTCGTCTGCAAAGCTCATGTTCGGAAGTTCAGCCGAGATGAGCCGCTTCTTCCATGATTCTGGCGCAGCTGCAAAAGCCTTGAGCGCAAGGTTCGCTGAGTCCTTCCCCCGCAGCTCCCTCTCTAGGGTTTCAAGGCTTTTCAGCACCCCTTTCCCTTCTGCATCTCTCCCGACAAGATCACCAAGCCTGACGCCCAGAAGCCCTTTTGCCGCTTTCTGTCCTCCCACTGGCGTGGTTCCTTTCAGGAGGATATGTCTGTTAAACGTGATCCTCTCCAGCAGCAACTCCTTAACCTCGCGTTCTTCCGTGGTTACCGCTAGCGGGGACCGCATGAAATTTGCGCAAGCCAGCTTCCAACGCTGGCTTCTCCCCTCCCATGTTTTTAACAGCTTTTCATGCGCCATGAACTGTATCTGTCAGAGGTCCATTGGTGATCCCCGATTGATCCTAGGGAAGGGTTACAGGCTACTTGTCCTGGGGGGTTATGGGCGCACTGACCCGCTACTTAACAAGCCCTTTTATCCCAATGGTCTAGTGGTTGGGATTCTGACATGGTATCAGAGCAAAGGTCTCGGGTTCGAATCCCAGTGTGTGCACTTCGGGCATCCCAGTGCGGGGGGGTTGTCAGAGGTCCACTGGTGATCCCCGATTGATCCTAGGGAAGGGTTACAGGCTACTTGTCCTGGGGGGTTATGGGCGCACTGACCCGCTACTTAACAAGCCCTTTTATCCCAATGGTCTAGTGGTTGGGATTCTGACAGTATCGTACCGTCTTGAACTGTTATAAAAGTTCGAACTTTGGGAAGTTCGAAAAAAATCACACACGCCCTAATACTTCGAAGTTGAAGCTGATAGTTGGACCACGGCTTTAAACCAGGGCTATCGATTCAAGGGCATTTGCCCTTAATGCCTTGAACATTCCGGGTGAACTCCCAGCCAGCTTCGGCATTTCAAAGGGTTGATTTCGAGGGAAGCCCGTTTTTCTTACGGGCTGATTTTGAGAAATAGGGGTCTCAACCCGTATCCGTTAAGGGCTGGTTCGGGGCCTTTCCCTGATTTCCCGGATCAGGAGTAAAGTAGCCCTGAGAGATGCCCAAGTGCCACTCTTCTCCTCCCGCTCTCATCCTCCCTGAATCTCCCACAAGCTATCTACTTAGGCAAGAAATGACTTTCTTGTGTTGATGTTATGGCTGTAGTTGCAAAATATTTTCAAGTCAATTCGTCTCCTCACAGTTCCAAGTACTCACACTGGACTCGCGACACTGACACCCAACGTGGTGAAGAGGAAATTTGCCCCATCAGTTCACACTAGTAGTACTGCATGAAAAACGACCACCTCGGAAGTGCTTTGCGTTTGTACACACGAGTTTAAACGACTTCTTTGCTGACGATGTTTTTTTTTTTTCTACGATCCCCCTCCTCCCCTCCCCACCCCACTTCCCCCCTTGCTGTAGGTATGCAGATGTGTCGTCAGCATACTCCTTCCCGCTGCTAAGTAATAGGTTGACATCCGCCTTTGTGCCATTAGAGCTCACGTACATTTTTGTAGGAAGCCCGGATTTCAAGTATTGAATTTTACCTGCGCCCGTGATCGCTAAGGGCTAAAAAACGGTCACCTTCGTGAAAATCAGGGCCAAACTTCGAGCAGCTCAGGACTCAAAGTGTTGGGCCCAGTTCGGCAGACATTATGACCATTATGGCCATTATGGGCATTTTTAACGGGCCCCCAAAAAATGGCCCCTCGAAACAGCTGCGAAGTCAGACTGTAGCTGCAGTTTAACTTCGGAAGAATGGGCCCGACTGTTCGGTTGGCATTAAATGGGCCTGGATTAATGGCATCAACCCAAAATGACACTTCGCAGAAGCTCGCATGCAGCTGCGCTGATGGAGCCCAGAATCACTGTACTGGCAGCCCGGGCAGCCCTGCAAACCAGTGGTGGACGTCGAAAAAAATCGGGCAAGAGAATCTGTGCGTTCGATGCGTTAGTGATGGTGTGTTGGTGATGTGTGATTTTCCAGCTGGCAAGAAGAGGGGCATGAAAGACCCGGATTTGTTTTTTTCAGGGCAATGTGTGATTGCCCCGAATCACTGATACCCCGTGTGGTGCGGGCTCTCGAGGCCGCATGGTGCGGCGTATCAGAAAATGGACCATTTGCCTGAGAAATAGGGTTCAAGGAAGATTCCTCTGGTGGAAAATGCCAGCGTCAAAAGGGGTGTTCGGCTGGCATTCCATTATTGTCTGGTTCGGCGATGATCCGCTTATATCGAGCCTAGATAACCTTTCACGCGCTTATCAAAGAAGGTTCCAGGGTGGTCGGTTTACTGTAGCCCATACGGGGAAACCGTTTTTTTAATGCCTGCCGAACTGGGCCTTGGTCCCAGGGACTTCGACAGGCCTGCTTTAAACATCCCAAAGCATTTTCACGCGTGTACTGTGTCTTGACGATCAACTTTTTGGAACTCTGACAGCATTTTTTGTGCACGAGTTTTATTTGTGGAGGCGTTTCTCACTCCAGGGATAAGGGTACGCAGTGCTCGCATCCTTTCGGTAGCTTGTCTCGAGCAGATGCTTTGAAATTCCCTGGATCCGCCTCCACACGGAAGCGGGGAGCGCGGCGATGGGGGCGGGGAAGCACGCGGTGACGCAGGAGGCGTTCGACGCGCTGGTGCGGGAGGGCATGGACGAGTTCGACATGGCGCCGGAGGAGGCGGTGGAAGACGCCGTGCGTACCCTCACCATGCAGGGCGCTGACCTCGCAGGTGCGTACCCTCACCATGCAGGGCGCTGACCTCGCAGGTGCGTACCCTCACCATGCAGGGCGCTGACCTCGCAGGTGCGCCGGTGCTTCGCGCCTCCTCGCGGCTGCAATGGTGGGTGTGTGTTTTTTTGGGGGGCGAGGGGGGAGCATGGGCAGGCGGGCAGCGGCGAGTGCAGGGCGCGGTGAGGGCGCCGTTCAAAGCAGTACGCCCGTCGCGCTCCCAGGAACCACTACGCCATGCGCTGCTCCCCTGTCCCTTGTCTGATTCGCTCTGCAAGTCCTTGCACTGTGTGGATGGCTTGGCGGGGGAATGAGGAGGAAAGGACGACCCACTCGTGAGGTCGTCTTCCACCTCCCTCCCACGCGCTGTGCGGTCGTCTTCCACCTCCCTCCCACGCGCTGTGCGGTCGTCTTCCACCTCCCTCCCACGCGCTGTGCGGTCGTCTTCCACCTCCCTCCCACGCGCTGTGCGGTCGTCTTCCACCTCCCTCCCACGCGCTGTGCGGTCGTCTTCCACCTCCCTCCCACGCGCTGTGCGCAGCGCAGCTTATAGCAACGCTGGCAAACGGGAAAGTGATGTCCCCTTCCCCATGCGTCTCAACCCCGTGTGGGCAGGCATCGTGGCGGCGTACAGCGCGTCAGGGCAGCGCGCCCAGCACCCCGCAGCAGCGGCGGCCACACAGCTCGCAACGGCGCTGGCAGGCTGGAAGGAGAGACACGGAGGGGGCGAAGGTGAAGGTGCTTATAGCGGTGCTGACTTCCAGGTCAGTGTTTGGTGGGGGGAGGGAGCGGGGGGGGAGGGGAGGTATGCAGGGAGGTGGGTGGGTAAAGAACAGATTGGAGTGAACAGAGGGGTAAACTAGAGATTGCATGCCGAAATGCACACATCCTGCTGTCAAAACACGCTTGTGCCCTCATCGGTTCTGGGCAAAACTCTCCTGTACCGAATCCACACTTGGGGTTCGTCAGACTGATCGCTTTTAAATTCAATGATTGTTACCAGGCTCAGGTTCGAGTTGGTTAAAAGCTGCATTTATCAGCCCCTGAATTTGTGCAGCACTCATGCCTTGCAGTGTCGCGAGTAGGCACATATCCTTCTTTTAGCATCTGCGAAATCCCGAAGATGGGTCGAAGGAGATGTGCCAACACGAAATATTCTTACCGGGTTCATTCAGACCCTCGCCTAGCCCAATGTCGTGTGCGTGCAGAACAGGGCCAGTGTGTGTGCTGTGCTGCATCTAAGGGCGTCGGCAGCTTGCAGCCACCACCTTACGCTTCGCCCCTCGCCACCCCATCCCGTTGTTCTCCCAGGCAGTGCTGCACGCGTTGTCCACCCTCTCGCGCGCGCTCAGCCCCTCTGCGGGCGGCTGTCAGGGCGGGCAGGGGGAGCAGGAAGGCGCAGGGAGGGACAAAAGTGCAGCCGCAGCAGCAGCGGGTGGATCAGTGTCAGGGGAAGCAGCAGTGGTGGCGGGGCGGAACGAGGGATTGCCGGCTGCTGTGGGCGCGCTTGGGGTGGTGCTAGGGGCGGTGGAGAGGGGGGAGAAGGGGGGAGAGGGGGAGGAGGGCGAGGAGGGGGGCAGGAGGGTGGAGAGGGCGGTGTGTGACGCGCTCTCATGCACTGAGGCACTGCTCTCGCATGGTGAGACAGTGATGCATGACACATGCACCGTGCGCTCACCATGCCCCCACCATGCTCACACAATGCTCACACCATGCTCACACCATGCTCACACCATGCTCACACCATGCTCACACCATGCTCACACCATGCTCACACCAGGCTCACACCATGCTCACACCATGCTCACACCATGCTCACACCATGCTCACACCATGCTCACACCATGCTCACACCATGCTCACACCATGCTCACACCATGCTCACACCATGCTCACACCATGCTCACACCATATACACACCATGCTCACAACGAACTCCCATGCAGCACACCTACCTGCTGTATCTGCCTCAACTCACTCGTTCTGCACTCTTCTCCTTCTCAATGCCTTCCCGTTCACTCCTCTGCTTCTCCCTGATCTCACCCCTCCCTCGCCTCCCCTCACGGCAGTACCCGGGGCACGGGACCACTTGTTCCGCCTCGCAGGTCCGCCCCTCCTCGCCGCTGCCCTCCCGGTCGCGCCCTTCACCTCCGGCAGCCTCACGCGGGTGGCAGCAGCGGCCAGCGCGGTGCGGGCAGCGAGTGAGGGGAACGAGGGCGTGAAGGAGGCGCTCATGGACGCCGCGCTGCACGTCAACCTCCTCCACGCCATCAGCGCCATCGTGCAGTCCAAACAAAGTGCTGACGGGGACAGCAGCGTCGCTGACGTGGCAGAAGCAGGGAGCGCCATGTGTGCATGCTGTGGGGCGGTGAGGGCGCTGGTGACGAATGACGACGTGCGGGTGGCGGCATCAAAGACGTTCTCCAACGCGCGCGCCATGGCCGACGCGGGTGCCGTGGACGTGCTGCTGGGCGCCGCTGCTGCCTTCTCCTCCGACCCCGCCGTGCTGCCCGCCGTGCTGGGCGCACTCAAGGCCATCGCCGTCAACGTGCGTGCCGAGCCCCTCACTCACTCACTCGTGCCACCCACCATTCCTGCTCGCATGCCCCTGCTGCTGCTTCTGCCGCCAGTGGGGACGACGGCGATGGCAACGATGATAGCCCTCTACTCACACCACCACCACCACCACCACCACCACCACCTCCATTGCCCCATACCTTGCCCTCTCTTCCCCCTCTCACGCGCCACTGCATGTGCTCCCAGGAGGACATCTGTCGCAGCATCGCCGCTCTCGCCGGGGTGCCCCTCGTGCTCGCCCACCTGCGGGCTGCCCTCGCCTCGCACTGCTCGCCCCTCGCTGCCCCTTCCGCTGCACTGCTGGCGCAGGTGAGTGCTGGCGCAGGAGGTGGTATGGCAGTTGCAAGCCATCTGAAGTGCTTTGCACTAATCGTACATGATGCAATTTCCACTAGCATAAAACCCGGGGGTTTATGATTGTCAGAGAAGGTGTGATGCAGGGTTTAGGTGGTTCTAACGTATGCAAACCACCCTCTCTCGTGCACCTCTCATCACTTGCAAACTACCCTCTCATCTCTGGGATCGCACTCTCTTATCGCCAGCTGGCAGGCAGTGATGCCAACAAGGTGCTCATAGTGGAGACAGGTGGCATTCCCGTATTGGTGGAAGCAGTGAAGGCATTCGTGGACGATGGCGCTGTGCTGCAGGAGGTATGGGGTGTGCTGCAGGAGGTATGGGGTGCTGCAGGAGGTATGGGGTGCTGCAGGAGGTATGGGGTGCTGCAGGAGGTATTGGGGTGCTGCTGCCTATTTACCGTCATCTATGTGTGGCGAGCTTGAGCAGGAACGGAAGTGCTTGATGCAGAAGCGCCGGCAATTGAGTATTGAATCGCAAGGGACATTCCCAACACACTGTGCCTTGCTATCTCCCCGACACCATGTGCTCTGGCCTTGCCGCCTCCCTCCCCGCTCCCGTGCACTGCTCTCATGCTGTTGGATGGCTCGCCTTGCAATGCCATCACAGCTCGCCGTATTCTCCCCATGCTGTATGCTTCCACTCGCCATGCTGTATGCTTCCACTCGCCATGCTGTATGCTTCCACTCGCCATGCTGTATGCTTCCACTCGCCATGCTGTATGCTTCCACTCGCCATGCTGTATGCTTCCACTCGCCATGCTGTATGCTTCCACTCGCCATGCTGTATGCTTCCACTCGCCATGCTGTATGCTTCCACTCGCTTCCCCATGCTGTATGCTTCCACTCGCTTCCCCATGCTGTATGCTTCCACTCGCTTCCCCCTCCCCATCCCCACCTCTCCCACCTCATCTCCTCGCCTCCTTGCCTGCCCACCAGCCACGGCGTCGTTCAACCGTGCGTGTGTGGCAGCAGCCGTGGCGCCACTAGTGTTCGCCCCACCACTCACTTTCTTCCTCGTATCTCTCATCGCCCCCACCTCATCCCCTCTTCCCCCCACAGCTGCTGGCGTGCCTGGCAGCCGTGACGCTGCGCAGCCCGGCGCATGCAGCAGTGGCGGTGGGGGCGGGCGTGTTGGAGGTGGCAGTGGAGGCCATGGAGGGCCGGGGCGCCACGCCAGGCAGCCAGTGGCAGGCCTGCCAGCTGCTGCGCAACCTCGCTGTGCGCAACCCTGAACACCGGTGCGCCCCTCCCATGCTCCTCGCTGCCTTGCTCTGCCTTGTGCCACTCTGTCCCCCTGCTGGTATGCTTCTGCAGTCTCCCCTCTCCTGCTGCAGTAGGCCATATGCTGCTGAGTATCCTGTGACATGCATGCAACCTTGAGGATGAATACCGCCCCTTTTTCTCCCCTGCCGCCGGCCCAGGCCAATAATGGTGGAGATGGGACTGGAGGCCGTGATTCGCAACGTCAAGAGCAAACACAAGTCATGCCGTGACGTGTGCTCTGCTGCACTAAGAGACATGGGCCTAGATAACTACAATCAGTAGTGGTGTCACTGTAATACCATGCACATGTACTGAGATGATAAAAACATGCAAATACATTCGTATAAATAAGAGTAAAAGAGAATTCAAATGTCCTAGCTAGCCATGTACGGTACTTTAAAGCCAGGGTCTCATGTACGGCTTGGCCGTGCAACTGCAAAGCACTTGGGCGAAAAGTGGGTTCTTTGGAGAGTCTCGATTTGTCAAAACTTTGGCCCCAAAATTGTAAACCAATCAGAGAGGCCCGTTTTTCATCGACTGCAAAGCACTTGGTCTACTTGAGACCCAACTGTGCAGCGTGTACAGTTACGAAGCTGTTCCCGCCTTTTTCCTCGCTCCTGCAGCTGTCCGATGTCATCTGCTCTGACGGTCCAACCGTTCACGCCGCTTCGACCCTTCGTCTTCCGTACTCTCTTTTGTATTCCCCGTTCTTTGCTACTGGCAGGAATGCACAGTAATGCTTCTCAATTTACTATTCATAACACCCCCCTTCATTCCTCGCCGTTGGGCAGTAGGTCAGGTCCACCTTTCCCTTGTCCATTTCGTCCTTGACGAAGAAGTACCGCAACGGAATGTGTTTGGTGCGGTTGACGAATCCTGGTTTGTCGCAGTGCATGCGAAAGGTTCGTGAGGCTTAGATTTTTGCTTCTTGCAGGAGTTCCTGCAGGTAAAATCCTTCGCGAACTGCTGCTGTCGCGGCGATGAATTCAGCTTCAGCTTGTGACAGGGCAACCAGCTCCTGCTTCTGCGAGTTTTACGAGATTGGTCCTCTCGGTTCGAGGCGGAGCAGGAACCCAGTTCTGGACCGTCAATTGTTGGGGTCAGCTGCGTGATCATCGTCCACGTGGCCGATGAGATTGAAGGATGGGGTTGCCACTGTTGAGTAGCAGAGCTCGATGTTGGGCATGGAGATAAAGAACTGCAGGGTGCGCTGAAGATCTAGAAGTTTCTCAGCCGTCGGTTTGCGAGAGTACTGGGCGAGCTGACTCGCGATGTAGGAAAGGTCTAGCCTGCATGTTACTGAGGCAAAGAGCAGGCATCGCAGCTGTTGGTAAGTCCGAATTCCTGTAGGGGAGATGGCTTTGTTGTCAGGTTTGTGGTTCAGTCCGGGAGTGCGTTAAGGGTTGGAGAGTGGTGCAGGCGTGATGTTGAAGCGTTTGCCAAGTTCCTCTGCGTACTTGGCTGCCGAGAGGTGAATGGCTTCTAGCGCGTAGGAGATGTTAAGACCAAGGAACTGCTTCACATCGTGGTTGCATGTGATATCAAAGCGCACCACTAGGTTCTTTTCGAACAGTTCGAGCAACTCGTTGCTTGATCCTGTATAGAGCAAATCGTCTACGTAGACCGTGAGCAGGATTTAGTCGTCGCGGAAATCTCGGCGGTACATTCCTGAATTGTGGGGCAGTTCCTTGAAGCCTATCTCGAGCAGAATGTTGTGGCGGTACTGCTGCCAGAGCCTCGGCGCCTGCTTGATACCGTAGAGGGATTTTCACAGCTAGCACACACGTGAAATCCCCTTTCACCGTATGTGTGCGGCTGCTCCACGTAGATTACCGCATCCACCAACGCATAGAAAATTGCGTTCTTCATGTCGACTTGACAAAGTGGTAAGTGTCTTGCGGTGGCGATGGCGAGTAAGATTCTCACGGAGGTGTGACGTCTGACCGGCACAAATGTTTGGTTGAAGTTGATGCCGTGCCTCTGATCGTAGCCGCGTACGACCCAACGCGCCTTGAAGCGCTCGATCGTGCCGTCCGCTGCGGTCTTCACACGGGAGACCCATTTGCTGGAAAGGATTCTTCTCCATTTGACTGCCGCACGGTTGACGAGCACCCAAATGTCGCGAGATTCGAGCGCTTTAATTTCTGCATCCATTGCCTCGCGCCACTCCTTGCTGTGGGGTCCCGTGAGTGCTTGGCGCAAATTTTTGGGCTCGATGACACGTGACGTTGATGAGGTAGCGGCGTGAAGTCCTAGCAATGCAGCCTTGAGGCGGTGCTGTCGTGGCGATGCTGCGGAATAACCTCCTTCACGTTATCGTCCTCACTCCCTGGCTCAGGTGGTGGTGGCAACGCGTGATCTCTACCGCTTCCTCCTGCTCCGCTGACTCCTCCTGCTGATGGCACCTCGTCATCGTCGTCGGTGTTGTGGCGATCGACTCTCGTGTATTCACCGGTGCTGTTCTGTTCCAGGATGGCATAGCTGTGCCCGTCATTTGCGTAAATGCGATTTGCATTTGTCTGCTCGTCTTCGCGGAACCGTGCGAGGTTGAGCCGCTCGTAGAAAATGACGTCACCCGTGTTTTGTCAAGTTACGAAAGTTGTAAGAATGACCAAGGAATGACAAAACAAGAAAGATATAGGAAATGTAAACCCTAACCCAAGCATGAATGTAACACACCTAGACTAACACACATAAACTATAAACAAATATAGTTTGACACACCCCCATAGTCTAGGTGACGGTAGTCCTGTGGAAAGAAACACATATCTCACGGTGGTTCTCAAGAACACCACACAGCCGGAGAGAAGGAAAGGGTAACAGAAGAAGTCAGCAAGTACAAGCAAGGGTCACAAGACCAGTCCACAAAAACAAGGCAAATCTCAGAGTGGAGCTCAAAGCCACCACACACTCCGAGAGCAAGCAAAGGGCCACAAGGCCAGTCCACATGCAAGTAGATAAGAGATGCAAGAGTACAAGCCATGCATGACAAGCATCTCTACCAAAGCAAGAGGCCAAAAGGCCAGTCCACAAGTAGATATACATGATATATAGTGAGATGCAAGAGTAAAAGACAAAGCATCTCTACGCAAGCAAGTGAGGGCCTGTAGACACAAGGCCAAGCTGGGTGCAGAAACGCTGGTGGTCACGCCTTGGTGAAGATATCTGCAGTGTTGGCCTCAGAGACCGCACGTCGTACAAGTGCCTGACCACGCTGCTGCAACTCTCGCAGAAGGAAGTAACAAAGCTGGATGTGCTTTGCCTTTCCGACCAGTCAAGGCTCCTCGCACAACAGGATAGCTGACCTGTTGTCGGCGAACAAGACTGGGGGGGAGCGAGGCCGCTCACCAAGGTCGGTGAGGAGAAAAGATAGCGAGCAGAGCTCCTGTGCGGCCAGCGTACACCTCAGCCTCACGGCTGGAACTGGAGACGGCCGACGCATGAGTCGACCTCCACGAGACAGCTCCGGTCCCAAGGCGGAAGCAGTAACCCTGTGTAGACCGCAGCGACTCTGCGTCGTCGGCCCACGACGAGTCTGAGAAACCTGTAAGTGTAACTGGCTTCTGCCCTCCAAGGACAAATCCGATGACTGATGTACTCGCCACATACTTCGCCACCCACTTAGCCGCGTACCACTAGGAAGGTCGGTGTCTCCCAGGAGCAACAAAGCGCGCCAGGACGCTAAGAGGGTAAGCTAGGTCTGGGCGAGTACAGGTCATCAGGTAGATAAGATAACCCACCAACTCAGGAGATGGACCGCTGGACTCAAATGGCTCGTACAAAGGTGGAACCGTGAGCCTATGATCCACAGCAAGAGGAGTGAGCTGTACCTTGGAGAATGGGAAGCGGAACCGCGTGAGGATCTGCTCGACCATATGCGACTGCGTCAGCGTAATGGTGCGAGCTGCTCTGTCCTTGGTGATCTACAGTCCAAGGTAGCACTGCTGCTCAACAAGGTCAGTGCAAGTGTGTCTCTTTTGCAAGTGTGCCACTGCGCGTCTATAAGGAGTGGCAAAGACCAGGTCGTCATCGTAAACCAGAACAAAGAACGGGGTCGAGCCACGGCGGACGAGGAGTGACGGGTCTCCAGACGACGGAATGTAGTCAAGCGCTGAAAGAGTCGTGCCAAGTGTGTCGTGCCACTCACGAGGAGCCTGGCACAGGCTGTAAACTGGTCGACGCAGCTGCCACTGAGTCCCGGGAGGGAAAGAGTCGGTGAAGCCAGGCAGGCAACGCAGCCAGATCTGATTGGGCTGGCTCCCGTGAAGGAACGCTGTGGAGAAGTCCAAGGAGTGCAACTCGTAGTCGCGCTGAGCTGCGATATGCAGCAACACCCGAAGAGTGGTCATCTTCAGGGTGGGAGCGAAGGTCTGGAAGAAGTCAACCCCTTCGCGCTGATTGAAACCTCTTGCCACATAGCGCGCCTTGAACACCGGTGGTGATCCAGGCGACCGCTTCACCTTGTACAACCACATGCCAGTGACGACGTTCACCCCAAGAGGTGGGACATGTGGACGACGTTCAGCGTAGGTGCCTGTGGACCTGTCTGTGTGCCATCTCTTCCTCCTCAGTTGCTATCCAGTACGAAGCCCAGGGTACCGAGACCGCGTGAGTGCGAGGGATCGGGATGTCAAGGGCGTCTGGATCCCCCCCCATGGGCAAGCAGCATGGCGCAGAGATGAAGAACAGCGGCCGCGAAGAAACCAAGCTCAAACTGTCTGTCCTCTAGAACCTCCAGGGGAAAAATAGTAACACCCTCAGTGGACGGAGAACGAGAAGTGCTGCTCACCAAGTGAGAGGCGAAGTCAAGGCAGTGGGAAGAGGCAAAGCCAGCGATAGTGGTAATAAGAGCCAGGACCAACAACGGAGGGGGGGGGGGCACTCGAGCGGGTGACCAACGCGGACAAAACACGAGAGACGGAAGGACGACATGCACGGAGGTAGTCGGACAACGGGTCGGGAAACACAGTGAAGGATGACTCAGGAGGCTGTGGAAGGAGGGGAGGCGGTGGAACATGAGAGCGGAGAACAAGGTGAAATGGGCCGTTTGCACGGTAACGGGATCGACGGGGCACCGGAGACACAGCACGACTGAGGGCAGATCGACGAGTCCACGGGGACGAGGAAAGGGAATCAGCAGGGGGAACAGGAGGGGACGGTAGGGGACCACGAACCAAGCGTGCAGGTGCAAGGTCGGGCAGGTCGCGCAGTCGCTGCTGCTCCGCCTCCTCTAACGTCTGCTGCGACAGCACCTGCCACTGCTGCTGCTCCTGTGGCTCCTCCTCGACCCTCTCCTGCTGCAGCGGCAACTGCACCTCCTGCTGCGATCAGGACTCCTGCACTACCCTCTCTTGCTGTGTCTGCAACTACACCTGCTGCTGCGGGCGGGACTCCTGCTCTACCCTCTCCTGCTGTGCCCATGATTCCTCCTCTACTCTCTCCTGCTGCGGCTGCAACTGCACCTGCTGCTGCAGTCGTGACCCCTCGTCTGCTCTCTCCTGCTGCGGCTGTGACTCCTGCTGTTCCTGCTGCTGCTATTGCTGCAGCCATGCCCTGTCAAACCTCTCCCGCTCCTCCCTCTCCAACCGGAGGATACGCTGCTCACGGGTCAGGAAACGTACAGTGCGCGGTGTAGGCGCCACAGTGCCAGTGTCTCCGGCTCCAGCACTTCCAGAACCAGCACCTCCATCACCAACACCATCGGTGCCTCCAGTACCTCCCGCAGGAACACCCCCAGGCTTCGCAGCAACCGGTCGCAGAGAAGAACGAGGAGGGAACTGCGGGACGGACAAGAAGCCAGGGGGTGACGCAGGGCGAGGTCGCCGAGTCAAGGCTTCTGTATCCTCCACGGGAGTGACCTCCACGCCCACACCCCCTGCACCCAGAGAGCTGACACCACCACTCCAGCAGCCCTAGTACCCTCACCATCCGCAACTGCACCTCCCACACCCCCAGACACGACAGGGACTGGATGCTGCGGGAGGGACGAATGCGGAGTGACGTGCGACACACTTCACGCGACAGGACGCGAAGGAGGGGGGGCTACCGGGGCGACTAGGGGGTGGCTCAAGGGTTTGAAACAGTGGGGGGGGGGGGGGGGGGGGGGGGGGGGGTAAAGACCTCAGTACCTCGGTGGGGGCGACTCCTGTAGTAACAGGCAGACTCGTCGAACGTGACGTCATGGGAAGAGAAGAACTGGGGCCTGACCATGTCGTAGAACAGCCAGCCAGAGGCGTCCAAAGGGAAGCCAAGAAAGGCGCAGGCACGAGTGTGCGGAGACAACCTGTTTGCGCCAGGGGCGCAACGTGAGCCAGAGAACCCCCGACGCGAAAGTCAGCTGCAACGCCCGGAGAACCTGTCCAAAGGGAGACCGGCGTCACCCGTGGCCGTGCGTCATTGAACCACAGGTTCAGCTGGTGTGCAGCGTAGCGGACTGCCTGAGGCCACAGGAACTGGTGGGCACCGGCATGGCACATGGAGGTCCGGACGACCTCCATAACCAGGTCGATGCGTCGCTCGGATACCCCGTTCTGCTGCGGCGAGTCCGGTAGCATGTAAGACTGGGTGATCCCCCGACCCGGATAGAATGTCGCCAGGCGAGTGGAAGAAACTCGCCACCATGGTCCGAGTGTAGGCGGAGCCCACACAGGCCCTGGGCTCCACCCCTTGCAAGTAGCCACGGCTCAAGGACGATAGGCACGCCGGCCTTCCGTCGCAAGGGGAAAATTGTGGTGTAGCGGGAGTAGTCGTCCACCACAATCATGAAGTAGCGCTCCTGATGTGGGCCAAGGACCGGGGCAGGGCCCCAAACGTCCAAGTGCAGGGTCTGGAAGAGAGCTGTGGTGGGGGAGAACGAGGAGTAAGGGGCAGCGCGCTGCCGACCCTCGACGCAAGGAGTACACGGCGGCGCAGGCGAGCAAGGAAGCGGGGCAAGCGACTCTGGGAGACCTGAGACCAGACGGTGACGTACCATCCTACTGAGACATGGGAACGACGAGTGGCCTAGACGGTGGTGCCAAAGGACCAACGGGTGGATGATTTACAGACACTCGCACGACACAGCGGCTACCTGACCTGACCTGACCCAGTGTGGTGAGACCCAGTGTATAGTGAGTACAGACCAGAGCCCGACTCCCTGTGGAAAGTGGTTTGAGGGGCTCTAGTGGTACCAACTGTGCAGGAGACAACAGGCTCGTCCAGTGGGAAAGTAGTAACTACACCTACGTCGTGGAGGTGACTGACACCCTCCAGGTTCCTGGAGAACTAAGGGGTGTTGTAACCTGTGAGAAACCCGGAAGGAGCCGCTGGACACGAGAGAGTGGTGGTACTGTGGGCAACTACACGTCCCACTGAGGGGTTAGCCAAGGCGACAGTGACTAGAGTGCGTTGTGACGTGAGGTCAGTACAGTCGCGAAAGAAACAGCTGGATGCTCCAGAGTCTAGGGTGAAGGAAAGCTGTGCAGTCTGTGAAGTTGCACCCGAGCTAGCGACAAATGCTGGTGCTAGACTAGTGCTTGCTGCAGCTCCCAGACAAAGACCCTCAGAGGGGCCTGGACTGGAAACTACACATGCACCAAGAATGGAAACACATGTATCTAGTCGGCCAGCCGAGATAGGTCCTAGACAAGGTAGGTGAGACTCAACTAGTGCAACATTGCTTGCGAAGACGCGAGGGCGAGTGCGGTGAAATAACGTGCGGACCAAGGCGCTCACGGTGAAGGTCGTCGAGACGACGGTAGCAGTGGGACGCAGAGTGGTCAGGACTCCAGCAGGTCTTGGGCCTGTCAGGGCCCGGTACCCGCAGGGGCTGACGTCGCGCACACTTCTAGATGAGCTGCTGCTGCGGCCGGTACTCTTAGGACCCTCAGGTCCCCTCTACCGGGAGTGCTGCGGTTGGCCTTGCTGCTGTAGACCCCTAGCACACGCCATGTGAGGAGCTAGAAACCGGGGGGGGGAGGGTGCGCTGGCGGTAGCCTAAGCTACTGCTGGTGCGCTGGGGGCAGCCTATGCTGCTGCTGAATCTGCTGGGGGCAGCCTATGTTGCTGCTGGTTCTGCCGGGGGCAGCCTGCAATGCTGCTGCTGGTTCTATTGGGGGCAGCCTACTATGCTGTTGCTAGTTCTGCTAGGGGCAGCCTCAGCTGCTGCTGGTGTGCTGGGGGCAGCCTAAGCTGTTGCTGGTTCTGCTGGGGGCAGCGTAAGCTGGTGCTGGTCTTGCTAGGGGCAGCCTAAGTTTCTGCTGGTGCGATGGGGGCAGCCGAAGCTGCTGCTGGTTCTGCTGGGGTCAGCCTAAGCTGCTGCTGGTGCGCTGGGGGCAGCCTAAGCTGCTGCTGGTTCTGCTGGGGGCAGCCTAAGCTGATGCTGGTTCTGCTGGGGGCAGCCTAAGCTGTTGCTAGTGCGCTGGTTCTGCTGGGGGCAGCCTAAGCTGCTGTTGGTTCTGCTGGGGGCAGCCTAAGCTGCTGCTGGTGCGCTGGGGGGCAGCCTAAGCTGTTGCTGGTGCGCTGGGGGCAGCCTATGCTTGTGCCGGTTCTGCTGGGGGCAGCCTAAGCTGCTGCTTGTGCGCTGGAGGCAGCCCAAGCTGCTGCTGGTGCGCTGGGGGCAGCCTAAGCTGCTGCTAGTTCTGCTGGCGGCAGTGGAAGCTGCTGTTGGTGCTACTGGCAGTAGTCTAGGCTGCTGTTAGTGCGGTGGCGGCAGTAGAAGCTGTTGTTGGTGTGGCTGGCGGCGGGTGTGGCAGATCAGAACGGGTAAGGCAGCGATTGGGGCGGCTAAACGCGGACGGGGCGGCAGAGTTAGCTGGGGCGGCGGTCTACAGGTAAGGCAGCGGGAACGGGAGGGGCTGCGGGGCGGGTTGCACGTGGGGCGGCGCGCGGGCTGCACGGGCTGTTGTGTGTGCGTTCGAGTGTGCAGCTTTGCATGCTGCTGTGCAGGCCGTCGCGCGCGGCTGCTGTGTGTGCGTTCGAGTGTGCAGCTTTGCATGCTGCTGTGCAGGCCGTCGCGCGCGGCTGCTGTGAGGGTCGTCACGCGCGGCTGCTCGTGCGGTTGCATGCGCGGCTGTTCGTGCGGTGCGACGGGGGGGGAACAGGCATAGCGCCATGGTGGGGGGGGGGGGGGGGGGGAAGAAGCGACGCAAAGGGACTGACGGGTGAGGCGATGAGAAAACTGCTGACGCGATGGGGCAGGAAAAACGGGGTAGGCGCGGACTGGTGCTAACAGGCCGCTAAGGGGGGGAGAGGGGGGGGGGGGGGGATGCCACGGGTTGCTAACTGACGGGGCGCAACGGGCTAGGGCGCTTCGGGCTATGGCAAGGTACGAGGCGATAGACCCATGGGATCGTTTTTTTTGCTCTATACCAAATCAAGTTACGAAAGTTGCAAGAATGACTAACGAATGACAAAACAAGAAAGATATAGGAAATTGTAACCCTAACCCAAACATGAATGTAACACACCTAGACTAACACACATAAACTATAACAAACATAGTTTGACACGTTTGTGTTCTTTTGGCTGAGCAGGTCTAGAATGATTCATGCCTTGTGTTCGTGGCTGATGCTAAGGTGAATTCCTCAGCGCGCGCTGCTTGCAAATTTGTTGATGGTTGAAGTTGGCGGGCGGTACTGTACCATGCATCCCCAGACGCAGAGCATGAAGATGTCACCCTTAGTGCCTGTCCACTTGACGAGCGGGGACAGGTTGCCTGTGATGATGGCAGTGGTTGTCAGGAGATTGTGCACTCGTACGGCATGGTGCACCGCGTATGTTCAGTATGTCGGGGGAAGCTTCGTTTGCTTCAGTATCGCTCGCAACTTCGTCATGAGCGTGCGCTTTATGCGCTCAGTGACACCTTGCTACGGGTGTGCGTAGGGGAGGGAGATGTGGTGCTGGATTCCTTTCTGCGCCAGGAAATCCTACAGCTCCTTGCTGCGGAATTCTGCTGCGCTGTCCGATTGCCAGATCTTCAGCGTCCTCTTAGATTGCCGCTATGCGTGTGCCAGCCAGAGGCAGAAGACCTTGTACGCCGTGTTGCGGAGTTTGACGTTGATGACCCACACGTAGCGAGTTCCCGCGTCAACGAACGTGAACGTTTACTGTTCGTCGTTGAGCCCAAAATGGCCGACAACGAGGAAATCACTGTATACCTTGTGCAGCTTAGGGTAACGATTGGTACCTGGTTTTATCAGAGGAAACGGCTGATGACTTACGCAGCTTTGGGGAAGATGGTGCAGTTGCGTGGCTATGATGTGCTTCTCACTTTGGAGCGGGCAGGGTGCAGGAGAGCGCCAAACGCAAATACTCTTGCCTCGATGCAATTTTTCAGTGTGCCGCGCGAGCGGTGACCGAGGCGTTGGCGCGGAAATCAAAGGCGCGCATATAGCACGCACGCAATTCTCCGTGGTCTTCTTCTGGTACTGGGGTAGGTTACGCCGATGCTTCTTCCTCTTCTTCGTCTTCGTCGTTCGCCATCGTCAGCATCAGTGCCAAAAATTTCCTGTCGAGTATCACAGAGAGTGGGATGTTGGTCCCGGGGATGGTGCAGAGGACGAAGGCACGTTCGTGCGATTCGGGATCAGGTCCGTAAACTATGCGACGTCGGGTCGAGGGGTCCCAGGGGATAGTGTCCCAGGGTTCGCGTCGCGGCTGGACGTCAGGCGGAGGTAGCGTAGGTGCAGGAAGGCATGGAGGGCGACCGAGAAGATCAACAGGCGGTCCGGCTTCTTTGGCTTGTTCCGTTCCCCCCCTTTGTTCTTCTCGCCAAGAGCTCCGGGCTTCATCGGAAGTGCCACAGCCGCTTGTGTCGCCGCTAGTTGCGGCGCCCCATCGGCCAGTGTTACTCGTTCCCCATCCGCCAGCGCTTCCCCACCCCCCTTCATTGGAGGCGCTTTCTTTTTCTGCGACCCAATTGCTGCCCGCCAAGGTGCCACGCGCTTCGGCGATGCTCTTTCGATGGAGCTCATCTGCTTCGTGCTACACCAGCTCCTCTTCTTGCATCATGGTAAGCTTCTTTGTGGGGTCGCGCCAGTGGGGGTAGACCTTCAGAAATTCTTCTTTCGTGTAGGGGCACGCCACTCCGCGCTTGTCAAAGGTTCCGCGATGTTGTCCACGCAGTATCCCTTGTCAAACTCATATGCTATAGTCTGTGTAGGCTGTAGTGGGGTAGACAATATGGGGTACAACACTTTTAGGTTTTCCTACTTGTACCCACCTGCTTGCTAGTTCATTCATTCCTCATTTCACATGGTATAGAGCAGGTTCCCTAGTGGGAACGCTTCCTAGGGCCCACCACTGAAAATCGAATATTTTTTTTAAACTGACCGGAGCGCGAGTCGCCCCTGCCCGAGGCGCGCCCCGTGGGCCGCCCTCTCGTCGCGTCCCCTGCCCTTAGCGGCCTGTCGCGCCCTCCTTGAGGCCCCTCTCACGGCCCCTCGCGCCACCCCTAGCGGCCCCGTCGCCGCCCTTAGCGGCCCCGTCGCCACCCCTAGTGGCCCCGTCGCCACCCTTCGCAGCCCCGTCGCCGCCCCTAGCGGCCCCGTCGCCGCCCTTCGCGGCCCCGTCGCCGCCCGTTACGGCCCCGCCACCGTCCTTCGCGGCCCCGTCGCCGCCCTTCGAGGCCCCCTCGCGGCCCCTTCGCGGCCCCGTCGCCGCCCCTAGCGGCCCCGTCGCCGCCCTTCGCGGCCCCGTCGCCGCCCCTATCGGCCCCGTCGCCGCCCTTCGCGGCCCCGTCGCCGCCCCTAGCGGCCCCGTCGCCACCCTTCGCGGCCCCTCGCGGCCTCTTCTCGGCCCCGTCGCCGCCCTTCGTGGCCCCGTCGCCACCCTTCCCGGCCCCTCCTCGGCTTCTCCGCCACCAGCAGCAGCCGCCGCCAGCAGCAGCCGCCGCCGCCGCCGCCAGCAGCAGCCGACAGCAGCAGACGCCGCCGACAACAGCGGCGGCCACCACCAGCAGCAGCCGTCGCCGCCGACAGCAGCGACTGCCGCCGCCACTGACAGCAGGAGCTGCCGCCGCGGTCGCGACTCTGTCCCTGCCGACGCGCCTCGGCCCTGCCCCACCGCTTGCCGGCCCCTACCTACCAGCCCTGGTGAGAGCACTGCTGAGCCACGCCTGCTACTGCTGCCCCTAGCCTGCTGCCACTACTGTCATGGCTACCCCCAGTGTTCTAGTCTTTGATGCTGAGGGTCGGGCTGTTGACTTTGAGGTCTGGGTCGATGATCTACAGCTTTTCCTACAGTGCGATAGGAAGGACGGTCTCTCCCTGTTCGATCTCACGTCTGGCGCCTCTACTGCCCTTGCTGTCGATGCTGACAGCACTGTTCGCTCACAGTGGGCCACACGCGATGCTGCTGCCCGTCTTGCTGTGCGTAGTCACTTGCCGTCCACTGAGCGCGCGCACTTTAGTCAGTACAAGAGTGCTAAGACCTTGTACGATGCTGTAGTTGCACGCTACTCTTCCCCTGCCACTGCTGCCCTTAGCCGCCTCATGCTGCCGTACCTGTTTCCTGACCTCGCCGCCTTTCCCACTGTCGCTGACCTCGTTACGCACCTTCGCACTAGTATAGTCGCTGTAGGAGCCTCTCGTGGTGACCCTCGTGCCCCCGTCTTTGAGGGGTGCTCCCCCTCCCCCCTTTTGCCCTCTGTTGCCTCTGCTGCTGCCGTCGACTTCGTTGGCACCGAGTCGGTCGGCGCTGCGTCTGCCCCTAGCAGGCGATGCCGCACCGGCAAAAGCAAGGGGGGCAAGGGCGCTGGAGGGGCTGGCGGGGGCGGTGGAGGTGGCGGTGGAGGAGGCAGAGGGAGTGGGGGTGGTGGTGGGAGTGGTGGCGGGGGTGGGGGCTTCGGTGGCGGCGGTGTAGGCGGAGGCGGCGGCGGAGGTGGCGGTGGGAGCGGAGGAGGAGGCGGTGGCGGCGGTGGCGGAGGTGGCGGCGGAGGAGGTGGAGCTAGTCGGGGTGGCTCTGCGCAGCGGGGCGGCTTCGGTGGTGGTCTGCGACAGCAGCAGCAGCGCACTCGTGAGACCCCGCCCCCCCAGCAGCTTCGTGAGTGGTACTCTGCGCGTCAGCGGGGTGGGGGTGCTGGTCCTTGTGCCTACGTCCTGCGTACCGGCGACCGCACTGGTGAGCCGTGCGGTGGCCCGCACACCACCCAGCGCTGCTTCGGCCGGCTGACGGACGCTTGGCGTCTCCAGTTCCCTGACGCCACTGAGATCCCCCGCTGGGGCGAGCTGCTTAGGTCGGGGGTTGCTGTCTTTGATCTCGATTATGATGCCATTCTTGCTGCCATGTATGTTGTGTCTACTAGTGATGAGGGTGACTGTTACCTGTGTGTTCCGCCTGACCCGGGCATTGAGGCTGCTGCTCTAGGTGCTGGAGAGGTTGCTGCTCTAGGTGCTAGTGCGTCTGCTGCCCCAGGTGCTGGTGAGTCTGCTCTCTCAGGTACCACGTCGTCTCAGGCCTTACACACCTTCACCCTTGACTCGGGTGCTTCCCGCTCCTTCTTTCGAGACCGCACCACACTTACGCCGCTTAGTCGGCCGGTTGCGGTCTCCCTGGCGGACCCCTCTGGGGGTCCTGTCCTTGCCCACTTCTCCACTATCTTACCGTGTCCGGCAGCCCCCTCTGGCACCCTGTCAGGTCTCTACCTCCCCTCGTTCTCTACGAACTTGGTGAGTGGTGCTGATCTACAGGATGGGGGGGTTGACCAGTTCACTCCTGCAAGTCAGCGGGTGACCCACTGTACGTGTGCTCGGACGGGCCGACACTTGGCCACGTTTACCCGTCAGCCGGGGTCGAGCCTGTACACACTGACTACTGAGTCTCCTCCAGTTGCTGAGTCTGGTCAGGTAGCTGCGTCGAGTCAGGTGTTTGCTGCAGCGTCCAGGTCTGGTCCTGAGTCTGCTCCCTGCTCGTGTCGTCTCCTGTCCCACCAGACTCTCCTCTGGCACCACCGCCTTGGTCACCCCTCCCTGCCTCGTCTCCGAGGCATGGCCTCCCGTGTCCTTGTCTCTGGTCTCCCCCGGTCCTCCCTCCCCTCCCTCCGGGGTCTGCCCCTACCTGCGTTCCCTGCGTCGAGGGGCGGCAGCGCGCCGCCCCTCACTCCTCCGAGTTTCCTCCGACAGAGGCTCCGCTGCAGACTCTTCACATGGACGTGTGGGGCCCCACCCGCGTCCGTGGCCAGGGTCACGAGCGTTACTTCCTGTTGGTGGTTGACGACTACTCGCGTTACACCATGGTGTTCCCCTTGCGCAGCAAGGGTGACGTCACTGAGGTGTTGATCGACTGGATCCGCGCAGCTCGTCTCCAGCTCAGAGAGAGTTTCGGCTCGGACTTTCCTGTTCTGCGTCTGCACTCTGACAGAGGCGGGGAGTTTTCCTCTGCCCTTCTGGGAGCCTTCTGTCGTGCACAGGGCATCCGCCAGACGTTCACGCTTCCGGCCTCTCCACAGCAAAATGGGATTGCTGAGCGCCGCATTGGCATGGTCATGGACGTCGCTTGTACGTCCATGATCCATGCGGCTGCTCCCCATTTTCTGTGGCCGTTTGCGGTTCAGTACGCAGCGCATCAGATCAACCTTCAGCCCCGGGTCTCTTTGCCAGAGACCTCCCCCACCTTGCGGTGGACGGGGAAGGTTGGCGATGCGTCTGCATTTCGTGTCTGGGGATCTCGGGCGTTTGTCCGCGACTTGTCTGCGGACAAGCTGTCCCCCCGTGCGGTTCCCTGCGTCTTCCTTGGCTTCCCCCCTGACGCGCCTGGTTGGCAGTTTTACCATCCCACCTCGCGCCGTGTTCTATCCTCCCAGGACGTCACGTTTGACGAGTCGGTTCCTTACTACCGTCTCTTCCCCTACCGCACTGCACCCCTCCCCCCGCCGCCGCTCTTCCTTGCGCCAGGTCCCCCCCCGGTAGACACCCTCCCCCCTCAGGGTCCTGCCCCGTCAGGTGTGTCCCAGGTAGACGCAGTCGAGCCTGTCGAGGTAGCTGTTGACTCTGGTACTACTAGGGGTGCTGAGCCTGGGGGTGCTGAGCCTGGGGGTGCTGAGTCTGGGGGTGTTGGGCCTGGGGGTACGGAGCCTGGGGGTGCGGAGCCTGGGGGTACGGAGCCTGGGAGTGCTGAGCCAGGGGGTGCGGAGCCCGGGGGTGCTGGGTCTGCTCGTGTGGCCTCTGGCGGTGCTGGGTTTGGGGCCCCTTCGGGTGCTTCGTCGAGGCGGGAGCTACCCTCTCCACAGGAGCTGCGCGAGTGGTTTGCCCGGCGCTGGAGCCGTGCTGCTGGAGCTGGAGGTGCTTCTGTAACTGCTGACCCTGTGGTCGGCACTGGAGTTACTGGAGCCACTGGTCCTGGAGGTGCTCGTACTGGCGGTACTGGAGCTGCTGGGCCTGGGGGTGCTGCTGAGGCTGCTGGAGCTGACGGTCCTACTGGAGTTGGTGCTGCTGGAGCTGGAGCTGCCGGGGGTGTTGACACTGGAGGTGCTGCTGGCGCTGGTGCTTCTGAGGGTGCTGGAGTTGGCGCTGTTAGAGCTGGAGGTGCTGCTGGCGCTGGTGCTGCCGCTGGGGGTTCTGGTGCTGTCTCTGCTGGTTCTGGCGGCGCTGCGCGGCCGCGGCCGTACTTCGTTCCGCTCCTTGAGCAGGTTCTTGGTCTCCCGCCCTCTACTGGTCCTGCTCCTCCCTTAGAGTGTCCACAGCCTGTCCAGTCGCGGTCACAGTTACAGCCCGCCTCCCCCCTGCCTGCTCCTTCTCCCTACACTGGTCCTACTGGAGGTCTTGCTGAGCGTCGTGCGCCTGCGTCTCGTCCTGCGTCGCCTGTTCGTGCTGCTCGCACTAGTAGTCGTGCTCCGCGTCCGCGTCCTCCTGCGGTCCCTGGCACACACCAGATGGCACTGCGTCCGTCCACTGCTCCTCTGCGTGTCCCGTTGCCGTCTCCTCCAGAGTCCTCTCTTCCTGTTCTTGCTGACCCGGAGTCTGACTCTCTTCATGCTGCCAATCCTACTGTCACGCGTCTCCTGGCTACTGTTGTCACTGACCCTTCCTTTGAGTCCACTGCTGCGTCTGCCTTGGTTGCTGAGCTTGTCGACTTTGCTGCTCGCTGTCGTCTAGACTACGCTGCTAGTCTTGTTGCTGAGTCTGTGTCTGTCTGTCCTCCGTCCGTCGGGGGTGAGTGTGCTCTTAGCACGGAGATCCTTGAGGACAGGCAGGAGGAGTTCCACTGTTTTGCTGCTGCTTTGCCTCATCTCGTGTCCACGCTGATTGCCCCTGAGGGAGACCCGGATGCACCAGACATCCCGACTCCTCGATCGTACACTGAGGCGATCGAGGGTCCCTACTCCTCACAGTGGCAGTCAGCCATGGACGCAGAGATGGCTTCCTGGAAGTCCACTGGCACCTACGTCGACGAGGTTCCCCCACCTGGGGCGAACATCGTCAGTGGCATGTGGATTTTCAGGGTGAAGCGGCCGCCGGGTTCTCCGCCTGTCTTCAAGGCGCGTTACGTGGCTCGAGGCTTCAGTCAGCGGCAGGGAGTTGACTACTTTCAGACCTTCTCTCCCACCCCGAAGATGACCACTCTTCGGGTGTTGCTGCACATAGCCGCTCAGCGCGACTACGAGCTTCACTCTCTTGACTTCAGCACAGCTTTCCTGCAGGGCAGCCTGCACGAGGAGATCTGGCTGCGCCGCCCACCTGGATTCACTGGGTCGTTTCCCCCTGGTACCCAGTGGAGCCTCCGGCGGCCAGTCTACGGTCTCCGCCAGGCGCCCCGTGAGTGGCACGACACACTGAGGACTACACTTGCGGCTCTTGGGTTTGCTCCTTCTACTGCCGACCCGTCGCTGTTTCTGCGCACCGACACCTCTTTGCCGCCGTTCTACATCCTCGTGTACGTCGACGACTTGGTCTTTGCCACAGCTGACACTGCTGGACTCGCCCACGTGAAGTCCGAGCTGCAGAAGAGACACAAGTGCACAGACCTGGGTGAACTGCGCAGCTACCTTGGCTTGCAGATCACCCGGGACAGAGCACAGCGCACCTTTACCCTGACTCAGTCACACATGGTGCAGCAGGTCCTTTAACGCTTCGACTTCACGTACTCCTCGCCTCAGGCCACTCCTCTGTCTACTCGCCACTCGCTCTCAGCTCTGCCTTCGGATGAGTCCGTAGAGCCGAGTGGCCCGTACCCAGAGCTTGTTGGCTGCCTCATGTACCTGATGACCTGCACACGACCTGACCTTGCATACCCTCTTAGCATCTTGGCACGCTATGTTGCTCCTGGGAGACACCGACCAGAGCACATGGCTGCAGCGAAGAGGGTGTTGCGCTACTTGTGCAGTACGTCGGGCATGGGGCTAGTGCTTGGAGGGCGACGTTCAGTGGTCCTCACAGGTCACGCAGACGCTTCTTGGGCTGACGACCAGGCTACGCAGCGGTCGTCACAGGGTTACACCTTCAGCCTTGGTTCCGGCTCTGTTTCGTGGCGGTCTACCCGCTCGTCTTCTGTTCTCGGCTCCAGCTGTGAGGCTGAGATCTACGCGGGGGCCATGGCTGCACAGGAGCTACGCTGGCTCACCTACCTGCTGACTGACCTAGGAGAGCCGCCTCGTTCTCCTCCGGTTCTGTACGTAGACAACAAGGCCATGCTGGCCTTGTGTCGGGAGCACAGACTGGAGCACAGAACGAAGCACATTGCTCTTCGCTACTTCCTTGCTCGTGAGCTGCAGCAGCGTGGTCTGCTGCGCCTTGCTTACGTGGCCTCTGTGGCCAACACTGCTGATATCTTTACCAAGGCACTTCCGCCTTGTGATCATCAGCGCTTTTGTACGATGCTAGGTCTTGTGCCTACTTGGCCTCACTTGCTCACTTCTTGACCTTGCTTGTACTGTGATCTTTCTATACCTGCACTTGCTTGTTTACCTTTATATATGATCGTGCATGTGAACTGGCCTTGTGGCCTTGAACTTGTGCTCGGAATGTGTGGTGACGTTGTGATCCACCCTGAGCTTGCTTTGCTTTGCTTGACTGGTCTTGTGACCTCTTGTTCTCCCCCACTTTGCCTATGGGGGTGTGTCAAACTCATATGCTATAGTCTGTGTAGGCTGTAGTGGGGTAGACAATATGGGGTACAACACTTTTAGGGTTTCCTACTTGTACCCACCTGCTTGCTAGTTCATTCATTCCTCATTTCTTCACATCCCTTGGAGCCGCCGTGACGGTGAGCCCAAGGCGGGGTCTTGCTCACTGCCGAAAACACACTGCGTTGTAACTTCTAGCTCTATCTTTGACATCCCTTCTTCTGGGGGCGTGGATTGTTCAGCTTCAGCGATGTCGGAAATTGCACGGCCAGTGATCGCGGTTGTTGACGCGGTAGGTGCGTGGCAGTCTCTGCAGGTGCCATCTGGTCCAGGGTTGTGAAGCGCGACATCGCGAAGGTGCGGATGATGTGGCACCTAGGGTCGTCCGTCTGGGTGCTGAGATATACTCTGCAATCTTTTAATTGCGCTGCCGAGAGAAGGTTGAAGCAAAGATCGTGCACGATCGGTACATCGTTCAGCGTGATGTGTGTCCTGCTCCCCCGTGCCTTGAGAACGACGATGCCATGCGCGTTTGCGTGTAGGCGTGTGTTGTTCGCCACAGTGTCGCAAGTGACTGTGGGGGTGGATACGGCGTTGGATATGTAATGCTTGGGGCCCACCATGTGTTGCCCACATCAGCTATCCGGGTACCACGTGTTGTAGCGCCTGTTGTCGTCGCGCGCGAGCAACGCCAATCTCGGCGTGACGACGTGTCGAACTTCAAAAATCGTTTGCGCGAGATCCAATCGATCGGTGCCACCCGCGAATCAGGTATGTGGGGGGGCTTTCAAGCAGCGGGACTGAAAGATTCCAGTCCTGATCGTCATCGTCTTTGAAGTTCTTTCGGGTGGTGAACGGATTGTTATCCATGAACGCCCCGATGGGATGGCGTGCTGGCTCGGGAGACAGCGTGTGCACGCAGAGACGGCGAGTTCAGCGCTACTCGTAGTCATGTTCCCCATGACGTTTTGCGCGGGTCCGTGCGGTGATGTCTGCTGCTGCTAATGCTGAACCTCTGGGTTCGGGTTGCACAATGCTGATACCCCTGGGCTTGACGCGTGTCGATTCGTGCATCTTGTCGGCCCGTCCAAGGGCTCGGATTGGACTGGCGAGGGGCGGAGTGGAACTTGCATCGTGTTGACAGATATAACGTTATGCGGAAGCGATAAAAGCTTGAACTACAAACTTAACTTGGCAACACTTAACATCACTTGCAGCCCTTCGAGTGTGACATTTTGTCACCTCCTAGCCAAGGGCGTAGAAAACGGCAGGTGAGTAGTTATGCCTTGCTCTTCTTGCAGGACGAGCAAATAGGTCGAGAAGAATTTCGGCAGCACCAAGGTAATATCTTTACTCTCGTCAATACGAAGTAGTAGAATGCGAGATTGGAAAATGCGAATGCATTAGACTGATTTCGACAGGGACAAGCACAAATGTATATAAATTCTACGCACAGGCAGGAGCAAGTAGAAAACAGTTGTTTAACGAGCTCGCAGGATTTCGCCACGCCGTATCTTGAAAACTGTTGCACAACTCCTTGAGCATTTGGCTATATCCTCCTGTAATTAAAAACTGTCTTCAAATCGCACTTGTAACAATCGCCCCTGCTGACTCAAATGTGTACACTCATGAGACTCACATGTGGCTCCAATGTACCTCCAATCTCTTCATACGAGCTCACAGTTATAAAAACGGAGTAACTGAATTGTACCTGTGTCGAAATGATTCGGCACAGCGACAGTACATTCGCGAGAATTTTCCCGTCCCGTGAGTCAGCACGGGATACAGTTTTTCAACTGTCGAGCACCCCCTCGTGCCACACGAACGACCGAGATTTTTCTCGGTCGTGCTGTACAGTGTGGGACAGGGCCGAAATGGGCCTTATTCTGTTACGATCGTGCAGTACAGTGCACGTGCAACAAGACGCGGCACACGCCCGAGCCCTGAGGGGCCACACGCGCGTATCTGGACCCACACGCGGTCCTGATTTTCACACCCATTGACTCGCGCGAAACAGTCAAACAGCACCCCCCTTGACCAGTCAAACATTTGAGCCCCCCAGCACACCACTCACTCACATAAGCCTCGTATGAAATATTCGAGGCATATGGAACTTCAATGAGCCTCGCATAAATCATTCGAAGCTCGCCCATATGAGCCTCGCATGAAATATTTCTCATGTGACTTACATGCGAGCTCATTTGAGTTTCATGAGGGCCTCATTTGAGACTTTGTGGGAGTCTGATTTGAGCGCATCATGTGAGCCTCATTTGAGTGCATCATGGGAGCCTTATTTGAGCGCTTCATGAGAACAGTGAAAACGAAACTGAAAATGCAGAAACACAAATTGCAATTACGAATGAAAACCAAACACACAAATTGCAAGAACAAATGCGCACAGAACATCACAAAATGAGAATGAAAATGCGCACACATACAAAATTCAAAATACAATGCAGGCGGCTGGTTGCCGTGCAAAAATAAATATTTGCACTGTCAGAAATAGGAGTCAGAAAGTTAGAACAAGAAAGAGGATTGCACTAGTAAGCAGGGCAGTACATATAGCAAACCCTAACAGGGTTGTACTCACTATAGAGTACCCCACTGCAGACTAGACAATTATAACATTCTGACACACCCCCATAGGCAAAGTGGGGTATAATCAGTACAGCATGCAGTCATAAAATAGTTCACAAGCACAAGTAAAGCTAGAGGTAGTTACAGAGGGCATGTAAGGAGGAGGAGGGACTGTGAGAGGAGAGGAGATGGGAGGCGACGGCGGAAGCTGCAGACACACAGGAGCTGCTGGCTCAGTGGCTACCGAAGCAATGGCCCGGACTACAGGAGTAACTGGCTCCGCGGAGATTGTAGCCTCCTGACTAGAGCAACTGACCCACAGGCGACTGGCGACTACCGGAGATTGTAGCCTCCGGACTACTGGTGCTGCTGGCGACACGACTGCTACCTCCGCTCAACCTCCGCCAACTGCCCCACGCCCCTATCACACACCCCCTGCTGAACCCCTAGCTCTGCTCACCCGCCACCCTCCTGGTACCAATCCAACTCCGACAGCTCCAACACATCCACCCCCCTCAGCGGCAGCTGCAGCAGTGGGAGACGGAGGAGGAGGAGGAGCAGGGGACGGCGCACACACGCGTCACCCCCATACTCGCCACCCCCACACTCGCCACCCCCAAACCCTAACTCGGGCAGCACGGGGCAGGAGCGCGGGCTGCAGCGCGGGGGACGGCGCGCGGCTCCCCAGGACGCCGCGACAGGGTAGCGGGGGGTCGCGCGCGGCTCCCTAGGGCGCCGCGACGGGGTAGCGGGGGGTCGCGCGCGGCTCCCCAAGGCGTCGCGACGGGGCAGCGGGGGCCGCGCGCGGCTCCCCAGGGCGCCGCGACGGGGCAGCGGGGGGCCGCGAGTGGCTCGCGAGGGCGCCGCGACTGGACGGCAGGGGCCGCGCGCGCCTTGCCAGGGCGCTGCGACAGGACGGCAGGGGCCGCGCGCGACACCCAAGGCGTCGCAACGGACGGGCGGGGGGCGCGCGCGGCTCCCCAGGGCGCCGCGACGGAATAGCGGGGGCGGCGCGCCAGGAAGGAAAGGGGGCCGCGCGCCCCGGGGCGCGCGCCAGAGAGGCGCGCGGCGGGATAAAAATTACGTCGCACGCCATGGGGCGCGCGACAGACCGAGTAGCAGCGGAAGCAGGTAGGTGGGCCCACAGGCCTAGGAAGGACAGGCTCTGATAGCATGTCAGAAATAGGAGTCAGAAAGTTAGAACAAGAAAGAGGATTACACTAGTAAGCAGGGCAGTACATATAGCAAACCCTAACAGGGTTGTACTCACTATAGAGTACCCCACTGCAGACTAGACAATTATAACATTCTGACATGCACCCAACACATCGCTCGGCCAGGTGCCCAACGTTTCTGCAAATCTTGCAGTAGAGGCGCCGCGGCTTGCGTTTTTCTTTGTTGTCGGCGTAGATTGATATTCTCTCTCGTTCTCGTCGCGACGCTGGTCGCTGCTGGTCCATATCCCTCTGTTCGATGAGAAGGGTGGCACGTAGGGTGGCTTCTGAAATAACCCCCTGCTGTCGGAGTAGCGCCTTGCAGGGCCGCCATTATAGGCCGAGCCTTGCGAGCACGATGTTCATGAAGATTTCTTCGGAGATTATGCTTCCTAGTTTCGCGATTTGATCGCGTAAACTCCGGCAGCGGTTGATGTAGCTGTTGGACTTCTCCCGTGGGGCCATTTTTGTATCCAGTAGTTGCTAGAGCAGGCGGCTTGAGAAAACCAAATCCTTCGGTTGATACACGATGTTCAAATGTCGCCAGGCTTCGAGGGATGGAGCAGATGTTGTTTTGTAGGAATAGATGCTCAGCTGCTCTGTCGGCGACATGTTTCACAGTAAAACGTAGCACGCCATCAGTGATTCGTTGAAGTATAATGTCTTGGCGTCAACCGTGTCTTCAGGAGGTCCTTCGTAGCTCCCGTCGCAGTAGTGAAATATCTGCTCGTTTTGAAGCAGCAGCTCCAGTTCGAAGCTCCACGTATAGAAGTCTTTGTCGTCAAAGCATACACTTGTCTTTATTTTTTATGTGCTAAAATTTTTGATTGAGCTGAAAGAATTGATTTGTCGCTAGGATGGGGGGACTTGGTGTTAGAATGAGAAGGGTGGTTGCACTAGGAAGATCGAGAGTACAAGTAGGAAAACATAGAATTGTGTACCCCCTAAGGCTAAACCCACAATAGCCTACAGAACTTTAACATATATAATGTTTGACACACCCCCATAGGCAAAGTGGGGGAGAGCAAAGGGGGTCACAAGACCAGTCAAGAAAGGCAAAGCAAGCTCAGGGTGGATCACAAAATCACCACACACTATGAGCACAGGCAAAGGGCCACAAGGCCAGTTCACATGCAGAGGCATATATGCAACACAAACAGCACAGTGATCTCTATCTAGCAGTGCAAACATGCAGGTATATATATATAGATCACAGTACAAGCAAATCCTACAGCAAGTGAGGAAAAGTGGGCACAAGCCCTAGCAAAGTACAGAAACGCTGATGATCACCAGACTGAAGTGCCTTGGTGAATATATCAGCAGTGTTGGCCTGAGTGGCCACGTAACGCAGACGAAGCTGACCACGCTGCTGCAACTCTCGAGCCAGGAAGTAACGTAGAGCGATGTGCTTCGTTCTGTGCTCCAGTCTGTGCTCCTCACACAAGGCAATGGCAGCCTTGTTGTCGACGTACAGCACTAGAGGAGAACGAGGCCGCTCTCCCAGGTCGGTCAGCAGGTAGGTGAGCCAGCGTAACTCCTGTGCAGCCATTGTCAAACTCATATGCTATAGTCTGTGTAGGCTGTAGTGGGGTAGACAATATGGGGTACAACACTTTTAGGTTTTCCTACTTGTACCCACCTGCTTGCTAGTTCATTCATTCCTCGTTCTCTCACATGGTATCAGAGCAGGTTCCCTAGTGGGAACGTTTCCTAGGGCCCACCGAATATCGATTTTTTTTTTCTGCCCGGAGCGCGCTTCGCCCCTGCTCGAGTCGCGCCCCGTGTGCCTACCCTCCCGTCGCGTCCCCTGCCCTTAGTGGCCCGTCGCGCTCCCCTACGGCCCCGTAGCGGCCCCTCTCACGGCCTCTCACGGCCCCTCTCACGGCCCTTCGCGGCCCCTTCAGGCCCCTCGTGGCCCCCCTCGCGGCCTCCCTTCGCGGCCCCTTCGCGGCCCCTTCGCGGCCCTTTCACGGCCCCTTCGCGGCACCTCCACGGCACCTCCACGGCCCCTTCGCGGCCCCTTCGCGACCTCGCCCCGTCGCCAGTCGCGGCCCCGCCGCGTCGCCCCCGCCTCGTCGCGTCGCCCCTGCGGGACCCGCGAGGCGCGGCTCCTGTGCGTCGCGACGCCCCTGCGGGACCCGCGTGGCGTCTCCCCTCCCCTGCAGTAGCCGCCCCTGGAGCAGCCGCCCCTGCAGCAGCCGCCCCTGGAGCAGCCGCCCCTGCAGCAGCCGCCCCTGGAGCAGCCGCCCCTGCAGCAGCCGCCCCTGGAGCAGCCGCCACTGCAGCAGCCGCCCCTGGAGCAGCCTCCCCTGCAGCAGCCGCCCCTGGAGCAGCCGCCCCTGAAGCAGCCGCCCCAGGAGCAGCCGCCACTGCAGCAGCCGCCCCTGGAGCAGCCACCCCTGCAGCAGCCGCCCCTGGAGCAGCCGCCCCTGCAGCAGCCGCCCCTGGAGCAGCCGCCCCTGCAGCAGCCGCCCCTGGAGCAGCCGCCCCTGCAGCAGCCGCCCCTGGAGCAGCCACCCCTGCAGCAGCCGCCCCTGGAGCAGCCGCCACTGCAGCAGCCGCCCCTGGAGCAGCCACCCCTGCAGCAGCCGCCCCTGGAGCAGCCGCCCCTGCAGCAGCCGCCCCTGGAGCAGCCGCCCCTGGAGCAGCCGCCCCTACAACTGCCGCCCCTGGAGCAGCCACCCCTGCAGCTGCTGCAGAGCCCTCGCCCTACAGTGGTAGCGGCCTCGCCGTTGCCACCGTCGTACGCCTGCCCTTCTTGCCACTGGTGAGCACTGCCCTGCCCGTACTGCTGTTACTGCTACTCTTGCTGCTACTGCTCTTTCTACTGCTACTGCTGCTCCTGGCGTGGCCAGATGCAGCTCCAGCGTTGTCCGCGTGAGTCCCTCACCCCCCAACAGCTTCGTGAGTGGTACGCTAGTTGGGGTTGTAGGGGTGGCCGTAGTGGGAGTCGTCCTGGAGTGAGTAGTTCGGCAGCTGCTTGTAGTGGCCAGGTGCAGCTGCAGCGTCGTGCGTGCGCGGTCCTTTCGCCCCAGCAGCTTCGTGAGTGGTACGCTCAGCGTGACGGGTCACGGGGTACTGCTCGCTGTCCGTACGTCATTCGCACTGGTGCTCGGACTGGTCAGCCTTGCGGGACGTTTGGTCACGCAGAGTCCCGCTGCTTCGCCCGTCTGAGCGACGCCTGGCGTACGGAGTTTGGCGACGCGGCTGAGCTCCCCGACTGGGTGGAGCTGCTTAGGCTGCGGGTAGATATCTATACTCTTGACTATGATGCTATCGTCACTGCCATGTATGCATTGCCTACTAGTGATGAGGGTGACTGTTACCTGTGTGTTCCGCCTGACCCGGGCATTGAGGCTGCTGCTCTAGGTGCTGGTGAGGCTGCTGCTCTAGGTGCTAGTGCGTCTGCTGCCCCAGGTGCTGGTGAGTCTGCTCTCTCAGGTACCACGTCGGCTCAGGCCTTACACACCTTCACCCTTGACTCGGGTGCTTCCCGCTCCTTCTTTCGAGACCGCACCACGCTTACGCCGCTTAGTCGGCCGGTTGCGGTCTCCCTGGCGGACCCCTCTGGGGGTCCTGTCCTTGCTAGCTTCTCCACTGTCTTACCGTGTCCGGCAGCCCCCTCTGGCACCCTGTCAGGTCTCTACCTCCCCTCGTTCTCTACGAACTTGGTGAGTGGTGCTGATCTACAGGATCGGGGGGTTGACCAGTTCACTCCTGCGAGTCAGCGGGTGACCCACTGTACGTGTGCTCGGACGGGCCGACACTTGGCCACGTTTACCCGTCGGCCGGGGTCGAGCCTGTACACACTGACTACTGAGTCTCCTCCGGTTGTTGCGTCTGGTCAGGTAGCTGCGTCGGGTCAGGTGTTTGCTGCAGCGTCCAGGTCTGGTCCTGAGTCTGCTCCCTGCTCGTGTCGTCTCCTGTCCCACCAGACTCTCCTCTGGCACCACCGCCTTGGTCACCCCTCCCTGCCTCGTCTCCGAGGCATGGCCTCCCGTGTCCTTGTCTCTGGTCTCCCCCGGTCCCTCCCTCCCCTCCCTCCGGGGCCTGCCCCTACCTGCGTTCCCTGCGTCGAGGGGCGGCAGCGCGCCGCCCCTCACTCCTCCGAGTTTCCTCCGACAGAGGCTCCCCTGCAGACTCTTCACATGGACGTGTGGGGCCCCGCCCGCGTCCGTGGCCAGGGTCACGAGCGTTACTTCCTGTTGGTGGTTGACGACTACTCGCGTTACACCACGGTGTTCCCCTTGCACAGCAAGGGTGACGTCACTGAGGTGTTGATCGACTGGATCCGCGCAGCTCGTCTCCAGCTCAGAGAGAGTTTCGGCTCGGACTTTCCAGTTCTGCGTCTGCACTCTGACAGAGGCGGGGAGTTTTCCTCTGCCCGTCTGGGAGCCTTCTGTCGTGCACAGGGCATCCGCCAGACCTTCACGCTTCCGGCCTCTCCACAGAAAAATGGGATTGCTGAGCGCCGCATTGGCATGGTCATGGACGTCGCTCGTACGTCCATGATCCATGCGGCTGCTCCCCATTTTCTGTGGCCGTTTGCGGTTCAGTACGCAGCGCATCAGCTCAACCTTCAGCCCCGGGTCTCCTTGCCAGAGACCTCCCCCACCTTGCGGTGGACGGGGAAGGTTGGCGATGCGTCTGCGTTTCGGGTCTGGGGATCTCGGGCGTTTGTCCGCGACTTGTCTGCGGACAAGCTGTCCCCCCGTGCTGTTCCCTGCGTCTTCCTTGGCTTCCCCCCTGACGCGCCTGGTTGGCAGTTTTATCACCCCACCTCGCGCCGTGTTCTGTCCTCCCAGGATGACACCTTTGACGAGTCGGTGCCTTACTACCGTCTCTTCCCCTACCGCACTGCGCCCCTCCCCCCGCCGCCGCTCTTCCTAGCGCCAGGTCCTCCCCCGGTAGACCCTCTCCCCCCTCAGGGTCCTGCCCCGTCAGGTGTGTCCCAGGTAGACGCAGTCGAGCCTGTCGAGGTAGCTGTTGACTCTGGTGCTGCTAGGGGCGCTGAGCCTGCGGGTGCCGGGTCTGGGGGTGCTGAGCCTGGGGGTGCGGAGCCTGGGGGTGCTGAGTCTAGGGGTGCTGAGCCTGGGGGTGCTGAGTCTGGGGGTGCTGAGCCTGGGGGTGCGGAGCCTGGGGGTGCTGAGCCTGGGGGTTTGGAGCCTGGGGGTGCGGAGCCTGGGGGTGCTGGGTCTGCTTGTGTGGCCTCTGGCGGTGCTTCGTCGAGGCGGGAGCTACTCTCTCCGCAGGAGTTGCGCAAGTGGTTTGCCCGGCGCTGGAGCCGTGCTGCTCGAGCTGGAGGTACTACTGTTGCTGCTGGTCCTGGAGGTGCTCGTCCTGGCGGTACTGGAGCTGCTGGGACTAGGGGTGCTGCTGGGGCTGCTGGCGTTAGTCCTGCTGGAGGTACTGCTGGAGCTGCTGGCGGTACTGGAGCTGACGGTCCTGCTGGAGTTGGTGCTGCTGGAGCTGCTGGAGCTGCTGGAGCTGGAGCTGCTGAGGGTGTTGGCGCTGGTGGTTCTGCTGGCGCTGGTGCTTCTGAGGGTGCTGGAGTTGGCGCTGTTGGAGCTGGAGGTGCTGCTGGCGCTGGTGCTGCCGCTGGGGGTACTGGTGCTGTCCCTGCTGGTTCTGGAGGCGCTGCGCGGCCGAGGCCGTACTTCGTTCCGCTCCTTGAGCAGGTTCTTGGTCTCCCGCCCTCTACTGGTCCTGCTCCTCCCTTAGAGTGTCCACAGCCTGTCCAGTCGCGGTCACAGTTACAGCCCGCCTCCCCCCTACCTGCTCCTTCTCCCTACACTGGTCCTACTGGAGGTCTTGCTGAGCGTCGTGAGCCTGCGTCTCGTCCTGCGTCGCCTGTTCGTGCTGCTCGCACTAGTAGTCGTGCTCCGCGTCCGCGTCCTCCTGCGGTCCCTGGCACACACCAGATGGCACTGCGTCCTTCCACTGCTCCTCTGCGTGTCCCGTTGCCGTCTCCTCCAGAGTCCTCTCTTCCTGTTCTTGCTGACCCGGAGTCTGACTCTCTTCGTGCTGCCAGTCCTACTGTCACGCGTCTCCTGGCTACTGTTGTCACTGACCCTTCCTTTGAGTCCACTGCTGCGTCTGCCTTAGTTGCTGAGCTTGTCGACTTTGCTGCTCGCTGTCGTATAGACTACGCCGCTAGTCTCGTTGCTGAGTCTGAGTCTGTCTGTCCTCCGTCCGTCGGGGGTGAGTGTGCTCTTAGCACGGACGTCCTTGAGGACAGGCAGGAGGAGTTCCAGTGTTTTGCTGCTGCTTTGCCTCATCTCGTGTCCACGCTGATTGCCCCTGAGGGAGACCCGGATGCACCAGACATCCCGACTCCTCGATCGTACGCTGAGGCGATCGAGGGTCCCTACTCCTCATAGTGGCAGTCAGCCATGGACGCAGAGATGGCTTCCTGGAAGTCCACAGGCACCTACGTCGACGAGGTTCCCCCACCTGGGGCGAACATCGTCAGTGGCATGTGGATTTTCAGGGTGAAGCGGCCGCCGGGTTCTCCGCCTGTCTTCAAGGCGCGTTACGTGGCTCGAGGCTTCAGTCAGCGGCAGGGAGTTGACTACTTTCAGACCTTCTCTCCCACCCCGAAGATGACCACTCTTCGGGTGCTGCTGCACATAGCCGCTCAGCGCGACTACGAGCTTCACTCTCTTGACTTCAGCACAGCTTTCCTGCAGGGCAGCCTGCACGAGGAGATCTGGCTGCGCCGCCCACCTGGCTTCACTGGGTCGTTTCCTCCTGGTACCCAGTGGAGCCTCCGGCGGCCAGTCTACGGTCTCCGCCAGGCGCCCCGTGAGTGGCACGACACACTGAGGACTACACTTGCGGCTCTTGGGTTTGCTCCGTCTACTGCCGACCCGTCGCTGTTTCTGCGCACCGACACCTCTTTGCCGCCGTTCTACATCCTCGTGTACGTCGACGACTTGGTCTTTGCCACTGCTGACACTGCTGGACTTGCCCACGTGAAGTCCGAGCTGCAGAAGAGACACACGTGCACAGACCTGGGTGAACTGCGCAGCTACCTTGGCTTGCAGATCACCCGGGACAGAGCACAGCGCACCATTACCCTGACTTAGTCACACATGGTGCAGCAGGTCCTTCAGCGCTTCGACTTCACGTACTCCTCGCCTCAGGCCACTCCTCTGTCTACTCGCCACTCGCTCTCAGCTCTGCCTTCGGATGAGTCCGTAGAGCCGAGTGGCCCGTACCCAGAGCTTGTTGGCTGCCTCATGTACCTGATGACCTGCACACGACCTGACCTAGCATACCCTCTTAGTATCTTGGCACGCTATGTTGCTCCTGGGAGACACCGACCAGAGCACATGGCTGCAGCGAAGAGGGTGTTGCGCTACTTGTGCAGTACGTCAGGCATGGGGCTAGTGCTTGGAGGGCGACGTCGAGTGGTCCTCACAGGTCACGCAGACGCTTCTTGGGCTGATGACCAGGCTACGCAGCGGTCGTCACAGGGTTACACCTTCAGCCTTGGCTCCGGCTCTGTTTCGTGGCGGTCTACCCGCTCGTCTTCTGTTCTCGGCTCCAGCTGTGAGGCTGAGATCTACGCGGGGGCCATGGCTGCACAGGAGCTACGCCGACTCACCTACCTGCTGACTGACCTAGGAGAGCCGCCTCGTTCTCCTCCAGTTCTATATGTAGACAACAAGGCCATGCTGGCCTTGTGTCGGGAGCACAGACTGGAGCACAGAACGAAGCACATTGCTCTTCGCTACTTCCTTGCTCGTGAGCTGCAGCAGCGTGGTCAGCTGCGCCTTGCTTACGTGGCCTCTGAGGCCAACACTGCTGATATCTTTACCAAGGCACTTCCGCCTTGTGATCATCAGCGCTTCTGTACGATGCTAGGTCTTGTACCTACTTGGCCTCACTTGCTCACTTCTTGACCTTGCTTGTACTGTGATCTTTCTATACCTGCACTTGCTTGTTTACCTTTATATATGATCTTGCATGTGAACTGGCCTAGTGGCCTTGAACTTGTGCTCGGAATGTGTGGTGACGTTGTGATCCACCCTGAGCTTGCTTTGCTTTGCTTGACTGGTCTTGTGACCTCTTGTTCTCCCCCACTTTGCCTATGGGGGTGTGTCAAACTCATATGCTATAGTCTGTGTAGGCTGTAGTGGGGTAGACAATATGGGGTACATCACTTTTAAGTTTTCCTACTTGTACCCACCTGCTTGCTAGTTCATTCATTCCTCGTTCTCTCACAGCCATGGCTGTGGCGTAGATCTCAGCCTCACAACTGGAGCTGAGAACTGAAGACGAACGTGTAGAATGCCAGGAAACTGAGCCAGAGCCAAGGCTGAAGGTGTAACCCTGTGACGACCGCTGAGTAGCCTGGTCGTCAACCCAAGAAGCGTCTGAGTGCCCAGTGAGAACAACTGAGCTCCTCCCTCCAAGCACGAGCCCCATGCCCGATGTACTGCACAAGTAGCGCAGTACCCTCTTTGCAGCATCCCAGTGCACCTTTTGGTGCCTACCAGGAGCCACGTAGCGGGCCAGAAGGCCAAGAGGGTATGCTAGGTCAGGACGAGTGCACGTCATCAGGTACATGAGGCAGCCAGCTAGCTCTGGGTAAGGACCACTCGGCTCTACGGACTCATCCGAAGGTAGAGCTTAGAGCGAGTGACCTGTAGCCAGAGGAGTGGCCTGTGCTGAGGACCAGGTGAAGCCGAAGCGCTGAAGGACCTGCTGCACCATGTGTGACTGAGTCAGTGTGATGGTGCGGCGTGCTCTGTCCCGGGTGATCTGCAAGCCAAGGTAGCTGCGCAGTTCACCCAGGTCTGTGCACGTGTGTCTCTTCTGCAGCTCCGACTTCACGTGGGCGAGAGCCTTAGTGTCAGCAGTGGCAAAGACCAAGTCGTCGACGTACACGAGGATGTAGAACGGCGGCAGCGAAGTGTCGGTGCGCAGAAACAGCGACGGGTCAGCAGTAGAAGGCGCGAACCCAAGAGCCGCGAGAGTAGTCCTCAGTGTGTTGTGCCACTCACGTGGCGCCTGGCGGAGACCGTAGACCGGCCGCCGGAGGCTCCACTGGGTACCAGGGGGAAACGACACAGTGAAGCCACGAGGGCGGTGCAGCCAGATCTCCTCGTGCAGGCTGCCCTGCAAGAAAGCTGTGCTGAAGTCAAGAGTGTGAAGCTCGTAGTCACGCTGAGCGGCAACGTGCAGTAGCACCCGAAGAGTGGTCATCTTCGGGGTGGGGGAGAAGGTCTGAAAGAAGTCTACTCCCTCTCGCTGACTGAAGCCTCGAGCAACGTAACGAGCCTTGAAGACAGGCGGAGAACCTGGCGGCCGCTTCACCCTGAAAATCCACATGCCACTGACGATGTTTGCCCCAAGAGGGGGAACCTCGTCGACGTAGGTGCCAGTGGACTTCCAGGATGCCATCTCTGCGTCCATGGCTGACTGCCACTGAGAGGAGTACTCACCCGCGATCGCCTCAGCGTAAGAGCGCGGGGTCGGGATGTCTGGAGCATCCGGGTCTCCCTCAGGGGCAAGTAGCATGGACACGAGATGAGGCGCAGCGGCTGCAAGACACTCAAGGTCCTCCTGTCTGTCCTCAAGGACGTCCGTGCCTAGAGCACACTCACCCCCCACGGACGGAGGACAGACAGACTCAGACTCACCAACAAGACTCCCGGCGTAGTCTAGACGACAGTGAGCAGCAAAGTCGACAAGCTCAGCAACTAGGGCAGACGCAGCAGCAGACTCAAAGGAAGGGTCAGTGACAGCAGTGGCCAGGAGACGCGTGACAGTAGGACTAGCAGCACGAACCCGGTCAGACTCTGGGTCAGCAAGGACAGGAAGAGAGGACGCAAGAGGAGACGGCAGAGGGACACGCAGTGGAGCAGTGGAAGGACGCAGAGTCATATAGTGTGTGCCAGGGACAGGTGGAGGACGCTCACGCGGAGCACGGCGACCAGAGCGAGCAGCACGAACAGGCGACACAGGACGAGACTCAGGCGACACAGGACGAGACTCAGGCTCACGACGCTCTGTAAGACCGCCTGTCGGACCAGTGTAGGGAGAAGGACCAGGAAGTGGCGAGGCAGGCGGTAGCTGTGACTGCGACTGGACAGGCGGAGGACACTCTAAGGAGGGAGCAGGACAAGGAGGAGGCGGCTGACCAAGAACCTGCTCGAGGAGTGGAACGAAGTACGGTCGCGGCCGTGCAGTGCCCCCAGAACCAGTAGAGACAGCACCAGAACCTCCAGCAGCAGCTCCAACTCCTGCAGCACCACCAGCAGCTCCAGTACCTCCAGTAGCACCAGCAGCTCCAGTACCTCCAGCAGCACCAGCAGCACCTCCAGCAGCACCCCCAGTCCTAGCAGCTCCAGTACCGCCAGTACGAGCACCTCCAGGACCAGTGGCTCCAGCACCTCGAGTGCCGACCCCAGGGTCAGCAGCAACACCACCTCCAGTAGGCACAGCGCCCTCAGCTCCAGCTCCAGTAGCACCACGGAGGCGGCGACAGTACCGAGAGTACCACTCACACAGCTGCTGGGAAGAGAGAGCACCCCCAGGCGCAGTACCCCCAGGCTCAGGACCTCCAGACTCAGCACCCCCAGTCTCCGCACCCCCAGTCTCCACACCCCCAGGCTCAGCACCCCCAGTCCCAGTACCCCCAGACCCAGCACCACCAGGCTCAGCACGCTCAAGCTCAGCACGCTCAGTACCTCGCGGAGGACCAGAGTCGACAGCTACCACGACAGGCTCGACCGGGTCTACCTGGGAAACACCTGAGGGAGCAGGACCCTGGGGAGGAAGGGGATCTACCAAAGCAGCACCTGGCGTGAGGAAGAGCGGCGGGGGGGGGGAGCGGGGCAGTGCGGTAGGGGAAGAGACGGTAGAAGGGGACCGACTCGTCAAACGTGACGTCCTGAGAGGCGAAGAGCCTGCGCGAGGTGGGGTGGTAAAACTGCCAGCCAGGCGCGTCAGGGACAAAGCCAAGGAAGACACAGGGAGCAGCGCGAGCGGAGAGCTTGTCCGCGGACGTATCGCGGACAAAGGCACGAGATCCCCAGACCCGGAACACAGACGCATCGCCAACCTCTCCCGTCCAACGCAGCGTCGGCGAGGTCTCCGGAACGGAGACACGGGGCCAGAGGTTGAGCTGATGCGCGGCGTAGCGGACCGCAAACGGCCACAGAAAATGGGGGGCAGCCGCATGGACCAAGGAGGTACGAGCGACCTCCATGACCAAGCCAATGCGGCGCTCAGCAACCCCATTCTGCTGAGGAGAGGCCGGAAGCGTGAACGTCTGGCGAATGCCCTCCCCCTGACAGAAGGTCTCCAAGAGACCTGAGGAAAACTCACCACCTCTGTCAGAGTGAAGTCGCAGGACGGGAAGGTCCGTGCGAAAGCGCCTCTCCAGCAGGAGACGGGTAGCGCGGATCCAAGGGATCAAAACAGCAGGGACCTCTCCCTTGGTGCGCAAGGGGAAGACCGTGGTGTAACGCGTGTAGTCGTCAACTACCAGCAGGAAGTAGCGCTCTCCTCCCTGTCCACGGACGCGGGCTGGGCCCCATACGTCCATGTGCAGGGTCTGCAGAGGGGCCTCCGTCGGGGGAAACTCAGAGGAGTGAGGGGTGGCACGCTGCCGCCCCTCGACACAGGGAAGGCAGGGAGGGGCAGGGGACGGTGGCAGGGGAGGCAGTGACCTGGGGAGACCAGAGACAAGGTAACGGGAGTGCATGCCACGAAGGCGCTGCATCGAAGGGTGCCCAAGGCGGTGGTGCCAGAGGACCGTCCGGTGCGACAGGGTGCGACACGAGCAGGGGGCGGACAACTGACCTGACGCAGACGCCGCTACCTGAGGGGACTCAGTGGTCAGTGTGTACAAGTCCGACCCTGGCTGCCGAGTGAAGGTAGCCAGGTGTCGACCCGTGTGGGCACACGTGCAGTGTGTCACACGCTCGTAGGCAGGGGTGAACTGGTGAACACCCGCATCCTGGAGCGCGGAACCAGCCACCAAGTTCGTAGAGAACGAGGGGAGGTAAAGGCCCGACAGGGTGCCGGACGGGACAGCAGGACAAGGGAGGGCAGTGGTGGAGGTCGCAAGGACTAGACCCCCGGAGGGGTCAGCCAGGGAGACAGCAACCGGCCTAGGGAGCTGCTCTAGGGCAGTGCGGTCGCGAAAGAAACAGCGAGAAGCACCAGAGTCCAGTGTGAAGGTGTGCAGTGCCTCAGTAGACGCAGTACCTGAAAGCGCAGACTCACAAGTACCTGAAGCAGCAGACACACCTGCACCTAGAGCAGCAGCCTCACTAGGACCTGGGGCAGCAGACACACTAGCACCTAGAGCGGCAGCCTCACTGGTCGCAATGCCTGGGTCTGGTGGCACACACAAGTAACAGTCACCCTCAACACTAATAGTCAATGCATACATGGCTCCTAGGATAACATCAAAGTCAAGTGCAAAGACATCAATGTTCTTTTTAAGCAGATCAGCCCAGCGGGGCAGCTCAGAGGCCTCAGGGAACTGTGCACGCCAGGCGTCGTCGAGACGGAAGAAGCAGCGCTGCGGCGTGTGGAACCTCCCACACGTCTGACCAGCGCGGTCACCTGTGCGGATGACATACGTGCAGGTACCCCCTCCCCCAGACCCCCCATGCTGAGAGTACCACTCACGAAGCTGCTGGGACGACGGGGTCTCTCCGAGACGCTGCTGCTGGCGCTGGACACCACCCGAACCTCCACGCTGCGCTGGTCCACCCCGACCACCACCCGTGCTGCTGCCACCACGCCCACCGCCGCCACCACCACCGCCTCCACCCCGGCCTCCTCCACCACCACTACCGCCACCACCCCCGCCGCTGCCACCGACCCCCCCAGCCCTGCCACCACCCCCACCACCGCCACCACCCCCAACACCCCCACCGCCCCCACCTCCACCCCCACCTCCCCCGCTGGCACCACCACCACCCTTGCCCCCCTTGCCCTTGCCGCCCTTGCGCCTCCAGCTAGGAGCAGACGCAGCCCCGACTTCCTCAGCACCAAGGAAGTCGACAGCGGCAGCAGAGGCAACCGAGGGGAGAAGGGGGGGAGGGGAACACCCGTCAAAGAGGGGCGTGCGGGGGTCGCCACGAGAGGCACCTACAGCATTGATGCTAGACTCAGCTGCAAGCAGATGCTTCTCGAGGAGGTCAATGGTGAGCTCGGTGGGGCAGAGGGCGAGAAAGTGGTCCCTGACTGCGCGAAGGGAGTCAGGGAGGCGGGCGACTAGGTGGTAGAGAACGAGGTACATCAGGGGGGGGTTCTTGGCGAGGAACTCAGCAGGAAGGGCGGCGCGGAAGCGAGTGTCACTGGTGCGGAGGTGGGTAATGAGGTCAGCGACTGTGGGAAAGGCGGCGAGATCGGGGAAAAGATAGGGCAGCGAGAGACGGCCTATCGTAGCAGAGGCAGGCGAGGAGTAGCGAGCGACGACTGCATTGTACAGTGCCTTAGCAGTCTTGTGCTGGCCGAAGTGTGCGCGCTCATCTAACGGCAGGTGGCTGCGAATGGCTAGGCGAGCGTGGGCGTCACGAGTCTACCACTGGGAGCGGGCTGTACTGTCAGCAGTGTCAGCAGGTGCTAGAGCGGTTCCGGACGCGTGGTCATACAGCGAGACATCATCCTTAGCAGTGATCTGGAGGAAGAGGTGGAGATCGTCGAGCCAAGCATCAAACTGGAGCGGACGGCCCTCAGTATCGAAAGAGAGAACAGTGGGTGTAGCCATAGTGGCAGCAGCAGCAGTAGCAGTAGCAGCAGTAGCAGTAAGAGCAGTAGTAGTAGTGGCTGTAGTGAAACGAACAGCTGGAACAGTAGGAACAGGAACAGTAGGTGCTGTAGGTGGGGCGGCGCGGTTCGGTCAGGGCGGCGCGGCTCGGGGGGCGCGGCTCGTGCGGCGCGACTCGGGCGGCGCGGCTCGGGCACGTAGGGCAGCGCGGCGGTGGGCCTAGCACGGTGGGCGGCGGCGCCTAAGCTGCAGCTGCGCACAGGCCGCGGCTGGGTTCGTGCTGCAGCGAAACGCGAGCTGCAGCAGCCTACTCACGATCGTAACTGCGGGCGGGCTGTGACCTGCGGGCGGGCGGCGGTGGGTCGTGCGCCGTCCTAGGGGCGAGCGGTCGGGCTCGGGCTGCAGTCGCGCGCGGGCGGCGGCCTACGAAAGCAGGGGCGGCGACCTACGGGCGGGCGACGCGACTGCCTACAGGCGGGGCTGCGTTGCGCTGGAAAGCCAGCCGGGTGGGTCGACGGGCGGCTAGCGGCCTGCTCGTGGGTGGTGCTAGCCGCGCGGGCGGCCTATGGTCGTCGCGCGCGCGATTCGGGCCGCGCGCGGGCTGCTAGCGGGCTGTTCGCGCTAGGAAAAAGGGGCCGCGCGCGGGCGGCTAGCTAGCTGCGCACGGGCAGCGTGAGAGGACGAGGCGCACGAGGGCGCGATAGTAAGGAGGCGCACGAGGGCGGTGAGAGGCCGCTCTAGGGCGCCAGTAGCGGAAGGGTAGGCCCTTAGGTCTAGATGGTCCTAGGTTCCTAACCTAGGCTCCTGATGCCATGTTAGAATGAGAAGGGTGGTTGCACTAGGAAGATCGAGAGTACAAGTAGGAAAACATAGAATTGTGTACCCCTTAAGGCTTAACCCACTATGGCCTACAGAACTATAACATATATAATGTTTGACACTTGGAAGTTGAGCCATCTGTTTCAAGGGGAGGGGCGGTGTCGCGACCATTTGAGGCTGGTTGAGAGGTTTGGGAAGATGTTCTCGCGTCGCCATTTCGCAATATCTGCACGCTTTGCTCCAGGGTTGAGAGTCGCTGATGTAGTTGTGCAAGGGCGGCGGTGCTGATAGTCGTCGTCTCCTCTTTTGTCGCAGAAGGGTTGGCTTGCGTTTCAGTAGTCAGATTCATCTAATATCCAGATCCACTGGCCATTATTACGCAAGAGCGTGTGCGAACGCCACTTTAGTTCGCCGAAGACTTCGATGGTGGCATTTGCGAAGGATTCATGAGTCGCTCTCATACCTTGTTGCGATCAGAAGGTAGATCGTGCCTAGGATCACTTCAGGAAGGTTCGCGAGATCATAGAATTGCACGGAAGAAAAGTATCCTCATATCATAGTGAATGTACAATGACTGAGATGATAAAAACATGCAAACACATTCATACAAAAAAGAGTACAAGGGAATTTAAAACGTCATAGCTAGCCATGTATTTTAAGGGGTACATTCCCTTATTCAAATTTAGACCCAACCGTGCGGCGCGTACAGTTACGAAACAGTTCCAACCTTTTTCCTCGCTTCTGCAGCTGCCCGATGTCATCTGCTCCGACGGTCCAGATGCTTTCCAACCGTTCGCGTCGCTTCGACCCTTTGTCTTTCGTACTCTCTTCTGTATTCCCGGTTCCTTGCTACTAGCAGAAATACACAGTAACGCTTCTCAATTTATCGTTCGTAACAATTAGGAGAAACTCATTTCAAGATATTTGCCAAAATAGTTTGAACTTATTTTCAGATGTTTCTATTTATAAGACTTATAAGACACCCCAAACCCCCCCAAATACAAGATAACCTCAACTATTTCTCTAGTGTATACGATAAGACACCTATCTTATATCAGAGTGATGATGGTATGAAAGGAGTTACCGTACCAAATGCGTGGAAACACTATCTGATAGTGACCGTACACGCTTTTGAGCCACTTTCCAGTTACCATTTGCATTCTTTCCCCCTTTTTTTTTACAACCCTTGAGAGGACTTCACTTTGGGGTATGTTACTTAAGCACGTGTCTCTTCGCAGTATTTACAAGTAGTAGGAAAAGTATCGCTTCATTAGTCGACTCAATGCATAGCTCAGTTCATGAATTGGTATATTATCTAATAGGTACTTTACTATACTATATTACTTGTACTCTTTTATTATTATTAATTCTTGTTATCACAAACAACTAGTACAGGAATTCACAGACTTGTGTTGCATTACTTTATCAAGGACCAAACTCTAAAAGATCCTAGGGCTATTTTCAGCCTAACATGGTATCAGAGCAAGAGAATTTACAATCTCCTAGAATTAACAGTCTTAAAAACTGCACCACTAAAAGCAGCTGCTGAGTTTTGAGAGTGATAGCGCCTTGTCACCAGGAGGCAACAACGATAAAGCCCTCTTCATCACCACCACCTTGCTCTGGTTTGACCTTGCTTTAGACTTGCTTCACCAGCTGCATCTGCAACCGGAACAGGACGCGCTGGAGGATCCTCCCCGTCCTTCACGTTTAACGCTATCGATGGAGATGGCACAGCCGCCAATGATCCTGGAATTCACCCACAAGTAATGCAGTGTTTGTCAGCGTTTATGACAACACCACTTTAAGTGCAACAACGACAAGTACCACAAGCTACAACATCAGTGAATATGGGGACGACACCTATGAGTCTCAATGAAGTATCTTACATGCAACAACAACAACGAAGACAACCAGTCTCTTACCGTGTTTCGCCTCGGCAGCTGCAGACCACCTTCGCAGACCACCTGCTCAACAGCAGCAGCAAGAATAACAACAAGATGGAGATGGTCTAGTAGTTAGAGATGCGACAAAACACCAGATATAGATGCTTAACATTTTGAAGTTTCATACTTCAAACCCGTTCAATGGGAAAGATTGCTAAGAGACTAAGGAGAAGTCTGTGTATTAGGTAAAAAGGAGGGGTATAAGAGTGTTGAGAGAAAAGTGTGAACCCTCTATGATGCAATTCACTGCAGGCTACACAAATGTATGAGATATAACTTTGACACACCCCCATAGCCTAAGTGAGATGCATCAAAACAACCAAGACAAGCAAATGGTCACACAAGACTAGTCAAGAGGAGAAACAGAGCAAGGTGAGGGTAGGTCACGAAGTCACCACACAGTCCGAGCAAGAGAAAGCGACAACAAGACCAGTCCACATGCAGTGATATAAAAGAGAAAGTAGAAAAAAACAACATATCAAAAAGCATGCAGGTATATATATAGATCATGGTAAAAGACATAGCCAAGAGGTAAGCAAATGAGGCAGAGTAGAAACAAAGCCTAGAGCAGTGCAAAAACGCTGATGATCACCAGACCCAAGGGCCTTGGTGAAGATATCAGCAGTGTTGGCCCGGGAGGCCACGTAAGAAAGGTGAGGCTGACCACACTGCTGCAACTCTCGAGCGAGAAAGTAACTAAGAGCAATGTGCTTCGTTCTGTGCTCCAGACTTTGCTCCCAACACAAGGCAATCATGGCCTTGTTGTCGACGTACAGAACCGGAGGAGAACGAGGGCGCTCACCTAATACGGTCGGCAGGTAGGTCAGCCAGCGTAACTTCTGTGCACCCATAGCCCCAGCGTAGACCTCGGCCTCACAGTTGGAACCAAGGAAAGAAGACGAACGAGTGGACCTCCACGAGACAGAACCAGAGCCAAGGCTGAAAGTGTAACCCCGTGACGACCGCTCAGTTGCCTGGTTGTTAGCGTAAGAAGTGTCTGAATGCCCTGTGAGCACAACTGAACCCCGTCCCGCAAACACAAGCCCCATGCCTGATGTACTGCACAAGTAACACAGTACCCTCGTAGCAGCCCGGCAGTGCTAAGGCATGTGTCTCCCAGGCGCAATGTAGTGCGCCAGGATGCTGACAGGGTACGCAAGGTCAGGTCAAGTGCACGTCATCAGGTACATGAGGCAGCCCACGAGCTCTAAATACGGACCAGTTGGCTCTACAGACTCATCCAAAGGTGGAGCTGAGAGCGAGTGGCTGTAGGCAGAGGAGTGGACTATGGTTAGGAGAACTGAAAGCCGAACCGCTGAAGGATCTGCTGTACCATGCGTGACTGAGTCAGAGCGATGGCAAGCGCTGCTTGTCTCGGGTAATCTGCAAGCCAAGATAGCTCCGCAGCTCAACCAGGTCAGTGCAGGTGTGTCTCTTCTGCAGTTCCGCCTTCACAAGGGCCAGCGCCTCAATGTCAGCAGTAGCAAAGACCAAGTCGTCGACATACACGATGCTATAGAATGGCGGTAGCGAAGTGTCTGAGCGGAGAAACAACGACGGGTCAGCAGTTGAAAAAGTTTTGTCTAAACATAAGGGCAAACTCACCCCCGACGGACGGAGCCTAGGCAGAGTCAGAGATAGAAATGAGACTCGCGAAGTAGTCAAGGCGACGCGCAGCAGCAAAGCTAGCGAGCTAAGTGACCAAGACAGACGCAGCAGAAGACACAAACGTAGGGTCTGTGACAAGTGTGGCCAGTAGACGAGTGATTATCGGATTAGCAGCACGAGCAAGGTCACACTCAGCGTCGGGAACGTGGGGGAGAGAGGACTCAAGAGGAGACGTTTGAAGATGACGTTGTGCGACAAAGGAAGGACGAAGTGCCATGGTGTGCTGACCGGGAACACGAGTAGGGCAAACATGGCGAGCACGAGAAGCACAAGCACGAACAGGCAAGGTAGTAGGAGAGGAAGCACGAGACTCAGGGTCCCGACGCTTGGTCGGGGACTTGGACAACGAGGAGTAGCGCAAAGGAGAAGGTAGAGGGGACCCAGTAGGCAAAGGCGCCTGAGACGGGTCAGGCGGTGGAAGCAGTAAAGGAGGAGAAGTACCAGCGATAGGGAACTCAGTTGTCCTAGGTGGGAGATTGAGAAGGTGGCGTAGCGCAGACGGCTGCTGCTAACCAGAACCTCCAATACCACCAGCTCCAGTACCTCCAGCTCTAGTACCTCCATCACCTCTAGCGGCAGCGCCTCAAGTACCAGAACCTCCCGTACCGCCAGCTCCAGCACCGCTCATCACCCCCAGCTCCAGCACCGCCAGCTCCAGCACCGCCACCTCCAGCACCGACAACACCTCCAGCAGCAGTACCTCCAGCACCTCCAGCCCCAGCACCTCCAGTACCTCCAGCACCTCCAGCACAAGGACCTCCAGCACCAGCGTGAGGAACCATAGGCTCAGCACCCTTAGAGTCAGCGCCCCCAGGTTCAGCACCCCCAGACTCAGCACCCCCAGTAACTCCAGCGGCAGCACCCTCGGGACCAGCACCCCAGCGTCATCACCCTCAGAGTCCACTCCTCCAATGCCCCCACCCCCAGCAGCACCTGAGTCCACCGCGTCAGTCTGGAGAGGTGGCGAAGGCAGCTGAGGTGGGAAGCCAAGAGGGGTCCCCAAGCGCGAGGAGCGGCGAGAGGCCGCAGTGTCGCCAACAGCAGGGTCAACCCCCTAAACCGGGCTAGAGGAGACCTCCAAAGGCTCAACCAAGGACGGTGGTGCTACTTGAGACACACCTGAGGAGCAGGACGCGTGGGGGGGTGTTTGTCTACCGAAGGGTAACCTGGAACCAGGAAGAGGGGCGGCGAGGGGATTGGAGAAGACGCGAGGGGAAAGAGATGGTAGAAGCAGACCGATTCGTCAAAGGTGACGCCCTGGAAGGACAGGACATGACTCTTGGCCGGGTGGAAAAACTACCAGCCAGGCGCATTGGTGGGAAAGCCAAGGACGACGCAGCAAAGGGTGCAAGAAGAGAGCTTGCCCGCAGTAGTATCACGGACAAGGGCAAACGAACCCCAGACCTGAAACGCCAACGCATCACCAACCTCCCCCACCCAACCCAGTGTAAGCAAGGTCTCTGGCTCGGAGACACGGGGCTAGAGGTTGAGCTGATGCGCGGCATAGCGGACTGCAAATGGCCATAGAAAATAGGGAGCAGCTACATGGATCATGGAGGTGTGAGTAACCTCCATGATCAAGCCAATGCAACGCTTAATGATCCCACTTTGCTATGGAGAAGCCTGAAACGTGAACGACTAAGTGATGCCCTCCTCACGACAAAAGTCCTCAAGAAGATGGGAGGAACCGAGATGGAGTATCGGGAGGTCCTCACAGAACCGTACGTTCAGCTGGCAACAAACAGCGCTGATCCGAGGGATTAGAACAATACTGACGGCGCCCTTGGTCCGCAAAGGAAACACCGCGGTGTAGCGCGTCTAGTCGTTGACGATCACCAGGAAGTAGCGCTCCCCGGCACGGCCTAGGGATGGGGGCAGGGCCCCACACGTCCATGCACAAGGTCTGCAGAGGAGTAGTGGTCGGAGGGGACGCGGAAGAGTGAGGAGCGGTGCGCTGCCGTCCCTCGACGTAGGGTGTGCACGGCGGTGCAAGCGATGGAGGGAGTGGGAACAGGGACCTCGGGAGGCATGAGACAAGGAGACGCGAGTGCATGCGACACAGACGCTGCAAGGAGGGGTGACCTGGTGCCAGAGGAGGGACGGGTGCGTGAGTAACCGACACGAGCAAGACGCAGCTACCTGATCGGACGCAGCCAACTGTGTAGACTCAACGTGCAGTGTGTACAGGCTAGACCCAGGTCTTCGAACGAACGTGGCGAGGTGGCTGCAAGTCACTGATTTCGTACAGATCGCCACGAGCTCACCTTCAAGTGTGGTGGTAGTGACCAAATGATCCTGGAGGACAAAGCTACTCACCAAGTTCGTAGCCAACGAGGGGAGGTGGAAACCTGTGAGGGAGCCAGAGGGGATTGCTGAACACGGGACAAAGTGGCTAGACTAATACGGACTGTGCGGAGATAACTTGCTAGTTCATGGGGGGAATTGGCAAGCGTTTCACTTGGAAAAGTGAAAGGGAAATATCTGCGTTCGTTTCCTTTGTCGTTTCCTTGTACGCACACTACTTGCTAGTCCATGGGGGGAATTGGCAAGAGTTTCACTTGGAAAAGTTGACAACAATGATTCAGAATGATAGCAACAAAGTTGGCAAGACTGACTACATCAGAGCTGTTGGGTGCAAATTCACATTGCACGACATCCTGCCGTCTGTTTGTACGAGTATGCGTGTGCGAATGCATTTGGGTGTGAATGGAATGTTCGTGTGTTTGTTTGCTTTCGCAATTTTCGCTTGAAACATTTGCAGGTACTCGCGCATTGTGCGCTTTGGCACAACATTGTACGCGCTATGAACAGTACAAGCTGAAAGGACGAGCTCGCAAAGGAACCCAAGATGGAAGCTTTGCGGTTCGGTTGAATTGATTGTGCAGATTCAGTTCTATCCAACTCGAAATTGTACTGTTTTGTTTGATGGACTATAGTGTAGAAGGGCAGGCACTATAGGGGTACAATTTAGGTGAAGGTTGGATATTCTTTGTCTGTATCTGCATGCTACAGGGCCAGGGGAAACCAGCGGAACCAGTTTTTGGCTGGTTGGGCAAAGACGAAACAGGTTCTGTTTTTAGGACCTGAACCTGGTTGTTGTTTTCCCAGGTTGGAAAAACAGAACCAGAGGTTGTTTACCAACCTACCACCTGCTGTTTTGTCTAGCCAGGTTGGTTCTGTTGCTTGGAATTATTTGGGATCATCCCTGGTTGTTCCCAGGTTCATTCCCAAGGTCCTTGCTAGCTAGAACTATTTATTACTTCTCTGTTTGTACCTGGATATAGTCAATTTGATTCAAGCGAATTCCTCCCTTCCTGGAATTTCGTTTCTACGCGGTGCGACGGCGGAATGCTACCCGAGTCAACGCTAGTACGCTAGCACTCCAACACTAGGCAAACGCTGTCCGAGCCATAACTTCGTAATGGCAGAACTTTTCGCGAGGCAACTTAATTCATTTTAAAGCTCTTGGAGCGAGCTTCGATATAGAAAATTCTCAGCTTAATCTGATCGACGGTCTGCACGATACGCTGCGCGACGTTCAAGGTACTCTTGCTGTTTTGACTAAGTCCCACTTGATCCCTCTCTCTACAAACTCGGACCCGAGGATAGGGGCTGGTCTTGTACCAGGCACCCAAGGACCCTTGGAGGTGACCCCGAGGAGAGGTTTTAAGTTTGATAAAGTCTAAATAGCTTGAGTTGATTAGGCCTTTACACCAACAAGCTGGTATCAGAGCTGCGTTATAGTGATCCTCGTTAAAGGTAGCTATGGCGGGTAACACCTCGACGGGAGCTGGTGAATCTTCAGCCCAAGATCGTAGCGGCAGCCATGATTCTGGTGTTTCAGCGCCAAGGGGAGCGCGAACAAACCAGGGCTCGCTGGTCAAGGAGGTGCTGAAGAACTTCACCGTCGAGAAGTTCAATGGTGAGGGCTATGATGATTGGGCCTGGAAAATGCAATTGTATTTCCGTCAGATCGGTTTGCTGAAACTAATGATTGGGGAGGAGCCTAGACCGAGTGTCCCCACGCTGCAGGAAGATTGGGACGAGCGCTCCTCGGCTGGCTATTACTTGATGTCGCAGAGTTTGGAGCTGAACCAGCGTCACCACGTCATGCACCTGCTGCCGGAGGTTGAGTGTGGTCCGAAGGCGTGGACCGTGTTGAAGGAGCTGCACGCCCCGACCTCCGTTGTTGCAACGTTGATGCTGGAGAGGGAGCTGTCCGCGTTGCGCCTGAGCGAGGGAGAGCCGGTGCAACCTGTCCTGGACAAGATGCGCGACCTCTACGCGAAGTTGGCGACCGCGGGAATCACCTACCCGGAGCAGACCAAGTGCTTGAAGATGCTCTCGCTGCTGCCGGAATCGTGGCTTCAATTCACGAGCGGATTGAGCCTGCCGCAGAACCAGAGCTCGTGGACACTCGAGTGGGTGCGGACAAAGATTCTGGAGGAGGACTTCCGTCGCCGCCAATGAGGGGTGGAGACGACGGCAGCAGCGGCTACGGGATGCAAGGGAGCCGACGTGGCAGGGGACGTGGCTTCGGTGGTGCTGGACGCGGTGCAAAGAAGGACGACGACTCCAACGACCAACAAGGAGGTACCGGTTGGGGTCGTGGTGCGAAATCTGGACGTGGGGGCAAGTCGGGTGCTGGTGGCAAAATGAAAGGGAGTTGCTGGTATTGTGAGAAGGAGGGGCATCCCTGGTTTTTGTGCTATAAGAAACCTGATGGATGGACCCCCCAGAATCGTCACCAGGATGGCGGCGCACGGAGGAACCAGAAAAACGGCGCGAGCATGGTCGCTGATTCGTCCGACAACAACCCGAAGAGCAACGGCGGTGCGGAAAAGAAGAAGGAGCGCACCGCGGGCCAGTTCTTCCATATTGGAGAACAGGGGGAGCAAGGAGACGCATCTGCCAAGGTTGGAGCAGAGCTGCACCCTCTGGACTACTGGGTGTTGGACACGGGCGCTGCTTGGACGATGACGCCGCGCAAGGACCTGCTGGACCACGTACGAGCTGCACCGATCAACGAGGTGTGCTCCGCCTCTGGACACGCGCTGAAGGTGGCTGGTGCGGGACGAGCTGCGTTTAAGGGAGCGGATGGCAAGCCGGTGGTGCTGCACGACGTTCTCCTCGTTCCTGAACTCAAGGCCAACCTCATCTCCCTCCGTAAGCTTGCCAAGGCTGGGGTGAGCACTAGCACGGATGGGGCACGCACTTACAAGGGGCAGCTGGGCAATCGGGTGCTTTGGGATCTGCACGAGAGCACGGACGTGTACAGATCCATGTGGCAGCTGCCGGCGTTGGCGTGGCATGATGGGGGGCAGGCTGGAGAGGGGTCTGCATCCCAGGGGGACTGCAACGCCGTTGGAGGGGTTGGTGTGAAAGTGTCGGCCAGATCTGGGGAGACGGATTGGGCAACGGCACACCGACGCTTGGGGCATGTGGCAATGCCCTTGTTGAAGCAGTTGGATAAAGATGGAGCCGTTAAGGGTCTGAAGCTGAACGGACAGCCACCTGATGAGAATTGTGAAATCTGTTTGCTCTCAAAGTTTACCCGTTTCCCCTTCCATAGTGTGGCTGGCAGGAGCAAGAAGCCATTGGAGCTGGTCCACATGGACTTGGTGGGGCCGCTGCCGGTTCAGGGGCACAAGGGGGAGCGGTACTTTCTGACCATAGTGGATGATCGGAGCAGGCTTATGTGGGCATATCCGCTGAAGCAAAAGGACCACGCCGCCTCTACGATACGGGATGATTGGCTGCCATTCGTGGAGAAGCAAGCGGAATGTGTGGTGAAGCGGATTAGGACAGATCGGGGTGGTGAGTTCCTTGGAGCTGAGATGACGGCCTGGCTCAAGAAGCAGGGCATCCAGAGGGAGCTGACCACGGCTTACACCCCACAGTCTAACGGTGTAGCAGAACGGGCGAACCGGACAATTCTGGAGACAGCTAGGGCGCTGCTCATAGAATCTGGGCTGGGCAACTTGATGTGGCCCCATGCTGTTCGGCACGCTACCGTCGCTAGGAACAGGGTACTCACAAAGGTTGGGGATGACTCGTGGGTGCCGTTGGAGAGGTGGCTTGGGAGGAAGCCGCCAGTGGACATGCTGAGGGTGTTCGGTTGCATGGCAGTCGCCCACGTCCCCAAGACCTACCGCAGTAAGTTGGGGGCAAGTGCAATCTGGTGTGTGCATTTGGGGCTGGCTGCTGAGAGCAAGGGATGGCTGCTGTGGGAACCATCCAAGGGTGTGTTGTTTGACAGCAGGGATGTGAAGTTTGTTGAGGGCATGATGTATGGGAGCTGGGAGAAACAGCCGGAGGCCAGGGTGTCCCAGCAAATGGAGCAGATCACCATGCAGCTGGACCTGACTCCTAGTGTGTGGGAGGAGGGAGAGGAGGCAGCTGCAGAGGGTGGTGATGGAGAGAAGGTACAGGAGGCATCTGCTGGTGGAGAAAATGATGTGGAGACTAGCACTAGTGGAGCTGCTGGATCCGAGGGAGGAGAGCAGCAGCAGGGGAAAACTAAGAAGCCGAAGGGTGTTGTTATGAAGGGATGGGAGACACCCGTCTCCAGGCCAGGACGTACACGTATGGCTACTAAGAAATTGACTGCAGGAGCTGATGTAGCAGAACAGCAGCTTGGGACAGAGGAGGCATTGCTGATTCTACCTCATGGCTATGACCCGGATGAGGAGGATGAACCTGTCTACTGTTTTCTTGCCCCTGCACCAGAGGAACCAGCTAGCATGGAGGAGGCATTAGCTGGACCAGATAGGGAGAAGTGGCTGGTTTCTAGGGATGCTGAGTACCAGAGCCTACTAGAGAATGGGACATGGGATCTGGTGGTGCTGCCCGATGGGAAGAAAGCTGTACAGTGCAAGTGGGTGCTAAGGATCAAGACCGATGACAAGGGACGGGTCACCATCTACAAGAGTAGGCTGGTGGCTAAGGGGTTTATGCAGAAGGAGAAGCGGGACTTCAATGAGATTTTTGCTCCCACTGCCAAACCCCCTACCCTTCGTGTCTTGTTGGCAGATGCAACCGTTAGTGGGAAATTCATCATTCAGATGGATATATCAACGGCATTCCTCAATGGGATCTTAGAGGAGGATGTGTACATGACGCAGCCGCCTGGGTATGAGGATGGTACAGGCAGGGTGTGCAAGCTGAAAAAGTCCATCTACGGCTTGAAGTAGGCGCCACGCTGCTGGTACCAGAAGTTGGCAGCTGTTTTAGAGGAGATGGGATTCAGGACCAGCAGCTGTGATGAGAGCCTCTTTCTCAAGGGGGAGGGGGAGAAGCTGGTGCTGTTTCTGGTCTATGTGGACGACATTCTTCTCTTTAGCAGCAGCATGAAGGAGATCCAGAATGTGCAGCAGCAGCTGATGGAGAACTTCAAGTGCAAGAACCTTGGGGAGGTAAAGTACTACCTCGGGATGCACGTGGAGAGGGATCTGGATCACAGGTGGTTGAAGCTGCACCAGGAGAAGTTCATCAAAGAGCTGGGGGAGAAGTATGGGATTGAGAATGAGCGCAAAGTTGCAACTCCCCTGCCAGCAGAATTCAAGCTTGTGAAAGCTGCAGAGGATGAAGGGGTTGAAGCCGAGGAGCAGCAGCAATTTCAGTCCTTGGTGGGCAGCCTCTTGTATGCAGCAGTTCACACAAGGCCCGACATCTCTTTCTCGGTTGGGCAGCTGGCTAGGGTGGTGCAGAATCCATCAGAGGAGCAGGTGGATGCAGCTGAGCGTGTGGTGAAGTATCTGAACTCTCACCCAAGCATTGGAGTTCAATACTCCGCATCTGCACAGGTAAAGCAGAAAGGGGTTGAGGTGCTGAAAGAGAAGGGGGAGCGGCTTGGAGAAGGCAAGCTGTTTCTCACTTGCTTTACTGATGCTACGTGGGCCTCTGAGAAGGAGGATTCCTCATCTGTGGGAGGATACATCTGTCTAGTTGGGGGAGGACCTATTAGTTGGAGGTCAAAGAAGCAGACGGAGACGGCACTCTCTTCCGTGGAATCAGAGTACATGGCGATGTTCCATGGGGTGAAGGAGGTGATTTGGCTGAGGAGGCTGTTAGAGGAGATTGGCCAGGAGCAGAAGGTTGCTACGCCGCTGTTTTGTGATAGCAAGGGGGCTCTTGGGATGGCCAGGAACGCTGTGCTTCATGGGCTCAACAAGCACATGCGTATCAAGTGGCACTGGCTGCGTAAGGAGGTGAAGAGGGGGACGGTGAATCCGATCTACATCAAGACTCACCAGCAGCCAGCAGACTTCCTCACTAAGAGGCTTGCGGATGAGCCACATTGGCGTTGTGTGCGCATGAGTGGAATGAGCATGAACTAGCATGGAATGATGAGGATGCAGCCGGCAGGCTGAGGGGGAGTGTGTTGGGTGCAAATTCACATTGCACGACATCCTGCCGTCTGTTTGTACGAGTATGCGTGTGCGAATGCATTTGGGTGTGAATGGAATGTTCGTGTGTTTGTTTGCTTTCGCAATTTTCGCTTGAAGCATTTGCAGGTACTCGCGCATTGTGCGCTTTGGCACAACATTGTACGCGCTATTAACAGTGCAAGCTGAAAGGACGAGCTCGCAAAGGAACCCAAGATGGAAGCTTTGCGGTTCGGTTGAATTGATTGTGCAGATTCAGTTCTATCCAACTCGAAATTGTACTGTTTTGTTTGATTGACTATAGTGTAGAAGGGCAGGCACTATAGGGGTACAATTTAGGTGAAGGTTGGATGTTGTTTGTCTGTATCTGCATGCTACAGGGCCAGGGGAAACCAGCGGAACCAGTTTTTGGCTGGTTGGGCAAAGACGAAACAGGTTCTGTTTTTAGGACCTGAACCTGGTTGTTGTTTTCCCAGGTTGGAAAAACAGAACCAGAGGTTGTTTACCAACCTACCACCTGCTGTTTTGTCTAGCCAGGTTGGTTCTGTTGCTTGGAATTATTTGGGATCATCCCTGGTTGTTCCCAGGTTCATTCCCAAGGTCCTTGCTAGCTAGAACTATTTATTCCTTCTCTGTTTGTACCTGGATATAGTCAATTTGATTCAAGCGAATTCCTCCCTTCCTGGAATTTCGTTTCTACGTGGTGCGACGGCGGAATGCTACCCGAGTCAACGCTAGTACGCTAGCACTCCAACACTAGGCAAACGCTGTCCGAGCCATAACTTCGTAATGGCAGAACTTTTCGCGAGGCAACTTGGTTCATTTTAAAGCTCTTGGAGCGAGCTTCGATATAGAAAATTCTCAGCTTAATCTGATCGACGGTCTGCACGATACGCTGCGCGACGTTCAAGGTACTCTTGTTGTTTTGACTAAGTCCCTCTTGATCCCTCTCTCTACAAACTCGGACCCGAGGATAGGGGCTGGTCTTGTACCAGGCACCCAAGGACCCTTGGAGGTGACCCCGAGGAGAGGTTTTAAGTTTGATAAAGTCTTAATAGCTTGAGTTGATTAGGCCTTTACACCAACAAGAGCTAGCATGCAAGCAGGACGACTGCCAGTACAGCATGGTCGACTGCGTTCCAGCACGACTTGGGCAACCGCGCTCCAGCAGTGCAAAGTTGCGGCCCGCCAACAATGCAAGTCGATGGCGTGCCAGCGCTGCAGCATGTCGGCTGCACAGCATTGCACTTGCAGTACAGCAACGCACCCGCTTCGCAGGCGCTCACAGATGATTGGCGCGCGGTGTCTTGTCACCTGCACAGCGCACACACCAAATTGTCCTTGTGCTTACGACCACGTCTGATTAGTCACGTCGACCCCGGGATACCACCACCGAGGTTGATCTTGCCAAAGCCACCTGGGCGATCGTCGCATGCCTCCGCTGAAACTCGTCGCCCGGGTAACCTGGTCGACCGGGCAACCACCTCGTCAACCAGTTCCTCCTCGTACGTTTAGACCCTGCAGGTCGACGACCACCTCAAGTCGACAAACTCCAGGTCGACCACGCTTCTGGTCGACCAGCTCCAGGTCAACCAGCGCAGCTCTTAGCCGACCACACCAAGTCAGCTACCCGAAGTCGGCATCACCAAGTCGACGCCTTCGAGGTCGACCTCGCCAGGTTGACCACCCGACCTTGGCACCCTCCAAAGTCGGCATATCTCCTCGTCGACCTTCAGGCCAAAGTCTGCCACCGGCTCCCCAAGGTCGGTGGCTCTGCAGTGGCCCCGTGCAGGTCGACCTCACCTGTCGACCAGCACGCCCAAATCGGCGTCGCCCACTATTGCAGGTCGGCTGCACCTCCCGCATACCCGACCACGAAGTCGGCTCCGCCCAAGCGAGGACGGGGCCAACCACAACTCGTTGACAGGCAGGTGTGGTGCTTGGTGTGACTATGGTGCAGTCGCTGAAGAAGCAGCGAGACGCGTTAGAGTCCAGCGTAAAGGTGAGCAAATCCTCCGCAGAAATTGCACATGTGCTAGCGGACTCACAAGCACCTAGATTGGCAGCCTCTACACCACCAGGGACGCCTCACTGGGAAACCCACTCTTGAAGCTGCTGCAGCGAAAGGGTCTCCCGCGGGCGCTACAGCCGCTGCGGGTCTCCTACGAACGCCACTCCAGCTGCTGTACATCCCCAGAACCTTCACATCCACCAGCTGTACCACCTATGTGAGCAGACTATCACAAGAAACATAAAGAGCTGATTTACGTTACCTGCGACAAAAGAAGAAGTCTGTGTGATTGGGTCGTTACAATTGGAGTGGGCTATAGCGGGGCTGGATCCAGGGTTGAGAACCGTTAGCTCGAGCTGCACCGAAGATGTAAGGGAGGTGAGTCAAGTGTAATGCAAACGACGCGCATGTACAGTGATGGCAGCATAAAATTAGGGTCTCACGAGCCAATGGGATGCGGGTTGACGAGCGCCATTGGATGTGATGGATGGCATGGTAGCAACGGTGGAGATAGCATTTGTACATAATAGGGCCGGGATGTACGGTGATGATTCTTTGCATGTCGGATGTGTGTGTCTGTTGCGTGTGCTTGTTTGCTTGCGTGTATATAGCATAGAGTCGATAGCTAGCAAGAAGCCTTGTGTACATAGCAGCTAGCATGACCTGTGTTCTCTGCTTCTTTGTTTGTTTTCTCGCCACATTGGAATGGTGTTTGCCAAATTCCCGAGCATAGCTAGCCAGTTAGAGAATACGGTCAATGGATTAGTGGATTTTCTATGGATTAGTGGATTAGTGGCTAAAGCATGGGGAAGTGCAGAATGAGGAGGATGAATGGCTGTAAGTGGGTCGCAACTAGAGCACCAGGGACCTGAGACAAGAAGCGGGATGAGTGGGAAAGGACGAGAAGGAGAAGGGGAAGGGGAAGTATGAGTGAGGTGGAGGTTTTGCCTATGGCATCCGACAAGACTCACAGGCACCTATACACACCTCCTTGACCCTCCCATAACAACGGACGACGTGGCTGCCGCGGTCAGGTGGCAGGAGAGAGGGAGGAGTAGTACCTAACTACAATGTCAAAGAAAGTTTGAGACAACGTCACCTGAAAGAAGTGGGCCCTCTGGTCGAACGGCAGGTGGGCGCGGACAGCAAGCCGGGAAACAGCGTCGCGCTCCATCCAATGTGTGCAGGCAACGCGGTCCGCCTGGTACCCCGACGTGTGCTCGAACAGGGAGACACCATCTGTAACGAAACGCCGGAGATCGGCGCAGTCACTCAAGTTACAACGCTAACTAGAAAGGGCGCCCGTCTGCATGAACCGCTAGGAAAGTGATAGTGGCCATGACAGGCAGCGATAATCAGCAGTAGCAGTGCAAGGGTGGGAATAGCGTCTGCAGCGACAACAGCTATAACAGCAGTTGCAATGGCTGCAATGGCAGGGGCTGTGGTTGCAGCAATAGGGGTACCTGCAGCAGTTGCGGCCGATGTAGTAGTAGTGGCAGCGGCAGCTGTAGCGGCTGTAAGGGCGGTGGTAGTGACTGGCCGGCAGCAGAAGCAGCTGTAGCAGCAGCAGAGGTAGTAATGGCAGTGGAAGCAATGGCAGCAGTGGCAGGCAGAGGCAGCAGCGGCGGCTGTAGCAGCAGCACTGGCTAGCGGCAAGGGCAATGGCAGCATCTAGAGCAGCAATAGCAGTAGCGGCTATAGCAAGGACAGTAATGGCTGTAGTAGCGCCTACAGGAGCAGCGGCGGTGGCAGCAGGGGCTGCGGTAGCAGCAGCCACTGTAGTGGCAGCTGCAGGCGGCAGCGGCAGCTATAGCGGTGGCTCTAGCGACAATTGTTAAGATACGAAAACGTAAGAATGTACTAAGAAATGACAAACCAAGAATGATATTGGGAATGCTAACCCTAACCCAAGGGAAGAGAAAGTACATATTGGGAATGCTAACCCTAACCCAAGGGAAGAGAAAGTACACCTAGACTAACAAACACAAGCTATAACAAATATAGCTTGACACACCCCCATAGTCTAGGTGACGGTATTACTGTGGAAAGCAACACATAGCTAGCGTCACAGGGCCAGTCAGCAAGAACAAGAAACGGTCACAAGACCAGTTCACAAGAACACAACAAATCTCGAAATCGATCTCAAAATCACGACAAAGTCCGAGAACAAGCAAGGGGCCAAAAGGCCGGTCCACAAGCAGATATATTTATACATAGCAAATACAGAGAGATGAAAGAGTACAATGCAAAGCATCTTTACGCAAGCAAGTGAGGGCCTGTCGACACAAGCCCCAGCTGGGTGCAGAAACGCTGGTGGTCACAAGGCGGCAACGCTTTGGTGAAGATATCTGTTGTGTTTGCCTCAGAGACCACACGTACTACACGGGCCTGGCCACGCTGCTGCAACTCGTGGAGAAGGAAGTAACGAAGCTGGATATGCTTCGCCTTCCCAACCAGTCGAGGCTCCTGGCAGAACAGTCGAGACCTGTTGTCGACGAACAAGACTGGGAGAGAGCGAGGCCGCTCACCAAGGTCAGTGAGAAGGAAAGACAGCTAGCAAAGCTCCTGGGCGGCCATAGACGCCGCGTACACCTCTGTTTCACAGCTAGAACTAGAGACCGACGACGCATGAGTCGACCTCCGCGAGACAGCTCCGGTCCCAAGTCCGAGGCAGTAACCCTGTGTAGACCGCAGGGACTCTGCGTCGTCTGCCCACGACAATTCCGAGTAACCTGTAAGTGTAACTGGCTCCTTCCCTCCAAGGACAGGTCTCATGCCTGATGTACTCGCTACATACTTCGCCACCCTCTTAGCCGCGTACCAGTGGGAAGGTCAGTGTCTCCCAGGCACACCAAAGCGCGCCAGGATGCTAAGAGGGTAAGCTAGGTCTAGACGCTAGGCTAGCTGGGCGAGTGCGGGTCATCGGGTTTATGAGACAACCCACCAACTCAGGAGATGGACCGCTGGACTCAAATGGCTCGTACGAAGGTGGAGCCGTGAGCCTATGATCCACAGCAAGAGGAGTGAGCTGTACCTTAGAGAATGGGAAGCGGAACCGCGTGAGGATCTACTCGCCCATATGCGACTGCGTCAGCGTAGTGGTGCGAGCTGCTTTGTCCTTGGTTGTGAGGATCTAGGATCGAGCTCAGAAAAGAGAATGTGAATTGAATGATCACCTGGGTACAACACGAGGCTATATATAGGCTCGACACAAGGCCCCGTAACCAGGTGTTACGCGAAGGTTCCGCGGGTCGCGAAGCGTCCCGAACAGATCCTTCCCGAATTCGTTTGAAGGCAATTCGGTGGCAACCGAAAAGCCAGAATTCGGTGCACGCAACCTAGCTCGGTGCTATAACTATAATAAAATATAGGAAAGCACCTAGCCTAGGAAATCAAGCAATTCATGCATGCATATAATTTTCCTATGCTAGAAATAGCATAATAAAGTAAAGGCAAGCAAGCATAGCTGGCATAAGCCGTCGTACTCTCACATTGGTAATCTGCAGTCTAGGGTAGCACTGCAGCTCACCAAGGTCAGTGCAAGTGTGTCTTCTTTGCAAGTGTGCCAGTGCGCATCTATCAGGAGTGGCAAAGACCAGGTCGTCAACGTAAACCAAAACAAAGATTGGGGTCGAGGCACAGCGGAGGAAGAGTAACGGATCAGCAAACAATGGAAAGTAGTCAAGTGCCGCAAGAGTCGTGCGAAGTGTGGGGAGCCTGGCGCAGGCTGTAGACCGGTCGACGCAGCTGCCACTGGTTCCCATGAGGGAAAGAGCCAGTGAAGCCAGGCAGACAACTTAGCCAGATCTGCTCATGCAGGCTCCCCTATAGGGACCCTGTGGAGAAGTCCAAGGAGTGCAACTCGTGTTGACAGCTATAACGTTATGCGGAAGCGATTAGAGCTTGAACTACAAACTTTGCTTGGCAACACTTAACATCAATTGCAGCCCTTCGAGTGTGACAGCTTGTCACCTCCTAGCCAAAGGCGTAGAAAATAGCAAGAGAGTAGTTATGCCTTGCTCAGCTTGTAGGACGAGCAAACTGGTCGAGAAGAATTTCGGCAGCACCATGGTAATATTTATACTCTCGTCAATACGAAGTAGTAGAATGCGAGCTTGAAAAACGCGAATGCATTAGATTAATTTCGACAGGTACAAGCACACATTTATATGGATTCTACGCCACGTGGGTTTGGTCCTGCACTTAAACCACGGGTGACCCACTTTCTCACAGTACCAACACTTGCCTTCCATTCTCCCAGGTCCCCTTCCACCACCTCTTCCACCTCTGCCACCTCTGCCACCTCCACGCCCTGCTCCTCTGCCGCCTTGCTGATTAGGGGGCTCCTCGTCTTTTGATGCTCCTCTCCCAGCCCCTTGCCATTTCTTGCCTCCCCGTTTTCCTCCTTGCATATCATAGCTGCTGCTCTCCTCTTCTCCTCCCCTTAACTGACGCCTCCGGAAGTCCTCCTCGAGTATCTTTGTGAGGATCCACTCCAAGGTCCTAAGGCTTTGGTTTTGGGGAAGACTGAGGCCGCTGGTGAAGACCATCCAAGACTCCGGCAGCAGCGACAACATCTTTACACACTTCGTTGACTCGGGGTAGGTGATGCCGGCAATAGCTAGCTTGGCATAGAGGTCCCTAAGCTTATCTAGGACGGGTTGAACCGGTTCTCCTTTACTGAGGCGCAAGGTGGAGAGTTCTCTTTCTAACATAAGAGTTGCTACAACTGAGGTAGGTGCATGAAGGTCCTTGAATACGGCCCACGCCTTAGGTCCGCACTCATCCTCTGGAAGGAGATGCATTATGTGCTGGCGTTGGGCGAGGTCTAAGCTCTGAGAGAGAATGTAGTATCCAGCTGAGGAACGTTCGTCCCAATCGCCCTGAAGTTCTGGGTTGCTAGGGCATTTCTCACTACCGATCATGACTTTGAGAAGTCCTATCTGCCGAAAATATACTTGCATCTTCCAGGACCAGTCGTCGTACCCTTCACCACTGAATTTGTCGACGGAGAAGTTTTCAGAACTTCCCTTAGTAGTGGGCCCTGGTTCGTCCGTGCTACCCTAGGCCCGGATACTCCAGATTCCTGGCTACCACTACTCGCGGGAACTGAAGTCCCTTCTTCTCCAGGCGACCCCATCGTTGGATACGTTCAAAACGACTAATTACCAGCTCTGATACCACGTGTTGACAGCTATAACGTTATGCGGAAGCGATTAGAGCTTGAACTACAAACTTTGCTTGGCAACACTTAACATCACTTGCAGCCCTTCGAGTGTGACAGCTTGTCACCTCCTAGCCAAGGGCGTAGAAAATAGCAAGAGAGTAGTTATGCCTTGCTCAGCTTGTAGGACGAGCAAACTGGTCGAGAAGAATTTCGGCAGCACCAAGGTAATATTTCTACTCTCGTCAATACGAAGTAGTATCAGAATGTTATTATCTAGCCTGTAGTGGGGTTGTGAGGATCTAGGATCGAGCTCAGAAAAGAGAATGTGAATTGAATCATCACCTGGGTACAACACGAGGCTATATATAGGCTCGACACAAGGCCCCGTAACCAGGTGTTACGCGAAGGTTCCGCGGGTCGCGAAGCGTCCCGAACAGATCCTTCCCGAATTCGGTAGAAGGCAATTCGATGGCAACCGAAAAGCCAGAATTCGGTGCACGCAACCTAGCTCGGTGCTATAACTATAATAAAATATAGGAAAGCACCTAGCCTAGGAAATCAAGCAATTCATGCATGCATATAATTATCCTATGCTACAAATAGCATAATAAAGTAAAGGCAAGCAAGCATAGCTGGCATAAGCCGTCGTACTCTCACACGTCCCCCCCTCAAAGCTGGGTGGCGTGAGATACACCCTGCTTGACAAGATAGTCCTTGAGAGCACGGCGTGCGTTGCCCATATCAGCTTCTGCAACCCAACTGTCCTCAGTGGGGTCGTATCCCTTCCAGCGTATCAGGAACTCGAGGGTTCTGCCGCCGCGGCGCCGATGAGAGAGGACGCGCTCAATCTCGTACTCGGTTTCGTCCTGCACAAGAACAGGTGGAGGTGGCGGTCCCTGGAACTGTTGGTTGGGGTCCTTGTAGGGTTTCAGTAGCTGCACATGGAAAGCATTGTGAAGCTTCCACATATCTGGTAAGCGCAAGCGGAATGTAACTGGTGTCACCTGTGCCTCAACGAGAAAAGGACCACAGAAGCGAGGCCGGAGTTTGGATGGGAGGTGAGACAGGTTCAAGTTGCGCGTGTCAAGAAGCACCTGATCTCCGACTGCTACTGAGTGATCACGTCGCTGACGATCGGCATACTGCTTCTGGGAGGTCTGCATCGTGGTGAGTCGTCGTTGAGTCTTCTCCCATAGCTGCTGCATGGTGGTGACGAAGTCATGTGCGGCTTGGACGTGTGCCGGTGTGGTAGGCTGCTGTGGTGTGAGTGGTTCCCGTCCGTAACACAGGAAGAAAGGAGTTTTCCCTGTGGCCGCATGTGACGCGTTGTTGTAAGCGAACTCTAGGGTCGGTAACTGTGTGTCCCAGTGGCTGACGTCGTCCTTGCAAGCTGTGCGCAGTAACTGTTCAACCACTTGATTGAGTCGCTCTGTCTGTCCGTCAGTCTGTGGGTGGTATGCTGAGGACATCGCAAGTTTAGTCCCCAATAATCCCATGAGCTCCTTCCAAAACTTACTGGTGAATTTTGGGTCTCTGTCTGAGGTGAGTGTAGCGGGGATGCCGTGGATGGTGATGATGCGGTCGAAGAAGAGGCGAGCAGTTGCTTCTGCTGTGGCGGTGGCGTTGGTCGGTAGGAAGTGCCCCATTTTGGAGAACTTATCGATGACTACGAGGATGGAATCATGTCCCCGTGAGGTCGAGGGAAGTCATGTGATGAAGTCGAGACTAACGACCTGCCATGGCTGCTCCGGTACGGGTAGAGGCTGAAGTAACCCTGCTTTCTTCTGCTTGCTGCTCTTCATCCGCTGGCACGTGTCGCAGGAGGTGACGAACTGCTGCACATCTGCTGCCATCCGGGGCCAGTAGTAATACTTCGCTATTCCCGCTAACGTCTTGTTGCTCCCAAAATGTCCCGCGTATGGTACGTCGTGGAACTCCTCCAATAGGATCTGCCGTAGCGGGGCGTAATTCGGTACCCAAATCTTTCCTGAACCCTTCCTTACCGCTAGGTCTTTCTCCCACTGTAACAGTTTCTGTTTCTCTGCCGTTGCTATCTCGCCGTCCACGGAGTACCCATGTTGGAATAGACCTTTGAGCAGAGGATTCATCCCGTCGAGTTGGATGCCTGCTACATGACCTGGGCGGCTCAACGCGTCTGCTTTGTTGTGTAGCCCGGGCTTGTAGATGATGTTGTAGTGGAAGTGGGTCTCCAAGAAATCCACCCACCGTACCTGTCGTCGTGAGAGCGTAGGCTGCGACTTCAGGTATTTGAGGCTGCAGTGGTCAGTATAGACTGTGGTCTTGGCTCCCTCGAGGTAACACCTCCACGCCTTGAAGGCTACGACTATAGCTAGGGCTTCCTTGTCGTGGATGGGGTAGTTTAGTTCTGCTCCGTGCAGTTTCTTACTGAGGTAGGCGATAGGCTGTAAACCGTTCCCGTGATCCTGCATCAGTACTGCTCCGACTGCCTGGTCACTAGCGTCTGCTTCAACTACGTAGTCCTTCTCGGGGTCTGGTAGGATGAGTACTGGGGCTGTGGTCAGTGCTGTCTGTAGCTGTTCCATGGCTTGCTGATGCGGAGTATCCCATTTGAAGGGCGTATCCTTTTTCAGTAGGTCGGTCAGTGGCGCTGCAATCTTAGCGTACTGTGGCACGAACCTGTTGTAGTAGTTGGCGAATCCTAGGAACTGCTGCAACTCCTTCACGTTCTCCGGAACTTTCCACTTCTTGACGGCTTCGATCTTCCGCGGGTCCACGTGTACGCCCTCGGCACTCACCATGTGCCCGAGAAACTGCACCTTCTTCAGGGCGAAGTCGCTCTTCGACAGCTTCACGTAGAACTTGTTTTTCCGCAGGATCTCGAACACCTTCCGCAGATGCTCCACGTGCTCCTTCATGTTCTTGGAGTAGATGAGGATATCGTCCAGGTACACCACTACGCACTCGTCCAGCAGGGGCCGTAGAATATGGTTCATTTCCGCCTGGAACGTTGCTGGTGCGTTGCAGATTCCGAACGGCATCACCAAGTATTCGTAGGAGCCGTATCGAGTACGGAACGCCGTCTTGTGGATCGAGTTGTCCGCCATCTTGATCTGCCAGTAACCCGACCGTAGGTCCAGCTTCGAGAAGACTGTTGCACCACGCAGTTGGTCCAGTAAGTCGTCGATGCGCGGTATGGGGTATTTGTTTTTAACTGTCTGTTTGTTCAGTGCGCGGTAGTCGATGCACATCCGTAAGCTGCCGTCTGGTTTTGGAGTGAAGAGAACTGGTGCACCGTAGGGAGAGGTGGATGGGCGGATCAGTTGTCTGTCCAGTAGATACTCTATCTGTTTCTTCATGTCTGTTAGTTCGGTCGGACTCAGTCGGTATGGTGCACGTGAGACGGGTTTCGCACCTGGTTCCTCCACGATCTCATGCTCGTGGGTGCGTGCTGGAGGTACGCCTGCAGGTAGGTCGTCGGGCATTATATCTTTGTACTGCTCCAAGACCTCCTTCACTGCTGCAGGGAGCTCGGAACTCGGCTTCTCCTCCTCTGCTGCTGCCATGACCAGTGCTAGGTAACCCGTGTTACTCTCGTTTACTGTCTGTTCGAACCGTGCCAGTGTCGTCTCAGGTACGTCCCCTGTATCCGTCCAGCTTCGTAGTGCTATCCGCTTCCCGTTGTTGTAGATGCACACCTTGCTGTTGATCCAATCGATCTCGGGGTTGAACCGCTTCAGAAAATCTCGCCCCAAGATAAAATCTAACCCTTTGATGTTGGTGACTGGTAGCTTCGGCTTCCACCTCAACGCACCTATATGCAGCTGCAGTGATGCTTCGCCGTGGATAGGAAGTTTCGTACCGTCCACCATGGTTGCTGAAAACTGGGTCTCCTCCGCCTTCTCTCCAATTTTCTCCAATGCTCCGCGGTCACACACCGAGTGAGATGCACCGCTGTCCACCAGTGCCTGGAGGCGTCGTCCATTGCATAACACCTCGAGGAGTAGTGGTTTCTGCTGCGCTGAGTAGCCAAAGAGGGTCTCATTAATAGGATCATAGGGTACATCAAACTTAATACCTTCCCTTTTTCCTATACCCGACTCAGCACTTTCCAACTTCACCTGGGGGGTGGGAGGATTTTTCCGAGGCTTGTATATTTTCTCCTGAGCCTGGATGCCTCCTCTAAGCCTTGGCAGCTGTGTAGGCTTCACCTGTGGGCAACGGGGAGCCTTAACACTGTGCTGCGGGGAGAGAATATTAACTCGGAACGCACGACCTTTTTCTACGCTCCGTAGTACTTTGCCCAACTTCTCAGGTACCTGAATGATTTATAAAGGCTTTTTCTTAGCCTCTAAACCTCCCCTGATTTTTTCAAAGGCTTGAAAACCACGAGAAGCAATATTCTTCGTTAGAGTATCTTTATAGGATACTTTTAACGAATTCTTACTTTCGTGGGTGTTCGGCTGGAGTTTCCCGGTCGGTGCAGAGTCTTTTTTTGCGGAGCCTCCATTCGCCTCGGCGATTTCCCCTGATGCCGGCCGGTCGTGACGTTTTTGATTCGCGCCATCATTTTCTCCTTTTTTCGCCCGCTCCGAAGTCGCCACGTCGTCGCCTTTTCCTGCTTTTCGGATCTTTACGCGATCGCCAGGTCGATCCGCGGCTACTGGCGATTCCCGTTTTTTGACTTCGGGGGTGCTCCACTGTTTCCGTCCCGGAGTGCCGCACGTGCTTTCTTCATTTTGTAGCACGACAAAAACTGATGCCCTGCTGCGCCGCAAAATTCGCATTTTGTCGGTTGCTGCTTCGCGTCGTATTTGTCGATATCCATCGGTTCGGCGAACGTGAGGGGTGCCGATCGCTCCGTGCCGAATGTACGGTTCGGCGTGAAGCGTCGTGTTTCGGGTTGACCTCGAGTCAGCGCGTCGTATCGCTCGGCAGCACGCACGATGTCCCTGTAGCTGTTGTAATTCGCCGCAATCACCTGCCGCCGAATCTCCATTTTTAACCCTTCGGTGTACGCCTGGATTTTTTCCCCTTCGGTCAGGTCGGTGATGCGGTTGAACAGTAACTCCACCTGCTGCGTGTACTGTGCTACACTACTGTATTGCTTGTGTCGGTGTATCTGCTGCCGCGCCATGTAGGTCGTATTAATTGGTTCGAAACGCTCGATTAAATCTGCCCGAAACTGCTGCCACGTTTTCTCCCCGCGGGCTACGTCGGTGTAGTAAATCCATTCGAGAGCCGGTCCACGTAACAGTGTCGCTGCGAGCCGAATCCTTGCTGCGTCGTGTTGCGGGGTCGAACAGCCAATGGCCTCGAAGTAAATTTCGAGGGTGGCCACAAATCGCCGGACGTCGGATCCCTTCGCGCTTGGATCGAACGCCTCAGGGAGCCTCGGTCGTACTGCTTCGAGGTTCGGCGACAGTGGTGCCATCGGTCCGTGAAATGTCGGTGTCGCCACTGCTGCTGGAGTTGTCGGTGCTGCAGTCGCTGCTGCTGCGGTGGCGAACCCTGGTTGGCTTGTCAGAAAAGCCTCGAGTCGACGAAGCGTCGCCTGCGTCTGCTCCATGTCGGTGCGGAGGCTCGCGATGTCGCTCGTGGTCGCGTAGTTGTCGCCTTGGCCTTCCATGCCTGACATCAACGCGTCCGAAAAACCGAATCGAGGGGGAGTGAAAAACACGGAACCGGTTTTACGTACCCGAAATCGATGTTTAACTGCGTCGCCCCCGCGGTTTTTTGAAGACTGGTTTGTAGCGGTCGAAAGAACTTCGCGTGTAAACGGGCTCTGATTACCAAGTGTGAGGATCTAGGATCGAGCTCAGAAAAGAGAATGTGAATTGAATGATCACCTGGGTACAACACGAGGCTATATATAGGCTCGACACAAGGCCCCGTAACCAGGTGTTACGCGAAGGTTCCGCGGGTCGCGAAGCGTCCCGAACAGATCCTTCCCGAATTCGGTAGAAGACAATTCGGTGGCAACCGAAAAGCCAGAATTCGGTGCACGCAACCTAGCTCGGTGCTATAACTATAATAAAATATAGGAAAGCACCTAGCCTAGGAAATCAAGCAATTCATGCATGCATATAATTTTCCTATGCTAGAAATAGCATAATAAAGTAAAGGCAAGCAAGCATAGCTGGCATAAGCCGTCGTACTCTCACATTGGTAATCTGCAGTCTAAGGTAGCACTACAGCTCACCAAGGTCAGTGCAAGTGTGTCTTCTTTGCAAGTGTGCCAGTGCGCATCTATCAGGAGTGGCAAAGACCAGGTCGTCAACGTAAACCAGAACAAAGATTGGGGTCGAGACACAGCGGAGGAAGAGTAACGGATCAGCAAACAATGGAAAGTAGTCAAGTGCCGCAAGAGTCGTGCGAAGTGTGGGGAGCCTGGCGCAGGCTGTAGACCGGTCGACGCAGCTGCCACTGGTTCCCATGAGGGAAAGAGCCAGTGAAGCCAGGCAGACAACTTAGCCAGATCTGCTCATGCAGGCTCCCCTATAGGGACCCTGTGGAGAAGTCCAAGGAGTGCAACTCGTGTTGACAGCTATAACGTTATGCGGAAGCGATTAGAGCTTGAACTACAAACTTTGCTTGGCAACACTTAACATCACTTGCAGCCCTTCGAGTGTGACAGCTTGTCACCTCCTAGCCAAAGGCGTAGAAAATAGCAAGAGAGTAGTTATGCCTTGCTCAGCTTGTAGGACGAGCAAACTGGTCGAGAAGAATTTCGGCAGCACCATGGTAATATTTATACTCTCGTCAATACGAAGTAGTAGAATGCGAGCTTGAAAAACGCGAATGCATTAGATTAATTTCGACAGGTACAAGCACACATTTATATGGATTCTACGCACAGGCAGGAGCAACTAGAAAACAGTTGTTTAACTGGCTCACAGGATTTCGCCACGCTGTATCTTGAAAACTGTGAGAATAAGAACGAGGAATGAATGAACTAGCAAGCAGGTGGGTACAAGTATGAAAACCTAAAAGAGTTGTAACCCATATTGTTTACCCCACTGCAGCCTACAATATAGTTCTGTAACACCCCCATAGGCAAAGTGGGGGACAAGCAAGAGAGCAAGGCAAGGTCAAGCTCAGGGTGGATCACAACATCACCACACATTCTGAGCACCAGATCAAGGCCACAAGGCCAGTTCACATGCAGGATTATAAAGCAAGGTGAACAAGCAAGACAGTGATCTCAACCTAGTAAGGGTAAGCATGCAGGTGCAGGTATAAATAGATCATAGTACAAACAAAGTCAAGAGGTAAGCAAGGGAGGCCCGGTAGGCACAAGACCTAGCATAGTACAGAAACGCTGATGATTACAAGGTTGAAGTGCCTTCGTAAAGATATCAGCAGTGTTGGCCCAAGAGGCCACGTAAGCAAGACGAACCTGACCACGCTGCTGCAACTCTCGAGCAAGAAAGTAGCGCAGAGCAATGTGCTTCGTTCTGTGCTCCAGTCAATGCTCCTGACACAAGGCCAGCATGGCCTTGTTGTCGACGTACAGAACTGGAGGAGAACGAGGCACCTCTCCCAAGTCGGTCAGCAGGTAGGTGAGCCAGCGGAACTCCTGTGCAGCCATGGCCCCAGCGTAGATCTCAGCCTCACAACTGGAGCAGAGAACAGAAGACGAGTGGGTAGACCGCCACGAAACAGAGCCGGAACCAAGGCTGAAGGTGTAACCCTGTGACGACCGCTGCGTAGCCAAGTCGTCAACCCAAGAAGCGTCTGAGTGACCAGTGAGGACAACTCGAGCCCGTCCTCCAAGCATGAGCCCCATGCCCGACGTACTGCACAGGTAGCGCAACACCCTCTTAATTGCAGCCATGTGCTCTGGTCGGTGTCTCCCAGGAGCAACTTAGCGTGCCAAGATGCTAAGAGGGTATGCCAGGTCAGGTCGAGTGCAGGTCATCAGGTACATGAGGCAGCCAACAAGCTCTGGGTACGGGCCACCCGGCTCTACGGACGCATTCAAAGGCAGAGCTGAGAGCGAGTGACTGGTAGGCAGAGGAGTGGACTGTGGCGAGGAGTACGTGAAGCGGAAGCGCTGAAGGCGGTGGACACCTTAAAGAAGGAGCAGGACCAGTAGAAGGCGGAAGACCAAGAACCTGCTGAAGGAGCGGAACGTAGTACGGCCGCGGCCGCGCAGCGCCTCCACAACCAGCAGGGACAGAACCAGCACCCCCAGTGGCAGCTCCAACTCCAGCAGTACCACCAGCTCTAGCAGCACCTCCAGCAGCACCAGAAGCGCCAACTCCAGCACCCACAGGAGCACCGGCTCCATCAGCACCTCCAGCTCCAGCACCTCCAGCAGCTCCAGCTCCAGCAGGACCACTAGAAGCTCCAGCAGCGCAAGCAGCTCCAGCTCCAGTACCTCCAGCAGCACCTGCCCCAGCAGCACCGCCAGCTCCAGCACCTCCAGCAGCTCCAGCTCCAGCAGCACCACCAGGCCCAGCAGCTCCAGTACCTCCAGTACGAGCACCTCCGAGACCCGTGGCCCCAGAACCCCCAGCAGCTCCAGCAGCAACAGGACCTCCAGCAGCTGGAGGGCCTCTAGCGCCCGGAGAACCACCACCTCCAGCAAGGAGGTGGTGGTTCTCCACTGCGACTGGACAGGCGGTGGACACCTTAAAGAAGGAGCAGGACCAGTAGAAGGCGGAAGACCAAGAACCTGCTGAAGGAGCGGAACGTAGTACGGCCGCGGCCGCGCAGCGCCTCCAGAACCAGCAGGGACAGAACCAGCACCCCCAGTGGCAGCTCCAACTCCAGCAGTACCACCAGCTCCAGCAGCACCTCCAGCAGCACCAGAAGCGCCAACTCCAGCACCCACAGGAGCACCGGCTCCAGCAGCACCTCCAGCTCCAGCACCTCCAGCAGCTCCAGCTCCAGCAGGACCACTAGAATCTCCAGCAGCGCAAGCAGCTCCAGCTCCAGTACCTCCAGCAGCACCTGCCCCAGCAGCACCGCCAGCTCCAGCACCTCTAGCAGCTCCAGCTCCAGCAGCACCACCAGGCCCAGCAGCTCCAGTACCTCCAGTACGAGCACCTCCGAGACCCGTGGCCCCAGAACCCCCAGCAGCTCCAGCAGCAGCAGGACCTCCAGTAGCAGGAGGGCCTCTAGCGCCCGGAGAACCACCACCTCCAGCAACACGGCTCCAGCGCCGAGCAAACCACTCGCGCAGCTGCTGTGGAGAGAGTGGCTCCCGCCGGGACGAAGCACCCGAAGGACCTCCAGGCTCAGCACCGCCAGACTCCACACGAGCAGGCCCAGCACCCTCAGGCTCCGCACCCCCAGACTCAGCAACCCCAGGTTCAGCACCCCCAGACCCAGCACGCCCAGGCTCACCACCCCCAGACTCAGCACCCCCAGGCTCAGCACCCCCGGACTCAGCACCCCTAGGCTCAGCACCCCCAAACTCAGCACCCCCAGGCTCCGCACGCTCAGGCTCAGCACCCCCAGACCCAGCACCCGCAGGCTCAGTACCCCTAGCAGCACCAGAGTCAACAGCTACCTCGACAGGCTCGACTGCGTCTACCTGGGACACATCTGAGGGGGCAGGACCTTGAGGGGGTAGGGGGTCTACCGGGGGAGGACCAGGCGCGAGGAAGAGCGGCGGGGGGGGAGGGGGGCAGTGCGGTAGGGGAAGAGACGGTAGTAAGGAACCGACTCGTCAAACGTGACGTCCTGAGAGGACAGAATACGGCGCAAGGTGGGGTGGTAAAACTGCCAACCAGGCGCGTCAGGGGGGAAGCCAAGGAAGACGCAGGGAACAGCACGGGAGGACAGCTTGTCCGCAGACAAGTCGCGGACGAAAGCTCGAGATCCACAGACACGGAACGCAGACGCATCGCCCACCTTCCCCGTCCACCGCAAAGTAGGTGTGGTCTCTGGCATGGAGACCCGGGGCTGGAGGTTGAGCTGATGCGCCGCGTACTGAACCGCGAACGGCCACAGAAAATGGGGAGCAGCCGCATGGATCATGGACGTACGAGCGACATCCATGACCATGCCAATGCGGCGCTCAGCAATCCCATTTTGCTGCGGAGAGGCCGGAAGCGTGAACGTGTGGCGGATGCCCTCCGCACGACAGAAGGCTCGTAGAAGGTTGGAGGAAAAATCTCCACCTCTGTCGGAGTGCAGACGCAGAACAGGAAGGTCCGAGCCGTAACTCTCGCTGAGCTGACGACGGGCAGCGCGGATCCAGTCGATCAGCACCTCAGTGACCTCACCCTTGCGGCGCAAGGGGAAGACTGTGGTGTAAGGCGAGTAGTCGTCAACGACCAGCAGAAAGTAGCATTCGTGACCCTGGCCACGGACGCGGGCTGGGCCCCACACGTCCATGTGAAGTGTCTGCAGGGGAGCCTCCGTCGGAGGGAACGCGGAGGAGTAAGGAGCGGCGCGCTGCCGCCCCTCGACGCAAGGAACGCAGGTAGGGGCAGGCCACGGGGGAAGGGGAGGGAGAGACCGGGGAAGACCAGTGACAAGGACACGGGAGGCCATGCCTCGGAGACGAGGCAGGGAGGGGTGACCAAGGCGGTGGTGCCAGAGGAGAGTCTGGTGAGACAGGAGGCGAAACGAGCAGGGGGCAGACTCAGGACCTGTCCGGGACGCTGCAGCAAACACCTGACCCGACGCAGCTACCTGACCAGACTCAGCAACCGGAGGAGACACGGTAGTCAGGGTGTACAGGCTCGACCCAGGCTGACGGGAGAACGAGGCTAGGTGCCGGCCCGTCCGAGTACACGAACAGTGGGTCACCCACTGACCTCCAGGAGTGAACTGGTCAACCCACGCATCCTGAAGGTCAGCTCCACTCACCAAGTTCGTGGAGAACGAGGGGAGGTGGAGGCCAGACAGAGAGCCAGACGGGACCGTCAGACACGGCAGAACCGTGGAGGAGTGTGCAAGGACCGGACCCCCAGAGGGGTCAGCAAGAGAGACTGCCACTGGCCGACTGAGCGGCGAGAGTGTGGTGCAGTCGCGAAAGAAGGAGCGGGAAGCACCCGAGTCAAGGGTGAAAGTGTGCAAGGCCGCAGCAGGTGCAGTACCAGAGAGAGCAGACGCACCAGCACCTGGAGCAGTGGACTCACTAGCGCCTAGAGCAGCAGCCTCACCGGCACCTGGAGCAGGAGACGCACCAGCACCTAGAGCAGCAGCCTCACCAGCACCTAGAGCAGCAGACTCTATACCTGGGTCAGGCGGCACACACAGGTAACAGGCACCCTCAGCACTAGTAGGCACTGCATACATGGCAGTGAGGATAGCATCATAGTCAAGAGCAAAGATATCTACCCTCTGCCTAAGCAGCTCCAGCCAGGAGGGGAGCTCAGCGTCATCGCCAAACTCTGTACGCCAGGCGTCGCTCAGACTGGCGAAGCCGCGGGACTGTGTGTGACCAACCGTCCCGCAAGGCTGACCAGCCCGAGCACCAGTGCGAATGACGTACGGGCAGCGAGCAGTACTCCGTGACCCTCTACTCTGAGCGTACCACTCACGAAGCTGCTGGGGCGAAAGGACCGCGCGCGGACGCTGCTGCAGCTGCACCTGGTCACTACAAGAAGCTCCCGAACGACCCGCCTCAGGGCGACTCCAACCACGGTCACCCCAACAACCCCAACTAGCGTACCACTCCACGAAGCTGCTGGGGCGTGAGGGACTCACTCGGACGTTGCTGGAGCTGCATCTGGCCACCGCCAGGAGCAGTAGTAGCAGTAGTAGCAGTAGTAGCAGCAGTAGCAGCAGTAGCAGCAGTAGCAGTAGTAGCAGCAGTAACAGCAGTAGCAGCAGTAGCAGTGCGGCCGCCCCTACAACCCCAACTAGCGTACCACTCACGAAGCTGCTGGGGCGTGAGGGACTCACGCGGACGTCGCTGGAGCTGCATCTGGCCACCGCCAGGAGCAGCAGTAGCAGTAGTAGCAGTAGGGCGGCGACGGCGGGGCCGGGACAGCTGCAGGGCGGGGCCGCGACAGCGGCAGGGGGGCTCCGCGGCAGCTGCTGCAGGGCGGAGCCGCGACTACTGCAGGCGGCTCCGCGGCAGCTGCAGCAGGGCGGGGCCGCAACGGCGGTAGGGGGCTCCGCGGCAGCTGCTGCAGGGCAGGGCTCCGAGGCAGCTGCTGCAGAGGGCGCCGTGACGAGCAGGGGCGACGCCCCGGGGGCGCCGCGACGAGCAGGGACGGCGCCCAGGGGGCGCCGCGATAAGTAGGGGCGACGCCCCGGGGGCGCCGCGACAAGCAGGGAAGGCGCCCCGGGGGCGCCGCGACGAGCAAGAAAGGCGCCCAGAGGGCGCCGCGACGAGCAGGAACAGCACCCAGGGGGCGCCGCGACGAGCAGGGGCGACGCCCCGGGGGCGTCGCGACGAGCAGGGACGGCGCCCAGGGGGCGCCGCCAAGAGCAGGGGCGACGCCCCAGGGGCGTCGCGACGAGCAGGGACGGCGCCCAGGGGGCGTCGCGACGAGCAGGGGCGACGCCCCGGGGGCGCCGCGACGAGCAGGGACGGCGCCCAGGGGGCGCCGCGACGAGCAGGGGGGGGACGCTGCGCGGGTCCCGCAGGGGCGTCGCGACGAGCAGGGTTTAGGGCGGCGTGCGGGCTGCAGAGGCAGCTCCCACGGGCTGCAGAGGCAGGCACGGCTGCGGGGGCAGCGCCCACGGGCTGCAGGGGCAGGCACGGCTGCAGAGGCAGCGCCCACGGGCTGCAGGGGCAGGCACGGCTGCAGAGGCAGGGCCCACGGGCTGCAGGGGCAGGCACGGCTGCAGGGGCAGGCACAGCTGCTCGGGAGGGCGGCGCGCGGGCTGCAGAGGCAGCTCCCACGGGCTGCAGAGGCAGGCACGGCTGCAGGGGCAGGCACGGCTGTAGGGGCAGCACGCGGGCTGCAAGGGCAGCGCGGCTGCAGGGGCAGCTAAAAAAAAAAAATCAGTTAGGGCAGGGCGGAACGTTCGGTGGGCCCTAGGAACGATGCTGATCTAATACCATGTGAGAATAAGAACGAGGAATGAATGAACTAGCAAGCAGGTGGGTACAAGTATGAAAACCTAAAAGAGTTGTACCCCATATTGTCTACCCAACTGCAGCCTACAATATAGTTTTGACAAAAGCAGTTACACAACTCCTTGAGCATTTGGCTATATCCTCCTGTTGTTAAAAACTGTCTTCAAATTGCACTTGTAACAATCGCCCCTGCTGACTGAAATGTGTACACTCATGAGACTTGCATGTTGCTCCAATGTAGCTCAAATGTATTCATGCGAGCTCACAGTTGTATAACGGTTTTTACCGTTTGAAAAATGGAATAACCGACTTGCACCTGTGTCGAAATGATTCCGCAAAGCGAAATGACTTTCGCGAGAAATTTCCCGTCCCGTGAGTCAACTCGGAAAACAGTTTTTCAACAGTAAATTCCGAGCACCCCTCGTGCCACACGCACGACCGAGATTTTTTCTCGGTCGTGCTGTACACCCTCTTTCTCACCTCTCTCACCAGCGGAAGCACTGGCTACAGTGTTTGGACGTAGCGGGCTGGTGAGATAAGTCGGTTGCGGGCAAAGTCGCACGAGGGTTTGAAATATGTCTCGGGCCGTAAAAAACCATTAACGTTGAATAACCGTCCTGACCGCTTTGAAAACAACAGTACCATTGTAGAACGTAGAAAACCTTCTTTGGGTCAAATTGTCACTGTAACGCATGTGATAGGACCTTCTTTGGTCCGGTGCGGCTACACTAAGCGTCTCGGTCAGTATAACATATGCCAATCTATCGAGAATGAGGGTGTATAGTTCGCCGTGATCGAAATCATGCGCGTGTACAGTACGGGACAGGGCCGAAATGGGCTCTGTTCTGTTGCGATCGTGCTGTACAGCACGCTCGCAACAGTACGCGGCACACGCGCGTGCCCTGTGGTCCCACACGCGCTTACCTTGACCCACGATCGGGTCTTGACTTTCGTGCTTTTAACCAGCGCGAGAAAAGTCAAGGCACCTCTTGACCAGTCAAAGAACCGAGCACCCCTCAGTACACCACCCGCTCACATGAGGCTCCAATAAGTCTCGCATGAAAATTCGAGACTCATGGGACTTTCATGGTCGCTCGCATGAGCCTCGCATGAAACATTGAAGTCCCATGCGAGCTTCGTTTGAGCTCCATAAGGTCTTCATTTGAGCCTCATTTGAGGGCTTCGCATGAGTCTCATTTGAGAGCTTCGCATGAGCCTCATTTGAGCGCGTCATGAGGGCCTCATTTGAGAGCTTCGCATGAGTCTCATTTGAGCGCGTCATGAGGGCCTCATTTGAGCGCTTCATGGGAGCTTTATGAGAACAGTGAAAACGAAACTGAAAATGCAAAGACACGAAATGCACTTATGAATAAAAACGAAACACACAAAACGCAAGAACAAATGCGCACAGAACGTTCACAAAATGAAAATGAAAAATGCGCACACACACAAATATGCAAAATGCGACGCAGGCGGCTGGTTGACGTGCAAAAATAAATATTTGCACCCAACAAACTCCCCCTCAAGCAGTCGCCTGCTTGCACTCACATTCTTGAGCCTAGTTAAGGCTCATGCCACTTAGCTTAGCATAGCGCCAATGAGGTTCCTCAGCCAGCCGCTTCGTGAGGAAATCAGCCGGCTGCTGCTGCGTTTTCACGTAGAGAGGCTCAAGGGCTCCCCTCTGCACTTCTTTGTGCAGCCAATGCCACTTGATGCGCATGTGCTTGGTAAGCCCATGCGGTACCGCGTTCTTGGCCATGGCGATGGCACTGGTATTGTCACAGAAGAGTGGGGTTGGTGCCTTTTGCTCATGCCCAATCTCCTCCAGCAGCTTCCGCAGCCAAACCAGCTCCTTGGCCACGTGGTACATTGACATGTACTCAGCTTCAGCAGATGATCCTGCAGTTTCAGCCTGCTTCTTTGACCTCCAGCTCATAGGTCCTCCCCCAATCATACACATGTATCCACCCACTGAAGACATGTCCTCTTTCTCTTAAGCCATGACGCATCAGCAAAACCTGTAAGAAACAGCTCCCTCTTTCCCAAATGCTCCCCCTTCTCCTTGAGAACTTCTACTCCCTTCTGCTTCCTTTGTGCCACAGCAGAGTACTGAACTCCAATGGTGGGGTATGAGTTCAAGTACTGGATGATTCGATCAGCTGCATCCACCTGCTCTTCGGTTGGATTCTGCACCACCCTAGCCAGCTGCCCCACTGCAAATGATAGGTCCGGCCTGGTGTGCACTGCTGCATAAAGCAAGCTCCCCACCACGGACTGACATCGTGCTTTCTCTCGCTGATCCACCCCCTCATTCTCTCCTGCCTTTACGAGCTTGAACTCGGATGGAAGTGGTGTGACAACCTTCCTCCCGACTTCAATCTCATACTTCTGCCCCATGTCCTTGATGTATTTCTCCTGGTGCAGCTTCATCCACCCATTGCTGGTGTCCCTCTCGATGTGCATGCCCAAGTAGTAATTTGCCTCCCCCAGTGTCTTACACTTGAAATTTTGCATCAACTTCTGCTGCACCTTCATCACCTCCTGCTTGCTACTCCCAAACAGCAGGATGTCGTTGACATAGACCAGGAACATGACGAGGGTCTCCTTCTCCCCCATGAGAAAAAGGCTCTCGTCACATGCACTCGCCTTGAAGCCCATCTCCTCTAACACCGAAGACAGCTTCTTGTACCAGCAGCGTGGTGCTTGTTTGAGGCCATAAATGGCCTTCTTCAGCTTGCACACACGCCCGGTATCATCCTCATAACCCGGCGGCTGCGACATGAACACCTCCACATCTATCAGCCCATAAAGAAAGGCGGTGGTGATATCCATCTGAACTAAACCCACCCACACACGGCTGCACCGGCAAGTAAAACACGCAGTCTTGGCGGCTTCGCAGTTGCAGCAAAGGTCTCTTTGTAGTCCTCCCTTTCTTTCTGTTGGTAACCCCTTGCAACCAGCCTACTCTTGTAAACTGATACTGCCCCTTTGTTGTCAGTTTTGATCCTAGGAATCCAGCCACAACGTATGGCTTTCTTCCCCAATGGCAGTGGCACCAGCTCCCACGTCCCATTCGCCATTTGACTGTTATATTCAGCATCTCGTGGCACTAGCCACTTGTCCCTATCTGGTCTGTTAAGGGCCTCCTCCATGGTCAGTGGCTGAGTCGGTGCAGGTGCCATGAAATAGTATACCTCCTCCTGAGCTTCCTCATCAGAATCACAGCTGCTCTCCAGCACCAACAATGCATCAAGTTGCTGCTGCTCACCCCTTGTTCCTCCTTCACTCCTTGCCTTCGCCTTCAAGGCGGCAGCTCGCATCTGCCGCGTCATCATAGGTGAGAAGGTTCGTCCTGTGGGTTGGGGTTTGGTTTGGGTTCTCCTTGGGGGGAGAGTAGGGGGAATGACACGTGTTATGGGATGGGGTTCTTCAGGTTCAGCCATTGACTCCACACTCTTAACCACGGGGAGTTTTGCTGCACCCTCCTCATGTGCCGTTGCAATCTTCTCCCCAGCCCACTCCTCCTCCACCTCAAAGCCCATGGTTGCCTGCTGCAGTTGCGGCACGAGCTGCTCTTTTGGTTGCTTGGACCAGCTCCCATAGGTGATGTCTTCCATGAACTTGACATCCCTACTGTCGAATACGACTCCCTTGTTCGGCTCCCATAGCAGCCACCCCTTGCTTTCCGCTGCCACATCTAAGTGCACACACCAAACAGCAGTTGCACCCAACTTGTTGCGATGTGCTTTGGGAAAAAGAGCCACAGCCATGCAGCCAAACACACGCAGCATGTCAATGGGTGGCTTCCTCCCTAGCCACCTCTCCATAGGGACCCATGACTCACCACCGACGTTGGTGAACACCCTGTTCTTCACCACCGTGGCGTGGCGCACAGCATGTGGCCACTTGGAGTTCCCCAAACCTGACTCAATGAGAAGAGTCCGTGCTGTCTCTAAGACCGTGCGGTTTGCCCGTTCTGCTACGCCGTTAGATTGTGGTGTGTAGGAGGTGGTGAGTTCCCGAATGATGCCCTGCTTCTTCAACCATATGGTCAGCTCCTCCCCAAGGAATTCTCCACCCCTATCAGTCCTAATACGCATCACCTTGTGCTGGGACTGCTTCTCCACCAACGGCAGCCATTCATCACGGATTATCACTGGCACGTGGTCCTTCTTCTTGATTGGGTATGCCCATGTCACTCGGCTCCAGTCATCCACTATGGTGAGAAAAAACTTCTCACCACGCTCCCCCAGCACCGGTAGCGGCCCCACCACATCCATATGCACTAGCTCCAGTAGTTTCTTGCCTCCACCATCAGTTGCATGGAACGGGAACCGAGTCAACTTGCTCAAAAGGCAAGTTTCACACTTGTGGGTAGCTGCTGCACCTGTAAGCTTCAGTCCCTTGACCCCTTCCTCCTTGTGCAGTTGCTGCAGTGCGGGCATGGCAATGTGCCCGAGGCGACGATGAGCTGTAATCCAGTCCGTTTCACCTCCCCTTGCTGAAACCTTCAGCTCCTCTGCAGCCACAGCGTTACACTCCCCCTGAAAACCATTCCCCTTATTCCAAGGCACTACCGGCAGCTGCCACATGGACTTGCATATGTCCCTATCCTCGTGCAAATCCCAAAGCATCCGCTTGCCCAACTGCCCCTTGTATGTTTTGGCACCCTCGGTACTTGTGCTCACCCCACACTTGCCCAGCTTCCTCAGGGAGATGAGGTTTGCCTTCAAATCAGGTACTAGCAGCACATCACTTAGCACCACCGGTTTGCCGTCAGCTCCCTTGAATGCAGCGCGCCCCGCCCCCGTCACCTTGAGCGCATGCCCGGAAGCTGACTTCACTTCAGCAATTCGTGCTGCTCCCACATTGTCCAGGAGATCAGCCCTTGGCGTCATAGTCTATGCTGCTCCTGTGTTCAAAATCCACTTGTTGAGCGGGTGCAGCTCGGCTCCAGCATGGGCGATTAATGCGACCTCATCCAGCTCACCAACGTGGAAGAACTGACCGGCTTCCCTCTCCTCTTGTTCAGCCGGTTCATCATCGGCAACAGCTCCGGCGCCGCTCCCATCTTGAGTCCTATTGGAGGGGGTCCACCAGGTGGGTTTGGTCCTGCACTTAAACCACGGGTGACCCACTTTCTCACAGTACCAACACTTGCCTTCCATTCTCCCAGGTCCCCTTCCACCACCTCTTCCACCTCTGCCACCTCTGCCACCTCCACGCCCTGCTCCTCTGCCGCCTTGCTGATTAGGGGGCTCCTCGTCTTTTGATGCTCCTCTCCCAGCCCCTTGCCATTTCTTGCCTCCTCCCCGTTTTCCTCCTTGCATAGCATAGCTGCTGCTCCCCTCTTCACCTCCCCTTAAATGACGCCTCCGGAAGTCCTCCTCGAGTATCTTTGTGAGGATCCACTCCAAGGTCCTAAGGCTTTGGTTTTGGGGAAGACTGAGGCCGCTGGTGAAGACCATCCAAGACTCCGGCAGCAGCGACAACATCTTTACACACTTCGTTGACTCGGGGTAGGTGATGCCGGCAATAGCTAGCTTGGCATAGAGGTCCCTAAGCTTATCTAGGACGGGTTGAACCGGTTCTCCTTTACTGAGGCGCAAGGTGGAGAGTTCTCTTTCTAACATAAGAGTTGCTACAACTGAGGTAGGTGCATGAAGGTCCTTGAGTACGGCCCACGCCTTAGGTCCGCACTCATCCTCTGGAAGGAGATGCATTATGTGCTGGCGTTGGGCGAGGTCTAAGCTCTGGGAGAGAATGTAGTATCCAGCTGAGGAACGTTCGTCCCAATCGCCCTGAAGTTCTGGGTTGCTAGGGCGTTTCTCACTACCGATCATGACTTTGAGAAGTCCTATCTGCCGAAAATATACTTGCATCTTCCAGGACCAGTCGTCGTACCCTTCACCACTGAATTTGTCGACGGAGAAGTTTTCAGAACTTCCCTTAGTAGTGGGCCCTGGTTCGTCCGTGCTACCCTAGGCCCGGATACTCCAGATTCCTGGCTACCACTACTCGCGGGAACTGAAGTCCCTTCTTCTCCAGGCGACCCCATCGTTGGATACGTTCAAAACGACTAATTACCAGCTCTGATACCACGTGTTGACAGCTATAACGTTATGCGGAAGCGATTAGAGCTTGAACTACAAACTTTGCTTGGCAACACTTAACATCACTTGCAGCCCTTCGAGTGTGACAGCTTGTCACCTCCTAGCCAAGGGCGTAGAAAATAGCAAGTGAGTAGTTATGCCTTGCTCAGCTTGTAGGACGAGCAAACTGGTCGAGAAGAATTTCGGCAGCACCAAGGTAATATTTCTACTCTCGTCAATACGAAGTAGTATCAGAATGTTATTATCTAGCCTGTAGTGGGGTTGTGAGGATCTAGGATCGAGCTCAGAAAAGAGAATGTGAATTGAATCATCACCTGGGTACAACACGAGGCTATATATAGGCTCGACACAAGGCCCCGTAACCAGGTGTTACGAGAAGGTTCCGCGGGTCGCGAAGCGTCCCGAACAGATCCTTCCCGAATTCGGTAGAAGGCAATTCGATGGCAACCGAAAAGCCAGAATTCGGTGCACGCAACCTAGCTCGGTGCTATAATTATAATAAAATATAGGAAAGCACCTAGCCTAGGAAATCAAGCAATTCATGCATGCATATAATTATCCTATGCTACAAATAGCATAATAAAGTAAAGGCAAGCAAGCATAGCTGGCATAAGCCGTCGTACTCTCACACGTCCCCCCCTCAAAGCTGGGTGGCGTGAGATACACCCTGCTTGACAAGATAGTCCTTGAGAGCACGGCGTGCGTTGCCCATATCAGCTTCTGCAACCCAACTGTCCTCAGTGGAGTCGTATCCCTTCCAGCGTATCAGGAACTCGAGGGTCCTGCCGCCGCGGCGCCGATGAGAGAGGACGCGCTCAATCTCGTACTCGGTTTCGTCCTGCACAAGAACAGGTGGAGGTGGCGGTAGCTGCCGTCCCTGGAACTGTTGGTTGGGGTCCTTGTAGGGTTTCAGTAGCTGCACATGGAAAGCATTGTGAAGCTTCCACATATCTGGTAAGCGCAAGCGGAATGTAACTGGTGTCACCTGTGCCTCAACGGGAAAAGGACCACAGAAGCGAGGCCGGAGTTTGGATGGGAGGTGAGACAGGTTCAAGTTGCGCGTGTCAAGAAGCACCTGATCTCCGACTGCTACTGAGTGATCACGTCGCTGACGATCGGCATACTACTTCTGGGAGGTCTGCATCGTGGTGAGTCGTCGCTGAGTCTTCTCCCATAGCTGCTGCATGGTGGTGACGAAGTCATGTGCGGCTTGGACGTGTGCCGGTGTGGTAGGCTGCTGTGGTGTGAGTGGTTCCCGTCCGTAACACAGGAAGAAAGGAGTTTTCCCTGTGGCCGCATGTGACGCGTTGTTGTAAGCGAACTCTAGGGTCGGTAACTGTGTGTCCCAGTGGCTGACGTCGTCCTTGCAAGCTGTGCGCAGTAACTGTTCAACCACTTGATTGAGTCGCTCTGTCTGTCCGTCAGTCTGTGGGTGGTATGCTGAGGACATCGCAAGTTTAGTCCCCAATAATCCCATGAGCTCCTTCCAAAACTTACTGGTGAATTTTGGGTCTCTGTCTGAGGTGAGTGTAGCGGGGATGCCGTGGATGGTGATGATGCGGTCGAAGAAGAGGCGAGCAGTTGCTTCTGCTGTGGCGGTGGCGTTGGTCGGTAGGAAGTGCCCCATTTTGGAGAACTTATCGATGACTACGAGGATGGAATCATGTCCCCGTGAGGTCGAGGGAAGTCATGTGATGAAGTCGAGACTAACGACCTGCCATGGCTGCTCCGGTACGGGTAGAGGCTGAAGTAACCCTGCTTTCTTCTGCTTGCTGCTCTTCATCCGCTGGCACGTGTCGCAGGAGGTGACGAACTGCTGCACATCTGCTGCCATCCGGGGCCAGTAGTAATACTTCGCTATTCCCGCTAACGTCTTGTTGCTCCCAAAATGTCCCGCGTATGGTACGTCGTGGAACTCCTCCAATAGGATCTGCCGTAGCGGGGCGTAATTCGGTACCCAAATCTTTCCTGAACCCTTCCTTACCGCTAGGTCTTTCTCCCACTGTAACAGTTTCTGTTTCTCTGCCGTTGCTATCTCGCCGTCCACGGAGTACCCATGTTGGAATAGACCTTTGAGCAGAGGATTCATCCCGTCGAGTTGGATGCCTGCTACATGACCTGGGCGGCTCAACGCGTCTGCTTTGTTGTGTAGCCCGGGCTTGTAGATGATGTTGTAGTGGAAGTGGGTCTCCAAGAAATCCACCCACCGTACCTGTCGTCGTGAGAGCGTAGGCTGCGACTTCAGGTATTTGAGGCTGCAGTGGTCAGTATAGACTATGGTCTTGGCTCCCTCGAGGTAACACCTCCACGCCTTGAAGGCTACGACTATAGCTAGGGCTTCCTTGTCGTGGATGGGGTAGTTTAGTTCTGCTCCGTGCAGTTTCTTACTGAGGTAGGTGATAGGCTGTAAACCGTTCCCGTGATCCTGCATCAGTACTGCTCCGACTGCCTGGTCACTAGCGTCTGCTTCAACTACGTAGTCCTTCTCGGGGTCTGGTAGGATGAGTACTGGGGCTGTGGTCAGTGCTGTCTGTAGCTGTTCCATGGCTTGCTGATGCGGAGTATCCCATTTGAAGGGCGTATCCTTTCTCAGTAGGTCGGTCAGTGGCGCTGCAATCTTAGCGTACTGTGGCACGAACCTGTTGTAGTAGTTGGCGAATCCTAGGAACTGCTGCAACTCCTTCACGTTCTCCGGAACTTTCCACTTCTTGACGGCTTCGATCTTCCGCGGGTCCACGTGTACGCCCTCGGCACTCACCATGTGCCCGAGAAACTGCACCTTCTTCAGGGCGAAGTCGCTCTTCGACAGCTTCACGTAGAACTTGTTTTTCCGCAGGATCTCGAACACCTTCCGCAGATGCTCCACGTGCTCCTTCATGTTCTTGGAGTAGATGAGGATATCGTCCAGGTACACCACTACGCACTCGTCCAGCAGGGGCCGTAGAATATGGTTCATTTCCGCCTGGAACGTTGCTGGTGCGTTGCAGATTCCGAACGGCATCACCAAGTATTCGTAGGAGCCGTATCGAGTACGGAACGCCGTCTTGTGGATCGAGTTGTCCGCCATCTTGATCTGCCAGTAACCCGACCGTAGGTCCAGCTTCGAGAAGACTGTTGCACCACGCAGTTGGTCCAGTAAGTCGTCGATGCGCGGTATGGGGTATTTGTTTTTAACTGTCTGTTTGTTCAGTGCGCGGTAGTCGATGCACATCCGTAAGCTGCCGTCTGGTTTTGGAGTGAAGAGAACTGGTGCACCGTAGGGAGAGGTGGATGGGCGGATCAGTTGTCTGTCCAGTAGATACTCTATCTGTTTCTTCATGTCTGTTAGTTCGGTCGGACTCAGTCGGTATGGTGCACGTGAGACGGGTTTCGCACCTGGTTCCTCCACGATCTCATGCTCGTGGGTGCGTGCTGGAGGTACGCCTGCAGGTAGGTCGTCGGGCATTATATCTTTGTACTGCTCCAAGACCTCCTTCACTGCTGCAGGGAGCTCGGAACTCGGCTTCTCCTCCTCTGCTGCTGCCATGACCAGTGCTAGGTAACCCGTGTTACTCTCGTTTACTGTCTGTTCGAACCGTGCCAGTGTCGTCTCAGGTACGTCCCCTGTATCCGTCCAGCTTCGTAGTGCTATCCGCTTCCCGTTGTTGTAGATGCACACCTTGCTGTTGATCCAATCGATCTCGGGGTTGAACCGCTTCAGAAAATCTCGCCCCAAGATAAAATCTAACCCTTTGATGTTGGTGACTGGTAGCTTCGGCTTCCACCTCAACGCACCTATATGCAGCTGCAGTGATGCTTCGCCGTGGATAGGAAGTTTCGTACCGTCCACCATGGTTGCTGAAAACTGGGTCTCCTCCGCCTTCTCTCCAATTTTCTCCAATGCTCCGCGGTCACACACCGAGTGAGATGCACCGCTGTCCACCAGTGCCTGGAGGCGTCGTCCATTGCATAACACCTCGAGGAGTAGTGGTTTCTGCTGCGCTGAGTAGCCAAAGAGGGTCTCATTAATAGGATCATAGGGTACATCAAACTTAATACCTTCCCTTTTTCCTATACCCGACTCAGCACTTTCCAACTTCACCTGGGGGGTGGGAGGATTTTTCCGAGGCTTGTATATTTTCTCCTGAGCCTGGATGCCTCCTCTAAGCCTTGGCAGCTGTGTAGGCTTCACCTGTGGGCAACGGGGAGCCTTAACACTGTGCTGCGGGGAGAGAATATTAACTCGGAACGCACGACCTTTTTCTACGCTCCGTAGTACTTTGCCCAACTTCTCAGGTACCTGAATGATTTATAAAGGCTTTTTCTTAGCCTCTAAACCTCCCCTGATTTTTTCAAAGGCTTGAAAACCACGAGAAGCAATATTCTTCGTTAGAGTATCTTTATAGGATACTTTTAACGAATTCTTACTTTCGTGGGTGTTCGGCTGGAGTTTCCCGGTCGGTGCAGAGTCTTTTTTTGCGGAGCCTCCATTCGCCTCGGCGATTTCCCCTGATGCCGGCCGGTCGTGACGTTTTTGATTCGCGCCATCATTTTCTCCTTTTTTCGCCCGCTCCGAAGTCGCCACGTCGTCGCCTTTTCCTGCTTTTCGGATCTTTACGCGATCGCCAGGTCGATCCGCGGCTACTGGCGATTCCCGTTTTTTGACTTCGGGGGTGCTCCACTGTTTCCGTCCCGGAGTGCCGCACGTGCTTTCTTCATTTTGTAGCACGACAAAAACTGATGCCCTGCTGCGCCGCAAAATTCGCATTTTGTCGGTTGCTGCTTCGCGTCGTATTTGTCGATATCCATCGGTTCGGCGAACGTGAGGGGTGCCGATCGCTCCGTGCCGAATGTACGGTTCGGCGTGAAGCGTCGTGTTTCGGGTTGACCTCGAGTCAGCGCGTCGTATCGCTCGGCAGCACGCACGATGTCCCTGTAGCTGTTGTAATTCGCCGCAATCACCTGCCGCCGAATCTCCATTTTTAACCCTTCGGTGTACGCCTGGATTTTTTCCCCTTCGGTCAGGTCGGTGATGCGGTTGAACAGTAACTCCACCTGCTGCGTGTACTGTGCTACACTACTGTATTGCTTGTGTCGGTGTATCTGCTGCCGCGCCATGTAGGTCGTATTAATTGGTTCGAAACGCTCGATTAAATCTGCCCGAAACTGCTGCCACGTTTTCTCCCCGCGGGCTACGTCGGTGTAGTAAATCCATTCGAGAGCCGGTCCACGTAACAGTGTCGCTGCGAGCCGAATCCTTGCTGCGTCGTGTTGCGGGGTCGAACAGCCAATGGCCTCGAAGTAAATTTCGAGGGTGGCCACAAATCGCCGGACGTCGGATCCCTTCGCGCTTGGATCGAACGCCTCAGGGAGCCTCGGTCGTACTGCTTCGAGGTTCGGCGACAGTGGTGCCATCGGTCCGTGAAATGTCGGTGTCGCCACTGCTGCTGGAGTTGTCGGTGCTGCAGTCGCTGCTGCTGCGGTGGCGAACCCTGGTTGGCTTGTCAGAAAAGCCTCGAGTCGACGAAGCGTCGCCTGCGTCTGCTCCATGTCGGTGCGGAGGCTCGCGATGTCGCTCGTGGTCGCGTAGTTGTCGCCTTGGCCTTCCATGCCTGACATCAACGCGTCCGAAAAACCGAATCGAGGGGGAGTGAAAAACACGGAACCGGTTTTACGTACCCGAAATCGATGTTTAACTGCGTCGCCCCCGCGGTTTTTTTAAGACTGGTTTGTAGCGGTCGAAAGAACTTCGCGTGTAAACGGGCTCTGATTACCAAGTGTGAGGATCTAGGATCGAGCTCAGAAAAGAGAATGTGAATTGAATGATCACCTGGGTACAACACGAGGCTATATATAGGCTCGACACAAGGCCCCGTAACCAGGTGTTACGCGAAGGTTCCGCGGGTCGCGAAGCGTCCCGAACAGATCCTTCCCGAATTCGGTAGAAGGCAATTCGGTGGCAACCGAAAAGCCAGAATTCGGTGCACGCAACCTAGCTCGGTGCTATAACTATAATAAAATATAGGAAAGCACCTAGCCTAGGAAATCAAGCAATTCATGCATGCATATAATTATCCTATGCTAGAAATAGCATAATAAAGTAAAAGCAAGCAAGCATAGCTGGCATAAGCCGTCGTACTCTCACAGGGGTGCTCTATAGTGAGTACAACCCAGTTAGGGTTTGCTATATGTATCCCAACTGCTGCTAGTGAAACCCCTCTTTTCGTCATCCTTCTTTTGCACTTCTTGTTTCTGACATGCTATCAGAGCAGGTCGACCCCCTTGGGTCGATCCTGTGGGTGGGCCCGCCACCTAACTGCTTCCGCTGCTGTTCTACTTCTCGCGCGCCTCGGGCGCGCGACATCTTCTTCCTGCCGTGCGCTCGGGGCGCGCGGCGGTTTTCTGCTGTGGGGACGGGCGGCGGTTTTGTGTCGAGCCTATATATAGCCCCGTAACCAGGCGGGGGGGCGCGCGCGGTTCCCCAGGGCGCCGCGACAGACGGGCGGGAGGCGCGCGCGGCTCCCCAGGGCGCCACGACGGACGGGCAGGGGCCGCGCGCGACTCCCCAGGGCGCCGCGACGGACGGGCGGGGGGCGCACGCAGCTCCCCAGGGCGACGCGACGAGACGGGCGGGGCCTGGGGAGTAGCGTGCGGCCCCCTCTCGTCCGTCGCGGCGCCCTGGGGAGCTGCGTGCGCCCCCCGCCCGTCCGTCGCGGCGCCCTGGGGAGTCGCGCGCGGCCCCCGTCCGTCCGTCGTGGCGCCCTGGGGAGCCGCGCGCGCCTCCCGCCCGTCTGTCGCGGCGCCCTGGGGAACCGCGCGCGCCCCCCCGCCTGTCCGTTTCGGCGCCCTGAGGAGGAGCGCGCGCCCCCCCCCCCTTCTGTCCCGTCCCCCCCCCCCCCCCCGTGCTGCCCATTCCTCCTGTGCCGCCGTGCGTTCCGCGGTGGTGGGGGGTGTGGGATGGCAAGCATGGGGGTGCGCGGTGTGGGTGTTCCCCTCCTCCTTGTTCGTCTCCCACTGCTGCAGCTGCTGCTGAGGGGAGTGGAGGTGTGGGAGCCGCGGGGAGTGGAGTTGTGGGGGTGACGTGGGAGTGGAGCTAGGGGTGCAGCAGGGGGTGTGTGGAAAGGAGGTGGGACTGTTTGGGGAGGCTGAGAGGAGGCCGCCGTCGTGTCGTGCGCAGCGCCTGTAGTCCGGAGCCGTCGCGCTCTCGGTAGCCTAGAGAGCCTTGCTGTGCCAGTCGCCTGTGGGTCCGTTGCTCCTGCCGCTCGTCGTAGCCGCGGAGCCAGATACTCCCGTAGTCCGGTGCCCTCGTGCGCTCGGTAGCCACTGTGCCAGTCCTCCTGTTGCCCGTGTGTCTGCAGCTTCAGCCGTCGTCTCCCATCTTCTCTCCCTTCACAATTCCTCCTCCTCCTCACTTGCCCTCTGTGATCGCCTTTAGCTTTGCTTATAATTGTGAACTATTACTATGTCTGCTCATTGTGCTAATTACACCCCACTTTGGCTATGGGGGTGTGTCAGAATGATATTATCTAGCCTGTAGTGGGGTGCTCTATAGCGAGTACAACCCAGTTAGGGTTTGCTATATGTATCCCAACTGCTGCTAGTGAAACCCCTCTTTTCGTCATTCTTCTTTTGCACTTCTTGTTTCTGACAAGTAGTAGAATGCGAGCTTGAAAAACGCGAATGCATTAGATTAATTTCGACAGGTACAAGCACACATTTATATGGATTCTACGCACAGGCAGGAGCAACTAGAAAACAGTTGTTTCACTGGCTCGCTGGATTTCGCCACGCTGTATCTTGAAAACAGTTGCACAACTCATTGAGCATTTGGCTATATCCTCCTGTTGTTAAAAACTGTCTTCAAATTGCACTTGTAACAATCGCCCCTGCTGACTGAAATGTGTACACTCATGAGACTCGCATGCTGCTCCAATGTAGCTCAAATGTCTTTATGCGAGCTCACAGTTGTATAACGGTTTTTACCGTTTGAAAAACGGAGTAACCGATTTGCACCTGTGTCGAAATGATTCCGCAAAGCGAAATGACCTTCGCGAGAAATTTCCCGTCCCGTGAGTCAACTTGGAAAACTGTTTTTCAACTGTAAATTCCGAGCACCCCTCGTGCCACACGCACGACCGAGATTTTTTCTCGGTCGTGCTGTACAGCGCGCCATGATCAAAATCATGTGCGTGTACAGTACGGGACAGGGCCGAAATGGGCCCTGTTCTGTTGCGATCGTGCTGTACAGCACGCTCGCAACAGTACGCGGCACACGCGCGTGCCTTGTGGTCCCACACGCGCGTATCTTGTGGTCCCACACGCGCGTACCTTGACCCACAATCGGGTCTTGACTTTCGCGCTTTTGACCAGCGCGAGAAAAGTCAAGGCACCTCTTGACCAGTCAAAGAACCGAGCACCCCTCGGTACACCACCCGCTCACATGAGGCTCCAATAAGTCTCGCATGAAAATTCGAGACTCATGGGACTTTCATGGTCGCTCGCATGAGCCTCGCATGAAACATTTAATTCCCATGCAAGCTTCGTTTGAGCTCCATAAGGTCTTCATTTGAGCCTCATTTGAGGGCTTCGCATGAGTCTCATTTGAGAGCTTTGCATGAGTCTCATTTGAGCGCGTCATGAGGGCCTCATTTGAGCGCTTCATGGGAGCTTGATGAGAACAGTGAAAACGAAACTGAAAATGCAAATACACGAAATGCACTTATGAATAAAAACGAAACACACAAAACGCAAGAACAAATGCGCACAGAACGTTCACAAAATAAAAATGAAAAATGCGCACACACACAAATATGCAAAATGCGACGCAGGCGGCTGGTTGACGTGCAAAAATAAATATTTGCACCCAACAACTCGTAGTCGCGCTGAGGTGCGATATGCACCAACACCCGAAGAGTGGTCATCTTCGGGGTGGGAGCGAAGGTCTGGAAGAAGTTTACCCCCTAGCGCTGACTGAAGCCTCTCGCCACATAGCGCGCCTTGAACACCGGTGGTGATCCAGGCGGGCGCTTCACCTCGTAGAGCCACATGCCACTGACGACGTTCGTCCCAGGTGGTGGGACGGTGTCAACGTAGTTGCCCGTGGATCTATATGATGCCATCCCTGCCTCCTTAGCTATTAACCAGTAAGAAGCCCAGGGTCCCGAGACCGCCTCGGCGTGGGTGCGAGGGATCGGGACGTCAAGGGCGTATGGATCCCTTCACGGGCAAGCAGCATGGTGCAGAGATGAGGAATACAGGCCGCAAGGAAACCAATCTCGAATTGCCTGTCCTCGAGGACCTCTAGAGGAAAGACAGGAGCACCCCTAGAGGATGGAGGTCGAGCAGGGCCACTCACCAAGTGAGCAACGTAGTCAAGGCGATGGGAAGAGGCAAAGCCAGCGATAGTGGTAACAAGAGCTGAGACAGACGACAGAGGTGCAGTCGGGTAAGTGACCAATGCGGACACAACACGGGAGACGACATGACGGGAGATACGAAGGTAGTCGGGCAACGGGTCGGGAAACACAGTGAGGGATGACTCAGGGGGTCGTGGTAAGACCGGAGGAGGTGGAACACGAGAGCGGAGAACAAGGTGAAATGGGCCGTCCGCACGGTAATGAGACCGACGTGGCTCAGGTGACACAACACGACCGAGGAGAGAACAACGAGTCCACGAGAATGAGGAAAAGGACTCGACAGAGGGAACGGGAGGGGACGGTAGGGGACCACGAACCAAGGGTGCAGGTGCAGGGTCGGGCAAGTCGCGCAGTCCCTGCTCCTCTAGAGCACCTGCACCTGCTGCTGCTCCTGTGGCTCCTCGTCTGCCCTCTCTTGCTGCGGTTGCAGCTGTGCCTCCTGCTGCGATCTGGACTCTTGCGCTACCCCCTCCTGCTGCGACCGTGACTCCTCCTCTACTCTCTCGTGCTGTGTCTGCAACTGCACCAGCTTTTGTGGGCGGAACTCCTGCGCTACCCTCTCCTACTGCAGCCGTGACTCCTCCTCTACTTTCTCTTGCTGTGTCTGCAACTGCACCTGCTGCTGCGGGCAAGACTTCTGCTCTACCCTCTCCTGCTGCGGCCGTGACTCCTCCTCTAATCTCTCCTGCTGTGACTACAACTGCACCTACTGCTGTAGTCGTGACTCATCCTCTACTCTCTCCTGCTGCGGCTGTAACTGCACCTGCTGCTGCAGTCGTAACCTTTCCTCTACACTCTCCTGACACTGCAACTGAGACTGCTGCTGCTGCTGCTGCTGCTGCCGTGCCCTCTCAAACAGCTCACACTTTTCCCTCCCCAACTGTAGGAGACGCTGCTCATGGGTCAGGAAACGTACAGTGTGCGGTGTAGGTGTCACAGTGCCAGTGCCTCCGGCTCCAGCACCCCCAGAACCAGCATCTCCACCACCGACACCTCCAGTGCCTCCAGTACCTCCCGCAAGAATTCCCCCATGCTCCACATCAACCGGCCGCAAAGAAGAACGGAGAAGGAACTGCGGGACGGACGGGAAGCCAGGGGGTGACGCATGGCGAGGCCGCCGGGTTGAGGCTGCCGTGTCCTCAACGGAAGTAACCTCCACGCCCACACCCCCTGCACCCCCAGAGCCGACACCACCAGCTCCAGCAGCCCCACTACTCTCACCTTCCGCAATTGCACCTCCCGCACCCCCAGACAGGACAGGGACTGGACGCTGCGGGGGGGACGACTGCAGAGTAACGTGCAATACACCTGACGAGGCAGGACGCGAAGGGGGGGAGGGCTACTGGGGTGACTGGGGGGGGCTCAAGGGTGAGGAACAGCAGGGGGGAAAAGACCTCAGTACCTCAGTGGGGGCAACTCTTGTAGTAACTGACAGACTCGTCGAACGTGATGTCATGAGAAGCGAAGAACTGGCGGGTGACCGGGTCGTAGAACACCCAGCCTGAGGCGTCTAAAGGGAAGCCAAGAAAGACGCAGCCAAGTGCGCGGAGACAACTTGTTCGCGCCAGGGGTGCGAACGTGAGCCAGAGAACCCCAGACCCAGAAGTCAGCTGCTACGCCAGAAGAACCTGTCCAAAGGGAGACTGGCGTCACCCGTAGCCTTGTGTAACGGAGCCACAAGTTCAGCTGGTGCGCAGAGTAGCGGACTGTCTGAGGCCAAAGGAAATGTTGGGCACCAGCATGACACATGGAGGTACCATGACCAGGCCGATGCGTCGCTCGGCTACCCCGTTTTGTTGCGGTGAGTCTGGTAACGTGTAAGACTGGATGATCTCTCGACCCTGACAGAACGTTTCTTGGCGAGTGGAAGAAAACTCACCACCATGGTTAGAGAGTAGGCGGAGCCCACACAAGCCCTGGGCTCCAACCCTCGCTAGTAGCCATGGCTCGAGGACAGTAGGAACGTCGGCCTTCCGTCGCAAGGGGAAAACCGTTGTGTAACGGAAGTAGTCATCCACCACAATCAAGAAGTAGCGCTCCTGACGTGGGCCAAGGACCGGGGAGGGGCCCCAGACGTCCAAGTGCAGTGTTTGTAAGGGAGCCGTGGTGGAAGGGAATAAGGAGGAGTGAGGGGAAGCTCGCTGCCGACTCTCAACGCAAGGAGTGCACGACGGCGCAGGCGAGCGAGAAAGCGGGGTGTCGGAAACCTCCTCTCTTCCTTGCCTCTCTGCCGGGCTACACCATCCTGACCTCACTGGCTCCTTCCAGCTCCTCTGCTGACTTTACCAGGCCCTCCCCTTCTGTTCTGTTATCCCTCTCCTTGCCCCATTCCCATGAATTCCCCTGTCTTTTCTACCCCACTTTCTCCCTGCCCGTGCCATTATTCTCCTTCTACTCGGACCCTTCATGCACCCTCCCATGGCGCATTGCTGCTGTCCTCGCGTGCGTCATGAGACCTGAGGGTCCCGCCTCGCCCTTCTCTGTCCGAATCCTTGTCACGTTGGTCACGTGATCCGCCACTCTTTTACCCTTCCCATCCTCCAGCATGATCACCCCCGATGGCTTCACCTCTCTCACGGTCCACTACTGATATAGCCCCACATCCAATGCGTGCTTCCGTTGCCTCCTCAGGTTAACGTCCTCCCCCTCCTGAACTCCTGCTCCAGTCTTTTTTCCTCCAGCCTCCTGCCGCTGCTTGTACCTCTCGATGTCCTGCAGCTGCGCCACGTGCAGATTCTCCATGGCAGCTGGCAGCAGCTGCCGCAGGTATGCCGCCCTTAGGTGTGCTACCGCCACCCACTTTCCCAACGACCCTGTAGTCACCACATCTACTAGAAGCCTTGGCGCTCCCACTGGCATCACTGGCTCCTTGCCAAATAGCAGATAATACGACGACATGTCCTTCACTGTCAACGGGAGTGTTGTAAGGCCCCGTCCTCGCTTGGGCGGAGCCAACCTCGTGGTCGGATGTGCGGGGGTTGCAGCCGGCCTGCAGCAGTGGGCACGGGGGCCACTGCAAGGGCGCCAAGCTGGAGGGCGCCTGGCTGGAGGGCGCCGAGCAGGAGGACGCCGCCCTGGACGCCTGGTTGGCGTCCCGGACGCCTGGACAGCGTCCTGGGAAGCTGGACGCCGAGCTGGGCGTCGCCACGACTACCCGGGCGCCTGGTCGACGTCGTGGGCGCCTGCACGGCGTTTTGGAAGGCCAGACGCCGACCTAGGCGTCTGCACGGCGTCCTGGGGGTCCGGACGCCGACCTGGGCGTCCCGGGGGGCCCAGACACCGACCTGGGCGTCTGGTCGGCGTCCTGGGAGGACGGACGCCGCTCTGGAGGTTTGCTCGGCGTCCTGGGCGTCTGGACGCCGACCTGGGGGTTCGGAAGGCGTCCTGGGCGCCTGGACGCCGGACTGGGGACGCCGGGCATGCGTGGCCGGCTACGGACTGCGCTGGTCGGCCAGGCGTGGTTGCCCGGTCGACCGGAATACCCGGGCGACGTGTGCGAGTGTCGCCAGGGTGGAGTCTGCGAGGCCGACCTCGGGGGTGGTATCCCGAGGTCGACGTGGCTGGTGGGCGCAGTTGCTGGCGTGGAGTCTGCCAGGCGTCTGCGCTGTGCTCGTGACAAGGTGTGGAGCGCCAACCAGCTGCGCGCACCTGCGAAGCAGGTGCGCCGTTGTCCTGCGGGTGCAACGCTGTGCAGCCGACTTGCTGCAGCGCTGGCACACCGTGGACCTGCAACGTTGGCGAACCGCTACTCTGCAACGCTGGAGCGGTGCGAGCGCTGCTGCGCTGGAGCGCGGTCGACCGTGCTGCGCTGGAGGTCGACCAGCAGCCTAGCTAGCTCTGATGTAGTCAATGCTGCCAATTTTGTTGCTATCAATTGTTGTCATGTTTTCCTAGTGAAACTCTTGCCAATTCTCCCCGTGAACTAGCAAGCAGCGTGAACACAAGGAAACGACTAAGTGAACGAACGCAGAGATCACACGAGCACACGTGCCTAGCCCGTAGCCTAGCTCCCGTTGCAGCAGTTATCTCCGAATGGTGCGGTGAGCGTGGACGACACCGCGACGTAGTTCAGTTTAGCCGACTTAGCACTTACCGATCGTGTTCGTAGACCGGCAGCCGTGCAGTCACTAGCGTGCGCGTAGGCGACGCCGAGGTGATGGACACCCTGGAGGGACGGCTGGAGGATACGAGGAGACGCCATGAGGCCCAGGAGTACGGGGCGATACCCTGGGCAGTCGTCGAGGCAGGACTCCGCTCCATGTGGGCGGCGGAGCACCCCCCTTCTCGGCCTGCCTCTCCTCGACCGGTGAACAACGACGGCGGCGTCGACGTGGGCGTCAACGCCGGTGGAGGTCAGGTCGGCAGCAGTGCGGGAGGCACGTCGAGGCAACGAGGTGTGATACACGCCGGTGAAGCCGGCGGCGTTCAGGTGCGAGGGATGCAGTCGTCGGCGGCTGCAGGCTCCTCGCAGGGCGACGCCGGTGGGCGTCGAAGTGGAGTGTCGCCGATGTCGGCGACCCAGGTGACGGCGGGCGGGATTGCACCGAGTTACGGCTACTTCAAGTTTACCCCGGACAGGATCTCGGTCACCCCGCCGCTCGTTGGTCGACAAGACATCCTCACCTGGAAGGAAGCCATCGAGCCCCAGCTGGAGATGGCCGGGCTGATTGGCTTCGCCCGAGGGACCGTGGCGACGCCGGGGGAGCACCACCCCGACCTGCGTGCGAAGTTTCGCGCCGTGCAGTTGTTGACCTTCACGGTCATCTCGCGGTGCTGCTCGCCGGGCGTGCAGATCGCCTTGAAGTGGTGCCGAGAGTACCTCGACGCCGGCCACCGGGCGTGGAACTTCATCGAGTCGACCTATCAAGTCACCGACGACTTGTTCATCGCCGAGCTAGAGGGACAGCTGACGCACCTGCGCATGGGCGACGAGGAGACGGCGACCGACTACTGCAACCGGGCCCGGCGAATTCTCGCCACCATCAGGATGGCCGGCGCCCAGTACTCGACGGCGTCGTACGTCACCCACGTCATGCAGGGGCTCTCGAGCAGCTACAACCTCCTGAAGCGGCTGTCCATGGCGCCGAGCACGAGGATGACGCTCAACGAGGATAACCTGACCTCGTATATCCTGCATGACGAGGCGATGCAGGAGGCCGAGCGATCCCAGGAGCTCTTGGCGCAGGCCAACTTCGTCGCCCCGACGAAGCAAGGAGGCCGACCAGGGCAGCGTGGGCAGTCGGGCTGGCGGCGGTAGCAGTGGCTGGAAGCCGAGCAAGGACGCCGACAAGAAGAAGTCGGCCAAGGATAGCGGTCGCGGAGGAGGAAGTCGCCGCCGGGAGTGCTGGATCTGCCACAGCCCCGACCACCTCTCCTTCGAGTGTTCCGACCGCAGCGATACCGACGACGACGACGCTAAGGGAGGCCGCGGGAGGTCGGCCAGCCGTCGTCCACGTCGAGGAAACAAGCCGCGCAAGGAGAAGCAGTCGAGCAAGTCGGCCTCGGCGACGGACGCCGACTCCTCTGCAGGCGGCAAGGGGCGAGACGACAAGGCGGCGTCGTGCTCGCTGGTCGGCGTCGTGGAGCCGACCGTCTCACTGGCGCCGGAGGCCGGTGAGGACTTCCAGGCGGTAGCAGCAGCTATGCAGGCGAACCCAGCGGTGGTCCTGCTCGACAGCGGCTGCTCGCACCACCTGATGGGGACGAAGGAGGCCTTCGTCGACTTGGGGCCGAGCGGCGACGTGAAGCACGTGCGCGACTTCAATGGGGCGCTCCAGGACGTTCAGGGCCGCGGCACTGTCGCTCTGCAAGGGGAGGCCGGGAAGCAGGTGCTCATCCCCGATGTGCTCTACGCACCCGGCGTCCGGGCAAACCTGCTTTCAGCCGGCCAGATGAAGGAGCACGGCGTGAAGCTGCAGGAGGACGGCGACGGGATGCTGCTCGTCTCGGCAGCAGGGGAGGTGCTCGGTCGGGCGACGTACACCGGGCGTGTCCTTTGCACCGACCTGCGCCCCTGCTTGGCCACGCCGACAACGCCTACCACGGAGGTAGTGGCCCTGCGCGCGATCGTCTCGGCGACGAAGGCAACGCCGGACAGGATGCACGCAAGGCTTGCGCACGTCGGCATGGACACCATCCGGAGCTCAGCGGAGCACGAGGTCGCCACCGGGCTGGACCTCAAGTTGGCGTCCGACGCCGACTCCCCGTGTATTTCGTGCGTCAGCGGGAAGCTAACGCGGCACACCTTCCCCGACAAAGGCTCCGACGCCGACGACGTGCTGGCCGTCGTGCACATCGACCTGTGCGGGCCGTTCCGCGTGGCTGCCACGGATGGCAGCCTGTACTTCTTGCTGCTGAAGGACCGCAAGACCCGCTACGTGTGGGTGAAGCCGGTCGCCAAGAAGTCAGATGCGTTGCCGGTGTTCGTGCAGTGGCTGGCGGTGGCTGAGCGGCAGACGAAGAAGTTGGTGTTGATACTGCGCTCTGACCGGGGAGGGGAGTTCCTCGGGAAGCAGTTCACCGACTTCGTGAACGGCAAGGGGATCGTCCACGACCTGACCTGCCCATACACCCCGCAGCAGAACGGCATGGCGGAGCGGGAGATGAGGACGGTGGTGGAGTCGGTGCGGACAATGCTGCTGCACATGGGCGTGCAGCACCACTGGTGGCACTTCGCTCTCCGGCAGGCCGTCTGGGTCCGCAACTGCCTTGAGAGGTCGGCGCTGCCGCCGGGGACGACGCCGTACCAGCTGCTGACCGGGAAGAAGCCCGACTTGTCGCTGGCGCGGGTGTGGGGCTGCATGGCGCAGTTCTTAGTCCCCGAGCAGCAGCGTGGTGGGAAGCTGCAGCCGAAGGCACGGTGGGGCCTTCACCTCGGCGTGTCGGAGGAGAGCAAGGGCTGGGAGCTCCTCGACATCTCCGACAACCGGGTGGTCACCACGTCGGACGTGGTGTTCTACGAGAGCATGTCGCTGGACATGTGGAAGTCGGCGCACGGGCCGGTGTCAGGGCGGATGCCGGTTCACCCGCCAACGGACACCTCGACGGCGTCGGTGCCTCTGCTCGCCGAGGTCGGTGCGCTTGCTGGTGAGGACGCCGAGGACGTCCCTGGTCCCTACCCTTCACCTGCCCCTCCCCTGGACGCCGACTTGCATGGGCTGACCCCGACGTCGGCCTTCGGTGATGAGGGGAGACGTGGGGCGTCACCTGTGGCGCCGGCCCCAAGCATCGCCGGTGGCCGACGTGATACTGTGCAAGTCGGCGTGGGAGCGAAGCTGACGCCGACTGGGAGGCAGCAGGTGGTGCAGACGCCTTTGGTGAAACCGGTAAAGGAGGCGCCTACAGAACAGCAGCTGACAGGGGAGCAGGCAGCAGCGACGCCGACCAAGGAGCAGTCGGCGACCGGGTCGTCGGCAGGGGAGCCGACCACAGGGGAGAAGTCGGCTGGGACGCCGACCACAGGGGAGAAGTCGGCTGGGACGCCGGCTGAGGGGCAGCAGGACGCCAAGGGCAGCGACGACGGCGACGATGGAGGGGATGCCGAGGAGGTCCAGCCGGGACCACGGCGTTCAGGCCGACTTCGGAGGCCGCCTGACTTCTTCGTCCCCGCTGCCTTCACCACGGTTTACGACGTCGACGATGATGACCTGCTGTACGACGACGCCGAGGAGGATGAGGAGTTTCCGGAGCTCGACCCCGACATGCAGGCCGACCCCGAGCACCGTTGGGACATCTCGACGATGACGGTGAAGGAGGCGTTGGCAAGCTGGAAGGGCCCGGCGGTGAAAGCCGCCATGGAAGAGGAGATCCGCAGCCTCATCAACATGGGCACGTGGGAGCTGGTCAAACGCCCGCCGGGAGTGAACATCATGAAGAACCGGTGGGTGTTGACGACGAAATACCACATCGACGACACCGTCGAGCGAGAGAAGGCGAGGCTGGTCGTGAAGAACTTCACGCAGGTGTACGGCGCCGACTACCACGAGACGTTCGCGCCGGTGGGCAGCTACGTCACGCTGAGGATCTTCCTCAGCACCGTCGCCGTCCTCAACCTCAACCTGATGCAGCTCGACATGAAGAACGCCTTTCTGCAGAGCAAGCTCGACCGGGTGCTCTACATGTCCCAGCCGGACTACTTCAACGACGGAACCGGCCGGGTGTGCAAGCTGCTGAAGAGCCTGTATGGCCTGAAGCAGTCGCCGCTACTGTGGTACTTGGCGCTCAACGACGTGCTGGTCGGCGCCGGGTGGAAGAAGAGCCAGGTCGGCGAGGCTCTGTACTTTAAGATCGGCGACGACGGAGTTGCCTGCTGGGTGCTGGTCTACGTCGACGACCTGCTTGCCGCCAGCAGCAGCGCCGCGATGCTGACAGAGCTGAAGGAGCTGCTGGAAGCCGCCTTCGAGCTGCGCGAGATCTCGCCGGTGCAGAAGTACCTTGGGCTGGAGATCGTGCGCGACAGGTCGGCGGGAAAGCTGTGGCTGCACCAGCAGGGCTACGCCGACAAGCTACGTAGGTGCTTCATCGACGAGGAGCAGACCGAGCGCACCCCGAAGACGCCGGTCTCGGTCGACGCCTACGCCGAGCTCACCTTCGACGACGAGGAGGCGCAGGAACGCCAGGAGGAGGAGTACCGGCAGAAGGTCGGCTCGTTGCAGTTCGCGGCGACGACGACGAGGCCGGACATCGCCTTTGCCTGCAGCAAGCTGGGGAGCGGCCTCACGGTGAGGAGCGACCAGCACTGGCGCGAGGTCGACCGTTGCCTTGCCTACCTCGCCAACACACGTGACACCGCCCTGGAGTTCGGCGGTGGACCTGAGTCGTTCGAGCTGGTCGGCTACGTGGACGCCGACGACGCCACTGACAAGCAGAACAGGACGAGCACGGGTGGCTACGTGTTCGTCTACGGTGGGGCCACAGTCTCCTGGTCGAGCCAGCGCATCAAGTGCGCGACGCTGTCGTCGACCGAGTCGGAGTACGTGGCGGCCACTGAAGCTGGCAAGGAGGGACGCCGCCTTCGCTTCCTCCTCGCCGAGTTCCGGCAGCTGGACGCCGGGAAGCCGACTGTCCTGCGCGTGGACAACAAGTCGGCCATCACGGTCGCCGAGGGCATGAAGTTGACAGGCAACCTCAAGCACATGGAGCGGCGACAGGCCTGGCTGCAGCACATGGTGAAGCGCGGAAAGTTCTCGCTGCAGTTCATCCCGACCGCTGAGCAGCCAGCCGACTTCCTGACGAAGGCGCTGCACTATCCGGCCTTCAACCGGTGCTCCGTTGCAATCGGCCAGGTGCGCTTGGCCGACGCGGGCGACGGTGACGATGACGTGCAGCAGTAGGTGCCATGCCCTCTTGCATGGCTGGTGCGGTGACCGGCGTGCTGTGTGTTGGGTGCACGCCGACGGGCTATTCTCGGAGCTGTACTGCCGTGTGGGCTAGGGGCCCAAGCGTAAACGCCGCAGGGGAGTGTCAACGGGAGTGTTGTAAGGCCCCGTCCTCGCTTGGGCGGAGCCAACCTTGTGGTCGGATGTGCGGGGGTTGCAGCCGACCTGCAGCAGTGGGCACGGGGGCCACTTCAAGGGCGCCAAGCTGGAGGGCGCCTGGCTGGAGGGCGCCGAGCAGGAGGACGCCGCCCTGGACGCCTGGTTGGCGTCCCGGACGCCTGGACGGCGTCCTGGGAAGCTGGACGCCGAGCTGGGCGTCGCCACGACTACCCGGGCGCCTGGTCGACGTCGTGGGCGCCTGCACGGCGTTCTGGAAGGCCAGACGCCGACCTAGGCGTCTGCACGGCGTCCTAGGGGTCCGGACGCCGACCTGGGCGTCCCGGGGGGCCCAGACACCGACCTGGGCGTCTGGTCGGCGTCCTGGGAGGACGGACGCCGCTCTGGAGGTTTGCTCGGCGTCCTGGGCGTCTGGACGCCGACCTGGGGGTTCGGAAGGCGTCCTGGGCGCCTGGACGCCGGACTGGGGACGCCGGGCATGCGTGGCCGGCTACGGACTGCGCTGGTCGGCCAGGCGTGGTTGCCCGGTCGACCGGAATACCCGGGCGACGTGTGCGAGTGTCGCCAGGGTGGAGTCTGCGAGGCCGACCTCGGGGGTGGTATCCCGAGGTCGACGTGGCTGGTGGGTGCAGTCGCTGGCGTGGAGTCTGCCAGGCGTCTGCGCTGTGCTCGTGACAAGGTGTGGAGCGCCAACCAGCTGCGCGCACCTGCGAAGCAGGTGCACCGTTGTCCTGCGGTTGCAACGCTGTGCAGCCGACTTGCTGCAGCGCTGGCACACCGTGGACCTGCAACGTTGGCGAACCGCTACTCTGCAACGCTGGAGCGGTGCGAGCGCTGCTGCGCTGGAGCGCGGTCGACCGTGCTGCGCTGGAGGTCGACCAGCAGCCTAGCTAGCTCTGATGTAGTCAATGCTGCCAATGTTGTTGCTATCAATTGTTGTCATGTTTTCCTAGTGAAACTCTTGCCAATTCTCCCCGTGAACTAGCAAGCAGCGTGAACACAAGGAAACGACTAAGTAAACGAACGCAGAGATCACACGAGCACACGTGCCTAGCCCGTAGCCTAGCTCCCGTTGCAGCAGTTATCTCCGCATGGTGCGGTGAGCGTGGACGACACCGCGACGTAGTTCAGTCTAGCCGACTTAGCACTAACCGATCGTGTTCGTAGACCGGCAGCCGTGCATTCACTAGCGTGCGCGTAGGCGACGCCGAGGTGATGGACACCCTGGAGGGACGGCTGGAGGATGCGAGGAGACGCCATGAGGCCCAGGAGTACGGGGCGATACCCTGGGCAGTCGTCGAGGCAGGACTCCGCTCCATGTGGGCGGCGGAGCACCTCCCTTCTCGGCCTGCCTCTCCTCGACCGGTGAACGACGATGGCGGCGTCGACGTGGGCGTCCACGCCGGTGGAGGTCAGGTCGGCAGCAGTGCGGGAGGCACGTCGAGGCAGCGAGGTGTGATACACGCCGGTGAAGCCGGCGGCGTTGAGGCGCGAGGGATGCAGTCGTCGGCGGCTGCAGGCTCCTCGCATGCTCCTAGCTCCCGTTGCAGCAGTTATCTCCGCATTCACCGCCGCTTGCTTTCTAAAGCGATACCCTGCCATGACCCAGCACGGCTTCCTGTCCCAATCTCTCTTGTGCTCTTCCCCGTATGCCCTCATACCTCACTTCACCGTCTGCACCAGCCTCTCTCTGCGTATGATAACGTGAGGCGCTGCGGTGCTTGATTCCCGTCATCCTCGAATGCCCCCTTGAATTCTGTCCCTTGGTACATCAGGACTTCTTCGCATGCCCCCAGCCGCGTGACCACCATCTCCTCAAACGCCTATGCTATTGCTTCCACCGTCTTATGCACCAGCGGCTTCGCTTCCGCCCATTTTCTCACGTCCTCCACCATCAGCAATATGTACCTTCTTCCCTTCGTGGTAACCGGAAGCTCCCCCGAGATGTCCAGTGACCATCTGTACCCCAGGCTCACTATCGGTAACGGCTGCAGCTCTGCTTTCTCCCTCTCCAGCACTGCCTTGTTCCTGCAGCACGCCTCGCACTTCCACACCCAATCCTTGATCTGCTTACGGATGCCTGCCCACCACCATCCGGTCTGCACCTGCTGCGTTCTTTGTTGGTGTAAGGGTCTAATAAACTCAAGCTATTAAGACTTTATCAAACTTAAAACCTCTCCTCGGGGTCACCTCCAAGGGTCCTTGGGTGCCTGGTACAAGACCAGCCCCTATCCCCGGGTCCGAGTTTGTAGAGAGAGGGATCAAGAGTACCTTGAACGTCGCGCAGCGTATCGTGGAGACCGTCGATCAGATTAAGCTGAGAATTTTCTATATCGAAGCTCGCTCAAGGAGCTTTAAAATGAACCAAGTTGCCTCGCGAAAAGTTCTGCCATTACGAAGTTATGGCTCGGACAGCGTTTGCCTAATGTTGGAGTGCTAGCGTACTAGCGTTGACTCGGGTAGCATTCCGCCGTCGCACCCCGTAGAAACGAAATTCCAGGAAGGGAGGAATTCGCTTGAATCAAATTGACTATATCCAGGTACAAACAGAGAAGGAATAAATAGTTCTAGCTAGCAAGGACCTTGGGAATGAACCTGGGAACAACCAGGGATGATCCCAAATAATTCCAAGCAACAGAACCAACCTGGCTGGACAAAACAGCAGGTGGTAGGTTGGTAAACAACCTCTGGTTCTGTTTTTCCAACCTGGGAAAATAACAACCAGGTTCAGGTCCTAAAAACAGAACCTGTTTTGTCTTTGCCCAACCAGCCAAAAACTGGTTCCGCTGGTTTCCCCTGGCCCTGTAGCATGCAGATACAGACAAACAACATCCAACCTTCACCTAAATTGTACCCCAATAGTGCCTGCCCTTCTACACTATAGTAAATCAAACAAAAAAGTACAATTTCGAGTTGGATAGAACTGAATCTGCGCAATCAAGTAAGCCGAACCGCAAAGCTTCCATCTTGGGTTCCTTTGCGAGCTCGTCCTTTCTGCTTGTACGGTTCATAGCGCGTACAATGTTGTGCCAAAGCGCACAATGCGCGAGTACCTGCAAATGCTTCAAGCGAAAATTGCGAAAGCAAACAAACACACGAACATTCCATTCACACCCACATGTATTCGCACACGCATACTTGTACAAACAGACGGCAGGATGTCGTGCAATGTGAATTTGCACCTAACACACTCCCCCTCAGCCTGCCGGCTGCATCCCCATCATTCCATACTAGTTCATGCCCATTCCACTCATGCGCACACAACGCCAATGTGGCTCATCCGCAAGCCTCTTGGTGAGGAAGTCTGCTGGCTGCTGGTGAGTCTTGATGTAGATCGGATTCACCGTCCCCCTCTTCACCTCCTTACGCAGCCAGTGCCACTTGATACGCATGTGCTTGTTCAGCCCATGAAGCACAGCGTTCCTGGCCATCCCAAGAGCTCCCTTGCTATCACAAAATAGCGGCGTAGCAACCTTTTGCTCCTGGCCAATCTCCTCCATCAGCCTCCTCAGCCAAATCACCTCCTTCACCCCATGAAACATTGCCATGTACTCTGACTCCACGGAAGAGGGTGCCGTCTCCGTCTGCTTCTTTGACCTCCAACTAACCGGTCCTCCCCCAACTACGCAGATGTATCCTCCCACAGATGAGGAATCCTCCTTCTCAGAAGCCCACGTAGCATCGGTAAAGCAAGTGAGAAAGAGCTTGCCTTCTCCAAGCCTCTCCCCCTTCTCTTTCAGCACCTCAACCCCTTTCTGCTTTACCTGTGCAGATGCGGAGTATTGAACTCCAATGCTTGGGTGAGAGTTCAGATACTTCACCACACGCTCAGCTGCATCCACCTGCTCCTCTGATGGATTCTGCACCACCCTAGCCAGCTGCCCAACCGAGAAAGAGATGTCGGGCCTTGTGTGAACTGCTGCATACAAGAGGCTGCCCACCAAGGACTGAAATTGCTGCTGCTCCTCGGCTTCAACCCCTTCATCCTCTGCAGCTTTCACAAGCTTGAATTCTGCTGGCAGGGGAGTTGCAACTTTGCGCTCATTCTCAATCCCATACTTCTCCCCCAGTTCTTTGATGAACTTCTCCTGGTGCAGCTTCAACCACCTGTGATCCAGATCCCTCTCCACGTGCATCCCGAGGTAGTACTTTACCTCCCCAAGGTTCTTGCACTTGAAGTTCTCCATCAGCTGCTGCTGCACATTCTGGATCTCCTTCATGCTGCTGCTAAAGAGAAGAATGTCGTCCAGATAGACCAGAAACAGCACCAGCTTCTCCCCCTCCCCCTTGAGAAAGAGGCTCTCATCACAGCTGCTGGTCCTGAATCCCATCTCCTCTAAAACAGCTGCCAACTTCTGGTACCAGCAGCGTGGCGCCTGCTTCAAGCCGTAGATGGACTTCTTCAGCTTGCACACCCTGCCCGTACCATCCTCATACCCAGGCGGCTGCGTCATGTACACATCCTCCTCTAAAATCCCATTGAGGAATGTCGTTGATATATCCATCTGAATGATGAATTTCCCACTAACGGTTGCATTGCGGTAGGTCTTGGGGACGTGGGCGACTGCCATGCAACCGAACACCCTCAGCATGTCCACTGGCGGCTTCCTCCCAAGCCACCTCTCCAACGGCACCCACGAGTCATCCCCAACCTTTGTGAGTACCCTGTTCCTAGCGACGGTAGCGTGCCGAACAGCATGGGGCCACATCGAGTTGCCCAGCCCAGATTCTATGAGCAGCGCCCTAGCTGTCTCCAGAATTGTCCGGTTCGCCCGTTCTGCTACACCGTTAGACTGTGGGGTGTAAGCTGTGGTCAGCTCCCTCTGGATGCCCTGCTTCTTGAGCCAGGCCGTCATCTCAGCTCCAAGGAACTCACCACCCCGATCTGTCCTAATCCGCTTCACCACACATTCCGCTTGCTTCTCCACAAATGGCAGCCAATCATCCCGTATCGTAGAGGTGGCGTGGTCCTTTTGCTTCAGCGGATATGCCCACATAAGCCTGCTCCAATCATCCACTATGGTCAGAAAGTACCGCTCCCCCTTGTGCCCCTGAACCGGCAGCGGCCCCACCAAGTCCATGTGGACCAGCTCCAATGGCTTCTTGCTCCTGCCAGCCACACTATGGAAGGGGAAACGGGTAAACTTTGAGAGCAAACAGATTTCACAATTCTCATCAGGTGGCTGTCCGTTCAGCTTCAGACCCTTAACGGCTCCATCTTTCTCCAACTGCTTCAACAAGGGCATTGCCACATGCCCCAAGCGTCGGTGTGCCGTTGCCCAATCCGTCTCCCCAGATCTGGCCGACACTTTCACACCAACCCCTCCAACGGCGTTGCACTCCCCCTGGGATGCAGACCCCTCTCCAGCCTGCCCCCCATCATGCCACGCCAACGCCGGCAGCTGCCACATGGATCTGTACACGTCCGTGCTCTCGTGCAGATCCCAAAGCACCCGATTGCCCAGCTGCCCCTTGTAAGTGCGTGCCCCATCCGTGCTAGTGCTCACCCCAGCCTTGGCAAGCTTACGGAGGGAGATGAGGTTGGCCTTGAGTTCAGGAACGAGGAGAACGTCGTGCAGCACCACCGGCTTGCCATCCGCTCCCTTAAACGCAGCTCGTCCCGCACCAGCCACCTTCAGCGCGTGTCCAGAGGCGGAGCACACCTCGTTGATCGGTGCAGCTCGTACGTGGTCCAGCAGGTCCTTGCGCGGCGTCATCGTCCAAGCAGCGCCCGTGTCCAACACCCAATAGTCCAGAGGGTGCAGCTCTGCTCCAACCTTGGCAGACGCGTCTCCTTGCTCCCCCTGTTCTCCAATATGGAAGAACTGGCCCGCGGTGCGCTCCTTCTTCTTTTCCGCACCGCCGTTGCTCTTCGGGTTGTTGTCGGACGAATCGGCGACCATGCTCGCGCCGTTTTTCTGGTTCCTCCGCGCGCCGCCATCCTGGTGACGATTCTGGGGGGTCCATCCATCGGGTTTCTTATAGCACAAAAACCAGGGATGCCCCTCCTTCTCACGATACCAGCAACTCCCTTTCATTTTGCCACCAGCACCCGACTTGCCCCCACGTCCAGATTTCGCACCACGACCCCAACCGGTACCTCCTTGTTGGTCGTTGGAGTCGTCGTCCTTCTTTGCACCGCGTTCAGCACCACCGAAGCCACGTCCCCTGCCACGTCGGCTCCCTTGCATCCCGTAGCCACTGCTGCCGTCGTCTCCACCCCTCAGTTGGCAGCGACGGAAGTCCTCCTCCAGAATCTTTGTCCGCACCCACTCGAGTGTCCACGAGCTCTGGTTCTGCGACAGGCTCAATCCGCTCGTGAATTGAAGCCACGATTCCGGCAGCAGCGAGAGCATCTTCAAGCACTTGGTCTGCTCCGGGTAGGTGATTCCCGCGGTCGCCAACTTCGCGTAGAGGTCGCGCATCTTGTCCAGGACAGGTTGCACCGGCTCTCCCTCGCTCAGGCGCAACGCGGACAGCTCCCTCTCCAGCATCAACGTTGCAACAACGGAGGTCGGGGCGTGCAGCTCCTTCAACACGGTCCACGCCTTCGGACCACACTCAACCTCCGGCAGCAGGTGCATGACGTGGTGACGCTGGTTCAGCTCCAAACTCTGCGACATCAAATAATAGCCAGCCAAGGAGCGCTCGTCCCAATCTTCCTGCAGCGTGAGGTCACTCGGTCTAGGCTCCTCCCCAATCATTAGTTTCAGCAAACCGATCTGATGGAAATACAATTGCATTTTCCAGGCCCAATCTGAAGTTCTTCAGGACCTCCTTGACCAGCGAGCCCTGGTTTGTTCGCGCTCCCCTTGGCGCTGAAACACCAGAATCATGGCTGCCGCTACGATCTTGGGCTGAAGATTCACCAGCTCCCGTCGAGGTGTTGCCCGCCATAGCTACCTTTAACGAGGATCACTATAACGCAGCTCTGATACCAGCTTGTTGGTGTAAGGGCCTAATAAACTCAAGCTATTAAGACCTAATCAAACTTAAAACCTCTCCTCGGGGTCACCTCCAAGGGTCCTTGGGTGCCTGGTACAAGACCAGCCCCTATCCTCGGGTCCGAGTTTGTAGAGAGAGGAATCAAGAGGGACTTAGTCAAAACAGCAAGAGTACCTTGAACGTCGCGCAGCGTATCGTGCAGACCGTCGATCAGATTAAGCTGAGAATTTTCTATATCGAAGCTCGCTCCAAGAGCTTTAAAATGAGCCAAGTTGCCTCGCGAAAAGTTATGCCATTACGAAGCTATGGCTCGGACAGCGTTTGCCTAGTGTTGGAGTGCTAGCGTACTAGCGTTGACTCGGGTAGCATTCCGCCGTCGCACCGCGTAGAAACGAAATTCCAGGAAGGGAGGAATTCGCTTGAATCAAATTGACTATATCCAGGTACAAACAGAGAAGGAATAAATAGTTCTAGCTAGCAAGGATCTTGGGAATGAACCTGGGAACAACCAAGGATGATCCCAAATAATTCCAAGCAACAGAACCAACCTGGCTGGACAAAACAGCAGGTGGTAGGTTGGTAAACAACCTCTGGTTCTGTTTTTCCAACATGGGAAAACAACAACCAGGTTCAGGTCCTAAAAACAGAACCTGTTTTGTCTTTGCCCAACCAGCCAAAAACTGGTTCCGCTGGTTTCCCCTGGCCCTGTAGCATGGAGATACAAACAAACAACATCCAACCTTCACCTAAATTGTACCCCTATAGTGCCTGCCCTTCTACACTATAGTCAATCAAACAAAACAGTACAATTTCGAGTTGGATAGAACTGAATCTGCGCAATCAAGTAAGCCGAACCGCAAAGCTTCCATCTTGGGTTCCTTTGCGAGCTCGTCCTTTCTGCTTGTACTGTTCATAGCGCGTGCAATGTTGTGCGAAAGCGCACAATGCGCGAGTACCTGCAAATGCTTCAAGCGAAAATTGCGAAAGCAAACAAACACACGAACATTCCATTCACACCCAAATGCATTCGCACACGCATACTCGTACAAACAGATGGCAGGATGTCGTGCAATGTGAATTTGCACCCAACATTCTTAGCGGCCCATAATGCCCCAGCTTCTCGTGGACCTCTCGGATGATGCCCTCCCTCTCGCCTGGGGCGGGCATGTGCTTCCAACCCTCCCCTGTGCTCGACTGTACCTGCCCCTTGAACAAGCGGTTGTACTCGCCTCTCGCTCGCACGCTTTCCGTGACTGCCCCCTCCTCGGTCGTTGCCCCCTGAATCCAAGCCAAGGCAGCTTGGTCTTCCCATATGTCTGTGGGCCCTCCTCTCACTTCTCCCCACTCCCTTCCTCGATCCGCTTCCTTCGCCATTGCCATCAGGCACGCTGATGGCTGCACCGCTGGTGGGTTCGTCGAGAGGACGTCCATGTGCTACATGGGTTTTCCGGGCCTATGCTTAATCTCAAAGTCGTATTTTTTTTAGCTTCATTGCCCATCTTGCATTACGCCCTGTCAGGTCTGGCGTCTGCATGAGCCACAGCAGTGGCTGATGGTCAGTCACTAGCGTGAATTTCCTGCCATGCAGGTAGACTTGGAAGTGCTTCACCGCGCATACCACCGCTAACCCCTCTCCGTCGTATGACGAGTAGTTTGCTTCTGCGGCATTGTAGCTTCGGCTCGCAAACGCCACCACCTTCTCCACTTCCCCTTTCATCTGCACCAGAACCGCGCCCATTCCTGCACTGCTCCAGTCGGCGTAGAGGATGAACGGCTGATCCGCCCTTGATAGCTCCAGCACCGCTCCGTTTTTCACTGCCCCCATAAGGTCCTGCACTGCCTTCTCTTGTTCTGTTCCCCACTCCCACTTGCGGTCCTCCCTTAGCAGCTATTAAAAACCATTGCTCGGCTGCTGAAGTTGGGCACGAACTTCCTGTAGTAGTTCAGGAAGCCCAGCAGTGCACGCAGCGCGCTCCTGTCATTCGGGGTAGCCACCCGACCCAGCACTTCCACCTTCGCCTTCTGAATGCCTATCTTTCCCCCTTCCACCTCAAACCCCAGGTACTCCACGGTGGTCTGCCCGAACTTGCATGGCAGGTTAATCCTGCATTCTGAATGGGCTTGAGCGCTGCTTCCACATTCTTCACGTGCGCGCAGCTGTCGGTGCTGAGCACGATCACATAATCGATATAACATGCGGCATTTTTCACGTCGCGTAGCACCTGATTCATGACCCGCTGGAACTCTAGTGATGCTGACTTCAGACCAAATGGCAGCGTGTGCCATTTGTACTGCCTGTCCGGCCCATGGAAAGCTGTCTTCCTCTTGTCCGCCTCGGCAATGGGGATCTGCTTGAAACCCTGCCGCAGATCTAGCGTTGAGAACACCAACGCCTCCGCCAGCTTGTCGAAGATCTCGCCCGACGTCGGTGTTTGATACTGCTTCATGACGGTGACTTTGTTCAGCCCCCGATAGTCCCCGCAGGTACGTTTAGATTGCACCTGCCCTGTCAGATCCATGCGTGCCGCTACCACCGTTGCCGCCGCATACTCAGAATTAATTTCCTTATGTCCAGCAGCTCCTGGCATTTCTCCGTACATATTTGGATCCCCTCCGCTGTCATTCTGCGCCTCCGCTGGTATACAGGTATGTCCGCCGTCAACTTGATGGTAACCTCTGCCATGTTGCACCTTCCCACCTCCTTCAGGGTATAGGCGAATGCCAAACGATGCCTGGTCAGCACCTTCTCCAGCTTTGCTGCATCTTCTTCCAACATGCCACTACCCACTTCCCAGTCCTTCTCTACTTCCTGTGCCTTGTCCACCTCCGGCTGGTGGGAGCTACCGCATGCCGTCACTCCTTGCAGTGCTATACTCTTTTTTGTCTCGTCCTCTACTCTCCCCGTAGCCGTCCCTGCCCCCTCTTCCTCCTTCGTAGCTGCCATGAGAACAAACCCCCATGATCCGAACTCCCGTTCGTAACTCTCCCTCCTGCGCTGTCTTTCAATCGCCTGCTCTAGCCAGTTGAAGTCTTCCCGCTTCTTATGCACTATCGCCTCCTCTCGTTCCCCTGGGAGTCGGATCTCCACTTGCTATGCATACTGCGCCGGCACTTCATCATCCTCTTCCCACGGATACACCCATCTGTGCTCCACGGGGTGTCCTTGCTCGTGCTGCATGTCGTCATTTTCCTAAATTTCTCCCAGCATCGCCTTTGCCAGCGCCTCCTTCGCCGCTGACCTTTCTGTCGGGGGCCGAACCGCCGCATCCTTGTCCCGCTTCCGCTCCCAGTCGCTATGTTAGAATGTAGTAGCAGGAATGGATTGACTAGATCAGGGTTTGGTACAAATATGAAACCCTAATGGGGTTGTACCCCATATTGGCTACCCCACTACAGCCTACACATATATGACATATATATAATTTGACACACCCCCAAAGGCAAAGTGGGGGAGAGCAAGGGGTCACAAGACCAGTCAAGAGAAGCAAAGCAAGCTCAGGGTGGATCACAACGTCACCACACACACTGAGCACAAGCAAAGGGCCACAAGGCCAGTTCACATGCAGAGGTATATATGCAATAACAACAGCACAGTGATCTCTACCTAGCAGGAGCAAGCATGCAGGTATATATATAGATCACAGTACAGGAAGAGCCTACAGCAAGTGAGGAAACGTAGGCACAAGGCCCAACAAAGTACAAAAGCGCTGATGATCACCAGGCGGAAGTGCCTTGGTGAATATATCAGCAGTGTTGGCCTGAGTGGCCACGTGAGCAAGGCGAAGCTGGCCACGCTGCTGCAAATCTCGAGCAAGGAAGTAACGCAGAGCGATGTGCTTCGTTCTGTGCTCCAGTCTGTGCTCCTGACACAAGGCAATGGCGGCCTTGTTGTCTACGTACAGCACTGGAGGAGAACGAGGCCGCTCTCCCAAGTCAGTCAGCAGGTAGGTAAGCCAGCGCAACTCCTGTGCAGCCATGGCTGTGGCATAGATCTCAGCCTCACAACTGGAGCTGAGAACTGAAGACGAGCATGTAGAACGCCAAGAAACTGAACCAGAGCCAAGGCTGAAGGTGTAACCCTGTGACGACCGCTGCGTAGCCTGGTCGTCAACCCAAGAAGCGTCTGAGTGCCCAGTGAGAACAACGTCGCTCCGTCCTCCAAGCACGAGCCCCATGCCCGATGTACTGCACAAGTAGCGTAGTACCCTCTTAGCAGCATCCATGTGCACCTTTCGGTGCCGACCAGGAGCCATGTAGCGAGCTAGAAGGCCAAGAGGGTACGCAAGGTCAGGACGAGTGCAGGTCATCAGGTACATGAGGCAGCCCACTAGCTCTGGGTAAGGACCACTCGGCTCTACGGACTGGTCCGAAGGCAGAGCTGAGAGCGATTGACCTGTAGCCAGAGGAGTGGCCTATGTTGAGGACCAGGTGAAGCTGAAGCGCTGAAGGACCTGCTGCACCATGTGTGACTGAGTCAGTGTGATGGTGCGGCGTGCTCTGTCCCGGGTGATCTGCAAGCCAAGGTAGCTGCGCAACTCACCCAGGTCTGTGCACGTGTGTCTCTTCTACAGCTCCGACTTCACCAGGGCGAGAGCCTCAGTGTCAGCAGTGGCAAAGAACAAGTCGTCGACGTACACGAGTATGTAGAATGGCGGCAGCGAAGTGTCGGTGCGCAGAAACAGCGACGGGTCAGCAGTCGACGGAGCAAACCCAAGAGCCGCAAGTGTCGTCCTCAGTGTGTCGTGCCACTCACGCGGCGCCTGGCGGAGACCGTAGACTGGCTGCCAGAGGCTCTACTGGGTACCAGGAGGGAACGACCCAGTGAAGCCAGGTGGGCGGCGCAACCAGATCTCCTCGTGCAGGCTGCCCTGTAAGAAGGCTGTGCTGAAGTCAAGCGAGTGAAGCTCGTAGTCACGCTGAGCGGCAACGTGCAGCAGCACCCGAAGAGTGGTCATCTTTGGGGTGGGGGAGAAGGTCTGGAAGAAGTCGACTCCCTCCCGCTGACTGAAGCCTCGAGCAACGTAACGAGCCTTGAAGACAGGCGGAGAACCTGGCGGACGCTTCACCCTGAAAATCCACATGCCATCGACGATGTTCGCCCCAGGAGGGGGAACCTCGTCGACGTAGGTGCCTGTGGACTTCTAGGATGCCATCTCTGCGTCCATGGCTGTCTGCCACTGAGAGGAGTAGGGACCCGCGATCGCCTCAGCGTAAGAACGCGGAGTCGGGATGTCTGGTGCATCCGGGTCTCCCTCAGGGGCAAGCAACATGGACACGAGATGAGGCGCAGCGGCTGCAAGACACTCAAGGTCCTCTTGCCTGTCCTCAAGGACGTCCGTGCCAAGAGCCCACTCACCCCCGACGGACGGAGGACAGACAGACTCAGACTCAGCAACAAGACTAGCGGCGTAGTCTAGACGACAGGCAGCAGCAAAGTCAACAAGCTCAGTGACTAAGGCAGACGCAGCAGCAGATTCAAACGACGGGTCAGTGACAACTGTCGCTAGCAGACGCGTGACCGTAGGGTGAGCAGCACGAGCACGGTCAGACTCAGGCTCTGGAACGTCAGGCAGAGAAGACGCAGGAGGAGACGACAGAGGAACATGCTGTGGAGAAGAGGAAGGACGACGGACTACGAGGTGGGTGCCGGGGACAGCCGGCTGACGCGGACGATGAACACGACGACCGGAACTACCAGAACGGACAGGCGAGATAGGACGCGACGCAGGGAGTACCGCTCGCGGTCCTGCCCACAGACGCGGGCTCGGCCCCACACGTCCATGTGCAGGGTCTGCAGGGGAGCAATCGTCGCGGAAAATGAGGAGGAGTGAGGAGTGGCGCGCTGCCGCCCCTCGACGCAGGGAAGATAGGGAGGAGCAGGCGAGGGAGGGAGGGGAGGGAGAACCCTGGGAAGACCAGAGACAAGGACACGGCGGTGCATGCTACGAAGGCGCTGCACCGAGGGGTGACCAAGACGGTGGTTCCAAAGGAGGGTCTGGTGCGACAAAGCGCGACACGAGCAGGGGGCCGCTAGCTGACCGGACGCAGACGCGGACGCAGCGACCTGAGGGGACACAGTAGTCAGTGTGTACAGACTCGAGCCAGGCGCACGGGTAAACGTGGCCAGGTGCCGGCCCATCCGGGAGCACGTACAATGGGTCACGCGCTGACCTCCAGGGGTGAACTGGTCAACCCTCTGGTCCTGGAGGTCAGTACCACTCACCAAGTTCGTAGAGAACGAGGGGAGGTGAAGACATGACAGGGAGCCAGACGGGACCGCCGGACACGGCAGGACCGTGGAGGAGTGCGCAAGGACTGGACCCCCAGAGGGGTCTGCTAGGGAGACTGCAATCGGCCGACTGAGCGGCGTGAGGGTGGTGCTGTCGCGAAAGAAGGAGCGGGAAGCACCTGAGTCAAGTGTGAAGGTGTACAAGGCCTCGGTAGGCGTAGTACGAGAGAGAGCAGACACACCAGTACCTGGAGCAGCAGCCTCACCAGCACCTAGAGCAGGAGACGCACTAGCACCTAGAGCAGCAGCCTCACCAGTACCTAGAGCAGCAGGCTCCATACATGGGTCAGGCGGTACACACAGGTAACAGGCACCGTCAGCACTAGTAGGCAATGCATACATGGCAGTAAGAATAGCATCATAGTCAAGAGCAAAGATATCTACCCTCTGCCTAAGCAGCTCCAGCCAGGTGGGGAGCTCAGCCTCGTCGCCAAACTCGGTACGCCAGGCGTCGCTCAGACGGCCGAAGCAGCGGGACTGTGTGTGACTAAGCGTCCCGCAAGCCTGACCAGCCCGATCACCTGTGCGAATGACGTACGGGCAGCGAACGGTACTCCGAGACCCTCTACTCTGAGCGTACCACTCGTGAAGCTGCTGGGACGTAAGTGTCTCGCGTGGACGCCGCTGCAGCTGCAGCTGGCTACTGCCAGACGCTCCCAGCTGACCAGCTCCAGGGCGACAGCTACGACGGCTACCACCACAACCCCAACTAGCGTACCACTCACGAAGCTGCTGGGGCGTGAGAGATTCGCGTGGACGTCGCTGGAGCTGCATCTGGCCACCGCCAGTAGGAGCAGTAGCAGTAGTAGCAGCAGCAGTCTAGCAGCAGTAACAGTAATAGAAGTAGCAGCAGCAGCAGCAGTAGCAGCGCGGGCAGGGCAGGCGCGGCCGGCAGGCAGGCAGGCAGGCAAGCAGGTGGCGCGGCAGCGCGCTAACAAGGCAGTCGCGCGGGAAGCGCGGGTAGGGCAGGTGCTCACCAGTGGCGGGAAGGGCAGGCGCACGACGGCGGCGACGGCGGGGCCGCAACAGCTGCTGCAGAGTAGGGCCGCGTCAGCTGCAGGGCTGGGGCCACGACAGCGGCAGGGCAGGGCCGCGGCAGCTGCTACAGGGCGGGGCCAGGCGAGGCCGCATCGGCGGCAAGGCGGGGCCGCGTCGGCGGCAGGGCGGGGCCGTGTCAGCGGCAGGGCGGGGCCAGGCGAGGCCGCGTCGGCGGCAGGGCGGGGCCGCGTCGGCGGTAGGGCAGGGCCGTGTCGGCGGCAGGGCGGGGCCGCATCGGCGGCAGGGCGGGGCCGCGTGAGCGGCAGGGCGGGGCCGCGTCAGCGGCAGGGCCGTCCGCGACACGGCGGGGCCGCGTCAGCGGCAGGGCGGGGCCACGTCAGCGGCTAGGCGGGGCCGCGTCGGCGGGGCCGCGACCTGGCGGGGCCACGTCGGCGTCAGGGCGGGGCCGCGACAGTGGGAGGGCGGGGCCGCAACAGTGGGAGGGCGGGGCCGCGTCGACGGTAGGGCGGGGCCGCGTCGACGGTAGGGCGGGGCCGCGTCAGCGGCAGGGCGGGGCTGCGACAGCCGCCTGGGGGGGCCGCATCGGCTGCAGGGCGGGGCCGCGCTCTAGCCTGACGGGCCTGCAGGGGCGGCTCGCGGGCCTGACGGACCTGCAGGGGCGGCTCACGGGCCTGACGGGCCTGCAAGGGCGGGGCGCGGGCCTGACGGGCCTGCAGGGGCGGCTCGCGGGCCTGACGGGCGTGCAGGGACGGCGCGCGGGCCTGACGGGCCTGCAGGGGCGGCGCGCTGTCCTTACGGGTCTGTAGGGCGGTGCGCGCGTAGCTAGGGCAACAGTAGGCAGCGCGAGGGCTGCAGGATGGCGCGCGAAGCGCAGCACGTCACAAGGCAAGGCAGGCGAAGGCTAGCGGAGGACAACACGTGGGGTAGCGTGGTAACCGTAGCAGTAGGTGGGCCCGGAAAAAAAAAGACGGTCCTACGGACCTAGTGCTCTGAAACCATGTTAGAATGTAGTAACAGGAATGGATTGACTAGATCAGGGTTTGGTACAAATATGAAACCCTAATGGGGTTGTACCCCATATTGGCTACCCCACTACAGCCTACACATATATGACATATATATAATTTGACACGCTACTGCTGCCCTTGCACCGCTGCTGCTGACTGTCGCCGCTTGTCATGGCTACTATCACTGTCCTAGCGTTAACGCAGATGTGCGCCTTTTCGAATTAGCGTTGTGGCTCGAGTGCCTGTGCCGGTATCTCTGGCGTTTCATTAATATTGGCGTCTCCCTATATGAGCATACGTCGAGGTCCCTTCGGGCCCCCACGACTCTCACTGAGCCTACTACTGACGCTGGCAAGGACGTGCAGAGGCGGTACCGTGCGGACCGCGTTGCCTGCATACGGTGGACGGAGCGTGACGCAGTCGCCCAGCTTGCTGTGTGCGCTCACCTATCGTTTGACCCACGGGCCCACTTTCGTTAGGTGACGTCGGCTCAAACTTTCTAGGACGCTAGGGTTAAGCACTACTCCTCCCTCTCTCCCTCCACCCAGCTGCTGCAGTGGCAGCAAAGGCGTCCGTTGTTCTGGGAGTGGCAGCAGCTGGTCAGGGAGGCGAGCGTAGGTGCCTGTGAGTCTGCTCGCAGAGGTGGTACAGCAAGTGGACGCGGAGGTTGGGGGGGTGGACAGCAACAGCACGAACGTCAGCAGGAGGCTCTCTTGCCGCAGCAGCTTCGGGATTGGGGTTTCCCAGCGAGGCATCCCTGGTGGTATAGAGGCTGCTAGTCTAGGTGCTTGTAAGTCCGCTAGCACAAGTGCAGTTCCTGTGGAGGCTTTGCTCATCTTCATGCTGGACTCTGGCGCATCTTGCTGCTTCTTCCGCGACTACACCACAGTCACGCCACTCACCAGACCTGTCCCTATCACTCTGGCTGACCTCTCCTCTGGCCCAATCGTTGCACGTTGTTCCACTGTTCTCCCGTGCTCAGCAGTCTCTCTGGTTCCATCAGAGGCTTCCACCTCCCTTCATTCGTTACGAAGTTGGTGAGGAAATCTGTCCTCCAGGATGATTTGGTCACCACCTCCACTCCTGGGGGCGAGCTTGTGGCGATCTGTACGAACTCAATGAGTGGCGACCACCTTACCATGTTCACTTGGAGACCTGGGTCTGGCCCGTACACACTGCATATTGAGTCCGTACAGTTGGCTGCGTCCGGTCAGGTAGCTGCATTTTGCTCGTCTCGGGTACTCACTCACCCCTCCTACCTCTGGCGCCACCGTCTTGGTCACTCCTCCCTGCCGTGCCTCCGCAGCATGCATTCGCATCTCTTGGTTTCAGGTCTCCCCACCGCTGTGCTTGCCTTGCATCGAGGGGTGGCAGCGTGCTGCTCCTCACTCCTCCTTGTTTCCACCGACGACTGCTCTTCTGCAGACGCAGCATATGGATCTGTGGGGCCCTACACCCGTCCATTGCCCGGATCGAGAGCGCTACTTCCTGCTGGTCATTGACAACTTCTCGCGCTACACCACGGTGTAAGGGAAACCTTACCGTGTAAGAGCGACGTCCGTACTGTTTTTGTTGTGTGATGCAACATTTGCATTCACGTCTGTCTGTCTCCCATCATATGTTCATGCGTTGCATGCGTGGTGTGAGCGTGTGCAAGAATTTGTATTTGGTGTGGTTTGAATTTTCTGAGTGTGTGTGAATGTTATTTGGCTTGGCAGATATCTGAAGTGACTCCTCTGCTCAAGAGCTTTCTGACGAACCAAGAATCGTCGCGATCGGAGCAAGAACGACGAAGTTATGCTCGTTCGAAGTTTTGATTGGGATGCGACGACTTTGGGAAGTTGTGAAGTGACTCAATATGGGGTACAGACTTTTGGGGGTTGGGAAATTCGTCCCCATCACTGTAGATGCTGCCAAGTGGTTGGGAGAAACCAAATTGGGTTGGCAAGTGTGGCCAACTTGGGTGAGCTGGATTGTGGAGGTTGGGAAAGTGACAAAGGTCAAAGTTGGGGTGCCTATAGAGAGGGGAATTGTGTGGTATGGGGTTTCCTTGGTTAGGGACTCCCTAGGGACCTTCTCTCTCGTCCTCCTCATCCCCTCATACCTGGTTTATTGCTACTCTAACTTTCTGGTGGAGCTTGTGAGACTATTGTGATTGAGTAAAGTTTTCTATGGCTGCATACCCCCTAGTACGCCAAAACTCATAACTCGAGCTATTCTCCATAGTTTGATACGATTCGAATTGGGAAAGATAGCCACAGTCAAGGGCTTGAACATATTTGAGTTTGAGAGATTTCTAATGGTGCGTGTTTCGTCGACGGCGTTTCTTGTGACGGCGACTTTTCTGTCCAGAATTGAAGTTGACGACTTTGAGATATTTCGGCCCATAATCTTCCTAGACTCCGTCCTTAGTCTCTAAAAAGTGGTATCAGAGCTGATTAAGGACTTTATGGAGAGTCTACTGAAGTGTGAAGACCCTCCTAGATCCACCATGGCCTGTGGGCGTGCCTAAGTGGAGTTCAGGAGGTTGGATGTGACTTCCGCTAAGGGGAAATTGTGTGGGACTTCGGTGTGGACAGCGAAGGGGGGAGCTGGAACCTGTGATTGGGAGCAAAGAAGTTGAGTCAAGGGAGTGGAGATGCAGCTGAGAAGAGGAATGAGCCGCCACCATCCAAGGTTGAGGCATTGGATGGCACCAACTATGAGGAATGGAGCGGGCGGATGCGGAGTGCATTTAAGCGCTACAAGCTGCTAAAACTTGCAATGGGAGAAGATAAGATGCCACAGGAAGGAGACGCCCGCGATCGATGAATTGAGAAGAGCGCGATGCTGTACGACATAATCCTTCAATCGGTCAACAACGACATGTTCCAACACAAGGATTTGGTGGAGTTGGATGATTCCGGACCGAAGGCGTGGAAGCTACTTTGCGATGTGATTCAGCCCAACACGCTGCCGATGGTGATTGTGTTGGACAAGGAGCTGGCTGCCCTCTCCATGTGACCGGGTGATGATGTGAAGCCGGTCCTTCACAAGATCAAGGACACCTATGCGAGGATGGCAGCGGCGGGCAGCAATGTGTCACAGATGCAGCATTGCACCAAGATCATCTCGGTGCTCGACAATTCGTGGGACAACCTCATCCCCACCCTCAACACTCAGCAGGACCAGTGGACGCCTGAGTGGCTACGGCAGCTGCGGAGAGTCACTCTACAATGGTAGTAAGCTAGACTACGGGGGTTGGCACGAACTACTAGGAGTGATCGTAGCTTTGCCTAGTTCCTTAGTGCTTGCACAATCACAGGAGAAATCGGCAAGAGTTTCCACTAGCAAAGTTGGACAACAATGACTTCATTAGGGACCTAGCAACTCTGCAGCTAGCCTGGTCGACCACCAGCACAGCTTGGTCGACCGCCTGCCAACGTTGCGTAGAGGAGCCGCGCCAGCACTGCAGAAAGGCGACCTGCCAACAGAGCAGGTCGACGGCGTGCCAACGCTGCAGCAGAGCGGCTGTCCAGCGTTGCCCCGTAGAAGACAGCAGTATGCACGCTCGCAGGTGCGCGCAGACGATTGGCCCGACTTGCCTCATTGGGCATCCGTCGTCTGTTGTCTGCGCCTGACAAGCCACATCGACTTCGGGATACCAGCCCGAAGTCGCCTGCACCATCGCGACCTCGACAACGTTCGCGTGCCTCCGCAGAACTCGTCGAGCAGGTTACCCGGCAACCTGGTCGACCCCCAGGTGCTCTGGTCGACCCCCAGGTGTCTCCGGTCGACCACCGGGTCCCTCTGGTCGACCACCAGGTTCCTCCGGTCGACCACAACTCTCGTCAAGCAACCCCCTGGTCGACGGACCCCTTCTGTCGACCAGAACCATCAGCGGATGTCGCCGAGCTCCCCTCGTCAACCGCTGCTCACTTGCCAGGTCGACAGACTGGTCACGGCGTTGCCGTCACGTCACAGTAGGCGAGGCAGCGGTCGACCTCGCGCCAATGCTGGTCGCTCCTCACCGTGAGGCCGCTCCCCAGCTTGCTGCAGGCGAACGCAATGTCCGGCCTCGTCGTCGTCGCCGCAAACTGCAGCGAGCTGACCTTCTGCCGGTACTCCTCCTCCTCGCGCTCCAGGGCCTCCTCGCGCTCCAGGGACTCCTCGTCGTCGAACGTTAGCTCAGCGTAGGCGTCGATTGAGACCGGCGTCTTCGGGACTCGACCGCCTTGCTCCTCGTCGATGAAGCACCTGCGCAGCTTGTCGGTGTAGCCCTGCTGGTGCAGCCACAGCTTCCTGGACGGCCTGTCGCGCACAATCTCCAGCCCAAGGTACTTCACTACCGGCGAGATCTCACGCAGCTCGAAGGCGGCCTCCAGCAGCTCCTTCAGCTCCTTCAGCATCGCGGTGCTGCTGCTGGCGGCGAGCAGGTCGTCGACGTAGACCAGCACCCAGCAGGTCACTCCGTCGTCGCCAGCCTTGAAGTAGAGCGCCTCGTCGACCTGGCTCTTGTTCCAGCCAGCGCCCAGCAGCACACTGTCGAGAGCCGTGTACCACAAAAGCGGCGACTGCTTCAGCCCGTAGAGGCTGTTCAGCAGCTTACACACCCGGCCGGTCCTATCGTCAAAGTAGTCCGGCTGGTTCATGTGGAGCACCCTGTCGAGCTTGCTTTGCAGGAAAGCGTTCTTCATGTCGAGCTGCATCAGGTTGAGGTCGAGGACGGCGACGATGGTGAGGAAGATCGTCAGCGTGACATAGCTGCTTACATGTGAGTACGTCTCATCGTAGTCGGCGCCGTACACCTGCGTGAAGCCTTTCACGACCAGCCTCGCCTTCTCGCGCTCGACGGAGTCGTCGATGCGGTACTTCGTCGTCATGATGTTTACCTTGGATGGGCGTTCGACCAGCTCCCAAGTGCCCATTTCGATGAGGCTGCGGATCTCTTCTTCCTTGGCGGCCTTCACCGCCTCGCCCTTCCAGCTCGACAGCGCCTCCTTCACCGTCATCGTGGCGATGTCCCAGCGGTGTTCGGGGTTGGCATGCACGTCGGGGTCGAGCTCCGGTAGGTCTTCATCCTTCTCGGCGTCGTCGTACAGCAGGTCGTCGTCGACCTCGTCGTACACCGTGGTGAAGGCAGCTCGCGGTAGGCAGGCATGGAAGCTCAGCCGCTCCGGCGGCCGTCGAGCTCGACCTGTGCGTCGCGGCTCAGGCTTCTTGATCGGCACTTCCACCACGTCGTTGTCGGTGGAATCCTCACCCGCCGACTGCTCCCCTTCCTCGTTGACGTCCTCGTCGTCGACCAGCTGCTTTGATCCTTCGACCGGCTGCTCACCACCTGCTGACTTCGACCGCTCCCCTGTCGACCGCCCCGGCTGCTGCTCTCCTATCGACTGCACCTCTGCTGTTGCCTTGTGTCCGACCGGCTCCTCTGTCTGATGCTCCCCTGTCGTTGACGGCTTCCCTTGTCGACCGCGGGCGATGCCACTGGCCACAAGCAACGCCTCAAGGCTCCCCTCATCGCCGGTGGCCGACACATATGTCGATGCAGGCCGATCGGCGACGGGGGAGGGAGGAGCAAGAACAGGGGAAGGTGGAAGAACCTCCACAACATCCTCATCAGCAGGCTCGTCGACTTCGGCGAGCAGCAGAACCATTGTCGTCGAGGTGTCCGTCGGTGGGTGTGCCCGCGTCTGCCCCGACGCCGACCCATACGTCGCCTTCCACACCTCCAACGACATCGTCTCGTAGAAGATAACCTCGACCGACATGACCACCTTGTTGTCGGTCAGGTCAAGCACCTCCCAGCCCTTACTCTGTGGCGACACACCCAGGTGAAGCCCCCGGCGAGCCTTCGGTGCCAGCTTCCCACCGCGCTGCTGCTCGGGAACCATGAACTGCACCATGCAGCCCCACACCCGCGCCAGCGTGAGGTCGGGCTTCTTCCTGGTCAACAGCTGGTACGGTGTCGTCCCCGGCGGCGTCGTCGACCGCTCCAAGCAGTTGCGCACCCAGACAGCCTGTCGAAGAGCGAGGTGCCACCAGTGGTGCTGCACGCCCATGTGCAGAAGCATCGTCCACACGGACTCGACGACCGTTCGCATCTCCCGCTCAGCCATGCCGTTCTGCTGCAGAGTGTAGGGGCACGGCAGGTCGTGGACGATGCCCTTCCCGTCGACGAAGTCGGTGAACGCCTTCCCGAGGAACTCCCCTCCTCGATCGGAGCGAAGCGACAGCACCGACTTCTTCGTCTGTCGTTCCACCAGCACCAGCCACTTCTGGAACTCCCGCAGCACGTCGCTCTTCTTAGCGACCTGCATTGACCAAATGAACCGAGTATGGCGATCCTTTAGCAGTAAGAAGTACAAGTTGCCATCCTTGGCAGCCACCCGAAATGGCCCACACAAGTCAATGTGCACGACAGCCAGTGCCTCCTCGGCATCCGAGCCCTTGTCGAGGAAAGTGTGCCGCACGAGCTTTCCTCCGACGCACGAGACACACGGCGGGTCTGCTCCGGTCGACGGCGTGATGTCGAGCCCAACAGCAACTTCATGCTTTGCCGAGCTCTTGATCGTGTCGACGCCGACGTGCGCGAGCCTCGCATGCAACAGGGCACGGGTCGTCTTCGTCGCCGAGACAAGCGTCCGCAGAGCCACCACCTTGGTCGATGGCGAATGCGTCGAGCAGGGGCGAAGGTGGGTGCAGAGGACACGTCCGGTGTAGCGTGCTCGACCGAGCACCTCCCCGGTCGCGGCAACGAGCAGCATCTCGTCACCGTCACCCTGCTGCTGCACTCCACTCTCCTTCAGCTGGCCAGCAGATAGCAGGTTCGCCTGTACGCCCGTAACGTAGAGCACGTCGGGGATGAGGACCTGCTTCCCGGCCTCCCCTTGTAGAGCGACGGTTCCGCGACCCTCGACAGGCTGCAGCGCCCCGTTGAATTCACGCACGTGCTTCACTCCGTCGCTCGGTGCCATGTCGACGAAGACCGACTTCGTCCCCATCAGGTGGTGGGAGCACCCACTGTCAAGCAGCACCGCTATCGGGTTGGCCCGCACAGCTGCCGCCACCGCCTGGAAATCCTTGCCAGCCTCCGGTGCCAGCAAGACTGTCGGCTCCACCACGCCGACCATCGAGCACGACGCCTCCCCGTCGCCTCGGCCCTTGCCGCTGGAGGTGTCGACGTCCTTCGTCGACGACGTCTTTTTCGACGTCTTCTTCTCCTTGCACGGCTTTGCATCTCGACGGGGCCGACGGCTGGTCGACCGGCCACGGCCTCCCTTGGTGTCATCCTCGTCGCTGTCGTCGCGGTCGGGGCATTCGTAGGGGAGATGGTCGGGGTCGCCGCATATCCAGCACTCCTGCCGTTGACCACCGCCTCCACGGCCCTTGCCCCGCGTCGACATCTTCTCGTCGACGTCCTTCGTCAACCGCCCACCTCCGCTACCACCTCTGCCCGGCTTCCTGCGCTGCCCTTGCTGCTGATTCAGCTTCGTCGGTGCAGCGTAGTTTGCCTGCGGAAGGAGCTCCGTGGGCTGTTCGGCCTACTGCATCGCCTCATCTTGAAAAATGTAGCTGGTGATGGAGTCCTTGTCGGGGGACTCATGCGTGCCGGGCACCATTATCATCCTCTTCATGAGGTTGTAGCTGCGCGGCAGTCCCTTGACGATGTGGGTGATGTAGGATGCCGTCGAGTATTCGGCGCCCGCCATCCGCATCTCAGCCAAGATCCGTCGAGCACGGTTGCAGTAGTTTGTCGCCGACTCCTGCTCGCCCATCCGAATGTGGGCCATCTTCTCCTCGAGCTGTCAGATGTACAGGTCGTCCCTGACCTGGTACGTCGACAGGATGAAGTGCCATGCCTGGTGACCAGCATCCAGTCGCTCTCGACAGCTCCTAAGTGCCAGCTGCACCACCGGCGAGCAGCACCTCGAGATGACCATGAATGTGAGCAAGTGAGCCGCATAAAACTCCCCGCGCAGCTCGACATCGTCCACGGGCGGAATCGGCACCGTGCCGTCGGCGAAGCCCTTCAGCCCGGCGACCTCCAGCTGAGGTTCTATCGACTCCCTCCAGGTGATGAGGTCCCGTCAACCTTGCAGCAGTGCGACGGTGATCCGGTCCGGCAAGAATTTGAAGTAGCCATACGCCGGTGCAATCATGCCCGCCGTCACATGCGTCGTCGCCGAGAGCCCTCCACTGCTTCGTGGAGGAGAGCGACGTCGAACATCGAGGTCGGCACGCGAGCTGCCTGCAGCCGCCGTCGACCGCTGCACTCGCGCCTGGATTCCGTCGACACCACCGTCGACCTTGATCACCCTTCTCTGCCTCGTGCCTTCACTGCCGCTGACTCGTGCACCACCGTCGACCTCGTCGTCAACGCCACCTTCGTTGCGTACCGGTCGAGGAGATGCAGGACGGGAAGGGTGTTCCGTCGCCCACTGCGACCGGATGCCCAACTCAGCGATCGCCCAGGGGATCGACCCGTACTCGCCATCCTCATGGCGTTTCCTCGCGTCAGCCAAACGTGCCTCCAAGGTGTCCGCTACACCCGCATTAGCTACGGGGTCGACCATGGCGACTAACCCTGCTGCCGGCCTACGAACAACTTGGTAGGTGCAAAAGTCGGCTCCTATCTGAAGGTAATCTGCGGGGCCATCCACGCTCACCGCACCAAGCGGAGAGTCAGTATACAATGGTAGTGAGCTAGACTATGGGGGTTGGCACGAACTACTAGGAGAGATCGTAGCTTTGCCTAGTTCCTATCGTGCTTGCACAATCACAGGAGAAATCGGCAAGAGTTTCTTCTAGCAAAGTTGGAATTACAGAATTGGTTAAACGAGCAACGACAACAATGACTTCATTAGGGACCTAGCAACTCTGCAGCTAGCCTGGTCGACCGCCAGCACAGCTTGTTCGACCGCCTGCCAGCGTTGCGTAGAGGAGCCGCGCCAGCACTGCAGAAAGGCGACCTGCCAACAGAGCAGGTCGACGGCGTGCCAACGCTGCAGCAGAGCGGCTGTCCAGCGTTGCCCCGTAGAAGACAGCAGTGTGCACGCTCGCAGGTGCGCGCAGACGATTGGCCCGACTCTCCTCGTTGGGCATCCGTCGGCTGTTGTCTGCGCCTGACAAGCCACATCGACTTCGGGATACCAGCCCAAAGTCGCCTGCGCCATCGCACCCTCGACGACGTTCGCGTGCCTCCGCAGAACTCGTCGAGCAGGTTACCCGGTCAACCTGGTCGACCCCCAGGTGCTCTGGTCAACCCCCAGGTGCCTCCGGTCGACCACAACTACTGTCAAGCTACCCCGTGGTCGACGGACCCCTTCCGTCGACCAGAACCGTCAGCGGTTGTCGCCGAGCTCCCCTCGTTGACCGCTGCTCACTTGTCAGGTCAACGGGCTGCTCCGTCAACCTCCCGGTCGACAGACTGCTCCCGGTCGAGCTACAGGTCGAAGGACTGCTCCCGGTCGAGCTGCAGGCCGACGGACTGCTCCCGGTCGAGCTGCAGGTCGACGAACAGCTCCCGGTCGAGCTGCCCCTCCTAGTCGACGGCCCACCCATCGCCCAGACCAATCAGTTGCACCTGTCGAGCTCCCTGGTCGACAGCAACACCACAGCGGTCCCCTGCAGCTCGACGAAGCCTGTCGAGCAGCTCTCCCACTGTGAACGGTCGGCTGCTACTCCTGTTTATTTGACCAAGTTGTCGGTGTTGCCTAAGCGAGGGCGGGGCCAACACTCCATTCCCGTTAACAGTAGTAGATTCTGCAGGAGGACTTCCTCAGGCGCCACACCGGAGGTGGTGCTGCCAACAAAACTGCTGAGGGGTATAAAGCTGCAGGAGGCAGCAGAGGAAGAGGGGGTGGGAGAGGCCGGGGCCGTGGGAGAGGCTTTGGCAGAGGGAGAGGCCGAGGTGACTACAATGAGGGGCATGGGAGCTCCGGTGGCAGGGGGAGCACCCGAATGGAGGGTGCGTGCTGGTACTGCAAGAAGGCTGGACAACCGTGGTTCAAGTGTTTCAGCCGGCCTGAGGGATGGGCGCCTCCAGGCATGAAGCCGCCAAGTGCCGGCCTAAGGGATGGGCGCCTCCAGGCATGAAGCCGCCAAGTGTTGAACGTGCACGAGGTGGTGTTGTGCAAGGTTCAGGTGCACAAGGTGATGGTCCACAAGGTAAAGCCCACCCTGGGATGTTCCTCATGGTTGAGGTTGTGAAAGGGAATGGGGGTGATGTGGGTTCAGTTGGGAAGGTTGTGATGCACCCCCTCACTCACTGGGTAATCGATTCAGGTTGCACAAGTCATATGACCCCACGGGCAGATTTGCTTGATGAGGTGAAGCCTCCTGGGAAGATCAAGTTTGTGGCTGCCGCTTCAGATGCTTTGCTCGCTGTGATTGGTGTTGGGAATGCCAAAGTAATGGGAGCCAATGAGGGGCTTGTGGGGCTGGGAAATGTGTTGCTGGTTGAAGGTTTGTCTGCAAACCTTCTTTCTGTGCGCCGACTGCAGAAAAGCAAGGCCAAAGTTATGTTCAGCCCAACCAGCTGCTGTGCAACGCTTGGGAAGTTGCTGCTGTGGGATTTGGAGGAGAAAAGCAGCTGCATCAAGGACCTATGGCAGCTGCCCATTATCCCTTGGAACGGGAAACCGCCAGCAACGGCAGCGGCAGCAACGACTAAGGCAACTGCGGGACGAGAGGAGACTGCACCAACTGATGGGGCCCTGGATGCGGTCAAGAAGGTGCAGAAGTCACAGCAACCACATGGTGAGGTGCTTGCTGGTGTGGATGCGACAACTGCATGGGCAAAGGCTTCATCTGGGAGTGGTGAGGCCATTTGGGAGACATGGCATGAAAGGATGTGTCATGTGAATTTTCCTATGCTGCAGAAGCTAGTGAAGGATGGGAGCTTGAAGGGGTTGGAGGTGAAGGGGGCAGCAAAGGAGATTGGGAGCTGCCTTATATGCCTTGAGACCAAATTCACCAAGTTCCCCTCCAACAACAGCACGGAACCAGCCAAGGCTCCCCTTGCGCTAGTGCACATGGATGTGTGGGCCCTACGAGGGCCCCTTCTCTCTCAGGCAGCCGCTACTTGTTGACCATTGTGGACGACCACACGCGTGCGGTGTGGGTATACCCTCTGAAGACTAAGGAGGAGGTGGCAGCGGCTGTTCTTAAGGAGTGGATGCCAAGAGCACAAAGGGAGAGTGGACACAAGGTGAAGGTGATCCGCACCGACAACAGCAGCAGTAGAAGCTTCCTGCTACACCATTGATTGTGGAGGCCAATGAGGTGCAGCGGCCTTCGCGGCAATTGGAGGTTTCTGTCTCCGAGGAGGAGATCTCTGGGGTGACTGAGGATGGGGGAGAACCTGAGGTGGTGGAGCAACAGCAGCAACAGCTACAGCAGCCGCAGCAACAGCAGCAGCAGCCGCAGCAGCAGCAGCAGCAACGTGCTCCACCACGTGCCCCACGCCCGCCAGAGCGTCCTAGGAGGGATATGCGCCCACCTATCAGGCTGACCTATAATCGCAGTGGCTCACAGAATGTGGAGCATGCTGGGAGTGTGGCTGAGCAGTGTGATGAGGATGAGATAGCGCACTGCTATTGGGCAGCCGTCCCTGAGCCCAAGACGCTAGCCAAGGCATTGAGTGGGCCAGATGCTGAGAAGTGGAAGCAGAGTGTGAAGGAGGAGTATGACTCTCTACCGGAGAATAAGGCTTGGGAGTTGTGTGAGCTGCCTCCTGAGAAGAAGGCAATCACTTCGAAGCTGATCTTCAGGCACAAGTATGGACCTGATGGGGCGCTGACCCGCTACAAGTCAAGGCTTGTGGCTAAGGGGTTTCAGCAGACAAAGGGAAAGGACTTCGACGAGCTCTATGCTCCTGTGGGGAAAGGGACAACACTGAGGGTGATGTTGGGTACGGCTGCAAACTGCGGATGGAAGATCAAGCAAATGGACATCACCACTGCTTTCCTTAATGGGATCATCCTGGAGGAGCTGTACATGCTGCAGCCTGAGGGGTTGGATGATGGGAGCGGCAGGGTGTGCAGGCTGAAGAAGGCCATCTATGGCCTAAAGCAGGCTCCTCGCGCATGGTGCCACAAGCTAGAGGAGACACTGCTGGCTGGGGGTTTTGAAGAAGAGCGAGTGTGATCACAGCTTGTTCTTGCTGCAAGAGAAGGAGCAATTCATCAAGCTTCTGGTGTACGTGGACGACATCCTTCTTTTCTCCGAGTCGTCTGCGATGATTGAGCGTGTGGAGGAGATGCTGGAGATGCAGTTCAAGTGTTCCAAGATGGGAGATGTGAAGTACTACCTGGGGATGCATATGGAAAGGGACCTTGACAAGGGAGTGTTGAGGTTGCACCAGAGGAAGTACTGTGAGGGGCTGGCCGAGAAGTTTGGGCTGCAAGATGGAGGAAAGCCAGCAACCCCACTGCCTTCGGGGTTCACTGTGAAGCCCTGTGCTGATGAGGAGGTGGTGGGTGAGAGTGACAGGAAGCTATTTCACTCCATGGTTGGGGCACTCAACTATGCGGCTAACCACACGCAATCTGACATTGCCTTTGCTACATCCAGGCTTGCCAGTGTGGTCTTCCGCCCTAGTCATGAGCAGCTGGAAGCGGCCAAGAGGTTGGTCGGCTATGTGAGCACTACGACATCAGTGGGCTTGGAGTACAGTGCTGTACAACAGAGGCTGCAGAGGGGTGCAGCTGATTTGAGCAAAGGGGAGATGCTCTTGACCTGCTATACTGACGCTAGCTTCAACTCTCAGTAGACGGATGGCACCAGCATTGGAGGCTATGTGTGCCTATTTGGAGGTGGTGCAGTGAGCTGGCGCAGCAAGAAGCAGAACGAGGTGGGGCTGTCCTCGTGTGAGACAGAGTACATGGCCCTGCATCATGGGGCCAAGGAGGTGGTGTGGCTGAGGCGTTTGTTGGAGGAGATTCGAGTTGGTCAGAGGGAGCCGACTACGATGTTTTGTGACAATGAGTCGGCTGTGAAGCTTGCCAAGAACGCTTGCCTTCACGGGCTGACCAAACACATCAGACCTAAGTGGCATTGGGTGAGGAGGCTCCTCGACAAGGAGGTGCGCCTGGAGATTGTGAAGACCCATTAGCAAGCTGCTGATATTCTCACCAAGTGCATGGCTGAACCTGACCATTGGAAGGGCATGAAGCTTGCTGGAATGAGTGTGCATTGAGGGTGCATGCTTGAGTTGAGGCTGTCGCGATATATGTTTATGTATGTTTATAACTGCTTGTAGCTTTAGCTTCAGTGTAGTTATGCTTCCTTGCTATTGGGTGGTGCACCTCTTGTTTGTGCTTCTTGACTATATCTTGTATGCCTTGCTTTTAGTGAAGCTAACTTGTTTGGTCAACTCTCTCGATTCTCCCTTGGCACAACTCCCTCGATACCCGCTTGGCCTAGGCTTAGAAGCCTAGGCCCTTAGTTAAACCCGGTTACCAGCTCAGATCGCATCGTAACATGGTATTAGAGCTAGGTCCGATTTAGGACCGTTCGTTTTACATGGGCCCACCACTAGCCCTCGTCGTGGCGCATCCCGTCGCGCAGCCCGTAGTGCGCATCGTGAGCGCCACGACGATCAGCTCGTCGCGCTGTCCTGCTGCAGCTCGTCGCCCCGTGCTACTCGCTGCTGCAGCCCGTCGCCTGTCCGCCTCGTCGACCGTCGCCCGTCCCGTTGCGCTGCCGCCCGTCACGTCACGTCCCGTCACCTGTCTCGTCAATCGTCGCCCGCCCCTGTCTTGCTGCCGTCCGTTGCACTGTCGCGCGTCGCACGTTAACCCATCGCCCCGCGTTCCACCCGCACCCCTTCGTCCGCGCGTTACCCGCCACCCGCTCGTCGCCCGTTCCCTCCACCCGCTCGCTCCCCGCCGTCTCGAACTCGACGCCCCGTATGTGCCCTGCCTTTCGCTGCCGCCCGTCGCCAGATCCGTGCTGCCCGTCTCCTGATCCCCGCCACCCGTACGCACATCGCTGCCCGGTGCTAGGGCAACGCCCTCCCTCCCGTCGACTTTGCAACTGCTGTGAAGGGAGTGGCGGGAGTGGCGGGGGTGATGGGAGTGGCGGGAGAAGCTGCTTCTACGCCGCCAAATGCGCCAGATTGCTCGCGACCCGCACCTTGCACCCCATCCGACCCCGTGGCACCACCAGTGGACCCTACTACCCCGCCCGTTCCAGTCACCAGCACCAGCACCAGCACCAGGAACCAGCTCCAGCGCCGTCATGCCAGCACCAGGCGCCAGCACCAGCACCAGCCGCCAGCACCAGGAACCAGCACCAGCACCAGCCGCCAGCACCAGGAACCAGCACCAGCGCCAGCCGCCAGCACCAGGAACCAGCACCAGCGCCAGCCGCCAGCACCAGCACCAGCGCCAGCACCAGGAACCAGCACCAGCGCCAGCCGCCAGCACCAGGAACCAGCACCAGCGCCAGCCGCCAGCACCAGAGGGGTTGAGTGGGCGGGTAAGGGGGTGGAAGAAGTAAGTCGGGCATTTGCCGCCGTTGCCTGTAGCAGGCACACCCCCGGAGGTGCTGAGTGGTGCTGTCCAGCTGCTCGTTGCAGCCACAGCGCCTGCTCTCACTCCCACCTGCCGGGTCCTGCACCTGTCGCTGCTGCATCTGCCGTGGCTGAGGTCACTGTGGCCCTATCTGCCATCACTGCACCTGCTGCCTGTAGCAGCACGCCCCCGGAGGTGCTGAGCCGCACTGTCCAGCTGCTTGTTGCAGCCACGGCGCTTGCTCTCACGCCCACCTCTCGGGCCCTACACCTGCCGTTGTTGCATTTATCATGGCTGATCTGTGTTGCTGTTTCCTCTGCTTCTCCTACCTCTTGCCCAGGTTCCAGGGGTGTGACTTGCTCTAGTTATCTGCTGCAGGCAGTTAAGGGGATGTGTCGCGATATATATTTATATATGTTTATAAACTGCCTGTAGCTTTAGCTTCAGTGTAGTTATGCTTCCTTGCTATTGGGTGGTGCACCTCTTGTTTGTGTTTCTCGACTGTATCTTGTATGCTTTGCTTTTAGTAAAGCTAACTTGTTTGGTCAACTCTCTCGATTCTCCCTTGGCACAACTCCCTCGATACCCGCTTGGCCTAGGCTTCTAAGCCTAGGCCCTTAGTTAAACCCGGTTACCAGCTCAGATCGCATCGTAACAGAGGCATGTGGAATGATGGTAGGCAGCCAGAGGGGGAGTTTGTTGTGTGATGCAACATTTGCATTCACGTCTATCTGTCTCCCATCATATGTTCGTGCGTTGCATGCGTGGTATGAGCGTGTGCAAGAATTTGTGTTTGGTGTGGTTTCAAATTTCTGAGTGTGTGTGAATGTTATTTGGCTTGAGCAGATATCTGAAGTGACTCCTTTGCTCAAGAGCTTTCCGACAAACCAAGAATCGACGCGATCGGAGCAAGAACGACGAAGTTATGCTCGTTCGAAGTTTTGATTGGGATGCGACGACTTTGGGAAGTTGTGAAGTGAATCAATATGGGGTACAGACTTTTGGGGGTTGGGAAATTCGTCCCCATCACTGTAGATGCTGCCAAGTGGTTATGAGAAACCAAATTGGGTTGGCAAGTGTGGCCAACTTGGGTGAGCTGGATTGTGGAGGTTGGGAAAGTAAAAAAGGTCAAAGTGCCTATAGAGAGGGGAATTGTGTGGTATGGGGTTTCCTTGGTTGGGGAATCCCTAGGGACCTTCCCTCTCGTCCTCCTCATCCCCTCCTACCTGGTTTATTGCTACTCTTAACTTTCCTGTGGAGCTTGTGAGACTATTGTGATTGAGTTAAGTTTTCTATGGCTGCATACCCCCTAGTGCGCCAAAATTCATAACTGGAGTTATACTCCATCGTTTGATACGATCCGAATTGGGAAAGATAGCCACAGTCAAGGGCTTGAACATACTTGAGTTTGAGAGAATTCTAATGGTGCGTGTTTCGTCGACGGCGTGTCTTGTGACGGCGACTTTTCTGCCCAGAATTGAAGTTGACGATTTTGAGATATTTCGGCCCATAATCTTCCTAGACTCCGTCTTTAGTCTCTAACAGTTTTGATCCCTTGGATCCACGCTGTTCGTTGCCAGCTGAGCGCACGGTTCTGACAGAATCTTCCTGTGCTCTGTCTGCACTCTGAACGTGGCTGTGAGTTTTCCTCCCGTCTTCTTGAAGACATTTGCCATGAGAAGGGCACCACCCTGTCGCTCACGCTTCCGGCTTCTCCACAGCAGAATGGGATTGCTAAGCCATGCATTGGCTTGATCATGGAGGTTGCTAGCACCTCCATGATTGATGGGGCTGCTCCCCATTTTATGTGGCCGTTTGCGGTCGGATACGCAGCGCATTGTCTTAACCTCAAGCCCCGTGTCTCCCAGCCGGATACCTCGCCTACCCTACTCTGGACGGGGGAGGTTGGTGATGCGTCGGCATTTCGGGTCTTGGGTTCAATTGCCCTTGTCCGCGACCCTCCCACGGGCAAGCTCACTCCTCTCACTCTTCGCTCGTCTTTCTTGGCTTTCCAACCAAAGCCAAGCCTTGGCAGTTTTACCACTTGGCCACGCGCCGCGTTCTATTCTCTCACGACACCACTACTGACAAGTCTAACTACTTTTTCCGGCTCTTCCCCCACCGCAGTTCCCCAACGCCCCCCCCTCTCGCGACGCCACTTCTGACAATTCTATCTACTTTTTCTGCAGTTCCCCTCTCTTACTGGTTCCAGGTTACCCTACGGGAGACTCTTCCCCCCTTCGCGTTCTGCTCCCTCAGGTGTGTCTCAGGTAGCACCACCCTCCTTGGTTGAGCCTTTGGAGGTTTCTTCGGGCCCCTCTGGTTTGGCTGAGGGGGGTAATCTGTTGCTGACGACACGACAACCTTTCTCCTGGTTTTTCGCCTCGGCCGCCTCTGCGAACTGACGCTGTGGACTCCGATGCTGCTGGGGGTGGTGACGCTGGAGGTGCAGGCTCTGGGGGTGCTGGGACTGGGTGTGCTGGTTCTAGGGGTGCTGGCTCTTGAGGTGTTGGAGCTGGCGGTGCTGGAGGTGCTCCTGCTGGAGGTACTGGGAGTTCTGGTGCTAGATGCTGGAGCTGGAGGTATTGGAGTTGGGGGTGGACAGCGCCAACTGTTGAGTCCGAATGCGACTCTCTCGCCGCAACAGCTCTGTGAGTGGGTGGTTCAGCTTGGTGCTGACTCTGGGGGTGCTGACACTGTAGGTGCTGAGGCTGGGGATGCTGACGCTGAAGCTGAAGGCGCTCGAGGCTCTAGAGTTGGAGGTAATGTTGTTGCTGGAGGTTCTGGTGCTGTAGGTCCTGATGCTGGAGGTATTGGAGCTGGAGGTACTGGAGCTGAGGTGCTGTGCAGCGGCGACCGTTCTTCTTGGACCAGCCACAGTCATCACTACCACCACCTGGTTCGGCGCTTCACTAGGATCTCAGTCTCTTGTTTTCCACTGGTGTCACTCCTCCTTTGCTGTGTCCGCCGACTAACCCGTCTCAGACACATTTACAGCCCAACTCTCCACAGCCTGCGACTCCTCAAGGACGCCTACGACTCCTCTTACTTCGTCCTCGACATACTCCTTCGCAAGCTCTCCCTCCGACCGCATCCAATCACTCCAGCAACCCCCCCCCCCCCCCTCCCCCCCCCCTCTCCCCCCCACTCCTAGTACTTCTCCTCCTCAACCCGAACTCCAGGTCGCTGCGACCCCCGAACTTCAAGCCACCACAGATTCAGCCTTCCTCCTCCGTCGCCGTGAATACCTCATCCGCAAGGCTGACTACGATGCCACCGCCGATAACTACGTCCAGGCTATTGCAGGATGTGAGGCTCATATTGCGATCGTCGCCAAGTATGAAGCTGACATGGCAACCTACACCCTCAAACTCATTGCCTGGTCCACCGCCGATAATCGCGCCTGCACCGTCCTTCTTGGAGTCCTCCCCGACACCCTCATGTGCCGCTTCCAGGCTCAGGAACTCCGCGCCTCTGTGATTTGAACAGAATTGCATGCGATGTTTTAGCACCGCAATATCAGCTCCGTCAATGTTCTCTTCCGGGAATACTTCGCTACCACGCTCGCCACGTGTGACGGCGTCGTTGACTATGTGGGGCGTATGCAGGAAGTAGCTTATCACCTCCAGGCCTGCCAGGCTGGCCTCTCTAAACTTCTGCAGGTCCATCGCCTGCTCTTCAACCTTACCCCGGATTACGAATCCCGCCTTCATGCCTTCACTAAAGCAAACCCCTTAGTTGACCTCGGCTCCGTGGTCCAGTGGATCATCGATATCGAAGTCAAGCTCCGCACCCTCGTCATCAATCTCGCCACCTCTCAGTGCCACACAGCCGCGCAAACAGGGCAGCCAAAATAACAAGGGTGGTGGTGGAGGCAAAGGTGGTGGTAATCATCGCGAGGGAAGTGGTGGTAATGGTAGCGGTTGTGGAGGCCGCACTGGCATGATAGAAACGGCACTGGTGGTAATGAGAATGGCACCCCCACGACGTCGGTTGGTGCAAACCCCAGTGGAACACCCCCTGGGGGTTGTGGGGTTCGTCCAGACACTCTCCCTCCCTGCACTTACATTCGCCGTCATGGTCCACGTGCAGGCACCCCCTACAGTCAGACCACTCACCCTCCTGCCATGTGCTTCAAGGCACCCCTCCTCGTTGGTGCACCATCAACCCCCGCCCCTCACTCACGGACATCCAGACCCTCCCTACCCTCCTTCCTGCTCACCTCCGCCTCCTCGCCCCCTTCCCTCCTCCCCAACAATTCCAGCACCTCCAGCAGCAGCAATTCTTGCAGCACCAGCAGCAGCAGCAGCAGTGGGGAGCTGGGCCTCAACAGCAGTGGGGAGCTAGGCCTCAGCAGCAGTGGGATGCAAGAGCCACCCCCTGGAAGCAGCAACAGCTGAACTTTGGAACGGCTGCCATGGCCGCTCATGCCTCCCCCGCTCCCCCCTAGAGCTCCCTCCCCCCTCCCCTCCCGAGTGGTACTGCCACCCCTCTCACCCATGATATTTTTCTAAACCCTAAAACTTAAACCCTATTATTGTCGCACTATCTCTTCCTTCCATGTACCCCTCTACTATGAATGAGACCACCTTCCAGTACTTCGTGTCCCCTCCCCCCACCCTGGTACGGTTACCCGCCTTCACATCCCCACCCTCCGCAACAACCTTCTCTCCCACCGTGAGCAACAGCATGTCAGTATTACCGTGATTTACTCAGGTCATGCCACCTAGTGCGATCTCTACCACACTGCCTCCGGTCGCTTTCTCCAATGCATTCCCTCTGTCCTCGCACTCGTCTCTATACTCTTCTCACTCCACGACGTTCTTTCTACCATGTCGCTACCCGTGCTGTTACATCCACTAGTCCCTCCCCCCTTCCTCCCCAGGTATCAACCACTTAGCCATTCCAACTTCGCCGCTCTTCGCAATGCCGTCACTTCCTGTCTCCTTAATAACATCTCCCCACCCTTCCTCCCCTCACCTCCTCCCCTGCTCCCCATCCCCATTCCTACTTCGCCACTGCCCCACTTGACACCATTCACGTGAACTTGAGGATCCCTGACCCCACCTGTTCTTGTCAGGGGCACCAGTACATGCTCGTCCTTGTTGATGAATACAGCCGGTACTCCTCCATCTTCTTCCTTTACATGAAGGACCAGGCGCCGAGGGTGATCATCACCTGGGCTGAGCAATGCCGCACTCAAAACGGCCCAACAGCCACATTCACTTCAGTGGTGGGGGTGAATTTCTCAATCACACCCTATCACACCCCATCGCAAAACTTATGAGATCCAACAGACCACACCCTTCTCCACTCCCCTCAGCAGAATAGCGTAGCTGAGAGTCGCATTCGTGAGATCACCGAGATTGCTCGCTGCCTTCTTGCTAAAGCCTCCACCCGTCCTTCCTTCTTGGGCTATGCCTCCTTCATTCTGCACTCCTCCTTAATCTTCACTCCCATCTTTAGCACTCCACCATCACTTTTAGTGATTACGGATGGAGTCTATGAAGATTAGCGGCCGGATTATCTCAAAATCGTTGGACTAGAATTCTGGACAGAATTGTCGACATAACAAGAAACGCCGTCGACAAAACGTTCACCGTTAGAATATTCTCTAACCAGAGTATGTTGTAGCCCTTGACCGTGGCTATCTTTCACAATTTAAGTCGTACCAAGAGATGGAGTATAACTCAAGTTATGAATTTCGGCGCACTAGGGGGTATGCTGCCATAGAAACTTAACTCAATCACAATCGTCTCAAACACAAATGCCACACAAGAAAGTTAGTGTAGCTAGAAACCAGGTAGGAGAGGATGCGAAGGACGAGAGGGAAGGTCCCCAAAGAGTCCCCAACCAAGGGAACCTCATACGACACAATTTCCCTCTCCGTAGGCACCCCAACTTTGACATTTGTCATTCCCAACCCATGTCATCCACCTCACCCAACTTGGCCACACTTGCCGACCTGGTTTGGCTTCTCCCAACAACTTGGCATCATCTACAGTGATGGTGACGAATTTCCCAACCCCCAGAAGTCTATACCCCAAATTGAGTCTCTCCGCAAATTTCCATAGTTGCCGCATCACAATAACAAAAGCATACGAACTTCAACCGTTCGTAACTTCCTTGTCCGAGCTCCGATCGCGACGATTTTTGGTTCGTCGGAAAGCTGTTGGTGTAAGGGCCTAATAAACTCAAGCTATTAAGACTTAATCAAACTTAAAACCTCTCCTCAGGGTCACCTCCAAGGGTCCTTGGGTGCCTAGTACAAGACCAGCCCCTATCCTCGGGTCCGAGTTTGTAGAGAGAGGGATCAAGAGAGGCATAGTCAAAACAGCAAGAGTGTTGGGTGTAAATTCACATTGCATGACATTCTGCCGTCTGTTTGTACGAGTATGCGTGTGCGAATGCATTTGGGTGTGAATGGAATGTTCGTGTGTTTGTTTGCTTTCACAATTTTTGCTTGATGCATTTGCAGGTACTCGCGCAATGTGCGCTTCGGCACAACATTGTACGCGCTATGAACAGTACAAGCAGAAAGGACGAGCTTGCAAAGGAACCCAAGATGGAAGCTTTGCAGTTCAACTTACTTGATTGCGCAAATTCAGTTCTATCCAACTCGAAATTGTACTGTTTTGTTTGGTTGACTATAGTGTAGCAGGGCAGGCACTATAGAGGTACAATTTAGGTGAAGGTTGGATGTTGTTTGTCTGTATCTGCATGCTACAGGGCCAGGGGAAACCAGCGGAACCAGCATTTCGCTGGTTGGGCAAAGACAAAACAGGTTCTGTTTTTAGGACCTGAACCTGGTTGTTGTTTTCCCAGGTTGGAAAAACAGAACCAGAGGTTGTTTACCAACCTACCACCTGCTGTTTTGTCCAGCCAGGTTGATTCTGCTGCTTGGAATTATTTGGGATCATCCCTGGTTGTTCCCAGGTTGATTCCCAAGGTCCTTGCTAGCTAGAGCTATTTATTCCTTCTCTGTTTGTACCTCAATATAGTCAATTTGATTCAAGCAAATTCCTCCCTTCCTGGAATTTCGTTTCTACGCGGTGCGACGGCGGAATGCTACCCGAGTCAACGCTAGTACGCTAGCACTCCAACACTAGGCAAACGCTGTCCGAGCCATAACTTCGTAATGGCAGAACTTTTCGCGAGGCAACTTGGTTCATTTTAAAGCTCTTGGAGCGAGCTTCGATATAGGAATTTCTCAGCTTAATCTGATCGACGGTCTGCATGATACGCTGCGCGACGTTCAAGGTACTCTTGTTATTTTGGCTAAGTCGTTCTTGACTTCTCTCTCTACAAACTCGGACCCGAGGATAGGGGCTGGTCTTGTACCAGGCACCCAAGGACCCTTGGAGGTGACCCCGAGGAGAGGTTTTAAGTTTGATTAGGTCTTAATAGCTTGAGTTTATTAGGCCCTTACACCAACAAGCTGGTATCAGAGCTGCGTTATAGTGATCCTCGTTATAGGTAGCTATGGCGGGCAACACCTCGACAGGAGCTGGTGAATCTTTAGCCCAAGATCGTAGCGGCAGCCAAGATTCTGGTGTTTCAGCGCCAAGGGGAGCGCGAACAAACCAGGGCTCGCTGGTCAAGGAGGTGCTGAAGAACTTCACCGTCGAGAAGTTCAATGGTGAGGGCTATGATGATTGGGCCTGGAAAATGCAACTATATTTCCGTCAGATTGGATTGCTGAAACTAATGATTGGGGAGGAGCCTAGACCGAGTGACCCTGCGCTGCAGGAAGATTGGGATGAGCGCTCCTCGGCTGGCTACTATTTGATGTCGCAGAGTTTGGAGCTGAACCAGCGTCACCACGTCATGCACCTGCTGCCGGAGGTTGAGTGCGGTCCGAAGGCGTGGACCGTGTTGAAGGAGCTGCACGCCCCGACCTCCGTTGTTGCAACGTTGATGCTAGAGCGGGAGCTGTCCGCGTTGCGCTTGAGCGAGGGAGAGCCGGTGCAACCTGTCCTGGACAAGATGCGCGACCTCTACGCGAAGTTGGCGACCGCGGGATTCACCTACCCGGAGCAGACCAAGTGCCAGAAGATGCTCTCGCTGCTGCCGGAATCGTGGCTTCAATTCACGAGCGGATTCAGCCTGCCGCAGAACCAGAGCTCGTGGACACTCGAGTGGGTGCGGACAAAGATTCTGGAGGAGGACTTCCGTCGCCGCCAACTGAGGGGTGGAGACAACGACAGCAGCGGCTATGGGATGCAAGGGAGCCGACGTGGCAGAGGACGTGGCTTCGGTGGTGCTGGACGCGGTGCAAAGAAGGACGACGACTCCAACGATCAACAAGGAGGTACCGGTTGGGGTCGCGGTGCGAAATCTGGACGTGGGGGCAAGTCGGGTGCTGGTGGCAAAATGAAAGGGAGTTGCTGGTATTGTGAGGAGGGGCACCCCTGGTTTTTGTGCTATAAGAAACCCGATGGATGGACCCCCCAGAATCGTCACCAGGATGGCGGCGCGCGGAGGAACCAGAAAAACGGCGCGAGCATGGTCGCCGATTCGTCCGACAACAACCCGAAGAGCAACGGCGGTGCGGAGAAGAAGAAGGAGCGCACCGCGGGCCAGTTCTTCCATATTGGAGAGCAGGGGGAGCAGGGGGAGCAAGGAGACGCCTCTGCCAAGGTTGGAGCAGAGCTGCACCCCCTGGATTATTGGGTGTTGGACACGGGCGCTGCTTGGACGATGACGCCGCGCAAGGACCTGCTGGACCACGTACGCGCTGCACCGATCAACGAGGTGTGCTCCGCCTCTGGACACGCGCTGAAGGTGGCTGGTGCGGGACGAGCTGCGTTTAAGGGAGCGGATGGCAAGCCGGTGGTGCTGCATGACGTTCTCCTCGTTCCTGAACTTAAGGCCAACCTCATCTCCCTCCGTAAGCTTGGCAAGGCTGGGGTGAGCACTAGCACGGATGGGGCACGCACTTACAAAGGGCAGCTGGGCAATCGGGTGCTTTGGGATCTGCACGAGAGCACGGACGTGTACAGATCCATGTGGCAGCTGCCGGCGTTGGCGTGGCATGATGGGGGGCAGGCTGGAGAGGGGTCTGCATCCCAGGGGGAGTGCAATGCCGTTAGAGGGGTTGGTGTGAAAGTGTCGGCTAGATCTGGGGAGACGGATTGGGCAACGGCACACCGACGCTTGGGGCATGTGGCAATGCCCTTGTTGAAGCAGTTGGAGAAAGATGGAGCCGTTAAGGGTCTGAAGCTGAACGGACAGCCACCTGATGAGAATTGTGAAATCTGTTTGCTCTCAAAGTTTACCCGTTTCCCCTTCCATAGTGTGGCTGGCAGGAGCAAGAAGCCGTTGGAGCTGGTCGATATGGACTTGGTGGGGCCGCTGCCGGTTCAGGGGCACAAGGGGGAGCGGTACTTTCTGACCATAGTGGATGATTGGAGCAGGCTTATGTGGGCATCTCCGCTGAAGCAAAAGGACCACGCCGCCTCTACGATACGCGAAGATTGGCTGCCATTCGTGGAGAAGCAAGCGGAGTGTGTGGTGAAGCTGATTAGGACAGATCGGGGTGGTGAGTTCCTTGGAGCTGAGATGACGGCCTGGCTCAAGAAGCAGGGCATCCAGAGGGAGCTGACCACGGCCTACACCCCATAGTCTAACGGTGTAGCAGAACGGGCGAACCGGACAATTCTGGAGACAGGTAGGGCGCTGCTCATAGAATCTGGGCTGGGCAACTTGATGTGGCCCCATGCTGTTCGGCACGCTACCGTCGAAATAACAGGGTACTCACAAAGGTTGGGGATGACTCGTGGGTGCCGTTGGAGAGGTGGCTTGGGAGGAAGCCGCCGGTGGACATGCTGAGGGTGTTCGGCTGCATGGCAGTCGCCCACGTCCCCAAGACCTTCCGAAGTTGGGGGCGAGTGCAATCTGGTGTGTGCATTTGGGGCTGGCTGCTGAGAGCAAGGGATGGCTGCTGTGGGAACCTTCCAAGGGTGTGTTGTTTGACAGCAGGGATGTGAAGTTTGTTGAGGGCATGATGTATGGGAGCTGGGAGAAACAGCCGGAGGCCAGGGTGTCCCAGCAAATGGAGCAGATCACCATGCTGCTGGACCTGACTCCTAGTGTGTGGGAGGAGGAAGAGGAGGCAGCTGCAGAGGGTGGTGATGGAAAGAAGGTACAGGAGGCACCTGCTAGTGGAGAAAATGATGTGGAGACTAGCACTAGTGGAGCTGCTAGATCTGAGGGGGGAGAGCAGCAGCAGGGGAAAACTAAGAAGCCGAAGCGTGTCGTTATGAAGGGATGGGAGACACCCGTCTCCAGGCCAGGACGTACCCGTATGGCTACTAAGAAGCTGACTGCAGGAGCTGATGTAGCAGAGCAGCAGCTCGGGACCGAGGAGGCATTGCTGATTCTACCGCATGGCTATAATCCGGATGAGGAGGATGAACCTGCCTACTGTTTTCTTGCCCCTGCACCAGAGGAACCAGCTAGCATGGAGGAGGCATTAGCTGGACCAGATAGGGAGAAGTGGCTGGTTTCCAGGGATGCTGAGTACCAGAGCCTGCTAGAGAATGGGACATGGGAGCTGGTGGTGCTGCCTGAGGGGAAGAAAGCCGTACAGTGCAAGTGGGTGCTAAGGATCAAGACCGATGACAAGGGACAGGTCACCATCTACAAGAGTAGGCTGGTGGCTAAGGGGTTTATGCAGAAGGAGAAGCGGGACTTCAATGAGATCTTTGCTCCCACTGCCAAACCCCCTACCCTCCGTGTCTTCTTGGCAGATGCAACCGTTAGTGGGAAATTCATCATTCAGATGGATATATCAACGGCATTCCTCAATGGGATTTTAGAGGAGGATGTGTACATGATACAGCCGCCTGGGTATGAGGATGGTACAGGCAGGGTGTGCAAGCTGAAAAAGTCCATCTACGGCTTGAAGCAGGCGCCACCCTGCTGGTATCAGAAGTTGGCAGCTGTTTTAGAGGAGATGGGATTCAGGACCAGCAGCTGTGATGAGAGCCTCTTTCTCAAGGGGGAGGGGGAGAAGCTGGTGCTGTTTCTGGTCTATGTGGACGACATTCTTCTCTTTAGCAGCAGCATGAAGGAGATCCAGAATGTGCAGGCAGCAGCTCATGGAGAACTTCAAGTATGGGATTGAGAATGAGCGCAAGGTTGCAACTCCCCTGCCAGCAGAATTCAAGCTTGTAAAGGCTGCAGAGGATGAAGGGGTTGAAGCCGAGGAGCAGCAGCAATTTCAGTCCTTGGTGGGCAGCCTCTTGTATGCAGCAGTTCACACGAGGCCCGACATCTCTTTCTCGGTTGGGCAGCTGGCTAGGGTGGTGCAGAATCCATCAGAGGAGCAGGTGGATGCAGCTGAGCGTGTGGTGAAGTATCTGAACTCTCACCCAAGCATTGGAGTTCAATACTCCGCATCTGCACAGGTGAAGCAGAAAGTGGTTGAGGTGCTGAAAGAGAAGGGGGAGAGGCTTGGAGAAGGCAAGCTCTTTCTCACTTGCTTTACAGATGCTACGTGGGCTTCTGAGAAGGAGGACTCCTCATCTGTGGGAGGATACATCTGTGTATTTGGGGGAGGACCTGTTAGTTGGAGGTCAAAGATTCTGTGGAATCAGAGTACATGGCGATGTTCCATTGGGTGAAGGAGGTGATTTGGCTGAGGAGGTTGTTAGAGGAGATTGGCCAGGAGCAGAAGGTTGCTACGCCGCTGTTCTGTGATAGCAAGGGGGCTCTTGGGATGGCCAGGAACGCTGTGCTTCATGGGCTCAATAAGCACATGCGTATCAAGTGGCACTGGCTGCGTAAGGAGGTGAAGAGGGGGACGGTGAATCCGATCTACATCAAGACTCACCAGCAGCCAGCAGACTTCCTCACCAAGAGGCTTGTGGATGAGCCTCATTGGCGTTGTGTGCGCATGAGTGGAATGAGCATGAACTAGCATGGAATGATGGGGATGCAGCCGGCAGGCTGAGGGGGAGTGTGTTGGGTGCAAATTCACATTGCACGACATCCTGCCGTCTGTTTGTACGAGTATGCGTGTGCGAATGCATTTGGGTATGAATGGAATGTTCGTGTGTTTGTTTGCTTTCGCAATTTTCGCTTGATGCATTTGCAGGTACTCGCGCAATGTGCGCTTCGGCACAACATTGTACGCGCTATGAACAGTACAAGCAGAAAGGACGAGCTTGCAAAGGAACCCAAGATGGAAGCTTTGCAGTTCAACTTACTTGATTGCGCAGATTCAGTTCTATCCAACTCGAAATTGTACTGTTTTGTTTGGTTGACTATAGTGTAGCAGGGCAGGCACTATAGAGGTACAATTTAGGTGAAGGTTGGATGTTGTTTGTCTGTATCTGCATGCTACAGGGCCAGGGGAAACCAGCGGAACCAGCATTTGGCTGGTTGGGCAAAGACAAAACAGGTTCTGTTTTTAGGACCTGAACCTGGTTGTTGTTTTCCCAGGTTGGAAAAACAGAACCAGAGGTTGTTTACCAACCTACCACCTGCTGTTTTGTCCAGCCAGGTTGGTTCTGCTGCTTGGAATTATTTGGGATCATCCCTGGTTGTTCCCAGGTTGATTCCCAAGGTCCTTGCTAGCTAGAGCTATTTATTCCTTCTCTGTTTGTACCCGAATATAGTCAATTTGATTCAAGCGAATTCCTCCCTTCCTGGAATTTCGTTTCTACGCGGTGCGACGGCGGAATGCTACCCGAGTCAACGCTAGTACGCTAGCACCCCAACACTAGGCAAACGCTGTCCGAGCCATAACTTCGTAATGGCAGAACTTTTCGCGAGGCAACTTGGTTCATTCTAAAGCTCTTGGAGCGAGCTTCGATATAGGAAATTCTCAGCTTAATCTGATCGACGGTCTGCATGATACACTGCGCGACGTTCAAGGTACTCGTGTTATTTTGGCTAAGTCATTCTTGACTTCTCTCTCTACAAACTCGGACCCGAGGATAGGGGCTGGTCTTGTACCAGGCACCCAAGGACCCTTGGAGGTGACCCCGAGGAGACGTTTTAAGTTTGATTAGGTCTTAATAGCTTGAGTTTATTAGGCCCTTACACCAACAAAGAGTACCTTGAACGTTGCGCAGCGTATCGTGCAGACCGTCGATCGGATTAAGCTGAGAATTTCCTATGACCCCCGAAGGCCACACTTCCTTCACTATCCATCGCTGCTGTGAAAGTCCCACGTTCAGCGCGTGCTTACGCTGCCATACACCTCTTCTTCCTCGCTCAACCCCACCACTTCCCCCTTACCGTTCGCCTCCTGCCTCTACTTGTACCGCTCTATGTCCCGCAGCTGCGCGACATGCAGGTTCTCCAGAGCCGCCGGCAGCAGGTGCCTCAGATAGGCCGCCCGTGCATCCGCCACTGCCACCCACTTCTCCGCCGTTCCCGTGGTCACCACATCCAACAGTAGCCTTGGCGCCCCTACCGGCATCACCGGTTCCTTGCCGAACAAGAGATAGTAGGGCGAGACGTCTTTCAGTGCGGCCTGCTTGCTGAAGCGATATCCCGCCATTACCCAGCAAAGCTTCCTGTCCCAGTCCCTCTTATGCTCTTCCCCGCAGGCCCTCACCCCTTTCTTTACCGTCTGCACCAGTCGCTCTGTCAGCCCGTCGCTCTGCGGATGGTACCGCGATGTGGCCCGGTGCCTGATGCCACTGGCCTTCAGCAGCTGGTCAAACGCCCCCTCGAACTCAGTGCCTTGGTCCGTCAGCACCTCTTCGCATGCCCCCAGCCGTGTGATCACCATCTCCTCAAATGCTTCCGCCACTTCTTCTGCCGTTTAGTGAATCTGGGGCTTCGCCTCCGCCCACTTGCTCACGTTTTCCACCATGAGGAGGATGCACCTCCGCCCCTTCGTGGTAACCGGCAGCTCTCCTGCTATGTCCAAGGACCAGCGGTAGCCCAGGCTCACTATGTGCAGTGGCTGCAGTTCTGCCTTCTCCCTCTTCAGCACCGCTCTGTTCCTGCAGCAGGCCTCACACTTCCAGACCCACTCCTTGATTTGCTGTCGCATACCTGCCCACCACCATCCCGTCTGCACCAACTACTGCGTCCGCAGCGGTCCGTAATGCCCCAGCTTTGTGTGTACTTCACTTATGATGCCCTCTCGCTCTGCTGGAGGTGGGATGTGCTTCCAACCTTCCCCTATCCGCAGCTGCATCTGTCCCTTGAACCAGCGGTAATGTTCTCCCCTTGCTCGGACTCTCGCCGTTGCTGCCCCCTCCTCTATAATTGCCCCCTGAATCCATGCTAAGGCTTCCCTGTCCTCCCAGATATCCGCTGGGCCCCCCTTTTTCTCCCCCCACACCTCCCCCCTGTCCGCTTCCTTCGCCATCGCCATGAGGCAGGCTGATGGCTGCACCTCTGGCGGGTTCCTTGACAGTCCATCTACATGTTGCGTGGTCTTTCCCGGCCTGTGCCTGATCTCGAAATCGTACTCTTGCAGCTTCATCGCCTACCGGGCACTCCTCCCTGTGAGGTCTGGCGTCTGCATCAACCACAGCAACGGCTGGTGATCCCTCACCAGGGTGAACTTCCGGCCCTGCAGGTACACCCGGAAGTGCTTCACCGCCGAGACCACCGCCAGGCCCTCCCCTTCATATGAAGAATAGTTGGCTTCAGCCGCATTGCAGCTGCGGCTCGCAAAGGCCACTACCTTTTCCACCTCCCCTTTCATCTGGGCCAGCACTGCTCCCATGCCCGCACTACTCCAGTCGGTGAACGGCAGATCGGCCCTTGGCAGCTCCAGGACTGCTTCGTTATTAACTGCTCCCATTAAGTCTTGCATTGCCTTTTCCTGCTCTGGTCCCCACTCACAGTGCCGGTCCTCCCTCAGCAACTGGTTCAGAGCTGTGGCCCTGCTGCTGAAATTTGGCACAAACTTCCGGTAGTAATTGAGAAACCCCGGCAGCGCCCGCAAGGTGGTCCTGTCCTTTGGCGTGGCCAACCGGTCCAGGACCTCAGCCTTCGCCTTCTGAATCCCGATCTTTCCCCCTTCCACCTCAAAACCCAGGTACTCCACTGTTGTCTGCCCGAATCTGCACTTCCCCGGGTGGCAGGTCAATCCCGCTCCCTGGATGGCGTTCAAGGTCGCCTCCACATCCTTCACGTACGTGCTGCTGTCCGTGCTAAACACGATCACGTCGTCGATGTAGCACGCGGCGTTCTGCACCTCCCGGTCCATGACGCGCTGGAACTCTGGGGAGGCCGACTTCAGACCGAAAGGTAGGAAATTCCACTCATACTGCCCATCCGGCCCGTGGAAGGCCGTCTTCTTCTTGTCAGCCTCGGCTATGGGGATCTGATTGAACCCCTGTCGCAGGTCCAGCATGGAGAACACTACGGCTTTTGCTAGCATGTCAAAGATTTCATCTGGCATCGGCGTCTGGTATCGCTTCATGACCGTGACTTTGTTCAAGCCTCGGTAGTCCCCACACATCCTCTTCGAAAGCACTTTTCCTGTCAGATCTGTCCGGCGATTATAGCTGAGCCTGACAGGTGGCCGCACATCCCTCCTAGGACGCTCAGGCAGACGTGGGGCACGTGGCGGAGCACGTTGCTGCTGCTGCTGCAGCTGTTGCTCCACTACCTCACGTTCTCCCCCATCCTCAGTCACCCCAGAGATCTCCTCCTCGGAGACAGAAACCTCCACCTGACTTGAAGGTCGCTGCACCTCATCGGCCTCAACGATAAGCGGTGTAGTAGAAAGCTTCTGCTGCTACTGCTTCCATTCCTAATGGTACACTGACTCAAGGAAATTCACATCCGTCGAAACAGTCAGCTTCTAGCTGGTCAAGTCCCATAGCAGCCAGCCCTTGTGGTCCATTGCAATCCCCAAGTGCACATCCCATCTCCTAGAAGCTTCGAACTTTCCCCTCCTCTCCTTCGGGACATGAAACACCACCATGCAGCCGAAGGCTCTCAGCATGTTGACTGCTGGTGCACTCCCATACCACTTGGTCTAGAGGACCCACTGCTTGTCCCCCACAGTCGCCAGCACCATGTTCTTCACAAGAGCGACCTGCTTCAGTGCAGTCACCAAAATGGATCAGGCAGCCCCGCGCGCCCAAGGAGAGTGCAAGCACCTTCCTGCAGGGTCGGTTGAACCACTCAGCCACGCCGTTTTGCTGAGGGTTGTAGGGCACTGTGACTTGATGCTGGATCCCCTTCTTCTTCAGCACCGCCTCAAAGTCAGCGCCAATGAACTCTCCCCTGTTGTCGGTGCGGATCACCTTCACCTTGTGTCTGCTCTCCCTTTGTGCCCTCGGCATCCACTCCTTTAGGACAGCCGCTGCCACCTCCCCCTAAAACTTGAGAGGGTACACTCACCGCTCGCGTGTGGTCGTCCACAATCGTCAAGAAGTAGCGGCTGCCCGAGAGAGAATGGGACCTCGTAGGGCCCACCACATCCATGTGCACAAGCTCAAGTGGAGCCTTGGCTGGTCCCGTGCTGCTGTTGAAGGGAAACTTCGTGAATTTGGTCTCAAGGCATGTAGGGCAGCTCCCAATCTCCTTTGCTGCCCCCTTCAACTCCAGCCCCTTCAAGCTCCCATCCTTAACCATTTTATGCAGCATAGGGATGTTGATGTAACACAGCCTATCGTGCCACATCTCCGAATTGCCTTCACCACTCCCAGATGAAGCCTTTGACCATGCAGCAGTCGCGTCCACATCAGCAAGCACCTCACCATGTGGCTGCTATGGCTGCTGCACTTTCTTGACAGCATCCAGGGCCCCATCAGTTGGTGCAGTCTCCTCTTCTCCTGCAGTTGCTTTAGCCGTTGCTGCTGCAGCTGCCATTGTTGGTGGTTTCCCATTCCAAGGGATGATGGGCAGCTGCCGGAGGTCCTTGATGCAGCTATTCTTCTCCTCCAGATCCCACAACAACAGCTTCCCAAGCTTCGCACGGCAGCTGGTTGGGCCGAAGGTCACTTCGGCCTTGCTCTTCTGCAGCCGACGCACAGAAAGAAGGTTAGCGGACAAACCTTCAACCAACAGCACATTCCCCAGTCCCACAAGCTCCCCATTAACTCCCATTACCTTGACATTCCCCACACCAATCACAGGGAGCAAAGCATCTGAAGCGGCAGCCACAAACTTGATCTTCCCGGGGGGCTTTACCTCATCAAGCAAATCTGCCCGCGGGGTCATGTGACTTGTGCAACCTCAATCAATTACCCTGTGAGTGAGGGGGTGCATCACAACCTTCCCAACTGAGCCCACATCACCCTCACTCTCTTTCACATCCTCAACCATGAGGAACATCCCAGGGTGGGCTTTACCTTGTGCAGCTGAACCTTGCACAGCACCACCTCGTGCGTGTCACCACTTGGCGGCTTCATGCCTTGAGGCGCCCATCCCTCAAGGCGGCTGAAACATTTAAAACACAGATGTCCAACCTTTTTGCAATACCAGCAAGCACACTCCATTCGAGTGCTCCCCCTGCCACCAGAGCTCCCATGCCCTTCATTGTAGACAAATCGGCCTCCCCCTTCGCCAAAACCTCTCCCTCGGCCTAAGCCTCTCCCACCCCCTCTTCCTCTGCTGCCTCTTGCAGCTCCATACCCCTTAGCAGTTTTGTTGGCAGCACCGCCTCCCGTGCGGCGCCTGCGAAAATCTTCCTGCAGAATCTGCTGCCGTAGCCACTCAGCTGCCAACTGGTCTTGCTGAGTGTTGAGGGTGGGGATGAGGTTGTCCCACGAATTGTCGAGCACCGAGATGATCTTGGTGCACTGCTGCATCTCCGACACCTTGCTGCCCGCCGCCACCATCATCGCATAAGTGTCCTTGATCTTGTCAAGGACCGGCTTCACATCATCTCCCGGTTGCAGGGAGAGGGCAGCCAACTCCTTCTCCAATACAATCACTATTGGCAGCGTATTGGGCTGGATCACGTCGCGCAGTAGCTTCCACGTGTTGGTGTAAGGGCCTAATAAACTCAAGCTATTAAGACTTAATCAAACTTAAAACCTCTCCTCGGGGTCACCTCCAAGGGTCCTTGGGTGCCTGGTACAAGACCAGCCCCTATCCTCGGGTCCGAATTTGTAGAGAGAGAGGAGTCAAGAATGACTTAGCCAAGATAACAAGGGTACCTTGAACGTCGCGCAGCGTATCATGCAGACCGTCGATCAGATTAAGCTGAGAATTTCCTATATCGAAGCTCGCTTCAAGAGCTTTAAAATGAACCAAGTTGCCTCGCAAAAAGTTCTGCCATTACGAAGTTATGGCTCGGACAGCGTTTGCCTAGTGTTGGAGTGCTAGCATACTAGCGTTGACTCGGGTAGCATTCCGCCGTCGTACCGTGTATAAACGAAATTCCAGGAAGGGAGAAATTTGCTTGAATCAAATTGACTATGTCCAGGTACAAACAGAGAAGGAATAAATAGTTATAGCTAGCAAGGATCTTGGGAATGAACCTGGGAACAACCAGGGATGATCCCAAATAATTCCAAACAACAGAACCAGCCTGGCTGGACAAAACAGCAGGTGGTAGGTTGGTAAACAACCTCTGGTTCTGTTTTTCCAACCTGGGAAAACAACAACCAGGTTCAGGTCCTAAAAACAGAACCTGTTTTGTCTTTGCCCAACCAGCGAAATGCTGGTTCCGCTGGTTTCCCCTGGCCCTGTAGCATGCAGATACAGACAAACAACATCCAACCTTCACCTAAATTGTACCCCTATAGTGCCTGCCCTGCTACACTATAATCAACCAAACAAAACAGTACAATTTCGAGTTGGATAGAACTGAATCTGCGCAATCAAGTAAGCCGAACCGCAAAGCTTCCATCGTGGGTTCCTTTGCGAGCTCGTCCTTTCTGCTTGTACTGTTCATAGTGCGTACAATGTTGTGCCGAAGCGCACAATGCGCGAGTACCTGCGAATGCTTCAAGCGAAAATTGCGAAAGCAAACAAACACACGAACATTCCATTCACACCCAAATGCATTCGCACACGCATACTTGTACAAACGGATGGCAGGATGTCGTGCAATGTGAATTTGCGCCCAACACCACGCCTTTGGTCCGGAGTCGTCCATCTCCACTAAGTCTTTGATGTGCTAGAACATGTCACTGTTGTACTGTTACTTTCTCGTCACTCGCCTCCTTGACTCCCTCCGCGCCGTTAGGGATCACTTCCTCGCCCTTAACCCCACCGAGTTCACTATGGACTTGCTAGAGAAGCATCTCTTAGAGGCAGAAACCAGTGCCTTTGCTGCCGCCGCTTCTGGTCACGCTGTTTCTTCCGAGGCAGCACCACAGTCACACCGCTCACTGCACCTGTTCCAGTCTCTCTGGCAGACCCCTCTTGGAGCCGAGTCGTTGCAGGTGCCTCCATTATTTTCTCGTGTCCAGCAGTCCCTTTTGGCCCCCTCTCAGGTCTCTACCTCCCCTTGTTAACTCTGTCCTCCAGGACGAGTTGGTCACTACCACTACTCCTGGAGGTGAGCGTGTGGCGATCTGTACGTGTGTTCGGAATGGCCGCCACCTCGCCACGTTCACACGGAGGTCTGGGTCTAGCCTGTATACACTGGCTACTGCGTCTGCACAGGTGGCTGAGTCAGGTCAGGTGTCCGCGTCGGGTCAGTTAGCTGCATCTTGTTCGTGTTGAATTCTCACGCACCAGACTCTCCTCTGGCACCACCGTCTTGGTCACCCCTTCGTGCCGCGTCTACGTAGCATGCACTCTCGTCTCCCTGTCTCTGGCATCTCCGGGTCCCTGCCCCCCCTCCCGAGCTCACTTGCACTCCCTGCGTCGAGGGGCGGAAGCGCGCCACTCCTCGTTTCCTCCGACCACTGCTCCTGTTGTTCAGGATCAGTCATTTCGAGAACTTGTGGCAAACTCATTAATCAACTAAACGCAAATCCGCTCGGTAGGATTGTGTGTCATATGCTTAGCTAGCATCTCCAACTTGAATCACTTAAAAGGGTGGTCTAGAGAGTGAGAACCACTTGAAAACATCTAGCAGCCGCAAAACTAGAATGGTGGAGGAAGTACAAGCATGAAGGTATGGAATATTGGAGTTGGGGACTCCAAGAGAACCATGAGAGGGAAGGGGTTTTCCAAGAGCTACGGTAGGATGGTAGGAACCTTCCTAGCAGCAAGGATGCAACCCTCATCATAACGTCCTTGAGGTGTCACATGCAAAATCCAATCTAGTTGGATTTAGCGTAGGAGTTGCAACACTTGCAACCCATGCTAGAAACCCCAGTCCAAATTCAAAGTTGCCTCCCTAACCGCCCAACCAAAGATACCTTTATAGTCATGTCTAAATAATCACCCATATTAGATATAACCCCAAAAGGTAACAAGAAATCCAAGTCTTGGAAATCTTGTAACTTGGGCGATCTTGGTCGGAATAAGGCGATCTTGGTATCGCTGGAAAGCTCAGGATTTCTTCTGCATGATCAAGCATTTAAATTTGGAGAAAAACACGGAGATGATAATATCCAACTGCCATGCACAATGTCATATGCTCATGCAAACAATGCACGCATGAATAGCACAAGCACTCGGCAGAACGTTAGGATGACATGCACTCAGAATGACGTGCATCCAACAGCTCATCTGCAGACTCTCCACATGGACGTGTGGGGCCCAGCCCGCGTCAGTGGACCGGAACGTGAGCGCTACTTTCTGCTGGCTATTGACAATTACACGCGTTACACGACACTCTTTCCCTTGCGGAACAAGGCAGCTGTCCCTAGTGTCTTGATCCCCTGGATCCACACTGTCCGTCGCTAGAGACCTCGCCTCCACTGTGTTGCACGAGGAGGTTGGCGATGCGTCGGTGTTTCGGGCCTGGGGTTCGCATGCCCTTGTCCGCGATACCACCGCGGACAAGCTCTCTTTTTGCACCATTCTCTGCGTCTTGCTTGGCTTTCTTACCGGCGCGATTGGCTGGCAGTTTTACCACCCAGCCTCGCATCGCGTCCTCACGAGTCGGTTTGCTTCTACCGTCTCTACCCCCACCGCACTACCCCCGTCTCTTCCTGGCTCCAGGTCCCCCCTCGGTAGACCCCTTTCCCTACAGGGTCCTGCTCTTCAGGTGTGTCTCAGGTAAACCCACCCCCCTTGGTTGAGCCTTTGAAGGTCACCTCTGACACCTTTGGCCCAGCTAAGGAGGGTGACGCTGCTGATGACAACACATCAGCCACTCGCCGCTCACCGCGCTTGGTTTACTCCTGGTTTTCCACATAGGCTGCCTTCGCCGCCTATGCAGCCTGTTACTGACTTTGCTGTTGCATGTTGTCTCGACTACTTCGCGAGTCTTGTCACCGAGTCTGAGTCTAACTGTCCTCCATCCATCGGAGGTGAGTGTGCCCTTGGCACGGACGTCCGTGAGGACAAGCAATTCGAGCTCGAGTGTCTTGCGGCTGCTGTACCTGATCTTGATGCCATTCTACTTGCCCCTGAGGGAGAACCGGATGCACTAGACATCCCAACCCCGCGCTCTTACGCAGAGGCGATCATGGGTCCTTACTCCTCTCAGTGGGAGACAACTATGGACGAAGAAAATGGCATCCTGAAAGTCCACGGATGCTTACGTCGACGGAGCTCCCCCACCTGAGGCAAACATAGTCAATGGCAAGTGGATCTTCAGGGTGAAGCGGCCGCCGGGTTCTCCGCCTGTCTTCTAGGCGCGTTACATTGCACGAGGCTTCAGTCAACAACAGGGGGTCGACTTCTTCTAGACCTTCTCCTCCACCCTGAAGATGACCACTCTTCGGGTGTTACTGCACGTTGCAACATAGCGTAACTATGAGCTCCACTCGCTTGACTTCAGCACAGCTTTCTTCCAGGGTAGCTTACCCGAGGAGTTTTGGCTGCGCCGCCCACCTTGCTTCACTGGGTCGTTTCCTAAGGGTACCCAGTGGAGCCTCCGGCGGCCAATCTACGATCTCCGCCAGGCGCCTCGTGAGTGGCACGACACACTGAGGACGATGCTTGTGGCTCTTCGGTTTGCTCCTTCGACTGCTGACCCATCGCTCTTTCTATGCACCAACACTTCTCTGCCGCGGTTCTACACCCTCGTATATGACAACGACTTGGTCTTTGCTACCATTGACACTGAGGCACTGGCCTTTGTGAAGTCGGAGCTGCAGAAGAGACACACCTGCACTGACCTTGGTGAGCTGCGCACCTATCTTGGCTCGCAAATCACCTGGGACAGAGCACGGCGCACCATCACTCTGACCCAATCACACATGGTGCACCGGGTCCTTCAGCACTTCGACTTACAGTTCTCCTCGCCACAGTCCACTCCTCTTCCTACAGGCCACTCGCTCTCAGCTCCATCTTCGGACGAGTCCGTAGAGCCGAGTGGTCAGACTCAAGAGCTTGATGACGTGCACTCGACCTGACCTTGCGTACCCTCTCAACATCCTGGCACGCTACGTTGCGCCCGGGAGACACCGACAAGAGCACTGGCGGGCTGCTAGGAGGGTGCCACGTTACTTGTGCAGTACGTCGGGCATGGGGCTCGTGCTTGGAGGACGGGGTCCAGTTGTACTCACTGGATACTCAGATGCTTCTTTGAGAGACGACCAAGCGACTCAGCGGTCGTCATAGGGTTACACTGGCTTGGCTCCAGTTCAGTTTCTTGGAGGTCTACCCGCTCGTCTTCTGTTCTCAGCTCCATTTATGAGGCTGAGGGGGGCATGGCTGCACAAGAGTTACGCTGGCTGACCTACCTGCTTACCAACTTGAAAGAGCGGCCTCGTTCTCCTTCAGTTCTGTATGTCAAAAACAAGGCAATGATTGCCTTGTGACAGGAGCAGAGACTGGAGCACAGAGCGAAGCATATCGCTCTGCGTTACTTCCTTGCACAAGAGTTGCAGCAGCGTGGTCAGCTTCGTCTTGCTTACGTGGCCTCATGGCACACTGCTGATATTTTCACCAAGGCACTTGTGTCTGGTGATCATCAGCGTTTCTGCACTTCTCTAGGCCTTGTGCCTACTCTGACGCACTCGCTTACTGCTTGATTTTGACTTGTAGTGTGATCTATATATCTGTACTGTTTTTTTACACTTGCTAGGGTGCGATCACTGTACTGCTTGTGCTTTCTATAAGTATGCTTTGTGAACTGGCCTTATGGCCTCTTGCTTGTGCTCAGACTATGAGGTGACTTTGTAATCCACCCTGAGCTTTGCTTTGCTTGCTTCTCTTGATTGGTCTTGTGACTGCTTGTTGTCACCCTCTACGCCTATGGGGGTGTGTCAAAGTATGCACTTGTGTTATTGTAGGCTACACTGGGGTACATCATAGAGGGGATATCCCATTACGGTTTCATACTTGTATCTCCTTGTTCCTAGTCATTTTCATTCCTGCTCGATATTCCAACAATTAGTGCTAGGCTTCACTATTTGCCGAGTCATTTTATTCACGTCTGCATTATTGAATCTTGCGCACTCTTCTTTACCACAGCTCATAACACTTGGTATCAGAGCTACTTTTCTAGGTTACCCTCGCATTTAAGGATTTGTGTAAAGCGGTCGGCCCGAGAAATAGACTTGTGCTTTCATCAAAGTCATAAAAAATAGCTATCAACTTCCTGCCCATTAGGCGAAGCCTGAGAAACATAGAGCAGACCAAATTTGACGAGTTCATGGAACAGTTTTGGGCGATGCAGACCAGCTTGCATACGATGTTTGGGGAGGTCTAGGCCTCTGGTTGGCAGGGTGGATCACCCTTACAACCCTTACTATAAGGCACGTTAGGGTACCTTTACCTTTTTTTTTTTCAAAGTTGTTTCTTGGTGAACCGTTTTCTTTTTTTAAAGCCATTTTTTTCATGGGGAAAATATTCCAGACTGGTCCGTGTAACCGGACTGATGTGAAAGACACAAAACGAATCTGACACTCATGAATTTCGATAGTGGGGGAGAGAGTGTGTCTGTCTGTCTATTGCAATTTTTCAACCACCACTTCACTCCTGCCTGTCAAGCTGGCTAACTAGCCACCTCACTCCTGCCTCTGCACTCTCGTTCTCCTAGCCATGGCCACTGATGTTGGTGCAAACGATGACGTTGATGCCGACAAAACACGGCTTGTCTCTCCCCCGAGAACGGGCCTCAGTCTTAGGTTGTATTCCAAAGTTGGGACACCATCCGAAGTTCCCCCACGCGACTCGACATATCGATGTGACATTTCAATGTTTCCCGACACGGTCCGAACTCTGGACACCAAGGAACATGCCGGTCAGCTGATGTGTGAATGGTTCGCAGGTTAAAATGCAACATGGACGTTCTGGGAGTTTAGGGCTCAAATCCAATGACTTCAACTTACAATCGTGACCGTCATGAACCTCACAAAATCAGCCCACGACAACCAATGAGCCCATGCTGAATGTTCTTCCCAGGTCGCTCGACTAGATTTCGCCGTTTACTGATTTCGTGTTCTGATTGGGCACGGAACCAGTCTGGTCCAATAACCGTCAGGCGATTCTGACAAACCTGGTCGTACGCCTAATCTAGTCACATGTCCAAACGGGGGCCCCACCCCACACGGACACCATCCACCCCCAAAAAGTGCTTGCGGTGGGGGAACTTCGATGGTGTCCCAATGTCGGAATACAATCTTATTAGGCCTTTTGCTGTTCCAATTGCAGATTCTGTTCAGACGCGAGTAGATCCGCCCACAACTGGGTCTTCTGCTACGACCCCAAAGCCTGCAGCGGCCGGCCCATCACATGAATTGACGGGTTGTGGACGGGAGTCGAGTGGCTCAAAGCGGAAGCCGGTCTTCATGACTGCGCCGCAAAAATGGCGTCAGCGAAGCTCCGGTTTACATGGGAGCCCATTCCAGTCAACGAGGTGGCCAACAACGACGGTGAAAATGAAGATGGCAAAGAAGAGAATCTAACGATCTCAGTTTAAGATCCTGAGATTGCGTTTACCAAGGCACATGGCGCTCCAAAAATTCCTGGCAAGGCTTATTCCCTTGGCTTGTGTTGTCTCACACTGACGATGGGTTTCCTAATTTAAAATGCAGCACATGCATGGAGTTCGGCAATGAGAATGCAAACACGGCATACGGCAAGGGCGGATCTGGTGGCCGTGACATGCAGAAGCAGAGCATTTGCACGCATCAATGGTCTACAGCACATGAAGACGCCCATGGGGCTAAGAAGACGAAGGCGAGTCGGAAGTTGTGACAGGCTGCTGCATGAGTACGAGGCATTGGACAAGAGCACGCTTCACCTTATCGCCGTGTAAAAATGACGGTTTTCACGTGCCAATCTGAAGCACCGACATCTTCCTACATCGGCTTCATCAAGCTCATGGAGGAGATGGGTTACCCGAACCTCCCGATCGATCAACGTGAAAGCTATTACTCTGGATGAGAATTCGATGTTGCATTGATGTTGTATTGTTTGGTTTGTTTACACCCTGGTGGCTTTTGACGTTCACTTCATGTATGTGCAGGTACGGCTTCAGCGAGTTGATCGAAGCCGCGTCCAAGTATCTACGTGACGAGCTGTCAGAATGCTATAATTGTCTAGTCTGCAGTGGGGTACTCCATAGTGAGTACAACCCTGTTAGGGTTTGCTATATGTACTGCCCTGCTTACTAGTGCAACTCCTCTTCCTCCTTCTAAACTTTCTACTCCTAAACTTCGTTATGCTATCAGAGCGGTTACGCTCCTGGCCTGTGGGCCCACCTGCTTCCGCTGCCCTACTGTGTGTCGCGCGCCCTGTGGCGCGCGACCTTCGATTTTTCTTCCCGCCACGCGATCAGGGCGCGTGGCGGTTTTCTGCCCGCCGTGCGCCCCGAGGCGCGCGGCGGTTTCTTGCTTCGTGTGGCGCCCTGGGGGCCCGCGCGTCGCCCTCCTCCCGTCGCCTCGTCGCGACGCCCTGGGGGCCCGCGCGCCGGCCCCTCCCGTCCCTTCGTCGCGGCGCCTTAGGGGCCCGCGCGCAGGCCCCTCCCGTCGCCTCGTCGCGGCGCTTTGGGGGCCCACGCGCCGGCCCCTCCCGTCGCCTCGTCGCGGCGCCCTGGGGGCCCGCGAGCTGGCCCCTCCCGTCGCCTCGTCGCGGCGCCCTGGGGGCCCGCGCGCCGGCCCCAACCGTCGCCTCGTCGCGGCGCCTTGGGGGCCCGCGCGTGGCCCCTCCTGTCGCCCGTCGAGCCGCCCTCGTGGGCCCGTGCGCGGCCCCCCTCCCGTCACCCGCTGTGGCGCCCTCGGGGGGCCCGCGCCCTGCTTTTTCGTGGCGCCCTGGAGACCCCCCGCCGCCTCCCTTTCCCTCCGTGACCCGCCCCTACTGCTTCCCGCGCTCCTACCTGCGTTAGGGTTTGGGGGTGGCGGGTGTGGGGGTGGCGGTTGTGAGTTCCTCCCCTTGCTCCTCCTCCTCCCTCGTCTCCCACTGCTGCAGCTGCCGCTGAGGGGGGTGGGTGTGTGGGAGCCTAGGGTTTAGGGTTTAAGGGGGGTGCCGTGGGAGTGGAGCTAGGGTTTCAGCAGGGGGTGTGTGAGAGGGGCGTGGGGCAGCTGGGGGAGGTTGAGTGGAGGCAGCCGTCGTGTCGCCAGCAGCACCAGTAGTCCGGAGGCTACAATCTCCGGTAGTCGCCAGTCGCCTGTGGGTCAGTTGCTCCGGTCTGGAGGCTACAATCTCCGCGGAGCCAGTTACTCCTGTAGTCCGGGCCTTTGCTTTGGTAGCCACTGAGCCAGCAGCTCCTGTGTGTCTGCAGCTTCAGCAGTCGCCTCCCATCTTCTCTCCCCCACAGTCTCTCCTCCTCCTCACTTGCCCTCTGTGATAGCCTCTAGCTTTACTTGTGCTTGTGCACTTATTTATGACTGCTTGTTGTACTGATTATACCCCACTTTGCCTATGGGGGTGTGTCAGAATGCTATAATTGTCTAGTCTGCAGTGGGGTACTCCATAGTGAGTACAACCCTGTTAGGGTTTGCTATATGTACTGCCCTGCTTACTAGTGCAACTCCTCTTCCTCCTTCTAAACTTTCTACTCCTAAACTTCGTTACGAGCAACTACTACACATCGGCCAGAATTGATACGCCGGCATTGCTCTTGATGAGAGTGCCGATAGGGTGCGCAGGAAGCACCTTATCGTGTACGTCACGTACCTGAAAGGCGACAAGGTCGTGACAGGGTTTCTCTCCCTGCTGACGGTCGAGAAGGCAGACGCCGCAAGCCTTCAGGATGTGCTGCTCACGCATCTGCAGGCGATCGGCCTCGACAGCGGAAAAATCATCGAGATGAGCACTGACGGAGCTTCAGTCATGATCGGGGAGCACATCAGACTTGTCGTGCGTCTCTGGGCCAAAAACCCGTACCTTGCTTCATGTCACTGCATTGCCCATCGATAAGAATATGCGTATATTTTATTTTGAATGTCTATCGCTATGATTAATGCATTATTTATGATTTCTCGCATTAAGCTAACTAATGTTATTGCTTAAATTTTGCAGAGAGACGCTTGCGGCCAAGGATGTTACGCTCAAACTGCCGGACTTCGACATCGTCGACAATGCAGTACGGACAGTGTCGATGATGCTGTCGCAGAGCTCCATTCACCACAAACGCTTCCGCCAACTTCAAGAAGTCATCTGCAAGAAGAACCTTGAGTTGCAGGGCATTCATGTCGTGCGCTGGTTATCACGAGGGGAGGTGGAGAAAAGGTTTGCAAAGGTAATGCAGCGACTGTGACCTTGCTGCATGAGAACAAGAACCCAATGTACGAGATATGCACGTTGTTCAAGTTTCATTTTGTCGTCTACTTCCTCGCGGACCTGCTGGCCATCCTAAATGACCTGAACACCAACTTCCAGAAGCTTCTGGTAAGGTTCTTTATGCTTCGCACATCGTCTCGGTTCTCTGATTTAATAACGCGGCATCTAACATTGTTATGTTTCCCTATTACCCTAGCAAGTTGACATCACGGTCGCCGAGAGTGAAGTCTTGCTGGCGTGTCGCACCATCGAGGTCCGTTACGTCGAATGTGAGGATGCGTTCGGCAACGTCCAATCCCCTCTGCTTAATAAATTCCTCAAGAAGCATGCAGATCCGATGCAGTGAGAGGTAACAGTGAAGGGAGTGGACAATAACAATACTCTGGCTGTTCACGTATTCCATCTGCACGAGCGCTCGATCGCAGGTCGAATCAGTGGAGGCGACTACGAGTCACTCAAGAAACTTTGTCAGGACTACGCACGTGAGGTGAAGGGCTGCTTGGAGTACTGGCTGGAAGACTTAGAGAACTTGAACAACGCCAAGATCTTCCGCTGTGCCATGTACCAGGAGGACAAGAGTCAGCACATGCTCAAGTGTTGCGAGTGGCTGGGCCGGCTTGACAAACGTTTGTTAATATTTTATGTCGTTATGTCGAAATAACATAACAATTGACAATCCAGCCTTTTCCTCCACGCACTTCTAGGTACAATTCATAAAACTAGTTGAATCGTGCATGTTCTTGAAGCTGGCACTAATTGTCGTATTCTTTTCCCACCCTAACAACTGTCCAGTTCAGGGAGTTCAAGAGAGAGCTGGTGCTGTTCCTGCACACCATGGACAACAACCACGGGGCATTTAACTTCTCAAATTGTTGACCCTGATGCTTTAGTCAACGGTTTACGCGGGCGCATACCCAAACATGGTACGCTTGTGGCAGGCTGTGGCAGGCACTGTTGAGTGCGAGCGCGGCTTTAGGCGACAGAACCGCATCAAGTGCTCGACACGTAGCAGTTTGAGAGATGCGCGACCGGGGGATTTGATAACCTATGTGCTTCTCTCATTGGCAGATGTGAACTCGATGAATGTAGTGGCACTGTTTCTTAGTCTCAAGAAGCGCCGCCCGACTAACGATTTTCCTAGTGATGTTCTATAGGCATGTATGGTTTTGGAAGTATCCGTAGTTAGAAAAACTGTTTAATATAACATTAGTTTCTAGAAAAATAATGTTTTTTAACGTTACACTAATGAGGCAAAATGGACCACAACCCTTACCAAGAAGAGTGAATTCAGTAACTCACACTGATAGAAAAAAGTACTTAAGATGTGGTGGCCTTACGTGAAAGAGTACCTAGAATCCAGAGCCCTGAGGAGGTTTAACGCCTGAGGGAAGAAATCGCCGAACTGCGCCGGGCGCGGAGTGAAGTGTGTTAGGAGTCGCCCGTCGTGAAGGAAGCAAGTAGTAGATTCACACCAACTCAAAGGCTCCATGGATGCTGCAGATGCAAGGTGGGGCCTCAACAACAACAGTCGCAGCAACAACAATCGCGTGCGGTACCGACATGTGCACCAGCGATAGCACCAACGACGACATGAGCAGCGACAATAGTTCCAGTGGAAGTGGCAGCTTCAACAACTATCAAGATTAAGCCGACGAACCTGCCCATTTAACTCAATTGATAAATTTGTCACTATTTTTGCATGGTTGTTTTGGCGTGGGGGTTAATGCTGTGTTGTTCAATTTTGATGCTACCCGTAATAAATTTGCAGTATTACTGTTACGGTGACCTGTGTTGGAGTGGTGGCGATGAACGCTGCAAAGCGAGGGGGCTTTGGCAAAGATGACACGTGCAAATAACGGGACCTCGACACCTGTCATACAACAAGCAGCTTCGATCTCCAGGACGGCCACAATATGCATATGGAGGGAGCGGGGCGCCGCCTTGCGAGCTAGGTTCGAGCATATATCCGCCTCGGATTTTGCCCGCACAAAGCCTGGAAGCAACTGACTTCGGTCGAAGACTACATCAGCACATTATGCAATATAGCCGACCAGGTGGACGACATGAGCGATGCGGAGCGGTTGGATCGCTACGTGGCGAGACTAAAATACCAGATACAGTACGAAGTCCAACGTTCGCGGCCATGCAGCCAACTCAATGGATGCACTAATGCAGTGGGCAAGATCGAGCCCCCAGAAGGGCCCTTGATTATGTGGATCGACTTAGCAACCCACGATCAACGGCATGGATGCGCCAAGCCGAGCCATCGGCCCGTGCTTTGCATGCAACCAGCTGGGCCACCGTGGGAGAGAATGCCCTAAGTTTAAATAGGGGAAGAGGAACGACGGAGAAGGGTCGGGAAAAGATACGAGTCAGTAGCAGACGGACGCCCTACTGACGAGACCCTGTCGCGCGACAATCACCATCCGCACCGAGTTGCGGTACCGATCCGAGCCATTGACTACAATCGGACGAATAGCATGGGTGAACACTTGGACCATCCTGTGCTGGTAGTAGGGAGGGTTAACGGCCATATAAAAAAGGTATCTGTTGACGGTGGGGCGAGCCACCGTCTCGTCAACCTGGCAACTAGAAAAAAACAAAAAACAAAACAAAAAGAGGGTGAAGCCGAAGAGGTGTCTGCCGGACATTAACGCAAGGTTGGTGGATGGGAGACCACTAGCCATTCGGGATGAAGTGTGAAAAAATCGGATGATGAGTGGCGACAACTTCGGGTTTGGCATGAAGTTGCTTGCGACAACACCGAACGGTTGTGATGTGCTACTGGGGTGCGACTAGCTGCAAAGATTCAACCCAACGATCGAATGGATAACAGGAGTATGCACCGTGCGAGGAAATACGGGGTGCACGACGCTTTGAAATGGACGGACACAGAGCCTGTGACAACACGTGTCAACGACGTCACCATGTGGCGAGCAATCAGCAAGGGGGTTGAGGCTACGCTATACACCTGTACGAGGTAGCAGCCATCGAAAAAGTTGCTGACATCAACACGCTATGTGCGGCAGTCCCCGAGGAACTGGCGAGCATCATTCGGAGGTATCCCAAAAAATTCGCGGACGACCTGCCCAATGGCCTGCCACCTCAGTGTCCGGAAGATCACAGAATACCACAGGAGCCCGGCATGCAACCTACTGTTCAGACGCGGTGGCGGCTCAGCCAATCAGTGTTTGACAAGTTGCGGAGCCAGCTGGACTATCTTCTCCCCAAGGGTTTTATCCGGCCGAGCATGTCGCCATTCGCAGCACCAATACTGTTCACGCCGAAGAAGGACGGGGCCCTACGGATATGCAATGATTATCAGGCGTTGAATTGGGTTTCGATAAAGTCGTGATATCCGATCCCGCAAGCGGACGACCTGCTGGACCAACTTTGCGGAGCGCGCTTCTTCTCGAAGATCGATTTGCGAGGAGGCTACCACCAAATTCGCGTGTTCGCCAACGACTGTCTGAAGACCGCTTTTCAAACACAATACGGCAGTTACGAATATACAGATGACGATGAACGGGCCTTTAGGGACATGCTAGACAAAAAAAATGTCATCTATCTCAACGACATCCTGGTGTACAACAAAAAGGGAGTGTTTAAGGGACTTGGAGCAGAACCGACTCATTACGAAGGGATCTAAGTGCAAGTTCTTGAAGCCGGAGCTGGAGTTCCTAGGGCACGTGATTATAGGAGAGAGAATTAAAATTGACCCTTGCAAGGTGGACGCCATCGCTAAGTGGAAGCCGCCGATTAACGTTAACGAGCTGCAGAGTTTCCTGGGTTTCGTGAATTACGTCCGGTGGTTTGTGCCCAATATGGCGGGTGTTACTAAACCTCTAACCGACCTACTATACGAGGACACTTATTTTCAGCGGGGAGAGAGAGTAGTCCAGCTTCGACAAACTCAAAAACATATTGAGTTCACCCCCAGTACTTCGCCTCGCCGACCCATCTCGACTGTTCGAAGTCATCACATACGCTAGTGATTTTGCCGTTGGTGCCGTCCTTCTACAGGATTTCGGCAAAGGGCTGCAACCCATCGCGTACGAGTCACGCAAGATGCAGCCACCCAAGCACAACTGCCCAGTCCATGACAAGGAAATCTTGGCCATCGTCCACGTATTTCGTACCTAGCGCTGCTATTCAACGGGAGCCGACGTGACAATCTGAACCAACCATAAATCTCTACAGTATAAACGCTCACAATTGACACTCAACCTGCGACAAATCAGGTGGTTGGACTACCTGAGTCCAATTTCCGCTACACCATCACGCACAAGAAAAGCGCCAACAACATCACCAACGCCTTGACCCGCCCATCCATGCAAACCGCAGCAGTAATTGTCGTCCGTACCAACTCGACTTTGACGGGACTATTTATCCACGGCTACACAATCCACACACCGACGGGCTACAACGCAACATGGGAAATATTACCTAAAAGCCGGTACGAACCGGATTCGGGTACCCGCATACCAGCCCTTACGGGAGTTGCTGACGCATGAAGTTCACAACTCCAACCTTCCCGGACATTTTGCCATCGACAAAAGCTGCTGCAGCAAAATTACTATTGGCCAGACATGCTGACAGACGTGCAGCGCTTCGTGACAACATGCCCAAGCTATGAAGTTGTCGCGACAACGGCCGGCCGGATTCTGCTGCCCCTCGAGCCACCCGAACGACCGTGGCAGCATGTGACGATGGATTTCGTCACCGGGCTCTCAGCTGGCGCAAGTGTCGACGACTCGGTGTTGGTCGTCATTGACCGATTAACGAAAATGGCATATTTCGCACCATGCCGAGCGACGATCACAGCCGAAGACTCAGAGAAGTTGTTCATCTCCACCGTCGTATGCCTACACTGGTTACCTTCGGCGATCATCAACGATCGAGACCTAAAATTTACGTCAAATTTCTGGCAGGAGACGTGAGCACAGTACGGCACCCGCCTGCAGTTTTCGTCGTCTTACCATCCGCAAACCGACGGCCAGACTGGAAGGCCAAATCAGACCATGGAGTAGCTGATACGCACCAACTGCCCCGACCTAATCAAGTGGGAGGATTCGTTCCCAATGTTGGAGTTTGCGTATAATAATGAACCCTTCGGAACGACCAAAAAAACGACATTTTACCTAAATCATGGGATAGACCCCGTGGTACCCTCATCAACGACTCCTAATAGCCCGGTACCACGATCTCAACAGTTTGCCACGGAACTTCCAGCAGCCTGCAACAAAGCAGCATAGATTATCAGAAGCGCTAACACTTCCGCCAGCTGCAATGCGGACAAGCATCGTCGGGATTTACTCTTCTGTCTTGGACAACTTGTGCTCCTGAATACGAAAAATCCTTGCCTGCCCAGCCTGCGAAACTCTGTCCCCGCTACGTGGGCCGATTTCGCATCGTCCAGATGGTGACACTAGACACCGCGAGTTGCTGCTTCCAGACGACTGTAAAATTCACGACGCCTTCTGTGTTATTACGAGGCCCCATAGTCGCCCAACGTTGCGCAGCCTCACATCGCGCCTAATGTTTGACCTGTGGCAGAACCCACGCTCGAGCCTTGGATGACATTAAATCATTGCGTAGATGTGACAGCTGCCGGACGCAAGGTAGTCCTCCTGCTGCCCTGTAAGGATCGCACGAGCGAAGATGACATGTACGTCGCCACTGACTTGCTATAGGGTTACTTGGTTCTGCAGTATTGCTTGACTCGTTAGGGTGTTTTGGACGTTCACCACCTTTTTTTAAGGGGGCTGTGCTGCGCGCGCAGGCAACGCGTGGGCTGTGCGGGCAGCGCACGAACTGTTCGGGCGGCGCACGGGCTGTACATGCGGCGCAAGGGCTGTACGGGCGGCGCGCGGGCTGTTCGGGCGGCGAGCAAGCTGTACGGGCGGCATGCGGGCTATTCAGACGGCACGCGAGCTGCAGGGACGGCGCACCGGTTGTTCGGCTGGCGCGCGGGCTGCAGGGGCGGCATGCAGGCAATTCGGGCAGGCCAGGTGCGAGACAGCGCACGGGTCACACGTAGGGCAGGCAGTAGGGCGCGCGAGTGGCACTACGCTGGTCGAGCGCAGGACAGGGCAACTGATGTGAGGTAGCTCGGGCAAGGCAGCGTGTGGGACGCTGTTAGAGCAGGGCAGGAAAAAAAAATGGCAGGAATGAGACCGACGGTGGGCCCTAAGGAGCGGTCCTATGTAGGGACCTGCTCTGAATACCATGTCAGATTATCGAGCAGGAATGAAAATGACTAGGAACAAAAAAGATACAAGTATGAAACTATAATAGGTTATCCCGTCTATGATGTACCCCAATATAGCCTACAGTAACATAAGTGCATACGTCGACACTAATATAGCAAAGCTACCTAGTCCCAAGTCGCACAGTCGTGAGATGGTTAGGTGCAGGTCGGGGTTGGAAAACCTAAAGGCAACGAGATGATGGTTCGGAGGGCGAGGTCATCGGACCGAGCCTGAACTCTGAAAACTGAAATTTTATGGAAAATTATGGAAGATTCCTTCCACGATCCGTTTTGTTATGAGTTGTACAAGAGAGTGCGCAGAATAACGAATAATGAGACTGTGATTGAACGAACTGAGAATACAATGTAGTGACTCGCCTAGCTAGGAGAGAGCCTCGGGTGAGCGAGGTTGGGTGCAGGTTTGGGGAAGGGAGATGCCAAAGGCGACGCGAGGAGCCTTGGCATTGTTGATGTCAGCCAGACGTGCAGAGTCCGAAAATCGGGGCTTGTACGCGAAGCAGTCAACCCTGATAAGGAATTCAGGAAAATTCCTTACACTACCCCCCCCCCCCCCCTTTATGAAAGGTGCAATATCCGCAACACGCCGGTGCGCGAGACAATCAGCAATAAGCGGGGATGCTTCAAGCAAGGCGGATGGCACCCACGTGTCATCTTCACTGCTTTGATCAGTCCAGCGGTTAAAAAAAATCGCGTGGCGACTGGCTGCGTCAAGTCATACACGATGCGCCAGAATTTTCGACGGGTCAAGGGTCGGTTCCGGGACAGGTCGTGCTATTGGTGCAGTATTTTCTCGCGCGATGTGTGTCGTGGCTGGCACGAACTTGCGAAGTAAGTTGACGTGGAAGGCGTCATGGATACGCCATTCGTCGGGTAGCAGCAGCTTCGCGGTGACAAGTGTCACCATCTTGATGATCTTGAAAGGCCCACAAAATCGTGGCCGTAGTTTCGACGGGCCGGGCAGGTGCAAGTTCTTCGTGTCGAGTAGTACTAATTTCCCAGCTGCCAAGACGAGTTCCCGGCGTAGAAGGTCAGTGTAGCGGGAAGTGGTATTCGCCTTGCGAACTGCGTCCGCAGCCTTTTCGCGAACTTCCTGCAGTTCCGTCACAAATGTTTGTGACATCGGGACCAGATTATCGAGTGTAGTCGTTGTAGGCACCGTCGGGTCCATCCCGTAAAGCAAGAAGAACGGGGAGTGATTAGTCGTGCTGAACGGGGCGTTGTTGAACGCAAACTCCAGCATGGCAAGCGAGTCTTCCCAGCGAGCAGGGTCGGGGCAGTGTGTCCTGATCAGATGCTCCATGGTTTGATTGGTCCGCTCGGTCTGGCCGTCCGTCTGCGGATGGTATGCTGAGGAGAACTGTAGCTTCGTGCCAGACTGCGCCCACGTCTCCTTCCAAAATTTCGACGTGAACTTCGGATCTCGGTGGCTGATGATCGCCGAGGGGATGCCGTGCAGTCGCACGACCGTTGAGATGAAGAGGCGCGCAGTATCTCCGGCTGTGATTGTTGTACGGCACGGTATGAAGTGAGCCATTTTCGTGAGGCAATCGACGACGACGAGAACAGCGTCGTTGCCGGACGGTCCAGTGGGCAGCCCCGTGACGAAATCCATCGTCACATGTTGCCACGGTCGTTCGGGTGGTTCGAGGGGTTGCAGCAATCCAGCAGGCCGTTGATGTGTCGATTTCATGGCTTGGCAAACTTTGCATGAGCACACATATCGCTACATGTCGTTAGAGGAGCCAGGCCAATAATATTGACGGTGCAGCAATTTCTGGGTTTTGTCAACCCCGAAATGTCCAGAGAATTTGGAATCGTAGACCTCCTGGATGAGCAGTTCACGCAGCAGCCGGTAAGCAGGAACCCAAATCCGGTCAGTTCTGGCCTTAGGTAATAGTCCCCTTTCTGCGTCGTGGCCTGCTGATGATTTCCAATCATGAAGAACGGGTCTGTAGTGTAGCCGTGGGTGAATAGTCCAGTAAGTAAAGCGTTTGAATGGGAGATGAGTACTGCAGCGGATTGAACTGTCGGTCAGGTCAGGGCGTCGGCGATGTTGTTCGCCCCTTTCTAGTACGTGATGCGGTAGGTGAAGTGACTCTCCATGTAATCCAGCCAACGAAATTGTCGTGGATTGAGGTTGGGCTGGGCTCGTAGGTACTGTAGGGAATTGTGGACCGTGCGAACAGTGATGTCAGCGCCCACCAAGTAGCAGCGCCATAGTTTGAACGCGTGTATAATGGCGAGCACCTCCTTATCGTGAATTGGGTAGTTGCACTCGGCTGCCTGCAGCTTGCGTTATTCGTAGGCGATCGGCTCCAGCCCGTTCCCGAAATCCTGGAGTAGTACAGCCCCGATGGCGAAATCGGGGGCGTTGGTGACGACTTCGAACGGCTTCGATGGGTCGGCGATGCGCAAAACCGGAGAGGAAACAAGAAATTGCTTTAACTCCTGAAAAGCCGCCTCTGCTTCCTCCCCCCACATTCGGGATAAACCGCTTGACGTAATTCACAAACCCCAAAAAACGCTGTAGTTCCGGAGATGCTGCTCTCGTGTCATGCTAAAAATGAGGATATTGTCCAAGTAGACGATGACGCATCGGTCCAGAAGATCCCGAAAAACTAGGTTCATGGTTAACCGAAAAGTCGAGGGCGCGTTCGTGAGGGTGAAAGGCATGACTGTGATTTCGTAACTCCCGTAGGGGGTGCGAAACGCAGTCTCGTGACAATTGTCGGTGAAGACTCGGATCCGGTGGTAACCGCCGCGTAAGTCGATCTTCAAGAAATAGCGAGCGCCACGAAGTTGGTCGAGAAGGTCGTCCGTGCGTGGGATTGGATAGCGAGACTTGATTGTCACCCGGTTGAGCGCGCGATAGTCGATGCACTTGCGAAGCCCGCCGCCTTTTTTCGGAGTGAACAGGATCGGTGCTGCGAAGGGCGATGTACTGGCTTGGATGAATCCTTTCTCCAACAATGCGTCAATTTGGCTTCGCAGCTCCTCGAGTTCTGGCTGGGTCAACCGCCACTATGTCCGAACAGTCGGCTGCGCGCCAGGTTCTGGCTGGATTTTGTGGTCCTCTTGTCTCTCGGGTGGCAGTTCAGGTGTCAGATCGTCTGAGAAGATGTCGGAGTAATGTCGAATCATCTCTGCTAAATCTGGTGGTACAGCTGCACACAACTTCTCGATGTCTTTTCCGTTGGTTTCAACTGCCAACTCGCGTAAGCAAACGACGAACAGCTGCGCGTCTCGGTTGAAGTGTCGAGCTACAGTGATAACTTTGACGCACGGGGCCATGTAGGCAGCTTAATTATCCCCTCGTGCTTGTTGATGCTGCACGATCCCATTGTCCAGTCGAGGACGGAGTTGTGCCGTCGCAGCCAATCACGTCCCAGCAGCACGTCGCAGTCGTCCAGCGTCGTCGCGAGAAACTTCATGCTGAAGCCGAAATCGTCTCCGCAGTCGATCCGAACCGTCCGTGTTTCTTCCAATATTGCCAGAGGCGTCCCATCCACGAGGCGAGCGTCAATTTCGATGTCGAGTTGCAGCTTGCATTTTTTTTATGTAGCCAAGTTGAAGAGGCTATAGCTGCCCCCCCCATCGACGAACAGTTTCAAATTATTTTTTAGCACCTTGCCAACTACCAGCACAGGGTGATCCACATGATTATCCCCGTTATTCAGCCGAGTGCGATCGATTGCATGAATCGGAACCACGACCCGGTGGGGATGGTGGGGTTCGGGCGACGGAGCACAGTCAGTAAAGGGCCCGCTAATCACTGAATCTTCCCATTTCCCTGCTCCTTCTTGTCGTCCCCCTTCAGCGGCGTTTTCTCGTGGCAGTCGCGCATGTAGTGACCAGTCTTCTCGTGGCGCAACTAGACCAGACACAACAACCTGACCAGACATAGCAACCTGTAGGGATATAGTAACCTGACCGGACTCTGCTACCGGCGGGGACGAAGCAACCTGACCAGACGCAGCTACCTGCGGGGGTGTGGTGTGCAGGACGAAGAGACCTGAGTGGGGCTCTCTGGTGAACGTGGCAAGAACTGCCCCGGTGGAAGAGTCCGTACAGATCAGAGTCCTCCCGTGCGCAGGAAAAGTGACTGTGATTCCCCGGTCCTGAAGGTATCCAACACCCACCAAGTTCCGAGAGAACGAGGGGATGTAGAGAACAGTGAGGAAACCAGAGGGGTCAGCTTAGGCACGGGAGAGTGGTCGAGCTGCGAGCAACTACTAGTCCTGAAGTAGGATCAGCCAGGGAAACGGGGACTGAAGCCGAAAGAGGTGTGAAATTGGTGTGGTCGTGGAAGAAACACTAAGACGCGCCAGAGTCCAGCGTGAAGGAGAGCGACGCAACAGCAGTCGTCACGGCTGGGCGAGTGACTACACAAACACCTACACTAAAAGCACGAGTACCTACACTAGCAAGAGGCAATGGTCCTACGCTAGATACACGCAAGCCAAGAGATCCATACGTGGCAAAATAAACAGCATCCATAGACATTACAGGGTAACCACTACGAAACAGATCGGGCCAGATCGGGGGAGCCGACTCAGGCCCAAAACGTTGACGGTAGAGGCCGTCGAGGCGGCTGTAGCAGCGCTGTGCAGTGTGGTCAGGACGCCAGCAGGTAGTGCCAGCACCATGGCCGGTCCGGATCTGGTACTGGCAGGGGCCGACGTCGCGGCCACCGCGACGAGCCCCCTGGCTGGTTGGGCCGCTGCTGTGACCAACGCTACCCGAACCACCAGGCCCCCACGGCTGCTGAGGGCGCCACAGCTGCTGAGGGCGGAGCTGTTGCTGAGGGCGCCCCTGCTGCTGCGGAAGCCACTGCTGCTGTGGGAGCCACTGCTGAAACGGCCGCTGCTGCTGTTCCGGGTGCTGGATAACCCTAGTGGACTCCATGATAAAATCTAGCGGGGTGCAGGAGCGGCAGGCTAGGAGCGACAGGAGCTAGGGATGGCTGCAGTGAAAAATGAGAACAACCAGGAACGACAGGTGAAACTAGGCGAGTTACTGCTAGAGCACGGAACAAATTGAGCTAGGAGCGCCAGGTGAAACTAGGCGAGGAATGGCTGGAGCACGGAGCAAACTGAGCTAGGAGCGCCAGGTGAAACTAGGCAAGGAACGGCTGGAGCACGGAGCAAACTGAGCTAGGAGCGCCACGTGAAACTAGGCGGAACTGCCGGAGCACGGAGCAGACTGAGCTAGGAGCGAGAAACGAGAACGGCTGGAGCTGAAATGTCAGGAGTGAGAACGGCTGGAGCAAGAACGTCTGGAGCTAGAACGGCTGGAGCACAACTGGCTGGAGCTAGAAACAGCGAGCTAGGGTCGGCTGGAGGTTGGAACGGCCGGAGCTAGAGACCGTAAGTGCGGCTGTCGGATGCCGCTAGAGCCATTAGCAGCGGAAAGTATGTGTGGCATTACTGCCGCCACCACTGCCGCTGCCACCACTCCCACTGCCGCCACCACTGCCGCCGCCACCACTCTTAGTGCCGCCACCACCGCCGCCACCAACACCTACACTCCCACCACCACTCCTTCCGCCACCACCGCCACCTCCACCGCCTCCACCGCCCCCACCACCGCCTCCACCACTGCCACCCCCACCACCCTTGCCTCCCTTGCCCTTGCCACTGCGGCGCCTCCCACTAGGAGCAGACGCAGCCCCGACCTCCTCAGCACGAAGGAAGTCAACAGCAGCAACAGAAGCGTAAGAGGGGGCAAGGGTGGGGGGGGGGGGAACACCCCTCAAAGAAGGGAGTGCGAGGAGTGCCATGAGCAGCACCTACAGTGACTATGCTAGTCTCAGCAGCAAGGAGGTGCTTTTCGAGGAGGTCGACATTGAGGTCCGTGGGGTCCATGGCGAGAAAGAGGTCCCTGACTGTGCTAAGAGAGTCGCGGGTGACGATAAAGTAGAGAGTGATGTACTGTTATAGTCACAATAGGCTTGAATGTGCCTAAAACGAAAGATAGAGAGCACAGACGGATTTCTGCACAGCGGCTTCAAACGTTGATAGCGTTCTGCTCACAGCTGCAAATGACTTGATTCAAATTGGATCTGGAGCGTCTTCACGTCGTCTACAATTATCAATTTAGATTGCACGATTTGATAAAGAATTGACGACACAGCGTCGGTTTGAACGAACGGTACTATGGCAGCCACTATAGTCTTAGAACACAAGATAGGAAGATTTACGAGTTGGGAATGACTCCCAGCTCCTACAAACCCCAAGAGCCGAGATACAGTGATGTGGAACAGTGCCACACTGTCCCCAACCACGAAGGGTCTCGAAACTACCCTTCACTAGGGCCTACACCAAGTGAAATGTTACACTACACAAAGTAATGTAACTATCTTCAATATCTTGAGGTGTACCCTTTTGGCGAGCTTCGAAATCACTTGAGGCTTGACACCAAGGCTCGGGCTCTTCATCACAAACTCATCCTTGAGTTCTTGATGGGTCTGCTGCACACACCTGCGACACGCCGAACGTTCGACACAGGACAAAATAGAAACCGCGCACGACAAAATAGAAACCGCGCGCGAGACACAAACGACCGCGTAACACGCGTCTAGCGATAACTCGCTATTGACTCGACACACACACTCGACATCATGACTCAACATTCACACACAATTATAAGCATGAAATATATATTATCCCATGCCCTCATACCATTCCATACACACACACATTCACGCACACGGACAACAAGCCGAGTGCAAACCGTAGGGTTGCACCAACAAACTCCCCCTCGGATTGTTGGCCTTAGGATATGTTGCTCTCTCAGTTCAGAGCCATCCCAGCCAGCTTGCAACACTTCCAATGCTGCTGCTCCACCAGCCTCTTGGTCATCATGTCAGCCGGCTGCCCCGTGGTCTTCACGTAGCGCAACTCAACTTCACCCGCGGTTACCATGCTCCTCGTCCAATGCCACTTCACCCTCATGTGCTTCGTGAGTCCATGCAACACAGGGTTCTTAGCAAGAGCAATGGCACCCTGGCTGTCACAGTACAGTGGGGTAGGTCCTTGCTGCTCCTCCCCCAATTCAGCCAACAAACGCCGCTGCCACACAATCTCCCGTACGGCACGGAAGAGTGCCATGTACTCGGACTCCACCGAGCTCAAAGCTTGGTCAACCTGCTTCTTGCTCTCCCAAGCAGTTGGGCCTCCACCAACACAGCATATGAAGCCTCCCACACTTGTCATGTCCTCTGGTTCTGATGCATATGAAGCATCCGAGTAGGCGGTGAGGAACAAACGCCCGGGTTCAACACCATCCGCGCCCTTTTGGCGCCTTTGCGCCGCCGCCGAATATTGCAGCCCAACAGTCGGTGTTTGGCCAAGATACTTGGCCACTCTCATTCCAGCTGCTACCTGCTCCTCATTAGGGCATTGAACAACCCTAGCCAACTGTCCGGTAGCAAACGCGACGTCCGGTCGGGTGTTTACCGCCGCGTACATGAGGCTGCCCACCAACGAGTGAAAACGGCGCCTCTCCTCTTCACCAACGCTCTCCTCCTCTGGTCCCTTCACACACTTGAAACCAGAGGGAAAGGGTGTAGCCACATGGCCTTCACTCTGCCCAAAGTTGGCAGCCAATGCCTCCAGGTACTTCCGTTGATGCACCCGCATGCACCGCTTCTCCACATCACGTTCAATGTGAAGCCCAAGGTAGAAGTTGACGTCACCAAGGGCCTTACACTTAAACTTGTCTTGAAGCTTCAGCATCACCTCCTTCACAAGGTCAGAAGAGGGTGAGAAAATGAGGATGTCATCCACATAAACCACCATGAAACTCCTCTGCTCCCCCTCGCCAAGCATGAACAAGGAGTGATCGGCCGTTGAGGGAGTGAAGCCGATCTCCTCCAAAACTCCTCGCAGCTTCAAGTACCACTGCCTAGGGGCCTGCTTCAGTCCATAAAGGGCCTTCTTCAGCCTCAAAACTCTGCCACTACCATCATCAAACCCCTCTGGCTGCGCCATGAAAATCTCTTCCTCAAGGACGCCATTGAGGAATGCCGTTGTGACATCCATTTGTTTCACCACCCATCCTTTGATGGCAGCTCCCGCGAGTAGGGTTCGCAGCGTCGTCGGCTTCACCACAGGAGCAAACAACTCCTTATAGTCCACCTTCTCCTTCTGCTGGTACCCCTTTGCCACAAGCCTAGACTTGTAGCGCTCGATCTTGCCGTCGGCGTCGGACTTGATCTTGAAGAGCCACTTGGACGTAATCGCCTTACGCCCCTCCGGTAGCTCCACCAATTCCCATGTGCCGTTCTCCTCAATGCTCTTCAGCTCACTCTCCATTGCCTTCTTCCACTCCTCAGCATCACTACTCTCCAAGGCCTCCTTGAGAGTTGCTGGTTCCCCCGGCATCTCCACCGGAGAGAAGAACGCGAAGGCACACTCCTCGTAGTCACTCTCCTCGTCTTCTCCAACTATAAGTGCCGCTCCGGCCAAGGCTGACTTGGCTGGCTTTCCCAGTGCCTCATAGGTCAGCCTATTTGGGGCTTGGATTCTCCTTTTGCCCCTTCCTTCTTCCTCAGCTGCAGGGACATGAAGGCCTTGGCGTTGCTGCGGGAAGACTCGGATCCGTGGAGCACTCGTAGTGCGAGAAGGAAGTGTCGGTGCACGCTCGCTCACTTGCTGAACCTCCTCCTCTTCTTCCTCTGCATCCTTGGCCTCCTCTCCCCCATTCACAAGGGAAGATTGCCTTGTGGTGGTGCTGCCGCTGCTCAGCTCCAAGGGCAGCTCCACATGCTCCAAACCGGAACTCTTCACGTCCCCCAACCGCACGCCTATCTTCGCCTCATTCTCCGCCTTCCAATCCTTGTACATCAGATTCTCCATGAATTTGCAGTCCCTGCTCACCAAGAATTTCTTGGTGAATGGGTCCCAAAGAAGCCACCCCTTGCTGTTTTGAGCCATGCCCAAGTGCACAGCCCATATCGCCTTGGCACCGAGCTTGTTGTGCCGAAGATGCTTAGGCACGAGCGCCATGCACATGCACCCGAACACCCGAAGCATATCCACCTTTGGCTTCCTTCCAATCCACTCCACATAGGGCACCCATTTGTCTGCTCCCACATGAGTCAAAGCTCTGTTCTTGGCCACACATGCACTCCGCACCGCATCAGGCCAGAAATATTCGGGTAGCCCGGCTTCAATGAGCAACCCGCGCGCCGTCTCCGTGATTGTCCGGTTCGCTCGCTCGGCGATGCCGTTCATTGCAGGGGAGTATGGCATGGTAAGGGAGTGCCTTATGCCATTCTTCTTCAGCCACAATCCAAACTCCTTGCTCAAGAACTCTCCCCCTCGATCGGTGCGGATTGCCTTCACTAGCCGGTCTTGTTGCCGCTCCACCATCGGCAACCAATCGGTCTTCACCGTTTCAGCCACGTCACTCTTCTTGGACAGCACGTACACCCAAGTCATGCGAGTGTAGACGTCCACAATGGTGAGAAAGTACTCAGCTCCAGCAGCTCCAAGCTTCAGGGGGCCCACCACGTCCATCACCACCTCATCAAGTGGTGCCTTAGCCGTTGCCTCCGAACTAGAGAACGGGAAACGGGTGAACTTGGCTTGCATGCACGTCGGGCAGCCAAGTACCTCATCGGGCTCCCCCTTCACACGTATGCCAGCAACCATCTCATTCTTCACTAGCTGCTGCAAGATGGGCAGGGCCACATGCCCCATTCGCCGATGCAAGGTGAGCCAATCACACTCCCCCGTAGCCGAAGTCGGATTGGAGAATGCCGCACTCGCAATTGTGCCTCACATGTTCTCTCCGTACTCCTCCTCCGCTGCTGCCTTGGGGTTCTCCTCACCCTTGTGCTGCTTCTGAGCTGCTGCACCACTCTCCTCATGTTCACCGAGCTTGCTGGTCCCTCCAAGATTGCACTTCTTGGACTTTATCTCCTTAGCGCGACCGTTCGCGCCATCGCCGCTACCAACCGCTTCACCCTTGGTGCTGATGCTTGCTGCCACTTGCCTCTCCTTAGGCATGGGGACCACAGGGATTTGCCACATCTCGTTGTAGACATCCCTATCCTCGTGAAGGTCCCAAAGAATCCGCTCGCCAAGCCTCGCGGTGTAGGTCTTAGCTCCCTTCGAGCTCGTGTCCATGCCGGCCTTTTGCAACCGCCGCACGGAAATCAGGTTGGCAGCAAGGTTGGGCACCCAAAGCACGTTCTTGAGGCCCACCATCTTCCCATCAGCACCCTTGAACATGGCCTTGCCCATGCCTTTCACCTCTGCTCGCTGCCCCAAAGCCGATGTCACATGCTTCACCGGTGACGGCTCAAGTTCGGTGAGCAAGTCCGCACGAGGTGTCATGCTATAGGTAGCGCCGCTATCGATCACCCAATAGTCCAGGGAGTGTAGTGTGACCTTCCCCACAGCTGCTGGCTCCTCAAAGCTTTCATCATTCTCTGGACCAGCCGGTGCTTGCGTGGACACGAAGAAGAATTGACCCGGGAAGCGATCGCCCCTCGACTCGCTCTCGTTGCCGGCACTCTTCATACTTGCAGCACCACCTCCGCGACCGCCACGGCCTCCACGGCCTCTTCCTCTCCCTCCTCCTGCTCCTCTACCCTCTTGGCCTTGAGCAGGAGTCCATCCATCAGGGAGTTTGTAGCAATCGCGCCACATGTGTCCGCTCTTGTGGCAAAAATGACACTCGCCGTCGAACCGTCCGCGACCGCGTCCGTTGTTCTTGTTGTCATTGCCGTATCCGCTACTCCCGCGGCCTCCGTTGAAGTTGCTGCCTCCAAACCTTCCTCCTCCTCGTCCTCTGCCCTTTCCACGGCCATATCCACGGCCGATGCTTGCTGCCCCGGCGCCATCCGCACTCGCCAACTCACGGCGACGGAAATCCTCTTGAAGGATCGCTCGCTTCACGTCTTCGAGCGAGAGGTGGGGCAAGTCACGATTGAGGTTGATGATGAGAGAGGACCATGACTCTGGGAGTAAGGCCAGCAACTTGGTCTTCTTTTGGAGCTCACTGTAGTTCAAATCAGCTCCCTCAAGCCGCGTCAACAAGTCGAAGAATTTCTGCACCCCTTCTTCAACCGCTTCGCCTTCTTCAATTCGTAGTGCCGCCATTTGCCGTTCCAACACCACCGCTACCGCCGCTGTTGCAGGAACATGTACACCCTTGAGAGCAGCCCATGCCTTTGGTCCCTTCTCTGGTTCACGCTGGAATGGTTTGATGTGACGGATCTGGCTGCTCCCCAACGCTTGCCCAAGTAGGAGATAGCCTTGTGCGCTCTTCCGCACCCACGGGCTCTTCTCCGGGTCGTTCTCGGGGCGCTTCTCCGTTCCTTCCATCACCTCCAGCAGGTCATAGTGGTCAAAGATGTTCTCCATCTTGAAGGACCATTCAGCAAAGTTGTCACCGTTGAACTTGTCAAGCCCAAACACCCTAGGCTCATCCCTAGGTGGGCCAAGACTTGGTTGCATGGGCGCCATGGCTGAATCACGGGGTTGGCCTTGAGCTTGGGCTTCTCCACTGCCACCAGCAACTCTGCCACCCCTTTCTTCAGGTCCATCCATTGTCGAAACTGCTCCAAGGGGCTCTGATACCACTTGTTATAGTCACAATAGGCTTGAATGTGCCTAAAACGAAAGATAGAGAGCACAGACGGATTTCTGCACAGCGGCTTCAAACGTTGATAGCGTTCTGCTCACAGCTGCAAATGACTTGATTCAAATTGGATCTGGAGCGTCTTCACGTCGTCTACAATTATCAATTTAGATTGCACGATTTGATAAAGAATTGACGACACAGCGTCGGTTTGAACGAACGGTACTATGGCAGCCACTATAGTCTTAGAACACAAGATAGGAAGAGTTACGAGTTGAGAATGACTCCCAGCTCCTACAAACCCCAAGAGCCGAGATACAGTGATGTGGAACAGTGCCACACTGTCCCCAACCACGAAGGGTCTCGAAACTACCCTTCACTAGGGCCTACACCAAGTGAAATGTTACACTACACAAAGTAATGTAACTATCTTCAATATCTTGAGGTGTACCCTTTTGGCGAGCTTCGAAATCACTTGAGGCTTGACACCAAGGCTCGGGCTCTTCATCACAAACTCATCCTTGAGTTCTTGATGGGTCTGCTGCACACACCTGCGACACGCCGAACGTTCGACACAGGACAAAATAGAAACCGCGCACGACAAAATAGAAACCGCGCGCGAGACACAAACGACCGCGTAACACGCGTCTAGCGATAACTCGCTATTGACTCGACACACACACTCGACATCATGACTCAACATTCACACACAATTATAAGCATGAAATATATATTATCCCATGCCCTCATACCATTCCATACACACACACATTCACGCACACGGACAACAAGCCGAGTGCAAACCGTAGGGTTGCACCAACATGTACATGGGTGGGGGGTTCTTGTCTAGAAACTTGGTAGGCAGTGCAGCGCGGTAGCAAGTGTCGCTAGTGCGAAGGTGGGTAATGAGGTCGTCGACTGTGGCAAAGGCGGAAAGCTCGGGAAAAAGGTAGGGCAATATAAGGCGGCCGAGAGCAGCAGTGGCAGGGGAGGAGTAGCGGGCGACTACAGTGCTGTACAGGGCTTTAGTAGTCTTGTGCTGGCCAAAGTGGGCGCGTTTGGCTAACGGTAAGTGGTTGCGAACGGCTAGGCGAGCAGCAGCGTCACGGGTAAGCCACTGTGAGCAAGTCGTATTGTCAGGTGTGTCGGGAGGGGCGAGAGAGGCTCCAGACGTGTGGTCAAACAACAAAACGCTGTCTCTAGAGTCGCTCAATAGGTACAGCTGTAAGTCGTCGAGCCAAGTATCGAACAGGATCGGACGGCCCTCTGGATCGAATGTGAGGACGCTGAGAGTAGACATAGCGGGCAGAGCAGAGTGGCGCGTGACGAGCAGGGAGGCGCGCGTGCATTAGGAAAACGCTTAGGCAGGGCAGGGCAGCGCACGGCCAAGGAAGGGCGGTGCGTAGGGCAGGGTAGGGTAGCACAGCGGCCAGCAGGGCGCCTCGCGGGCAGGGCAGGGCGGCGCGCGGGCAGGAAAGGGGCGGCGCGCGGGCCCTAGGGCGACGCGACGGGCAGGGTAGGGCGTCGCGCGCGTCCTAGGGCGACGCGACGGGCAGGGCTGGGCGTCGCGCGGGTCCTAGGGCGACGCGACGGGCAGGGCAGGGAGTCGCGCAGGTCCTAGGGCGACGCGACGGGCAGGGCAGGGCGTCGCGCGGGTCCTAGGACAATGCGATGGGCAGTGCAGGGCGTCACGCGGGTCCTAGGGCGACGGGACGGGCAGGGCAGGGCGTCGCGCGAGTCCTAGGGTGACGCGACGGGCAGGGCAGGGCGTCGCGCAGGTCCTAGTGCGACGCGACGGGCAAGGCAGGGCGTCGCGCGGCTAGCAGGGCGGCGCGGCTAGCAGAGCGGCGCGACAGGCAGGGCAGGGCGTCGCGCGGCTAGCAGGGCAGCGCGACGGTCAAGGCAGGCAGGCGCGCGGCCAGCAGGGCGGCGCGACGGGCAGGGCAGGGCGGTGCGGCAACCAGCAGGGTGGCGCGCGGGTTGGGCAGGACGGCGCGGCAGCCAGCAGGACGGCGCGGCAGCCAGCAGGGCGGCGCGCGAGCAGGGCAGGACGGCGCGGCGGCGCGCGGGCAGGGCCGGGCAGCGCGACTGGTGGGGCAGCGCGACGGGCAGGGTAGGGCGCTACGAACAGGGTTACGCACTACAGGCAGGGAACTATTCGGTGGGCCCTAAAAAAAACGGTCCTAGAACAGGACCTGCTCTGAAGACGAGGTGAAAGTGAGATTTTTTTAGGATCGCGTCTAAATATCGATTCGCACAATCGCTCTGGGGAGTCGATCGGCGAAACGATGCGTGATCGCTGATTTAACGGACAATTAAATATATTTTACAGTCGCGGAATCGCACTGGCACATGTTGGCGCCCATGATTATCTGTATTTCGTACAAGCACTGTTGCGATAGTTGCGATCCACAAGGCAACCAGCCTCACGAATTACAGTCTCTATGCCAAAACGGCAAAAGTTTCTCGTGAAAATATTTCGTGCCATCGCAAACAAGTGGATTAATCGACCCGGGCACGCAGAGCTCGTGCTCATTTCCGCAGCTACACTGCCCCGATTGATCGTCACGATTCGACAATCAGTTGCCTTCTGGAGAAATAAACAAAAAAAACATTGTCATATTTGACACTGTAGCATGGTTACTTACGGGTATATAGGGTAACCAATCCGCACATCGATCGCCTCAAACGATCTATCCTCTACTTTCACCACGTCATGATACCATGTCAGAAACTAAACGAGAGAGATGATGCATTGAGAATAGAACTGGATACAAGTACTAACCCTAATTGGGTTGTACCCCTTACAGCCTACCCCACTACAGTCTTCACCACCTCTGTCAGAGTGCAGACGCAGGACAGGAAGGTCCTGGCGGAACCGCTCGCGGAACTGGAGACAGACAGCGCGGATCCAAGGGATCAAAACATCAGGGACCTCCCCCTTGCTGCGCAAGGGGAAGACCGTCGTGTAACGTGTTAGAGACTAAGGACGGAGTCTACGAAGATTAGGTGCCTAAATTTCTCAAAATCGTTGGTCTCAATTTCTGGACAGAAAAGTCGAGTTCACAAGAAACGCCGTCGACGAAAAGTTCACTGTCAAAACTTCACCAAACTCAGATATGTTGTAGCCCTATTCCGTGGCTACAATTCCCAATTTGAATCGTACGATAAGGTGAAGTATTTCTTGATTTATCAATTTCGGCGCACAGGGGGGTATGCTGCCTTAGAATCTTAACTCAATCACAAGAGTCTCATGATTACCACACAAGGAAGTTGGAGTAGCAATGAACCAGGTAGGAGGGAAGAGGAGGACGAGAGGGAAGGTCCCCAAGGAGTCCCCAACCAAGGAAACCCCATAAACACACCAAATCACTTCCCTATAGGAACCCCACTTTGACTTTTGTCCATTTCCCAACCTCCACAATCCACCTCACCCAAGTTGGCCACACTTGCCAACCCAATTTGGTTTCTCCCAACCACTTGGAGCATCTACAGTGATGTTGACGAATTTCCCAACCCCCAAAAGTCTGTACCCTATATGGAGTCAACCCCAAAACTTCCCATAGTCACCACAACCAAATATCAAAAGCATACGAACTTCCAGCGTTCGTAACTTTCTTGTTCATGCTCCGATTGAAGCAATACTTGGTTCGTCGGAAAGATCTTGAGCAGAGGAGTCACTTCAGATATCTGCTCAAGCCAAATAACATTCACACACACTCAGAGAATCCAAACCACAGAAAACAGAAATTCTTGCACACGCTCACACCACGCATGCAACGCACGAACATATGATGGGAGGCAGACAGACGTGAATGCAGATGATAGCATCACATAACATAACGCGGATAGTCGTCAACAACCAGCAGAAAGTATCGCTCGCGGCCCTGTCCACGGACGCGGAATGGGCCCCACACGTCCATGTGGAGAGTCTGCAGGGGAGTAGACGTCGGGGGAACGAGGAGGAGTGAGGAGCGGCGCGCTGCCGCCCCTCAACACAGGGAAGGCACGGAGGGGCAGGCGAGAGTGGGAGGGAAGACCAGAGACAAGGAGGCGGGAGTGCATGCTACGGAGGCGTGGCAAGGAGAGTTGACCAAGGCGGTGGTGCCAGAGGAGAGTCTGGTGCGATAGGAGGTGACATGAGCAGGGGGCTGCTACCGGACCTGACGCGGACACGTGACCAGACGCAGCTACCTGACGAGGCTCAGTAGTCAGGAGACTCGACCCAGGCCGACGGGTGAACGTGGCCAGGTGACGGCCCATCCGTGTACATGTGCAGATCGACACACGCTGACCCCCAGGAGTGGTGGTAGTGACCATCGCATCCTGGAGGGCAGCGGTACTCACCAAGTTCGTAGAGAACGAGGGGAGGTGAAGACCTGAGAGTGAGCCGGACGGAACCGCCGAACACGGGAGAACAGTGGAGGAACGTGCAAGAACTGGGCCCCCTGAGGGGTCAGCCAGTCTGACTGCAACAGGTGCAGGGAGTGGTGTGACTGTGGTATTGTCGTGAAAGAAACAACAGGAAGCACATGAGTCAAGCGTGAAGGTGTGCAAGGTCTCAGCAGGCGCAGTACCAGGGAGAGCAGACTCACTAGCACCTAGAGCAGCAGCCTCTATACCTGGGTCGGGCGGCACATACAGGCAACAGTCACCCTCAGCAGTAACAGTCAACCCATACATGGCAGCAAGGATAGCGTCATAGTCAAGAGCAAAAATATCCACACCCTGCCTAAGTAGCTCCAGCCAGCGGGGGAGCTCAGTCGCGTCGGGAAACTCTGCGTGCCAGGCATCGTCAAGACGGGAGAAGCAGCGGTACTGTGTGAAACCAACCTTCCCGCATGTCTAACCAGCGCGGTCACTTGTGCGAATGACGTACTGGCAGCGAACACTACCCCCAGACGCCCTACGCTGAGCAAACTACTCACGAAGCTCCTGGGGCGTAGGGGTCTCACGCGGACGCTGTTGCTGCTGCCTGTGACCACCCCCAGAACCTCCCCTCTAACCGGTTCCACCTTGACCGCCACCACCGCCGCCGCCACCACTGCTGCCGCCAGCACTCCCAGTGCCGCCACCACCGCCGCCACCAACGCCTCCACTCCCACCACCACTCCCTCCGCCACCACCGCCACCTCCACCGCCTCCACCGCACCCACCACCGCCTCCACCGCTGCCACCCCCACCACCCTTGCATCCCTTGCCCTTGCCGCTGCGGCGCCTCCCACTAGGAGCAGACGCAGTCCCGACCTCCTCAGCACGAAGGAAGTCAACAGCAGCAGCAGAAGCGTAAGAGGGGGCAAGGCGGGGGGGGGGGGAACACCCCTCAAAGAAGGGAGTGCGAGGAGTGCCACGAGCAGCACCTAGAGCGACTATGCTAGCCTCAGTTGCAAGCAGGTTCTTCTCGAGCAGGTTGACAGTGAGGTCCGTGGGGTCCATGGCGAGAAAGAGGTCCCTGACTGCGCTAAGAGGGTCAGGGAGGCGGGTGACGATGAAGTAGAGAGTGATGTACATGGGGGGAGGTTTCTTGTCTAGAAAATTGGTTGGAGGCGCGGTGCGGTAGCGAGTGTCGTAGTGCGAAGGTGGGTTATGAGGTCGTTGACTGTGGCAAAGGCGGACAGCTCCGGAAAAAGGTAGGGCAGTATAAGGCGGCCGAGAGCAGCAGTGGCAAGGGAGGAGTAACGAGCGACTACAGGGTCGTACAGGGCTTTAGGAGTCTTGTGCTGGCCAAAGTGGTTAACGGTAAGTGGTTGCATATGGCTAGGCGAGCAGCAGCGTCACGGGTAAGCCACTGTGAGCGAGTCGTATTGTCAGCTGTGTCGGGAGGGGCGAGAGAGGCTCCAGACGTGTGGTCAAACAACAAAACGCCGTCTCTAGAATCGCTAAGTAGGTACAGCTGTAAGTCATCGAGCCACGTATTGAACTTGATCGGACGGCCCTCAGGATTGAAGGTGAGAACACTAAGAGAAGCCATAGCTAGCAGAGCAGGGTGGCGCGCGACCAGCAGGGCAGCATGCAGGCAAGGACGCGCGGTGGGCAGGGCGGCGCGCAAGTGCTAGGGAGGCGCGCTGGGCAGAGCGGAGCGGCGCACGGCTAGGGAAGAGCGGCGCGAGGCCAGGGCAGGGCAGGGCGGCGGCCAGCAGGGCGGTGCGCGGGCAGGGCAGGGCGGCACGGCGGCCAGCAGGGCGGCGCGCTGGCAAGGCAGGACGGTGCGGCGGCCAGCAGGGCGGCGCGTGGGCAGGGCAGGGCGGCGCGGCGGCCAGCAGGGAGGCGCGCGGGCAGGGCAGGGCGGTGCGGCAGCCAGCAGGGCGGCGCGCGGGCAAGGCAGGACGGCGCGGCAGCCTGCAGGGCGGCGTGCGGCAAGGCAGGGCGGCGCGCGGGCAGGGCAGGGCGGCGCGGCGGCCAGCAGGGCAGCGCGCGGGCAGGGCAGGGCGGCGCGGCGCCAGCAGGGCAGCGTGACAGGCAGGGGAGGGCAGCGCGCAACCAGCAGGGCGGCGCGATGGGCAGGGCAGGGCGACGCGGCGCTAGCAGGGCGGCGCGACGGGCAGGACAGGGCGGCGCGCGGCTGGCAGGGCGGCGCGACGGGCATTGCAGGGCAGCGCGCTGCCAGCAGGGCGGCGCGCGGGTCATATGACGGCGCGACGCGCACGGCAGGGCAGCGCGCCAGGCAGGGCAGGGCAGGGCAGCGCGACTGGTGGGGGAGGGCGCCACGGGCAGCGAACTAAACGGTGGGCCCAAAAAAAAAACGGTCCTGGAACAGGATCTGCTCTGAAACCATGTCAAGTAACTGAACGAGAATGAATGCATTGAGTAGGAAGTTGGTACAAGTACTAACCCAAATTGTGTTGTACCCCTTATGGGCTTCCCTACTACAGCCTACACAACATAAACTATATCATAGTTTGACATAAAAGAGAGTGCGCAGAATAACGAATGAGACTGTGATTGAACGAACTGAGAATACAATGAAGGCACGCGCTAATGTAGTGACTAGCCTAGCTAGGAGGGAACCTCGGGTGAGCGAGGTTGGGTGCAGGCAGGCCCTCAGATTCGTTTTTGGCATGTCTGATTCTGTGAAGAGTAGAGGACAAGGAATGACTGAACTAGCAAGGAGACGGGTACAAGAGGGAAAACCTAGCAGTGTTGTACCCCATATAGTCTACCCCACTACAGCCTACACAGACTATGTCATATATGTTTGACACACCCCCAAAGGCAAAGTGGGGAGAACAAGAGGTATGACCAGTCAAGCAAAGCAAGGCAAGCTCAGGGTGGATCACAACGTCACCACACAATCTGAGCACAAGCACAAGGCCACAAGGCCAGTTCACATGCAGAGTTATATATCAAGGTGAACAAGCAAGGCAGTAACCAAAAACTAGCAAGGGTAAGCATGCAAGTGCAGGTATATATAGACCACAGTACAAGCAAAGTCAAGAAGTGAGCAAGTGAGGCCAAGTAGGCACAAGACCTAGCATCGTACAAAAGCGCTGATGATCACAAGGCTGAAGTGCCTTGGTAAAGATATCAGCAGTGTTGGCCCGAGAGGCCACGTAAGCAAGGCGCAGCTGACCACGCTGCTGCAGCTCACGAGCAAGGAAGTAGCGAAGAGCAATGTGCTTCGTTCTGTGCTCCAGTCTGTGCTCCCGACACAAGGCCAGGATGGCCTTGTTGTCTACGTACAGAACTGGAGGAGAACGAGGCGGCTCTCCCAGGTCAGTCAGCAGGTAAGTGAGCCAGCGTAGCTCCTGTGCAGCCATGGCCCCTGCGTAGATCTCAGCCTCACAGCTGGAGCTGAGAACAGAAGCATGCGGGTAGACCGCCACGAAACAGAGCCGGAACCAAGGCTGAAGGTGTAACCCTGTGACGACCGCTGCGTAGCCAGGTCATCAACCCAAGACGCGTCTGCGTGACCAGTGAGGACCACTGAACTCCGCCCTCCAAGCACGAGCCACATGCCCGACGTACTGCACAAGTAGCGCAACACCCTCTTCGCTGCAGCCATGTGCTCTGGTCGGTGTCTCCCAGGAGCAACATAGCGTGCCAAGATGCTAAGAGGGTATGTCAGGTCAGGTCGAGTGCAGGTCATCAGGTACATGAGGCAGCCAACAAGCTCTGGGTACGGGCCACTCGGCTCTACGGACTCATCCGAAGGCAGAGCTGAGAGCGAGTGGCGAGTAGACAGAGGAGTGGCCTGAGGAGAGGAGTACGTGAAGTTGAAGCGCTGAAGGACCTGCTGCACCATGTGTGACTGAGTCAGGGTAATGGTGCGCCGTGCTCTGTCCCGGGTGATCTGCAAGCCAAGATAGCTGCGCAGTTCACCCAGGTCTGTGCACGTGTGTCTCTTCTGCAGCTCGGACTTCACGTGGGCGAGTCCTTCAGTGTCAACAGTGGCAAAGACCAAGTCGTCGATGTACACGAGGATGTAGAACGGCGGCAGCGAAGTGTCGGTGCGCAGAAACAGCGACGGGTCAGCAGTAGGAGCAAACCCAAGAGCCGCAAGCGTAGTCCTCAGTGTGACGTGCCACTCACGGGGTGCCTGGCGGAGACCGTAGACTGGCCGCCGGAGGCTCCACTGGGTACCAAGAGGAAACGACCCAGTGAAGCCAGGTGGGCGGCGCAGCCAGATCTCCTCGTGCAGGCTGCCCTGTAGGAAAGCAGTGCTGAAGTCAAGAGAGTGAAGCTCGTAGTCGCGCTGAGCGGCTATGTGCAGCAGCACCCGAAGAGTGGTCATCTTCGGGGTGGGAGAGAAGGTCTGGAAGTAGTCAACTCCCTGCCGCTGACTGAAGCATCGAGCCACGTAACGCGCCTTGAAGACAGGTGGAGAACCAGGCGGCCGCTTCACCCTGAAGATCCACATGCCACTGACGATGTTCGCCCCAGGTGGGGGAACCTCGTCGACGTAGGTGCCTATGGACTTCCAAGAAGCCATCTCTGCGTCCATGGCTGTCTGCCACTGAGAGGAGTAGGGACCCTCTATCGCCTCTGCGTAAGAGCGCGGGGTCGGGATGTCTGGTGCATCCGGGTCTCCCTCAAGGGCAAGCAGCATGGACACGAGATGAGGTAAAGCAGCATTAAAACACTGGAACTCCTCCTGCCTGCCCTCAAGGATGTCCGTGCTAAGAGCACACTCACCCCCGACGGACGGAGGACAGACAGACTCAGACTCAGCAACAAGACTAGCGGCGTAGTCTAGACGACAGTGAGCACCGAAGTCGACAAGCTCAGCAACTAAGGCAGACGCAGCAGTGGACTCAAAGGAAGGGTCAGTGACAAAAGTAGCCAAGAGACGCGTGACAGTAGGACTGGCAGCACGAAGGGAGTCAGACTCCGGGTCAGCAAGAGCAGGAAGAGAGGACTCTGGAGGAGACGGCAAAAGGACACGCAGCAGAGCAGTGGAAGGACGCAGTGCCATGTGGTGTGTGCCGGGGACCGCAGGAGGACGCTGACGCGGGACACGACGACCGGTGCGAGCAGCACGAACAGGCGATGCAGGACGAGGCTCAGGCTCACGACGCTCAGCAAGACCTTCAGTAGGACCAGTGTAGGGAGAAGGAGCAGGCAGTGGGGAGGCCAGCTGTAACTGTGACTCGGACTGGACAGGCGGTGGACACTCTAAGGAAGGAGCAGGACCTGTAGAAGGCGGGAGACCAAGAACCTGCTCAAGGAGCGGAACGAAGTACGGCCGCGGCTGCGCAGCACCTCCAGAACCAGCAGGGACAGCACCAGCACCCCCAGCGTCAGCTCCAACAGCTCTAGCAGCACCACCAGCTGCTCTAGTAGCGCTAACTCCAGCACCCACAGGAGCACCGGCTCCAGCAGCACCTCCAGCTCCAGCACCTCCAGCAGCACCTCCAGCAGCACCCCCACCTCCAGCACCTCCAGCAGCTCCAGCTCCAGCAGGACCACCGGAAGACGAAGCAGCTCCAGCTCCAGTACCTCCAGCAGCACCTACTCCAGCAGCACCGCCAGCTCCAGCACCGCCAGCAGCTCCAGCTCCAGCAGCAGAAGGACCTCCAGCCGCAGCAGAACCTCCAGCGCCGGAAGCACCACCACCTCCGGCAGCACGGCGCCAGCGCCTAGCAAACCACTCGCGCAGCTCCTGCGGAGAGAGTGGCTCCCGCCGGGACGAAGCACCGGAAGGACCTCCAGGCCCAGCACCACCACACGAGTAGGCCCAGCACCCTCAGGCTCCGCACCCCCAGACTCAGCAACCCCAGGCTCAGCACCCCCAGACTCAGCACCCCCAGACCCAGCATCCCCAGGCTCCGCACGCTCAGGCTCAGCACCCCCAGACCCGGCACCCGCAGGCTCAGCACCCCTAGCAGCACCAGAGTCAACAGCTACCTCGACAGGCTCGACAGCGTCTACCTGGGACACACCTGAGGGGGCAGGACCCTGGGGGGGGAGCGGGTCTACAGGGGGGGGACCTGGCGCGAGGAAGAGCGGCGGGGGGGGAAGGGGAGCAGTGCGGTAAGGGAAGAGACGGTAGTAGGGAACCGACTCGTCAAACGTGACGTCCTGAGAGGACAGAACACGGCGCGAGGTGGGGTGGTAAAACTGCCAACCAGGCGCGTCAAGGGGGAAGCCAAGGAAGACGCAGGGAACAGCACGGGAGGACAGCTTGTCCGCAGACAAGTCGCGGACGAAAGCTCGAGATCCCCAGACACGGAACGCAGACGCATCGCCAACCTTCCCCGTCCACCGCAGAGCAGGGGAGGTCTCCGGCATGGAGACCCGGGGCTGAAGGTTGATCTGATGCGCCGCGTACTAAACCCGAACGGCCACAGAAAATGGGGAGCAGCCGCATGGATCATGGACGTACGAGCGACGTCCATGACCATGCCAATGCGGCGCTCAGCAATCCCATTTTGCTGTGGAGAGGCCGGAAGCGTGAACGTCTGGCGGATGCCCTCCGCACGACAGAAGGTTGCAGAAGGTCGGAGGAAAACTCTCCACCTCTGTCGGAGTGCAGACGCAAAACAGGAAAGTCCGAGCCGAAACTCTCTCTGAGCTGGAGGCGAGCAGCGCGGATCCAGTCGATCAACACCTCAGTGACCTCACCCTTGCGGCGCAAGGGGAAGACTGTGGTGTAACGCGAGTAGTCGTCAACCACCAGCAGGAAGTAACACTCATGACCCTGGCCACGGACGTGGGCAGGGCCCCACACGTCCATGTGGAGAGTCTGCAGCGGAGCCTCTGTCGGAGGAAACTCGGAGGAGTGAGGAGCGGCGCGCTGCCGCCCCTCGACGCAGGGAAACCAGGTAGGGGCAGGCCCCGGAGGAAGGGGAGGGAGGGACCTGGGGAGACCAGAGACAAGGACACGGGAGGCCATGCCTCGGAGACGAGGCAGGGAGGGGTGACCAAGGCGGTGGTGCCAGAGGAGAGTCTGGTGGGACAGGAGGCGACACGAACAGGGGGCAGACTCAGGACCAGACCGAGACGCTGCAGCAAACACCTGACCCGACGCAGCTACCTGACCAGACGCAGTAACCAAAGGAGACTCGGTCGTCAGTGTGTACAGGCTCGACCCCGGCTGACGGGTAAACGTGGCCAAGTGTTGGCCCGTCCGAGCACACGTGCAGTGGGTCACTCGCTGACTCGCAGGAGTGAACTGGTCAACCCCTCCATCCTGCAGGTCAGCACCACTCACCAAGTTCGTAGAGAACGAGGGGAGGTAAAGACCTGACAGGGAGCCAGACGGGGCCGCCGAACACGATAGGACAGTGGAGTAGTGAGCAAGGACAGGACCCCCAGAGGGGTCTGCCAGAGAGACTGCAACCGGCCGACTAAGCGGCGTGAGGGTGGTGCGGTCTCGAAAGAAGGAGCGGGAAGCACCCGAGTCAAGGGTGAAGGTGTGCAAAACCGCAGCAGGCGCAGCACCAGAGAGAGCAGACTCACCAGCACTTGGAGCAGGAGACTCACTAGCACCTAGAGCAGCAGCCTCACCGACACCTGGAGCAGGAGACGCACGAGCACCTAGAGCAGCAGCCTCACCAGCACCTAGAGCAGCAGACTGGATACCGGGGTCAGGCGGCACACACATGTGACTGGCTCCCTCGGCACTAGTAGACAATGCATACATTGCAGTGAGAATAGCATCATAGTCAAGAGCAAAGATATCTACCCTCTGCCTAAGCAGCTCCACCCAGTCGGGGAGCTCAGCGTCGTCGCCAAACTCTGTACGCCAAGCGTCGCTCAGACGGGCGAAGCAGCGGGACTCTGTGTGACCAGGCGTCCCGCAAGGCCGACCAGTCCGGACACCCGTGCGAATAACGTACGGGCAGCGAGCAGTACTCAGCGACCCTCTACTCTGAGCGTACCACTCACGAAGCTGCTGGGGCGAACGAGTCTCGCGCGGACGACGCTGCTGCTGCACCGGGCCACTACAAGAAGCTCCCGAACTACCCACTCCAGGACGACTCCCACTACTGCCACCCCGACAACCCCAACTAGCGTATCACTCACGAAGCTGCTGGGGCGTGAGGGACACACGCGGACGGCCCTGGAGCTGCATCTCGCCACGCTAGGAGCAGCAGTAGAAGCAGTAGCTGCAGGAGCAGCAGTAGCAGTAGCAGCAGCAGTAACAGCAGTAGCAGCAGTAGTAGCGGGAGCAGCGTAGGCAGGGCAGTGCTCACTAGTGGTGGGAAGGGCAGGCGCACGATGGCGGCGACTGCGGGGCCGCTACAGCGGCAGGGCGGGGCCGCGACCGCGGCAGGGAGCTCCGCGGCAGCTGCTGCAGGATGGGGCGACGACTGTGGCTAGGGGCTCCGCGGCAGTTGCTGCAGGGCGGGGCCGGGCCGCGACAGCCGCTGCTGCAGGGTGGGGCGGGGCCGCGACGGCAGCTGCTGCAGGGCGGGGCAGTCCACGACGGCAGCTGCTGCAGGGCGGGGCAGACCGCGACGGCAGCTGCTGCAGGGCGGGGAGGTCCGCGACGGTAGCTGCTGCAGGGCGGTCCAGGGGCGGCCGTCCAAAGGGCGGGCGCGGGTTAGGGCAGGGCGCCGCGGCGGGCAGGGGCGACGCCGCGCGGGCCCCGCAAGGGCGTCGCGACGAGCGGGGGTGACGCCCGGGTCCCGTTGGGGCGGCGCGACGCGCAGGAGCCGCGCCTCGCGGGTCCCGCAGGGGCGTCGCGACGAGGCGAGGGGCGACGCGCGGGTCCCGCAGGGGCGTCGCGACGAGGCAGGGGCGACGCCCGGGTCCCGCAAAGGCGTCGCGACGAGGCAGGGGGGCGACGCGCGGGTCCCGCAGAGGCGTCGCGACGAGCAGGGCGACGCGTCGCGGGGTCCAGGGGCCGCGCCGCGGGGTCCAGGGGCGGCTGCGCGGGTGCAGGGCAGGCCCGCGCGCTGCCTGCAGGGCAGGGCGGCAGGGTGGCGCTCGTGGGTGCGGGTAGGCAGGCGCGCAAGGGCGCGGGTAGGCAGGCGCTCGAGGGCGCGGGTAGGCAGGCGCTCGAGGGCGCAGGTAGGCAGGCGCTCGAGGGCGCGGGTAGGCAGGCGTTCGAGGGCGCGGGTAGGCAGGCGCTCGAGGGCGCGGGTAGGCATACGCAAGGCGCGTGATAGGGTAGGCAGGCACGACAGTGCGACTCGGGCAGGGCAGAAAAAAAGTTTGTGGTGGGCCCTAAAAAAAACGGTCCCCCTAGGGAACCTGCTCTGAAACCATGTGAAGAGTAGAGGACAAGGAATGACTGATCTAGCAAGGAGACGGGTACAAGAGGGAAAACCTAGCAGTGTTGTACCCCATATAGTCTACCCCACTACAGCCTACACAGACTATGTCATACATGTTTGACAGATTCGTCACACTAGTACACAGTTTTAGTCTGAACCCCTTAGAGTTGGAATTAAAAAAAAAAACTGAAATTTCAGAGTGTATTTAAAAAAAAGTTTGAAGATGAAAAAATAATCTATTCAATGTTTCATCAGAAATGTATTCAACGTTTCATTCATCTGATACCGAAACATGGTAGACTAAGGGGATTCCCGAGAGAACATGCTCTGACAGGGCAAATTTTTGTGTCAGGGAGAATCTTGTGGTGTGAAAGGGCGAATCTGAAATGTCAGGTGGATTTTTTTTTGTGATTGGGCGAAATTGTTGTGCTCTGACAGCGCAAATCTGTGGTGGCAGGGCAACTTTGCTGTGATTAGGCGAAAAAATTGTGCTGTAAGACGCGAATCTGTTGTGACCCGTGAAGTCCGAATCACCAGTCAAGAACGCATTTGTACTCTTAATTATCAGAGTACACTCCCGGAAAACTCTGAAAACTCTTAATGTTTTCGGAAAATTTCAGAGTTGGGGCCCTAAAATCCCTGATTTTAACAGAGCTCACTTAAAAAACAAAACAAAAAAAAAAAACAAAAAACAAAACAAAACAAAACAAAAACAAAAACAAAACAAAACAAAACAATAAAATCTGAATTCTCACAGTTTTTCATGCAAATCAGAGAAATTTCTCCGTCTTCTGAGGGCCTGGGTGCAGGTTTGGCGAAGGGAGATGCCGAAGGCGGCGCGAGGAGCCTCTGCAGAGTCCGAAAATCGGGGCTTGTACACGATTGCAGGTCGACGGCATGCCAACGCTGCAGCATAGCGGTTGTCCAGCGTTGCCCCGTAGAAGACAGCAGTGCGTGCGCCCACAGGTGCGCGCAGACAATTGGCCCGACTTGCATTGTTGTGCATCCGTCGGCTGTTGTCTGCGCCTGATGAGCCACATTGACTTCGGGATACCAGCCCGAAGACGCCTTCGCCATCGCAACCTTGACGACATTCGCGTGCCTCCGCAGAATTCGTCGAGCAGGTTACCTAGTCGACCTGGTTGACCACCAAGTGCTTCGGTCGACCCCTAGGTGCCTCCGGACGACCACCGGGTCCCTCTGGTCGACCACCAGGTGCCTCTGGTCGGCCACAACTCCCGTCGAGATACCCCTTGGTCGACGGACCCCTTCCTTCGACCAGAACCGTCAGCGGTTGTCGCCGAACTCCCCTCGTCGACCGCTGCTCACTTGTCAGGTCGACGGACTGCTCCGTCGACCTCCCGGTCGAGCTGCAAGTCGAGGGACTGCTCCGTCGACCTCCCGGTCGAACTGCCCCTCCTGGTCGATGGCCCACCTGTCACCTAGACCAGTCAGTTGCAGCTGTCGAGCTCCTTGGTCGACAGCAACACCACAGCGGTCCCCTGCAGCTCGACGAAGCCTATCGAGTAGCTCTCCCACTGTGAACGGTCGGCTGCTACTCCCGTACATCCGACCAGGTAGTCGGCGTTGCCCAAGCGAGGGCGGGGCCAACACTCCATTCCTGTTAACACGTAATCCTCGTGCGGCATGGTGCGAAATGCGCCATCTTCGTTAGTCGGTCAACGAAGACCAGCACCGAGTCATTGCCACTTGTGCCAGCTGGCAGTCCGGTGACGAAGTCCATCGTCACATGTTGCCACGATCGTACGGGTGGCTCGAGGGGCTGCAGCAATCCAGCTAGGCGTTGGCGTGATAATTTCATCGCTTGGCAGGTCGGGCAGGCAGACACGTAGTGCTGCACGTCCGACGCCATGTCGGGCCAGTAGTAATTCTGCTGCAGCAATTTTAACGTATTGTCAGCGCCGAAATGCCCAGAGAGGTTGGAGTCATGAACCTCCTTCGTCAGCAGTTCTCGTAAGGGCCGGTAGGAAGGTACCCAAACTCGGTTAGTACCGACTTTTAGGTAATAACTCCCATGTGACGTGGTGACCCGTTGGTGTTGATTCGTTCTGAAGAAACGGTCAGTCCTGTAGCCGTGCTTGAATAATCCTGCCAATAAGGAGTTAGAATGGGCGATTAGCACTGCTGCGGTCTGCATCGATGGGCGGGTCAGTGTTGGAGTAGGCTAGAGCTCGCTCTGGCATTTATCATGGTGTTCTTTTGTCATTTCGCCATGTCTAGAGCGAGATACACTTTTGGTTCAGTTTAGGTTCATTTCTTAGTTTCCAACGCAAACTGAACACACCCTAAGTTCATTTAGGGTTTCCTACATTTGTATCTCGACATTCTTGTTAGTCTATAACTTCAACCATCCTCTCTAGCCATGGCTCCAAGTACTCTCTTAACATGGTATCTGAGCCTAATCCTAGGCAATCCTTCATTATTCACATCTCTTAAAAATGCTTAAACGCTTAGGCACCCTTAGGCACCCGCGAAATCACGCTTTCCTATCATCTCGACCTTTTTTCTTTTCTTTTCTTTTAGGCGCGGATTCCCCCCTCAGGCAGCCGCGCGACCCCTAAAGCCGTCGCGCCCCGCGCCCCCGCCCTTCCCCTACCACCGTCGATGCGCGCGCCCTGTCGTTCGTCGCGCGCACCCCGCTTCGTCGCCGCGCGCGCCTTTTTTTCGCCGTGCGCGCCCTGGTTTCGACGTCGTGCGCCCGCGCGCGCCCTGCTTAGTGCCCGCGCGCGCTCTATTCCCCCCTGGTTGCGCCCGCCCCGCCCCACGTGGCCGCCCTTCTTGTGGCCGACCTTCCACTCGCGAGCGCCTCCTCTCCTCCCACCGCGCTCTCCCCTTTCTCAATCCCTCCCTCACCCTCCTCCTTTCCACTCTCCTTTGTGCTTCAAGCACCGCCTTACTTCTTCCTCCTCCTATTTCCTCTCCTTCTCTACTACCCTTCCACACCATCCGCCCCTTCACCCTCCTCCTCCTCTCCTCTCTCCCTTCATTCCCCTACCCATCTCACTCTCTCCTCCGCCTCTCTTCTCTCGTCTACTGCTGCAGCTGGTTGCCGGCTTTGCTTCGTCATTTTGCTCATCAATACCTACCCCTCCTCACCATCCGCCCCTTCACCCTCCTCCTCCTCTCTTCTCTCCCTTGATTCCCCTCCCCATCTCATTCTCTCCTCCGCCTCTCTCCTCTCCTCTACTGCTGCAGCTGGTTGCCAGCCTTGCTTCGTAGCCGTGGTCCTTCCCTACTGTATTCCTCCGCCTCTATTTTCTCCCCTCAGTGGCGCAGCAGCAGACTACTCCGCTGTTATCCCTCCTCCTCTTATTTCTCCCCACAGCGGCGCAGCAGCAGACTACTCCGCCATTATCCCTCCTCCTCTTATTTCTCCCCACAGCGGCGCAGCAGCAGACTACTCCGCCATTATCCCTCCTCCTCTTATTTCTCCCCACAGCGGCGCAGCAGCAGACTACTCCGCCATTATCCCTCCTCCTCTTATTTCTCCCCACAGCGGCGCAGCAGCAGACTACTCCGCCATTATCCCTCCTCTTATTTCTCCCTTCAGCGGCGCAGCAGCAGACTACTCCGCCATTATCCCTCCTCCTCTTATTTCTCCCCTCAGCGGCGCAGCAGCAGACTACTCCGCCGTTATCCCTCCTCCTCTTATATCTCCCTTCAACGGCGCAGCAGCAGACTACTCCGCCGTTATCCCTCCTCCTCTTATTTCTCCCCTCAACGGCTCAGCAGCTGACTCCCTCGTCCCTATTCCTCCTCCTCTTTTATCTCCCCACATCTGCTCCATTGCTACCCCCTTCCCCCGATGGGGCCTATTCTCGCTCTTACCTCTCCTCCTCTGCGCTTCCGCCCTCACCCGTCTCCTGCCGTACCTCCTCTCCTACCCTTGCCTTTCTTAATCTCCGCTCCCTTCGCTGCCCCTTCCTCCCCTTGCACCTCTCCTACTTGCCGATGGACCTCCCCTCTTCTCCGCCCCTCTGCTTGGGTTCCGCTGTCCCATCACAGTCGCCACTCTTGTGCCGCTGTCACCTCTGGTATTGGTTCTCTGGCCTCTGTCTTCAGTGTGACCATGCCATCCCTGGATAGCATCCTTGGTGCTTCTCCGCTCATGGACCCTCGTTTTGTCGTTCCACTTTCTCCACCTGTTCCCAGCACTGTCTCTCACTCTCCCAGCCCTACGGCTGCCGCTCTCTCACTTCCTCGCACCTTGGATTTTGTCCTTGATAGTGCTGCTACTGACTCTGTCTTTCGTGATGCCGGTGTCCTTCGCAATTTTCCTCATCCCCTCTCTATCAATGGGGCTGGGGAGACCATGACCATGATCTGCACAGGCACTTCCTCTCTTCCCTGTCCGGCCTCTCCCTCTGGCGCTGTTACGGGACTTTATGTTCCCTCTTGCCGTCATAACCTCCTATCCCTCCCTGCCCTCCAACGTCTGGGTGTGCGAGCGTTCTTCCCCGCAGGTGAACTCTATTGTGATCTTCATTACCACGACCGGCACCTCACTCGTTTCACCCTTTCTCCTACTACTCGCCTCTACACCCTTCGTGTTCCCATCCTCTCATCTATCAATCACACTTCCTCTTCTTCTGCCCTTGCCGTCTCCTCTTGCGACTGTCGCTCTCTCACCCAACCTACCCTTCTTCTCCATCATCGCCTTGGCCACCCCAACTTCCCTCTCCTTCGCAGCATGGTCAATTCGAAGCTGCTTCATGATCTCCCTTCCTCTCTCCCGCCCCTACCCCCCTCTCCCGCTCCTCCATGCACCCCTTGTGTTCAAGCCAAGCTCTCCCAATCTCCTCATCCCTCTTCCCCTTCTGCCTCCCCCAAACCCCTTGATCTTGTGCATATGGACCTCTGGGGTCCCTCTCCCATTGCCTCCCGTCAGGGTCATCGTTACTTTCTCCTTCTTGTCGATGACCACTCTCGCTTTGCCACTGTCTATCCCCTCCGTGCCAAATCTGACGCCCCCTCTCTCATCATTCGATGGGCTGAGCAGGCGCGCCTTCGCTTTGGCCGTCCTGTCGCACGCCTCCACTCTGACGGTGGTGGCGAGTTCTTTAACCACTCTCTCTCTTCTTACTGCTCCTCTCATGGCATTCGCCAAACCTCCACCCTTCCGCATTCTCCTGAACAGAATGGTATTGCCGAGCGTCGTATTCGCACTCTCATGGAGATCACCCGCTCTCTCCTTACTCATGCCTCTGCTCCACACTCACTTTGGAGCTACGCTCTTCTTCATGCCACTCTTCTTTCCAACCTTCGCCCTCATCCCCTTCGCCCTTCCATTACACCCTTCGAGCTCTGGACTAGCCGCCAGCCCTCCGCCCGCCCTCTTCGGGTCTGGGGCTGTGTCGCCCATGTCCTCATCAATCCCGCCAATCGAGCACGTCAGGGTGGGAAGCTTGCTCCCAAGACGCACCTCTGTGCGTTCATTGGCATCAACTCTGACTATCCTGGCTATCTTTTCTATGCTCCCTCCTCTCAGCAGCTCATTCGCAGCCAGGATGTTATCTTTGATGAGACTCGTTCTCCTTTCCTCACCCCCCCTCCCACCCCTCCTCCTCCCTCTCTTCGTTGGTCTGACTTTGATCCGCTGCCTTCTGCTACTCTCCCTCCTTCTCCACTACCTCCTGCCCCTGCTCCGCCTCCCCTCCCTGCCCCCTCCACCCCTCCCTCTGCTGTCATCTCTGGCCCCTCTCCTCCTGCCTCTTCCTCTTCGGCTCCCATGCCCTCTCCTTCACAACATCCTTCTCCTCTCTCTCCTGCTCTTGCTCCCCCACCTTCTCCGCGTCTCGCCCGCTCCATGACACGTGCCATGTCCAATTTCCAACACTCTTGACTCGTCTCTCTCCCTCTCCAAACGTCGATCTTCTCGAGGATCGATTTGAGGAGCTGTTCTCTGTTCATCCCGTTTCACCCCTCCTCTGTGTCACCATTGGCGACTTCTCCAATTCTCCCACTCTTCTCTCCGTTGACACTGCCGCTATTCCCACCCCTCATACTTATTCCGAGGAAGTGTCTGGATTTCATGCAACAGAGTAGATGGCTGCCATCATTGCCGAGTGTGAGGCATTCACGAGAACTCAATCTTACGTTGACTCTGTCCCCCCCCCTGGCGCCACCATTGTCAAGGGCAAATGGGTCTTTCGTGTCAAACAGCTGCCTGGGGAGCTTCCTGTCTTCAAAGCCCGTTACTGCGCCAAAGGCTTCACCCAACGTGAAGGCATTGACTACTTTGCCACTTACTCCCCCACTGCCCGTCTCCCCACTCTTCGCCTCCTTCTTGATCTAGGTGCTCGCTGGGATTGGGAGATTCACTCTATGGATGTCTCCAATGCCTTTCTCCAGGGCGAGCTTCATGAGCGCATTTTCCTTGAGCGCCCCGCTGGCTTTCCTCGCCCCTTCCCTCCAGGCACTGTCTGGGAGCTGAAGCGCCCAGTGTATGGTCTTAAGCAGGCCCCGCGCGAGTGGCATGCTAAGCTCGCCTCCACTCTTCACTCTCTTGGCTTCTCCACCTCCACTTCCGACCCCAGTCTCTTCATTCGCACCTCCCCCCACAGGCTTTACATTCTTGCCTATGTCGATGACTTGGTGCTTCTTGCTGAAAATTCTGCCGACCTTGCCGCTGTCAAGCAGGCCCTCCAGGCGCGTCTCCTATGCAAGGATCTTGGCGCACATCGTCATTACCTTGGCATGGAGATTCGTCGTGATCGTGTTGCACGCACCATCTCTCTCTCTCAATCTTTCTACATCCACTCCATTCTTGAGCGCTTTGAAATGTCGCAGGCCAAACCCGTTTCCACTCCTCTTCCCGCTAACCATCAGCTTACTGCCCCTACCGTTCCCACTCCCTCCTCAGAATTGCGACCCTATCCTGAGCTCGTTGGTTCCCTCATGTATGCTATGATGTGCACCCCCCCTTGATCTTGCTTACCCCCTCAGTGTCCTCTCTCGTTTTGTTGGCCTTGGTCGCCACACTGACGTGCACTGGGCGGCTGCCGAGCGCGTTCTCCGCTATCTCCGCGCTACCTCTGATCTTGCACTCACTCTTGGTGGCTCTTCTCCCCCTGTTCTTTCTGGTTACAGTGACTCCTCCTACGCTGATTCTCGCCCTGATCGCCGCTCCTCTCAGGGTTATGGTTTTACACTTGGCAGTGGCCTCGTCAGCTGGCGCTCCACTCGTTCATCCTCTGTCTGCCTTTCCACATGCGAGGCTGTGTTGTACGCAGGCACACTGGCGGCTCAGGAGGCGCGCTGGCTCTCGTTTCTCCTTGCTGAGCTTGGTCACTCTCAACCCTCTGTGACGCTCTCCTGTGACAGTGCGAGCATGATTCACCTCACTGAAAATCCTGTCTATCATGCTCGCAGCAAACACATCGAGGTCCGCTACTTCTTCGTGCGTGAGTTGGTGCAATCCAGCTTCCTCTCCCTTCGCAAGGTGGCCGCCACTGACAACCTTGCTGACATTTTCACCAAAGCTCTCCTTCGTGCGCCACACCGTTTCTACGTGCGCGCACTTGGGCTCGCTCGTCACTTATGGGGGTGTTCCGGTTCGCTAGGTGTTTTGTTTCAGAGCTTCACCTAGCCTGGGGGTGTGTTGGAGTAGGCTAGAGCTCGCTCTGGCATTTATCATGGTGTTCTTTTGTCATTTCGCCATGTCTAGAGCGAGATACACTTTTGGTTCAGTTTAGGTTCATTTCTTAGTTTCCAGCGCAAACTGAACACACCCTAAGTTCATTTAGGGTTTCCTACATTTGTATCTCGACATTCTTGTTCGTCTATAACTTTAACCATCCTCTCTAGCCATGGCTCCAAGTACTCTCTTAACAGTCAGAGCGTCGGCGATTTTGTTGGCGCCCTTTTTGTACGTGATGGTGTAGCGGAAAATTGACTCGAGGTAATTGAGCCACCTGATTTGTCGCGGGTTGAGCTGTGGTTGGCTGCGCATGTACTATAGTGACTTGTGGTCTGTCCTGATCGTGACGTCGGCTCCCGTGAGATAACAGCGCCAGGTACGAAATTCATGCACGATGGCGAGCATTTCTTTGTCATGTACAGGGTAGTTGCGCTCGGGCGGTTGCATTTTCCGTGACTCGCACGCAATTGGTTGCAGTCGGTTGTCGAAATCATGTAGAAGGACGGCGCCGACGGCGAAATCGCTGGCGTCCGTCACGACTTCAAACGGTCGAGATGGGTCTGCCAGTCGAAGCACCGGGGGCGAACATTGCCCTTTCTTCAGCTCGTTGAAGGCCAGCTGTTCTCTCTCCCCCCAAGAAAATTGCACGCCCTTATGCAGAAGGTCGGTTAACGGTCTGGTTACCCCCGCCATATTCGGTACAAAACGGCGGACGTAGTGAACGAAGCCTCTTCAACAACGTGATGTTTGTGGGCGGTTTCCACTTCGAAATTGCCGTCACTTTGCGAGGGTCAATTTTAATGCCCTCCCCTGAAACCACGTGCCCTAGGAACTCCAGCTCCGGCTGTAAGAACTCACACTTAGAGCCCTTCGTAATCAGTCGGTTCTGCTGCAAGCGCCGAAACACCTCCGCTAAGTCCCGTAAATGTTGTTCTCGAGTCTTGCTGTACACCAGGATGTCGTCGAGGTAAACGATAACATTCTTGTCCAGCATGTCCCAAAACACCCCGTTCATGGTGAGCTGGAAGGTCGAGGGCGCGTTCGTCAACCCGAACAGCATCACTGTGCACTCGTAACTGCCATAACGGGTGCGAAACGCAGTCTTCGGACAGTCGTCGGTGAACACGAATCTGATGGTTGCCATCTCGCAAATCGATTTTCGAGAAAGAGCGAGCCCCGCGAAGCTGATCCAGCAAGTCGTCCGCTCGCGGAATCGGGTAACGTGACTTGATGGTGATCCGATTCAGCGCTCCATAGTCGATGCACATGCGCAGGCCTCCGTCCTTCTTCGGCGTGAAGAGTGTCGGGGCGGCGTACGGTGACGTGCTCGGCTAGATAAAACCCTTCAAAAGCAGATAATCCTGCTGTTTCCACAACTCGTCGAGCTCCGGTTGGCTAAGCCGCCACTGGGACCGAACAGTTGGTTGCGCGCCTGGCTCCAGCTTGATCATGTGGTCTTCTGGTCGCTGAGGTGGCAGCCCGTCAGGCAGGTCATCCGCGAAAATTTTGGGATACCTCCTAATAATGCTCACCACGTCCCCTGGTACAGCAGTGCAGAGCGTGTCAATATCGGCGATTTTTTCATACGCAACCACCTCGTACAGCTGTACGGCGTAGCCTTGTGCTCCCCGTTTTATCGCCCTCGTTAGCGTTATCGCGTTGACACGTGTTGTCATCGACTCTGGCTCCGTCCATTTCGGAAGTATCACGCGCCCCTTGTTGCTTAGCACCGTGATGGCTCCCGTCGTCCTGTCGATCGTCGGATTGTATCGCTGTAGCCAATCTCGTCCCAGCAGCACATCGCAACCGTCTAATGTCGTCGCCAGCATCTTCATTGAAAACCCGAAATCGTCGCCACACTTCATCCGAATTTGTCGCACCTCATCCTTTATCGCCAGCGGTGCCCCGTCCACCAGTCGTGCGTCAATCTCGGGCAGACACCTGTCCAGCTTAATCTCTGTCCTTTTTTTGCCGTTGCCAGGTTGACGAGACTGTGGCTCGCCCCACCGTAAGCGAATAGTTTTATTTTATAACCAATAATCCTCCCCACGACCAGCACAGGGTGATCCACGTGTTCATCCACTTTATTCGTCCTGTTGCAGTCGATAGCCCGTATCGGTACCACTACTCAGTGTGGATGGTGATTGCCGGGCGACGGGGTCTCGTTAGTAGGTGGCCCGACTGCTACTGACTCGTCTCTTTTCCCGACCCCTCTCTGTCGTTCCTGTTCTCCTATTTCAGCTTTGGCCAGTCCTTCCTCCAGTGGCCCGGTTGGTTGGAGTTGAAGCACGTGTTTGGTGCACGTCTCGGCGCATCCACACCGTTGATTGTAGGCTGGCGAGGCGGTCCACAAAATTGAGTGCCCTCCCGGAAACTCATTCGCGCCCACTGCATCAGCGCGTCCGTTGATTCGGCCAGCTGGACGGCATCGATAAAGCCGCGTGGCCTCGTTTGTCGCACTTCGTACTGCACCTCGTATTTGAGGTCTGCGATGTATTTGTCGAGCCGCTCCGCGTCACTCATGTTGTCCACTTGGTCGGCCAAAGCGCAGAATGTCTCTGTGTAGTCTTGGACCGATGTCACCTGCTTACAGGCACGCAGCTTCACGCGAGCAAAATCTGAGGCGGATACGTGCTCGAATCTGGCTCGCAGCGCGGCGCCCCACTCCGTCCATGTGCGTATCGTAGCCACTCCGAAGATTGTAGTTGCTCGTTGCGTGGCAGATGTCCAGGTCCCGTCGTTCGCACGTGACAGCTCTGCCGAAGTCCCCTCTGTCTCAAGTGTCCGCTTCCACCACTCCAGCGCAGGTCCGCGTAACAGTGACACTGCAAAATTAATGTGAGTGACATCATCGGCAATTTGCGCAGCATTAAAGAAAACCTCCACGCCGAACAACCACGCAGACACAGTGACGGTTTTGTCGCTGGGGTTGAACGGGGGCGGGTTCGTCGGTTTTATCTTGACAGTTGTTGAGACAATTGCTGTTGCATGCACTGGGGGCGCCACCAAAGCTATCGCCGTGGTTGTCCCTGGTGCCTGTCGTAGCTGAGTTGGCGACTGTTGCCTCGGCGTTGCTCGTTCCTGTTGTTGCTGCCCTGGCGCTTCTCGTGCTCGTTGCCGTCGTGCCGCCCACTCGTCTTCAGCGTCCAGCGAAGCATCCAGCTCGTTAAACACGTTCTTGTTGAATGAGGAGCTGCTACTTGCTTCATCCACGACGGCGACTCTTGGCGCGCTTCACTTTGCGCCTGGCGTAGTTCGGCGTTTTCCATCCTCATGCGCTCCAACTCGCCAGACATAGTTTGCATGTTGGATTGCATCGCCCGAAAGTCCTGCATGAAACGGTCAAACTCGGCCTGATCCATGTTTCTCAGGCTCCTAACGGGCAGCGGGTTAACAGCGATTTTTTTGACTTTGATGAAGGTGCAAACGATATTAGTGGGAGCGAGATAATCGTATCGATCTCTCAGCTGGCCGCTTTGCAGCCCACCAAGTCTATCGCACCCCTGCAACTAAACTACCCCGGAAACTGGTGGGTAACCTAAGAAAGTTGCTCTGCTACCAAGTGTTATGAGTTGTACGAAAGAAGACTGCGCGAAATGCAATATCGCAGAAGTGATTACAACTACTGAGAAAACAACGAGGCCTAGGCATAATAGAGCAAGGCTAGCTAGGCCGAGGTCGCGGAGTCGCGAGATGGTTGGGTGCAGGTTTGGGGTTGGGAAACCCGAAGGCGACGCGAGGGACGTTCGGAAGGCGAGGTCGTCGGAGCGAGCCTGAACTCTGAAAAGTTGGAATTGTACGCGTACGGAGTGCCTCAGTAAGGAATTAGGAAAATTCCTTACAGAAGGGAGAGTGTTTAACCAACGGAATCCAGAAATTTTTTTAATAATTTGTACCACTACACTGCTGGCTCTATTTTTTGTTTCCTTTAGAAAATGGTACCTTACAATGTCAGAAACGATGAACATTCCTAATTTACCTAAGGAAAGTAGAATGGCAGACCTAAAGACAATACCTAGTATAGCTTTTGGAAGGGCTAGACCCACGGGTACAACCCGAGTCCATTCCCTCTCCATGGCTGCACTCCCCATCACTCGTCGTTCTTTGTCGAGTCGGCCACGGGATCTGGCCGCCACATGGTTTTGCGGAAGGTGAGGAGCGTCTCGTTGTGCTTTTGAATGCTGGAGACGGCGTCCCAGTGCATGCCGCGCGCCACGGCCTGGATGAGGCGCACGTGGGAGGCATCCACCTCGCGCACGATGACGTAGCCCAGCGGGCGCAGGATGCGGTCCATCTCCAGCATCACGTCCGCCACTCCGCACCTGGCGGGGCGGGGAGGCGAGGGGCGCGAGACACGGACGACACAAGTGGGTGCAAATGAATCACTAGAAGAGCGAGTACATTCCACTAAAGAGAAGGAAGAATCACTGGCAAGAACATTCCAGGGATTCAAGAGCGAGTAGAAGGGAAGCAGTAAGCTGCGAGGAAGAACAGGAGCAAGGCCGAGAACAGAGAAAGGAGATTCAGACGGACGCGGGTGGGCATGAGACGGGTTGATGAGCTAGGGGCCATGAGCAAAAGGCGCAACGAACAAGGCAAGTAAGAAAGGGCGCGATGGGAGGGGAGGAGGGGGCGCGGGGAGGGTGGCTGTGGAGCGAGCGAGCGAGGGCTTACTTGGAGCTGGTGGTGAAGGCGCCGAGGAGGCGGTCGGCGTGCAGCATGTCGTAGGTGCGCGGGTAGGTGTTGAACGACTCGCACCAGTCGTGGTAGACGCCCAGCAGCCCGCGGTCGAAGATGATGGGCAGCGTGTCGGGGCTCGTCACCGGCACCACGTTCATCGTCCACACCGGCTTTGCTGACGCCTCCAGCGCCGCGCCGAACCTGTTCAACACGCGGCGAGGGGAAACGAACAGAGGAACGTTCAGATGCCTCACATTGTTGACATCCCCCGGGCTCCTGCCCTAGAAATAAACGTGTTTTGAGTGCTCCTTCATTTTCCCTTATGTGTTGTGTCCCTCCTTCATTCTCCCGCCCTTCCCTCGCTAGGCTAGGCTACAGGCGTGGCGTGGCACGTACCCGCCGTAGTGCGCGTCCATGTCCATCACGTTGCGCACGGAGGCCCACTCGATCTCCATCTCCGTGAGGTACGTGCGGTACGCGCGCAGCCAGTGCGCCTTGTCCGCCTCGAACTCCACCGCCGCGCGTCGCCCGTAGATGCCCTTCTGCACGCCCTCCAGCCACGCCGGCACCACGCTCAAACGGTCCTTGCCCTCCACCGGCCACCCGACGCCACGTGTCTTTTCCTTGGTAGGCACGCGGTGCATGCACGCTTGGATTGGCACATACCTGCGTCGGACGGATTACAAGGAGAGGGGAGGGGTTGAGTTATTGAATTCGCACGACTGGACCAACGAGTCGAATAGCCGCGGGAAAGAGAGGTGCAAGGAGAGGAACAATCGACAAGCGAAGAGGCGGAGGGTCAAGCATCAGGAGCATACGAGGTGACGTATGCGCATGTAAAAAAGGGGCGAACGAGTGGCACCACGCGCGCTTACCACGCGGCGTCGGCGTTGTCCTCCTCGGGGCACATGGGCGGCTCAGTGCCCTGGGCGCGGCTGTCGTAGCAGTCGTTGTCGGTGGGCTTCTGCCACACCATCACGCCCACGCCGAACGCCATGTTGATCTCCTTCGCCGCCTTGCGCCAGCACATGTTCTTCGTCAGCTCCGACATCGCTGCGCAAGCCAGGAGAGAAAATGAAGAGCCTGTTCAATTGACAAACCACATTCATCGAATTCCAGCAGCAAAGGTGATAATCGCTCGACAAGCCGCGACGGAAAACACAGGCGATGGCGAGGAAGCTGCCCTTTACTTACCCTCCCAGATCTCCTTGTCGTCGGGCTCCTTGGCCTTGCACTTGGGGCACACGGGCGTGGCGGACCACACGAAGTAGCCGCCGGGGCGGATGAGGCGGTTGAGCTCCAGCAGCAGCTTGCCGCCCTCGCGGTGCCACGGCACGCGGCAGCGCGCGCAGTGCACGATGTCGAACACGTTCGACGGGTACGGCTGGCGCTGCGTGCCCATCACGCCGATCATGGCCGACACGCCGCGCTCGAGCGCGAACTGGATCTGCGCGTCGTGCTCGTCCTTGGGCGCCACGGACATCACGCGCGTGCTGAACGGCTCCAGGTACGCCGCGAAGCTGGCGACGCCGCACCCCATGTCGAGCGCCGTGCGGATGTGCTTGCCCCAGCTGAGGAAGGGCACGGCCTCCTGCAGCCACTCGATGTACTTGGTGGCGCCGTACTTGAACTGCGTGCCGCCGCCCGGGAAGATGAACTTGTCGCCCTCGGGCTTCACCCAGTTCTGGTCCGCCTTGTACGACGCCAGCTTCGGGTGCGGCACGTTGTCGTACCAAATCTGCACCAGCCTCGGGAACCGTGGTCAGACACATAACCGACGCTGGCAAAACGACCTGAAGGGTAAGCCGACGGAAAGAGATAAGAAGGAGAGGTGCAATACCTGATCACGGGAGTCGGGCCAGTTGATGTGGGGCTTGTAGCCGCTGGGCAGAGGCAGCAGGCACTGCAGGGTGTCGTCGCCCGTGGGGCAGTGGCGCTCGCGGTGCTCGTAATGCGATCTCGACTTTAGCTTCGCAATGGCTTTCTCGTTGTCGAGGCACGGGATGTGGTCGACGCCCTTGTCGGCGCACAGCGAGTACTCGAACGCCAACTCCGGCTCCTGCCGTTAGGCCAACAGATCGGACGTCAATTGTGGATAGCCGACAAGGGAGCGACGTTCGACTAGGCATAACTCGACAAACGAAGAATGGAAAAGCGTATTGAGGGGTTACCTCCTCCGCGGATTCAGAGTCCTTGGGCGACTTGGACAGACCACCTATTGATGCGGATTCCGCAGACTGGAAGCTCTCTACATCCCCAGTGGACGAATCCGGCTGCAAGAAGACGGCCTGCAGGTAAACCAGGGACGGTTTATACTGAGTGACGAAAATTTATCAGGTCGACATATGAGGAATATAAGAGATTATGCTTACATTTGGTTCCCCAACATCGGAGTCGGGGGTCTCGGTGATGTCGACACTGTCCTCCACCACGACAACCTGCCCGTCGGTTCCCACGCGAGAGGTTTCAATAATCACTTCAGTGGCCTGGCAATGGTTAAGGAGCGAGATTAAAACACAGACTGAAGAACTGACTTGTTGACGCGTGCTAATCGTTACGTCTCTCATTGGGAAGCGATTCGATTTCGTACCGTTGGTGGCGGATGTCCGGACTTGGCGAACAGCCAGACGCCGAAGAGGCAAAAGGCGACGAGGAGACATGCTGGTAGGAAGTTGGTCTGCGTCTCGTACGCATGCCGTTTGAGACCCATCGTGAAGTTATGTGGAAACTCAGCAACTGTCGAGCAACTAAACCTAATGCTCACAGACGACTCCTGTCCCACAAATGTACGAAAATAAAAGTGATCCCCTCCGAGCAGACCTGAAAGAGGCCAGTCCTCCGTGAGAACAAAAGATCTGTTTCTGAATCTCGAGCTTGCGCACTGAATTTGTGCTGCCAAGTTTCAGAGCCGTTGGCTTGGATGTTTGGCCAACAACTCACCAAACAACCCAGGGATATGCGCGGGAAGCTCAATGCCGCATGAAACGGGGAGATGTGCTTAGGGGAATTAGGGGAACTTTATTTCCGAACCGCATCCCGGACCAAAGCGATTGGTGAAAAGAATGGTTCGTAGTTCTACGAGGTGACCCCTTCGGTTCAGATTTGCGAACGCTGAAATGGGGGGTGGGCCAGTTGAATGCGCACCCTGTGGTGTTCCCCACCCCACTGTATTCCCAAGGCGCTGAGGAATACGACGCCGCCCGTGACAGTGTGACATGACGCTGTTTCTGACAGACATCTAGGCCACCTTGACGGGAGTTGTTGGGGCCCGAAGTGCACGCTACTGGTTAGGTGTCGTATGCCTATGCGCCACCCGGCAGGACCCTCTCCCACGCACTCTCGAGATCGATAGCAGTGGGTGCGGCTTGGTTGTTTCGGGGTCTAGTTTGTTTCGTATATCTGAAGTTCATCGACGGCTGAGGCTTCACTTCGCTTGGTGAGCGGTCCGGCGAAACCAATGGGGTGGAACCAATGTAAGCCGTCAGTTCCCGCGCGGCGCTCATCTGCGCGCTCCCGAGTTTCGCGCCCTTAGCCAGAACTTCACGTGGTTTGTCAATGGCTTCGACACTAGGACCAACACCACCACACCTCACAACTAGACATACATCACATATCTGAAACGCTTTGCTGAACCCAGAAGTGTCTCAAAAGTTGTTGACTAGTGTAAGGAATTTTCTCGACATTCCTTACCGCGACCGTCAACATCGCGTACAGCAGCAGCCTTTGTTCGCCCGTTACTGCTAACGGGGCCTCGCCAACTTTGCGCGCACTGTTTCACCAAACCTCGACTGCGCCACCTTCTTTCGGACCGCGCATCTCCGCACCCCAGGAAATAAACTTTTGTTTATTTTTTTTACTCGAAGGGACTCATGCACCTTAGCACCTAGGAGCCGCTGTCCTCGCGTTCTCTCGTAAACGCGTGCAGCCACGACTGCGCCTAGACTAGCCTGAGCCGACGCCCTTCGCCATGGCTGAACGCATCGACGTCATTACGCTCACGCAGGACCGCTTGAATGAACTGCCGCGACAACTTCACGAAAACTCCAAAGAAATCGCGGCACTGACGGCCGAACGCGCGTCCCTGCAGAATGACGTCGCACGAGCACAGCAAGCACAATCACAAGCACCTGGCACCCCGGGACAACCTGCACCACAGACATCGCAACATAGAAGTGTGGGGCAGCACGCGAACGTGGCCAGTGATGGCGTCGTCCGCAACGACGGAGACGACGACCACGGCACGACACGCCCCGAAGCGACGAATGCGGCCTGGAATCAACACCGCGTCACGATTTCTGTGCCGGCCGGCGAATCAACACTACCGTCGCCGATGCCGCTGAAGCCGCAGCGTCCGCCATGCTTCGACCCGAGTCAACGAGGTGGTCCTACCGTTTAGATGTAGTTGTTCACGTTGGACGTCTTCTTCGACGCCAACTACGTCTCGGAGGATACGGCGAAAATTCGTTACGCCGTGTCGCTGCTGCGAGGACCCGCCATGGATTGGTGGCGTGTCATCGTCACGAAGCCGATGGACTACGTGAATCTACCGACACGGGAAGGACAAACCGGACCCTGGACGTCGTCGTATTTCGTGGAGGTGCTCCAATATCGCACGTGGGACGCGTGGTGCGAAAGTCTGCGTGCCCGATTCGAGCCAATTGCGCCTTCGATCGCGGCGCGTCAGAAGCTCCGCACTTGGCGCCAATTCGGTTCCGTCCAATATTACACCAGCGGGTTTCTGGCGCTGTGTGAGCAGGTGGGCTATATGCACGAATCTGAACGCATCGACCACTACATCGGCTGCCTGAAGCACGACATCGCTCAGGAAATCCAGCTCCGCGGCGTCACTGATTTTCAGGAGATTCTTGCTATGGCGGAGAAACTCGATTTCTTCCGCCGACCGAGATCGGGGTCCTACGGAAGTAGCAGCAACCGGGGACATCGATCTCGTGGGACGAGCGAGGGCTCTACGATACGTGCCGTCGCTGCACCATTCAAAGGGCGCTGCTTCGCGTGCAATCGGCCGGGACACCGCAAAAGCGAATGCACGAAAAACGCTAAGGGAAAGGGGGAAGCCGAGCAGCAGAAATAGACCAAGCAGCAGGGAAACGCTGGGAGTCAGTAGCAGACGAGCCCTCTACTGACAAGTCACGCCACTCGCCCGACCCAACCGACCCTCACCGAGTGATTGTGCCATTTCACGCAAACGACAACACCCGGCCGAATAAGGAGGGTACCACGATAGATAGCCCCTACTGCTTAGTGGGAAAATTGGGACAGACTTAGTTAGATTATTCGTAGACGGGGGAGCCAGCCACAGCTTGATCAACAGTGCCACATTACAGAAGCTGAAGCTGCCACTGGACAAATGTTTATCTGAGATCTACGCAAGACTGGTTGACGGCACTCCACTGGCAGTACGGGAACACGTGGATTGAGTTCGGATTTTCACGTTTAGTCAGGAAATGCTCGCGACAACCCTCAATGGAACCGACATTTTACTCGGCCGTGATTGGCTGCGACGACACAATCCGTGAATCGACTGGATGATGGGTGACTGCACCATATGAGTGAACGGTAACAACAACGCCATACCTTACTGGGGCTCGCCTGAGTCTTCGTCAGTGCGTGTCAACGCGACCACGATGAAACGCGCCGTAGCGGCAGGAGCTGACGTGTACGCGGTCGACATTCAGGAAGCCGAGGCAGCTGACAAAGGGGGGGATTTACAGAAACTACTAGCGGACGTACCGGATGAGTTGGCAGCACTCTTAAAGCAGTGCAGTGGGATTTTTCCGGATGACCTGCCGACAGGACTGCCACCTCAGCAGCCGTGCGACCACAGGATAGAGTTAGAACCGGGGGCACAGCCGACAGTACAGCGACAGTTCCGACTGACCCAACCTGAACTGGACGAACTGAGGAAGCAGCTGGATTACCTGCTCAAGAAGGAGTTCATTCGCCCGAGTTCGTCACCTTTTGCAGCGCCGATACTGTTCACACCAAAAAAAGATGGGGGTTTTTTGCATGTGCATAGTTTACTGTGCGCTGAACAAGGTTACCATCAAGTCCCGTTACCCCATCCCACGAGGCGACGAACTGATTGACGAATTGCGCACAGCCCGGGTTTTCTAAAAAAATCGACCTTCGAGGAGGCTACCACCAGATTCGCGTCAACCCGCCCGACTGCCCGAAAACAGCTTTTCGAACACTCTACGGATCCTTGGAATACACCCTCATGCCATTCGGACTGACCAACGCCCCCGCCACATTCTAGATGATCATGAACCAAGCTTTCCACCCGCTTTTAGATAAGTGCGTCATCAAATATCTCGATGACATACTGATTTACAGCCCAGACAGAGCACATTACCTACAGGACATCGAAGCAGTTTTTAAAACACTGAGTGAGAACAGATCACTGACCAAGGCCTCTAAGCGTGAATTCCTACAGGACAGACTGGAGTTTTTAGGGCACATTATTTCAGCTGAAGGAGTGGAAATAAATTCGAAGAAGATCGCGACGATTCAAGCATGGCACGCGCCGACAAACTTGACTGAGCAGCAAAGTTTTTTGGGGTTCGTCAAATACGTGCGCCGGTTCGTCCCCGACATGGCGAAGTTGACTGCTCTGTTGACCGACCTGCTGAGGAAGGGGGTTGAGTACACGTCGGGGGAGAAAGAGCAAGCTGCCTTCTCGGCCCTCAAGAAATTTTGTGCTCGCCGCCCGTGCTTCACATCGCAGATTCGCACCGTCCGTTCGAGCTCGTCACCGACACAAGTGACATCGCTGTAAGAGCTGTACTGTTGCAGGATTTCGGAACGGCCTCCAGCCCATTGCGTACAAGTCCCGCAAGCTTCACCCGCTCGAACGCAACTACCCAATACACGACCGCGAGATGCTGGCGATCGTGCACGCGTTCAAGGTGTTGCGATGTTACCTGACTGGCGCCGACGTGGCAGTACGAACAGACCTTTGATCCCTACACTATCTCCGCGCCCAACCGAATCTAAATCCGCGACAGATCCCCTGGTTGGACTATCTGGAGTCCAACTTCCACTACACCGTCACATACAAAAAAGGCGCATCAAATATCGCCGACGCACTCACCCGCCCAACAGCCCAACTCCGCGCTATCCTACTCGCCCAAACCAACCCACTGTTAACAGGCCTATTCACGCACGGATACAGTACCGATCCATTTTTCACGATCGAAAATTCACAGCAACTAGCAGAAGCCGCGGGAGTCTATTACGTAAAAACATGCACCAACCGCATTTGGATACCCGCGTACTCACAACTAAGGGAATTGCTACTGCAGGAGGCACACGACGGGGTTACCTCGGTCACTTCGGGGTAGAAAAAACGCGACAGCAACTGCAGCGGTAGTACTACTGGCCGGGGCTGTTGACCGACGTACAGCACCACATGGGCTCGTGTCCTATGTGTCAGGTGATGAAGAGCTCGCGAAAATAAAAGGCAGGTCAGTTGCAGCCGATTCCACCGCCCGAGCGCAACTGGCAGCAGGTTACCATGGATTTTGTCACGGGGTTACCTTTGAACCCTGGGGGTAACGACGCGGTAATGGTCGTCGTTGACAGACTGACGAAAATGGCTCACTTCGTTGCGTGCAGGAAATCGATCTCAGCCAAAGATTCCGCTCGCATGTTCATCGCAACCGTCCTTCGACTGCACGGGATACCAGTCGCAATCATCAGCGCCCGCGACACAAAGTTTACCAGCAACTTCTGGAAGAACCTCTGGGAGCAGTTCGGGACCGAGTCTGGACAATCCAACGCCACGCGCACAACAGTTCGCCGAGATTCTGCTAGCTGCACGCAACAGAGCCGCAGAAGCAATAAAAAAAGCGAACGTTAATGCTAAGAGGAATGCTGACCGCCACCGCCGCTCAGTCACGTACTAGTGAGGAGACTACGTACTGCTCGATACATATAACTTAAGGCTGCCCGTCGTACCGAAACTTCGATCGCGATAATGTGGACCGTTCCAAATCAGCGACATGATTGTCGAAGTGAAATGCCCCGCCCTCGCTTGGGCGAAGACATTCTCTGCGACGACGTGGTGAATTCGACGAAGTGATCGTCACGTTGGATCAGCCCGTCCTCTGAAATCACGGTGGGTTTTCGAGGAGGTGGTCCTCTGATTCACCAGCCCATCGACGAGCTCTGGTCGACGGGGTGCTATTTGACGAGCTCGTCCTCTGATCTGCTAGTGAGTCGCGCGATCTCCGACGGACGGGGTGCAGTTCGAAGAGCCTCGTTCTCTGATCGAAGGGCGCCGTTCGGCGAGCCTCGTCTCCGCGAAGGCATGCGAAATTCGCTCAGGTGGTTCTTAGCGAAATTTCACCCGCGGAATTGCATTACGTGCCCGACGGTGGACATCTGACGAAACCGTCGCAACATTTTCTACCTGGCACCTGCGCAATGTCTCTGACGGTGCAACCGTCTACCTGCACCTACTCGGCAGGTGTACACCTGCGCAGATATTCACCTGCGAATGCAGCGCTAGCAGGCCGCCCTGTTGCAGCGCTGGCATGTCACCCTTCTGCTACGCTGGCAGGCCGCCCTGCTGGAGCGTTGGTGAATCGCTCTGATGCAGTGCTAGCAATTCGACTTGCACAATTCTTGCTAGGGGTTCCAGTGCCATTCTAGTCATATCACTTTTAATGCCTCATTTTGTACTCTAATCCTGAATTCTCAATATTCTTCTCAATTCTTAAGTGGAAACTCCGGCCAAATTTCTCTGTGAACACAGTAACTAGTAAGAACTCTGCTAGAACACTACGATCACCCGCACAACCCCGTGCCCTCCTCCGTAGTCCACTCCCGTTGTAGGGTGATTCTCTGCAATGATCACCCCAGTTACCTCCCATTTACTGTTATCGACAGACTGGTACATCAGCCCATCATTCCACGTCAGCCTGCTTCGCCCTTGCATCCCAACCACGAGCCAACTGCCTCGTCACCGCCCGCCATCCATGACTCGCGCTGCTTCGGAGCCAATCGTTGAGCCCGAGAAGATTTTGAGCCATCAAATTCGACACCCCACAGGCATAAAGAGGACCGAGTTCCTCGTTTGCTGGAAGGACCGCACGCCAATTGAGGATCAACATCAAAAACCACCCTGCCCTGCAAGTGTACCTGAAGAGCCGGGGTTTCCGCGATATACGCGCACTCGCGTAGCGGAGGGGGCTTCTTTAGAGGGGGGGGGGAGTGTAAGTAATTTTCTCGACATTCCTTACTGCGACCGTCAACATCGCGTACAGTAGCAGCCGTTGTTCTCCCGTTACTGCTAACGGGGCTTCGCCAACTTCGCGCACACTGTTTCACCAAACCTCGCACTGCTGGACCAACCGAGTCGGCCTACGCTTTGGGACTAGCCCGAACCTCCGCGCCAGCGTAGCACTAGCTAGCTCGCACGCACCGCGTTACCGTTTGCATGTTTCGCGTATAAGTATTTGCTCATGCCTTCGCTCATACTTTGTACTCATTTGCCACCTTAATGCAATCCTCACTACCTCGATTCATTGCACCCGTAACAACTAGCTTCTGAATGGTGCGGGTCCAGTTTCACCACCTGGTGTTGAACCAGTTATCAACCTCACAAAAAAGGGGTCAAACTTGGTGCCCAGTAGGCGTAACTATTTTAACCTCGTCCACTTCGCGAAGAGTGCAAATAATTGGGGAGGTGAGTACGAGTGTCAGCGGGTGTAAGAAGGGGGTTTTAACTCTAATTTACATCAAAATCCATGGATTCGTTGAGGAATATGGTGGCATGGTGGTACGATGGAGCGATGGCTCGTTAGCACAAGGAACACAATACAAAGGTGGCACGGTGGTACAGGAATGCATCAACACAGTAGCATTGCGGCACGGCGCCATGACATCATGGCAATATGGTGGTACGGCGGCATCATGGCATGGTGGCACAGCAGCAAGGTGTCATGGCACTGCTGATATAACCGGGAATCGTAGTGAATAGGATAAGTCTTGCAAAGTTATGAGAAGACAATGAAGTCTTATAATGACCTTGTTAATAATAGTTGAAAGAGAACAAGATTGGTCTTAAGATAGGAGTACAAGGATATAAATAACAATATAAATAGCCATGTACCCTGAGGGGTACATTCCTTTATTAGTTGTATTGCATTGCTACAGTAACCGCGACTACTACTCCACTCGACAGTTACCATGTACCTGCGTGTAACCTCCGAGTACGGCTAATGGACGATCAACAGTCATGACCTGTGATAACTGCGACTGTTGACGTTCGAGTGACTCTCGAGCTGCCCCATGCTCTATATGACCTATTGCGGTATTGGTACAGTCGCGATGCTTCGTTATGAAGTGGCGCGCTAGGAGAGAACCTTCGAGAATGGTTATTCCAACACTCCCCTTCATTCCTGAAGGTGGGCGATGTGGGAGTTCTTCGAGATCCTGCAGAGGTCGGCGCAGCGCTGGAACTTCTGACGTGGCAGTTTCTTTGTCAGGAAATCGGCTGCCATGTCACCAGTTTGGCAATACATGAGTTTGACTTAGCCCTTGTCGATCTCGTCTTTGACGAAGAAGTAATGGAGTGCGATGTGTTTCGTGCGGTTCACGAAACCAGGTTTGTTTGCGACCTTGATCACGCTCTGGTTGTCGCAGAGTAACGTGAAGTGCCCGTTCATCGTCACTTTCGCTTCCTGCAAGAGCTCCACGAGGTACACTCTTTCGCAAATGGATGTGCTCGCGGTGATGAACTCAGCTTTAGCTGACGAAAGGGCGATGAATTCCTGTTACTGGAAGTTCCAGGAGATGAGTCCAGCAGGTTGGAGTTGAAAAATGAAACATGTGCGAGAGCGTCTGATGTCAGAATCTGTTGCGTGGTCGGCATCCATGTAGCCATGAAGCTGTAGAGAAGTTGTTAAGTTGGCCGTGTAGGCGAGTCCGACGTCAGGGGTAGAGATGAAGTATTGAAGTGCTCGGCGTAGGTCCAGTAGATTCTCCCCTTCAGGGCGGCACAAGTACTGTGCGAGCTGGCTCACAACGTAGGAGAGATCCAGCCGGCACGTGACGACGGCAAACATGAGACACCCCAGCTGCTGCTGACGGAGCTGATGATCTTCAATGGAGAGCGCTGTGGTGTCGGGTTCGTGATTACGAGGAGGAGTGCGGAAGGGGGTGGTGAGGTTGATTGGGACGATCGCATACTTCTTTGCGAGCGTTTCCGCGTACTTGGCGGCGGAGAGATGAATGGAGGTGGCAGACTGGGTGATGTTGTGCCCCAAGAACTACGTGACGTCGTGGTTGATCGTCACCTCAAGCTTCACCTTAATTTCCTCCTCGAACCAGTCAAGTAGTTCCATGTCATCGCCGGTGTAGAGTAGATCGTCCACGTAGGCGACGAAAAGGATGAACTTGCCGCGTGACTCTTTCCGGTACATGCCTTGGTCGTGCGGCAAATGAACGAATCCGAGGTCCAGGAGAACGGTGTGCAGGTACTGTTGCAAGAGATGAGGCGCTTGCTTGATGTCGTAGAGGGACTTTTGGAGAAGGCATACGGTGCCGTCGCTTTCTTCGAAGGCGTGTGGTTGCTCGACAAAAATGATAGCGTCGACAAGTGCGTACAAAAATGCACTTCCGACGTCGATCTGTCGAAGCGAGCGCTGCTTGACGGCTGCGATGCCGATGAGGATGCAGTTTGGGGTGTGCTGTCCGACAGGCATGAATGTCTGGTCGTAATCCACCATGTGAGTTTGCTCAAAGCCGCGCACCACCCATCGCGAGTTGTATTTGTCGATTGCGCCATTCGCAAGAGTTTTAATCCGGAAGACCAATTTGCCGCTGAGTATCTTTCTCCCCTTCGCAAATGATCAGGGAACGAGCTGCGATGCCGATGAGGATTCAGACTGAGGTGTGCTGTCCGACGGGCATGAATGTCTGGTCGTAATCCACCATGTGAGTTTGCTCGAAGCCGCGCACCACCCATCGCGATTTGTATTTGTCGATTGCGCCATTCGCAAGAGTTTTAATCCGGAAGACCCGTTTGCCGCTGAGTATTCTTCTCCCCTTCGCAGATGATCAGGGAACGAGCTTCCAAGTCCGGCAGCGCTTTAGTGCTGCTACTTCTGCCGCCATGTATGCCTTCCATTTCTCGCTGTCGGGTCCAAACATGGCCTGGCGAACGGTAGTGGGCTCCTTGAAAGGTGTGGCGAACTGCTACTGCGAGTCCAAGGATGCGGAGGCCAGTTTCGTTGGTCTTTTTGTAGGCGAGACGGTCGTAGTCGTGGAAGCTGGTAACTTCGACAACGTCGTCGTCGCTGTCGTGGCCGGTGCAGATGGTGTCTTGCGAGGGATTTTCTGGTGGTAGCTCGGCATCCGAAGATCCGCGCGCTGTGCTGTTGTAGTTGTGGGCTTAACAAGTTGTATCGTCGGGATCAAATTGAGAAACAGGGATGTAGGTTGGAGTCTGGAATGAGCTTGTAAGGGGAATGTCGGAAAAGGAGTCAAATGATGTGTTGTCTATTGCGTCTGCATCCTCTGCCAGGTCAGCCTTATCATGTGATGTGGCGAAGCTGCGGTGCCCCTCGTAAACCCTTTCCAGTGCCTTGTCAGCTTCGCAGTACTCCTTGAACAGTGGCAAGGTCAGCTTCTCGTAGAAGATGCAGTCACGTGATTTTGTCACTTTGTGTGTCGCGCAGTCCAGCACGATCCACGCCTTGTATTCATTTTCAAGTGAAGGCCAAGTGTGCCCGATCAGCAAATCTTCCGGTCCTTGCTGTGTGTGGCCTAAACTGTACCATGCAGCCAAACACCCGAAGAAGACGCGTGTCAGCCTTTCTGCCCGTCCAAGCCTTGTAAGGTGAGGTGTTGTTCTCGAGGCTTCGGGAGGACATCAAGTTGTGCAGCCGAACAGTGTGGTTCATCGCAAAAGGCCAAAACCTTGTTGGGATGGCAGACTCCTTTATCAGGGCCCTTATCCTTGTGGCGAGGCTCCTGTTTGTCCGTTCTGGTACTCCTTCCTGCTCGCGAGCGTAGGGCAGGGAGACCAGGTGCTCAATCCATTTCTTGGCGAAGAGTTCCTTGAACTCAGTTGAGAAGAACTCCGCACCCCCGTCTGTTTGGAAGCTTTTCAGCTTTAGTCCTGACTGATGGTCGGCGCGTTTCATTCAGGTTATGAAGCAGTCGAAAGCTCGAGAGCGGTTGTCGTGTCAGAATGTCATTGTTCTCTAGCCTGCAGTGGGGTACTCTATAGCGAGTACAACCCCTTAGGGTTTCCTATATGTATCCTGCTGCTTTCTAGTGAACCCCCTCTTCTTCTTTTGCCTAAACTTCTCTTGCCTAGCTAGGACTTACCTAGCTATGACTCCTAACTCTACCTACTATTTTCACATGCTATCAGAGCAGGTCGATCCTGTGGGTGGGCTCACCACCTCACTGCTTCCGCTGCTACTGCTACTCTCTGTGTCGCACGCCCCGTGGCGTGCGACGGATTTTTTCATCCCGCCGCGCGCTCGGAGCGTGCGGCGGTTTTCTGCCCGCCGTGCGCCCCGAGGCGCGCGGCGGTTTTCTGCCCGCCGTGCGCCCCGAGGCGCGCGGCGGTTGTCTGCCCGCCGTGCGCCCCGAGGCGCGCGGCGGGTTTCTGCCCCGTCACTCCGCGCGTTGCTCCCGGGAGGCGCTGCGACGGGCGACGGGGACCCGCGCGTCGCCCCCCGTCGCCCGTCGTGGCCTGCGCGCGGCTCGTACAGCCTGCGCGCGGCCCGTACGGGCTGCGCCAGGCCCGCGCGCGGCTCGGGCCGCCTGCGCGCGGTTCGGGCGGCTGTGCCAGGCCCGTGGGCGGCCCGTTCTTCGCTGCCCCTGCGCTGCCCGCTGTCCCCCGTGCTTCTGATGGCGCCCCACCCCTGCTGCTGCCCGTTCTCCTGAATTAGGGTTTGGGGGTGGGGGGTATGGGGGTGCAGCTTCTGTGTGCCGTCCCCTGCTCCTCCTCCTCCTCCGTCTCCCAGTGCTGCAGCTGCCGCTGAGGGGGGTGGACCTGTTGGAGCCGTCGGAGTGGTACTAAGGGGGGTGAAGGGGGAGTGGAGCTAGGGGTGAAGCAGGGGGTGTGTGTCAGGGGGAGTGGGACTGTTTGGGGAGGTTGAACTGAGGTTGCCGTCGTGTCGCCAGCAGCACCTGTAGTCCGGGGAGTTGCTCCGGTAGCCCAGTCGCAGCCAGCTGTGCCAGTCGCCCGTGGGTCCGTTGCTCGTCTGCCGCTAATTTTAGCCGCGGAGCCAGTTACTCCTGTAGTCCGGAGCGTTGTTCCGGTAGCCGCAGTGCCAGTGTGACTCCTGTTGCCCGTGTGTCTGCAGCTTCAGCCGTCGCCTCCTATCTCCTCTCCTCTCACTCTCGCCTCCTCCTCCTCACTTGCCCTCTGCGATAGCCTCTAGCTTTGCTCATAATTGTGAACTTTAAACTATTGCTTCTTGTACTTGTGCTCAGAATGTGTGGTGACATTGTGATCCACCCTGAGCTTGTTCTGCTTTGCTTGCTCTGCTGATTACAACCCACTTTGGCTATGGGGGTGTGTCAGAATGTCATTGTTCTCTAGCCTGCAGTGGGGTACTCTATAGCGAGTACAACCCCTTAGGGTTTCCTATATGTATCCTCCTGCTTTCTAGTGAACCCCCTCTTCTTCTTTTGCCTAAACTTCTCTTGCCTAGCTAGGACTTACCTAGCTATGGCTCCTAACTCTACCTACTATTTTATGTTGATGGCCCATACACGGCGTGTGCACGCGTCGATGAAGGTCATTGTGTTTTGCTCGCCGTCAAGCCCTTCTTGGCTAAGTATCATGAAGTCGCTCTAAACCTTTTCAAGCGGTTCGTAGCGTTCGTAGCCAAGAGGTAAGTCGGGGAAGGGCTTGTGAGCGAGTCACGCGGTGGGGCAGACGAGGCACGGTGGGTCGTTTGAAGTCGCTTTAAGCACGTCGCTGCCAGGGTAATAGTAATCCTTTTGAATCAAAGACCTGAGATTCGATGGAGTCCTTGAGTGTGGCCTGCGAAGGATGTCCGAGCCGCTCGTGCGAAATCTCTGGTTCAACACGATAACCGACTGTTTTCTTATAATACATTTTTTTTTCTGCTTCGTCTCGCTGCTCCTTGTCCGGTCCTTTGTCGGTGGCGGCGTTTACATCTGTTGCGAAGGCTCGAGCGGAGGCTCGTTCAAGAACAGATTTGGGAATTTCGGTGACATCGTCCGTATCGGCGGTGTGAATCGGATCGTCGGTGACGAGCAGCCGCGGGAGTCCTGCCGCCTCAGGCCATTCGGAAGCTGGAAGTCCCTCCATCGGGACGCGATGATAAAGGTACTCATCGCCAGCTGTCGAAAACTATGCTCCTCTTCTCCTTGTGCCTCGTTTCTTCCTGCCTGATCAGCCCTGCCTCCTCATCCTTTCCCCAATGCCCTCAGTTCCCTGTTCAGCTTGCCCTTAACTATAGCAGCCTCATTCACTTAAAAAGTTAGTGGACTCCCTCTATAGGGAGGCTCTAGGGTCTCCAGATCTATTAGCTCGGCTGGCTCAAAGGACTGGGGCCCAGTTACTCAGTTGCTTGCGAGGTTGGATTCGTGAGGTCTTGCTTAGCATGAGGTGACATCTAACGAGATCAAGTTGAATTACGAAAAAAAACACGCAAGCAGGAACATTCGGTCCTTCCCTCCCTTAAGTAATCTACTTTGCTTCCCGTTTCCCAACGGTACCTACATTTCAGTTCCCCCCTTTTCTCGTGCGTACCCGCTCGACTTTTGGTCATCCCCCTTACACCGTTCTCCATATCCCCTAGTCATGAACCTACATTGTGTTCACCTACTTGAACAATTAGAATCATGACAGCTGTCGGAAACTATGCTCCTCTTCTCCTTCTGCCTCGTTTCTTCCTGCCTGACCAGCCCTGCCTCCTCATCCTTTCCCCAATGCCCTCAGTTCCCTGTTCAGCTTGCTCTTAAATATAGCAGCCTCATTCACTTGCCCCCTCCTCGTGCCTTGGGCTCGATGGATCCCTTGTGCTGCTACCCGCAGTTGCTCTGCCTCCCGCCTTTCTCCTTCCTCCGCAATCTTCTAGCCCCGAGGACTGGCTCTGGCCAAGTTAGTACGGTAATCGGTCCGCTCCAGTCCTCCTTCTCTGGTCAGCACCACTTCCCCAGATTCTTTTACCTCTTTCACCCTCCACTGCTCAATGCTAAGCCCAATGTCCATCATATCCCCCTTGGCCTGCTTCAGGTATACTTCCTCTCCTACCCACAATGCTGCTTCCTTCCTGCCTCCCACGGCTTCCTTCCACTTCTTATACCTCTGGGCATCTCGCAGCTGCGCCACGTGAAGGTTCTCGAGCACCGCTGGCAGCAATTTTTGCTTTGGCCTCCGCCAACCCCACCCAGTCCTCTTCCTTCTCCACCCTTACTGTGCACGTCAGCAAGCCCCTCTTCAGCGTCTGGACGAATCTCTCCATTAAGCCATCACTTTGCGGGTGGTACCTGGAGGTCCGCCTGTGAGTGATGCCAGTGGCCTTCAGCAGTTTGTCAAATTCTCCCACGAATTCCTTCCCTTGATCTGTCAACACTTCCCCACACGCCCCGAATCTAGTCAGTACTTGCTCCTCAAAGGCTTTCGCGATCTTGGCCGAGTTTTTGCTGGGCCGAGCCTTCACTTCGACCCACTTGCTCCCATGCTCTATCATTCTGAGAATGTAGCGCTTACCCCTTCGTCTCAGTGGCATCTCTCCAGCAAGATCCAGAGACCACCGAAATCCGATCCCTCGTATCGGTAAGGACTGTAACTCCACCCTTCCTCTGTCGAGCTCCGCCTTGTTTCTACTGCATAATTCGCAGGACCCCACCCAACTCCGGATATCTCTTCTCATACCGGCCCACCACCACCCAGTCTCGACCAGTTGTGCTGTCCACAGGCTGCCGTAGTGTCCTCGCAGCCTATCCACTTGCCAAATGATCTGGTCCCTCTCTTCCTTCCTAGGTACCAGCTTCCATCCGCTGCTGGTATTATTCTGCAGCTGCCCTTGGTGCCACCTGTAGTGCCCCCCTCTGGCCCTTGCCCTCTCTCTTACGAGTGATGTCTCCGCTGTTTTCCCTTGGACCCAATTTAGGACTTCCTGGTCCTCCCATACATCCTCTGGCCCCCCTGCCTTCGACTTCCGTGCTCCATCCCCATCTATGCCCTTCGCCAGCGCCACCAAACACGCCGACGGCCGTTCTGGTGGCGGGTTCCTCGAGAGCCCATCCACATGCTGCATAGTCTTCCCTGTGCGGTGCGTGATGGAGAACACGTACTCCTGCAGCCTCATTGCCCAACGTGCATTCCGCCGCGTCAGTGCTTGGTTAGTCATCAGCCAGGTGGGGGGTTGGTGATCAGTCACCAGCTTGAATGGCCTTCCCTGCAGGTACACTCTGAAGTGGGTTATCGCCCAGACTGCTACTAGTCCTTCTCCCTCGTACGAACTGTAGTTTGCCTCGGCGGGGTTGCAGCTCTGGCTAGCGAACGCCACTACTCTTTCCTCTCCTTCCGTCTTTTGACACAGGATTGCCCCCATCCCCGCGCTGCTCCAATCGGTGTACAGAGTAAAAGAATCCTCCTTGTTCGGCAGCGTTAGAACGGTGGCGGTTTTAACTACCCCCAGCAGTGCTTTCAGGGCCTTTTGTTCCACTTCTCCCCACTGCCACACTTGATCTTCCCTCAGTAGTCGGTTCAAGGTGGCGGCTATCCTACTGAATTTTGGCACCAATTTCCGGTAATAGTTCAAGAACCCCAGCACGGCACGGAGCGTGCTTCTGACCTTGGGGGCCGGGACCCGATCTAACACCTCGACCTTCGCCTGTTGGATGCCCAGCATTCCTCCCTACACCTGGAATCCCAGGTACGTCACTGCAGTGTTGCCGAAACTGCACCTCTTCGGGTGACAGGTTAGCCCCGCCGCCTGAATCGCTTGCAGAGTCGCTCGAACGTCTTCCACGTGCTGCTCTGCGTTAGGGCTGAACACAATCACGTCGTCAATATAGCAGGCTGCCGCGGGAACTCCTCTCAGCACTGCATCCATCGTCCTCTGGAAAAGTGCTGGCACGTTCTTCAGCCTAAACGGCATGAACCTCCATTCGTAATGTCCGGCAGGGCCATGAAAGGCCGTCTTCTTCCAATCCTGCAGTCGTAAGGGTATTTGGTTGAAGCCTTGCCGCAGGTCTAGCGTGGAGAACACTGTCGCTCCTTGTAACTTGTCAAAGATTTCCTCTGCTGACTGCATGGGATACCGATCTGCCACGGTTACTTTGTTGAGCCCGCGGTAGTCCCAACACATCCTCCTGGCTAACACCTCTCCCGTAAGATCCTTGCGCGAGGCGACCACGGTAGCTGCCGCGAAGTCGCTCTCCGACCTCTGGATGATCCCGGCCACCATCAGCTCTGCACACTTCTCTACGCAGATATCTACGTCTCCTGGACTCATGCGCCGCTTCCTCTAGTATATCGGCATTCCGGTCGTGAGCTCGATCCGCATTTCTTGTGTCTTACACTTCCCTAGCTCTTGCAGTGTATACGCGAAAGCTCCCCGATACTGACGTAACACCTCCTGCATCGCTGCCGCCGCCGGCCCCGTTAACCCTTCCCCCAGAGGCCATGCATCTTCAGGCTTCCGTTCCGCCCCCTTCTTCTTATCTCCACTCTCGGTCCCCTTATCTTCCTCCTTCCCGGCCCCTTCCTCCTCCATAGCCAGGTAGGCATATCCCTCCTCTACTTGCTCCTCATATTGCTCCTTACCTCTTCCAGCACCTTCCGATGCTCTGCTGCCGTCTCGTACTCCAGGACCCGTTCGCTGAGTACTATGTCTCGTTGCTTTCCTTGAGCTGGGTGCGGATGGTCTCTATCAGCCACATCATAACGTTCACATCCATAGATCTCCCCAGTGCAGCCCTCCTCTACCGCTCCGTAACTTCTGGGTGTGCAGTAGCACCCCATAGATGTCCCATCGCCGCTTCTCGCTCGTTTGCCATTGGCTCTTCCCATCGGCCCATCCGTACGTCATAGATCATGCCCGGGCCCGGCAGTTCCCCTTCCATCTTAAACCCTCAAGCCTCCGCGTAGGATACCAGGGTGGGCAGCGCCTGCCTTGGGTTCTTCGGCATGTTGCACTGGTACTGCGACGGATGATCTAGGCTGCTGACAGGCGCAGGTAAACGGCTGGGCTCCAGAATATCGCTCACCAACCTCGGTTCGGGCCTCTGCATTCGCGCAAGCACGTGTCGCAACGAAGCCGCCGATATCCCGTTCTGCCAGTATTTCCTCGGCCGATGCGCTCTGGAACCCAACTGCGCCGCGTCCACTGGCACTCCTCTTCCCATCGCCTGCACGATCTCCGCAAACGCTTGCCGCACCGGCTCTCTCCTATCTTCAGCCAGGTCCACGTTCTCCAGGATATACAACACCTCTCCTTGCTTCTTTTGGATCAGCTCCAGCACCCGCTTCAAGTCGCGGAACGATGCCCCCCTTGGGTCCTCTATGCCTCGCCCTTCCCCTGCGCGCGAGTACCACTGGCACTCCTATCCCGCAATCACCACGTCAACTTGCCCCTAGTCGTCTAGTACCCACTCGTTGATGTCCCGCACGTCGTGCACACTGGCCTCGTCCTCCTTAGGCAACGCCTCCGTCCACAACTGCCCGGGATACTCCTCCAGCAACAACTGTGCGTGATGCTGGGCCATCTTCCGCACCGCCGGGTCCCTTTCCACATGTATCCATTTTTTCACCATGCATCCTGCCCTCAGCGCCGCTGCTAGCCCCGAGCCAATGCCGCAGTACAGCTCCACTATGCAAATGGCGCGTTAAAGCGTCCATAGCCTACTGATTCTCTCCGTCAGCGCAGGCGGCTCCAATCCCGCCACCCTCCTTTCCACCCGCTTCTCGTACTCCTCTCTGTACTTCTCCCAGGTCCATTCATCCAACTCCTCACTCAGATCTTGCTTCTGAGCCTGGTATGCTTCCCGTGGCTCCTGCCTGATGATCTTCACCGGCAGGGTGCCCACTGTACTCTCCGGGTCCCAATACTATACGCGGTACAGGACCTTCTCCTGCCACATACATATAGTGGCTCCCACCTTATGTAGCAGCTCCATTCCCACTAGGACGTCGTAGTCCTCTGATTCTATCATCCCGCGCTGCAGACGCAAGCAGCACTATTTCTCCGTCCCGGGTGACAAGACTACTTCAATCGGCCGCTTCATCTTCGGCATCCACTTCGGCTGCCCTCCCTCCGCAGTCATCAGGAGGATTCCTCACTCGACAAGTCGTCCCGGCGTATCTAGATTCAGCTGTTTAGCTAGCCCCTTTCCGATCAGCACATGGTGGGCGCCAGTGTCGATGATGGCTTGTTTCACTGGCAATCCCCCCACAGCCAGGCTTTCTTTTTCCGCGATCAACATGGAGGCCTGACACACCAGCCGCTCGTTTGGGTGCCTTCGCATCCCCGTGCTACGAGGCTCGGCCCTAGGTTGGCTCCTCCTACTGCTCCCTGAGCTAACCTCACTATCCTGAGACTGGCTATTCCTGGGCCGCAGGTCTATCTCATCCCGCTCTCTGGGATACGCCATCACCGCGTACTCCCGCTGGTTTTCTTCCTCTTCTTCCTCGTCGCCCTCGATCTCCTCATTCGCCATCATCGCCCGCGACTTCACTTCCTTTCCTGGTTGCATCTCCTCCAGTTGCATCTGCAGCTTCGGTAGCTCCGCTTGTAGCTCTTCCCGACTTGCCCCCTGCGGTTCCCTCAGCTTGCTGTCGCACTCTTCCTTCGCATGCCCCTTCTTTCCGCACCGATTGCACGACGGGGCCTTAGGGCAGTCCTTTCTCAGGTGCCCTCCCTCTCCGCAGATATGACAAGCCCGCGTATCTCCTCTGCTTCCACGTTCACCACTCGATTCCGGCACCGCCGCTGCGGCCCAACTGGTCCGCGGCCTACTCCAGGTCTCGCCATCATCTAAGTCCAGGAGCCTCTGCGCATGCTCCGTCCTCTTCGCCAAGCCGTAGACCTCCTTGAGTGTGACATTGGCCCCGATGCCATGCACGGTAGTCCGCACCACGCTTCGCAACTCGTCGTCCAACCCTCGCACGAACTTCCGCACGAGCAGCCGTTCGTCTTGATTCTCCAGATCCCCCGCCAGCTCCTTTAGGCGGCAATAATACGCGAGCAGAGATTCCTCCTTCTTCCTCTTAAAGTCTCGGAATTCCTCAACCCTCGCCTTCGTTTGTCCGACGAACTCCTTCCTCAGCATCTGGATGAAGCGCGCCGTGGGATTCTCGATTTCCCCGCCGCTTAGTTCCTCAAGGATTTCTTCTCGTACTAGACGGTAGAAAGTCTCGGCTTCTCCGGTGAGGGTCCCCACCATCTTCCAAAAAAACCCCGACAGGTCATACCCGTCTCTTTCCCAGCAATACTACATCGTTTCCAACTGCATCAGGAAATTTTTTAAACTCGGCCCAACCCCTGAGATGCCGCTATATGGTTCTGCCACCTCCACCTTTGGCAGATTTGACGCTTTCCACGTCCTTCCCGAATCCTCTCGGTCTCCGTCGGTTACAGTGGCCGATGTCGCGACGCCGCTCTCCACTAGTTCTCGCCTTGTCGTGAATCTCTCCGCCGCGCTCTGATCTCCGCGACTTTCCATCCCTGGCATGTGTGAGTACGGGCTCTTGGCTCCGTGGTTCGATCCCAAGGTCTCTCCGCCCATGTCCCGTCCGATATCTAGCTGCGCCTGTCGCTGCTCGGCGGAGTCCGTACGACCCCGCTCCTTCTCCATTCTCTCCGCTGCAGCCCGAGCCCGTTGTTGCGGGGTCCGGTACGTCGGTGACCCCGGCTCTTCCGAGCCTCCTTTAACGTCGTCCGCGCCGTCGACGGCGTGCGCTCGTCAGCTTGGTTCTAGCGTTCCGGCGATGGTTCCGCTCCAGAAACGGGTTCGTAGTAGACTCCGGCTCTGCCTATTCATTTGCTACGCCTTCTTGCGTGTTTGTTAATAAGTTAGTGGACTCCCTCTATAGGGAGGCCCTAGGGTCTCCAGATCTATTAGCTCGGCTGGCTCGAAAGACTGGGGCCCAGTTACTCAGTTGCTTGCGAGGTTGGCTTCGTGAGGTATTGCTTAGCATGAGGCGACATCTAACGAGATCAAGTTGAATTACGAAAACAAACATGCAAGCAGGAACATTCGGTCCTTCCCTTCCTTAAGTAATATACTTTGCTTCCCGTTTCCCAACGGTACCTACATTTCAGTTCCCCCCTTTTCTCGTGCGTACCCGCTCGGCTTTTGGTCATCGCCCTTATACCATTCTCCATATCCCCTAGTCAGAAGAGTCCCGTTCGAGTCGCCAGTGTTGCCCCGTGAGGCGAAGTTAAATACGAAGACGCCGTCTCGTCAATCGTATTTCCAATGTAAGTGTTTTTGTAAAAAAAATCGAAGGTTTTGTCTTCGCAGTTGCTTCTAATGTCAACTCCACACTTCATCAGTTGAGCAGCGGAGAGAAGGTTGAACTGAAGATCGGTGACGACTAGCACTTTTCCGTTGTGAATCGTAAAGTTAATGTCGTTCGACTGTATGTAGATTATGCCGATGTCGTACGCTTGGAGCCGATCAAAATTCGCGACAGTGTTTTCGCACGGTTGTCACATGCGTTGGAGTTACTGATGAATGTCGGTGATACCACCATGTGTTGTCCGCAGCAGCTATGAAGATACCAGGTGTTGAAGTTGTCGTGGCTTTGTCGCGCGACGCTGGCGATCTTTGGAGCGACGATGCGGTCGACGTCAATGCGGTAAGGCGAGAGATCATTCTCGTGCCTTGCGGGAAAACCGGGAGGCGACTTCGGCGTGCTGAGAGGTAACTTGAAATCAGGTGGTATGTTGGTCGGCCTGTCGATCCAAGGACTGAGTGTAGGGTCGTTGTTCGGGCTTGGTGTGATTGGATCGATTGGCGCGATTGGCGGAAACTAAGTTCCGTCGTAGTAGCGAATGCCTCTACGTCGCGCCACGCAGCTCAAAACTGTCCCTCTTCCTTTGTCCTTAGATGAAAAACATGCAAGGTTTTGCGAAGTGCTTGCGACAGAGGGTGGCGACATTGTCGCCGTCATAGCTGGAGTTGAGGAGGGGGCTGAGGGTTGTTGACCAGATGAGTTGTTGCCGAGTCTTTTGTTAGCAGCTTTCCGCTTGTAGCATCGGTCCATGGTGTGACCTAATTTCTTGCAGTATTTGCAGAAAAACCGTTTTTTCTCTTGTGACTCCCCTTCTGTTGCTCCAGCGAAGAACTTTAATTTCTCCCGCTTGCTCTTCTTCTCATTGTACAGATAGATCTTCTTCTGTTCGGAGAGGAGTGTGGCACAAAGAGCGGAATCGGATATGGTTGCTTGGGCGCGGAGCAACGACTGGCATTGACGCCAATCGGGTCTAGTCCAGTGAGGACCATCAAGACGAACATGTCGTCAGGGACGGTTCCGCTGTACATTTTGATGTGGCCGCGCAGATTGTGGCACCGATTAATATACGGCCCCGCCTTCTCCCCTTTTTGCATTTTGACTGATGTCAGTTGACTGAGCAGGCGACTCATGGTAACTGGATCTATTGCCATGTATGAATTGCGCAGGTGCTCCCAAGACGCTTGCGTGGTGCCCACTCCGATTTGTAAGAGCGGATGCCAAGTTGCTCGACGGGGGAGAGGTTTCGGAGAAAATCGGTGAACGCGAGGAGGGACTTATCGTAGTACTGACTCTTCTCTTGGATGGTTCCTTCCGTCGGAAAAGGTAAGTGTTGTGTGGACTTGAGTAAGCGTGCATGTCATCCTAACGTCCTGCTGTGTACTTGTGCAATTCATGCTTGCGTCATTTGCATGAGCATAAATCCTTATGCATGGCTGTTGGATTTTATCACCTCTGTATTTTTCTCCAAGTCTAAATGCTTGATCACGCAGGAGAAATCGAGAGCTTTCCAACGATACCAAGATCGCCTTATTCCGACCAAGATCGCCCAAGTTACAAGATTTCCAAGATTTGGGAATTCTATCTTGATTTGGGATATTAACTAAATTGGGCGATTATTGGGACATGACTATAAAGGGATTTTTGGTTGGGTGGCTAGGAAGGCAACATTGACTTTTGGATTGGGGTGACTAGAAGTTTCTAGCATGGGTTGCAAATGTTGCAACACCTAGGCAAAATCCAATTGGATTGGATTTTGCATGTGACACCATAAGGACCTCATCATGAGGGTTGCATATTTGATGCTAAGAAGGTTCCCACCATCCTTCCCAAGCATTTGGTGAGCCTTCCCTCACAAGGTTCTCTTGAAACCCCCCAACTCCTTATTCTATGCCTAATGTTTGTTCTTCCTCCATCCTTGCTAGTGAAAGCAGCAGCTATACGTTTTCAGTTAGTTCTCACTCTCTAGACCATAAAATCAAGTGATTCAACTTGCTAATGGTAGCTAAGACTAGCGCGCGCATTTCTACCGAGCGGATTTGCGTTTAGTGGAGAAATGAATTCGTCGTAAATCTTCAAACTGACCGGATCCTAAGCAACAAGTGGTATCAGAGCTGGTGATCGACTTTGAAGCGACGAATCGTCATCGATTCTCAACCAATTTTAACGAGTGAGACCATTTTATTGTAGCTCTGCTTACAATCTTTCGATTGGTGGTCGAATCGCGTCCTAGTTCGAAGTGCGCGAACCGCGACAGCGTTTTTCGTAAAAGCGATATTTCTGGCAGAATTCTGTCCAAGCGTTTTTCCTCAAGATTCCACCGTGCCTAAGGCCTTGTGATGGCTCCAGAAGTGCTAATGATGAGATGGCTGGGAGTGGAGAGGCTGGAGAGCAAGGGAGAGTAGTTGGTGGTGGAGTGGGTACTCACCAACCAACTATCCCTGTGCTACCCTCTTCCACTACACCATCTTCTATATCTGTGGATCCTATGAAAGTCTTCTCTATTGAGAAGTTCATGGGGGAGGATTATGAGCACTGGAGCTTCCGTATGAGGCTCATGTTTACCCAATACAAGTTATCGGATGTGGTGGAAGGAAAGGAAAAGATGCCAGAGGCCACGGAGTTGAAAGGAGCATGGATAAAGCGCTCATTTGATGCGTACATGCTCATGGTCCAAGCGGTTGGTGTACGCCAACTTGACCATATCAAAGGCCTATTGGGTGATCCCGAGTGTGGACCCAAGGCATGGAGGAAACTCCTTGATGTGCACTCACCAACACATGCTACAGGCATTGTGCTACTCGCGCGGCGATTGCGCGACATCAAATTTGTTGATGGAGAGCCAATGCAGCCTGTGTTGGATGAAATGCGAGACATCTTCATGAAGCTCAAGAGTGGTGGTGTTGTCTACCCTTAGCTTGTTCAGTGCGTGGAGATAGTGACCCGACTTCCAGAGTCATGGTCTGCCCTAGCCATCAACCTCAACTCCCAGCAACCCCAATGGAGTGTGGATTACATTTGTGCGCGAATCCTTGAAGAAGATTTGAGGCGCCAAAGTGTCGAGCACTTAGGGGATGGTGCTGGTTATGGAGTTGGAGGTGGGAAGAGCGGCTTCAAAAAGAAGTGGAAGGGCAAAAAGAATGAGAACTCCCGAGAGGAGAGTGGCGGAGGCCAAGGGGAGGTGTGTTTCTATTGCAAGAAGCGCGGCCATCGTTGGAAAAAATGCTACCAACGGCCCTAAGATTGGACCCCGCATTCCTCAAGCAACCAGCATGGTGGCAAGAGGAGTGTGGGAGTCATGGGAGCTAGTGGAGAGGAGAAGGATGACGAGAAGGGTGGCAAACCTGAAGAGCGGAAGACCGGGTTCTTCTTCTTTGTGAAAGAAGGAATAACCGACCCCGCTATGGCTGCCAAGGTTCTCTTTCATCCCCTCACCCATTGGGTGATTGACTTGTTGGTGTAAGGGCCTAATAAACTCAAGCTATTAAGACTTTATCAAACTTAAAACCTCTCCTCGGGGTCACCTCCAAGGGTCCTTGGGTGCCTGGTACAAGACCAGCCCCTATCCTCGGGTCCGAGTTTGTAGAGAGAGGGATCAAGTGGGACTTAGTCAAAACAGCAAGAGTACCTTGAACGTCGCGCAGCGTATCGTGCAGACTGTCGATCAGATTAAGCTGAGAATTTTCTATATCGAAGCTCGCTCCAAGAGCTTTAAAATGAACCAAGTTGCCTCGCGAAAGGTTCTGCCATTACGAAGTTATGGCTCGGACAGCGTTTGCCTAGTGTTGGAGTGCTAGCGTACTAGCGTTGACTCGGGTAGCATTCCGCCGTCGCACCGCGTAGAAACGAAATTCCAGGAAGGGAGGAATTTGCTTGAATCAAATTGACTATATCCAGGTACAAACAGAGAAGGAATAAATAGTTCTAGCTAGCAAGGACCTTGGGAATGAACCTGGGAACAACCAGGGATGATCCCAAATAATTCCAAGCAACAGAACCAACCTGGCTAGACAAAACAGCAGGTGGTAGGTTGGTAAACAACCTCTGGTTCTGTTTTTCCAACCTGGGAAAACAACAACCAGGTTCAGGTCCTAAAAACAGAACCTGTTTCGTCTTTGCCCAACCAGCCAAAAACTGGTTCCGCTGGTTTCCCCTGGCCCTATAGCATGCAGATACAGACAATCAACATCCAACCTTCACCTAAATTGTACCCCTATAGTGCCTGCCCTTCTACACTATAGTCAATCAAACAAAACAGTACAATTTCGAGTTGGATAGAACTGAATCTGCACAATCAATTCAACCGAACCGCAAAGCTTCCATCTTGGGTTCCTTTGCGAGCTCGTCCTTTCAGCTTGCACTGTTCATAGCGCGTACAATGTTGTGCCAAAGCGCACAATGCGCGAGTACCTGCAAATGCTTCAAGCGAAATTTGCGAAAGCAAACAAACACACGAACATTCCATTCACACCCAAATGCATTCGCACACGCATACTCGTACAAACAGACGGCATGATGTCGTGCAATGTGAATTTGCACCCAACACACTCCCCCTCAGCCTGCCGGCTGCATCCCCATCATTCCATGTTAGTTCATGCTCATTCCACTCATGCGCACACAACGCCAATGTGGCTCATCCGCAAGCCTCTTGGTGAGGAAGTCTGCTGGCTGCTGGTGAGTCTTGATGTAGATCGGATTCACCGTCCCCCTCTTCACCTCCTTACGCAGCCAGTGCCACTTGATACGCATGTGCTTGTTCAGCCCATGAAGCACAGCGTTCCTGGCCATCCCAAGAGCCCCCTTGCTATCACAAAACAGCGGCGTAGCAACCTTCTGCTCCTGGCCAATCTCCTCTAACAGCCTCCTCAGCCAAATCACTTCCTTCACCCCATGGAACATCGCCATGTACTCTGATTCCACGGAAGAGAGTGCCGTCTCCGTCTGCTTCTTTGACCTCCAACTAACAGGTCCTCCCCCAACTACACAGATGTATCCTCCCACATATGAGGAATCCTCCTTCTCAGAGGCCCACGTAGCATCAGTAAAGCAAGTGAGAAACAGATTGCCTTCTCCAAGCCGCTCCCCCTTCTCTTTCAGCACCTCAACCCCTTTCTGCTTTACCTGTGCAGATGCGGAGTATTGAACTCCAATGCTTGGGTGAGAGTTCAGATACTTCACCACACGCTCAGCTGCATCCACCTGCTCCTCTGATGGATTCTGCACCACCCTAGCCAGCTGCCCAACCGAGAAAGAGATGTCGGGCCTTGTGTGAACTGCTGCATACAAGAGGCTGCCCACCAAGGACTGAAATTGCTGCTGCTCCTCGGCTTCAACCCCTTCATCCTCTGCAGCTTTCACAAGCTTGAATTCTGCTGGCAGGGGAGTTGCAACTTTGCGCTCATTCTCAATCCCATACTTCTCCCCCAGCTCTTTGATGAACTTCTCCTGGTGCAGCTTCAACCACCTGTGATCCAGATCCCTCTCCACGTGCATCCCGAGGTAGTACTTTACCTCCCCAAGGTTCTTGCACTTGAAGTTCTCCATCAGCTGCTGCTGCACATTCTGGATCTCCTTCATGCTGCTGCTAAAGAGAAGAATGTCGTCCACATAGACCAGAAACAGCACCAGCTTCTCCCCCTCCCCCTTGAGAAAGAGGCTCTCATCACAGCTGCTGGTCCTGAATCCCATCTCCTCTAAAACAGCTGCCAACTTCTGGTACCAGCAGCGTGGCGCCTGCTTCAAGCCGTAGATGGACTTCTTCAGCTTGCACACCCTGCCCGTACCATCCTCATACCCAGGCGGGTGCGTCATGTACACATCCTCCTCTAAAATCCCATTGAGGAATGCCGTTGATATATCCATCTGAATGATGAATTTCCCACTAACGGTTGCATCTGCCAACAAGACACGAAGGGTAGGGGGTTTGGCAGTGGGAGCAAAAATCTCATTGAAGTCCCGCTTCTCCTTCTGCATAAACCCCTTAGCCACCAGCCTACTCTTGTAGATGGTGACCCGTCCCTTGTCATCGGTCTTGATCCTTAGCACCCACTTGCACTGTACAGCTTTCTTCCCATCGGGCAGCACCACCAGATCCCATGTCCCATTCTCTAGTAGGCTCTGGTACTCAGCATCCCTAGAAACCAGCCACTTCTCCCTATCTGGTCCAGCTAATGCCTCCTCCATGCTAGCTGGTTCCTCTGGTGCAGGGGCAAGAAAACAGTAGACAGGTTCATCCTCCTCATCCGGGTCATAGCCATGAGGTAGAATCAGCAATGCCTCCTCTGTCCCAAGCTGCTGTTCTGCTACATCAGCTCCTGCAGTCAATTTCTTAGTAGCCATACGTGTACGTCCTGGCCTGGAGACGGGTGTCTCCCATCCCTTCATAACAACACCCTTCGGCTTCTTAGTTTTCCCCTGCTGCTGCTCTCCTCCCTCGGATCCAGCAGCTCCACTAGTGCTAGTCTCCACATCATTTTCTCCACCAGCAGATGCCTCCTGTACCTTCTTTCCATCACCACCCTCTGCAGCTACCTGCTCTCCCTCCTCCCACACACTAGGAGTCAGGTCCAGCTGCATGGTGATCTGCTCCATTTGCTGGGACACCCTGGCCTCCGGCTGTTTCTCCCAGCTCCCATACATCATGCCCTCAACAAACTTCACATCCCTGCTGTCAAACAACACACTCTTGGATGGTTCCCACAGCAGCCATCCCTTGCTCTCAGCAGCCAGCCCCAAATGCACACACCAGATTGCACTTGCCCCCAACTTACTGCGGTAGGTCTTGGGCACGTGGGCCACTGCCATGCAACCGAACACCCTCAGCATGTCCACTGGCGGCTTCCTCCCAAGCCACCTCTCCAACGGCACCCACGAGTCATCCCAACCTTTGTGAGTACCCTGTTCCTAGCGACGGTAGCATGCCGAACAGCATGGGGCCACATCGAGTTGCCCAGCCCAGATTCTATGAGCAGCGCCCTAGCTGTCTCCAGAATTGTCCGGTTTGCCCGTTCTGCTACACCGTTAGACTGTGGGGTGTAAGCCGTGGTCAGCTCCCTCTGGATGCCCTGCTTCTTGAGCCAGGCCGTCATCTCAGCTCCAAGGAACTCACCACCCCGATCTGTCCTAATCCGCTTCACCACACACTCCGCTTGCTTCTCCACGAATGGCAGCCAATCATCCCGTATCGTAGAGGCGGCGTAGTCCTTTTGCTTCAGCGGATATGCCCACATAAGCCTGCTCCAATCATCCACTATGGTCAGAAAGTACCGCTCCCCCTTGTGCCCCTGAACCGGCAGCGGCCCTACCAAGTCCATGTGGACCAGCTCCAATGGCTTCTTGCTCCTGCCAGCCACACTATGGAAGGGGAAACGGGTAAACTTTGAGAGCAAACAGATTTCACAATTCTCATCAGGTGGCTGTCCGTTCAGCTTCAGACCCTTAACGGCTCCATCTTTCTCCAACTGCTTCAACAAGGGCATTGCCACATGCCCCAAGCGTCGGTGTGCCGTTGCCCAATCCGTCTCCCCAGATCTGGCCGACACTTTCACACCAACCCCTCCAACGGCGTTGCACTCCCCCTGGGATGCAGACCCCTCTCCATTCTGCCCCCCATCATGCCACGCCAACGCCGGCAGCTGCCACATGGATCTGTACACGTCCGTGCTCTCGTGCAGATCCCAAAGCACCCGATTGCCCAGCTGCCCCTTGTAAGTGCGTGCCCCATCCGTGCTAGTGCTCACCCCAGCCTTGGCAAGCTTACGGAGGGAGATGAGGTTGGCCTTGAGTTCAGGAACGAGGAGAACGTCGTGCAGCACCACCGGCTTGCCATCCGCTCCCTTAAACGCAGCTCGTCCCGCACCAGCCACCTTCAGCGCGTGTCCAGAGGCGGAGCACACCTCGTTGATCGGTGCAGCTCGTACGTGGTCCAGCAGGTCCTTGCGCGGCGTCATCGTCCAAGCAGCGCCCGTGTCCAACACCCAATAGTCCAGAGGGTGCAGCTCTGCTCCAACCTTGGCAGATGCGTCTCCTTGCTCCCTCTGTTCTCCAATATGGAAGAACTGGCCCGCGGTGCGCTCCTTCTTCTTTTCCGCACCGCCGTTGCTCTTCGGGTTGTTGTCGGACGAATCGGCGACCATGCTCGCGCCGTTTTTCTGGTTCCTCCGCGCGCCGCCATCCTGGTGACGATTCTGGGGGGTCCATCCATCGGGTTTCTTATAGCACAAAAACCAGGGATGCCCCTCCTTCTCACAATACCAGCAACTCCCTTTCATTTTGCCACCAGCACCCGACTTGCCCCCACGTCCAGATTTCGCACCACGACCCCAACCGGTACCTCCTTGTTGGTCGTTGGAGTCGTCGTCCTTCTTTGCACCGCGTCCAGCACCACCGAAGCCACGTCCCCTGCCACGTCAGCTCCCTTGCATCCCGTAGCCCCTGCTGCCGTCGTCTCCACCCCTCAGTTGGCGGCGACGGAAGTCCTCCTCCAGAATCTTTGTCCGCACCCACTCGAGTGTCCACGAGCTCTGGTTCTGCGGCAGGCTCAATCCGCTCGTGAATTGAAGCCACGATTCCGGCAGCAGCGAGAGCATCTTCAAGCACTTGGTCTGCTCCGGGTAGGTGATTCCCGCGGTCGCCAACTTCGCGTAGAGGTCGCGCAACTTGTCCAGGACAGGTTGCACCGGCTCTCCCTCGCTCAGGCGCAACGCGGACAGCTCCCTCTCCAGCATCAACATTGCAACAACGGAGGTCGGGGCGTGCAGCTCCTTCAACACGGTCCACGCCTTCGGACCGCACTCAACCTCCGGCAGCAGGTGCATGACGTGGTGACGCTGGTTCAGCTCCAAACTCTGCGACATCAAGTAATAGCCAGCCGAGGAGCGCTCGTCCCAATCTTCCTGCAGCGTGGGGTCACTCGGTCTAGGCTCCTCCCCAATCATTAGTTTCAGCAAACCGATCTGACGGAAATACAATTGCATTTTCCAGGCCCAATCATCATAGCCCTCACCATTGAACTTCTCGACGGTGAAGTTCTTCAGCACCTCCTTGACCAGCGAGCCCTGGTTTGTTCGCGCTCCCCTTGGCGCTGAAACACCAGAATCATAGCTGCCGCTACGATCTTGGGCTGAAGATTCACCAGCTCCCGTCGAGGTGTTGCCCGCCATAGCTACCTTTAACGAGGATCACTATAACGCAGCTCTGATACCAGCTTGTTGGTGTAAGGGCATAATAAACTCAAGCTATTAAGACTTTATCAAACTTAAAACCTCTCCTCGGGGTCACCTCCAAGGGTCCTTGGGTGCCTGGTACAAGACCAGCCCCTATCCTTGGGTCCGAGCGTGTAGAGAGAGGGATCAAGTGGGACTTAGTTAAAACAGCAAGAGTACCTTGAACGTCGCGTAGCGTATCGTGCAGACCGTCAATCAGATTAAACTGAGAAATTTCTATATCGAAGCTCGCTCCAAGAGCTTTAAAATGAACCAAGTTGCCTCGCGAAAAGTTCTGCCATTACGAAATTATGGCTCGGAGAGCGTTTGCCTAGTGTTGGAGTGCTAGCGTACTAGCGTTGACTCGGGTAGCATTCCGCCGTCGCACCGCATAGAAACGAAATTCCAAGAAGGGAGGAATTCGCTTGAATCAAATTGACTATATCCAGGTACAAACAGAGAAGGAATAAATAGTTCTAGCTAGCAAGGACCTTGGGAATGAACCTGGGAACAACCAGGGATGATCCCAAATAATTCCAAGCAGCAGAACCAACCTGGCTAGACAAAACAGCAGGTGGTAGGTTGGTAAACAACCTCTGGTTCTGTTTTTCCAACCTGGGAAAACAACAACCAGGTTCAGGTCCTAAAAACAGAACCTGTTTCGTCTTTGCCCAACCAGCCAAAAACTGGTTCCGCTGGTTTCCCCTGGCCCTGTAGCATGCAGATACAGACAAAGAACATCCAACCTTCACCTAAATTGTACCCCTATAGTGCCTGCCAATCTACACTATAGTCAATCAAACAAAACAGTACAATTTCGAGTTGGATAGAACTGAATCTGCACAATCAATTCAACCGAACCGCAAAGCTTCCATCTTGGGTTCCTTTGCGAGCTCGTCCTTTCAGCTTGTACTGTTCATAGCGCGTACAATGTTGTGCCAAAGCGCACAATGCGCGAGTACCTGCAAATGCTTCAAGCGAAAATTGCGAAAGCAAACAAACACACGAACATTCCATTCACACCCAAATGCATTCGCACACGCATACTCGTACAAACAGACGACAGGATGTCATGCAATGTGAATTTGCACCCAACATTGGGGACGTGGGCGACTGCCATGCAACCGAACACCCTCAGCGTGTCCACTGGTGGCTTCCTCCCAAGCCACCTCTCCAACGGCACCCACGAGTCATCCCCAACCTTTGTAAGTACCCTGTTCCTAGCGACAGTAGCGTGCCGAACAGCATGGGGCCACATCAAGTTGCCCAGCCCAGATTCTATGAGCAGCGCCCTAGCTGTCTCCAGAATTGTCCGGTTCGCCCGTTCTGCTACACCGTTAGACTGTGGGGTGTAAGCCGTGGTCAGCTCCCTCTGCATGCCCTGCTTCTTGAGCCAGGCCGTCATATCAGCTCCAAGGAATTCACCACCCCGATCTGTCCTAAACCGCTTCACCACACACTCCACACACGAATGGCAGCCTATCTTCCCGTCTCGTAGAAGCGGCGTGGTCCATCCTGTTGGTGTAAGGGCCTAATAAACTCAAGCTATTAAGACTTTATCAAACTTAAAACCTCTCCTCGGGGTCACCTCCAAGGGTCCTTGGGTGCCTGGTACAAGACCAGCCCCTATCCTCGGGTCCGAGTTTGTAGAGAGAGGGATCAAGTGGGACTTAGTCAAAACAGCAAGAGTACCTTGAATGTCGCGCAGCGTATCGTGCAGACCGTCGATCAGATTAAGCTGAGAATTTTCTATATCGAAGCTCGCTCCAAGAGCTTTAAAATGAAACAAGTTGCCTCGCGAAAAGTTCTGCCATTACGAAGTTATGGCTCGGACAGCGTTTGCCTAGTGTTGGAGTGCTAGCGTACTAGCGTTGACTCGGGTAGCATTCCGCCGTCGCACCGCGTAGAAACGAAATTCCAGGAAGGGAGGAATTCGCTTGAATCAAATTGACTATATCCAGGTACAAACAGAGAAGGAATAAATAGTTCTAGCTAGCAAGGACCTTGGGAATGAACCCGGGAACAACCAGGGATGATCCCAAATAATTCCAAGCAACAGAACCAACCTGGCTAGACAAAACAGCAGGTGGTAGGTTGGTAAACAACCTCTGGTTCTGTTTTTCCAACCTGGGAAAACAACAACCAGGTTTAGGTCCTAAACACAGAACCTGTTTCGTCTTTGCCCAAGCAGCCAAAAGCTGGTTCCGCTGGTTTCCCCTGGCCCTGTAGCATGCAGATACAGACAAACAACATCCAACCTTCACCTAAATTGTACCCCTATAGTGCCTGCCCTGCTACACTATAGTCAACCAAACAAAACAGTACAATTTCGAGTTGGATAGAACTGAATCTGCACAATCAATTCAACCGAACCGCAAAGCTTCAAACTTGGGTTCCTTTGCGAGCTCGTCCTTTCTGCTTGTACTGTTCATAGCGCGTAGAATGTTGTGCCGAAGCGCACAACGCGCGAGTACCTGCAAATGCTTCAAGCGAAAATTGCGAAAGCAAACAAACACACGAACATTCCATTCACACCCAAATGCATTCGCACACGCATACTCGTACAAACAGACGGCAGGATGTCGTGCAATGTGAATTTGCACCCAACACACTCCCCCTCAGCCTGCCGGCTGCATCCCCATCATTCCATGCTAGTTCATGCTCATTCCACTCATGCGCACACAACGCCAATGAGGCTCATCCACAAGCCTCTTGGTGAGGAAGTCTGCTGGCTGCTGGTGAGTCTTGATGTAGATCGGATTCACCGTCCCCCTCTTCACCTCCTTACGCAGCCAGTGCCACTTGATACGCATGTGCTTATTGAGCCCATGAAGCACAGCGTTCCTGGGCATCCCAAGAGCCCCCTTGCTATCACAAAACAGCGGCGTAGCAACCTTCTGCTCCTGGCCAATCTCCTCTAACAGCCTCCTCAGCCAAATCACTTCCTTCACCCCATGGAACATCGCCATGTACTCTGATTCCACGGAAGAGAGTGCCGTCTCCGTCTGCTTCTTTGACCTCCAACTAACAGGTCCTCCCCCAACTACACAGATGTATCCTCCCACAGATGAGGAATCCTCCTTCTCAGAGGCCCACGTAGCATCAGTAAAGCAAGTGAGAAACAGCTTGCCTTCTCCAAGCCGCTCCCCCTTCTCTTTCAGCACCTCAACCCCTTTCTGCTTTACCTGTGCAGATGCGGAGTATTGAACTCCAATGCTTGGGTGAGAGTTCAGATACTTCACCACACGCTCAGCTGCATCCACCTGCTCCTCTGATGGATTCTGCACCACCCTAGCCAGCTGCCCAACCGAGAAAGAGATGTCGGGCCTTGTGTGAACTGCTGCATACAAGAGGCTGCCCACCAAGGACTGAAATTGCTGCTGCTCCTCGGCTTCAACCCCTTCATCCTCTGCAGCTTTCACAAGCTTGAATTCTGCTGGCAGGGGAGTTGCAACTTTGCGCTCATTCTCAATCCCATACTTCTCCCCCAGCTCTTTGATGAACTTCTCCTGGTGCAGCTTCAACCACCTGTGATCCAGATCCCTCTCCACGTGCATCCCGAGGTAGTACTTTACCTCCCCAAGGTTCTTGCACTTGAAGTTCTCCATCAGCTGCTGCTGCACATTCTGGATCTCCTTCATGCTGCTGCTAAAGAGAAGAATGTCGTCCACATAGACCAGAAACAGCACCAGCTTCTCCCCCTCCCCCTTGAGAAAGAGGCTCTCATCACAGCTGCTGGTCCTGAATCCCATCTCCTCTAAAACAGCTGCCAACTTCTGGTACCAGCAGCGTGGCGCCTACTTCAAGCCGTAGATGGACTTTTTCAGCTTGCACACCCTGCCTGTACCATCCTCATACCCAGGCGGCTGCGTCATGTACACATCCTCCTCTAAGATCCCATTGAGGAATGCCGTTGATATATCCATCTGAATGATGAATTTCCCACTAACGGTTGCATCTGCAAACAAGACACGAAGGGTAGGGGGTTTGGCAATGGGAGCAAAAATCTCATTGAAGTCCCGCTTCTCCTTCTGCATAAACCCCTTAGCCACCAGCCTACTCTTGTAGATGGTGACCCGTCCCTTGTCATCGGTCTTGATCCTTAGCACCCACTTGCACTGTACAGCTTTCTTCCCATCGGGCAGCACCACCAGATCCCATGTCCCATTCTCTAGTAGGCTCTGGTACTCAGCATCCCTAGAAACCAGCCACTTCTCCCTATCTGGTCCAGCTAATGCCTCCTCCATGCTAGCTGGTTCCTCTGGTGCAGGGGCAAGAAAACAGTAGACAGGTTCATCCTCCTCATTCGGGTCATAGCCATGAGGTAGAATCAGCAATGCCTCCTCTGTCCCAAGCTGCTGTTCTGCTACATCAGCTCCTGCAGTCAATTTCTTAGTAGCCATACGTGTACGTCCTGGCCTGGAGACGGGTGTCTCCCATCCCTTCATAACAACACCCTTCGGCTTCTTAGTTTTCCCCTGCTGCTGCTCTCCTCCCTCGGATCCAGCAGCTCCACTAGTGCTAATCTCCACATCATTTTCTCCACCAGCAGATGCCTCCTGTACCTTCTCTCCATCACCACCCTCTGCAGCTACCTGCTCTCCCTCCTCCCACACACTAGGAGTCAGGTCCAGCTGCATGGTGATCTGCTCCATTTGCTGGGACACCCTGGCCTCCGGCTGTTTCTCCCAGCTCCCATACATCATGCCCTCAACAAACTTCACATCCCTGCTGTCAAACAACACACCCTTGGATGGTTCCCACAGCAGCCATCCCTTGCTCTCAGCAGCCAGCCCCAAATGCACACACCAGATTGCACTTGCCCCCAACTTACTGCGGTAGGTCTTGGGGACGTAGGCGACTGCCATGCAACCGAACACCCTCAGCATGTCCACTGGCGGCTTCCTCCCAAGCCACCTCTCCAACGGCACCCACGAGTCATCCCCAACCTTTGTGAGTACCCTGTTCCTAGCGACGGTAGCGTGCCGAACAGCATGGGGCCACATCGAGTTGCCCAGCCCAGATTCTATGAGCAGCGCCCTAGCTGTCTCCAGAATTGTCCGGTTCGCCCGTTCTGCTACACCGTTAGACTGTGGGGTGTAAGCCGTGGTCAGCTCCCTCTGGATGCCCTGCTTCTTGAGCCAGGCCGTCATCTCAGCTCCAAGGAACTGACCACCCCGATCTGTCCTAATCCGCTTCACCACACATTCCGCTTGCTTCTCCACGAATGGCAGCCAATCATCCCGTATCGTAGAGGCGGCGTGGTCCTTTTGCTTCAGCGGATATGCCCACATAAGCCTGCTCCAATCATCCACTATGGTCAGAAAGTACCGCTCCCCCTTGTGCCCCTGAACCGGCAGCGGCCCCACCAAGTCCATGTGGACCAGCTCCAATGGCTTCTTGCTCCTGCCAGCCACACTATGGAAGGGGAAACGGGTAAACTTTGAGAGCAAACAGATTTCACAATTCTCATCAGGTGGCTGTCCGTTCAGCTTCAGACCCTTAACGGCTCCATCTTTCTCCAACTGCTTCAACAAGGGCATTGCCACATGCCCCAAGCGTCGGTGTGCCGTTGCCCAATCCGTCTCCCAAGATCTGGCCGACACTTTCACACCAACCCCTCCAACGGCGTTGCACTCCCCCTGGGATGCAGACCCCTCTCCAGCCTGCCCCCCATCATGCCACGCCAACGCCGGCAGCTGCCACATGGATCTGTACACGTCCGTGCTCTCGTGCAGATCCCAAAGCACCCGATTGCCCAGCTGCCCCTTGTAAGTGCGTGCTCCATCCGTGCTAGTGCTCACCCCAGCCTTGGCAAGCTTACGGAGGGAGATGAGGTTGGCCTTGAGTTCAGGAACGAGGAGAACGTCGTGCAGCACCACCGGCTTGCCATCCGCTCCCTTAAACGCAGCTCGTCCCGCACCAGCCACCTTCAGCGCGTGTCCAGAGGCGGAGCACACCTCGTTGATCGGTGCAGCTCGTACGTGGTCCAGCAGGTCCTTGCGCGGCGTCATCGTCCAAGCAGCGCCCGTGTCCAACACCCAATAGTCCAGAGGGTGCAGCTCTGCTCCAACCTTGGCAGATGCGTCTCCTTGACCACGCCGCCTCTACGATACGCGAAGATTGGCTGCCATTCGTGGAGAAGCAAGCGGAGTGTGTGGTGAAGCGGATTAGGACAGATCGGGGTGGTGAGTTCCTTGGAGCTGAGATGACGGCCTGGCTCAAGAAGCAGGGCATCCAGAGGGAGCTGACCACGGCTTACACCCCACAGTCCAACGGTGTAGCAGAACGGGCGAACCGGACGATTCTGGAGACAGCTAGGGCGCTGCTTATAGAATCTGGGCTGGGCAACTTGATGTTCCCCCATGCTGTTCGGCACGCTACCGTCGCTACGAACAGGGTACTCACCAAGGTTGGGGATGACTCGTGGGTGCCGTTGGAGAGGTGGCTTGGGAGGAAGCCGCCGGTGGACATGCTGAGGGTGTTCGGTTGCATGGCAGTCGCCCACGTCCCCAAGACCTACCGCAGTAAGTTGGGGGCAAGTGCAATCTGGTGTGTGCATTTGGGGCTGGCTGCTGAGAGCAATGGATGGCTGCTGTGGGAACCTTCCAAGGGTGTGTTGTTTGACAGCAGGGATGTGAAGTTTGTTGAGGGCATGATGTATGGGAGCTGGGAGAAACAGCCGGAGGCCAGGGTGTCCCAGCAGATGGAGCAGATCACCATGCAGCTGGACCTGACTCCTAGTGTGTGGGAGGAGGGAGAGGAGGCAGCTGCAGAGGGTGGTGATGGAGAGAGGGTGCAGGAGGCACCTGCTGGTGAAAACAATGGTGTAGAGACTAGCGGTAGCACTAATGGAGCTGCTGGATCCAAGGGAGGAGAGCACCAGCAGGGGAAAACTAAGAAGCTGAAGGGTGTTGTTATGAGGGGATGGGAGACACCCGTCTGCAGGCCAGGACGTACCCGTATGGCTACTAAGAAGCTGACTGCAGGAGCTGATGTAGCAGAGCAGCAGCTTGGGACAGAAGAGGCATTGCTGATTCTACCGCATGGCTAGGACCCGGATGAGGAAGATGAACCTGCCTACTGTTTTCTTGCCCCTGCACCAGAAGAACCAGCTAGCATGGAGGAGGCATTAGCTGGACCAGATAGGGAGAAGTGGCTGGTTTCCAGGGATGCTGAGTACCAGAGCCTGCTAGAGAATGGGACATGGGAGCTGGTGGTGCTGCCTGACGGGAAGAAAGCCGTACAGTGCAAGTGGGTGCTAAGAATCAAGACCGATGACAAAGGACAGGTCACCATCTACAAGAGTAGGCTGGTGGCTAAGGGGTTTATGCAGAAGGAGAAGCAGGACTTCAATGAGATCTTTGCTCCCACTGCCAAACCCCCCACCCTCCGTGTCTTGTTGGCAGATTCAGCCGTTAGTGGGAAATTCATCATTCAGATGGATATATCAACGGCATTCCTCAATGGGATTTTAGAGGAGGATGTGTACATGACGCAGCCGCCTGGGTATGAGGATGGTACGGGCAGGGTGTGCAAGCTGAAAAAGTCCATCTACGGCTTGAAGCAGGCACCACGCTGCTGGTACCAGAAGTTGGCAGCTGTTTTAGAGGAGATGGGATTCAGGACCAGCAGCTGTGATGAGAGCCTCTTTCTCAAGGGGGAGGGGGAGAAGCTGGTGCTGTTTTTGGTCTACGTGGACGACATTCTTCTCTTTACCAGCAGCATGAAGGAGATCCAGAATGTGCAACAGCAGCTGATGGAGAACTTTAAGTGCAAGAACCTTGGGGAGGTAAAGTACTACCTCGGGATGCACGTGGAGAGGGATCCAGATCACAGGTGGTTGAAGCTGCACCAGGAGAAGTTCATCAAGGAGCTGGGGGAGAAGTATGGGATTGAGAATGAGCACAAAGTTGCAACTCCCCTGCCAGAAGAATTCAAGCTTATCAAGGCTGCAGAAGATGAAGTGGTTGATGTTGGGTGCAAATTCACATTGCACGACATCCTGCCGTCTGTTTGTACGAGTATGCGTGTGCGAGTGCATTTGGGTGTGAATGGAATGTTCGTGTGTTTGTTTGCTTTCGCAATTTTCGCTTGAAACATTTGCAGGTACTCGCGCATTGTGCGCTTTGGCACAACATTGTACGCGCTATGAACAGTACAAGCTGAAAGGACGAGCTCGCAAAGGAACCCAAGATGGAAGCTTTGCGGTTCGGTTGAATTGATTGTGCAGATTCAGTTCTATCCAACTCGAAATTGTACTGTTTTGTTTGATTGACTATAGTGTAGAAGGGCAGGCACTATAGGGGTACAATTTAGGTGAAGGTTGGATGTTGTTTGTCTGTATCTGCATGCTACAGGGCCAGGGGAAACCAGCGGAACCAGTTTTTGGCTGGTTGGGCAAAGACGAAACAGGTTCTGTTTTTAGGACCTGAACCTGGTTGTTGTTTTCCCAGGTTGGAAAAACAGAACCAGAGGTTGTTTACCAACCTACCACCTGCTGTTTTGTCTAGCCAGGTTGGTTCTGCTGCTTGGAATTATTTGGGATCATCCCTGGTTGTTCCCAGGTTCATTCCCAAGGTCCTTGCTAGCTAGAACTATTTATTCCTTCTCTGTTTGTACCTGGATATAGTCAATTTGATTCAAGCGAATTCCTCCCTTCCTGGAATTTCGTTTCTACGCGGTGCGACGGCGGAATGCTACCCGAGTCAACGCTAGTACGCTAGCACTCCAACACTAGGCAAACGCTGTCCGAGCCATAACTTCGTAATGGCAGAACTTTGCGCGAGGCAACTTGGTTCATTTTAAAGCTCTTGGAGCGAGCTTCGATATAGAAAATTCTCAGCTTAATCTGATCGACGGTCTGCACGATACGCTGCGCGAGGTACTCTTGCTGTTTTGACTAAGTCCCACTTGATCCCTCTCTCTACAAACTCGGACCCGAGGATAGGGGCTGGTCTTGTACCAGGCACCCAAGGACCCTTGGAGGTGACCCCGAGGAGAGGTTTTAAGTTTGATAAAGTCTTAATAGCTTGAGTTTATTAGGCCCTCACACCAACAAGCTGGTATCAGAGCTGCGTTATAGTGATCCTCGTTAAAGGTAGCTATGGCGGGCAACACCTCGACGGGAGCTGGTGAATCTTCAGCCCAAGATCGTAGCGGCAGCTATGATTCTGGTGTTTCAGCGCCAAGGGGAGCGCGAACAAACCAGGGCTCGCTGGTCAAGGAGGTGCTGAAGAACTTCACCGTCGAGAAGTTCAATGGTGAGGGCTATGATGATTGGGCCTGGAAAATGCAATTGTATTTCCGTCAGATCGGTTTGCTGAAACTAATGATTGGGGAGGAGCCTAGACCGAGTGACCCCACGCTGCAGGAAGATTGGGACGAGCGCTCCTCGGCTGGCTATTACTTGATGTCGCAGAGTTTGGAGCTGAACCAGCGTCACCACGTCATGCACCTGCTGCCGGAGGTTGAGTGCGGTCCGAAGGCGTGGACCGTGTTGAAGGAGCTGCACGCCCCGACCTCCGTTGTTGCAACGTTGATGCTGGAGAGGGAGCTGTCCGCGTTGCGCCTGAGCGAGGGAGAGCCGGTGCAACCTGTCCTGGACAAGTTGCGCGACCTCTACGCGAAGTTGGCGACCGCGGGAATCACCTACCCGGAGCAGACCAAGTGCTTGAAGATGCTCTCGCTGCTGCCGGAATCGTGGCTTCAATTCACGAGCGGATTGAGCCTGCCGCAGAACCAGAGCTCGTGGACACTCGAGTGGGTGCGGACAAAGATTCTGGAGGAGGACTTCCGTCGCCGCCAACTGAGGGGTGGAGACGACGGCAGCAGGGGCTACGGGATGCAAGGGAGCCGACGTGGCAGGGGACGTGGCTTCGGTGGTGCTGGACGCGGTGCAAAGAAGGACGACGACTCCAACGACCAACAAGGAGGTACCGGTTGGGGTCGTGGTGCGAAATCTGGACGTGGGGGCAAGTCGGGTGCTGGTGGCAAAATGAAAGGGAGTTGCTGGTATTGTGAGAAGGAGGGGCATCCCTGGTTTTTGTGCTATAAGAAACCCGATGGATGGACCCCCCAGAATCGTCACCAGGATGGCGGTGCGCGGAGGAACCAGAAAAACGGCGCGAGCATGGTCGCCGATTCGTCCGACAACAACCCGAAGAGCAACGGCGGTGCGGAAAAGAAGAAGGAGCGCACCGCGGGCCAGTTCTTCCATATTGGAGAACAGAGGGAGCAAGGAGACGCATCTGCCAAGGTTGGAGCAGAGCTGCACCCTCTGGACTATTGGGTGTTGGACACGGGCGCTGCTTGGACGATGACGCCGCGCAAGGACCTGCTGGACCACGTACGAGCTGCACCGATCAACGAGGTGTGCTCCGCCTCTGGACACGCGCTGAAGGTGGCTGGTGCGGGACGAGCTGCGTTTAAGGGAGCGGATGGCAAGCCGGTGGTGCTGCACGACGTTCTCCTCGTTCCTGAACTCAAGGCCAACCTCATCTCCCTCCGTAAGCTTGCCAAGGCTGGGGTGAGCACTAGCACGGATGGGGCACGCACTTACAAGGGGCAGCTGGGCAATCGGGTGCTTTGGGATCTGCACGAGAGCACGGACGTGTACAGATCCATGTGGCAGCTGCCGGCGTTGGCGTGGCATGATGGGGGGCAGAATGGAGAGGGGTCTGCATCCCAGGGGGAGTGCAACGCCGTTGGAGGGGTTGGTGTGAAAGTGTCGGCCAGATCTGGGGAGACGGATTGGGCAACGGCACACCGACGCTTGGGGCATGTGGCAATGCCCTTGTTGAAGCAGTTGGAGAAAGATGGAGCCGTTAAGGGTCTGAAGCTGAACGGACAGCCACCTGATGAGAATTGTGAAATCTGTTTGCTCTCAAAGTTTACCCGTTTCCTCTTCCATAGTGTGGTTGGCAGGAGCAAGAAGCCATTGGAGCTGGTCCACATGGACTTGGTGGGGCCGCTGCCGGTTCAGGGGCACAAGGGGGAGCGGTACTTTCTGACCATAGTGGATGATTGGAGCAGGCTTATGTGGGCATATCCGCTGAACCAAAAGGACCACGCCGCCTCTACGATACGGGATGATTGGCTGCCATTCGTGGAGAAGCAAGCGGAATGTGTGGTGAAGCGGATTAGGACAGATCGGGGTGGTGAGTTCCTTGGAGCTGAGATGATGGCCTGGCTCAAGAAGCAGGGCATCCAGAGGGAGCTGACCACGGCTTACACCCCACAGTCTAACGGTGTAGCAGAACGGGCGAACCGGACAATTCTGGAGACAGCTAGGGCGCTGCTCATAGAATCTGGGCTGGGCAACTCGATGTGGCGCCATGCTGTTCGGCACGCTACCGTCGCTAGGAACAGGGTACTCACAAAGGTTGGGGATGACTCGTGGGTGCCGTTGGAGAGGTGGCTTGGGAGGAAGCCGCCAGTGGACATGCTGAGGGTGTTCGGTTGCATGGCAGTCGCTCACGTCCCCAAGACCTACCGTAGTAAGTTGGGGGCAAGTGCAATCTGGTGTGTGCATTTGGGGCTGGCTGCTGAGAGCAAGGGATGGCTGCTGTGGGAACCATCCAAGGGTGTGTTGTTTGACAGCAGGGATGTGAAGTTTGTTGAGGGCATGATGTATGGGAGCTGGGAGAAACAGCTGGAGGCCAGGGTGTCCCAGCAAATGGAGCAGATCACCATGCAGCTGGACCTGACTCCTAGTGTGTGGGAGGAGGGAGAGCAGGTAGCTGCAGAGGGTGGTGATGGAGAGAAGGTACAGGAGGCATCTGCTGGTGGAGAAAATGATGTGGAGACTAGCACTAGTGGAGCTGCTGGATCCGAGGGAGGAGAGCAGCAGCAGGGGAAAACTAAGAAGCCGAAGGGTGTTGTTATGAAGGGATGGGAGACACCCGTCTCCAGGCCAGGACGTACACGTATGGCTACTAAGAAATTGACTGCAGGAGCTGATGTAGCAAAACAGCAGCTTGGGACAGAGGAGGCATTGCTGATTCTACCTCATGGCTATGACCCGGATGAGGAGGATGAACCTGTCTACTGTTTTCTTGCCCCTGCACCAGAGGAACCAGCTAGCATGGAGGAGGCATTAGCTGGACCAGATAGGGAGAAGTGGCTGGTTTCTAGGGATGCTGAGTACCAGAGCCTACTAGAGAATGGGACATGGGATCTGGTGGTGCTGCCCGATGGGAAGAAAGCTGTGGGTGCTAAGGATCAAGACCGATGACAAGGGACGGGTCACCATCTACAAGAGTAGGCTGGTGGCTAAGGGGTTTATGCAGAAGGAGAAGCGGGACTTCAATGAGATTTTTGCTCCCACTGCCAAACCCCCTACCCTTCGTGTCTTGTTGGCAGATGCAACCGTTAGTGGGAAATTCATCATTCAGATGGATATATCAACGGCATTCCTCAATGGGATTTTAGAGGAGGATGTGTACATGACGCAGCCACCTGGGTATGAGGATGGTACGGGCAGGGTGTGCAAGCTGAAGAAGTCCATCTACGGCTTGAAGCAGGCGCCACGCTGCTGGTACCAGAAGTTGGCAGCTGTTTTAGAGGAGATGGGAGTCAGGACCAGCAGCTGTGATGAGAGCCTCTTTCTCAAGGGGGAGGGGGAGAAGCTGGTGCTGTTTCTGGTCTATGTGGACGACATTCTTCTCTTTAGCAGCAGCATGAAGGACATCCAGAATGTGCAGCAGCAGCTGATGGAGAACTTCAAGTGCAAGAACCTTGGGGAGGTAAAGTACTACCTCGGGATGCACGTGGAGAGGGATCTGGATCACAGGTGGTTGAAGCTGCACCAGGAGAAGTTCATCAAAGAGCTGGGGGAGAAGTATGGGATTGAGAATGAGCGCAAAGTTGCAACTCCCCTGCCAGCAGAATTCAAGCTTGTGAAAGCTGCAGAGGATGAAGGGGTTGAAGCCGAGGAGCAGCAGCAGTTTCAGTCCTTGGTGGGCAGCCTCTTGTATGCAGCAGTTCACACAAGGCCCGACATCTCTTTCTCGGTTGGGCAGCTGGCTAGGGTGGTGCAGAATCCATCAGAGGAGCAGGTGGATGCAGCTGAGCGTGTGGTGAAGTATCTGAACTCTCACCAAAGCATTGGAGTTCAATACTCCGCATCTGCACAGGTAAAGCAGAAAGGGGTTGAGGTGCTGAAAGAGAAGGGGGAGCGGCTTGGAGAAGGCAAGCTGTTTCTGAATTGCTTTACTGATGCTACGTGGGCCTCTGAGAAGGAGGATTCCTCATCTGTGGGAGGATACATCTGTGTAGTTGGGGGAGGACCTGTTAGTTGGAGGTCAAAGAAGCAGACGGAGACGGCACTCTCTTCCGTGGAATCAGAGTACATGGCGATGTTCCATGGGGTGAAGGAAGTGATTTGGCTGAGGAGGCTGTTAGAGGAGATTGGCCAGGAGCAGAAGGTTGCTACGCCGCTGTTTTGTGATAGCAAGGGGGCTCTTGGGATGGCCAGGAACGCTGTGCTTCATGGGCTGAACAAGCACATGCGTATCAAGTGGCACTGGCTGCGTAAGGAGGTGAAGAGGGGGACGGTGAATCCGATCTACATCAAGACTCACCAGCAGCCAGCAGACTTCCTCACCAAGAGGCTTGCGGATGAGCCTCATTGGCGTTGTGTGCGCATGAGTGGAATGAGCATGAACTAGCATGGAATGATGGGGATGCAGCCGGCAGGCTGAGGGGGAGTGTGTTGGGTGCAAATTCACATTGCACGTCATCCTGCCGTCTGTTTGTACGAGTATGCATGTGCGAATGCATTTGGGTGTGAATGGAATGTTCGTGTGTTTGTTTGCTTTCGCAATTTTCGCTTGAAGCATTTGCAGGTACTCGCGCATTGTGCGCTTTGGCACAACATTGTACGCGCTATGAACAGTGCAAGCTGAAAGGACGAGGTCGCAAAGGAACCCAAGATGGAAGCTTTGCGGTTCGGTTGAATTGATTGTGCAGATTCAGTTCTATCCAACTCGAAATTGTACTGTTTTGTTTGATTGACTATAGTGTAGCAGGGCAGGCACTATAGGGGTACAATTTAGGTGAAGGTTGGATGTTGTTTGTCTGTATCTGCATGCTATAGGGGAAACCAGCGGAACCAGCTTTTGGCTGGTTAGGCAAAGACAAAACAGGTTCTGTTTTTAGGACCTGAACCTGGTTGTTGTTTTCCCAGGTTGGAAAAACAGAACCAGAGGTTGTTTACCAACCTACCACCTGCTGTTTTGTCTAGCCAGGTTGGTTCTGTTGCTTGGAATTATTTGGGATGATCCCTGGTTGTTCCCAGGTTCATTCCCAAGGTCATTGCTAGCTAGAACTATTTATTCCTTCTCTGTTTGTACCTGGATATAGTCAATTTGATTCAAGCGAATTCCTCCCTTCCTGGAATTTCGTTTCTACGCGGTGCGACGGCAGAATGCTACCCGAGTCAACGCTAGTACGCTAGCACTCCAACACTAGGCCAACGCTGTCCGAGCCATAACTTCGTAATGGCAGAACTTTTCGCGAGGCAACTTGGTTCATTTTAAAGCTCTTGGAGCGAGCTTCGATATAGGAAATTCTCAGCTTAATCCGATCGACGGTCTGCACGATACGCTGCGCGACGTTCAAGGTACTCTTGCTGCTTTGACTAAGTCCCACTTGATCCCTCTCTCTACAAACTCGGACCCGAGGATAGGGGCTGGTCTTGTACCAGGCACCCAAGGACCCTTGGAGGTGACCCCGAGGAGAGGTTTTAAGTTTGATTAAGTCTTAATAGCTTGAGTTTACTAGGCCCTTACACCAACAGTTTGTACGAGTATGCGTGTACGAATGCATTGGTGTGTGAACGGATTGTTCGTGCGTTTGTTTGCTTTCGCAATTTTCGCTTGAAGCATTTGCAGGTACTCGCACATTGTGCGCTTTGGCACAACATTGTACGCGCTATGAACAGTACAAGCAGAAAAGACGAGCTTGCAAAGGAACCCAAGATGGAAGCTTTGCGGTTCGGCTTACTTGATTGTGCAGATTCAGCTCTATCCAACTCGAAATTGTACTGTTTTGTTTGGTTGACTATAGTGTAGCAGGGCAGGCACTATAGGGGTACAATTTAGGTGAAGGTTGGATGTTGTTTGTCTATATCTGCGGGGCCAGGGGAAACCAGTGGAACCAGCATTTGGCTGGTTGGGCAAAGACAAAACAGGTTCTGTTTTTTAGGACCTGAACCTGGTTGTTGTTTTCCCATGTTGGAAAAACAGAACCACAGGTTGTTTACCAACCTACCACCTGCTGTTTTGTCCAGCCAGGTTGGTTCTGTTCCTTGGAATTATTTGGGATCATCCTTGGTTGTTCCCAGGTTGATTCCCAAGGTCCTTGCTAGCTAGAACTATTTATTCCTTCTCTGTTTGTACCTGGATATAGTCAATTTGATTCAAGCGAATTCCTCCCCTCCTGGAATTTCGTTTCTACGCAGTGCGACGGCGGAATGCTACCCGAGTCAACGCTAGTACGCTAGTACTCCAACGCTTGGCAAATGCTTTCCGAACCATAACTCCGTAATGGCAAAACTTTTCGCGAGGCAACTTGGTTCATTTTAAAGCTCTTGGAGCGAGCTTCGATATAGGAAATTCTCAGCTTGATCTGATCGACGGTCTGCACGATACACTGCGCGACATTCAAGGTGCTCTTGCTATTTTGGCTAAGTCATTCTTGACTTTTTTCTCTACAAACTCGGACCTGAGGATAGGGGCTGGTCTTGTACCAGGCACCCAAGGACCCTTGGAGGTGACCCCGAGGAGATGTTTTAAGTTTGATTAAGTCTTAGTAGCTTGAGTTTATTAGGCCCTTACACAAACATTACCCCCCTGCCCAGATTTCGCACCGCGACCCCAACTGGTACCTCCTTGTTGGTCGTTGGAGTCGTCGTCCTTCTTTGCACCGTGTCCAGCACCACGGAAGCCACGTCCTTCTTTACAATATGTTAACAGGTGCAGAGAATTGTGAGATCAACTGAAGCTAGTTGGACGAAACTTCCCTGACTCTATGTTTGTAACGGTTGTGATTGCTAGACTCAGGCAACAGTGGTGCCAGAGGCGCTCCCTTCTCCGAACCCACGGCAATGTCTTAAAGATGCACCTCTGCGTAACTCTTCTGGCTGAACAACAGGATATGGACCTATGCAACAGCAAGAGCAACAAGATAGTTATCCAGTTTGCTTTTCTGGGACATAGTCAAGTGGAGCCGCAGAAACAGCAACAAAAACATTTTCTGCTAAAGCAGAAACAGTGACAACAGCAGCCACAGCAGCATCAGCAATAGCACGACACTCCCGTAATCACCGCTCACCATATCAACAATCGGTACCTTAGCGTACATCTGCTGCTCCACCATAGGTTGCTGCCTCTACTGTTTCAGTTGCACAGGCACGGACCAAACCACAGACTACATCAACACTAACAAAGGGGCAGAACGTGCAAGCTTGGATGCCACATACGGATTCTTGCTTCCTAGGCTCACCTCCAATCACCAGATGAAGTTGAACTGTCCATTTCAAATACTCTTGAAGTCAACCTGCAATATGCAGTTTCAGCTTGTTCAGATTACGGTTCCAACGTGTTGTTTCTTGACAGCTGTTGCGTACAACACATGTGCATGTTAGATATCAACAACGGTTTCTTGATCAAGCTTGAAACTCGACTTTAACATGAAGATACCATTATAGTCGCAAACAACCAGATATACCCGACGACAAGTTATTGTTCTTCTTCAGTCGCCGGAGACAAACACAGTCAAACAGATCTCCCAAGTCCTCGTCGTACCTGGGCTCGCCTACAATCTTCTCGGCGTAAGGCAACTTATGGGACGCAGAGTGCACCTGGAGTGTGATAGTGATAACAGAGAAGTAAAGTTATATTTTTCAGAGGGTGGTTTCTACGTGGCAAAATCAGTGCAATAGGAGATGTGTTCATACTCAATATCGAACGCGATGTGATTTCCGTTGACAGCGACCATACCTTTGCCTTTGGTTCCTGGACAGACTGTGATCTGAAGGAGCTGAACACTGAACCAGATCCTCTTAAGTTTCTGCATGAAGACCTCACCCAATTAGCATCAGAAGAAGGAACACCAAGAACTTCACGAGCAGCAGCAGAATCGACGAGTACTAGCGGGGAAGCAGCAGAACAGATATAACATCCATCCTTACCTTCAACCTCCTCTCACTCGATTGGTCATCTTGACGTCAACACTTAGGCTACTTGGTGCAGAACGATTAAAACAGAATCATACCAGAGTCCCGCGAACTTCAACGCCTTCTAGGCGAACTACGATCTTTACCGTCAAACTACAGGACATGCAACATTAGATAATATGTCAAAAATCCCCTTCCTCCTCCCCACCTCACTTCCACTCTCTTCTTTGACCTCTTCCTTCTTCATACTTCCATCTTTCCTTCTTACTTCAGTTCTTACTTCCTCCTCACTTAATCCCGTTGCTGATATGTACTTGCCCCCCTCCCGTGCCCATGAGGCACCCTTGCATGGGTCACAGGACCTGTATACCCCTGCCCGCCAGCACCCGCTCTCGCCACGTTTGTAACATGATCCACCGCCCTCACTCCTGCTTCACTTTTCCAGAACCAGCACGCCTGATCAAGAACTTCCTTAACCATTCAACGCTGATGTGAAAGCCCCACGTGCAAACCATCCTTTTTGGGGTGACAAATGTACACCTCTTCCCCCTGTTGCTATGCCAGCGGCATTCCCCCGGCCCACTGCTCCTGCCTCTGCTTGTACCTGTAATTATCTCGCAGATGAGCTACCTGCAACTTCTCCATGGCAAAAGGCAGTAGCTAGCGTAGGTAATTGCATCTCACTATCGCCATCACTGTCCATTTCTCTGGAAATCATGCCGTCACCACGTCTGTCAGCTCCCATGAAGGTGCTTGTGATACGCGGATAGGTCCTTTAACAACGCATGCTTGTTGAATCGGTACCCCGCCATCACCCAGTGCAGATGCTTGTCCCAGTCCCTCTTCTTGGACTCTCCGTATGCTCTCAGCCCCTTCTTCAGCGTCTAGATCAGTCGCGATCAGCCCATCACTCTGCAGGTGATACCGCGAGGTGGTTCGATGTGTAATCAGACAGGAAACCAACAGCTCATCAAAATCCCCTTGGAAGTCTGTGTCTTGGTCCGTGAGCACTTCTCCACATGCTCTGAACCACATCAAAACCTGTTCTTTGAAGGCCTCCGCCACTGCATCTACCGTCTTATTGGTCAACGTCCGCACCTCCACCCACATGTTCTATCATCACCACTACATATCGGCGTCCTCGCTTGGTTAATGGTAACTCCCCTGCCAGGTCCAGGGACCAACTATATCCCAGCCCCGCAATAGGTAGCAGCTGTAGTTTTGCCTGGCTCCTCTCAAACACTGCCCCATTTCCGATGCAAACATGGCACAGAGCTACCCAGTCCTTGACTTTGTTGATCATGCTCGCCACCATCCTGGCTACAGCAGCTGCTGAGTCCTGAGGGGCCCATAGTGCCCGAGCCGGTTATGTCCCTTTTCTCGTGCCGGGCAACACCATGAAAGCGAATCTCGCTTTGCTATCTATTTCATCTTCCTCCTCCGATTTAGCTAACATTGCTGTTCCCTACGGCTTCGACCTCTCTATCTCATGTAGTTGCAACAGCAGGCGCGCAATTTTGTGCCCGGGTGTCCCCCGAATCTTGTTGGTGTAAAGGGCCTAATAAACTCACGTTATAAAGACTAAATTAAACTTAAAACCTTTCCTTGGGGTCACCTCCAAGGGTAACTGGGTGCCTGGTACAAGACCAGCCCTATCTTCGGGTCTGAGTCTGTAGAGAGAGGAGGCAAGAATCACTTAGCCAAATAACAAGAGTACCTTGTACGTTGCGCAGCGTCCCTTGCAGACCGTTGATCGGATTAAGCTGAGAATTTGATATATCGAAGCTCGCTCCAAGAGCTTCAAAATAAAACATTACGAAGTTGACCGTTGCCACACGAAAAGTTCTGCCATTACGAAGTTATGGCTCGGACAGCGTTAAACTAACGTCGTAGTGCTAGCGTACTAGCGTTGACTCGGGTAGCATTCCGCCGTCGCACCGCGTAGAAACGAAATTCCAGGAAGGGAGGAATTCACTTGAATCAAATTGACTATATCCAGGTTCAAACAGAGAAGGAATAAATAGTTCTAGCTAGCAAGGACCTTAGGAATGAACCTGGGAACAACCAGGGATGATCTCAAATAATTCCAAGCAACAGAACCAACCTGGCTGGACAAAACAGCAGGTGGTAGGTTGGTAAACAACCTCTGGTTCTGTTTTTCCAACCTGGGAAAACAACAACCAGGTTCAGGTCCTAAAAACAGAACCTGTTTCGTCTTTGCCCAACCAGCCAAAAGCTGGTTCCGCTGGTTTCCCCTGGCCCTGTAGCATGCAGATACAGACAAACAACATCCAACCTTCACCTAAATTGTACCCCTATAGTGCCTGCCCTGCTACACTATAGTCAACCAAACAAAACAGTACAATTTCGAGTTGGATAGAACTGAATCTGCACAATCAATTCAACCGAACCGCAAAGCTTCCATCTTGGGTTCCTTTGCGAGCTCGTCCTTTCTGCTTGTACTGTTCATAGCGCGTACAATGTTGTGCCAAAGCGCACAATGCGCGAGTACCTGCAAATCCTTCAAGCGAAAAATGCGAAAGCAAACAAACACACGAACATTCCATTCACACCCAAATGCATTCGCACACGCATACTCGTACAAACAGACGGCAGGATGTCGTGCAATGTGAATTTGCACCCAACACACTCCCCCTCAGCCTGCCGGCTGCATCCCCATCATTCCATGCTAGTTCATGCTCATTCCACTCATGCGCACACAACGCCAATGTGGCTCATCCGCAAGCCTCTTGGTGAGGAAGTCTGCTGGCTGCTGGTGAGTCTTGATGTAGATCGGATTCACCGTCCCCCTCTTCACCTCCTTACGCAGCCAGTGCCACTTGATACGCATGTGCTTGTTCAGCCCATGAAGCACAGCATTCCTGGCCATCCCAAGAGCCCCCTTGCTATCACAAAACAGCGGCGTAGCAACCTTCTGCTCCTGGCCAATCTCCTCTAACAGCCTCCTCAGCCAAATCACTTCCTTCACCCCATGGAACATCGCCATGTACTCTGATTCCACGGAAGAGAGTGCCGTCTCCGTCTGCTTCTTTGACCTCCAACTAACAGGTCCTCTCCCAACTACACAGATGTATCCTCCCACAGATGAGGAATCCTCCTTCTCAGAGGCCCACGTAGCATCAGTAAAGCAAGTGAGAAACAGCTTGCCTTCTCCAAGCCGCTCCCCCTTCTCTTTCAGCACCTCAACCCCTTTCTGCTTTACCTGTGCAGATGCGGAGTATTGAACTCCAATGCTTGGGTGAGAGTTCAGATACTTCACCACACGCTCAGCTGCATCCACCTGCTCCTCTGATGGATTCTGTACCACCCTAGCCAGCTGCCCAACCGAGAAAGAGATGTCGGGCCTTGTGTGAACTGCTGCATACAAGAGGCTGCCCACCAAGGACAGAAATTGCTGCTGCTCCTCGGCTTCAACCCCTTCATCCTCTGCAGCTTTCACAAGCTTGAATTCTGCTGGCAGGGGAGTTGCAACTTTGCGCTCATTCTCAATCCCATACTTCTCCCCCAGCTCTTTGATGAACTTCTCCTGGTGCAGCTTCAACCACCTGTGATCCAGATCCCTCTCCACGTGCATCCCGAGATAGTACTTTACCTCCCCAAGGTTCTTGCACTTGAAGTTCTCCATCAGCTGCTGCTGCACATTCTGGATCTCCTTCATGCTGCTGCTAAAGAGAAGAATGTCGTCCACATAGACCAGAAACAGCACCAGCTTCTCCCCCTCCCCCTTGAGAAAGAGGCTCTCATCACAGCTACTCTAAAACAGCTGCCAACTTCTGGTACCAGCAGCGTGGCGCCTGCTTCAAGCCGTAGATGGACTTCTTCAGCTTGCACACCCTGCCCGTACCATCCTCATACCCAGGCGGCTGCGTCATGTACACATCCTCCTCTAAAATCCCATTGAGGAATGCCGTTGATATATCCATCTGAATGATGAATTTCCCACTAACGGTTGCATCTGCCAACAAGACACGAAGGGTAGGGGGTTTGGCAGTGGGAGCAAAAATCTCATTGAAGTCCCGCTTCTCCTTCTGCATAAACCCCTTAGCCACCAGCCTACTCTTGTAGATGGTGACCCGTCCCTTGCCATCGGTCTTGATCCTTAGCACCCACTTGCACTGTACAGCTTTCTTCCCATCGGGCAGCACCACCAGATCCCATGTCCCATTCTCTAGTAGGCTCTGGTACTCAGCATCCCTAGAAACCAGCCACTTCTCCCTATCTGGTCCAGCTAATGCCTCCTCCATGCTAGCTGGTTCCTCTGGTGCAGGGGCAAGAAAACAGTAGACAGGTTCATCCTCCTCATACGGGTCATAGCTATGAGGTAGAATCAGCAATGCCTCCTCTGTCCCAAGCTGCTGTTCTGCTACATCAGCTCCTGCAGTCAATTTCTTAGTAGCCATACGTGTACGTCCTGGCCTGGAGACGGGTGTCTCTCATCCCTTCATAACAAAACCCTTCGGCTTCTTAGTTTTCCCCTGCTGCTGCTCTCCTCCCTCGGATCCAGCAGCTCCACTAGTGCTAGTCTCCACATCATTTTCTCCACCAGCAGATGCCTCCTGTACCTTCTCTCCATCACCACCCTCTGCAGCTACCTGCTCTCCCTCCTCCCACACACTAGGAGTCAGGTCCAGCTGCATGGTGATCTGCTCCATTTGCTGGGACACCCTGGCCTCCGGCTGTTTCTCCCAGCTCCCATACATCATGCCCTCAACAAACTTCACATCCCTGCTGTCAAACAACACACCCTTGGATGGTTCCCACAGCAGCCATCCCTTGCTCTCAGCAGCCAGCCCCAAATGCACACACCAGATTGCACTTGCCCCCAACTTACTACGGTAGGTCTTGGGGACGTGGGCCACTGCCATGCAACCGAACACCCTCAGCATGTCCACTGGCGGCTTCCTCCCAAGCCACCTCTCCAACGGCACCCACGAGTCATCCCCAACCTTTGTGAGTACCCTGTTCCTAGCGACGGTAGCGTGCCGAACAGCATGGGGCCACATCGAGTTGCCCAGCCCAGATTCTATGAGCAGCGCCCTAGCTGTCTCCAGAATTGTCCGGTTCGCCCGTTCTGCTACACCGTTAGACTGTGGGGTGTAAGCCGTGGTCAGCTCCCTCTGGATGCCCTGCTTCTTGAGCCAGGCCGTCATCTCAGCTCCAAGGAACTCACCACCCCGATCTGTCCTAATCCGCTTCACCACACATTCCGCTTGCTTCTCCACGAATGGCAGCCAATCATCCCGTATCGTAGAGGCGGCGTGGTCCTTTTGCTTCAGCGGATATGCCCACATAAGCCTGCTCCAATCATCCACTATGGTCAGAAAGTACCGCTCCCCCTTGTGCCCCTGAACCGGCAGCGGCCCCACCAAGTCCATGTGGACCAGCTCCAATGGCTTCTTGCTCCTGCCAGCCACACTATGGAAGGGGAAACGGGTAAACTTTGAGAGCAAACAGATTTCACAATTCTCATCAGGTGGCTGTCCGTTCAGCTTCAGACCCTTAACGGCTCCATCTTTCTCCAAGTGCTTCAACAAGGGCATTGCCACATGCCCCAAGTGTCGGTGTGCCGTTGCCCAATCCATCTCCCCAGATCTGGCCGACACTTTCACACCAACCCCTCCAACGGCGTTGCACTCCCCCTGGGATGCAGACCCCTCTCTAGCCTGCCTCCCACCATGCCACGCCAACACCGGCAGCTGCCACATGGATCTGTACACGTCCTTGCTCTCGTGCAGATCCCAAAGCACCCGATTGCCCAGCTGCCCCTTGTAAGTGCGTGCCCCATCCGTGCTAGTGCTCACCCCAGCCTTGGCAAGCTTACGGAGGGAGATGAGGTTGGCCTTGAGTTCAGGAACGAGGAGAACGTCGTGCAGCACCACCGGCTTGCCATCCGCTCCCTTAAACGCAGCTCGTCCCGCACCAGCCACCTTCAGCGCGTGTCCAGAGGCGGAGCACACCTCGTTGATCGGTGCAGCTCGTACGTGGTCCAGCAGGTCCTTGCGCGGCGTCATCGTCCAAGCAGCGCCCGTGTCCAACACCCAATAGTCCAGAGGGTGCAGCTCTGCTCCAACCTTGGCAGATGCGTCTCCTTGCTCCCTCAGTTCTCCAATATGGAAGAACTGGCCCGCGGTGCGCTCCTTCTTCTTTTCCGCACCGCCGTTGCTCTTCGGGTTGTTGTCGGACGAATCGGCGACCATGCTCGCGCCGTTTTTCTGGTTCCTCCGCGTGCCGCCATCCTGGTGACGATTCTGGGGGGTCCATCCATCGGGTTTCTTATAGCACAAAAACCAGGGGTGCCCCTCCTTCTCACAATACCAGCAACTCCCTTTCATTTTGCCACCAGCACCCGACTTGCCCCCACGTCCAGATTTCGCACCACGACCCCAACCGGTACCTCCTTGTTGGTCGTTGGAGTCGTCGTCCTTCTTTGCACCGCGTCCAGCACCACCGAAGCCACGTCCCCTGCCACGTCGGCTCCCTTGCATCCCGTAGCCGCTGCTGCCGTCGTCTCCACCCCTCAGTTGGTGGCGACGGAAGTCCTCCTCCAGAATCTTTGTCCGCACCCACTCGAGTGTCCACGAGCTCTGGTTCTGCGGCAGGCTCAATCCGCTCGTGAATTGAAGCCGCGATTCCGGCAGCAGCGAGAGCATCTTCAAGCACTTGGTCTGCTCCGGGTAGGTGATTCCCGCGGTCGCCAACTTCGCGTAGAGGTCGCGCATCTTGTCCAGGACAGGTTGCACCGGCTCTCCCTCGCTCAGGCGCAACGCGGACAGCTCCCTCTCCAGCATCAACGTTGCAAGAACGGAGGTCGGGGCGTGCAGCTCCTTCAACACGGTCCACGCCTTCGGACCGCACTCAACCTCCGGCAGCAGGTGCATGACGTGGTGACGCTGGTTCAGCTCCAAACTCTGCGACATCAAATAATAGCCAGCCAAGGAGCGCTCGTCCCAATCTTCCTGCAGCGTGGGGTCACTCGGTCTAGGCTCCTCCCCAATCATTAGTTTCAGCAAACCGATCTGATGGAAATACAATTGCATTTTCCAGGCCCAATCATCATAGCCCTCACCATTGAACTTCTCGACGGTGAAGTTCTTCAGCACCTCCTTGACCAGCGAGCCCTGGTTTGTTCGCGCTCCCCTTGGCGCTGAAACACCAGAATCATGGCTGCCGCTACGATCTTGGGCTGAAGATTCACCAGCTCCCGTCGAGGTGTTGCCCGCCATAGCTACCTTTAACGAGGATCACTATAACGCAGTGTTGGGTGCAAATTCACATTGCACGACATCCTGCCGTCTGTTTGTACGAGTATGCGTGTGCGAATGCATTTGGGTGTGAATGGAATGTTCGTGTGTTTGTTTGCTTTCGCAATTTTCGCTTGAAGCATTTGCAGGTACTCGCGCATTGTGCGCTTTGGCACAACATTGTACGCGCTATGAACAGTACAAGCTGAAAGGACGAGCTCGCAAAGGAACCCAAGATGGAAGCTTTGCGGTTCGGTTGAATTGATTGTGCAGATTCAGTTCTATCCAACTCGAAATTGTACTGTTTTGTTTGGTTGACTATAGTGTAGAAGGGCAGGCACTATAGGGGTACAATTTAGGTGAAGGTTGGATGTTGTTTGTTTGTATCTGCATGCTACAGGGCCAGGTGAAACCAGCGGAACCAGTTTTTGGCTGGTTGGGCAAAGACGAAACAGGTTCTGTTTTTAGGACCTGAACCTGGTTGTTGTTTTCCCAGGTTGGAAAAACAGAACCAGAGGTTGTTTACCAACCTACCACCTGCTGTTTTGTCTAGCCAGGTTGGTTCTGTTGCTTGGAATTATTTGGGATCATCCCTGGTTTTTCCCAGGTTCATTCCCAAGGTCCTTGCTAGCTAGAACTATTTATTCCTTCTCTGTTTGTACCTGGATATAGTCAATTTGATTCAAGCGAATTCCTCCCTTCCTGGAATTTCGTTTCTACGCGGTGCGACGGCGGAATGCTACCCGAGTCAACGCTAGTACGCTAGCACTCCAACACTAGGCAAACGCTGTCCGAGCCATAACTTTGTAATGGCAGAACTTTTCGCGAGGCAACTTGGTTCATTTTAAAGCTCTTGGAGCGAGCTTCGATATAGAAAATTCTCAGCTTAATCTGATCGACGGTCTGCACGATACGCTGCGCGACGTTCAAGGTACTCTTGCTGTTTTGACTAAGTCCCACTTGATCCCTCTCTCTACAAACTCGGACCCGAGGATAGGGGCTGGTCTTGTACCAGGCACCCAAGGACCCTTGGAGGTGACCCCGAGGAGAGGTTTTAAGTTTGATAAAGTCTTAATAGCTTGAGTTTATTAGGCCCTTACACCAACAATCTCCTCTAAAACAACTGCCAATTTCTGGTACCACCACCATAGCGCCTACTTCAAGCCGTAGATGGACTTCTTCAGCTTCCACACTCTGCGCGTACTATCCTCATACCCAGGCGGCTGCGTCATGTACACATCCTCATCTAAGATCCCATTGAAAAATGCCGTTGATATATCCACCGGAATGATGAATTTCCCACTAACGGTGCATCTGCCAACAAGAGACAACGGGTAGGAGGTTTGGCAGTAGGAGCAAAGATCTCATTGAAGTCCTGCTTGTCTTTCTGCATAAACCCCTTAGCCACCAGCCTACTCTTGTAGATCATGTCCCTTGTCATCGGTCTTGAACCTTAGCACCCACTTGTGTTGGTGTAAGGGCCTAATAAAATCAAGCTATTAAGACTTTGTCAAACTTAAAACCTCTCCTCGGGGTCACCTCAAAGGGTCCTTGGGTGCCTGGTACAAGACCAGCCCCTATCCTCGGGTCCGAGTTTGTAGAGAGAGGGATCAAGAGGGACTTAGTCAAAACAGCAAGAGTACCTTGAACGTCGCACAGCGTATCGTGCAGACCGTCGATCGGATTAAGCTGAGAATTTCGTATATCGAAGCTCGCTCCAAGAGCTTTAAAATGAACCAAGTTGCCTCGCGAAAAGTTCTGCCATTACGAAGTTATGGCTCGGACAGCGTTTGCCTAGTGTTGGAATGCTAGCGTACTAGCGTTGACTCGGGTAGCATTCCGCCGTCGCACCGCGTAGAAACGAAATTCCAGGAAGGGAGGAATTCGCTTGAATCAAATTGACTATATCCAGGTACAAACATAGAAGGAATAAATAGTTCTAGTTAACAAGGACCTTGGGAATCAACCTGGGAACAACCAGGGATCATCCCAAATACCAGGGAATCAACCAGGAAACAACCTGCCGGAGAACCAGAGCTCGTGGACACTCGAGTGGGTGCGGACAAAGATTCTGGAGGAGGACTTCCGTCGCCGCCAACTGAGGGGTGGAGACGACGGCAGCAGCGGCTACGGGATGCAAGGGAGCCGACGTGGCAGAGGACGTGGCTTCGGTGGTGCTGGACGCGGTGCAAAGAAGGACGACGACTCCAACGACCAACAAGGAGGTACCGGTTGGGGTCGCGGTGCGAAATCTGGACGTGGGGGCAAGTCGGGTGCTGGTATTGTGAGAAGGAGGGGCACCCCTGGTTTTTGTGCTATAAGAAACCCGATGGATGGACCCCCCAGAATCGTCACCAGGATGGCGGCGCGCGGAGGAACCAGAAAAACGGCGCGAGCATGGTCGCCGATTCGTCCGACAACAACCCGAAGAACAACGGCGGTGCGGAAAAGAAGAAGGAGCGCACCGCGGGCCAGTTCTTCCATATTGGAGAACAGGAAGAGCAAGGAGACGCATCTGCCAAGGTTGGAGCAGAGCTGCACCCTCTGGATTATTGGGTGTTGGACACGGGCGCTGCTTGGACGATGACGCCGCGCAAGGACCTGCTGGACCACGTACGCGCTGCACCGATCAACGAGGTGTGCTCCGCCTCTGGACACGCGCTGAAGGTGGCTGGTGCGGGACGAGCTCCGTTTAAGGGAGCGGATGGCAAGCCGGTGGTGCTGCACGACGTTCTCCTCGTTCCTGAACTCAAGGCCAACCTCATCTCCCTCCGTAAGCTTGCCAAGGCTGGGGTGAGCACTAGCACGGATGGGGCACGCACTTACAAGGGGCAGCTGGGCAATCGGGTGCTTTCGGATCTGCACGAGAGCAAGGACGTGTACAGATCCATGTGGCAGCTGCCGGCGTTGGCGTGGCATGGTGGGGAGCAGGCTGGAGAGGGGTCTGCATCCCAGGGGGAGTGCAACGCCGTTGGAGGGGTTGGTGTGAAAGTGTCGGCCAGATCTGGGGAGACGGATTGGGCAACGGCACACCGACGCTTGGGGCATGTGGCAATGCCCTTGTTGAAGCAGTTGGAGAAAGACGGAGCCGTTAAGGGTCTGAAGCTGAACGGACAGCTACCTGATGAGAATTGTGAAATCTGTTTGCTCTCAAAGTTTACCCGTTTCCCCTTCCATAGTGTGGCTGGCAGGAGCAAGAAGCCGTTGGAGCTGGTCCACATGGACTTGGTGGGGCCGCTGCCGGTTCAGGGACACAAGGGGGAGCGGTACTTTCTGACCATAGTGGATGATTGGAGCAGGCTTATGTGGGCATATCCGCTGAAGCAGAAGGACCATGCCGCCTCTACGATACGGGAAGATTGGCTGCCATTCGTGGAGAAGCAAGCGGAGTGTGTGGTGAAGCGGATTAGGACAGATCGGGGTGGTGAGTTCCTTGGAGCTGAGATGACGGCCTGGCTCAAGAAGCAGGGCATCCAGAGGGAGCTGACTACGGCTTACACCCCACAGTCTAACGGTGTAGCAGAACGGGCGAACCGGACAATTCTGGAGACAGCTAGGGCGCTGCTCATAGAATCTGGGCTGGGCAACTTGATGTGGCCCCATGCTGTTCGGCACGCTACCGTCGCTAGGAACAGGGTACTCACAAAGGTTGGGGATGACTCGTGGGTGCCGTTGGAGAGGTGGCTTGGGAGGAAGCCGCCGGTGGACATGCTGAGGGTGTTCGGTTGCATGGCAGTCGCCCACATCCCCAAAACCTACCGCAGTAAGTTGGGGGCAAGTGCAATCTGGTGTGTGCATTTGGGGCTGGCTGCTGAGAGCAAGGGATGGCTGCTGTGGGAACCTTCCAAGGGTGTGTTGTTTGACAGCAGGGATGTGAAGTTTGTTGAGGGCATGATGTATGGGAGCTGGGAGAAACAGCCAAAGGCCAGGGTGTCCCAGCAGATGGAGCAGATCACCATGCAGCTGGACCTGACTCCTAGTGTGTGGGAGGAGGGAGAGGAGGCAGCTGCAGAGGGTGGTGATGGAAAGAAGGTACAGGAGGCACCTGCTGGTGGAGAAAATGATGTGGAGACTAGCACTAGTGGAGCTGCTGGATCTGAGGGGGGAGAGCAGCAGCAGGGGAAAACTAAGAAGCCGAAGGGTGTCGTTATGAAGGGATGGGAGACACCCGTCTCCAGGCCAGGACGTACCCGTATGGCTGCTAAGAAGCTGACTGCAGGAGCTGATGTAGCAGAGCAGCAGCTTGGGACCGAGGAGGCATTGCTGATTCTACCGCATGGCTATGATCCGGATGAGGAGGATGAACCTGCCTACTGTTTTCTTGCCCCTGCACCAGAGGAACCAGCTAGCATGGAGGAGGCATTAGCTGGACCAGATAGGGAGAAGTGGCTGGTTTCCAGGGATGCTGAGTACCAGAGCCTGCTAGAGAATGGGACATGGGAGCTGGTGGTGCTGCATGAGGGGAAGAAAGCCGTACAGTGCAAGTGGGTGCTAAGGATCAAGACCGATGACAAGGGACAGGTCACCATCTACAAGAGTAGGCTGGTGGCTAAGGGGTTTATGCAGAAGGAGAAGTGGGACTTCAATGAGATCTTTGCTCCCACTGCCAAACCCCCTACCCTCCGTGTCTTGTTGGCAGATGCAACCGTTAGTGGGAAATTCATCATTCAGATGGATATATCAACGGCATTCCTCAATGGGATTTTAGAGGAGGATGTGTACATGACACAGCCGCCTGGGTATGAGGATGGTACAGGCAGGGTGTGCAAGCTGAAAAAGTCCATCTACGGCTTGAAGCAGGCGCCACGCTGCTGGTACCAGAAGTTGGCAGCTGTTTTAGAGGAGATGGGATTCAGGACCAGCAGCTGTGATGAGAGCCTCTTTCTCAAGGGGGAGGGGGAGAAGCTGGTGCTGTTTCTGGTCTATGCGGACGACATTCTTCTCTTTAGCAGCAGCATGAAGGAGATCCAGAATGTGCAGCAGCAGCTGATGGAGAACTACAAGTGCAAGAACCTTGGGGAGGTAAAGTACTACCTCGGGATGCACGTGGAGAGGGATCCAGATCACAGGTGGTTGAAGCTGCACCAGGAGAAGTTCATCAAGGAGCTGGGGGAGAAGTATGGGATTAAGAATGAGCGCAAGTTGCAACTCCCCTGGCAGCAGAATTCAAGCTTGTGAAGGCTGCAGAGGATGAAGGGGTTGAAGCCGAGGAGCAGCAGCAATTTCAGTCCTTCGTGGGCAGCCTCTTGTATGCAGCAGTTCACACGAGGCCCGACATCTCTTTCTCGGTTGGGCAGCTGGCTAGGGTGGTGCAGAATCCATCAGAGGAGCAGATGGATGCAGCTGAGCGTGTGGTGAAGTATCTGAACTCTCACCCAAGCATTGGAGTTCAATACTCCGCATCTGCACAGGTGAAGCAGAAAGGGGTTGAGGTGCTGAAAGAGAAGGGGGAGCGGCTTGGAGAAGGCAAGCTCTTTCTCACTTGCTTTACAGATGCTACGTGGGCTTCTGAGAAGGAGGACTCCTCATCTGTGGGAGGATACATCTGTGTAGTTGGGGGAGGACCTGTTAGTTGGAGGTCAAAGAAGCTAACGGAGACGGCACTCTCTTCTGTGGAATCAGAGTACATGGCGATGTTCCATGGGGTGAAGGAGGTGATTTGGCTGAGGAGGTTGTTAGAGGAGATTGGCCAGGAGCAGAAGGTTGCTACGCCGCTGTTCTGTGATAGCAAGGGGGCTCTTGGGATGGCCAGGAACGCTGTGCTTCATGGGCTCAATAAGCACATGCGTATCAAGTGGCACTGGCTGCGTATGGAGGTGAAGAGGGGGACGGTGAATCCGATATACATCAAGACTCACCAGCAGCCAGCAGACTTCCTCACCAAGAGGCTTGCGGATGAGCCTCATTGGCGTTGTGTGCGCATGAGTGGAATGGGCATGAACTAGCATGGAATGATGGGGATGCAGCCGGCAGGCTGAGGGGGAGTGTGTTGGGTGCAAATTCACATTGCACGACATCCTGCCGTCTGTTTGTACGAGTATGCGTGTGCGAATGCATTTGGGTGTGAATGGAATGTTCGTGTGTTTGTTTGCTTTCGCAATTTTCGCTTGATGCATTTGCAGGTACTCGCGCAATGTGCGCTTAGGCACAACATTGTACGCGCTATGAACAGTACAAGCAGAAAGGACGAGCTTGCAAAGGAACCCAAGATGGAAGCTTTGCAGTTCAACTTACTTGATTGCGCAGATTCAGTTCTATCCAACTCGAAATTGTACTGTTTTGTTTGGTTGACTATAGTATAGCAGGGCAGGCACTATAGAGGTACAATTCAGGTGAAGGTTTGATGTTGTTTGTCTGTATCTGCATGCTACAGGGCCAGGGGAAACCAGCAGAACCAGCATTTGGCTGGTTGGGCAAAGACAAAACAGGTTCTGTTTTTAGGACCTGAACCTGGTTGTTGTTTTCCCAGGTTGGAAAAACAGAACCAGAGGTTGTTTACCAACTTACCACCTGCTTTTTTGTCCAGCCAGGTTGGTTCTGCTGCTTGAAATTATTTGGGATCATCCCTGGTTGTTCCCAGCTTGATCCCCAAGGTCCTTGCTAGCTAGAGCTATTTATTCCTTCTCTGTTTGTACCTGAATATAGTCAATTTGATTCAAGCGAATTCCTCCCTTCCTGGAATTTCGTTTCTACGCGGTGCGACGGCGGAATGCTACCCGAGTCAACGCTAGTACGCTAGCACTCCAACACTAGGCAAACGCTGTCTGAGCCATAACTTCGTTATGGCAGAACTTTTCGCGAGGCAACTTGGTTCATTTTAAAGCTCTTGGAGCGAGCTTCGATATAGGAAATTCTCAGCTTAATCCGATCGACGGTCTGCACGATACGCTGCGCGACGTTCAAGGTACTCTTGCTGTTTTGACTAAGTCCCTCTTGATCCCTCTATCTACAAACTCGGACCCGAGGATAGGGGCTGGTCTTGTACCAGGCACCCAAGGACCCTTGGAGGTGACCCCGAGGAGAGGTTTTAAGTTTGATAAAGTCTTAATAGTTTGAGTTTATTAGGCCCTTACACCAACAATTCCAAGCAGCAGAACCAACCTGGCTGGACAAAACAGCAGGTGGTAGGTTGGTAAACAACCTCTGGTTCTGTTTTTCCAACCTGGGAAAACAACAACCAGGTTCAGGTCCTAAAAACAGAACCTTTTTTGTGTTTGCCCAACCAGCCAAATGCTGGTTCCGCTGGTTTTCCCTGGCCCTGTAGCATGCAGATACAGACAAACTACATCCAACCTTCACCTAAATGTACCCCTATAGTGCCCGCCCTGCTACACTATAGTTAACCAAACAAAAAAGTACAATTTCGAGTTGGATAGAACTGAATCTGCACAATCAATTCAACCGAACCGCAAAGCTTCCATCTTGGGTTCCTTTGCGAGCTCATCCTTTCTGCTTGTACTGTTCATAGCGCGTACAATGTTGTGCCGAAGCGCACAATGCGCGAGTACCTGCAAATGCTTCAAGCGAAAATTGCGAAAGCAAACAAACACACGAACATTCCATTCACACCCCAATGCATTCGCACACGCATACTCGTACAAACAGACGGCAGGATGTCGTGCAAAGTGAATTTGCACCCAACAACTTGCAGTGTACGGCTTTTTTCCCCTCAGACAGCATCACCATATCCCATATCCCATTCTCTAGCAGCACTGGTACTCAGCATCCCTAAAAACCAGCCACTTCTCCCTATCTGGTCCAGCTATTGCCTCCTCCATGCTAGCTGGTTCCTCTGGTGCAGGGGCAAGAAAACAGTAGGCAGGTTCATTCTCCTCAACCGGGTCATAGCCATGCTGTAGAATCAGCAATGCCTCCTCTTTCCGAAGCTGCTGCTCTGCTACATCAGCTATTGCAGTCAGCTTCATAATGGTCGTACTGGTATGTCCTGGCCTAGACACGGGTGTCTCCCATCCCTTCATAACGACACCCTTCAGCTTCCTCATTTGTGGTAGCTTAGGCACCTTAGCTTTGCCCTGCTGTTGTTCTCCTCCCTCAGATCCAGCAGCTTCCCTGGTGCTACCACTACTCTCCACATCATCTCCTCTGCCAGCAGATGCCTTCTGCACCTTCTCTCCATCACCACCATCTGCAGTGTTGGTGTAAGGGCCTAATCAACTCAAGCTATTAAGACTTAATCAAACTTAAAACCTCTCCTCGGGGTCATCTTCAAGGGTCCTTGGGTGCCGAGTACAAGACCAGCCCCTATCCTCGGGTCCGAGTTTGTAGAGAGAGGGATCAAGAATGACTTTGTCAAAATAACAAGAGTACCTTGAACGTCGCGCAGCGTATCGTGCAGACCGTCGACCGGATTAAGCTGAGAATTTCCTATATCGAAGCTCACTCCAAGAGCTTCAAAATAAGCCAAGTTACCTCGCGAAAAGTTCTGCCATTACGAAGTTATGGCTCGGACAGCGTTTGCCTAGCGTTGGAGTGCTAGCGTACTAGCGTTGACTCGGGTAGCATTCCGCCGTCGCACCGCGTAAAAACGAAATTCCAGCAAGGAAGGAATTCGCTTGAATCAATTTGACTATTTTCAGGTACAAACAGAGAAGGAATCAATAGTTCTAGCTAGCAAGGACCTTGGGAATAAACCTGGGAACAACTAGGGATGATCCCAAATAATTCCAAGCAACAGAACCAACCTGGCTGGACAAAACAGCAGATGGTAGGTTGGTAAACAACCTCTGGTTCTGTTTTTCCAACCTGGGAAAACAACAACCAGGTTCAGGTCCTAAAAACAGAACCTGTTTTGTCTTTGCCCAACCAGCCAAATGCTGGTTCCGCTGGTTTCCCCTGGCCCTGTAGCATGCAGATACAGACAAACAACATCCAACCTTCACCTAAATTGTACCCCTATAGTGCCTGCCCTGCTACACTATAGTCAACCAAACAAAACAGTACAATTTCGAGTTGGATAGAACTGAATCTGCACAATCAATTCAACCGAACCGCAAAGCTTCCATCTTGGGTTCCTTTGCGAGCTCGTCCTTTCTGCTTGTACTGTTCATAGCGCGTACAATGTTGTGCCGAAGCGCATAATGCGCGAGTACCTGCAAATGCTTCAAGCGAAAATTGCGAAAGCAAACAAACACACGAACATTCCATTCACACCCAAATGCATTCGCACACGCATACTCATACAAACACACGGCAGGATGTCATGCAATGTGAATTTGTACCCAACATGCAGCTGCCTCATCGACCCCTCCCACACACTAGGAGTCAGGTCCAGCTGCATGGTGATCTGCTCCATCTGCTGGGACACCCTGGCCTCCGGCTGTTTGTCCCAACTCCCATACATCATACCTTCAACACTTCACATCCCTGCTGTCAAACAACACACCCTTGCGTGGCTGGCTTCCACAGCAGCCATCCCTTGCTCTCAGCAGCCTGCCCCAAATGCACACACCAGATTGCACTCGCCCCCAACTTACTTCGATACTTCTTGGGGACGTGGGCGACTGCCATGCAACCGAACATTCTCCAACGGCACCCAATGTTGGTGTAAGGGCCTAATAAACTCAAGCTATTAAGACTTTATCAAACTTAAAACCTCTCCACGGGGTCACCTCCAAGGGTCCTTGGGTGCCTGGTACAAGACCAGCCCCTATCCTCGGGTCCGAGTTTGTAGAGAGAGGGATCAAGAGGGACTTAGTCAAAACAGCAAGAGTACCTTGAACGCCGCACAGCGTATCGTGCAGACCGTCGATCAGATTAAGCTGAGAATTTTCTATATCGAAGCTCGCTCCAAGAGCTTTAAAATGAACCAAGTTGCCTCGCGAAAAGTTCTGCCATTACGAAGTTATGGCTCGGACAGCGTTTGCCTAGTGTTGGAATGCTAGCGTACTAGCGTTGACTCGGGTAGCATTCCGCCGTCGCACCGCGTAGAAACGAAATTCCAGGAAGGGAGGAATTCGCTTGAATCAAATTGACTATATCCAGGTACAAACAGAGAAGGAATAAATAGTTCTAGCTAGCAAGGACCTTGGGAATGAACCTGGGAACAACCAGGGATGATCCCAAATAATTCCAAACAACAGAACCAACCTGGCTAGACAAAACAGCAGGTGGTAGGTTGGTAAACAACCTCTGGTTCTGTTTTTCCAACCTGGGAAAACAACAACCAGGTTCAGGTCCTAAATAAGAACCTGTTTCGTCTTTGCCCAACCAGCCAAAAGCTGGTTCCGCTGGTTTCCCCTGGCCCTGTAGCATACAGATACAGACAAACAACATCCAACCTTCACCTAAATTGTACCCCTATAGTGCCTGCCCTTCTACACTATAGTCAATCAAACAAAACAGTACAATTTCGAGTTGGATAGAACTGAATCTGCACAATCAATTCAACCGAACCGCAAAGCTTCCATCTTGGGTTCCTTTGCGAGCTCGTCCTTTCAGCTTGTACTGTTCATAGCGCGTACAATGTTGTGCCAAAGCGCACAATGCGCGAGTACCTGCAAATGCTTCAAGCGAAAATTGCGAAAGCAAACAAACACACGAACATTCCATTCACACCCAAATGCATTCGCACACGCATACTCGTACAAACAGACGGCAGGATGTCGTGCAATGTGAATTTGCACCCAACACACTCCCCCTCAGCCTGCCGGCTGCATCCCCATCATTCCATGCTAGTTCATGCTCATTCCACTCATGCGCACACAACGCCAATGTGGCTCATTCGCAAGCCTCTTGGTGAGGAAGTCTGCTGGCTGCTGGTGAGTCTTGATGTAGATCGGATTCACCGTCCCCCTCTTCACCTCCTTACGCAGCCAGTGCCACTTGATACGCATGTGCTTGTTCAGCCCATGAAGCACAGCGTTCCTGGGCATCCCAAGAGCCCCCTTGCTATCACAAAACAGCGGCGTAGCAACCTTCTGCTCCTGGCCAATCTCCTCTAACAGCCTCCTCAGCCAAATCACTTCCTTCACCTCATGGAACATCGCCATGTACTCTGATTCCACGGAAGAGAGTGCCGTCTCCGTCTGCTTCTTTGACCTCCAACTAACGGGTCCTCCCCCAACTACGCAGATGTATCCTCCTACAGATGAGGAATCCTCCTTCTCAGAGGCCTACGTAGCATCAGTAAAGCAAGTGAGAAAGAGCTTGCCTTCTCCAAGCCGCTCCCCCTTCTCTTTCAGCACCTCAACCGCTTTCTGCTTCACCTGTGCAGATGCGGAGTATTGAACTCCAATGCTTGGGTGAGAGTTCAGATACTTCACCACACGCTCAGCTGCATCCACCTGCTCTTCTGATGGATTTTGCACCACCCTAGCCAGCTGCCCAACCGAGAAAGAGATGTCGGGCCTTGTGTGAACTGCTGCATACAAGAGGCTGCCCACCAAGGACTGAAATTGCTGCTGTTCCTCGGCTTCAACCCCTTCATCCTCTGCAGCTTTCACAAGCTTGAATTCTGCTGGCAGGGGAGTTGCAACTTTGCGCTCATTCTCAATCCCATACTTCTCCCCCAGCTCTTTGATGAACTTCTCCTGGTGCAGCTTCAACCACCTGTGATCCAGATCCCTCTCCACGTGCATCCCGAGGTAGTACTTTACCTCCCCAAGGTTCTTGCACTTGAAGTTCTCCATCAGCTGCTGCTGCACATTCTGGATCTCCTTCATGCTGCTGCTAAAGAGAAGAATGTCGTCCACATAGACCAGAAACAGCACCAGCTTCTCCCCCTCCCCCTTGAGAAAGAGGCTCTCATCACAGCTGCTCTAAAACAGCTGCCAACTTCTGGTACCAGCAGCGTGGCGCCTGCTTCAAGCCGTAGATGGACTTCTTCAGCTTGCACACCCTGCCCGTACCATCCTCATACCCAGGCGGCTGCGTCATGTACACATCCTCCTCTAAAATCCCATTGAGGAATGCCGTTGATATATCCATCTGAATGATGAATTTCCCACTAACGGTTGCATCTGCCAACAAGACACGAAGGGTAGGGGGTTTGGCAGTGGGAGCAAAAATCTCATTGAAGTCCCGCTTCTCCTTCTGCATAAACCCCTTAGCCACCAGCCTACTCTTGTAGATGGTGACCCGTCCCTTGTCATCGGTCTTGATCCTTAGCACCCACTTGCACTGTACAGCTTTCTTCCCATCGGGCAGCACCACCAGATCCCATGTCCCATTCTCTAGTAGGCTCTGGTACTCAGCATCCCTAGAAACCAGCCACTTCTCCCTATCTGGTCCAGCTAATGCCTCCTCCATGCTAGCTGGTTCCTCTGGTGCAGGGGCAAGAAAACAGTAGGCAGGTTCATCCTCCTCATCAGGGTCATAGCCATGAGGTAGAATCAGCAATGCCTCCTCTGTCCCAAGCTGCTGTTCTGCTACATCAGCTCCTGCAGTCAATTTCTTAGTAGCCATACGTGTACGTCCTGGCCTGGAGACGGGTGTCTCCCATCCCTTCATAACAACACCCTTCGGCTTCTTAGTTTTCCCCTGCTGCTGCTCTCCTCCCTCGGATCCAGCAGCTCCACTAGTGCTAGTCTCCACATCATTTTCTGCACCAGCAGATGCCTCCTGTACCTTCTCTCCATCACCACCCTCTGCAGCTACCTGCTCTCCCTCCTCCCACACACTAGGAGTCAGGTCCAGCTGCATGGTGATCTGCTCCATTTGCTGGGACACCCTGGCCTCCGGCTGTTTCTCCCAGCTTCCATACATCATGCCCTCAACAAACTTCACATCCCTGCTGTCAAACAACACACCCTTGGATGGTTCCCACAGCAGCCATCCCTTGCTCTCAGCAGCCAGCCCCAAATGCACACACCAGATTGCACTTGCCCCCAACTTACTGCGGTAGGTCTTGGGGACGTGGGCGACTGCCATGCAACCGAACACCCTCAGCATGTCCACTGGCGGCTTCCTCCCAAGCCACCTCTCCAACGGCACCCACGAGTCATCCCCAACCTTTGTGAGTACCCTGTTCCTAGCGACGGTAGCGTGCCGAACAGCATGGGGCCACATCGAGTTGCCCAGCCCAGATTCTATGAGCAGCGCCCTAGCTGTCTCCAGAATTGTCCGGTTCGCTCGTTCTGCTACACCGTTAGACTGTGGGGTGTAAGCCGTGGTCAGCTCCCTCTGGATGCCCTACTTCTTGAGCCAGGCTGTGATCTCAGCTCCAAGGAACTCACCACCCCGATCTGTCCTATTCCGCTTCACCACACATTCCGCTTGCTTCTCCACGAATGGCAGCGAATCATCCCGTATCGTAGAGGCGGCGTGGTCCTTCTGTTTCAGCGGATATGCCCACATAAGCCTGCTCCAATCATCCACTATGGTCAGAAAGTACCGCTCTCCCTTGTGCCCCTGAACCGGCAGCGGCCCCACCAAGTCCATGTGGACCAGCTCCAATGGCTTCTTGCTCCTGCCAGCCACACTATGGAAGGGGAAACGGGTAAACTTTGAGAGCAAACAGATTTCACAATTCTCATCAGATGGCTGTCCGGTCAGCTTCAGACCCTTAACGGCTCCATCTTTCTCCAACTGCTTCAACAAGGGCATTGCCACATGCCCCAAGCGTCGGTGTGCCGTTGCCCAATCCGTCTCCCAAAATCTGGCCGACACTTTCACACCAACCCTTCCAACGGCGTTGCACTCCCCCTGGGATGCAGACCCCTCTCTAGCCTGCCCCCCATCGTGCCATGCCAACGCCGGCAGCTGCCACATGGATCTGTACACGTCCTTGCTCTCGTGCAAATCCCAAAGCACCCGATTGCCCAGCTGCCCCTTGTAAGTGCGTGCCCCATCCGTGCTAGTGCTCACCCCAGCCTTGGCAAGCTTACGGAGGGAGATGAGGTTGGCCTTGAGTTCAGGAACGAGGAGAACGTCGTGCAGCACCACCGGCTTGCCATCCGCTCCCTTATACGCAGCTCGTCCCGCACCAGCCACCTTCAGCGCGTGTCCAGAGGCGGAGCACACCTCGTTGATCGGTGCAGCTCGTACGTGGTCCAGCAGGTCCTTGCGCGGCGTCATCGTCCAAGCAGCGCCCGTGTCCAACACCCAATAGTCCAGGGGGTGCAGCTCTGCTCCAACCTTGGCAGATGCGTCTCCTTGCTCCCCCTGCTCTCCAATATGGAAGAACTGGCCCGCGGTGCGCTCCTTCTTCTTTTCCGCACCGCCGTTGCTCTTCGGGTTGTTGTCGGACGAATCGGCGACCATGCTCGCGCCGTTTTTCTGGTTCCTCCGCGCGCCGCCATCCTGGTGACGATTCTGGGGGGTCCATCCATCGGGTTTCTTATAGCACAAAAACCAGGGATGCCCCTCCTTCTCACAATACCAGCAACTCCCTTTCATTTTGCCACCAGCACCCGACTTGCCCCCACGTCCAGATTTCGCACCACGACCCCAACCGGTACCTCCTTGTTGGTCGTTGGAGTCGTCGTCCTTCTTTGCACCGCGTCCAGCACCACCGAAGCCACGTCCTCTGCCACGTCGGCTCCCTTGCATCCCGTAGCCGCTGCTGCCGTCGTCTCCACCCCTCAGAATCTTTGTCCGCACCCACTCGAGTGTCCACGAGCTCTGGTTCTGCGGCAGGCTCAATCCGCTCGTGAATTGAAGCCACGATTCCGGCAGCAGCGAGAGCATCTTCAAGCACTTGGTCTGCTCCGGGTAGGTGATTCCCGCGGTCGCCAACTTTGCGTAGAGGTCGCGCATCTTGTCCAGGACAGGTTGCACCGGCTCTCCCTCGCTCAGGCGCAACGCGGACAGCTCCCTCTCCAACATCAACGTTGCAACAACGGAGGTCGGGGCGTGCAGCTCCTTCAACACGGTCCACGCCTTCGGACCGCACTTAACCTCCGGCAGCAGGTGCATAACCTGGTGACGCTGGTTCAGCTCCAAACTTTGCGACATCAAATAGTAGCCAGCCGAGGAGCGCTCGTCCCAATCTTCCTGCAGCGTGGGGTCACTCGGTCTAGGCTCCTCCCCAATCATTAGTTTCAGCAATCCAATCTGACGGAAATAGAGTTGCATCTTCCAGGCCCAATCATCATAGCCCTCACCATTGAACTTCTCGACGGTGAAATTCTTCAGCACCTCCTTGACCAGCGAGCCCTGGTTTGTTCGCGCTCCCCTTGGCGCTGAAACACCAGAATCATGGCTGCCGCTACGATCTTGGGCTGAATATTCACCAGCTCCTGTCGATGTGTTGCCCGCCATAGCTACCTATATCGAGGATCACTATAACGCAGCTCTGATACCAGCACATGGTGTAAGGGCCTAATAAACTCAAGCTATTAAGACTCTATCGAATTTAAAACCTCTCCTCGGGGTCACCTCCAAGGGTCCTTGGGTGCCTGGTACAAGACCAGCCCCTATCCTCGGGTCCGAGTTTGTAGAGAGAGGGATCAAGTGGGACTTAGTCAAAACAGCAAGAGTACCTTGAACGTCGCGCAGCGTATCATGCAGACCGTCGATCAGATTAAGCTGAGAATTTTCTATATCGAAGCTCGCTCCAAGAGCTTTAAAATGAACCAAGTTGCCTCGCGAAAAGTTCTGCCATTACGAAGTTATGGCTCGGACAGCGTTTGCCTAGCGTTGGAGTGCTAGCGTACTAGCGTTGACTCGGGTAGCATTCCGCCGTCGCACCGCGTAGAAACGAAATTCCAGGAAGGGAGGAATTCACTTGAATCAAATTGACTATATCCAGGTTCAAACAGAGAAGGAATAAATAGTTCTAGCTAGCAAGGACCTTAGGAATGAACCTGGGAACAACCAGGGATGATCCCAAATAATTCCAAGCAACAGAACCAACCTGGCTGGACAAAACAGCAGGTGGTAGGTTGGTAAACAACCTCTGGTTCTGTTTTTCCAACCTGGGAAAACAACAACCAGGTTCAGGTCCTAAAAACAGAACCTGTTTCGTCTTTGCCCAACCAGCCAAAAACTGGTTCCGCTGGTTTCCCCTGGCCCTGTAGCATGCAGATACAGACAAACAACATCCAACCTTCACCTAAATTGTACCCCTATAGTGCCTGCCCTTCTACACTATAGTCAACCAAACAAAACAGTACAATTTCGAGTTGGATAGAACTGAATCTGCACAATCAATTCAACCGAACCGCAAAGCTTCCAACTTGGGTTCCTTTGCGAGCTCGTCCTTTCTGCTTGTACTGTTCATAGCGCGTAGAATGTTGTGCCGAAGCGCACAACGCGCGAGTACCTGCAAATGCTTCAAGCGAAAATTGCGAAAGCAAACAAACACACGAACATTCCATTCACACCCAAAAGCATTCGCACACGCATACTCGTACAAAACAGACGGCAGGATGTCGTGCAATGTGAATTTGCACCCAACAGTTCCTAGCGACGGTAGCGTGCCGAACAGCATGGGGCCACATCGAGTTGCCCAGCCCAGATTCTATGAGCAGCGCCCTAGCTGTCTCCAGAATTGTCCGGTTCGCCCGTTCTGCTACACCGTTAGACTGTGGGGTGTAAGCCGTGGTCAGCTCCCTCTGGATGCCCTGCTTCTTGAGCCAGGCTGTCATCTCAGCTCCAAGGAACTCACCACCCCGATCTGTCATAATCCGCTTCACCACACATTCCGCTTGCTTCTCCACGAATGGCAGCCAATCATCCCGTATCGTAGAGGCGGCGTGGTCCTTCTGTTTCAGCGGATATGCCCACATAAGCCTGCTCCAATCATCCACTATGGTCAGAAAGTACCGCTCCCCCTTGTGCCCCTGAACCGGCAGCGGCCCCACCAAGTCCATGTGGACCAGCTCCAATGGCTTCTTGCTCCTGCCAGCCACACTATGGAAGGGGAAACGGGTAAACTTTGAGAGCAAACAGATTTCACAATTCTCATCAGGTGGCTGTCCGTTCAGCTTCAGACCCTTAACGGCTCCATCTTTCTCCAATTGCTTCAACAAGGGCATTGCCACATGCCCGAAGCGTCGGTGTGCCGTTGCCCAATCCGTCTCCCCAGATCTGGCCGACACTTTCACACCAACCCCTCCAACGGCGTTGCACTCCCCCTGGGATGCAGACCCCTCTCTAGCCTGCCTCCCACCATGCCACGCCAACACCGGCAGCTGCCACATGGATCTGTACACGTCCTTGCTCTCGTGCAGATCCCAAAGCACCCGATTGCCCAGCTGCCCCTTGTAAGTGCGTGCCCCATCCGTGCTAGTGCTCACCCCAGCCTTGGCAAGCTTACGGAGGGAGATGAGGTTGGCCTTGAGTTCAGGAATGAGGAGAACGTCGTGCAGCACCACCGGCTTGCCATCCGCTCCCTTAAACGCAGCTCGTCCCGCACCAGCCACCTTCAGCGCGTGTCCAGAGGCGGAGCACACCTCGTTGATCAGTGCAGCTCGTACGTGGTCCAGCAGGTCCTTGCGCGGCGTCATCGTCCAAGCAGCGCCCGTGTCCAACACCCAATAGTCCAGAGGGTGCAGCTCTGCTCCAACCTTGGCAGATGCGTCTCCTTGCTCCCCTTGTTCTCCAATATGGAAGAACTGGCACGCGGTGCGCTCCTTCTTCTTTTCCGCACCACCGTTGCTCTTCGGGTTGTTGTCGGACGAATCGGCGACCATGCTCGCGCCGTTTTTCTGGTTCCTCCGCGCGCCGCCATCCTGGTGACGATTCTGGGGGGTCCATACATCGGGTTTCTTATAGCACAAAAACCAGGGATGCCCCTCCTTCTCACAATACTAGCAACTCCCTTTCATTTTGCCACCAGCACCCGACTTGCCCCCACGTCCAGATTTCGCACCACGACCCCAACCGGTACCTCCTTGTTGGCCGTTGGAGTCGTCGTCCTTCTTTGCACCGCGTCCAGCACCACCGAAGCCACGTCCCCTGCCACGTCGGCTCCCTTGCATCCCGTAGCCGCTTCTGCCGTCGTCTCCACCTCTCAGTTGGCGGCGACGGAAGTCCTCCTCCAGAATCTTTGTCCGCACCCACTCGAGTGTCCACGAGCTCTGGTTCTGCGGCAGGCTCAATCCGCTCGTGAATTGAAGCCACGATTCCGGCAGCAGCGAGAGCATCTTCAAGCACTTGGTCTGCTCTGGGTAGGTGATTCCCGCGGTCGCCAACTTCGCGTAGAGGTCGCGCATCTTGTCCAGGACAGGTTGCACCGGCTCTCCCTCGCTCAGGCGCAACGCGGACAGCTCCCTCTCCAGCATCAACGTTGCAAGAACGGAGGTCGGGGCGTGCAGCTCCTTCAACACGGTCCACGCCTTCGGACCGCACTCAACCTCCGGCAGCAGGTGCATGACGTGGTGACGCTGGTTCAGCTCCAAACTCTGCGACATCAAGTAATAGCCAGCCGAGGAGCGCTCGTCCCAAACTTCCTGCAGCGTGGGGTCACTCGGTCTAGGCTCCTCCCCAATCATTAGTTTCAGCAAGCCGATCTGACGGAAATACAATTGCATTTTCCAGGCCCAATCATCATAGCCCTCACCATTGAACTTCTCAACGGTGAAGTTCTTCAGCACCTCCTTGACCAGCGAGCCCTGGTTTGTTCGCGCTCCCCTTGGCGCTGAAACACCAGAATCATGGCTGCCGCTACGATCTTGGGCTGAAGATTCACCAGCTCCCGTCGAGGTGTTGCCCGCCATAGCTACCTTTAACGAGGATCACTATAACGCAGCTCTGATACCAGCTTGTTGGTGTAAGGGCCTAATAAACTCAAGCTATTAAGACTTTATCAAACTTAAAACCTCTCCTCGGGGTCACCTCCAAGGGTCCTTGGGTGCCTGGTACAAGACCAGCCCCTATCCTCGGGTCCGAGTTTGTAGAGAGAGGGATCAAGTGGGACTTAGTCAAAACAGCAAGAGTACCTTGAACGTCGCGCAGCGTATCGTGCAGACCGTCGATCATATTAAGCTGAGAATTTTCTATATCGAAGCTCGCTCCAAGAGCTTTAAAATGAACCAAGTTGCCTCGCGAAAAGTTCTGCCATTACGAAGTTATGGCTCGGACAGCGTTTGCCTAGTGTTGGAGTGCTAGCATACTAGCGTTGACTCGGGTAGCATTCTGCCGTCGCACCGCGTAGAAACGAAATTCCAGGAAGGGAGGAATTCGCTTGAATCAAATTGACTATATCCAGGTACAAACAGAGAAGGAATAAATAGTTCTAGCTAGCAAGGACCTTGGGAATGAACCTGGGAACAACCAGGGATGATCCCAAATAATTCCAAGCAATAGAACCAACCTGGCTGGACAAAACAGCAGGTGGTAGGTTGGTAAACAACCTCTGGTTCTGTTTTTCCAACCTGGGAAAACAACAACCAGGTTCAGGTCCTAAAAACAGAACCTGTTTCGTCTTTGCCCAACCAGCCAAAAACTGGTTCCGCTGGTTTCCCCTGGCCCTGTAGCATGCAGATACAGACAAACAACATCCAACCTTCACCTAAATTGTACCCCTATATGCCTGCCCTGCTACACTATAGTCAATCAAACAAAACAGTACAATTTCGAGTTGGATAGAACTGAATCTGCACAATCAATTCAACCGAACCGCAAAGCTTCCATCTTGGGTTCCTTTGCGAGCTCGTCCTTTCAGCTTGTACTGTTCATAGCGCGTACAATGTTGTGCCAAAGCGCACAATGCGCGAGTACCTGCAAATGCTTCAAGCGAAAATTGCGAAAGCAAACAAACACACGAACATTCCATTCACACCCAAATGCATTCGCACACGCATACTCGTACAAACAGACGGCAGGATGTCGTGCAATGTGAATTTGCACCCAACACAAGGTACTCTTGCTGTTTTGACTAAGTCCCTCTTGATCCCTCTCTCTACAAACTCGGACCGGAGGATAGGGGCTGGTCTTGTACCAGGCACCCAAGGACCCTCGGAGGTGACCCCGAGGAGAGGTTTTAAGTTTGATAAAGTCTTAATAGCTTGACTTTATTAGGCCCTTACACCAACACAATCCTCAATAACGCATTCATGCAGCATTGGCAAGGATGGCAGGTGATCCAACTTCAAACAATTCCGCAAGTGCAACACCTCTAGTTCATCAAGTTCTGTAAGGAAGCAGGCAGGTAGGCTGTGAGAGTACGACGGCTTTGCTGGAAATTACTTGCTTGATTCTGCTTTATTACGCATTATCTAGCTTGGCTTTATTTTATCTTTCATGCTTTTGCTTGATTTCCTAGGTTCGTTGCTTTTTGTATAGTTATTATAGTTATAGGCACCGAACTAGGTTGAGTGCACCGAATTCTAGGCTTTTCGGTTGCCACCGAATTGCCTTCTACCGAATTCGAGAAGGACCTGTTCGGGACGCTTCGCGACCCGTGGAACCTTCTAGTAACACCCTGGTTACTGCCTTTGTGTCGAGCCTATATATAGCATCGCCTTGTACCGAGGTGAATCATTCACCAAATTAATCATTCTTGAACCAGATTCTTACATAAGCTAAGCACAGAAATTGAAGAGAGGAGAGGTTCCCGAAATCATGCGGAAGGGAGGATAAGAGAACGGATTCAAGTGAGACGGATTCTAAGCTCTGCAGGTTGGTGAACGATTCAGGAAGACATTTTGAGATGTCCAAGATCCCAAGCTGCATCAGGCACCCAATGGACTCGAGCAATAGAAGCAAACTAACTAGTCTTGCCAGACGGGGATGTGCTACATCACGCAGTGAAGGCATACTCTGGAGGTGCAGCTCGGTCGACGACGGAATGCGAACCAGGGCTGGGTCAAGCGCTTGAGAAGCCACACTGTTGATGGTCAGGCTCTGCAGCGTCGGAAGCACGTCCGCTTCAATGCTCTCCACACTGCTACTACTGTTGTTGCTTCTCCCGCCAGCCAAGGTGTTCATAGTACTCCTACCGCCCAAGGACATGCAGTCAATCATGCGTAGTCAACTTATGAAGGCGGCGTAGGCCATCGCCCATGCCGTCTGGTAAATCAGTTAACATTGCGCAGCAGATGATTCTCAAACTCTGAAGGGAAGATAGCATGGCGAAGGAGTCAGGCAGGTACGTATGGCATCTCAGGTCCGACAAATGCACGGATTCGAATATGTTTAGGTGTTTAGGGTTTGTGTGTTGTGGCCGAAATTTAGTCGACGATCTAGTTATTGTATCTCTATATAATCTCAATCCTCCAAAATATTTTCTCTTTCATTCTTCCGTGTTGGGTTTTGGATCTTTTATCATGACACTTGGTAGATTGTTGCTATGGTTCAATGATTTGTATATGAATTTTTGGGGCCGACTCTATTAGTATACTTAGCCTGCCTTCAAATGAGTACTCTGGTTCTTAAAGCTTACTTTGATAGACCAGATAAGTTTGTTTACCGTGACTTTTCCTTTGTTTTCACTAGGTTTCACAAGCATATGCTTTTGTGTGAACATTTAAGTTTACAGTTATAAATAGTACACTAGAGAATGCGCTTGTTAAGGGAGGTATGAGCGAAAATTGGGCTAGTTATGTCAGCCTGCAGCAAGTTCTATTAACTATGTATTAAGAGTTCAACATAAATCGGTTGTACATTCCCAATTGGTCGAATGTCCAGTTTTGGTAATTTGCACACGTGTTCAATTCATTGCCAGACAATATTAGCACAATAATAGCTACTTCGGTATAAGATTATTGTTACACAGTAGCCACAAACAGTCTAATTCAGTACATGGAGAATAGAACACCTGATTATGCTTATAAAATTCAAGATAATAACACTCAAAACTTTGCATAATCCAGATACTAGCTGTCAGAATGAACAAGTGTGTGTGCACTAGGAAAGTGGTGGGTACAAGTACGAAACCCTAAACTTACTGTACCCCATAGTAACTACCCCACTACAGCCTAAAAAAACTGTAGAATATAAGTTTGACACAACCCCATAGGCAAAGTGGGGGAGAGCAAACAGGGGGGTCACAAGACCAGTCAAGAGAAGCAAAGCAAGCTCAGGGTGAATCACAGCGTCACCACACATTCTGAGCGCAAGCAGACGGCCATAAGGCGAGTTCACATGCACAGTTATATAGCATAGAACAAACAGGACAGTGATCAAAACCTAGCAAGTGAAAGCATGCAGGTATAGATATATAGATCACAGTACAAGCAAAGTCAAGAAGTGAGCAGGTGAGGCAAGGTAGGCACAAGGCCTAGAACAGTACAAAAACGCTGTTGATTACAAGGCGGAAGTGCCTTGGTGAAGATATCAGCAGTGTTGGCCCGAGAGGCCACGTAAGCAAGACGAAGCTGACCGCGCTGCTGCCGCTCTTGAGCAAGAAAGTAGCGAAGGGCAATGTGCTTCGTTCTGTGCTCCAGTCTGTGCTCCTGACACAAGGCCAGCATGGCCTTGTTGTCGGCGTACAGAACTGGAGGAGAACGAGGCACCTCTCCCAAGTCGGTCAGCAGGTAGGTGAGCCAGCGTAACTCCTGTGCAGCCATGGCCCCAGCATAGATCTCAGCCTCACAACAGGAGCTGAGAACAGAAGACGAGCGGGTAGACCGCCACGAAACAGAACCGGAGCCAAGGCTGAAGGTGTAACCCTGTGACGACCACTGCGTAGCCAAGTCGTCAACCCAAGAAGCGTCTACGTGACCAGTGAGGACAACTCGAGCCCGTCCTCCAAGCACTAGCCCCATGCCCGACGTACTGCACAGGTAGCGCAACACCCTCTTCGCTGCAGCCATGTGCTCTGGTCGGTGTCTCCCAGGAGCAACATAGCGTGCCAAGATGCTAAGAGGGTATGCCAAGTCAGGTCGAGTGCAGGTCATAAGGTACATGAGGCAGCCAACAAGCTCTGGGTACGGGCCACTCGGCTCTACGGACTCATCCGAAGGCAGAGCTGAGAGCGAGTGGCTAGTAGACAGAGGAGTGGCCTGAGGCGAGGAGTGCGTGAAGTTGAAGCGCTGAAGGACCTGCTGCACCATGTGTGACTGAGTCAAGGTAATGGTGCGCCGTGCTCTGTCCCGGGTGATCTGCAAGCCAAGATAGCTGCGCAGTTCACCCAGGTCTGTGCACGTGTGTCTCTTCTGCAGCTCCGACTTCACGTCGGCGAGTCCCTCAGTGTCAGCAGTGGCAAAGACCAAGTCGTCGACGTACAAGAGGATGTAGAACGGCGGCAACGAAGTGTCGGTGCGCAGAAACAGCGACGGGTCAGCAGTAGAGGGAGCAAACCCAAGAGCCGCAAGCGTAGTCCTCAGTGTGTCGTGCCACTCACGGGGCGCCTGGCGGAGACCGTAGACTGGCCGCCGGAGGCTCGACTGGGTACCAGGAGGTAATGACCCAGTGAAGCCAGGTAGATCTCCTCGTGCAGGCTGCCCTGTAGGAAAGCAGTGCTGAAGTCAAGAGAGTGAAGCTCGTAGTCACGCTGAGCAGCGACGTGCAGCAGAACCCGAAGAGTGGTCATCTTCGGGGTCTGGAAGAAGTCAACTCCCTGTCGCTGACAAAAGCCTCGAGCAACGTAACGCGCCTTGAAGACAGGCGGAGAACCCGGCGGCTGCTTCACCCTGAAAATCCACATGCCACTAACGATGTTCGCCCCAGGAGGGGGAACCTAGTTAACGTAGGTGCCTGTGGACTTCCAGGATGCCATCTCTGCGTCCATGGCTGACTGCCACTGAGAGGAGTAGGGACCCTCTATCGCCTCTGCGTAAGAGCGCGGGGTCGGTATCTCTGGTGCATCCGGGTCTCCCTCAGGTGCAATCAGGATGGACACGAGATGAGGTACAGCGGCTGCAAAGCACTCAAAGTCCTCCTACCTATCCTCAAGGACGTCCGTGCCAAGAGCACACTCACCCCCGACGGACGGAGGACAGACAGACTCAGACTCAGCAACAAGACTGGCGGCGTAGTCTAGACGACAGTGAGCAGCAAAGTCGACAAGCTCAGCAACTAGGGCAGACGCAGCAGTGGACTCAAAGGAAGGGTCAGTGACAACAGTGGCCAGGAGACGCGTGACAGTAGGACAAGCAGCACGAAGGGAGTCAGACTCCGGGTCAGCAAGGGCAGGAAGAGAGGACGCAGGAGAAGACGGCAGAGGGACACGCTGTGGAGCAGTGGAAGGACGAAGTGCCATCAAGTGCGTGCCTGGGACAGCAGGAGGACGCTGACGCGGAACACGACGACCAGTGCGAGCAGCACGAACAGGCGACGCAGGACGAGACTCAGGCTCACGACGCTCAGTAAGACCTCCGGTCGGACCAGTGTAAGGAGAAGGAGCAGGCAGCGGGGACGCAGGCTGTAACAGTGACTGCGACTGGACAGGCAGTGGACACTCTAAGGAAGGAGCGGGACCAGTAGAAGGCGGGAGACCAAGAACCTGCTGAAGGAGCGGAACGAAGTACGCCTGCGGTCGCGCAGCGCCCCCAGAACCAGCAGAGACAGCACCAGCACCCCCCGCGGCGGCTCCAACTCCTGCAGCACCTCCAGCAGCTCCAGCAGCGCCAACTCCAGTACCCCCAGGAGCACCGTCAGCTCCAGCACCTCCAGTAGGACGAGCGTCAGCGCCTCCAGCGCCAGCCCCTGCAGTACCACTAGCTCCAGTACCTCCAACAGCTCCAGCAACACCTCCAGTCCCAGCAGCTCCAGTACCGCCAGTACGAGCACCTCCAGGACCAGTGGCGCCAGCACCTCCCGCGCCAAACCCAGGGTCCACACCAGCACCAGTAGCTCCAGCGCCCTCATCTCCAGCTCTACTAGCACCCCCAGCTCCCACAGCACCACGTCGGCGTTGACAGTGCTGAGAGTACCACTCACGCAGCTGCTGGGACGAGAGAGCGCCTCCAGGCGCAGTACCCCCAGGCTCAAGACAGCCAGGCTCAGCACCCCCAGGCACAGCACCCCCAGGCTCCGCACCCCCAGGCTCAGCACCCCTAGTCTTAGTACCCCCAGGCTCGGCACCCCCAGTCTCAGCACCCCCAGTCTCAGCACCCCCAGTCTCAGCACCTCCAGGCTCAGTACCTCGCGCAGGACCAGAGTCGACAGCTACCTCGACAGGCTCGACCGGGTCTACCTGGGAAACACCTGAGGGAGCAGGACCCTGGGGAGGTAGGGGGTCTACCAAAGCAGCACCTGGCGTGAGGAAGAGCGGCGGAGGGGGGAGCGGGGCAGTGCGGTAGGGGAAGAGATGGTAAAAGGGGACCGACTCGTCAAACGTGACGTCCTGAGAGGGGAAGACACGGCGCGAGGTGGGGTGGTAAAACTGCCAGCTAGGCGCGTCAGGGACAAAGCCAAGGAAGACACAGGGAACGGCACGGGAGGAGAGCTTGTCCGCGGACGTATCGCGGACAAAGGCTCGACATCCCCAGACCCGGAACACCGACGCATCGCCAACCTTCCCCGTCCAACGCAGTGTGGGCGAGGTCTCCGGAGCAGAGACACGGGGCCAGAGGTTGAGCTGATGCGCAGCGTACTGCACTGCAAACGGCCACAGGAAATGGGGGCAGCCACATGGATCAAGGAGGTACGAGCGACCTCCATGACCAAGCCAATGCGGCGCTCAGCAACCCCATTCTGCTGCGGAGAGGCCAGAAGCGTGAACGTCTGCTCAATGCCCTCCCCCTGACAGAAGGCCCTCAAGAGGCCGGAGGAAAACTCACCACCTCTGTCAGAGTGCAGTCGCAGGACGGGAAGGTCCGTGCGAAAGCGCCTCTCCAGCTGGAGACGGGTAGCACGGATCCAAGGGATCAAGACATCAGGGACCTCACCCTTGGTGCACAAGGGGAAGACCGTGGTGTAACGCGTGTAGTCGTCAACTACCAGCAGAATGTAGCGCTCTCCGCCCTGTCCACGGACGCGGGCTGGGCCCCACACGTCCATGTGAAGGGTCTGCAGAGGAGCCTCCGTCGGGGGGAACTCAGAGGAGTGGGGGGCAGCGCGCTGCCGCCCCTTGACACAGGGAAGGCAAGGAGGGGCAGGGGACGGTGGCAGGGGAGGCAGTGACCTGGGGAGACCAGAGACAAGGTACCGGGAGTGCATGCCACGAAGGCGCTGCATCAAAGGGTGACCAAGGCGATGATGCCAGAGGACCGTCCGCTGCGATAAGGTGCGACACGAGCAGGGGGCGGACAACTGACCTGACGCAGTCGCAGATGCAGCTACCTGAGGGGACTCAGTGGTCAGTGTGTACAGGTCCGACCCCGGCTGACGAGTGAAGGTAGCCAGGTGACGACCCGTCTGAGCACACGTGCAGTGTGTCACACGCTCGTAGGCAGGGGTGAACTGAGGAACACCCGCGTCCTGGAGCGCGGAACCCGCCACCAAGTTCGTAGAGAACGAGGGGAGGTAAAGACCCGACAACGTGCCGGACGGGACAGCAAGACAAGGGAGAGCAGTGGTGGAGGTCGCAAGGACCGGACCCCCGGAGGGGTCAGCCAAGGAGACAGCAACAGGCCTAGGAAGCTGCGCTAGGGCAGTGAGGTCTCGAAAGAAACAACGGGAAGCACCTGAGTCCAGTGTGAAGGTGTGTAGTGCCTCAGTAGACGCAGTACCTGAAGGCGCAGACTCACGAGCACCTGAAGCAGTAGACTCACCAGCGCCTAGAGCAGTAGCCTCACTAGGACCTGGGGCAGCAGACGCACTAGCACTTAGAGCGGCAGTGACTAGCCATGGTGGCAGCAGTAGCAGTAGCAGCAGTAGCAGTAGCAGCAGTAGCAGTAACAGTAGCAGTAGTAGCAGTAAGGACAGCAGTAGCAACAGGAACAGGAGCAGCAGTTTCTGCAGGTGGGGCAGCGCGGCTCGGTAAGGGCGGCGCGACTCGGGCAGGACGGCGCGGCGGGGCTCGGGCAGGCAGGGCGGCTCGACGGCGGGCCTGTGCGCGGTGTGCGGCTGTCTCTAGGCTGCGGCTGCGCGCGGGCCGCGGCTGCGTGTAGGCGGCGGCTAAGCGCGGGCTGCAGCAGCCGGCGTGCAACAGCCGCGGCGCGCGGGCTGCGACCTGCGTGCGGGCGGCAGCTGTGCGAGGCGGCGGCCTACGGGCGAGCGTCGGCCTACGGGCGGCGGCCTACGGGCGCGCGCGAGAAAACGGGCCGCGCACGGGCGGCTAGCGGGCTGCACGCGCTAAAAAACAGGCCGCGCGCGGGCGGCTAGCGGGCTGCGCACGGGCAGCGTGAGAGGGAGGGCGCGCGAGGGCGCACTAGCAGAGAGGCGCACGAGGGCGCGAAGAAGGTGGGGCGCACGAAGGCGCTTCTAGCGGAACGGTGGGCCCTTAGGACTAAGCGGTCCTAGGTTCAGATAAGTCTCAAGCTAAGGTCCTTATTGTTTATTAATAGAATAGAAATAAAACAACATCAATGTCACCGATTAAAAGCAACAAGCGTGATATAGTTGGATGAACAACTCGCCATCCCTCGTTCTCCTACCAAACTACGATAAAAGTAGATTACAACTAGAGGCCCTTCTATTTCAAGTCCAACATGGCATAGTTCAACACCAACGAAATGAACATACTGATGTTGCGGGGTGAATTTAGCATGTCACAAAGTCCTACCTAAGTTAGGTGCAACCAACGGCCTAGACCCTAAACCCGAAACCTACGATACAATCGTACAAAGCTTTGCTACTACATTTTGGCATCTCAATGACTCTTACCTTCCTAGGCATGCAACGTGAACTCCAACTTAACTAATCTACAAGGCTTCCAAAGTGATAAAATCTTGCCACGACCTTACATACAATCACGCCCGCACCGTCCTTGGACTCATGCTATGCCGAAAGTCAGTAATCATGTGCCTTGCCAATGAAAAAACCCTCTCCGAATCCGCAAATGTTCTCAGTATGGCCAAATAATCACGGGCCATATGCGCAACAAAGGGATAATCACTGGCCTTCACACACCACCATTTCTTGCAAGAGGAGATGGTTCCGCGAACCTGAACCATCGGCTCACGAAGGTACTGTTAAAGTTTAGAAGAAAGAAGAAGAAGAAGGGGATTGCACTAGCAAGAATGAGGATACAAATAGCAAACCCTAGAAGGGTTGTACTCGCTATAGAGCACCCCACTACAGGCTAGAGCATAAGATAACATTCTGACACACCCCCATAGCCAAAGTGGGGTGTAATCAGCAGAGTAAGCAAGGGAGTACAAGCTCAGGGTGGATCACAATGTCACCACACATTCTGAGCACAAGTTCAAGAAGCAATAGTTTAAGTTCACAATTATGAGCAAAGCTAGTGGTAGTCACAACGGGCAAGTGAGGAGGAGGAGAGAGAGTGAGAGGAGAGGAGATAGGAGGCGACGGCTGAAGCTGCAGACACACAGGCAACAGGAGGCAGACTGGCACAGCGGCTACCGGACGAAGTCCCCGGAATACAGGAGTAACAGGCCCCGCGGCTAAAGTAGCGGCAGACGAGCAACGGACCCACGGGCGGCTGGCACAGCTGGCTACGACTGGGCTACCGGACGAAGTCCCCGGAATACAGGTGCTGCTGGCGACACGACGGCAACCTCCATTCAGCTTCCCCAAACTATCCCACTCCTCCCTGGCACACACCCGCTGCTACACCGCTAGCTCCACTCCCCCTTCACCCCCCCTTAGTACCACTCCACCGGCTCCAACACGTCCACCCCCCCTCAGCGGCAGCTGCAGCACAGGGAGACGGAGGAGGAGGAGGAGAAGGGTTAAACACAAACCCGCCACCCCCCAACTGCCACCCCCCAACCTCCACCCCCCAAACCCTAAAAACAGGGTAGGGAGGTAGGGGGGGGGGGGGGGGGACGCGCGGCCCCCTGCATAGCGGCCCCCCCCAGGGCGCCGCGACGGGCGACGGGAGTTGGGCCGGGGCAGGTCGGGGCCGGGGCAGGTCCGGGACGGGGCGGGGCAGCAGGGGCCGCGCACGGCTCCCCTGGGCAGCGCGACGGGACAGCAGGGCCGCGCGCGGCTCCCCTGGGCGGCGCGACGGGGCTGCAGGGGCCGCGCGCAGGCCACGACGGGCGACGGGGGGCGACGCGCGGGTCCCCGTCGCCCGTCGCAGCGCCTCCCGAGGGCGACGCGCCGAGCAACGGGGCAGAAGCCCGCCGCGCGCCTAGGGGCGCACAGCGGGCAGAGAACCGCCGCGCGCCTCGGGGCGCACGGCGGGCAGAAAACCGCCGCGCGCCTCGGGGCGCACGGCGGGAAGAAAAACTGCCGCACGCCACGGGGCGTGCGGCACAGAGAGTAGCAGTAGCAGTTGCAGCGGAAGCAACAAGGTGGTGAGCCCACCCACAGGATCGATCCAAGGGGATCGACCTGCTCTGATAGCATGTTAAAGTTTAGAAGAAAGAAGAAGAAGAAGGGGATTGCACTAGCAAGAATGAGGATACAAATAGCAAACCCTAGAAGGGTTGTACTCGCTATAGAGCACCCCACTACAGGCTAGAGCATAAGATAACATTCTGACAGGTACATTTTGAGCTTTTCCGAGAGATCCACAGGCTGATTGTCGTCTTGCGCACTAAAAATTCCCCCAGAGATGGAGGATGAGTCTTGAGCATCTTCGTTGGTATAATTGTTTGTTCTCGAGCTCTCTCTTACGTTTTCAACACCGCACTCTCCAACCTCACATTTGACATATCACCTCTTAAAGCCCGCGTCCCAAATTGCGGACCGCGAGGGTCAAGTTTTTAAAACTTGACGAAGTTGAGTGTCCAAGCTTTTGAAAGTCACGCACCTGCAATTTGGGACTTTCGAAGACAGATTCACTCACCAGGGGGAAAACTGAGGGTTGGCTGGGTCTCGCGAAAAAAACGAGCCTAGACGAAATTGCGAACTCTCGCCAAAGCCTACACCATAAAAACTCCCTCTGGTCAACTTTTAAAAGCATGAACAACTTGGGCCGCCGGCTTTAATATACTCCTCCACCTTTTCGACTCTCACATGCCCATTCCCTTCCGATACACCCACGGCATAATACTTAAGTTTAAATCGTGGTTTAGCACGGTTGCCAAGGTGTATTCTTCGGAGGAGCGATTATGGTACCTATTTTATTTCGCAAGACCTTACTTGCATACATCGGCGAATTTCCCATTCTCTTTGATCACCTCTTCCAACTTGTCCATGGGTTTGTTCACCAACAGTATGCATAAGGATACCTTGGCATACTCAGACGCTTCCAAAAGCGTGGTCACTTTGGCGAATGGTTCGAGAATCTTTTCAAGCACCTCAAATGACTTCCACTCATCATCCCTCATTTGGTAAAACTCTTCCACATTCTCACCCTCCTCCACAAGGTATGCGTTAATGGCTTGGCGCACAAACTTGGCCTTTTTCATCATTGCATGGGCGCTTCACCATTGCGTGGGAGGGCCCAACACAATGCATCTCATGTTCCCAACATTTTTTTTCTTGCATTTTGCCGCAAACTTCTCAATTCGAATGGAAGATCCTCTAATGAGTGTGGCAAACCCTCGGGTCTTCTAGAAAGCACCTTTGGAGGTGGGCGCTTTCATGCTGGCCTCAACAACAAGATTGATCATATGCACAAAGCAAAACATATGCCATTTCTTTGAGAATTCGGTCTCTTCATCGAGGAGCCAAAGGAACATATCATTGTTGCTTGCATTATCAAGCGTGACGGCCATCACTTTGTCGCCGAGGCCCCAACAAACTTGTACGGAGTGGATGAAAGCGTTTTTTATTGCTACTCCCGTGTGGAAGCCTTCCATTTGAATGAAATCAAGCAAAAACTATTGTGACTCAAGGTTTTCATCAAGCCAGCATGTGAGAATATGACAGCTCTCCATGACCGAGGACAGCTCTCCGAGATGGGGGCAGCTCTCCATGCGGATTCGGCTCGCGGCCACACTGTTGCAAGGCCCGGCACTAAAATGGATCTATAGTAGCAGTGTAGGACAGTACACGCAGCATATGGAAAACTTTATCAACTTGGTCAACGACCTGACTGAAGGCGAAAAAGTACAGGCGTACACTTAGGGACTAAAAAACGAAGTCCACCGACAGGTGATTGTAGCAAACTACAGTAACTACCGCGACTTCGTCTGCGCAGCAGAAAGGTGTTAACAGATATAACGTTATGCGGAAGCGATTAAACTTTAACTACAGACTTAACTTGGCAACACTTAACATCATCTGCAGCCCTTCGAGCATGACAACTTGTCACCTCCTAGCCAAGTGAGTAGTTATGCCTTTGTCACATTTGTGTGAATGTGAAGGGTAAGGAGATAGCGTAAGGGGGATGTACATACTGTAAAAAATTGTATATAGCAAGTCAGGGAGGTGCGGGGATGGGATCCGAAGGGTCAGTTGGCGTTTCACGACGCGAGGGGCGAGGGAAGGGGGAATGTCGCTTGCCGAGCCAGAGGGTGGAGGTCTACATGGGAGGGAGTGGGGTGGTACTTACGTAAGCAAGAAGGTGGTGGCAGCGGGAGGCAGTGGAGAACAAGGCAGTGGCAGCAGGAAGGCAGTTTCACCGCCAGCAACGGAAGGGTGTACGAGTGCATGCATGTTTGTTTCCATGTGTGTGCATGATTGTAGCATGGAGCCAGCTGGATCTGGATGGTGGCAGCTGGAGGCAAAGTAGCCAGGGCTGGAGAAGGGTGGCAAGAGGCAGCACGGGTGCAAGTCTGCTCGTAGAGGCTCATAGCCGCTATTGTGTAGACTAGGATGACGGGACGGAGACCAGGTGGTGGAAGAGCTGGTAGAATAGGCGGAGCATTGGTTGCAATTCTTATTGATTGTATGTTTCCCTTTTTACACGATAGTTTTGCTGCAAACCGAGCAAGCGGTGAATTTAGAGAGATATAACGAGCAAGGTTCCTCTAGGCTGGGGAATCAGACAATCATATGTGTGTGAAGGAGCAGAGAGCTCATCACATACAAGCAATCTGTGGACGGATCAGGGTATGCCCATGAGGTCAGGATTAGGTTTTGCCACGAAGAATTTGCTAGCAGAAACAAGGATGATGGAGGGTGACGGGAAGAATAAGCTCGGGACTGGTGGGGAGACGGTCGCGCACAGCGCGGAAGGAGATGTCACGGGGAGGACAGGTGGAGCCACGGGCTTCGATGGCAAGCTCGAACTGCCGCGCGGGACGGAGAAGGAAGGACGGAGCGCCGGGGTGGAGAAGCCCGCCTTCGTGGAAGGCGCCGCGACGACGGGAGGAAGGAGAGGGAGCGACCGGCCATAGCAGAGCAGTGCTTCATGGCAAGGCTTCGAAGAGGAGGCAGCTTCGACGCGATGGCGTTACACAATGCTCCCAAAAGTGGAGGCGCCAGAGCGATTCTCATGAGAAATGTAGCGCGGGCCATCCCTGAAGAATTATCTGATGCAGCTGGAGAGCCTGCGGGCGCGATGGGAGCGTCATTGTTTGGCGGCAGACGAGTTTTTCAGAGGCCTGGCTAATACACTGACGGGAGAAGCTGAGACATATTACCAGATCTACCGGCAAGAACTACTGGACTGGGCAGAGCAGAGAAGGCCTGAGATGTTGGGGGACGGGATCCCACGAAACAATTCCTGGAGATGTTGCGGGATCAATTCCCGCTGCAGACGCTAGAGCGAGTCGTCGAATTCCGAGACTTCAAACCGAGAACGGGAGAGTCTCTGCTGGCGCATTACGGGCTGCTGGTAGAGCTCGGGGAAGATATGAACTGTGTGGATCAAGGACGCCTCGTCAGCAAGTTCCTAAACGGCCTGAACTACGAGCTGCAACGGGACGTACAAGTGAAGATCTTCGAGATGGGGGCAGCTGCGACGCTGAGGATTGCATACAAGAATGCAAAAATGGTGGAAACGGCAGACTGCTGTTCGAGGTGGAACGTACGGGAGAGAGATCGGCGGATAGGCGGAGGCCGGCAAGGAGCACCATCCCAGTGGAGTACGAGCGACCGCCAAGAGGCCCAACGGACACGAGGAAGTGTCACAAATACGGCAAGGGCAGTCACCTGAGGCGGGAATGCCGCAAACCCCCAGCATGCTCCATCTGCGGCAAGGAGGATCACCTAAGGAGGGAATGTCTGGAGGCTCCCACGTGCGAGAAGTGCGGACGGAATGGTCATGGAGAGCGGGACTGTTATTCGCGTCGAGGGGACACTAAGGAAAAGGGGGAGATGGCGGAGATGCGGGCAGAAATTGAGAGGTTGCGAGATCAGTTAGAGGAGCGAGAGAGAGGAATAGAGAGGAGGCTGGCCATGGTAGCAAGGGAAGAAGAGGAGGAGGAAGGAAGCGAAGAAGAATTCTGCCTCATGGCCAGGCCTGCCAGGGAAAGAGACGAATTGGGCCTAAGAACTAGGGAGAGGTACCTGCGACAGCGGGTGGTGGAGCAACAGGAGTATGGGCCAAGGAGGCAGGCAGGAGATGCCAGGGAAGGGATACCACCCCGGCCACCCTTTGGAGAGGCTGAGTTGTGCGGCGTCAGTGCCGATGGGTGGTCTACCGGTGAAGCAAGCCATCATTGACACGGGCGCACACCCAGTGCTGATAGGGAAGCGGCTAGCAGAGCAACTACAGCTGGACAGGCCGGAGAGACAGATAGCCGAAGGGCTGCTGTTGATAACAGCGGAAGGCGGCGGAACCAAGTGGATGCCAAAAACGCGGGCTACAGTTGAGATAATGATTGGGCGGGGAAGTCCAGAGGAATGCTCTGCGAAACTGCAGTGCGGCATTTCACCGTCAGAAGACTATGACCTGCTCTTGAGGGTCGAGTTCCTCTATAGCATCGGCTCGACCATCTGCATGTGGGAAGAGAAGCTGATGTATCGAGTGACGTATTGGGAATATGACGGACGGCTCGCGGTACGCTTCATTCGCGGCGAGCCGCGAGAGGCCTACCAGGCGGAAGTAAAGACGGCAGAGAAGGAGCTAGGGCGGATGAACTGGGAGGAATTGGAAGAGGAGAGGCGATACCGTGACTGGCACGGGCAGCAGTCGGGGGAAAGCGGGAGTCTGAAGCAACTGCACCTGGACAGCAAGGTGTTTCGAAAGCCGATCGTGCTTCTGGAGTTGTTCGGAGGCATCAGTATGGGATTGGCGGCGGTGTTGAAGGCAGGACTGCGAGTGGAGAAGTACATCTACGTAAATAATGACGCAGCGGCAAGCAACATGACTTGGCACCATATCAACTGGAAGAAAGGTATCCCTCACAGCTGTATGAAGGGGCGGTAGACCGAGGAGCAGAATGGGTCTGTCATCGCGTGGAGGATGTAAAGGAGGAGGCGTTGGCCCACTGGGGGCACATCGATTTGGTGGTAGCAGGTTGGGAATGTCAAGGGATGTCACGGGCCGGAGAGGGAAGAGGGATGAGTGATCCGAGGAGCGGGCTGTTCCGAGAGCTAATCAAGATCCTCAAACTGATCAAGCGAAAGCAAGGGGAAGTAGCGTATATAGTGGAAAAAGTGGACACCAGAGATGATGATAGGGAGGCGGTAAAGCTAGCGGAGGAAGAGATCAGAGGAGAGCTGGGGGCAGGAGTAGCGTGGGACGCGGCGCAGAACGGAAGCCAAACACATCAGACTCGCAGGTACTGGCAGAATGTACTGCCATAAGCCGTCCTGCAGTACGAGTTGTCACTGATGGAGCGACCACAACCGAGGCTAGTCGCCAACCTACTAGAACCAGTGCGTATGCTCGCGCCAGTGCAACACCCCGATCACGAGACGCAATATCCATGCAACAAGATAGGGAAGCCGCGGCAAGCATGGCCAACGCTGGTGGCGTATGAGACAGCAGAGGGCTTCAGGATGAGAGATGGGGTAGAGGGACCAGGGATGGTGTTCGACTGACTGAAAGGGGTGTGGGAAGAGCCAACAGCGCTGGAACGGGAGCTGGCGATGGGTTTCATGGCGGGCGCTACCGCGAGTGCAGATGTAACAGAGAAACAAAGGCGGAGGGCGCTGGGGAAGGCCATGGACCTCAAGGCTCTGCATTGGTTGGTGGGCACTACGGACCGGCACCTGGAACAAAATCGACTGGAGCGAAGGAGGGACCACGCAGCAAGGGCGGACCCGAAGGCATGAGAGGATGAGGTCAAGGAAGAGGAAGCAAAGATATTGCTGGAGCACTTGGAGAATGAGGCATGGGAGATGCAAAAGTAGGGAGTGGCACAGGAGAAGCGGGCGAAGAGGTTGAATGACCACCTGGGGATCCCAGGATGATACCCAGACCAAGAGGAGGAGGGAGAAGAGTGGGGGGAAGGAGAGCCAGAGATGGACTGGGACTCGGAGCAGGGGGAAGACCCCACGGAGAGGTGGATCCCTGATCCAGACAAAGTCTTTTTGGAACCTAGCAGGGCGTACATGGCAAGCAGGACAGACGTGGAGGATGAGGGGGAGAGGCAAGGAGCCGGCGAAGGAGAGGGGGCAGCTGAGTTGTCTGAGGGTTTGGGCATGGCAGAAGAAGCTGAAACGGGAGGAGGACCAGGGAGAGTGGAAGAGGCGGCACAGCCCCAAGCACAGGGTACGCACTGGGACGTAGGCATAGCAATGCAGGGGGAAAAGGCGTTAAGATTGGAGGCAGTAATACGACAACACGCAGTAGCATCCTGCCGCATGTGTGGGGATTACAGGGGACTGAACAAGGTGACAGCGACGGACAGGTATCCTATGGCGATAGCCAAAGAGATATTCGACCAGGTGAAGGGGAGCTGGGTCTTCTCAACGCTAGACCTGCGACAGGGCTTTAATCAGATACCAATAGCGGAGGAGGATAAGAAGTAAACAGCCTTCCACGGACCGGACGGGCTGTACAAGTGGAACTTCATGCCTTTCGGGCTGCGGAATGCGACGGCGGTGTTTCAGTGAGTGATGGACGCGGTGTTAAGGGGAGTGATTGATGCGACATGCTACATAAATGATGTCATCATCTTCAGCCCGAATGCAGAGGCACATGTGCGAGATGTGGAGGCAACGCTGACAGCAATTGAAGCAGCAGGACTGACCTGCCATCCGGGAAAGTGTCGCTTCGGCCGCAGCAGTGTGGCCTACTTGGGATTCGAGGTGGCAGGAGGAGAGCTGAGCATTCAGAAAGCCAAGTTCGAGGTCTTGGACAGGGTGGAGAGGCCTAAGGACAGGACCAGTCTGCGCGCTCTGCTGGGGTTTCGCAACTACTATCGCAAGTTCGTAGAAGACTTCAGCAAGAAGGCAGCTCCATTGAACAAGTTGCCCAGGGAGGAGCAGAAATGGCAGTGGGAGGAGCCACAGGAGAAAGCATTGCGGGGCCTGATGGAGGCGGTGAAGGCGGGAGCAGTACTGAAGCTACCAGATAGGCAGGAGCCATTCGTACTCTATATCGACTGGAGTAGCATAGGGATGGGAGCAGTACTGAGCCAGATGGACAAGGGGGTGGAGAAGGTGGTGGCCTTCACCAACAGGACATGCAGCCCTGCTGAGGCAAACTACTCGTCTTACAAAGGGGAAGGATTGGCAGCAGTCTGGGCAGTGGGGCGTTTCAGGGTGTATCTGCAAGGACGGCAATTTACCTTGGTGACAGACCATCAGCCACTGCTGTGGCTGATGCACAACTAGATGCTGACGGGCAGGAACGCGCGATGGGCGATGAAGCTATAGGAATATGACTTCACTGTGAAACACCGGCCGGGCAAAACCATGCAGCACGTCAACGGACTCTCCTGGTATCCACCACGCGGCGGACAGGAGCCGGGACCGGAACAAGAACCACCCTCGACTACGCTGACCGCCATGGTGAGCGAACGAAGGCCAGGAGGAGGGCAGCAGAGGGGAGCAGCGGATGTGTGGCAGGACAAAGAGACCCTGGCGTGGATCAAGGGAGAAACGACGGAAGATGGGGGAGCAGATGCAAGGGCTAGAGCTCGAGGGCAGCATTACATGTGGTTTCAGGGACAGGTGCAGCTACAGACGAAGGATGGTTGGAAAAGGGTGCCGGCGCCGGCTGAAAGGGAGAGCATAATACGGAAGGTGCACAACAAGCTGGGGCACTACGGGCCCTTGAGGACACAACAGCTGCTGCAGACTGGATGGTGGTGGGCAGGGATGCGTAAGGAAGTGAAGGAATGGGTGGAGAAGTGCAAGCTATGCTGCGGGAACAGAGCCAGCCTGTTGATGAGCCAGACGGAGCTCCAGCCCCTGAACATCGTGGAGCTGGGGTACCGCTGGTCCCTAGACATCGCGGGAGAGCTGCCAGTGTCACGCAGGGGCAGGAGGTACGTCTTGCTCATGATAGAGCACGTGGGCAAATGGGCGGAGGCGAGACTGCTGGTGGCCAAGACGGCGGGAGTGGTGGCAGAAGCATTTGAAGAAATGGTGCTGACGCGATTCGGAGCGTAAGGCGAGGTGCTAACTGACCAAGGGACTGAATTCCAAAGGGAATTCAAGGAGCTGCTGGCTTCCAATGGCATACAGCACCGCACCATCTCCAGAGTGATGGGCTCACAGAACGGCTGGTGCGGACACTGAAAAAGGGACTGCGCGCCTACGGGGAGGCAAACAAAGGGGATTGGGACAAAAAACTGGCATGGGTGATGGCGGGGTACAAGTTCAGCAAGCAAGCCTCGCTGAAGGACGTCTCGCCGTACTACCTGCTCTTTGGAAAACAGCCTATCCTGCCACTAGATGCACCGAGGTTGCTGGCAGACAGCGTGACAGCGGGGACTGCTGAGAAGTGGGTGGCACTGGCTGATGCCAGAGCCAGGTACCTGAAGAAGATGCTACCTGCCGCGATGGAGAGCTTGAAGGTAGCATAGCTGCGTGACATCCACCGCTACAAGCAGCGGCAGTTAAGCAAGATGCAGGGGAAGCAGCCAGCAGTAGAGGAGGGACAGGCTGTGTACGTGCGACGAGCAAAGCGAGGCGGGCTGGATGTGGGAGTGTCCCATCAAAGGTGGGAGGTGAAGGAGGTGCGGGAGTAAGGTATCCTGGTGCTGGAAGACGCACAAGGGAAGCGGGTCATGGATCATGTCACTAACGTGGCGCACGCGGGGAAGCAGAAGAAGAAAGCAAGCTACACTGGTCCCATGACCAGGGCGAGGACGGCAGCAGTTGGTCATGGGAGGGGGCAAGAGAAGTAACTAGAAGACTACATCAAGGAAGACAGGAACGTAAGGCGCAGGCGGAGAAGGGAGAGGAGAGAACAAGGAAGCCGAGTGAGGAAGGAAGGATGCAGGGAAAGGTACAAGAGTGATACAAGCGGTGAACGAGGTGCAGTCAAGAGAAATTGGTGAGGAGGGAAGTGAGAGCAGAGCCGTCCCAGAGAGATACAAGGGGGTGTGGGTGAGTTTCCGACATCTTGCTCAGCTTGTACGATGAGCAATCTTGGTCGAGCAGAGTTTCGGCAGCACCAGAAATTGTTTCAAGCTTGAAAAAAACGCGAATGCATTAGATTAGATTTGAACAGGTACAAGCACACATTTATATAAATTCTACGTATAGGTAAGGGCAATTAGAAAACGGTTGCTTGACTAACTCGCAAGGATTTCGCCACGCTGTATTTCACCTTAAACATTTGGGTATATCCTCCTTTTGATGAAAAAGTGTCATCAAAATGCACTTGTAACAATTGCCCCTGCTAACTCAAATGTGTGCACTCATGAGACTCGCATGTGACTCCAATGTACCTCTCATGAGTTCATACAAGCTCGCAATTATTGTTGTCGACCACAGACTCACCGGCCCTTTTCCGGATGAGCCATTTGAGTCTAGTGGTCCCTACACAGAGCTGGGCTGCCTCATGTACCTGACGACTTGTACACGTCCGGATCTTGCCTTTCCCCTTAGTGTTCTCTCTCGCTTTGGCGACTGGGAGACATCGTCCTGTGCACTGGACGGCTGATGTGAGGGTGGTGAAGTACCTGGCGACTACATCAGGCGTGGGGCTTGTGCTTGGAGGGACACAGCCAGTTGTACCGACTGGTCACTTCGAATCTTCGTACGCCGGCAACGTGGAGACCCAGCGGTCTGTTCAGGGGCACTACTTCAGTTTGAATGCTGGATTTGTGTCGTGGAGGTCTACTCGGTCGTCGTCTGTGGCACAGTCCAGCGAAAAGGCAGGGATCTACGCTGGTGCCATGGCTGCGCAGGAGCTTCGTTGGTTGACTTTCTTGCTCACTGACCTTGGTGAGCGGCCTCGCTCTGCACTGACCTTGTTCGCTGACAACAAGGTCATGATTCTTCTTTGTCGAGAGCCTCAACTGGAGGGCAAAATGAAGCACATCAACGTGAGGTAATTTCTCCTGCGAGAGTTGCAGCGACGCGGCCAGGCTCGGTTGGACTTCGTGACCTCACTGGCCAATACAGCAGAAACTTTCACCAAGGCCCTAGCGCCTAGTGACCACCACAGGTTCTGTCTGCAGTTAAGCCTTGTTGACAATGGTGCTAGGTTGCTGTAGCATTGTTTCTTGTTGCTTGTCCTACTTGCCATTGCATCTAAATATATCAGTGAACTCTTGAACTTTTGGCCGTTTGCTTGTGCTCGGAATGTGTGGTGATCTTGAGATCCACCCTGAGCGTTGTCTTGTTGCTTCTCTTGACTGATCTTGTGACCATTTGTTTCCCTTGCTTGCTTTGATGCCCCTCACTTAGCCTATGGGGATGTGTCAAATTTTTCTATCATTTATATCATTTATATAATGTTAGCTAGTCTAGGCTACAGTGAGTTGCCCTTAATGGGTACAACGCTTTCTAAACACGCACTTGTACCTCCTTGTTTTCATCCACTTGACATTCCGCTAAACTACTCAAGAATTCCCTTCTCTTCATTTTCACTTTGAATGTATCTGCCTGCATCGGTTTCTATTTGACGGTTGCTGATGTCGCTTCGACTCTTCTGACTCCTCGACTTTGTACTCGATCGGCTCCTGTAGAGTAGTGGAATGCTTTCTAATTAAAGTTCATATCTCAATCGTAATCTTGCGCGATTTGGGCCTTGAGCTTTAAGCTCACAAGTCTCGACCCTCTCAGGGAGTGCAAAAAAAAGTGGTGTGAGGTTGAAGACGTGTGTGATTTTTGTCCAACTTTTCCAAAGATGTATATTTTTGAAAGTGTTATACTTTCTAAAACCACCTATTTTGAAACCGAAGCAGCTTGTACGAAGCATCAAGAGGTGTCGGCGAAGCGCTATTCGCCCTTATCCGACTATAAAAGAAGGGGTTTCGGCCATTTGGCCTCACCCACGTTCTCATTTTCAAACTTTCAAGTTCAGATTTTGCCCGTCAAGCTGGCCAAGATTCGCTCCCTTCCTCGGTTCCGTTTTCCTTCCACGCTCCTAACGGACATTTTCAACCACAACTTAGCGACAATGGCTCCGTCCAACGACAACCGCGACGAGGCTATGAACGGAAACGCCCGTCCTATTTCCGAGTCCGGAAAAAAGGCGGGGGCCTAAACGGAAGACCCCCACCACTGCTGTCGAAGTTCTGCTCGGAGGAGGAGAGCCGAGCAGGAACCCCACCCCTGCCAACCGTCCGAGTCAGCAGCAGCGCGTGGAGCACGCGCCTGGCAAGAAAATGCCAGACGCTGCTGACGTCACGCCGATCTCGTCTGACGACGCGCCTGGTAGAGGCACGCGCAATCAAGATCCCGCGCCACCTGCGCAAGCGGCCTGGCGTGTGCCAGCACCCGCCCCAGTTTCGACCCCCCTCAGTCTTTCGCCGTAGTAGGTAACGGAGCTTCTGGCGCTGTTACACCAGCAGCAACCGAGTGTTACCCGTGCCGCGTCACGCCGACGCTGCATTCAACCCAGCAACTGCGGCGCCTCCCAACGCACTCGAAGATGACAGCGACGACGACAACGAGAATGGTGAGGCCTCTCCCTCGACCAATTTTCCCACCATCGTGGAACACTTTCCACCCCTCTCATCCTCTAACCCAAGCGTGGCTGCAGCATCCTTCACCCGTAAGGGCGTCCGTGAGCATGCGGATGTCTTTAAAGCCTTGATTGCATACCTAAAGCACGCTGACTTCAAGGCTCGCCGCGGTGACATCGACGGTGCTCTCACTCACCTTGCCCAAGGACAAGCACTCATTATGAAGCGCTTTGAGGTGCTTCAGGTGGCGGATGCTCCTGAATTTGACACCGCCGATCGCTACCAGATGTACTAGGCGAAGAGTATTCTCATACCCCGCCCGTTCAAACAGGCAGCGGCGGACGTTGCGGTGGCCAAGAGGTCCTATGGCACGTATGCTCGTGGCGGCCGAAGCCACGCACGCGAGGCTTCGTCCTTCAACACGAAGGCCTCCGTCCCCGCAGCGTGCAGCACCAGGACCTTCAAGGGCTCTTGCTTCCGCTGTGGGCAGGTGGGGCACATGGCGAGTGCTTGCCCCTCGGCTCAAGGCCCGGCATCCGTCGTGTGAAGTGCCTTGTTTGGCCTGAGTATGATGCCCTTTGCAGCCCTACCCTGGGGGGTACGGGGGCTGGTGGGACTGCACCAGGGGGTGCAAGGCCAGGGGGCCGAGCCTAGGAAGGATAGGGACCAGGGGTCCGGGAACCACGGTTCCCCGTTTGCTTTGTCAAGCATAGGGGAGAGCGCGGGGCACTTTAAATTGCTTCTGTGTGTAGGCCTTGTGGCCCTTAAGTGTGTTATGTCATTGCTTGATGCATACATAATGAAAAAAAAGAAATAAAACAGAGCATTGTGTGTCAAGAGGGGGGGGAGGAGGGATGGGGGGGAAGGGGGGAGGGGGGGGGACAATGTGTGTCATTGTGATTGTCTCATGATAACGAGAGCTCTCGCTCCCGGCTGAAAAAAAAAAAAAAAAAAAAAAAAAAAAAAAAAAAAAAAAAAACCAGAGCACGATCATTGGGGTGGTGCGTGACAACCCCAAATATGACCCATGTGATAGCTCCAGCAATCAGCGCGTAGGAATCCACGATCAAAGCCCGTGGAGGGCCAGCCACAAGCTAGTTCATACTAGTCTTGCCAAGCATTAGGGCACCACTCGCTCTGAGCACGAAGGAGAATCCTATAAGCCACCTTCTTCGCGAACACGGTTGCACCAGCGGGGCAGCCCGTGTTGCATTGTTGGGTAAAAAAAAAAAAAAAAACAAAAAACAAAAAACAAAAAACACTACCTGTGGCGCACGGCATCGTCCGTTTGTTTATGGAACTCGCATGCTTTCCCTTCGTTGGAACACCGCACAATTGCATAGCGGCACGATGCCGACTCGGCGCGAGAGTTTATGCAACCAGTACAAGGGCCGCCATGGTTGCACCCGGGAACGGGAGCTGGCCGTGGACCAACCCTCGCACTTTCAGACCTCTTGCCCCCCCCCCCCCCCTATTGCACATTATGATGCACTAGAAGGAAGAATCCACTTCCTTGAAAATTGGGCGACATTTGAGAGCACTACTTGCCATCTACGGATCCCGTTAAGAAGAAGAAGAAGAAGAAGAAGAAGAAGAAGAAGAAGAAGAAGAAGAAGAAGAAGAAGAAGAAGAAGAAGAAGAAGAAGAAGAAGAAGAAGAAGAAGAAGAAGAAGAAGAAGAAGAAGAAGAAGAAGAAGAAGAAGAAGAAGAAGAAGAAGAAGAAGAAGAAGAAGAAGAAGAAGAAGAGCTCCGGGGCAGCCGTGGAAGCATGTTCCAATGACGAGCTCACTTGCATCAGCCCACTCAACGTAATGGAACAACGCGAGAAATGTCGGCTAATTTTGGACTTGCGCCGCGTCAACCAACACCTCATGGTCCCCAAAGTACAAAGGTCTCCATCGTGTGGCAGAATTCGCACAACCAAGCGATTGGATGTTCTCGGTGGACTTGAAATCTGGACACCATCACGCGGACATCCACCCGTCGTTTTGGAAGTTCCTCGATTTCCAGTTCGAAGGTCGTTTCTACTACTTCCGGTCTCTGCCATTTGGTCTCGCAACGGCCCCATACATCTTCATCCAACTCATCAAACAACTCGTTGCTAGATGGCGCTCCCAAGGCGTCCGAGTCGTCCCATTTGTTGAAGACATTCTCTTCCTATGCGATAGTCGAGAACACGCGCACACAACTTGTTCCACAGTCATAGGCGACCTGCGGTGTGCAGGACTGGTCATTAACCGGAAATAGTCGCATCTCTTCCCGGCGTAGTCCCTTCGGTTTCTGGGCTTGGAATTGGACAGCGCCACGTGCACCTTCACGGTAGGCGACGATCGCCGCAAACAACTAAGGGCGACTTTGGACTCCCTCAAAGCTGCGGGGCAAGCCCATCGACCGATTCCTGTTCGCCAAGTCGCACGAGTGACTGGCATGCTCGCATCCATTTCCCTCGCTTTGGGCACGATGGCGCGAGCATTCAGTCACAGCCTGCTCGAAACCATCAACGAAGCATCCTCATGGCACGAACGGGTGACTCTTTCACAAGCTGCAGTGGATGAGCTGCACTTTTGGCGCTCCGGGTTTGATTGCTTCAACGGTGCACCATTCCACAACTTCTCCACTGTGCTTCATGTGGATGCGAGGGCGCACGGTTGGGGGGCTACGCTGGAAACTTTCCCATGCTCTACAATCGAGGCATCTAAAAATATGCCCGCACCTCTGCTAACAACGTCTAGCACTTGTAGCGAACTCGAGGGGGTTCTTTGGGTCCTCAAAGGACACATCCAGAATTACCGTGTCGGCCCCAAAACTGTCACCACTTTCACGTGATTGGTCGAAGGTTTTGAGTGGGTTTTTGACACGATTGATTCCCAATTTTCCCACCGAACCTCCTTATGGGACTTCGTTGTGTAATTCGGGGTGTGGCCTTCAAGGCGTTCAAGGCGCACTTACATGGCAAGCACCTTCTTGTCACGGTCGACAACCAAGGGGTGTTCTTCATCATACGCAAGGGCGGGTCTTGCTGCGCAGAACTCACCCGTGCTCATCCACTTTTGTGTGCAGCACGAGACTCGACTTGCTATTGAATAGATGCCCAGGTCACTGAACGCACATGCGGATGCTTTGTCGAAGCTACAACACCATCACGATTATACCTTGAAGCAACCATGGTTTCGACTCCTCGAACGGCGCTTAGGGCCCCATGCCGTCGATCTCTTTGCCAATGCCACCAATGCCAAGCTCCCACGTTCTTGCACGAAGGCTCCCCACCCTGCGGCACACGCCGTCAATGCCTTCTCCATTTCGTGGACCCGGGAACGCGGTTTTGCCTTTCCACCTCCTCAACTGATTCCGGCATTCCTACACCATGCTCGCCAAACGGACGCTACGGTTACCTTGCTTGTGCCGGAATGGCTCGGTGCTTTTTGGTGGCCCTGTATCCACTCAATGCCGAAAAACTGGGCACCGGAAGTGCGCACTCACATCCGCCTCACAAACGGTGCTCAATGTCTAGGTATAGGCACTCACACAACGGCATTCGCCGGCCTCCGCCTCCCTAACAGCACCATCCACGCACTCCTTGTCTCATTTGAATAAAGTTTGAGAACCCCCTTGCTCCTATGACACAGGCACTATGATCCGGCTCCAGCATCAACTACTCCAGATATCCCTCCAAGTGCGGGCGGACTCGACAATCTGAACGTATGATCCCTATTGGCTAAAGTTTCGCTCATTCTGCGAACGGTTCAAGCTGGCATTTCTACCAACAACCGACACAACATTCGCACTCTACTTGGTGCATGCAATCGAACGCAAAGCCACGATGTCCGTGATACAATTCTCCTGCGCAGCAGTGACTTTCGCACACCGCGTGATTGGAGCCCCCTGCCCAGTCTCAGGCCCATTCACCAGCCAGGTCCGGGACTATGCCAAACGGCATTGCCCCCGCCCTTCCCTTATCAAGGAACCCGTATCTCTTCACCAAGTCCACAGCATGGCCCAACCCTACTTGTCTAGTGAGGATCCTACGGAGTTCCAGAAAGGACTCATTCCCTTACTAATGTACGCCGCATTCTTACGATACTCGGACCTCGTCGCAATCCGCTGGGAGGATTTCCAGTTGGAGGAGAGCGTCATGTGGGTTCTCATCCCGCATTCCTAAACTGACCAGGAGAGTCGGGGTATGTGGATACCCGTGGCGACAAACCTAGGACCATTCTGCCCAGTGCGTTGCACCCAACGCTTCATGCAGCTGGCGGGCTATGGACCTTCCACCCAAGGGCCTTTAATCCGTGTCTTCGGTCGCCGCACTTCAACATCAGCGGACGACACTTCTCCGTCCTACACAACCATTTGCACCTGGTGCAACGAGGCGTTCTCCAAGATCGGCCTTAACGATACCCATCTAGGAACCCACTCCTTTTGCAAAGGCGCAGCAACCATGGCAGCAAACGCAGGAATCCCGGACCGTATCTTCCAGCAGCTTGGTCGGTGGCGCAACAGCACTTCCAGGGACCTCTATGTCACAGACGCCTCTCACTGACTACATCGTCACCGTCACCGTCACCTCCGCAACACGAGCGCGCCATCATTCGACAGCGACAACCTTTGCTTTACATTCTTCATTAGACACATAAGCAACGAAGACGACGCCTATGCTAGTCAAGAAGCAAGCTTTCTCAATATGTATATTTTCGAAAGTGTTATACTTACCGTACTAAAATTACCTATTTTGACAGCGAAGCAGCTTGTACGAAGCATCAAAAGGTGTCGGCGAAGCGCTATTTGCCCTTCTCCGACTATAAAAGAAGGGGTTTCGGCCATTTGGCCTCACCCACGTTTTCATTTTCGAACTTTCAAGTTCAGATTCCCCCCACCCCACCCCACCTTACCAGATCTTCGCAATGTTGTAATGTATACTGCTGTACTTGACCCATAAGCAATGAAGACGAAGCATATAGCAAACTTTCTCAATTTAGAACTTTTAGAGAGGTTCTACACGGTAGGATACAAGTGAAAGATGCGTCACCATGGTGCAAAGCTATTTGAGTTTGAGCTTTGCCAACTTGAGGATGGTGAGAACTCTACTGGTATGTTGGATACTTCCAGCACATGTACTGTACAACAAAACATTTGTAAACAAGTTAGTAGCAGACTCTTAGTAGTATTATAAGTTCAACAAATAAATCAATAGGCAAAACGGAGAAAGCATTCGATCTGGCCCTAGTAGAACTCTGAAAGGAGAACATATTTTTGAAGAATCCCTGCCCCAGCTCTTCCCATCCCTGGCAATCCTGTGAGGCACAGAGTCAGATGAAGGCAGGCAGGAGGGGGTCAGGGCAGGGGGGAGGCGGCGGGCCAGTTGACGCACTGCCACGTGTAGCCAGTGGAGAGGGAGTAGGAGCAGCGGCGGGGGCTCTCATCCCAGCATGACGACGGCGCGGTGCAGTTGAACCCACACGGGATGCGCTTGCAGCAGGTACAGGCGTTGTAGCAGTTCTTGTAGTTGGTGGCCTGCACGGTGGACGTGCCCCCCATGGCGAGCTTGAAGTCCTGGCACACGTTCTCACACGTCGTCTTCACGTACAAGCAGCACTTGCCCACCCCGTCCCCCAGCAGCTGCGTGCAGTCGGTGCTGGGCGGCGGCCACGTGGGATAGGGGCAGATGGCCTGGGTGCACCCGGAGCCGTTGGCAGGCGCGGAGCCAGCGCGGCCCATGCAGGCGGCGTTGCAGCCGGTGCAGATGTCGGAGACGAGCACAGGCGTGGCGTAGTTGCAGACGGCGTCGCAGTACGACGGGTACGTCACGTAGTCCGACCCGCACACCGGCAGCGACGTCGCACACCCGCAGTCGATGGCACCCACGCGCACGTTGCAGGGGATGATGAGCGTGGAGTTGACGAGCAGCACCGCGGTTTCGAGGATGTTGTTGTACGCTGCTATGGCCGCGGGTGACACCGACGTGGGCATGCAGCGGTTGATGTAGCGCGAGGAGATGAGGGCGAGTGTGTCGCCGAGTTTCACGGTGTAGAGCGAGAAGGAGGAGTTGGTGGAGGCGATGAGCGATGGCAGGATGGGCGAGTTGATGCACACCTTCTGCCCCACCTGCAGGTACGGCGACTGGCACTGTGACACAGGCGAGGGGAAAGGGGCAGGCAAGCAAGCCGGGTGTCAGGAAAGATGGTGGGGAGGAGCGGGAGGCAGAGGAAGCGCATGACATGACATGAGGCACAGCGATGGCATGGCACACGGCGGTGAACCAACCGGGGTTGCGGTGGCTTACCCGGATGCCGGGGTTGATGGCGAGGAAGGTGGACTCGGTGAGGTTGGCGGCGTTCCAGATGTTGGGGCAGTTGTCCCCCTGCAGCACCGTGTACCACGCCGTGCAGTTCACCACCGTCTGCCGCACACAGGGGGAGGAGGGGGATGGGGAGGGAGGAAGCAAGGGGGTGGATGGCAGTGAGACAGCAGCCCTGCAGCACCGTAGTCTGGCATGGGAAGGAGATGGGGCAGAGGAGCAGCAGGGGCAAGGCGGTGAGGTAGAGCTGTACAGCCGTGCTGTGTGTGGCTACCCGTGGGTGCGGTGCAGCTCAGCAAGGGCAGGGGGGAGCGGAGAGCAGGCCGTGAGGGGTCCGATCAAGAAGAATGGCATTTGTCAAGGAATGGGGCAGCGAAAGAGGACAGGCAGAGAACCAGCAGAAGCAGCAGAAGTAGCGGAACCTGCAACACCAGCAGGCAGCAGCAATAGAGGCAGCACAAGAAGCAGCACCAGCATGGGGACGGGCACTGGCAAATGCATGCGCACGGACAGCAGGGTTGCGGAGGCGAGGCAGCAGGCACGGACCTTGTCAGACTTGGCGGCCACACAGAGGTACGTGCCCGCGTCGATGTCGCCCCGGCTGCAGTCCAGCGCCGGATTGAGCCTGGCGGGCCACACGCAGAGGCACGGCAAGAGCTTGGGTTGGGTGTGATGGTCAGGGATTGCAGCGCAGAAGAATCCACTTTGCCGTGCACGTAGTGTGAACTAGCATTGCTTGGCACGGCGATGAGAGGAGCGGGTGAGGGCAGAGGAGCAGGTGAGGGCAGAGGAGCGGGTGAGGGCAGAGGAGCGGGTGAGAGCAGAGGAGCGGGTGAGGGCAGAGGAGCGGGTGAGGGCAGAGGAGCGGGTGAGAGCACTCACGACTTGAAGGTGGGGAGGTCGAGGGAGTACTTGGAGGCCACGGAGCTGCACGTGTCACCCACCACTGACACGTACGTCTGCCCGCACTGCGCCACCGTCGCATTCGCCGCGGACAGCGGCGCGGCAGCGGCGCACACCTGCTGCGAGGGCAGCAGCGAGGGGCGGTCGGTCGTGCAGAGCAGCGGGTTGGCCTGGCGGAAGGCGGCGTCGCTGCCGTTGAAGAGTGTGGCGTTGAGCGAGGCGCACGTGTCGTTGGCGCGCACCATGTAGGTGGCCGTGCACACGATGGTGGACGGCGCGGGGGCGTTGGAGAGCGAGAGCACGAAGCCGGGCGGGATGTAGCTCTGCGAGCAGTTGAGGAACGGGTTCAGCGCCGCCAGCACCGCCACACTGCTGTTGTACCCCGCTGCTATGCCCTGTGCCAGGGAGAGGAATGGAGGGAGAGGGGAAGGGGGGCAGGGATGACACAAGATGAGAATGTGATGGGGAGGCGATTGAGGCACGCGAGCCGCGGCACGGCTGACAGTGGCGGTGTTGAAGAGGGCAACGAGAGTGCACGAGCGAGCTGGCAAGAGAGCACACGGGGCACTCACAGCACAGCACACGGGGCACTCACAGCACAGCACACGGGGCACTCACAGCACAGCACACGGGGCACTCACAGCACAGCACACGGGGCACTCACAGCACAGCACACGGGGCACTCACAGCACAGCACACGGGGCACTCACAGCACAGCACACGGGGCACTCACAGCACAGCACACGGGGCACTCGCAGCACAGCACACGGGGCACTCACAGCACAGCACACGGGGCACTCACAGCACAGCACACGGGGCACTCACAGCACAGCACACGGGGCACTCACAGCACAGCACACGTTGCACTCACAGCACACGTGGCACTCACAGCACACGTGGCACTCACAGAGCACGTTGCACTCGCAGCACACGTGGCACTCACAGAGCACGTGTCCCCTGGCACAGTGGTGTAGGTGAGGGATGACGTGTTGCCGCCCGCCACGCCCACACACGTCAGCGACCCGTCCGTCTCCGCGCCGATGGCGTAGCCCTGCGAGGGGGAAGGTGGGGGGAACAGGCAACTTTGTATACGCATGAGAATGAGCAGGCGGGATGACAGGCAGAGAGCAGGGCGGCGAGGAGAGGCGAGGACGGGCAGTGACAGATGCAAGTGGGGCAGGCGCACTCACAGCGGGGCACAAGGGGGCGCACTCACAGCGGGGCACTGGCAGGTGTAGGCGCCGTTGCCGGTGTTGTTACACGTGCCGGCGCCGCAGGGGTTGACGTTGGTGGAGTTGCAGGGGGAGCGCGAGACGCACTTGCTGGTGGGCACGCCCAGCACCTCCACCATGCCCTCCGGCCCGCTGCAGTCGCACCGCGCCACGTTGTTGCGCGTGTAGCACTCGCCCGCGCCGCACGGGTTGATGAGCAGCTGGCAGGCGTCGGAGGTGACGGGCAGCGGCTTGGTCCACCAGCGGCCGTCGCTGTCGTCGCGCTGCTTGTCGCTGAACCGCACCGGCTGCGGGCCGAACGGGTAGTACACCGGGTACATGGCGGGCAGCCTGGGGGGAAAAGGGGGAGGGGGAGAGGGAGGGGAGGGTGGCCGTTGAGTGAGAAAGTGAGAAAGAATAGACGAGAATAAGGGAGTGAGAGCGAGCGAGAAAGAGTGAGAGAGAGCGAGAGAGTGTGAGAGGGGGAGATATTGAGGCGGTACTAGGATGGAGAAAAGGGAATTCTGTGCATGCGTAACGCTTCTAAAAGCCACATACGCGTGGATGCCGCATTTCCCGCGCACGTCGGGCGTCATGGCGAGGTACATGTAGCCGCCGTCGCCCCACGTGCTGAACCACGTGTTCTTGATGATCCAATAGCTGCCCGCGAGGCCGGGCCCCGTGTAGTTGTATCCGACCACGACGACCACGTGGTTCACGTTCGTCGTGCACAGCCCCGGCAGCTCGGGCGAGCCGTAGATGCGCAGGCGGTTGCGCGACGTGTAGTTCTGGAAGTCGCGCTCCGAGCCGCTGAGGAAGGCGACGACGGGCTGCATGCTGACGGCCTTCATCAGCGCCAGCGCGCTGTACGCCGGCACCAGCTCCCACCCCGTGATCTGCGGCGGGAAGAGGGGAGGGAGACGGGGGGGTTGTGGAAGGGGAAAGGACGTGCGCGCAGTGAGTGTGTTGATCCGCAACACACGCCTACTGCAGCGGACGTGCGCCACTCCTGCGCATCGCACTGCGAGCTACAAGCGAGTGATGCTAAGCAACGGGCAACGACGCGGGCCGACAGTATACGGTGCTCCGCAACAGCGAGCGGAGCGGAGCGCAAGGGCGTACCTTGGCGGCGGTGGGCGCGGAGACGTTGAGGCTGCAGACGGTGCTGTCCTGCGCCTGGTACGCGTAGTCCTCCTCCGCCTGGATGCCCCCGTTGAACAACACGTACGAAAACGCCCAGTCCGCCCACCCGCCGTTGCAGCACTGCTTCGTCGCACAGTCGCACACCTGCGACGCGCGCGACGAGAAAAGACGAAACGAGGTTAAGCCGACAGCGAGGAGTCCGAGCTTGGCGGCAGCGAAATTACAAGCAAGCACGGGCGCGATGAAAAAGGAAGCAGCGGCACCGCCGTTATCGCTGTCGTCGCACGCACCTGCTGCGGCGACAGAACGATGGGATCTGTTTTGGTGGTGATGGCCCACATCATGGAGATGGAATCGACGGCTGCGATCGCCCAGCAGCTCGCGCACTGCCATGGGGAGACGAGCAGAAAACGACGGGAAAAGGAGGGCAGCGAAGACGCGCGAGCCACCTGAATTGAAGCGCGAAGACGAGCCTACGGTCACGAGCATCGCAACTCGTTTCTCTGTGGCAGGTTCGACACGCTCGCTCGCTAAATCACAAACGTCATTCAAATGCGGCGGTTGGTTACGAGGTGCACCTCAAATTGGCGCTGAATGGGCGAGATGTATCGGGTCTGGCGCCAGTCGACGAACGCCTTGGGCGACACGGAGTCCCAGCGGTAGAAGGTGCCGTTGACGTCCGCCATGCTCGGCCCCGAGTTCAGCGCCGGCGGCGTCAGCCCCACGTCACGCCCCTTCATGCCGCCCTTCAGCTGCCGTCGCGCACCCTCGTCGTCACCCTCGTCTTCGCCGTCGTCGTCGAGCGACGGGTCGTCGAGCATGGCGTCGCGGAGCGCCCTCGCGTGGAGTTGCACCTTGGCCTCGGCGCTCATTGCAAGGGTCTCCGCCATGGCCTGCTCGAACCGCGCTGGTTGGGGGGCTGTGGCTGCGTCGGCAAGGCGCTGGAACGGCGAGAGGAAGAAGAGGGAAAGGAGTAGTACTAGCATGCTGTGATAATGAGCCATTGTTGCGGCGAGGAGACTACGCGAGAGACGAATGGTGTATGAATTTCCTCAAGAGCAAGGCCAACAGTTTTTATCAGGAGAACGTCAACTTCCGTATCAACGCTTCTCGAGGTCTACTCACTCCAGGCAGAGAAGTCTGGGAGCTTCTTGCACTGAAGTGCAGAACGGAAGGGTGAGATGCGTTTCACTTGGCTCAATCGTGAATGCGGTTGCTTTCACTTGGGTGCGTTGCGTTGCCTTCGTCCAGGCCCCGCCACGATAAGCCAGTCAAACCCTCAACACCATCGACCCTGTTTGTGTTGGAGTAGTTGCCCTTCCTTTCAACAGCGTGATGGCTTCTGGATCCGTATTTCAATCGTAGGCATCTAGAAAGCTTATACCTTTTACGTAAACAGCCCCCTCCGAACTGTGTACTGCTGCCTGTGTAGTACAAAGGAGGATTCAGTCGAATACCACCTCTCATGGGAGGGAACAGAAAACAGTTAGGGTGTGGGCCCAATCGAGTTTGATCGCGATTGACTGATCGGGTCGGATCTGATCGGGTTGCTTGTGATCGCAGTGCCCGAGCCGCCCGATCAGAAATGTTTTTCGAAAAAGATTTCCAACGCCTGCGGGGCAAGCGCTATACATTTATGTCGCATTTTCGTCCCCATTCTAGCGAGATTGGCGACCATATGTCACCTGGAAAAAGTTTTCGTATCCCTGTAATTTTAACAGTGTAACTACTCGCAAGCGTCGCTGTGGGCCCCGATCACATGCAATCAGGTGATCGCCTGTGATCGAGGAAAAGCGACTTTGATCGGGGTGAAAATCGGGTCGGATTGAGTTGGGGCGATCAGTTGATCGCGATCAGCTGATTGCCCCTGATTGCATAAAATTGGCTTCCAGGCTTCCTAGAAATTGTTGAAAGCATGTGATCGAGGCGATCAAACTCGATTGGGCCCACGCCCTTAGTGTGTTGCAAACCCGTCCTGGCCGTCTCCTCCACTCGAGTCCTTTCTTCCCTCCACTCTCTCTCCATCCCTCACCCCCAACCCGCGCCACCAAAGAGAGCGCTGTATACGGTAGTTCAAAGAAAGTGTTGCATTGTGCGGTCGCTAGGCCAGACCTCGCTCTTAAATCTTTCAGAACCTTTCAAATCAATAACGTGCCTTTCATAAATCGCATGATATTGTTCCACTAAATTCATAAGATGTTTGATTAGTACCCTGATTCGCCATCTGTGACTCGGCCTCTCCAAGACGAAACCTGAGGGCTGGAGTGACGAGTCAAGAGCCCTGTCACAACACTTCCAGTCAGACGCCACAGTGCAACAGCAAGCAATGCCGCACTGACTACGAAGTGGGCAAACCCAATATTTGGAAGGGCGGAATCACACAGGCCTATATCGAAAATGAAACAACCCTAGCTAGCAAGATGAGGACCCCAAGTTATTCCACTATTCCACTTCCATGTACCTTAATCGGGTTATTTTGGTGCCGAGGCACTTCGGTCAGACTCTATGATCTTCTGCCTACAAACGAAGTTTAGCCGATGCACTTCGGCTTGAACTGCATCCACAACCACAAACCTCTCGTACAACACTGTACTGTACACTCATGGAAAAGCTCGTGTCAGGGAACCTGGTGCGGAGTGCTAACAGACAACCAGGTGTTTGTTGTTGCCAAAATTTGAGGGATGTTTGCATACGGGCTAAACTTAATAACATCTGGATGAAACTGGTACGAGTCCTAAAAAAACAGAACTAGCATTTGAGATGACTGTCGCAAAGCCTAAACTACGAGAACAAGCAGTAAAGGCGTGTACAAAGTGCTGCAAAAACTCGACGTCGAGAACGTTGGTGAATCCTGACGTGGAATGTTTTGTCCGACGGTCAAAATTCACCAACGTTCCTCGACGTCGAGCTGGTGCAGTACTTTGAACTCCCTTTAAGTCCAACATGTGTTTTTCTTGCATATCAATGTCTAGCGTGTCTGCCGGGGGGAGCCAAATGTGTTTATGATTGATTGTTTGTCCCCTTCTCCTCCAGCTGGCCGACTTTAGGGATGAAGATGTAGTGGCGCTATCCGACACATTTACAAGGTGTATCTAGTTCGCAGACTGGTCGGGGTCTGCGTTTGCCCACCTACTTTTTGAGACAGGTTCAGGTGATTCATTCGACTGCAAAATCCAAAATCGGCATCCGTACGGATATTCGACGTATGACAGCTGGTTCAGATAAAGTCTTGTCGGTACCTACAAGACGGTACTTACATTTGCTACGATTTTCGATATAATTCAGTGTACTAAAACACATGCAAACGCTTAATTGTCTATGTGGCCTACGTGAAGAACATTGAAGTCGTCACAAAGTTTGTAGCAGTGCTTAATGTGGAGAATTGTGGCGCTGCAAGCCTTCTGTAAGTTATGAGGGCATACCTTCAGTTTGTTAGGATCACCACGTGAAGCGGATAGTGTTGGAGTAGTGATTTGAGGGTGAAGCTGCCTTGTTGCATTGTTAAGAGCAAATTCCTCACCATGTTCCTTGCCACTGCATAGTGTTACGATCCCACGGGAGACCTAGCCAGGATCACTTCGGGTTGTTCGCTCGCACGTCATTGACGAAGAAATATCGCAGTGCGATGTGCTTGGTGCGATTCACGAATCCTGTCTTGTTCGCAATTCTTATCGTGTTCTGGTTGTCGTGATGCACGCAAAAAAGTTGGCGAAGTTGGAAGTTTTTCCTCCTGCAGGAGCTCTTGCAGATAGAGCCCTTCGCAAACCGCTACTTTAGCGGCATTGGACTCTGCTTTCGTCGATGACAGGACAACCAATTCCTGTTAAAACATATTTGTATTAACTTGTCTAGGCTATGTAGGGGCTACCCTTAGGGGGTACATGACTCACCTCAACACTCTTGTTTGCACCCCATCCTAGACCTAACTCATCACCTTTCTCCTAAGTCTCTTAACATGGTATAGAGCAGATCCTTCTAAGGACCGTTTTTTTTAGGGCCCACCAGTTAGGTTTTATTTTTTCTGCCCGAATCTACTGCCCTGCCTAACGCTTTCGAACTGCCCTACTCTACCCTGCCGCGCGCAGCCTGTACAGCCCACGCACACACCGCGCGCAGCTAGTACACAGCCTGCGCCCACGCTCTGGTCGCACTAGTCGTCGTGTTCCTCGTGAGCGTCCTCCTCCTGACCCCGGCACGCACACTATGACACTTCGTCCTTCCTCTGTTCCACAACGTGTTCCCCTGCCGTCTCCTCCTGCGTCCTCTCTTCCGCACGTTCCGGACCCTGAGTCTGACCTGGTTCGTGCTGCCAGTCCTACTGTTACGCGTCTCTTAGCCACTGCTGTCACTGACCCTTCGTTTGAGTCTGCTGCTGCGTCTGCCTTGGTCGCTGAGCTTGTTGACTTTGCTGCTGCTTATCGTCTCGACTACGCCGCTAGTCTTGTTGCTGAGTCTGAGTCTGTCTGTCCTCCGTTCGTCGGGGGTGAGTGTGCTCTTGGCACGGACGTCCTTGAGGACAGGCAGGAGGACTTTGAAAGTCTTGCAGCCGCTGCACCTCATCTCGTGGCCATGCTGCTTGCCCCTGAGGGAGATCCGGATGCACCAGACATCCCGACCCCGCGTTCTTACGCTGAGGCGATCGCGGGTGAGTACTCCTTTTAGTGGCAGACAGCCATGGACGCAGAGATGGCATCCTGGAAGTCCACAGGCACCTACGTCGACGCAGTTCCCCCTCCTGGGGCAAACGTAGTCGATGGCATGTGGATTTTCAGGATGAAGCGGCCGCCGGGTTCTCCTCGTGTCTTCAAGGCTCGTTACGTTGCATGAGGCTTCAGTCAGCGACAGGGAGTTGACTTCTTCCAGACCTTCTCCCCTACCCCGAAGATAACCACTCTTCGGGTGCTGCTGCACGTTGCTGCACAGCGTGACTACGAGCTTCACTCTCTTGACTTCAGCACATCTTTCCGTCAGGGCAGCCTGCACGAGGAGATCTGGCTGCGCCGTCCACCTGGCTGCATTGGGTCGTTTCCTGCAGGTACCCAGCGGAGCCTCCGACGGCCAGTCTACGGTCTCCGCCAGGCGCCTTCGTGAGTGGCACGACGGAATGAGGACGGCACTTGCGGCACTTGGGTTTGCTCCTTCGACTGCTGACCCGTCGCTATTTCTCCGCACCGACACTTCGTTGCCGCCGTTCTACATCCTCGTGTACGTCGACGACTTGGTCTTTGCCACTCCTGACACTGAGGCACTCGCCCTCGTGAAGTCGGAGCTGCAGAAGAGACACACGTGCACAGACCTGGGTGAGCTGCGCAGCTGTCTTGGCTTGCGGATCACCCGGGACAGAGCACGACGCACCATCACACTGACTCAGTCACACATGATGCAGCAGATCCTTCAGCGTTTCGGCTTCACTTGGTCCTCGCCACAGTCAACTTCTCTAGCTACAGGTCACTCGCTCTCAACTCCACCTTCGGACGAGTCGGTAGAGCCGAGTGGCCCGTACCGAGAGCTAGTGGGCTGCCTTATGTACCTGATGACCTGCACTCGTCCCGACCTTGCGTACCCTCTTGGCCTTCTGGCACGCTACGTGGCTCCTGGTAGGCACCAAAAGGTGCACTGGGATGCTGCGAAGAGGGTACTGCGTTACTTGTGCAGTACATCGGGCATGGGGCTCGTGCTTGAAGGGTGGGGTCTAGTTTTCCTCACTGGACACTCAGACGCTTTGTGGGTTGACGACTTGGCTACGCAGCAGTCGTCTCAGGGTTACTCGTTCAGCCTTGGCTCCGGCTCTGTTTCTTGGCGGTCTATCGGCTCGTCTTCTGTTCTCAGCTCCAGTTGTGAGGCTGAGATCTACGCGACAGCCATGGCTGCACAGGAGTTACGCTTGCTCACCTACCTGCTGTCTGACTTGGGAGAGCGGCCTCGTTCTCCTCCAATTCTGTACGTCGACAACAAGGCTGCCATTGCCTTGTGTCAGGACCACAGACTGGAGCACAGAACAAAACACATCGCTCTGTGTTACTTCCTTGCTCGAGAGTTGCAGCAGCGTGGTCAGCTTCGTCTTGCTTACGTGGCCACTCGGGCCAACAGTGCTGACATATTCACCAAGGCACTTCAGCCTTGTGATCATCAGCGCTTTTGTATTGTGTTATGCCTTGTGCCTGTTTTGCCTCACTTGCTCGCTGCTTGACTTTGCTTGTACTGTGACCTATATATTTATCTGCATGCTTACTCTTGCTAGATAGTGATCACTTTACTGTTTGCTGTCTTTTGTATAACTCTGCATGTGGACCGGCCTTGTGGCCATTTGCTTGTGCTCAGAGTGTGTGGTGACTTTGTGATCCACCCTGAGCTTGCTTTTGCTTTGCTCTTCTCTTGACTGGTCTTGTGACCATTTTTTGCTCTGGCTATCCCCCACTTCGCCTATGGGGGTGTGTCAAAACATATTTGTGTTAACTTGTCTAGGCTATGTAGGGGCTACCCTTAGGGGGTACAGGACTCACCTCGACACTCTTGTTTGTACCCCATCCTAGACCTAACTCATCACCTTTCTCCTAAGTCTCTTAACAATTCCAGCTAGTGGGAATTCCATGAGACAGGCCCCGTTGGCTCGAGTCAGAACAGGAAGCCCGTTCTCGACCGTCAATTGTCGGGATCTACTGCGTGATTGGCATCTACGTAGTCGACGAGGTTAAATGAGGGAGTCCTGAGAGTGGAGTATGACAGTCCGATGTTGGGATGGAAAGTGTGAGAATCTAAAAAGATTTAGTTCGCCGACTTCGACAGAACATTGCGTATAGTATAATGCTATAGTATAAGCAGGTACTATCAGAATGTTGTATTTGTCTAGCCTCCAGTGGGGTACTCTATAGCGAGTACAACCCAATTTAGGGTTTCCTATATGTATCCTCCTGCTGCTAGTCCAAACCTCTCTTTCGTGTTCTATCTTTCTGCCTAGTATTTTGACATGCTATCAGAGCAGGTCGACCCTCCCTGGTCGATCCTGTGGGTAGGCCCACCCTATGCTTCCGCTGCTGTCCTGCCTATCGCGCGCCCCGGGCGCGCGACGTTTTCTTCTTGCCGCGCACCCTGCGCGCGTGGCGTTTAGCGCGCGGCGGTTTTCTGCCCGCCACGCGCTCGGGGCGCGTGGCAGTTTCCTGCCCGCCGCGCGCCCCGGGAGCGCGCGGCGGTTTCGTCGCTCGTCGTGGCGCCCCGGGGGCCGGCGTGCTGTCCCCTGCCGTCGCCCGTCGTGGCGCCCTGGGGGCCGGCGCATCGCTCCCCCTCCCGTCGCCCGCCGCGGCGCCCTAGGGGCCCGCGCGTTGCCCCCCTCCCATCGCCCGTCGTGGCGCCCCGGGGGCCCGCGCGTCGCCCCCTCTCGTCGCCCGTTGTGGCGCCCCGGGGGCCCGCGCGTCACCCGTCGAGGCGCCCCGGGGGCCCGCGCGTCGCCCCCTCCCGTCGCCCGTCGAGGCGCCCCAGGGACCAGCGCGCCGCCCCGCTTCCGCTCGCCCGCTACCCGCGCTCCTGCCCCGTACTGCGTGTGTTAGGGTTTGGGGGTGGCGAGTCTGGGGGTGTGTGCGCTGTCCCCTGCTCCTCCTCCTCCTCCTCCGTCTCCCACTGCTGCAGCTGCCGCTGAGGGGGTGGATGTGTGGGATCCGTTGGAGTGGTACTAGGGGGGTGGCGTGTGAGCAGTGCTAGGGGAACAGCAGGGGGTGTGTGAAAGGGGTGTGGGACAGCTGGGGGAGGTTGAGTGGAGGCACCCGTCTTGTCGTCCGCAGCACCTGTAGTCCGGGGCTCTGCCACTGGTAGCCCAGAAAGCCTGCTGCGCCTGTCGCCCGTGGGTCCGTTGCTCCTGCCGCTCGTCTTAGCCGCGGAGCCTGTTACTCCTGCAGTCCGGGGCTCTGCCGCCGGTAGCCACAGTGCGCGCCGCTCCTGTTGCCCGTGTGTCTGCAGCTTCAGCCGTCGCCTCCCATCTTCTCGCCCCCACAGTCTCTCCTCCTCCTCACTTGCCCTCTGTAATAGCCTCCATCATTGTGAACTGTTGCTCTGCCTGCTTGTTGTGCTGATTACACCCCACTTTGGCTATGGGGGTGTGTCAGAATGTTGTATTTGTCTAGCCCGCAGTGGGGTACTCTATAGCGAGTACAGCCTAATTTAGGGTTTCCTAAATGTATCCTACTGCTGCTAGTCCAAACCTCTCTTTCGTGTTCTATCTTTCTGCCTAGTATTCTGACAGGTACGCGTTGGAAAAGCTTAATCTCTCCGCTCCAGATTGGTAACGCACGCCTTAAATCAAGATCTAGGCCAATCGCTATCGCGATTTGAGTGTGACGGGGTATCGTGGCGGAATTCCCAAGAAGATATGGATTAGATCTAGGAATAGCTTTAGCAAGAGTTTAGATCTGAAAAGTGACGAGTTTGACAAACCCTACCATCCCAACTCCCGCCCTACAACAAGCCCAACAACCCAAAGTGCTTGTTTGTTGTTGTTTGTTGGGTGCAAGTTCAATACCAGCCCGCAAAATGTCCAACAATCACATATTGCCCAAACCCTTAGCCCACAACCAGCTATAGCAAAATACACAATCACCTACACAATCATGAGCTGGGTGTAGAGATGAAGAATTTTGAAGCGCTCTGAAGATCCAGAAGATTCTCAGCCATTAGTTTACGCGAGTACTGAGCCGTTGGCTTGCGTGAATACTCGGCTTACTCGCGACGTAGGAGAGATTGGGCCTGTAGGTAACAGAGGCGAATAACAGACATTCCAATTGCTGCTTGTAGGTTTGAAGTCCTCCCGAGGACAAAGATTTATTGTCAGGTTTGTACTTCGGTCCTGGCGTGCGGTAGCGAGTTGAGAGTGGTGCGGGAAGGATGTTGAACCGCTTCCCAAGTGTTTCAGCATACTTGGACGCTGAGGGGTGAATAGCTCCAGGGGCTTAGGAGATATCAAGCCCCAGGAATTGTGTCACATCGTGGTTCGTGGTGATGCCGACGCGCATCGCCGGATTCTCCAACTTCCTAGGCGCGCGTGATCCAGTTGATGGGTGTCGGCCCGGGGTCATGTATGTGTGGGGGAGTTTCCAGCAGAGGGACTGGTAAGTTCCAGTCCTGTTTGTTGTTGTCGTTGTACTGTGGACTAGGGTGAACGGGTTGTTACTGTTGGACGAAAAAAATCAGATTTTGCGCGCACACATGCGATGGAGTGCGCACGCGCCAACGGCGGTTTCCCCGTGTGCGACACATCGCCATCAGCGACGATTGATGTAGCTGTTGGCCTTATCCCCGGGTCCCATTTCAACCTCCATAAACCGTTGGAGTAAACGGCCCGACGACACTCAGTCCTTAGGCTGGTACATTCTTGTGAGGTACCACCAGGCTTCAAGTGCCGAAGTTGGCTTCGTTTTAAACGAGCGAATGCCCAGCTGCTCCGTCGGCGACATGTTGCGGAGCAGGACGCTGTACGCTATGAGCGACTTGTTGTAATGTTGCGCTCGGTCGTTGTCGATGTCGGCCGTTGGGCCTGCGTAGCTGCCGTCAAAGTAGTGATAAATATGTGCGTTCTGCATTAGTAGCTCCAGTTCAAAGCTCCAGACATATATTTTTTTGCCGTCAAATGTGGTGCTTGTCTTGATTTTTTAAATATTAAGGAACTTGGACCGGGCTAAAAGAATCGCGTCATCGCTTGGGCGAGGGACTTGGGGTGTTGATGCATTTGTGTCGATGGAGAAGGTCTGCAAGGCTGTTTTGTGGCCAGTCGTGGCCGGTTGAGAGGGTTGGGGGGAGGTTTGTCAAAATATGTTCACATATTTTATATAATCGTTTGCAGTTGTAGTGTAGTTATTGCATCATGTTTGGTGGTGCACCTCTTTGTGTTGCTGTTTGCCTATTTGTATTCTCATTTCTCATTAGTGAAGCCCCTCTTTTGGCTTGCTATTTCCTCTCGTCACCCTCACGTAGTTCAAACCCTAAGCTACTATGCTCCTAATCTTAACATGGTATTAAGAGCTAGGTCGTCCTAAGACCTAACCTTTTCATTCTCAATGGGCCCACCGCGTATTTCTCGGTTTGTGGCGCCCGTCGTGCCCTTAGTTGCGACTGATGTGACGGGCGCGACGGCGAGCTGTCTGCTGCTGCCCGTAACTTGCCCGTCTCCTGCCCGTCGCACTGCATCGTCGACCCTGCTGTCATGGCGACGAGCTGGGCGGCTCGGGTCGCCCCGTTGTTTCTTCGCCCTGTCACCCACCCCGCGCTACCCGCCCCGTTACGAGCTGCCACAGCCACGCGCAGCTGCGCGAAGCTACGTACGGGCACGTGAAGCCGCGCACAGCCGCGCGCAGCCGCGTATGGCCGCGCGCAACTGCGCCGCTCCCCTGCCCCGCACGAGCTGCTCGTACGCCAGTGAAAGGGGGCGGGGGGAGTGTGAGGGGGTGGCGAGAGAGATTCTGCAAAGCCAGCAGCCGCCCCTCCTCTCTCTCTCACTGCCGCTCGTGCTGCTGTGGGGGGGAGGTTAAGAGAGGGTGGCGGAAGTCAGTCAGGAAATTGCAGCTGCCACCCGCTGCTACCGTGGCACCTCCTGCTGCCGCCCCTGCCTCCACCTTCCCTTGTTTCTGTTGACTGCTGCTGGGGCCTGCAGGTGCTGCCGTCGAGCCGCTGCTGTCCTGCTGCACGTTGCAGCCACAGAGCCTGCTCCTCAGGCGACCTGCCGCCCCTACATCTGCTACTGCTTCTGCTTTGGCTGAGGGCATGCTACAGCTGTATTTGCCACTCCTGCACCGGCTACTACTGCTCTTGCCTGCTTCTGCTTCTTCCGCTGCACTCTTGGTGCACCCCATTAGGGGGCGTTTTACACTTACTCCTGCAAACAATTATGGGGGCGTGTCAAAATATGTTCACATATTTTATATAATCGTTTGCAGTTGTAGTGTAGTTATTGCATCATGTTTGGTGGTGCACCTCTTTGTGTTGCTGTTTGCCTATTTGTACTCTCATTTCTCATTAGTGAAGCCCCTCTTTTGGCTTGCTATTTCCTCTCGTCACCCTCACCTAGTTCAAACCCTAAGCTACTATGCTCCTAATCTTAACAAGGTTCCCGCATCGACATTCCACAATGTCTGGAGCCTTTGCTCTAGAGTTGATAGTCGCTAAAGCAGTTGTTCAAGTGCAACGAAGCTGATCGTTATCGTCGCCCCAATGTTCGAAACCGGGTTAGGTTGGGCTTCAGCTCTCATTAGCGTCAGACATCTCTCAAACTATTATGTTGTGTATGTTGTGTAGGCTGTAGTGGGGTACAACCCAATTATGGTGAGTACTTGTACCCAACATTCTCATAGTTCATTCATTCTCGCTTACTCTTCTGACATGGTTTCAGAGCAGGTCCTGTTCCAGGACCGTTTTTTTTCCAACGGCCCACCGATTCGATAACTGCCCATAGTGCCCTACCCCACCAGTCGTGCTGCCCTGCCCTGCCCTGGCAGTCGCGCCGCCTTGCTGGCCGCGCGCTGCCCTGCCCTGCCTGTCGCGCTGCCCTGCTGGCAGCGCGATGCTTTGCCCTGCCCATGCGCTGCCCTGCTGGCCGCGCGCCGCCCATTGCAGCCCACGCGCCGCCCTCTGCAGCCCGTGCGCCGCTCTCTGCAGCCCGCGCGCCGCCCCCTGCACCCCACGCGCCGCCCTCTGTAGCCAGCGCGCCACCCCTGCAGCCCGCGCTCCGCCCTCTCTGCAGCCCGCGCGCCACCCTTTGCAGCCCGCGCGCCGCCCTCCCTGCCTGCGCGCCGCCCTTCTGCCGCGCGCCGCCTTTCCTGCCCGAGCGCCGCCCTGCTAGCCGCCGCGCCGCCCAGCCCTGCCTGCGCGCAGCCTTGCTGGCCGCCGCGCCGCCCTGCCCTGCCCGCGCGCCGACCTGCTGGCCGCCGCCCTGCCCTGCCCTGGCCACGCGCCGCCCTGCTGGTTGCCGTGCGGCCCAGCCCTGCCCTGGCCGCGCGCCGCCTTGCTGGTTGCCGCGCTGCCCTGCCCTGCCCTGCCCGCGTGCCGCCCTGCTCGCCGCCGCCCTGCCCTGCCCTGACCGCGCGCCGCTCTTCCCTAACCGTGCGTCGCCCCGCTCTGCCCTGCACGCTTCCCTAGCGCTTGCGTGCTGCCCTGCCTGTCGCACCGTCCTTGCTTGCGTAGTGCCCTGCTGCTCGCGCGCCACCCTGCTCTGCCCGCTATGGCCACTCTCAACGTTCTCACATTTGATCCCGAGGGCCGTCGGATCCAGTTCGATACGTGGCTTGATGACTTACAGCTGTACCTACCGAGCGATTCTAGAGACGGCGTTTCGTTGTTTGACCACACGTCTGGAGCCTCTCTCCCCCCTCCCGACACAGCTGACAGTGCGACTCACTCATAGTGCTTACCCGTGACGCTGCTGCTCGCCTAGCCGTTCGCAACCACCTACCGTTAGCCGAACGCACTCACTTTGGCCAGCACTAGACTGCTAAAGCCCTGTACGACGCTGTAGTCACTCGTTACTCCTCCCCGACCACTGCTCCACTCGGCTGCCTTATACTGCCCTACCTCTTTCTCGAGCTGTCCGCCTTTGCCATAAAACGACAACCTAGTCACCCACCTTTGCACTTTTCACACTCGCTACCGCGCCGCGCATCCCAACAAGTTTCTAGACAAGAACCCCCCCCCCATGTACATCGTTCTCTACTTCATCGTCACCCGCCTCCCTGACTCTCTTCGCGCAGTTAAGGACCTCTTTCTCGCCATGGACCCCACGGACCTCACTGTCGACCTGCTCGAGAACACCTCCTTGCAGCTGAGGCTAGCATAGTTACTGTAGGTGCTGTTCGTGGCACTCCTCGCACTCCCTTCTTTGAGGGGTGTTCCCCCTCCCCCCTTGCCCCCTCCTACGCTTCTGCTGCTGCTGTTGACTTCCTTCGTGCTGAGGAGGCCGGGGCTGCGTCTGCTCCTAGTGGGAGGCGCCGCAACGGCAGGGGCAAGGGAGGCAGGGGTGGTGGGGTTGGCAGCGGTGGAGACGGTGGTGGAGGCGGTGGAGGCGGTGGAGGTGGCGGTGGTGGCGGAGGGAGTGGTAGTGGGAGAGGAGGCGTTGGTGGCGGCGGTGGTGGAGGCAGTGGGAGTGGTGGCGGCGGCAGTGGTGGCGGTCGGGGTGGAGCCGCTTAGAGGGGAGGTTCAGGCGGCGGTCAGAAGTAGCAGCAACAGCAGCAGCGTCCGCGTGAGACCCCTACGCCCCAGGAGCTTCGTGAGTGGTACGCTCAGCGTGGGGCGTCTTGGGGTTGTGTACGCTACCAGTATGTCATTCGCACAGGTGACCGCGCTGGTCAAACATGCAGGAAGGTTGGTCACACACAGTCCCGCTGCTTCTCCCGTCTTGACGACGCCTGGCGCGCAGAGTTTTCCGACGCGACTAAGCTCTCCGGCTGGCTAGAGCTGCTTAAGCAGGGTGTGGATATTGTTGCTCTTGACTAAGACGCTATCCTTGCTGCTATGTATGCTTTGACTGTTAGTGCTGTGGGTGACTGTTACCTGTGTGTACCGCCCGACCCAGGTATAGAGGCTGCTGCTCTAGGTGCTAGTGAGTCTGCTCTCCCTGGTACTGCGCCTGCTGAGGCCTTGCACACCTTCACACTTGACTCAGGTTCTTCCCGCTGCTTCTTTCGCGACAGCACCAAAATCACACCACTCGCAGCACCGGTTGCAGTCTCTCTGGCTGACCCCTCTGGGGGCCCGGTTCTTGCACATTCCTCCACTGTTCTCCGTGTCTGGTGGTCCCGTCTGGCTCACTGTCAGGTCTTCACCTCCCCTCGTTCTCTACGAACTTGGTGAGCAACGCCGTCCTTCAGGATGAATAGGTTGATACCTTCACCCTTGGAGGAAAGCGTGTGGCGATCTGTACATGCTCCCCGACTGGCCGTCACCTGGCCACGTTCACCCGTCGGCCTGGGTCGAGCCTGTACACACTGAATACTGCGCCTCCTCAAGTCGTTGCGTCTGCGTCCGCGTCAGGTCAGCTAGCAGCCCCCTGTTCGTGTCGCCTCCTATCGCACCAGACTCTCGTTTGGCACCACCGCCTTGGTCACCCCTCCCTGCCACGCCTTCGTGGCATGCACTCCCGCCTCCTTGTCTCTGGTCTTCCCAGGTCTCTTCCTCCCCTACCACCCTCGCGTGCCCCTCCCTGCCTTCCCAGTGTCGAGGGGCGGCAGCGCGCCGCTCCTCACTCCTCCTCTTTTCCCCTGACGAATGCTCCTCTGCAGACTCTCCACATGGAAGTGTGGGGCCCAGCCCGCGTTCGTGGACAGGGCCGCGAGCGATACTTTATGCTGGTTGTTGACGACTACTCGCGTTACACCACGGTCTTCTCCTTGCGCAACAAGGGTGCGGTACCTGATGTTTTGATCCCTTGGATCCGCGCAGCCCTTCTCAAGCTCCGCGAGCGGTTCCACACGGACCTTCCTGACCTGCGTCTGCACTCTTACAGAGGTGGTGAGTTTGCCTTCGACCTCTTGCGGGACTTTGGTCGTGGGGAGGGCATCCGCCAGTCGTTCACACTTCCGGCCTCTCCGCAGCAGAATGGGGTTGCTGAGTGCCACATTGGCTTAGTCATGGAGGTCGCTCGTACCTCCATGATCCATGCGGCAGATCCCCATTTTCTGTGGCCGTTTGCGGTCCGGTACGCCGCGCATGAGCTCAACCTTTGGCCCCGTGTCTCCTTGCCGGAGACCTCGCCTACACTGCATTGGACGGGGGAGGTTGGCGATGCGTCGGTGTCTCGGGAATGGGGCTCTCGTGCCTTTGTCCGCGATACCTCCGCTGACAAGCTCTCCTCCCGCGCCACTCCCTGCGTCTTCCTTGGCTTTCCCCCTGACGCGCCTGGCTGGCAGTTTCACCACCCCACCTCGCGCTGTGTCTTGCCCTCTCAGGACGTCACGTTTGACGAGTCGGTTCCCGTCTCTTCCCCTACCGCACTGCCCCTCTCTCCCCCCCGCCGCTCTTCCTAGCACCATGTCTTCCTCCGGTAGACCCCCTTCCACCTCAGGGTCCTGCTCCCTCAGGTGTGTCTCAAATAGACCCACTCCCCTTGGCTGAGCGTGTCAAGGTAGCTGTCGACTCTGGTGCTGCTGGGGGAGGTGCTGCTAGGGGTGCTGCGTCTGGGGATGCTGAGCCTGGGCGTGCGGAGCCTGGGGGTGCTGAGCCTGGGGTTGCTGATTCTGAGGGTGCGGAGCCTGGGGGGGCTGAGCCTGAGCGTGCGGAGCCTGGGGGTGCTGAGCTTGGGGTTGCTGAGTCTCAGGGTAAAGAGCCTGGGGGTGCTGAGCGTGAGGGTGAGGAGCCTAGGGGTGCTGAGCCTTAGGGTGCGGAGCCTGGGGGTTCGGAGTCTGGGGGTGCTGAGCCTAGCGATACTGTGTCTGCTGGAGGTCCTACGGGTGCCTCATTTCGGCAGAAGCCTCTCTCTCTCTCTCTCTCTCTCTCTCTCCACTCGTGCTGCACGAGTGGTTTGCTCGGCACACCCGCCTTCGGAGTGGCGCTGCTGGAGCTGGGGGGCCTGCCGCTGGAGACACTGCAGCTGGAGGCGCTGGAGCTGCTGGTCCTGGAGGTGCTGGCGGTCCTACTGGAGCTGGAGGTACCGGAGGTGCTAGAGCTGCTGATCCTGGAGGTGCTCGTGCTGGAGGTAGTGGAGCTGCCGGAGCTGGTGGTGCTGCTGGTACTCGGGGTGCTGGAGGTGCTGGCGGTCGTGCTGGAGCTGGTCCCGGAGGTGCTGGAGCTACTGGTCCTGGAGGTGTTCGTGCTAAAGGTACTGGAGCTGCCAGAGCAGGTGGTGCTACTGGTGCTGGAGGTCCAGGAGCTGCTGGTTCCGGAGGTGCTCGTACTAGGGGTGCTAGAGCTGATGGAGTTGGTGGTGCTGCAGGCACTGGAGCTGGAGACCCTGGAGCTGGGGGTGCTGGCGCTGGGGGTGCTGGAGCTGTCAATACTTGTGCTGGAGGCGCTGTGCGGCTGCGACTGTACTTCGTTCCACTACTTCGCCAGGTTCTTGGTCTCCCGTCTTCTACTGACCTTACTCCACCTTTACTGTTTCCACCGCCTGACCAGTCGCAGCCACAGTTACAGCCAGCCTCCCCACTGCTTGCTCCTTCTCCTTAAAGAAAACAAACTCTCTTACAGAGCTTCGTGAGCCTGCGTCTCGCCCTGCCTCGCCTGTTCGCGCTGGTCGCACTGGTAGTCGTGTTCCGCGTCCGCCTCCTCCTCTTGTCCCCAGCACTCACCGTATGACACTTCGTCCTTCCTGTGTTCCACTTCGAGCTCCCCTGCCGTCTCCTCCTGCGTCCTCTCTTCCAGACGATCCTGACCCTGAGTCTGACTCACTTCTTGCTACCAGTCCTACTGTCACACGTCTTCTAACCATTGTTGTCACTGACCCTTCCTTTGAGTCCACTGCTGCATCTGAACTTTTTGCTGAGCTTGTTAACTTTGCTGCTGCTTGTCGTCTAGACTACATCGCTAGTCTTGTTGCTGAGTGTGAGTTTGATTGTCCTCCGTCCGTCGGGGGTGAGTGTGCTATTGGCACGGACGTCCTTGAGGACAGGCAGGAGAACTTTGAGTGTCTTGCAGTTGCTGTACCTCATCTCGTGTCCATGCTGCTTGCACATGATGGTGACTGCAGCACAGCTTTCTTACAGGGCAGTCTGCACCGCCCACCTAGCTTCACTGGGTCATTTCCTGCAGGTACCCAGTGGAGCCTCAGGCGTCTATTCAACGGTCTCCGCTAGGCGCCTCAAAAGTGGCACGACATACTGAGGACGACGCTTGCGGCTCTTGGGTTTGCTCCTTCGACTGCTGACCCGTCGCTGTTTCTGCGCACCGACACTTCGTTGCCGCCGTTCTACATCCTCGTGTACGTCGACGACTTGGTTTTTGCCACTGCTGACACTGAGGCACCGGCCCTAGTGAAGTCAGAGTTGCAGAAGAGACACACGTGCACAGACCTCGGTGAGCTGCGCAGCTATCTTGGCTTGCAGATCATCCAGGACAGAGCACGGCGCACCATCACCTTGACTCAGTCACACATGGTGCACTAGGTCCTTTAGCGCTTCGGCTTCCGGTACTCCTCGCCACAGTCCACTCTTCTGCCTACCGGTCACTCGCTCTCAGCTCCACCTTCGGACGAGTCCGTAGAGCCGAGTGGCCTGTATCCAGAGCTGGGAGGCCGCTAAGAGGGTGTTGCACTACTTGTGCAGTACATCGGGCATGGGCTCGTGCTTCGAGGACGAGGTCAAGTTGTTCTCACTGGCCATGCAGACGCGTCTTGGGTTGGCGACTTGGCTACGTATCGGTCTTCACAGGGTTACACCCTCAGCCTTGGCTCCGGTTCTGTTTCTTGGCGGTCTACCCGCTCGTCTTCTGTTCTCAGTTCCAGTTGTGAGGCTAAGATCTACATAGAGGCCATGGCTGCAGAGGTGTTACCCTTGCTCAACTACCTACTGATCGACTTGGGAGAGCGGCTTAGTTCTCCTCCAGTTCTGTACGTAGACAACAAGGCCATGATTGTCTTGTATCAGGAGCACAGACTGGAGCACAGGACGAAGCACATCGCTCTGTGTTATTTCCTTGCTCGAGAGTTGCAGCAGCCTGGTCAGCTTCGTCTTGCTTACGTGGCCACTCGGGCCAACACTGCTGATATATTCACTAAGGCACTTCAGCCTGGTGATCCTCAGCGTTTCTATACTGTTTTGGGCCTTGTGCCTACTTTGCCTCACTTCGTGACTTTGCTTGTACTGTGATCTATATACTGATACCTGCATGCTTACACTTGCTAGGTTGTGATAACTGTTCTGCTTGTTCCCATTTATATAACTCTGCATATGAACTGGCCTTGTGACCGATTGCTCGTGCTCAGAGTATGTGGTGACTTCGTGATCCACCCTGAGCTTGCTTTGCTTTTCTTGACTGGTCTTGTGACCCTTTGCTCTCCCCCACTTTGCCTATGGGGGTGTGTCAAACTATTATGCTGTGTGTGTTGTGTAGGCTGTAGTGGGGTATCCTATATGGGGTACAACTCAATTAGGGTTCGTACTTGTACCAAACATTCTCATAGTTCATTCATTCTCGCTTACTCTTGTGACAACCTCCTGATCCTCCGGCCATCATTACGCACGAGCGTCTGCCGAACACCAACTTTGATTCGTTGGAACTTTCGAAGTTGGCAGTGCAAAGAATTCCTGAGTCGATCTCATACCATGTAACGATCCCACGGGGGACCAAACTAGGATCACCTCAGGTTGTTCGCACAAAGTAAATGCAGCGGAAAAATTGACCTCAGCTAAGAGTGAATGTAAATGACTGAATTGATAGTAACAAAAGCATACAAGGGTTTGTATAGGAAATACATGGAAGGCGAAGGGTCCTAAAGTAGCCATGTACTCTACGGGGTACGTTTCCTTTTTGCAGCAAAACTGTGCAACTGGGGAACCGGTTACGAACCTGTTGTACTTTCTTTATCCTTGTCGTTGAGCTACAGTCGTGCCCTATTATTTGAGTGCTGTTATGTCGCAAACTAGTCTAATTTTGTCTCGGGTTTCCATAAGTTGGTTGTTTTGTCTGTGCACTGAGGCATTGGTGTTGACTGTTATTTGGGACCTAGAGGCTCTAAGCACACCTTTAATCAACGTAAGATAGTCCCCACGGGGTCACCTCCAAGGGTCCTTGGGTGCCTGGTAGAACCAGCCCCTATCCAAGGGTCCGTGTTTGTAGAGGAACTTTTCAAGCGTGAAAACAGTCGTGTGCACTAGAGCACTCCCAAGCTCATATGCGGAAGCATTAACGATCGATTGGCTCGTATGCAGAAATTTCTCCTCGCGTCAATACGTCGATAGAGAAAATATCCACTCCAAAAAGTTTTTTACACTGAAGCACAAGCACACATTTATAGGACTACTAATGCACGAGCAAAGCAAACACAAGGCAAGCATTTAACAGTTATAAAACTGTAATATAAGACTTCGCCATGTTGTCTTGGTAAAACGGTTGTCAAACTTCAGCTGCATTTGGCTTGATCCGCTTCATTAGAATAACTGATTCCAAATGGCACTTCATCCAAACGCCCCTGCTGACTCCCCTCGCGAGCACTCATGAATTCCCGTTAACACTCATGAAGCCTCGTGTGGGAAAACCGTTTTCCCGTTGCAAAACGGAATTTACCGTTTCGTACCTTTGTCGAAATGATCACGCAAAGTAGCGTGACTTTCTGGCAAAACCTCATGTTTGCCAAGTCAACACGGGATACAGTTTTTCAACTGTAAATCCCGAGCTCCCCACGTGCCAGCCAGCATGACCGAGATATTTCTCGGTCATGCAGGACAGGACGATCGCGTACGCGATCGTGTGCTGTCCTGGCGCGAGACAGGGCAGTAATGCGCCCTGTCTTGTTGCGATCGTGGGCCCTGCCACGCTCGCAACAGTGCCGAAGCACACGCGCGAGCCCTGAGGGGCCACACGCGTGTGTCAGGACCCCATGCGCGGGTCCTGACCTTCGCGCGTGGTTGACCTTGACCAGCGCGACTTAGTCAACGTGGCAAAACACTCGCCACTCTCTAAAACGCACAAAAAATATGAACTCTCATGAACTCTAATGAAAACTCACAAAAACACATGAGAAACAATGAGCGCACATGTAGACTCATGAACAATCGTGAACTCACGCGAACTTACCGAAACTCACGAACTTTCATGCGCTTTCACGGAAACTCATGAACATTCATGAACATTCATGAAGTGCATCCACACACAAAAATGCATGTAACTTATGAACCGCTAAGGCGATTCACAAACCGTAAACGCACAAATGCAAAGCACGCAATGGCGCTCCTCACACTCCACAAATTACCTTAAAACAGAAACTCTTATTTTCCTTTATCTTCAGCGAATAGGCGGTAGGTTGACGTGCAAACTGTTGGTGCAACCCTACGGTTTGCACTCGGCTTGTTGTCCGTGTGCGTGAATGTGTGTGTGTATGGAATGGTATGAGGGCATGGGATAATATATATTTCATGCTTATAATTGTGTGTGAATGTTGAGTCATGATGTCGAGTGTGTGTGTCGAGTCAATAGCGAGTTATCGCTAGACGCGTGTTACGCGGTCGTTTGTGTCTCGCGCGCGGTTTCTATTTTGTCGTGCGCAGTTTCTATTTTGTCCTGTGTCGAACGTTCGGCGTGTCGCAGGTGTGTGCAGCAGACCCATCAAGAACTCAAGGATGAGTTTGTGATGAAGAGCCCGAGCCTTGGTGTCAAGCCTCAAGTGATTTCGAAGCTCGCCAAAAAAAGGGTACACCTCAAGATATTGAAGATAGTTACATTACTGTGTAGTGTAACATTTCACTTGGTGTAGGCCCTAGTGAAGGGTAGTTTCGAGACCCTTCGTGGTTGGGGACAGTGTGGCACTGTTCCACATCACTGTACCTCGGCTCTTGGGGTTTGTAGGAGCTGGGAGTCATTCCCAACTCGTAACTCTTCCTATCTTGTGTTCGAAGACTATAGTGGCTGCCATAGTACCGTTCGTTCAAACCGACGCTGTGTCGTCAATTCTTTATCAAATCGTGCAATCTAAATTGCTAATTGTAGACGACGTGAAGACGCTCCAGATCCAATTTGAATCAAGTCATTTGCAGCTGTGAGCAGAACGCTATCAACATTTGAATCCGCTGTGCAGAAATCCGTCTGTGCTCTCTATGTTTCGTTTTAGGCACATTCAAGCCTATTGTGACTATAACAAGTGGTATCAGAGGCCCTTGGAGCAGTTTCGACAATGTCTGGACCTGAGGAAAGGGGTGGCAGAGGTGCTGGTGGCAGTGGAGAAGCTCAAGCTCAAGGCCAACCCCGTGATTCAGCCATGGCGCCCATGCAACCAAGTCTTGGCCCACCTAGGGATGAGCCTAGGGTGTTTGGGCTTGACAAGTTCAACGGTGACAACTTTGCTGAATGGTCCTTCAAGATGGAGAACATCTTTGACCACTATGACCTGCTGGAGGTGATGGAAGGAACGGAGAAGCGCCCCGAGAACGACCCGGAGAAGAGCCCGTGGGTGCGGAAGAGCGCACAAGGCTATCTCTTACTTGGGCAAGCGTTGGGGAGCAGTCAGATCCGTCACATCAAGCCATTCCAGCGTGAACCAGAGAAAGGACCAAAGGCATGGGCTGCTCTCAAGGGTGTACATGCTCCTGCAACAGCAGCGGTAGCGGTGGTGTTGGAACGGCAAATGGCGGCACTACGAATTGAAGAAGACGAAGCGGTTGAAGAAGGGGTGCAGAAATTCTTCGACTTGTTGACGCGGCTTGAGGGAGCTGATTTGAACTACAGTGAGCTCCAAAAGAAGACCAAGTTGCTGGCCTTACTCCCAGAGTCATGGTCCTCGCTCATCATCAACCTTAATCGCGACTTGCCCCGCCTCTCGCTTGAAGACGTGAAGCGAGCTATCCTTCAAGAGGATTTCCGCCGCCGTGAGTTGGCGAGTGCGGATGGCGCTGGGGCAGCGAGCATCGGCCGTGGATATGGTCGAGGAAGAGGCAGAGGACGAGGGGGAGGAAGGTTTGGTGGCAGCAACTTTGGCGGAGGCCGCAGGAGTGGCGGTTACGGCAGCGACGACAAGAGCTACGGACGCGGTCGCGGCCGATTCGACGGCGAGTGTCACTATTGCCACAAGAGCGGACACATGTGGCGCGACTGCTACAAACTCCCTGATGGTTGGACCCCTGCTCAAGGCCAAGAGGGTAGAGGAGCAGGAGGAGGGAGAGGACGAGGCCGTGGAGGCCGTGGCGGTCGCGGTGGCGGAGCTGCAAACATGAAGAGCGGAGACAACGACAAGGACCCGAGCGACGATCGATACCCGGGTCTATTCTACTTCGTGTCGACGCAAGTACCGGCTGGTCCAGAGAAGGATGAAGGCTTTGAGGAGCCAGCAGCTGTGGGGAAGGTGACCCTACACCCCCTGGACTATTGGGTGATTGATAGTGGCGCTACCTATAGCATGACACCTCGCCCGGACTTGCTCACCGAACTCGAGCCGTCACCGGTGAAGCATGTCACATCGGCTTTGGGGCAGCGAGCAGAGGTGAAAGGCATGGGCAAGGCCATGTTCAAGGGTGCTGATGGGAAGATGGTGGGCCTCAAGAACGTGCTTTGGGTGCCCAGCCTTGCTGCAAACCTGATTTCCGTGCGGCGGTTGGCAAAGGCCGGCATGGACATGAACTCGAAGGGAGCCAAGACCTACACCGCAAGGCTTGGCGATCGAATTCTTTGGGACCTTCATGAGGACAGGGATGTCTACAACGAGATGTGGCAGATCCCAGTGGTCCCTATGCCTAAGGAGAGGCAAGTGGCAGCAAGCATCAGCACCAAGGATGGAGCGGCCGGTAGCGACGATGGCGCGAACGGTCGCGCTAAGGAGAATGAGCTCAAGAAGAGCAAACCTGGAGGGACCAGCAAGTTCAGTGAACCTAAGGAGAGTGGTGCAGCAACCAAGGAGCAGCAAAAGGGTGAGGAGAACCCAAAGGCAGCAGCGGAGGAGGACTACGGAGAGAGTATGTGGGGCGCTATTGCGAGCGCGGCATTCTCCAATCCAACTTCGGCTACGGGGGAGTGTGATTGGCTCACCTTGCATCGGCGCATGGGGCATGTGGCCCTGCCCATCTTGCAGCAGCTAGTGAAGAATGAGATGGTTGCTGGCATACGTGTGAAGGGGGAGCCCGATGAGGTGCTTGGCTGCCCGACGTGCATTCAAGCCAAGTTCACCCGGTTTCCGTTCCCTAGTTCGGAGGCAACGGCAAAGGCACCGCTTGATGAGGTGGTGATGGACGTGGTGGGCTCCCTGAAGCTTGGAGCTGCTGGAGCTGAGTATTTTCTCACCATTGTCGACGTCTACACCCGCATGACTTGGGTGTACGTGCTGGCCAAGAAGAGCGACGTGGCTGAAACGTTGAAGACGGATTGGTTCCCGATGGTGGAGCGGCAACAAGACCGTCTAGTCAAGTCAATCCGCACCGATCGAGGGGGAGAGTTCCTGAGCAAGGAGTTTGGGTTGTGGCTGAAGAAGAATGGTATTCGGCACTCCCTCACCATGCCATACTCCCCTGCAATGAACGGCATCGCCGAGCGAGCGAACCGCACAATCACGGAGGCGGCACGCGGGTTGCTCATTGAAGCCGGGCTACCCGACTATTTCTGGCCTGATGCGGTGCGGAGCGCGTGTGTGGCCAAGAACAGAGTCTTGACTCATGTGGGAGCAGACAAATGGGTGCCCTATGTGGAGTGGCTAGGAAGGAAGCCAAAGGTGGATATGCTTCGGGTGTTCGGGTGCATGTGCATGGCGCTCGTGCCTAAGCATCTTCGGCACAACAAGCTTGGTGCCAAGGCGGTGTGGGCCGTGCACTTGGGCATGGCTCAAAACAGCAAGGGATGGCTTCTTTGGGACCCATTCACCAAGAAGTTCTTGGTGAGCAGGGACTGCAAGTTCATGGAGAACTTCATGTACAAGGATTGGAAGGCGGAGAATGAGGCGAAGATAGGCGTGCGGTTTGGGGAGGTGAAGAGTTCCGGTTTGGAGCATGTGGAGCTGCCTTTGGAGCTGAGCAGCAGCAGCACAACCACAAGGCAATCCTCCCTTGTGAATGGGGGAGAGGAGGCCAATGATGCAGAGGAAGAAGAGGAGGAGGTGCAGCAAGTGAGCGAGCGTGCACCGTCACTCCCTTCCCGTACTACGAGTGCTCCACGGATTCGAGCCACACCGCAGCAACGCCAAGGCCTTCAAGTCCCTGCAGCTGAGGAGGAAGGAAGGGGGAAGAGGAGAGTTCAACCCCCTAATAGGCTGACCTATGATGCGCCGGGAAAGCAGGGCAAGACAGCCCTGGCCGGAGCGGCAATGATGGTCGGAGACGACGAGGAGAGTGACTACGAGGAGTGTGCCTTCGCGTTCTTCTCTCCGGTGGAGATGCCGGGAGAACCAGCAACTCTCAAGGAGGCTTTGGAGAGTAGTGATGCTGAGGAGTGGAAGAAGGCCATGGAGAGTGAGCTGAAGAGCATCGAGGAGAATGACACGTTTGAATTGGTGGAGCTACCGGAGGGGCGTACGGCGATAACGTCCAAGTGGCTCTTCAAAATCAAGTCGGATGCCGACGGCAAGATCGAGCGCTACAAGTCTAGGCTTGTAGCCAAGGGGTACCAGCAGAAGGAGAAGGTGGACTTCAAGGAGCTGTTTGCCCCTGTGGTGAAGCCGACGACGCTGCGAACCCTATTCTCGGGAGCCGCCATCAAAGGATGGGTAGTAAAGCAAATGGACATCGTAACGGCATTCCTTAACGGCATCCTTGAGGAGGAGATTTTTATGGCGCAGCCAGAGGGGTTTGATGATGGTAGTGGCAGAGTGTGGAAGCTGAAGAAGGCCCTCTATGGGCTGAAGCATGCCCCTAGGCAATGGTACATGAAGCTGCGCGAAGTGTTGGAGGGGATCGGCTTCACTCCCTCAACGGCCGATCACTCCTTGTTCATGCTTGGCGAGGGGGAGCAGAGGAGTTTCATGGTGGTTTATGTGGATGACATCCTCATTTTCTCACCCTCTTCTGACCTTGTGAAGGAGGTGATGCTGAAGCTTCAAGACAAGTTCAAGTGCAAGGCCCTTGGTGACGTGAGCTTCTACCTTGGGCTCCACATCGAACGAGATGTGGAGAAGCGGTGCATGCGGGTGCATCAACGAAAGTACCTGGAGGCATTGGCTGCCAACTTTGGGCAGAGTGAAGGCCATGTGGCTACACCCTTTCCCTCTGGGTTCAAGTGTGTGAAGGGACCAGAGGAGGAGAGCGTTGGTGAAGAGGAGAGGCGCCGATTTCACTCGTTGGTGGGCAGCCTCATGTATGCGGCGGTAAACACCCGACCGGACGTCGCGTTTGCTACCGGGCAGCTGGCTAGGGTTGTGCAATGCCCTAATGAGGAGCAGGTAGCAGCTGGAATGAGGGTGGCCAAGTATCTTGGCCAAACACCGACCGTTGGGCTGCAATACTCGGCGGCGGCACAAAGGCGCCAAAAGGGCGCGGATGGTGTTGAACCCGGGCGTTTGTTCCTCACCGCCTACTCGGATGCTTCATATGCATCAGAACCAGAGGACATAACAAGTTTGGGAGGCTTCATATGCTGTGTTGGTGGAGGCCCAACTGCTTGGGAGAGCAAGAAGCAGGTTGACCAAGCTTTGAGCTCGGTGGAGTCCGAGTACATGGCACTCTTCCGTGCCGTACGGGAGATTGTGTGGCAGCGGCGTTTGTTGGCTGAATTGGGGGAGGAGCAGCAAGGACCTACCCCACTGTACTGTGACAGCCAGGGTGCCATTGCTCTTGCTAAGAACCCTGTGTTGCATGGACTCACGAAGCACATGAGGGTGAAGTGGCATTGGACGAGGAGCATGGTAACCGCGGGTGAAGTTGAGTTGCGCTACGTGAAGACCACGGGGCAGCCGGCTGACATGATGACCAAGAGGCTGGTGGAGCAGCAGCATTGGAAGTGTTGCAAGCTGGCTGGGATGGCTCTGAACTGAGAGAGCAACATATCCTAAGGCCAACAATCCGAGGGGGAGTTTGTTGGTGCAACCCTACGGTTTGCACTCGGCTTGTTGTCCGTGTGCGTGAATGTGTGTGTGTATGGAATGGTATGAGGGCATGGGATAATATATATTTCATGCTTATAATTGTGTGTGAATGTTGAGTCATGATGTCGAGTGTGTGTGTCGAGTCAATAGCGAGTTATCGCTAGACGCGTGTTACGCGGTCGTTTGTGTCTCGCGCGCGGTTTCTATTTTGTCGTGCGCGGTTTCTATTTTGTCCTGTGTCGAACGTTCGGCGTGTCGCAGATGTGTGCAGCAGACCCATCAAGAACTCAAGGATGAGTTTGTGATGAAGAGCCCGAGCCTTGGTGTCAAGCCTCAAGTGATTTCGAAGCTCGCCAAAAAAAGGGTACACCTCAAGATATTGAAGATAGTTACATTACTTTGTGTAGTGTAACATTTCACTTGGTGTAGGCCCTAGTGAAGGGTAGTTTCGAGACCCTTCGTGGTTGGGGACAGTGTGGCACTGTTCCACATCACTGTACCTCGGCTCTTGGGGTTTGTAGGAGCTGGGAGTCATTCCCAACTCGTAACTCTTCCTATCTTGTGTTCTAAGACTATAGTGGCTGCCATAGTACCGTTCGTTCAAACTGACGCTGTGTCGTCAATTCTTTATCAAATCGTGCAATCTAAATTGCTAATTATAGACGACGTGAAGACGCTCCAGATCCAATTTGAATCAAGTCATTTGCAGCTGTGAGCAGAACGCTATCAACGTTTGAAGCCACTGTGAAGAAATCCGTCTGTGCTCTCTATCTTTCGTTTTAGGCACATTCAAGCCTATTGTGACTATAACACAAACCACATTTTGCACTCAACAAACTCCCCCTCAACCTGCCGACTATTCGAACCCACAACCACCGTCAGTGGATTTGATAATTTTCTTCACAGCTTCCACCATTGGCATAGGGACCATATCACCCTTGTCAATCTGCTTCCCCTCGACCGTCTCTACCTTGTTGCCGATCCCAACTCCAGTTTTTGGGAAGACACTCCTACGCTCCCCTACAATCATAGCTTCCTTCAAACTCGGCTTCACCTTGGGTTCTCCTTTCACCTTAAACCCATCAGCTACAAAGCTTGCATAATTGAGCATCATTGCCTTCTCCTTAGCAGCTTCAACCCTCGGCTGCCCCACGACACAAAGCTTCTGCTGCTCATGAGTGTCACCCTTGTACACTCCCTTCTCCTTATCCGCAGCAGCAACAATGCACTTACTCCCCTTGGATTCTACACCATTCTTATCATCAGCCACTGCTGCATTTCCCTTCTCAGCTGCTGCAAGTCGAGCATTAACCTTGTGCAACTCATGCACAAGCACCTCCACGGTAGCTTTCAGCTCCTTGATCATTTCAGCAGCCAATCCACTGCACTCCCCTTTGCAGCCGCAGGTCTCATTCTCATTTTCAGGTACCGTCTCACTCCATGGCACCACCGGCACATGCCACAACTCGTCATGCAGGTCCTTGTCTTCATTCAAGTCCCACAACACTCGATTACCGAGATTCCCCTTGAACGTTTCAGCTCCATTGGTTGCCGTGCACACACCTGCAAGTCCCATTTTCCTTAGGGAGATCAGGTTCCTCTTCAACTCCGGCACCAAGAGCATGTCCTCCAAAGTCATCGGCTTTCCGTCAGCTCCTTTGAAGGCTGCCTTGCCGACTCCGATCACCTTCATCTTATAGCCGCATCCTGAATTCATTTTAGTGATGCTCGTCTCCCCAACCTTGTCTAGCAGGTCCGCCCTCGGGGTCATGTGATGAGCCGCTCCGGAGTCAAGAATCCACGTGTTGAGAGGATGGGGCACTGCTCCCTCCTTGGAAGTTGCATTCTCACTCCCCTCTTTCCCTTGCACATGGAAGAACTGTCCTGGAGCTCTCTCCCAATCATCTTCCCCGTCACTTGCGGTCTCTGCTACATAACCAACTCCATGAGGGTGGTTCCTAGCTCGGTCATTGTCTCCTTGTCCGGGAGTCCACCACTTCGGACGTTTCCAACACTTCACCCAGGTGTGCCCCGGTTTGTTGCAGTACCAACAAGCTCCCTTGAACTTGTGGAAGTCACCACGATCATCCTCGTCATCATCATCTTCTTCTTCACTACGCTTGTTTCTCGGCTTCTTATCATCACGCCTGCTTCTATGACGCCCGCGTTCACCTACATCCTGGCCTTTTCCCTTATGCCATCCGCTGCCTTGCACCCCGTAGCCACCGTCTCCATCATCATCGTGACTCAGCTGCCTCCTCCTAAAGTCTTCCTCCAAGATCTTGGTTCGCACCCACTCAAGCGTCCATGATTCCTGGTTTTGAGGCAGACTTAGCCCACTCGTGAACGGCATCCAAGACTCGGGTAGCAGCGAGAACATGCGTAGGCACTTCGTCTTCTCCGGGTAGGTGATGCCTGCAATTTGGAGCTTCGCGTATAGCTCCCTCATCTTGTCAAGGACCGGCTGAATCGGCTCCCCTTCATTCAGGCGCAATGAAGACAACTCACGCTCCAACATAAGCGTAGCAACCACCGATGTTGGCGCGTGCAGTTCCTTGAGCACTTTCCATGCTCGTGGCCCATCATCAGCTTCCCCCAGCAGATGCATAACATGTGCTCTCTGGTTGAGCTCCAACATTTGCGATAGGAGGTAGTATCCGGCTGATGCACGCTCGTCCCACTCTCCTTGCAGGACGGGATCGCTCGGCCTCTCCTCCTCGCCAATCATTATCTTCAGCAACCCAACTTGACGGAAGTACAGCTGCATTTTCCACGCCCAATCGTCGTACCCATTGCCGTTGAACTTGTTGACGGTGAAGTTCTTGAGCACCTCTCTCAACAGTGAGCCCTGGCTGATCCGCACTCCCCTTGGCGCTGAACCCCGAGTATCTTGGCTTCCACTATTAGCTCGTGCAAGTGAACCTTCCGTTCCGCCCGACTCCATGGTGTTCTAACGGCAAGAAGTCCAAAAGGACTCAGAACCAGCTCTGATAGCACGTGTTGACTGTTATTGTCAAATGTTACATCTGCTACAGTTTGTTTAGGCTGTAGTGGGGTAGTTACTATGGGGTACAGTAAGTTTAGGGTTTCCTACATGTACCCAACTCTTTCCTAGTGCAATCACTCTTGTTTATTCTGACATGGTATCACGAGCCTAGGTTGCCACCTAGGACCGCTTACTACTACGGGCCCACTATTCCGCTAGAAGCGCCCTCGTGCGCCCTACCTTACGTGCGCCCTCGTGCGCCTTTCTCTGCTCGTGCGCCCTCGTGCGCCCTTTTTTTTCTGCTAGTGCGCCCTCGTGCGCCCCGCCCTTCGTTCTGCCTGCGCGCCGTCCTGCAGCCCTCGCGCTGTCTCCTGCTTCCCTAGGCCAGTGCGCCGCCCCTGCAAGCTCGTAGGGCCCTCGAGCCGCCCCTGCAGGTCCGTCAGGCCCCCGAGCCGCCTCTGCAGGCCCGTTAGGCCCCTGAGCTGCCTCTGCAGGCCTGTCAGGCCCAAGAGCCGCCCCCGCAGGCCCGTCAGGCCGGCGCGCTGCCCCTGCAGGACCACGCCGCCCGCGCGCAGCTTCTGCCCAACCGCGCGCCGCCCCTGCAGGCCCTCGCCGCCCGCACGCAGCCTCTGCAGGCCCGTCAGGCCAGCGTGCGACCCCGTCAGGTCGCAGTCGCGGCCCCGTCAGGCCGCAGTCGCGGCCCCGTCAGGCCGCAGTCGCGGCCCCGTCAGGCCGCAGTCGCGGCCCCGGCCTGCCGTGACGCGGCCCCGCCAGCCCTGCAGCTGACGCGGCCGCGCCCTCCTGCTGACGCGGCCGCGCCCTGCTACTGACGCGGCCGCGCGCAGCTGCTGACGTGGCGTCGCCCCTGCGCGCCGCGTCGCCCTGCTCGCCGCGTCGCCCCTGCCCGCGGCGTCGCCCCTGCCCGCCGCGTCGCCCTGCTTGCCGCGTCGCCCCTACCCGCGGCGTCGCCCCTGCCCGCCGCATCGCCCTGCCCTACCCCGCGCCGGGCCCCTGGAGCAGCCGCCTCTGGAGCAGCCGCCCCTGCAGCAGCCGCCCCTGGAGCAGCCGCCCCTGCAGCAGCCGCCCCTGCAGCAGCCGCCCCTGCAGCAGCCGCCCCTGGCCCCTGGAGCAGCCGCCACTGCAGCAGCCGCCCCTGGCCTCTGGAGCGGCCGCCCCTGCAGCAGCCGCCCCTGGCCACTGGAGCGGCCGCCCCTGCAGCAGCCGCCCCTGGCCACTGGAGCAGCCGCCACTGCAGGAGCTGCCCCTGGCCCCTGGAGCAGCCGCCACTGCAGCAGCGACCGTCGCGGCCCTGTCCCTGCCCTGCACCAGCCGCCGTCGCGGCCCGGTCCCGCCCTGCACCAACTGCCGCGGAGCTTCTAGCCGCGGTCGCGGCCCCGCCCTACCGCTGTAGCGGCCCCGCTGTAGCCTCCGTCGTGCGCCTGCCCTTCCCACCACTGGTGAGCACTGCCCTGCCCCTGCTGCCACTGCTACTGCTGCTCCTGCTGCTCCTGCTTCTACTACTGCTCCTGGCGTGGCCAGATGCAGCTCCAGGGCCGTCCGCGTGTGTCCCTCACGCCCCAGCAGCTTCGTGAGTGGTACGCCAGTTGGGGTTGTCGGGGTGGCAGTAGTGGGAGTCGTCCTGGAGTGGGTAGTTCGGGAGTTTCTTGCAGTGGCCCTGTGCAGCAGCAGCGTCGTCCGCGCGAGACTCTTTCGCCCCAGCAGCTTCGTGAGTGGTACGCTCAGAGTAGAGGGTCGCTGAGTAGTGCTCGCTGCCCGTACGTTATTAGCACGGGTGTCCGGGCTGGTCAGCCTTGCGGGACGCGTGGTCACACAGAGTCCCGCTGCTTCGCCAGTCTGAGCGACGCTTGGCGTACAGAGTTTGGCGACGACGCTGAGCTCCCCGACTGGGTGGAGCTGCTTAGGCAGAGAGTAGATATCTTTGCTCTTGACTATGATGCTATTCTCACTGCAATGTATGCATTGTCTACTAGTGCCGAGGGAGCCTGTCACCTGTGTGTGCCGCCTGACCCCGGTATCCAGTCTGCTGCTCCAGGTGCCGGTGAGGCTGCCGCTCTAGGTGCTAGTGCGTCTGCTGCCCCTGGTCCTGGTGAGGCTACTGCTCTAGGTGCAGTGTGTCTGCTGCTTCAGGTGCTTGTGCGTCTGCGCCTTCAGGTACTGCGTTTACTGAGGCACTGCACACCTTCACACTGGACTCAGGTGCTTCCCGCTGTTTCTTTCGCGACCGCACTGCCCTCGAGCAGCTCCCTAGGCCGGTTGCTGTCTCCCTGGCTGACCCCTCCGGGGGTCCGGTCCTTGCGACCTCCACCACTGCCCTCCCTTGTCCTGCTGTCCCGTCCGGCACTCTGTCGGGCCTTTACCTCCCCTCGTTCTCTACGAACTTGGTGGCGGGTTCTGCGCTCCAGGACGCGGGTGTTCACCAGTTCACCCCTGCCTACGAGCGTGTGACACACTGCACGTGTGCCCAGACGGGTCGTCACCTGGCTACCTTCACTCGGCAGCCAGAGTCGGACTTGTACACACTGACCACTGAGTGTCAGAAGTAGTAGTAGAAAGAAAGAATGAAGAAAGGAGGAGGTTCACTAGCAAGCAGTTGGACACATATAGCAAACCCTAATTGGGCTGTACTCACTATGGAGTACCCCACTGCAGGCTAGACAATTATAACATTCTGACACACCCCCATAGCCAAAGTGGGGTGTAATCAGCACAACAAGCAAGCATAGTAATAGTTCACAATTATAAGCAAAGCTAGAGGTAATCACAGCGGGCAAGTGAGGAGGAGGAGAGACTGTGAGAGGAGAGAAGATGAGAGACGGCGGCTGAAGCTGCAGACACACGGGCAACAGGAGCTGCTGGCACAGTGGCTACCGGGACAGTGCGCCCCGGACTACTGGAGTAACTGGCTCACGGGCTACGACGAGCTACAGGAGCAACGGACCCTCGGGCGACAGGCGCAGCAGACTCTCTGGGCTACCAGGACAGTGCGCCCCGGACTACAGGTGCTGCGGACGACAAGACAGCAGCCTCCGCTCAACCTCCTCCAATTGTCCCACACACCCCCCACACACCCACTGCTTCACTCCTAACTCCACTTGCACGTCACCCCCCTAGTACCACTCCTTCGGCTCCCACACACCCACCCCCCTCAGCGGCAGCTGCAGCACTGGAGACGGAGGAGGAGGAGGAGCAGGGGACGACGCACAGAAACTGCACCCCCATACCCCCCACCCCCAAACCCTAATTCAGGAGAATGGGCAGCAGCAGGGGTGGGGCGCCGTCAGAAGCACGGGGGACAGCGGGCAGCGCAGGGGAAGAGGAAACAGGGCGCCCACGGGCCTGGCGCAGCCCGTACGAACCGCGTGCGGGCGGCCCGAGGCGCGCCCTGGCCTGGCGCAGCCCGTACGGGCCGCGCGAGGGCCTGGCGCTGCCCGTACGGGCCGCGCGCGGGCCTGGCGCAGCCCGTACAGGCCGCGCGCGGGCCTGGCGCAGCCCGTACGGGCCGCGCGCAGGCTGTACGGGCCGCGCGCGGGCCCTACGCAGGTCGCGCAGGCCGCGACGGGCGACGGGGGGCGACGCGCGGGTCCCCGTCGCCCGTCGCAGCGCCTCCCGGGAGCGACGCGCGGAGTGACGGGGCAGAAAGCCGCCGCGCGCCTCGGGGCGCACGGCGGGCAGAAAACCGCCGCGCGCCTCGGGGCGCACGGCGGGCAGAAAACCGCCGCACGCTCCGAGCGCGCGGCGGGATGAAAAATCCGTCGCACGCCACGGGGCGTGCAACACACAGAGTAGCAGTAGCAGCGGAAGCAGTGAGGTGGTGGGCCCACCCACAGGATCGACCCAAGGGGATCGACCTGCTCTGATAGCATGTCAGAAGTAGTAGTAGAAAGAAAGAATGAAGAAAGGAGGAGGTTCACTAGCAAGCAGTTGGACACATATAGCAAACCCTAATTGGGCTGTACTCACTATGGAGTACCCCACTGCAGGCTAGACAATTATAACATTCTGACACTGAGTCCCCTCAGGTAGCGGCGTCTGCGTCTGCGTCAGGTCAGTTGTCCGCCCCCTGCTCGTGTCGCACCCTGTCGCACCGGACGGTTCTCTGGCACCACCGCCTTGAGCACCCTTCGATGCAGCGCCTTCGTGGCATGCACTCTCGTTTCCTTGTCTCTGGTCTCCCCAGGTCACTGCCTCCCCTGCCACCGTCCCCTGCCCCTCCTTGCCTTCCCTGTGTCGAGGGGCGGCAGTGTGCCACTCCTCACTCCTCTGAGTTCCCCCCGACGGAGGCTCCTCTATAGACCCTTCACATGGACGTGTGGGGCCCAGCCCGCGTCCGTGGACAGGGCGGAGAGCGCTACTTCCTGCTGGTAGTTGATGACTACACGCGTTACACCACGGTCTTCCCCTTGCGCACCAAGGGAGAGGTCTCTACTGTCTTGATCCCTTGGATCCGCGCTACTCGTCTCCAGCTGGAGAGGCGCTTTCGCACGGACCTTCCCGTCCTGCGACTGCACTCTGACAGAGGTGGTGAGTTTTCCTCCGGCCTCTTGGAGACCTTCTGTCAGGGGGAGGGCATTGAGCAGACATTCACGCTTCCGGCCTCTCCTCAGCAGAATGGGGCTGCTGAGCGCCGCATTGGCTTGGTCATGGAGGTCGCTCGTACCTCCTTGATCCATGCGGCTGCCCCCCATTTTCTGTGGCCGTTTGCGGTCCGGTACGCCGCGCATCAGCTCAACCTCTGGCCCCGTGTCTCCGTTCCGGAGACCTCGCCGACACTGCGTTGGACAGGAGCGGTTGGCGATGCGTCTGTGTTCCGTGTCTGGGGATCTCGTGCCTTTGTCCGCGATACATCCGCGGACAAGCTCTCCTCCCGTGCCGTTCCTTGTGTCTTCCTGGGCTTTGTCCCTGACGCGCCTGGCTGGCAGTTTTACCACCCCACCTCGCGCCGTGTCTTCCCCTCTCAGGACGTCACGTTTGACGAGTCGGTCCCCTTTTACCATCTCTTCCCCTACCGCACTGCCCCGCTCCCTCCTCCGCCGCTCTTCCTCACGCCAGGTGCTGCTTCGGTAGACCCCCTGCCTCCCCAGGGTCCTGCTCCCTCAGGTGTTTCCCACGTAGACCCGGTCGAGCCTGTCGAGGTAGCTGTCGACTCTGGTCCTGCGCGAGGTACTGAGCGTGCTGAGCCTGAGCGTGCTGAGCCTGGTGGTGCTGGGTCTGGGGGTACTGCGACTGGGGGTGCTGAGCCTGGGGGTGCGGAGACTGCGGGTGCTGAGCTTGGGGGTGCTGAGACTGGGGGTGCTGTCCCTGGGGGTGCTGAGTCTGGAGGTCCTGAGCCTGGGGGTGCTGCGCCTGGGGGCGTTCTCTCTTCCCAGCAGCTGCGTGAGTGGTACTCTCGGTACTGTCGCCACCGCCGTGGTGCTGTGGGAGCTGGAGGTGCTACTGGAGCTGGAGCTGAGGGCGCTGAGCCTACTGGAGTTGGTGTTGCTGCTGACCCTGGGGTTGGCGCTGGAGGTGCTGGAGCCACTGGTCCTGGAGGTGCTCGTACTAGCGGTACTGGAGCTGCTGGGACTGGGGGTGCTACTGGAGCTGCTGGAGCTGGTCCTGCTAGAGGTGCTGCTGGTGCTGCTGGAGGTACTGGAGCTGCTGGAGCTGCTGGTGGTGCTGCTGGTACTGGGGCTGGTGCCGCTGGAGGTACTGGTGCTGCTGGAGGTGCTGCTAGTGCTGGTCCTGCTGGAGGTGCTGCAGGTGCTGCTGGAGGTACTTGAGCTGCTGGTGGTGCTGAGCGAGTTGGAGCTGCTGCTGGAGGTTCTGGTGGTGTCTCTGCTGGTTCTGGAGGCACTTCACGGCCACAGCCGTACTTCGTTCCCCTCCTTCAGCAGGTTCTTGGTCACCCGCCTCCTCCTTGTCCTGCTCCCTCCTTAGAGTGTCCTCCGCCTGTCCAGTCGCTGTCACAGCTACCGCCTGCCTCGCCACTCCCTGGTCCTTCTCCCTACACTGGTCCGACAGGCGGTCTTACGGAGCGTCGTGAGCCTGAGTCTCGTCCTGTGTCGCCTGAGTCTCGGTCTGCGTCACCTGTTCGTGCTGCTCACACTGGTCATCGTGTCCCGCGTCAGCGTCCTTCTGCTGTCCCAGGCACTCACCAGATGGCGCTTCGTCCTTCCACTGCTCCACGGCGTGTCCCGCTGCCTTCTCCTCATGCTTCCTCTCTTCCTGCCCTTGCTGACCCGGAGTCTGACTCTCTTCGTGCTGCTAGTCCTACTGTCACGCGTCTCCTGGCCACTGCTGTCACTGACCCTTCCTTTGAGTCAGCTGCTGCGTCTGCCTTAGTTGCTGAGCTTGTCGACTTTGCTGCTCACTGTCGTCTAGACTACGTTGCGAGTCTTGTTGCTGAGTCTGAGTCTGGGTCTGTCTGTCCTCCGTCCGTCGGGGGTGAGTGTGCTCTTGGCACGGACGTTCTTGAGGACAGGCAGGAGGAGTTTGAGTGCTTTGCCGCCGCTGTACCTCATCTCGTCTCCATGCTGATTGCACCTGAGGGAGACCCGGATGCACCAGACATCTCGATCCCGCGCTCTTACACTGAGGCGATCGCGGGTGACTACTCCTCTCAGTGGCAGTCAGCCATGGACGCAGAGATGGCATCCTGGAAGTCCACTGGCACTTACGTCGACGAGGTTCCCCCTCTTGGGGCGAACATCGTCAGTGGCATGTGGATTTTCAGGGTGAAGCGGCCGCCAGGTTCTCCGCCTGTCTTCAAGGCTCGTTACGTTGCTCGAGGCTTCAGTCAGTGAGAGGGAGTAGACTTCTTCCAGACCTTCTCCCCCACCCCGAAGATGACCACTCTTCGGGTGCTACTGAACGTTGCCGCTCAGCGTGACTACGAGCTTCACTCTCTTAACTTCAGCATAGCTTTCTTGCAGGGCAGCCTGCACGAGGAGATCTGGCTGCGCCGCCCTCATGGCTTCACTGGGTCGTTCCCTCCTGGTACCCAGTGGAGCCTCCGGTGGCCGATCTACGGTCTCCGCCAGGCGCCACGTGAGTGGCACGACACACTGAGGACTACACTTGCGGCTCTTGGGTTCGCGCCTTCTACTGTTGACCCGTCGCTGTTTCTGCGTACCGAGACTTCGCTGCCGCCGTTCTACATCCTCGTGTACGTCGACGACTTGGTCTTTGCCACTGCTGACACTGAGGCTCTCGCCCACGTGAAGTCGGAGCTGCAGAAGAGACACACGTGCACAGACCTGGGTGAACTGCGCAGCTACCTTGGCTTGCAGATCACCCGGGACAGAGCACGCCGCACCATCACACTGACTCAGTCACACATGGTGCAGCAGGTCCTTCAGCGCTTCGGCTTCACCTGGTCCTCGGCACAGGCCACTCCTCTGGCTACAGGTCACTCGCTCTCAGCTCCACCTTCGGACAAGTCCGTAGAGCCGAGTGGTCCTTACCCAGAGCTAGTTGGCTGTCTCATGTACCTGATGACTTGCACTCGTCCTGACCTCGCGTACCCTCTTGGCCTTCTGGCTCGCTACGTGGCTCCTGGTCGGCACCGAAAGGTGCACATGGATGCTGCTAAGAGGGTATTGCTCTACTTGTGCAGTACATCAGGCATGGGACTCGTGCTTGGAGGGAGGAGCTCGGTTGTCCTCACTGGGCACTCAGACGCTTCTTGGGGTGACGACCAGGCTACTCAGCGGTCGTCACAGGGTTACACCTTCAGCCTTGGCTCTGGTTCAGTTTCTTGGCGTTCTACACGTTCGTCTTCAGTTCTCAGCTCCAGTTGTGAGGCTGAGATCTATGCCACAGCCATGGCTGCACAGGAGTTACGCTGGCTCACCTACCTGCTGACTGACTTGGGAGAGCGGCCTCGTTCTCCTCCAGTGCTGTACGTCGACAACAAGGCTACCATTCCCTTGTGTGAGGAGCACAGACTGGAGCACAGAACGAAGCACATCGCTCTGCGTTACTTCCTGGCTCGAGAGTTGCAGCAGCGTGGTCAGCTTCGTCTGCGTTACGTGGCCACTCGGGCCAACACGGCTGATATATTCACCAAGGCACTTCAGTCTGGTGATCATCAGCGTTTCTGCACTATGCTAGGGCTTGTGCCCACTTTTCCTCACTTGCTGTAGGCTTTGCTTTACTGTGATCTATATATATATACCTGCATGCTTGCTTTGCTAGGTAGAGATCACTGTGCTGTTTGTGTTGCATATATGCCTCTACATGTGGACTGGCCTTGGGACCTAGAGGCTCTAAGCACACCTTTAATCAATGCAAGATCGTCCCCACGTGGTCACCTCCAAGGGTCCTTGGGTGCCTGGTAGAACCAGCCCCTATCCAAGGGTCCGTGTCTGTAGAGGAACTTTTCAAGCGTGAAAACAGTCGTGTGCACTAGAGCACTCCCAAGCTCATATGCGGAAGCATTAACGATCGATTGGCTCGTATGCAGAAATTTCTCCTCGCGTCAATACGTCGATAGAGAAAATATCCACTCCAAAAAGTTGTTTACACTGAAGCACAAGCACACATTTATAGGACTACTAATGCACGAGCAAAGCAAACACAAGGCAAGCATTTAACAGTTATAAAACTGTAATATAAGACTTCGCCATGTTGTCTTGGTAAAACGGTTGTCAACCTTCAGCTGCATTTGGCTTGATCCGCTTCATTAGAATAACTGATTTCAAATGGCACTTCATCCAAACGCCCCTGCTGACTCCCCTCGCGAGCACTCATGAATTCCCGTTAACACTCATGAAGCCTCGTCTGGGAAAACCGTTTTCCCGTTGCAAAACGGAATTTACCGTTTCGTACCTTTGTCGAAATGATCACGCAAAGTAGCGTGACTTTCTGGCAAAACCTCATGTTTGCCAAGTCAACACGGGATACAGTTTTTCAACTGTAAATCCCGAGCTCCCCACGTGCCAGCCAGCATGACCGAGATATTTCTCGGTCATGCAGGACAGGACGATCGCGTACGCGATCGTGTGCTGTCCTGGCGCGAGACAGGGCAGTAATGTGCCCTGTCTTGTTGCGATCGTGGGCCCTGCCACGCTCGCAACAGTGCCGAAGCACACGCGCGAGCCCTGAGGGGCCACACGCGTGTGTCAGGACTCCACGCGCGGGTCCTGACCTTCGCGCGTGGTTGACCTTGACCAGCGCGACTTAGTCAACGTGGCAAAACACTCGCCACTCTCTAAAATGCACAAAAAATATGAACTCTCATGAACTCTAATGAAAACTCACGAAAACACATGAGAAACAATGAGCGCACACGCAAACTCATGAACAATCGCGAACTCATGCGAACTTACCGAAACTCACGAACTTTCATGCGCTTTCACGGAAACTCATGAACATTCATGAACATTCATGAAATGCACCCACACACAAAAAACGCATAGAACTTATGAACCGCTAAGGCGATTCACAAACCGTAAACGCACAAATGCAAAGCACGCAATGGCGCTCCTCACACTCCACAGATTACCTTAAAACAGAAACTCTTATTTTCCTTTATCTTCAGTGAATAGGCGGTAGGTTGACGTGCAAACCACATTTTGCACTCAACAATTGGCAGCAAAACATGCCGTTACCATGGTTCAAGAGTTTTGTATCATCAATTCAGGCAATCTGAATTGTCTCTCAGCTGTTGTTAAGAATTTGAGTATGGTATAGGCGATTCAAGAGTCTCTATGACACCCTGTGTGATACAAATATGGAGCCCCAAGGGATGAATGCTGTGTAGTGGCTTTTATGCGTAGTGGCGGTGAAGCGGTTCGCGAAGATGCTGCCATCGGTAATCATGCTTCTTGAGGAGATTGACAACAAGCTTTATGATGTGGCCACAACTTTCGAGTTTCACATAATGCTATTTTTCCTGATAGATGTGCTGGACATTCAGAACAAACTGAGTGCCAAGGATCTTAAAACCGGAGGGCCAAGAAGGCCCAAATAGAGTGTCCATGGAAAATCATTATTCCTTGATTGTCCACTTGAAGTTGTTTCATTACAAGCGAGAACAAGGCGTAAATTTACTTGGAAAATTCAAGCAGTGAAGAGACAATCCAAACCTTCGGAAACGTGCCCTTTTAGAAAAGATAATCACAAGTTCGCATATCCATGCAAGCCCATTGGTAATCCATGTTATGGCGAGATTTCGCATTGTAAATTACTGTTGGTGCTTCCGATGCCATACGTTGGTGGTTGAAATACAAAAGCCCCCCTTGAGGGGTGGTTGGATGCATTGCTTTGTAAAGTTGCATTTAATCCTTTCAATACGTTTTTCCTCATCTTCCTCTAAAACCATTTCTACAACGCTGACACTATGCCTTTCTAGCTCACCACATGCGATGGTCTTGCTCGCGCAATAACGCGCTCTATTTACAATGTTGTTTTGGGGGTGCACTTACATGAAGGTTGACATAAAATATGTTGGGCTTATAATTCGGTTATGAGCTTGTTGTTAAAGTTTAGAAGAAAGAAGAAGAAGAAGGGGATTGCACTAGCAAGAATGAGGATACAAATAGCAAACCCTAGAAGGGTTGTACTCGCTATAGAGCACCCCACTACAGGCTAGAGCATAAGATAACATTCTGACACACCCCCATAGCCAAAGTGGGGTGTAATCAGCAGAGTAAGCAAGGGAGTACAAGCTCAGGGTGGATCACAATGTCACCACACATTCTGAGCACAAGTTCAAGAAGCAATAGTTTAAGTTCACAATTATGAGCAAAGCTAGTGGTAGTCACAACGGGCAAGTGAGGAGGAGGAGAGAGAGTGAGAGGAGAGGAGATAGGAGGCGACGGCTGAAGCTGCAGACACACAGGCAACAGGAGGCAGACTGGCACAGCGGCTACCGGACGAAGTCCCCGGAATACAGGAGTAACAGGCCCCGCGGCTAAAGTAGCGGCAGACGAGCAACGGACCCACGGGCGGCTGGCACAGCTGGCTACGACTGGGCTACCGGACGAAGTCCCCGGAATACAGGTGCTGCTGGCGACACGACGGCAACCTCCATTCAGCTTCCCCAAACTATCCCACTCCTCCCTGGCACACACCCGCTGCTACACCGCTAGCTCCACTCCCCCTTCACCCCCCCTTAGTACCACTCCACCGGCTCCAACACGTCCACCCCCCCTCAGCGGCAGCTGCAGCACAGGGAGATGGAGGAGGAGGAGGAGAAGGGTTAAACACAAACCCGCCACCCCCCAACTGCCACCCCCCAACCTCCACCCCCCAAACCCTAAAAACAGGGTAGGGAGGTAGGGGGGGGGGGGGGGGGACGCGCGGCCCCCTGCATAGCGGCCCCCCCCAGGGCGCCGCGACGGGCGACGGGAGTTGGGCCGGGGCAGGTCGGGGCCGGGGCAGGTCCGGGACGGGGCGGGGCAGCAGGGGCCGCGCACGGCTCCCCTGGGCAGCGCGACGGGACAGCAGGGCCGCGCGCGGCTCCCCTGGGCGGCGCGACGGGGCTGCAGGGGCCGCGCGCAGGCCACGACGGGCGACGGGGGGCGACGCGCGGGTCCCCGTCGCCCGTCGCAGCGCCTCCCGAGGGCGACGCGCCGAGCAACGGGGCAGAAGCCCGCCGCGCGCCTAGGGGCGCACAGCGGGCAGAGAACCGCCGCGCGCCTCGGGGCGCACGGCGGGCAGAAAACCGCCGCGCGCCTCGGGGCGCACGGCGGGAAGAAAAACTGCCGCACGCCACGGGGCGTGCGGCACAGAGAGTAGCAGTAGCAGTTGCAGCGGAAGCAACAAGGTGGTGAGCCCACCCACAGGATCGATCCAAGGGGATCGACCTGCTCTGATAGCATGTTAAAGTTTAGAAGAAAGAAGAAGAAGAAGGGGATTGCACTAGCAAGAATGAGGATACAAATAGCAAACCCTAGAAGGGTTGTACTCGCTATAGAGCACCCCACTACAGGCTAGAGCATAAGATAACATTCTGACACTTGTTCGTGCAACCGCATGTTTTTTACTCAGCTTGTTGTCCTTGCGCGTGGGTGCATGTTTACATGGAATGGAATGAGAGTGCTATATATATATGTATATTCCATGCTTATATGAGTGTGTGAATGGCGACTCATGATGTCGAATATGTGTGTCGAATCAATAGTAAGTTTTCGCTAGTCGACTGTCACGTCGTTGTTTGCGCATCGTGTGCGATTCCTATTTTATCGTGTGCCGAACGTTCAGCGTGTTGCACGTGTGTGCATCAAGCCTTAAATAACTGAAGAAAGAACTTATGATAACGACCCATCCGAATCATTTGGGAGCTCACCAAAAGGGCAAACATCAAGATCGGGAAAAAAAATACATAGCATTGTTTAGTGTAATATTTCTCTTAGTGTGTGTCTTTGTGGTAGGCAGTTTCCACACCTTTCAAGGTTGGACAGTCTGGCACTGTTCCATCTCCTTACACCTCGGCTCTAGGGGTTTGTAGAGGCTTGGATCCATTCCCAACTCGAATTCCTTCATACTTTGTATCCTAAGACCATAGTAATTGCTAGACCGCCGTTTGCTTAAACTAAGACCACATCGTCACTGCTTCATGAAATCGAGTAATTTAACTTTCTGAGTGTAGACAATTTCAAGATGCTCAGCTTGTTGTCCTTGTGCGTGGGTGCATGTTTGCATGGAATGGAATGGAAGTGCGATAGAAAAATACACATATATATATATATATATGTACATATAATTCATTTATTTATTCCATGCTTATAGGAGTGTGTGACTCTCGACTCATGATGTCGAACATGTGTGTCGAATCAACAGCGTTTTCGCTAGTCGACTGTCACGTCGTTGTTTGCACATCGTGTGCGATTTCTATTTTATCGTGTGTCAAACGTTCAACGTGTTGCAAGTGCGTGTATCAAGCCTTGAAGAACTCAAGGAAGAACTTACGATGAAGACCCAAAGCCTTGGTTTTAGCATCCAAGTCATTTCGGAGCTCACCAAAAGGGTAAACATAAAGATAGCAAAAAATAATTACATTGCATTGTTTAGTGTAATATTTGTCTTGGTGGGTGCCCTTTTGGTAGACAGTTTCCACACCTTTCTAACTTGGACTCTGTGACACTACTCCATCTCCCTGGACCTTGGCTCTAGGGGTTTGTAGAGGCTCGAAGCCATTCACAATCCGAACTTGAAATAAGACCATGGTTGTTGCTAGACCGTCGTTCGCTTAAAATAACAACCACATCGTGAGTGTTTCATGAAATCGGGTAATTCAACTTACTGAGTGTAGACAATATCAAGATGCTCCAAACTGAAATGATAGAACAATATTTGAATAGTAACCAGGCTGCTATCAACGTTCAAAGCCGCCAAGCATCAATAGGTATATGCACTCTATTCCGTTTTAGGCACATTTGAGCCTGTTGACACTGTAAAAAGTGGTATCAAAGCCCCTTGAAGCAGCATAAAAAATGGCTGGACCTAAAGGAAGGGATGGCAGAGGTGCTGGAGGCAGTGGAGAAGTCCAAGCTCAATGCCAACCCCAAGATCCACCCATGGCTCTTCTGCAACCAACTTTTGGCCCTTATAGGGATAAACCAAGGATAAACCAATAGTATTTGGGCTTGACAAGTTCAATGGGGACAACTTTGGTGAGTGGTCCTTCATGGTGGAGGACATATTCGACGTTACGGCCTACTGGAGGTGATGTTTACATTCAATTAGGGGGGATAACTCAAACATACATAAATAGAAGACCCATGTCTGTATTATATACCTAGGGGTCTACAACTTGGGGGAGGGGGGGGGCTTATATCCGGGTGATTCCAAGGCCTGCTTGAAAGTTGTTGGTTACTCTGGCATCTCCGTCGGAGAGAAGAACGCTAAGGCATACTTCTTGCCTTCACTCTCCTCATCCTCTCCAATCATGATTGCCATCCGGTGAAGGCTGAATTTGCTAGCCTACCTGGTGCATCATACCTCAGCCTTTTTGGGGCTTGGAATTTCCTCTTGTCCCTTTCTTCCTCCTCAGCTAAAAGGACTTGGATGCTCTCATGGCGTTGCTGCGAAGTAACTCAAACCCGGAGAGCACTCGTAACGAGAGATCGAAGTGTGGGCGCACGCTTGCTTGTTTGCTGCAGAGCGTCCTCTATGGGCTCAAACACTCCCTTAGGCAATAAAACTTGAAGCTACAAGAAGTATCGGGGGGCATTAGTTTCACTCGCTTGTCCGTTGACCATTCCTTGTTCATGCTTGGGGAGGCGGAGCAGAGGAGTTTCGCGGTGGTTTATGTGAATGAATTTCTCATATTCACACCCTCCTCTGACCTTGTAAAAAAATTGATCCAGAAGCTGCAATATAAGTTCAAGTGCGAGGCCCTTGGTGTCAACTACTACCGAGGGCTTCATATTGAATGATATGTGGAAAAGTGGTGGATGCGAGTGATAAAAGAAAATAACTAGAGGCCTTGGCTGCTAGCTATGAACAGAGTGAAGGCCATGTAGCTACCCCCTTGCCCTCTGGGTTCAAGTATGTGAAAGGACCAGAGGAGGAAAGCGTTGGTGAGGAGGAGAGGTGGGCAGCCTTATGTATGCAGCGGTGAACATTCGAACAGATGCCGCCATTGCTACCGAGCAGCTTGCAAGAGTTGTCCAATTCCCCCAGTAAGAAGTAAGTAGCAGTTGGAATGAGTGCGGCCAAGTATCTTGGCCAAACAACGACGTCTGGCCTGCATTACTCGATGACAAAACAAAGGCACCATAAGGGCACGGATGGTATTGAGCCCGGGCGCTTGTTCCTCACCCTTCTCACATGCCTCTTGGGCATCAGAACAGAGAACGTGGTTCCCGAGTACATGTCACTCTTCCATGCCATACGAAAAGTTGTGTGGTGGCGGCGTTTATTGGTTGAGTTGGGGGTGGAGCACCAAGGGCCTAGCCCATTGTATTTTGACAACTAGGGTGCTATAATACTAAGGACCCTGTGACTTATTACCTAACCAAGCATACAAAGGTGAAGTGGCATTGAATGAGGAGCATGGTGGACGCGGGTGAGGTTGAGTTGCACTACGTGAAGACAACGACACAACCAACTGACATGCTGACCACAAGGCTGGTTGAACAACAACATTGAAAGTGCTGCAACTTGGCTGGGATGGCTATGAACTGAGAGGAGCATATCGTAAGGTCATCAATCAGAAAGGGAGTTTGTTGGTGGAACCTCATGGTTTGCACTCAATTTGTTCTCCTTGTGCGTTCGTGCATGTTTGAATGGAATGGCATGAGAGCATGATATGATATATATATATATATATATATATATATATATATATTTCATGGTTATATGAATGCGCAAGTAATGAATTAGTCATGATGTCGAAAGTGTGTGACGAGTCAATAGCGAGTCTCTACTAGTCGAGTATTACTTAGTCGCTCGCGTGTCGTGTGCGTTTCCTGTTTTGTCGTGTGTCGAACGTTTTGCGTGCCACAAGTGTATGCAGCAAGCCTTGAAAAAATCAAGGAAGAAGGTTCGATTCCAGTATCCAATTCATTGTGGAGCTCACCAAAAGGGTAAATGAAGATAGCAAAAATAGTTATATTGCATTGTATAGTGTAACTTTTCTCTTAGCTTAGGCCCTTATAGTAGGTGGTTTTTACACCCTTCGAGGTTAGAGACAGTGTGACACTGTTCCCCTTCCCTGGACCTCAGCTCAAGGGCTTTGTAGAGGTTCAAAGTCATTCTTAACTCACACATCTGATAAAGTTTAGAAGAAAGAAGAGAGAAGAAGGGGTTGCACTAGCAAGAATGGGGATACAAATAGCAAACCCTAGAAGGGTTGTACTCGCTATAGAGCACCCCACTACAGGCTAGAGCATAATATTCTGACACACCCCCATAGCCAAAGTGGGGTGTAATCAGCAGAGCAAGCAAAGCAGGACAAGCTCAGGGTGGATCACAATGTCACCACACATTCTGAGCACAAGTTCAAGAAGCAATAGTTTAGAGTTAACAATTATGAGCAAAGCTAGTGGTAGTCACAACGGGCAAGTGAGGAGGAGGAGAGAGAGTGAGAGGAGAGGAGATAGGAGGCGACGGCTGAAGCTGCAGACACACGGGCAACAGGAGGCAGACTGGCACAGCGGCTACCGGACTAAGCGCCCGGACTACAGGAGTAACAGGCCCCGCGGCTAAAGTAGCGGCAGACGAGCAACGGACCCACGGGCGGCTGGCACAGCTGGCTACGACTGGGCTACCGGACGAAGTCCCCGGAATACAGGTGCTGCTGGCGACACGACGGCAACCTCCATGCAGCTTCCCCAAACGGTCTCACCCCCCCCGACACACACCCGCTGCTACACCGCTAGCTCCACTCCCACGCACCCCCCTTAAACCCTAAACCCCAGTCTCCCACACAACCACCCCCTAGCACCACTCCATCGGCTCCCACACACCCACCCCCCTCAGCGGCAGCTGCAGCAGTGGGAGACGGAGGAGGAGGAGGAGCAGGGGATACCACACACCCGCCACCCCCATACTCGCCCCTCCCGTCGCCTGTCGAGGCGACCGGAGGGGGCCGCGTGCGGCCCCCGAAGGAGCCGCGACGGGCGACGGGAAAAGGGGATTCCCGAAGGAGGGGGAGGGGGGGGGGGGGGGGGGGGGGGGGGGGAGGCGGGGCCGGGGCCGGGGCCGGGGCCGCAGGCGGGGCCGGGGCCGGGGCCGGGGCGCACGCGGGGCGTCGGGGCCGGGGCCGCAGGCGGGGACGGGGCCGGGGCGTACGCGGGGCGTCGGGGCCGGGGCCGCAGGCGGGGACGGAGCCGGGGCGTACGCGGGGCGTCGGGGCCGGGGCCGCAGGCGGGGACGGGGCCGGGGCCGGGGGCGGTGCGCCGCGACGGGTCCCCGTCGCCCGTCGCGACGCCACCAGAGGGCGACGCGGCGAACGACGGGGCATAAGCCCGCCGCGCGCCTCGGGGCGCACAGCGGGCAGAGAACCGCCGCGCGCCTCGGGGCGCACGGCGGGCAGAAAACCGCCGCGCGCCTCGGGGCGCACGGCGGGAAGAAAAAGTGCCGCACGCCAGGGGGCGTGCGGCTCAGCGAGTAGTGAAAGGTAGTTGCAGCGGAAGCGAGGAGGTGGTAAGTCCACCCACAGGATCGATCCAAGAGGATCGACCTGCTCTGATAGCATGATAAAGTTTAGAAGAAAGAAGAGAGAAGAAGGGGTTGCACTAGCAAGAATGGGGATACAAATAGCAAACCCTAGAAGGGTTGTACTCGCTATAGAGCACCCCACTACAGGCTAGAGCATAATATTCTGACAACATCTTCCTATTCGTTTCCTTAAGACCATGGTTGCTGCTAGACCGTAGTTTTCTCAAACTACTATCACGTTGTCATTGTATCATAAAATTGAATTACTCAAATTGCTGATTGTGGATGATAATAGGACACCCTTAATCCAATTTATAAAACACTGTGTGATGCAGTAACCAGGCCGCTATCAACGTTTGGAGCCGCTGTACAGAAATCAGTTTGTGCATTATATATTTTGTTCTTGTCACATTTGAGCCTATTTTGACTTTAACAAAGCCCACGTGCTATCTATGCTCCCCTCCCAAAGACTCCTCCTATCGCTCTCAATGTCTCTGTCCCCCTTTCGTCACCTTCGCTGTCATCGCTTCCATCTCTCGCCTTCGCTATCCCCCTCCTTTCTTATTCCCCTTGCATGTCGCTCTTCTTCCTCTGCACCACACTCTTCCCTCACGGCACCCTTCCCAAAACCTCCTTCCCCACCTCGCATCACCCTCATTGATGTTGTAACACGCAGTGCAAGCGGGCGGAAGTCAACCGCCACTTCACCAACAGTCCCAATTGGTCTAGCGCCCCAATGTGCATTTCTGACACGCAGCCCAAACTACACATTCACACAAGAACTACGAAACGGAGAAAAACCAAGCTCCAACTTCTTGCAGATTTTCACCAACGTCGCCGATGAATCTATAGCCCCTTGATTCAATTCACTCTCCAATCCTGAATTGCAATTATTCTCTGAATTTCATGGCAAGGTACGTTTCCAGTGGTAGAAGTTACCAATAAGATTCCGAGTTGTCGAACTATATATGCTATAGTCTGTTTAGGCTGTAGTGGGGTAGTCAATATGGGGTACAACACTTTAGGGTTTCCTACTTGTACTCCTCATGCTGCTCAATGCAATCATTCCTTCCTCAGATTCTCACATGGTATAGAGCAGGTTCCCTAGTGGGAACGCTTCCTAAGGGCCCACCACTAAATTTTTTTTCTGCCCGGAGCGCGCCTCTCTCCTGCCCGAGTCGCGCCCCATGTGCCCTCCCTCCTGACGCGTCCCTCGCCCTTAGTGGCCCGTCGCGCCCTCCTCAGGCCCCTAGCGGCCCCTTTCGCGGCCCCTCGCGGCCCCTCTCACGGCCCCGTCGCCACCCTGCCGGCCCCGTTGCCGACCCTAGCGGCCCCGTAGCCGGCCCTAACGGCCCCGTCGCCGCCCTGCCGGCCCCGTCGCCGACCCCTACGCAGCCCCGTCGCCGCTCTCAGTGGCCCCGTCGCCGCCCTATCGGCCCCGTCGCCGCCCTATCGACCCCGTCGCCGACCCTTACGGCCCCGTCGCCGCCCTATCGGCCCCGTCGCCGACCCTTGCGGCCCCATCACCGCCCTAAGCGGCCCCGTCGCCGCCCTATCGGCCCCGTCGCCGACCCTTGCGGCCCCGTCGCCGCCCTACGCGGCCCCGTCGCCGCCCTACCGGCCCCGTCGCCGCCCTCCGCGGCCCCGTCGCCAACCCTACCGGCCTCGTCGCCGCCCTAAGCGGCCCCGTCGCCGACCCTACCGGCCCCGTCGCCGACCCTACCGGCCCCGTCGCCGCTCAACCGGCCCCGTCGCCGACCCTCGCGGCCCTGTCGCCGCCCTCAGCGGCCCCGTCGCCGCCCCTTCACGGCCCCGTCGCCGTCTCTCCCGGCCCCTTCAAGGCCGCCAGCAGCCCAGCAGCCGAGGCGCCCGACAGCCGAGCCGCCGAGCCGCCCAGCAGCCGAGCCGCCGAGCCGCCCAGCCGCCGAGCCGCCCAGCAGCCGAGCCGCCGAGCCGCCCAGCAGCCGAGCCGCCGAGCCGCCGAGCCGCCCAGCAGCCGAGCCGCCAAGCCGCCCAGCAGCCGAGCCGCCGAGCAGCCCTTCCTTCCGTCGCGCCCCGGCCCTACTTCCTTGGACTGGTGAGCTCACTCCCTGTTAGACCACTGCAGTCATGGCTACCCCCAGTGTCCTTACCTTTGATACTGAGGGTCGTGCTGTTGACTTTGAGGTCTGGGTCGATGACCTCCAGCTGTTCTTACAGTGCGATAGGGCGGACGGCCTCTCACTGTTCGATCTCACCTCTGGTGTCTCTCCTGCCCCGCCTGCTACTGCTGACAGCACTGTTCGCTCACAGTGGGCCACGCGCGATGCTGCTGCACGTCTTGCTGTGCGTCGCCACTTACCGACCACTGAGCGTGCGCACTTTAGCCAGTACAAGAGTGCTAAGACCTTGTACGACGCTGTAGTTGCGCGCTACTCTTCCCCTGCCACTGCTGCGCTTAGCCGCCTCATGCTGCCGTACCTGTTCCCTGACCTTGCTGCCTTTCCCACAGTCGCTGACCTCATTACGCACCTTCGCACTAGTGACACTCGCTACCGCGCTGCGCTTCCAGCTGAGTTCTGTGCCAAGAACCCCCCCCCCATGTACATCACCCTCTACTACATAGTCACCCGGCTCCCTGACTCCCTTCGCTTAGTCAGGGACCACTTCCTCTCAGTTTGCCCCACCACACTCACTGTTGACCTCCTCGAGGAGCGCCTCCTAGCAGCAGAGAAGAGCATAGTCGCTGTAGGAGCCTCTCGTGGTGACCCCCGCACCCCCGTCTTTGAGGGGTGTTCTCCCTCCCCCCTCTTGCCCTCTGTTGCTTCTGCTGCTGCGGCCGACCTCGTTGGTTTCGAGTCGGTCGGCGCTGCGTCTGTCCCTAGCGGGAAGCGCCGCACCGGCAAGGGCAAGGGGGGCAAGGGCGCTGGGGGGGCCAGTGGGGGCAGTGGAGGTGGTGGTGGAGGCAGTGGAGGAGGTGGGGGTGGTGGTGGGAGTGGTGGTGAGGGTGGAGGTGTCGGTGGCAGCAGTGGAGGCGGAGGAGGCGGAGGAGGCGGCGGTGGTGGCGGAGGGAGCGGAGGCGGCGGAGGTGGCGGAGGCGGCGGAGGTGGCGGAGGCGGCGGAGGTGGCGGTGGAGCTGGTCGCGGCTCTGCGCAGAGGAGTGGCTCCGGTGGTGGTCCGCGCCAGCAGCAGCAGCGCGGTCGTGAGACCCTGTCCCCTCAGCAGCTTCGTGAGTGGTACGCTGCGCGTCAGCGGGGTGGGGGTACTGGTCCCTGCACCTACGTCCTTCGTACAGGCGACCGCGCTGGTGAGCAGTGCGGGGGCACGCACTCCACCCAGCGTTGCTTCGGCCGCCTGACGGACGCTTGGCGTCATCAGTTCCCTGACGCCTCAGAGATCCCTCGCTGGGGAGAGCTGTCTAGGGCGGGGGTAGCCATCTTTGATCTTGACTATGATGCTATTCTTGCTGCCATGTATGCTGTGACTACTAGTGATGAGGGTGACTGTTACCTGTGTGTTCCGCCTGACCCGGGCATTGAGGCTGCTGCTCTAGGTGCTGGTGAGGCTGCTACTTCAGGTGCTAGTGCGTCTGCTGCCCCAGGTGCTGGTGAGTCTGCTCTCTCAGGTACTACGTCGGCTCAGGCCTTGCACACCTTCACCCTTGACTCGGGTGCTTCCCGCTCCTTCTTTCGAGACCGCACCACGCTTACGCCGCTTAGTCGGCCGGTTGCGGTCTCCCTGGCGGACCCCTCTGGGGGTTCTGTCCTTGCTAGCTTCTCCACTGTCTTACCGTGTCCGGCAGCCCCCTCTGGCACTCTGTCAGGTCTCTACCTTCCCTCGTTCTCTACGAACTTGGTGAGTGGAGCTGATCTACAGGATCGGGGGGTTGACCAGTTCACACCTGCGAGTCAGCGGGTGACCCACTGTACGTGTGCTCGGACGGGCCGACACTTGGCCACGTTAACCCGTCAGCCGGGGTCAAGCCTGTACACACTGACCACTGAGTCTCCTCCTGTTACTGAGTCTGGTCAGGTAGCTGCGTCGGGTCAGGTGTTTGCTGCAGCGTCCAGGTCTGGTCCTGAGTTTGCGCCCTGCTCGTGTCGTCTCCTGTCCCACCAGACTCTCCTTTGGCACCACCGCCTTGGTCACCCCTCCCTGCCTCGTCTTCGAGGCATGGCCTCCCGTGTCCTTGTCTCTGGTCTTCCCCGGTCCCTCCCTCCCCTACCTCCGGGGCCGGCCCCTACCTGTGTCCCCTGCGTCGAGGGGCGGCAGCGCGCCGCTCCTCACTCCTCCGAGTTTCCTCCGACAGAGGCTCCTCTGCAGACTCTTCACATGGACGTGTGGGGCCCCGCCCGCGTCCGTGGCCAGGGTCACGAGCGTTACTTCCTGTTGGTGGTTGACGACTACTCGCGTTACACCACGGTGTTCCCCTTGCGCAGCAAGGGTGACGTCACTGAGGTGCTGATCGACTGGATCCGCGCAGCTCGTCTCCAGCTCAGAGAGAGTTTCGGCTCGGACTTTCCTGTTCTGCGTCTGCACTCTGACAGAGGCGGAGAGTTTTCCTCTGCCCGTCTGGGAGCCTTCTGTCGTGCACAGGGCATCCGCCAGACCTTCACGCTTCCGGCCTCTCCACAGCAAAATGGGATTGCTGAGCGCCGCATTGGCATGGTCATGGACGTCGCTCGTACGTCCATGATCCATGAGGCTGCTCCCCATTTTCTGTGGCCGTTTGCGGTTCAGTACGCAGCGCATCAGCTCAACCTTCAGCCCTGGGTCTCCTTGCCAGAGACCTCCCCCACCTTGCGGTGGACGGGGAAGGTTGGCGATGCGTCTGCGTTTCGGGTCTGGGGATCTCAGGCGTTTGTCCGCGACTTGTCTGCGGACAAGCTGTCCCCCCGTGCTGTTCCCTGCGTCTTCCTTGGCTTCCCCCCTGACGCGCCTGGTTGGCGGTTCTACCACCCCACCTCGCACCGAGTTTTGTCCTCCCATGACGTCACCTTTGACGAGTCGGTGCCTTACTACCGTCTCTTCCCCTACCGCACTGCGCCCCTCCCCCCGCCGCCGCTCTTCCTTGCACCAGGTCCTCCCCCGGTAGACCCCCTCCCCCCTCAGGGTCCTGCCCCGTCAGGTGTGTCCCAGGTAGACGCAGTTGAGCCTGTCGAGGTAGCTGTTGAATCTGGTGCTGCTAGGGGCGCTGTGCCTGCGGGTGCCGGGTCTGGGGGTGCGGAGCGTGGGGGTGCTGAGTCTCGGGGTGCTGCGCCTGGGGGTGCTGAGTCTGGGGTTGCTGAGCCTGGGGGTGCTGCGTCTGGGGGTGCTGAGCCTGGGGGTGCTGCGTCTGGGGGTGCTGAGCCTAGGGGTGCGGAGCGTGGGGTTGCTGAGCCTGGGGGTGCGGAGCCTGGGGGTGCTGGGTCTACTCGTGTTGCCTCTGGCGGTGCTTCGTCGAGGCGGGAGCTACTCTCTCCGCAGGAGCTGCGCGAGTGGTTTGCCCGGCGCTGGAGCCGTGCTGCTGGAGCTGGAGGTACTACTGTTGTTGCTCGTCCTGGCGGCTCTGGAGCTGTTGGGACTGGGAGTCCTGCTGGAGGTGCTACTGGAGCTGGAGCTGCTGGAGCTGCTGGAGCTGGAGCTGCTGGAGCTGGAGCTGCTGGAGCTGGAGCTGTTGGGGGTGTTGGCGCTGGTGGTTCTGCTGGCGCTGGTGCTTCTGAGGGTGCTGGAGTTGGCGCTGTTGGAGCTGGAGGTGCTACTGGCGCTGGTGCTGCCGCTGGAGGTACTGGTGCTGTCCCTGCTGGTTCTGGAGGCGCTGCGCGGCCGAGGCCGTACTTCGTTCCGCTCCTTGAGCAAGTTCTTGGTCTCCCGCCCTCTACTGGTCCTGCTCCTCCCTTAGCGTGTCCTCAGCCTGTCCAGTCGCAGTCACAGTTACAGCCTGCCTCCCCCCTGCCTGCTCCTTCTCCCTCCACTGGTCCTACTGGAGGTCTTGCTGAGCGTCGTGAGCCTGCGTCTCGTCCTGCGTCGCCTGTTCGTGCTGCTCGCACTAGTGGTCGTGCTCCGCGTCCGCGTCCTCCTGCGGTCCCCGGCACACACCAGATGGCACTGCGTCCTTCCACTGCTCCTCTGCGTGTCCCGTTGCCGTCTCCTCCAGAGTCTTCTCTTCCTACTCTTGCTGACCCTGAGTCTGACTCTCTTCGTGCTGCCAGTCCTACTGTCACGTGTCTCCTGGCTACTGTTGTCACTGACCCTTCTTTTGAGTCCACTGCTGCATCTGCCTTAGTTGCTGAGCTTGTCGACTTTGCTGCTCGCTGTCGTCTAGACTACGCCGCTAGTCTTGTTGCTGAGTCTGAGTCTGTCTGTCCTCCGTCCGTCGGGGGTGAGTGTGCTCTTAGCACGGACGTCCTTGAGGACAGGCAGGAGGAGTTCCAGTATTTTGCTGCTGCTTTGCCTCATCTCGTGTCCACGCTGATTGCCCCTGAGGGAGACCCGGATGCACCAGACATCCCGACTCCTCGATCGTACGCTGAGGCGATCGAGGGTCCCTACTCCTCACAGTGGCAGTCAGCCATGGACGCAGAGATGGCTTCTTGGAAGTCCACAGGCACCTACGTCGACGAGGTTCCCCCACCTGGGGCGAACATCGTCAGTGACATGTGGATTTTCAGGGTGAAGCGGCCGCCGGGTTCTCCGCCTGTCTTCAAGGCGCGTTACGTGGCTCGAGGCTTCAGTCACCGGCAGGGAGTTGACTACTTTCAGACCCTCTCCCACCCCGAAGATGACCACTCTTCGGGTGCTGCTGCACATAGCCGCTCAGCGCGACTACGAGCTTCACTCTCTTGACTTCAGCACAGCTTTCCTGCAGGGCAGTCTGCACGAGGAGATCTGGCTGCGCCGCCCACCTGGCTTCACTGGGTCGTTCCCTCCTGGTACCCAGTGGAGCCTCCGGCGGCCAGTCTACGGTCTCCGCCAGGCGCCCCGTGAGTGGCACGACACACTGAGGACTACACTTGCGGCTCTTGGGTTTGCTCCTTCTACTGCCGACCCGTCGCTGTTTCTGCGCACTGACACCTCTTTGCCGCCGTTCTACATCCTCGTGTACGTCGACGACTTGGTCTTTGCCACTGCTGACACGGCTGGACTCGCCCACGTGAAGTCCGAGCTGCAGAAGAGACACACGTGCACAGACCTGGGTGAACTGCACAGCTACCTTGGCTTGCAGATCACCCGGGACAGAGCACAGCGCACCATTACCCTGACTCAGTCACACATGGTGCAGCAGGTCCTTCAGCGCTTCGACTTCACATACTCCTCGCCTCAGGCCACTCCTCTGTCTACTCGCCACTCGCTCTCAGCTCTGCCTTCGGATGAGTCCGTAGAGCCGAGTGGCCCGTACCCAGAGCTTGTTGGCTGCCTCATGTACCTGATGACCTGCACACGACCTGACCTATCATACCCTCTTAGCATCTTGGCACGCTATGTGGCTCCTGGGAGACACCGACCAGAGCACATGGCTGCAGCGAAGAGGGTGTTGCGCTACTTGTGCAGTACGTCGGGCATGGGGCTAGTGCTTGGAGGGCGACGTTCAGTGGTCCTCACAGGTCACGCAGACGCTTCTTGGGCTGACGACCAGGCTACGCAGCGGTCGTCACAGGGTTACACCTTCAGCCTTGATTCCGGCTCTGTCTCGTGGCGGTCTACCCGCTCGTCTTCTGTTCTCGGCTCCAGCTGTGAGGCCGAGATCTACGCAGGGGCCATGGCTGCACAGGAGTTACGCTGGCTCACCTACCTGCTGACTGACCTAGGAGAGCCGCCTCGTTCTCCTCCAGTTCTGTACGTAGACAACAAGGCCATGGTGGCCTTGTGTCGAGAGCACAGACTGGAGCACAGAACGAAGCACATTGCTCTTCGCTACTTCCTTGCTCGTGAGCTGCAGCAGCGCGGTCAGCTGCGCCTTGCTTACGTGGCCTCTGAGGCCAACACTGCTGATATCTTTACCAAGGCACTTCCGCCTTGTGATCATCAGCGCTTTTGTACTTTGCTAGGTCTTGTACCTACTTGGCCTCACTTGCTCACCTCTTGACTTTGCTTGTACTGTGATCTATTTATACCTGCACTTGCATGCATACTCTTGCTAGGTTGTGATTACTGCCTTGCTTGTTCTTCTTGATGTATAACTCTGCTTGTGAACTGGCCTTGTGGCCTTGTGCTTGTGTTCAGAATGTGTGGTGACGTTGTGATCCACCCTGGGCTTGTCTTGCTTCTCTTGACTGGTCTTGTGACCCCTTGTTCTCCCCCACTTTGCCTATGGGGGTGTGTCGAACTATATATGCTATAGTCTGTTTAGGCTGTAGTGGGGTAGTCAATATGGGGTACAACACTTTAGGGTTTCCTACTTGTACTCCTCATGCTGCTCAATGCAATCATTCCTTCCTCAGATTCTCACACGAGTGTCGCGACTCGAAGTGCGACTAAAATTTTGAATGCATCATATAATTTGTACTCTATGGCAGGACCATTTGGAACGAGCTTATAGCTAATATGCACCGAGAAATTGAACGCGATGTGTGTGACCGGATCATCGACGAACTCCAAGAACGCGGAATCTTGGACACACCGGTGCAGACATAAGCACCTGCTGTAGCTTCTACAAGTTCAAATAACCCCAAAACTTAAACCATTTGTCCATGGAACATGGGAGTTATTCGTGAGAAGGCGACCCTTCCAAATGGAGGAGTACCCGTCTTTATGCCACATGAATCAAGATGAACGGGATCATCACGCCAGCATGATGCTGCGAGGAGCAGCTACTACTTGGTGGAAGAGCTATCACACTTTTTTAACGCGGTTGAACAAGATCGTCACAACCTAGATGAACTACGCCAACATTGCTCTGTAGCTCAATATGTCAACTGCAAACAAGCAAGCGTGCGACCGTAGTGGTGGTGGAGCAGCAAATTGTGGTTGAACCGGTTAAAGAAGGGTGCAATTCTTTTTTAACTTGTTGATGCGGCTTGAAATACTTAGGGACCAACTTGCTGGCCTTTCTTGCTGAGTCATGGTCCTCGCTCATCATCAATATGAGTCGTGACTTGCCCCGCTTCTCACTCGAAGATGTAGAACGCTCGATTCTTCAAGAGAAATTTTGCCAAATGAGTTGGCGGGTCCCGATGGCGTTGGAGAAGCAAGCACCAGCTGTGGATATGGCCGAGGAAGGGGCGGAAGACAAGAAGATTTGGCAGCAGCAACTACAATGGAGGCCGTGGTAATGGCGGATGCTACAGCGACAACAAGTACTATAGGCGTGGACACGGCAGATTCGACGGTGAGTGTCATTTTTGTCATATGATCGAATACATATGGCGTGATTGGTTCAAGCTCCCAATCGTCAAGGCCAGGAGGGTAGAGGAGTAAGGGTAGGGGAGCTGCAAACACGAAGAGTGGAGATAACAACAACAACTCGAGCGACAATCGGTTCCATGGTCAATTCTTCTTCGTATCGACGCAAGCACCGGCTGCACCAGAAAGATATGAAAGCTTTGAAGAACCAACTTTATGTGGGAAAGGTCACTCTACACTCTCTGAAATATTGCGTGATTGATAGCGACGTTACATATAGCATGACGCATCGCGCGACCTTGTTCTTTGTACTAGAACCATCACCGGTGAAACATGTCACAACGACTTTGGGTCAGCAAACAGAGGTGAAAGGCATGGGCAGGGCCATGTTCACGGGTGCTTATAGGAAGATGGTGGTCCTCAAGAATGGTTGCCCAACCTTGCGGCCAACCTGATTTCCGTGTGGCGGTTGCAAAAAGCCGGCATGATTAGGACAAGACTCTACAAGGAGTCTGCAAAGCAGTCGTCATAGGTATCATCAAGAATATATTGCATTGAGCCTTGAGCAATGGAATAATAATCCATCTCCAGGTTGCTGGCCATTGGCCATAGGTGGCGGTATAACAACATTGTACGATGGCATGATAAGATATGACTACGATTTGAGCATATTGCGAGCATGCCGACATGATTCGCCCTTTCGTGAGGAACGAATAGGCCTTTTCCCGGTTATCCTGTTCATATATTTACTCTGTAGCACGCAAGTTTGATCGACGTAGAATTGCCGGTAAGAAGGAAGGGCCTTCAATGTAAAGTAAAATCCAAAATGCACGATGTGGCGCATCATTGAGCACATAGGAAAAAAATATGGCATGCTAAGTTGACATACAAATACGGTAGTGAAGCATTTTCGATATGTACTATGCATCTTGCATGCATAACCAGTCCGCGTGCTTGATGACATGCGATGGTGGCCTTTCGTGCTCTTTTAAATACCAATACATCGTATTGTATTTTGCGATCTGTCAAAATGTGGCATTCGCCATGCATTTTCGCGGGTTGTGGGGTTGCCTTTGTTCAAAGCACCAACATCCAATATTTGATCCTGTGTTGGTAGTGTATTAAGAACAAACCGTCAAACAGAATGTACGACATGTACATACATGTACATATATATACATGTATATTAGCTTAGGTCCCTCATACCAACATCAGAGAGAACAATCAACCCTCCGTTAGAGGAAAGTAACAATGCGTTAAGAATTGAACTGGCGGGATGTGCAACCCATTTCTTGACATGACAATCCTTCTGTATAGGAGCGCACACAACATATCGCACACGTTAGTGAACTTCGTGCCCTCGGCTCAATAATAATTGGGCTGAAAATCTTAATATCAAACCGTTGTCGAATGAAATGTGTTATTCTAGTAAGCGTACGCATTGTACACGCTTATTTCAAATGAAAATTCCGTTTAGCAAACTCATGTTCATATGACAAATACAAGATCGTGCTTACTAGGGATGCGTGGACAAGTGCTCCACGATAGTATGCACCAGATTGAGCAGTTCCCCCCATGAAAGGCTAGTGTGAGTGCGACTCAACCCAAAGTAGGGAATATCTTATGGTGTATTCGCAGTAGTCTGAGTGCGAATATCCTATGTGGTACGCTTGAGCTAAATTCGCAGTTTCATGAGATGGTAAGCATTACCGGTATGAATGCATAAAACAATTTGGTGGGTTTGTCCAGATTTCAACTACCACCATGATGTCTATTGAAAATACAGGCACGTTGGATTTGCATGATAAGGCATCATAAGTTACGGTATGCGAATCATTCATCTCAGCATTTGCTTATACAATGCTGCCAAGTAGGCCTATGCTATCAACAGGAGCCTCTGACTCCTTGCATTTATTCTAATAAGGGTGGAAAAACAATGTTGTCTTTAAGCCATAACTCATCGAAAAAAATGTGAAACGATGATGTCGAGAACGACGATTCTTGTTGCAACCTTCCACGCTGCATACCGTGATTTCAACGTAAAAACACTAGGCACTTGATTCCATTGTTTGAAGTGGCTGATTAAGGCCACCTTTACGCGCTCTTGTTTTAAGCTGAATATCAGCAAGATACAGTACAAGAAATTATGTAAATGATCGTACAACATCATCACTGTGTTTGCAAATTGCAAGCGGGAGAACAACCGATGCCTTGATCCCAAAATCCTGGACCGCCCAATGCAAAGTCTAGCGCTCAATTATATAGCTCATCATGACTCTTGAAGCACTCATTAGAAATGATCATTAGAATCTGATCCGACTGTCAGATTCATTCTTATTATTTTTAAAACAATTAAAATTATTTTCCGGCACATTTTTAGTCATGCGTTCTTGCACTTAGCCTTGACGCTTACAAATGGCAAAGGTTGCCATGCTCGGATATCGATCTGGGAAATCGCGCCAACAGCAGCAGCAGCAGCAAATCGCGCGCCAGCAGCAGCAGCAAATCGCGTGTGAAAATAAGCAGTAGAAGAAGGCGCCATAGCTAGGAAAGCCCTAGCTAGGCAAGAAACAGTTTAGGCAAAAGGGGAAGGGGTTGCACTAGCAAGAATGAGGATACAAATAGCAAACCCTAGAAGGGTTGTACTCGCTATAGAGCACCCCACTACAGGCTAGAGCATAATATTCTGACACACCCCCATAGCCAAAGTGGGGTGTAATCAGCAGAGCAAGCAAAGCAGAACAAGCTCAGGGTGGATCACAATGTCACCACACATTCTGAGCACAAGTTCAGGAAGCAATAGTTTAAAGTTCACAATTATGAGCAAAGCTAGTGGTAGTCACAACGGGCAAGTGAGGAGGAGGAGGGACAATGAGAGGAGAGGAGATAGGAGGCGACGGCTGAAGCTGCAGACACACGGGCAACAGGAGGCACACTGGCACAGCGGCTACCGGAACAGCGCTCCGGACTACTGGAGTAACTGGCCCCGCGGCTAAAAGTAGCGGCAGACGAGCAACGGACCCACGGGCGACTGGCACAGGTGGCTACGACTGGGCTACCGGAGCAACTCCCCGGACTACAGGTGCTGCTGGCGACACGACGGCAACCTCCGTTCAACCTCCCCCAAACAGTACCACCCCCCCTGACACACACCCCCTGCTTCACCCCTAGCTCCACTCCCCCTTCACCCCCCCTTAGTACCACTCCGACGGCTCCAACAGGTCCACCCCCCTTCAGCGGCAGCTGCAGCACAGGGAGACGGAGGAGGAGGAGGAGCAGGGAACGGCACACAGAAGCTGCACCCCCATACCCCCCACCCCCAAACCCTAATCCAGGAGAACGGGCAGAAGGAGGGGTGGGGCGCCTTCAGAAGCACGGGGGACAGCGGGGAGGACAGGGGCAGCGAAGAACGGGCCGCCCACGGGCCTGGCACAGCCTCCCGAACCGCGCGCAGGCCGCCCGAGCCGCGCGCGGGCCTGGCGCAGTCCGTACGGGCCGCGCGCGGGCCTGGCGCAGCCCGTACGGGCCGCGCGCGGGCCTGGCGCAGCCCGTACGGGCCGCGCGCGGGCCTGGCGCAGCCCGTACGGGCCGCGCGCAGACCACGACGGGCGACGGGGGGCGACGCGCGGGTCCCCGTCGCCCGTCGTAGCGCCTCCTGGGGGCGACGCGCCGAGTGACGGGGCAGAAACCCGTCGCGCGCCTCGGGGCGCACGGCGGGCTGAAAAACCCTAATTTCGACGCCGCGCACCACGGGGCGCGCGGCGGACAGGGAGTAGCAGTAGCAGCGGAAGCAGTGAGGTGGGGCCCACAGGCCAGGAGCATATCGCTCTGATACCATGTGAAAATAAGCAGTAGAAGAAGGCGCCATAGCTAGGAAAGCCCTAGCTAGGCAAGAAACAGTTTAGGCAAAAGGGGAAGGGGTTGCACTAGCAAGAATGAGGATACAAATAGCAAACCCTAGAAGGGTTGTACTCGCTATAGAGCACCCCACTACAGGCTAGAGCATAATATTCTGACATCGCGCGCCAGCAGCAGCAGCAAATCGCGCGCCAGCAGCAGCAGCAAATCGCGCGCCAGCAGTAGCAGCAAATTGCGCGCCAACAGTAGCAAATTGCGTGTCAGCAGTGGCAGCCGATCGCGTGCAAGCGGTGGGCAGAAGATAGCGCGCAAGTAGCAGCAGCAACTCTAAACTTCAGCAACTGCTGCCCCGCCATGCCCATCAGCCCCAGTAGTGGCGGTCTCGATGGCGGTCTCGTACAGTGCCATCAACGAAGATTGAGTGCCAACGATAGATCTCACAACAGCAGCAACAGTAGATCGTGGCGAGAGTAGCAGATCCCGATCACTGACAGCAGATCTAAAAAAAAACAGCAAATAGCACAGTTGCAGCAGTAATTTTGCAGCAAGCGCATTAAATCGCGAGCACCAGCACCAAATCGCGATCATGAGCAGCGAATCGTGAGCAACAAGAGCAGATGGCAAGCTCCAGCAGGATCGCGAGCAACATCACCAGATTGCCTGGAGACATTAGCGAATCTCACAGTAAAAGTATCCGCAGTAAAAGTAGCGGATTGCGTGGCAGCAACAGCTGAACACAGCAAAAGCAGCCAATTGTGTGGCATCACCAGCAGACCGCGTGAGAACATGCAGCAAACGCACCAAACACCCAGCGATCGAGGCCGTTAGTAGCAGGGGTGGCGACGATCTCGCCATTGCGCCTGCAGCAGTAAAGATCCTCTCCCACTACATTGCAATTTTGACAAACAACCTCCAGCACTGGCGATGTCGTCATGTGTCGCGGCACGAGCATAATAAGCATAGAAAACAACATGAATGAATCTCTAAGGAAGTGCTAGGTTTCCATGGTGTGCTGTTCTAGATTCAGATCTAGAAAAGAATTGGACTAGGTGGCAGGTCTGTGGACCTGCCACAAGATGACTCTTTACAAGTCTTGTCATAATCTTTAAATTTTGAAACTTGTTCGATTTATTTCATGATACGAGCTCGAAGGGTTTGAAAGACCTGCACCGCGAGGCTTGGCGAGTGGAGTGGACAAGAGAGGCGCCAAGAAGGAACCGATGACATTTGTCCAAGTAGTGCAAGGCAGTCCTCGAGGCGAGCGGGGATTTCAACGGGACTTGGCGGTAATACTGCGAACGCAGGACGTAATCACCCGGACATACCACCCGCCGAAATAGAAGACCCTCCAGGTGGCTTGTGCGGGGCGGGTGTTATAGTCCACCTTGTTTGTATTATACCCCCCTTTTGGGCCGATTCTGTACAAGACCCGCGGGGGTGGGAGGGAGGGGGGGGGGGGGGGGGGGGGGGGGGGGGTGTTATGTGTGGCAAAAGTGCTATGTTCTCCTATATTTGATAGTTTTTTCCCGCAAGAACCTTCTCCACAATAGTGACAAGGCAGAAATGTGCCTGATTCGTGCCTCGAAGAGTGCATGAATCTTCATTGCGCGTTGCTGTCTGTGTTTTCAACTTATCATATGACGAGAGTAGGCCCCTTGGAATTCGCCATGTGGCAGGTTCCAGTGGGGGGCTACGTTATCGCCACATACTCGGTTTTGCGCACCTGAACAACATTCTACCTATGAAGCAAGACCCCTCTTCTTGTTTCCAGCCGTTTTTGCCTATATATAAACACGGGTCGTATGTAGCTTTTTCCGATGAGAAGACCTCCCCCCCCCCCTCCCCCCCCCCCCCCCCCCCCCCCCCCCCCCCCCCCCAACATTTTATCATAACACCCTAGGGTGGTATGTCCGGGTGATTACGGTAGCAGTGGACCTCGTCCGCCTCTGGTCAGCTGTGGCTTTCTCCGCTCAGCAACGTCAAGTGTGAGCGAGGCTTCAGCCGCCGGAACGTTATAAAGTCATGGCGTATGACAAGTCTCTGCAATGCCAAGCTCAGTGCCTTTATGTGCCTGGACCTGCTTCATTATGACGTCGAATGGGGTCAAGTGGTGGATTTGTGATGCAGCAGCAAGAAGAAGTTGCCTTGCAGGAGAAGGGAGCAGCAGAGGGACAGACTTGTGAGTGCAAAGGGGAAGGAGAAAGTGTTGGATGACGCAAAGGCGGATTTTGAACATGGCAGCAGCAGCGACAGTGGGTTCAACAGCTCTAATGATGAGGAGGGCAAGGTAGGTGGTATCGTACAGTTAGAGTAGTACCTATAGCTGTGTTTTGATAATAGTAGTAGTACAGTACAGTATATGCTGCCATTCCATGACTACTTGTGGTGTGGGACAATGGTGCTGCTGCTACACTAAAGGTATAGCATGCACAAGAGTACCGTAAAAAGGTGTGATAGCGAATTACTATTGGATGGGGCCTTGGCCAATGTTTTTTTCCCTGAGGCATCCGGATGAGGTTTTGGACGTGCCCTGAAATTACAAGGTGGCCAAGAAATTTTGCCCAAAAAAAGCTGGTTTTTTTTTTTTTTTTTTTTTTTTTTTTTTTTTTTTGGATTCTACAGAATTGCTCTGAGGCCTAAGGGTGATCTAAATCCTATATGAGGCCCTAGCTAAAAAGCTATAAGCCCTTAAGCACTCTATGCGGGGCCATACTGTATGAAGCAAAGTGTGAAGCCACCATTGCAACGGATGGTTGGTAAACATTGATAGTGCTTAAATCCATAGGCCCTATCGGTGCCTTCACCAATTTACGAACCTACCGTACCGTATGGCCCCGGATATAGGCGCCGTCCGATTAAGGACGCCGGCGCTTCTATCTGGAGCATGGCGCTTATGGCCGGAACTCGATTATAAACGCCCCCCTTTTGGAGGCTTTACTTATGATAAGCGCACCCTTTTAAGTTTCTGGAGGTCTCTTAAAAAAAAAAACTAACAACTAACACTGTCCAGTCTAACAATATAAGATTTGCACCGACAATTTCATCATTTCAAACCAAACATCTCGCAGTTTTGCCTATCTACCTAGAATCTACTCCTCCTCGTCAGACTCGGGCTCCTCGCAGTTATTGCCAAAGAAGCCATCGACAATAATAGCATCATCGACGTCCACTTCCGCTGTCAGCTGGCTCCGCCTGTGCGCCATGGCGAGCCCGTCCTCACTGCCGTCAAGCGCGTTGCTGATGCCATAGGTGAGGAAGGCGCGCTTGAGAAATCGGCGGGCACTGCCTTCCAGGCCCGTGAGATCCACCGAACAACCACTTCTGGGGGCGGCTTCTTCAAGTTCCCTGCACAAACAAAAACCACCAGATATAATCTAGTTAGCACAACAAAAGGGGGATACTGGAAGGGCACACGGGTTAGTCGCGTGGCTGCCATACCTGCTTGGTCAGCTGTTGTTGGCCCTCTTCCTGAAACCACTTCTGGTACTGCTGGCGGTCGCTCGCCTTAAAGCTCTTGTTGATGGAGACGGCGAGGGGCTGTACCTCCGCCGTGCAGCCAGACGGGATGATCGCCGGCACGCAGTTGAGCTCGCGGAATTTCTCCTTCACGCCCTCAGTGAGGTGACCGCGGTAGGAATCCAGTAGGAGCATCGAGCTCCTTGCATGCCTCCCGAACCCGGGCTTTAAGAAGGGCTTGACGCACTCCTCAAGCCATCGAATGACGCCGTCCGCGTCCATCCACCCGTTCTTGTGGCATGCCACGACCACATCTGCACAACCAACATTGGAGAGTCAGATTTGAATTAAAAAACAACCACAGCTAGGCATACAAACAAAAGAACATGTCTTACCTGGCAGATAAACGCCTTTCGGCACTATCTTCTGCTTGAAAAAGACGAAACTTGAGCTTCATCCCGTCCGCCGTGCACGCCAACATCACGGTTACACGCTCATTCTGGTACCCCGCACTCTTGATGGGCACCGACCGAAGTCCGGTTTGATCGACGGTGGTGGTGGCGGGCATCTCCAGCCAGAGTGGCGTGTGGTCGGCGTTGATAATCCACGTCGTCTTGATGTCGCGCTTGCGACGCTTGTCATAGACGCATTGCCAAAACTTCTTGCACTGCTCCGCGACATCTGCAAAACGGTGGTACAGAGGGCGGCTACACAGGGATACGGTTAGTAAATAAGAAGTGCAAAAACAAGGCATACGTAAGCACTGTGATTCTTACGGGCGGCGATTTCCTGGGCAACCTTCGTCTTCATTCGCACGCTGAGATTCCACCGCCGCCGGAACCGGTCCGACCACCTTTGGCTCCCTTTCCACTTCACGAGGGGGTAGAGTATCTTCATGAACTCCCGGGACCACTCCTGCAGGCGGCCGACGGACACCGCGGTTCCCTTGCGGCCCCAGTCGAGCAGTTTTTCGTACACCTTTATCTCCATCGACCGGTACCACGACGCCATCCCGCGACCATGCATGCGCTTCCTAGCAGAGTGGGCTTCCTTGAGGAATTCCGCGGCACGCTTCCAGTTGGTGAGGCACTTGCGGTGGATGCCACTCTCGCGAGCCAAAGCGCGCATCGACACCGCCACATCCAATTGCGCGACCCACTTCAACTTCTCGGCAGCAGTACAGGCCTGATGCTTGTGCTCGTTAACCTTGTGCCCGGGAGAGGGGGGGCGGGCATCACGGTTCTGTGAAGAAGGGCGGGGGTGCTTTCGATTACGTGGAGGATAAGATGGTATCGAAAGTTTCTGGGGGAGCCCATCGCGTGACCAGTACTCGACGCCGTCGTCGTCGTCACCGCCCGGAGCACCCTCCGGAAACACATCCTCAGCGGTGCCGGCCTCAGTGCCGGCCTCGGTGTCAGGCTCTGTGCCACCCTCTGCGCCGTTGTCGCCCTCAGCGCGCCATTCTTCCTCGGCGTTAGGCACTTCGTCGTCAGCGCCGACTGCAGATTCGTCCCACGTGCAGTCTTCTAGTTGGCCCCAACGTGGTGCCGGCGCCGGCGCGGGTACCCACACATCGGGGCCCTTGTTAGAATCCGGTTCCGAAAGATACTCGTCGAACGCCGATGGGAGCAGGTGCATGAGCATGGGGTGATTGGCGGTGACGTGAGGAGACACTGGACACGCTGGAGACGGAGGAACAGGAGGAGCAAGAGGCGCAGGAGGCGCCGGAGAAGCAGGCGGCGCAGGAGGCGCAGGGGGATGTGGTGGCTCTGGTGGGTATGGTGGTATACGGCTATACCACCCGTCAGCTGTAACACAGTACGCGGGCCTACTGGTAGGTTTTTTCCTGAAGAGAAAATGCGTGCCTGTGAATTCCGCCATGGCTTCCGCAGCCAGGCGGGCGAGAAAACAAAACTGGATGGCAAACAGCAAGAATGGGTGAAGAAATGAGAGATTGAAGGGGGCCCCTTCAGGTTTGCGGCTCGGGGTCCTCGTCAATGAGAGACGAGTCCACCCCTGCCTGAACCTGCAGAGGAGGGTTCGGGGCGCCATACATGCTGTGCTGGCATGACAAATTCCATCCCCTTCTGGAGGGTTCTGCTGAGATGCTCCTGCCTGGCAGCGCATGATAACCTGATTGGGCCGCACGGCAGGTAGCGTCAGCACTGGCAGGTGCGTCGCCCTTGGACAGGTTTTGTGAGTTGGGAAATCAAATCGCGGCAAGTTTCGCCGTGATTCCATGCACGACCCCACGCGCATGGTACAGTGTTGTATTTGCCTTATTGAGGGCTTCAGTCTGGTATCCTTAAAAGTAAAATTCATTTTTGCCATTATAAAAGCGCCGGCGCTTATGGCTGTTACTCAATTACAAGCGCCCCCCCTTACAAAAATGAATTTATTATAAGCGCATATGCGCTACGATCCGGGGCCAAACGGTATTATGGTGCGGAATTGACGTGATGCTGACAAGACCTCAATGAGCAGCCGTGGAGCGGACAAGGGAGTCAGTCGGAGCCATGTGGAGCACAGAGGTGAGCGAGCCAGCGCTGGTGCTGAGAGAAGAGCCCGCACACCACCTGCACCTCCTCCTCCCCGTGCGTCCTCAAATCACCCGGTAGCCACAGTGGCCCATCCACTCCTTCCTCTCCCTCCTCCCCCTTCCATCCCTCCCCTCCCTCCCCTCCCTCCCGTCCCCCCCGTACCTCCCGTCCTCCCTCCCCCTCTCCTCCCTCCCTCCCATCTTCACCTCCCACTCCCTGCTTCCCGCCCACATCCGCCTCTCCAGCAGGCATGGCCGGAAGGTGCCGCCCGATCGCCACGGGTGCGGTGGTGGTGGCAGTGAGGCGGCGGGGCGGTGGTGTGAGGCGGGCGTGGGCGTGGTGGCAGGCAAGCAGCAGCATCATGGCCGTGTCGGGCTGGTGGGCCTCCCTCAGCGCCCTCAGCGCTGCTGTCAGACTGCCCGCTGCCACAAACAGCGTCACCGCACTGCACGGTGAGGGCAAGGGGGAGCGTTAGGGGAGGGGCAAGTGGGCAAGGGGGAGTGGGGTATGTGGCAATCAGATGGGTGTGTTGTGGAAGTGTGAAGAAGGGTGGGTTTCACACGAGGAGAGAAGTCGGGAAGGGAGCAGAGGCAGCAGAACATGTGAAAGGTATGAGGAGGTAGCATGGACAATACACCACATTATACCCACACGATCTTAATACTTTATTTATCACCGCACCCCATCACACGAGATTATTTTTCTTCGTACAACACACCCTTTTGTCATGCCTAAAGCACCACAACCCAGCACTCACCGCCACAGGTCATGCTCACCGCCACAGGTCATGCTCACCGCCACAGGTCATGCTCGTTTTTAAGGGTGTGCTGCGCCCACCGATGCAGCACCCTGTGTCATGCCAGCCCACGGGGTGAGACACATGCCATGCCACGAATATGGGGTTGGGGACGTGCCATACTAGCCCATGGGGTGTAGGGACATGCGGTGGCAAGCTGTTGGGTAAGCAGCATGATGACGGCATGCAGAGTGACAGCGTGTTCAATTAAACACATTGAATGATGGCATGATGATGGCGTGATGATGGCATGATGATGGCATGATGATGGCATGATGATGGCATGATGATGGCGTGATGATGGCATGATGATGGCTTGATGATGGCATGATGATGGCATGACGATGGCGTGATGATGGCATGATGATGGCATGATGATGGCGTGATGATGGCATGATGATGGCATGCAAAGGCTGGTGAAGGATGGTGCAACAGAAGTGAGTAAACAGTGGGACCTTACTTGGCCCTATCAGCGCCTGACAGGTGGCAAGCTGCGAGTGTTGATGCATCAACCCATCGACCAATGGCTTGCAGCTGATGACAGGGGATGAGGATTGTGGATGGTGGGGATGAGCGGGGATGAGTGGGATGATGGGGATGATGAGGATGATGATGAATTGACGACAAATGACTCCTTTGCAGACAACCCCCATCATCAGAGAGCGAGTACGACCATTGTACCTGCATGCACCCATACCTGCATGCACCCATACCTGTATGCACACAACCGCGTGCACACACACATACCTGTGCGGACACACATACCTGTGTGGACACATACCTGCGTGCACACATACCTGCGTGCACACATACCTGCGTGCACACATATCTGCGTGCACACATACCTGCGTGCACACATACCTGCGTGCACACATACCTGCGTGGACACATACCTGCGTGCACTCATACCTGCGTGCACACATACCTGCGTGCACACATACCTGCGTGCACACATACCTGCGTGCAGGCGTCGGCATACTGGGCGATGGAGCAGAGCAGGTGCACGGCTGTGAGCGGCTCCCCCGCCAGCACCATGTTGGTCGCCACCACCTGCTCATTGCCATCCCACCCCACCCCACCCACAACACAACCCCCATGCCACCCATGCACCCCATCCCAACAGTGCCCCCCGTCGCCGTGGAGGGAAGGTGGAGGAAGGAGAGGGGAATGAGAGGAGAGAGGGAAATGAGAGGAGAGAGGGAAATGAGAGGAGAGAGGGAAATGAGAGGAGAGAGGGAAATGAGAGGAGAGAGGGGAATGAGAGGAAAGAGGGGAATGAGAGGAGAGAGGGAAATGAGGGGAGAGAGGGGAATGCGAGGAGAGAGGGAAATGAGAGGAGAGAGGGAAATGAGAGGAGAGAGGGGAATGAGAGGAGAGAGGGGAATGAGAAGTGAGAAAAATGAGAGGGTAGAGATAATGGGGAGAGAGGGAACTGAGAGGAGAGAGGGGAATGAGAGGAGAGAGGGGAATGAGAAGTGAGAAAAATGAGAGGGTAGAGCTAATGGGGTGAGATCACAGTCATGCGCAGCAAGGGCAGCTTGCCTTGGCAGCCAGGTGGTGCATGGAGAGCAGCTTGCCTTGGCAGCCAGGTGGTGCATGGAGGGCAGCTTGCCTTGGCAGCCAGGTGGTGCATGGAGGGCAGCTTGCCTTGGCAGCCAGGTGGTGCATGGAGGGCAGCTTGCCTTGGCAGCCAGGTGGTGCATGGAGGGCAGCTTGCCTTGGCAGCCAGGTGGTGCATGGAGGGCAGCTTGCCTTGGCAGCCAGGTGGTGCATGGAGGGCAGCTTGCCTTGGCAGCCAGGTGGTGCATGGAGGGCAGCTTGCCTTGGCAGCCAGGTGGTGCATGGAGGGCAGCTTGCCTTGGCAGCCAGGTGGTGCATGGAGGGCAGCTTGCCTTGGCAGCCAGGTGGTGCATGGAGGGCAGCTTGCCTTGGCAGCCAGGTGGTGCATGGAGGGCAGCTTGCCTTGGCAGCCAGGTGGTGCATGGAGGGCAGCTTGCCTTGGCAGCCAGGTGGTGCATGGAGGGCAGCTTGCCTTGGCAGCCAGGTGGTGCATGGAGGGCAGCTTGCCTTGGCAGCCAGGTGGTGCATGGAGGGCAGCTTGCCTTGGCAGCCAGGTGGTGCATGGAGGGCAGCTTGCCTTGGCAGCCAGGTGGTGCATGGAGGGCGAGACAGCCGTGGCGAGTGCCACGGCACGAAGGGCGTCGCGGTGGAAGGCGGGCGAGTCGGACGGCGTGGCCAGCAGCAGCGTCACCGCCGCCTCCAGATCGCCCACCATGATGAACCTGCCAGGGCACACATACCCGGGGGGAACGGAGGGAAGGGGGGGGAATAAGGAGAGGGGGGTAGGCAAGGAATACTTGGGCGTATGCAAGGAAAGTTAATGTGAGCTGTGACGTGCTGAAAAGGTGAAGCCTTCAAACATCACGAACGTCTGCGAAGGTATAATGCGGCCCGTGGCAAGTGGGTGCGGGCCGTGCAGGTGAGCAAGTGCCCCGTTCATCAGTGACCGCACATGTGTTGTCTCACTGCCATGCTCCCTCATTCACACTGCTCCCGTCTTACGCACTTATGTGTTAGCCCTAAATCTCATCTTTTGTACTTGTACTTTTTATATCCTAGTGTAGTGTAGTTTGCACTTTGCGTTTGGTTGGGTGTACACCCACATCCTAACCAAACCCAAATGTGATCTCCAAACAATCTCCAAACCACCAATTCGAGATTGCCTTGGGATTACCCCCAATCTCTAGGGATTGCCCCCAATTCCCTCCCCATCATACCAAACTCATCTTGGATGTAGTTAAGGAGATTCAAGCCCATTCCTAATGTATCGATTCTAAGCTCAGTTCTCACATCGTGAAATTTCTTGCCGGTGGCTTTGGCGCGTGCGACCTGGCTGTGCCAGTGGTGGGGTGAGTGTTGATTGGACTCACAAGTCACGGCCAGACTCACTCGTGCACGCGCTTGCTGGCAGCATCAGCGCCGGTGACCTGGCTGTGCCAGTGGATGCGCTCCAGCGCCATGCGCCGCACGCCCATCTCGTCCCCCCACACCTCCACCTCCTCCCCCATCGCCTCCTCCCCGTACCCCTCCCCGCCCGCCCCTGCTGCTGCCTGTTAAAAAATTGGGGCGAGGGGGGGAGTGAGGGAGAGGGAGGGCGTGACGAAGACAGGGGCAGGTGTGAAGGGGTGGGGAGCAGGACAACACGACGAGGGCATAACACATGGATACACTGGTAGGACAGAGAGAGAGGGAGCTGAGCAGGCTGACATACATCAAGGGCGAGGCTGACATACATCAAGGGCGAGGCCTCTCTTCCACTGCTGCTCCTGCCGCTGCTGCTGCTGCTTCCCTTCTCCTTCTTCTTCTGCAGCAGCCCTCCCACTCTCTGCGCTGTCTTGCCTTTGGTCCCCCTCTCCACTCCCCCCTACCTCTCTCTCCGCCTCGTCACCACTCGGGCCTGCTGTGCCACCAGCACCGCTACCACCACTACCAGCGTCGGCGGTGGTGGCGGTGGTGGCGTCAGCGGCAGTGTCGGGCGGCCAGAAGGCGTGTGGTCCTGCTGAACCCTACACGGGCAGGATGGGGCACGCAGAGAGAGAGGGGTCGGGAGGGCAGGGGAGGGGGGGAGAGAGGGAGAAAGCTGAGATGCCACGGACACTGATGAAGTGAAGAGGAGCAATGCGTTCGGGAGGAAGGGAAGGGAGTGGACTGTCGACGGGAGTTGTGTGTTGGCCTCGTCCTCGCTTGGGCGGAGCCGACTACGTGGTCGGGTGTGAGGGGAGAAGCCGTCCTGCAGCAGTGGGCGAGCTGGTTGACGAGGAGGTCGACCTGCACCGGGGCCACTGCACGGGCACCGACTTCAGGGTGGCGCCGACTTCAGGGAGGTCGACCTGGGAAGTTGACCTGCGGAGGGCGTCGACTTGGTGATGCCAACTTGGGGCAGCCGACTTGGGTGGTCGGCTGACAGGACTGCTGGTCGACCTGGTGGTTAGTCGACCAGGCTTGCTGGTCGACTTGGTGATAGGTCGACCAGGCGAGATGTCGACCTGGTGGTCGACCTGACTTGGTGGTCGACGGAGGAGGGGCCGACGTCGACCACAACTCAGGACGCCGAGCAGCTGGGCGTCGAGTAGCACGGCGTCAACTTTGGTGACGCCGACTTCGGGTAACCGACTTGGGTGGTCGGCTGACAACCGCGTTGGTCGACGTGGAGCTGGTCGACCAGGGGTGTGGTCGGCCTGGTGAGGTCGACTTGGGGTGGTCGTCGACTTGGGAGGTCGACGGGCACATGCAGGAGCAGCTGGTCGACGTGGTTGCCCGGTCGACCAGGTTACCTGGGTGACGAGATTCTGCGGAAGAGTGCGACGGTCGCAGGCGAAGTTTGCGAGTCCGACCTCGGTGGTGGTATCCCGAGGTCGACGTGGCTGATCAGATGCACTCGTTAGCGCCAGGCTGACTTGGTGTGTGCGCTGTCCAGGTGACAAGGCTCAGCACGCCAATCATCTACGAGCACCTACGAAGCTGGTGCGATGCTGTACTGCGGGAGCTACGCTGGCACGCCGTAGACCTGCTGCGATGGCACGCCGTCGACTTTGCACTGCTGGAGCGCGGTCGACCAAGTCGTGCTGGAACGCGGTCGACCATGCTGGGCTGGCAGTCGACCGACCTGACTGCTAGCTCTGATGTAGTTTTGCCATGCCAACTTCTTTGTACCATTGTTGTCAACTTTCTCTAGTGAAACTCTTGCCAAATTGCCCCGTGAACTAGCAAGCAGTGTGTGCACTAGGAAAACGACTAAGGACGAACGAACGCAGAGATCACACGAGCATCCATGTTTACCTCGTAGTCTAACTCCCGTTGTAGTAGTTATCTTCGCATGAACGAGCACAGGGGGGACGCTTGAGAGGTGACGGTTGGGAGGCGAGGGGAGGCGGCGGGGAGGCAGAGCGCGTGAGAGTGGCAGTGCAGGGGTGGATGGGGCGCATCAATACATGAGTGCAGGCAGTTCCGCTGGCCTTGCAACAACCCGTTCATGCAGTGCGGTGCGGTGCGGTGGAAGGGGGGAGCGCGATGGAGGGGGCAGGCGCATCGAGTTGGGCGAGGAGGGCAGAGAGGTGAGGACAGGCCTGGGCGAGGAGGGCAGAGAGGTGAGGTCAGACCTGGGCGAGGAGGGCAAAGAGGTGAGGAAAGGCCTGGGCGAGGAGGGCAGAGAGGTGAGGACAGGCCTGGGCGAGGAGGGCAGAGAGGTGAGGACAGACCTGGGCGAGGAGGGCAGAGAGGTGAGGACAGACCTGGGCGAGGAGGCGCAGGGCATGCGGCAGCAGCAGCCAGAAGTGCGCCTCTTGAATGTCCCCGTAGTGCGCCGCCACACACGCACAGCGCGCCGCCACCCCGCCCCCCCACACCTTGCTGTACGCCCTCGCCGCCTCCACCCCCATCAGCTGCCCTGCCGTGGGTGATGCGCGGTGGTCCATGGGCGGGCGGAGTGGATGGTGCGATGAGATGGTGGATGGTGGGATGAGATGAGGCACATGCATCCTACATGCCATGTGTGACATCAGCGTTACTCTCGATGCCGTTTCCAAGTTCAGAACGGAGAACCCTCCTGCCACTCACCTCATCCACTTGCCACCCACCTGCCACCCACCTGCGATACTCTTGCCGCCCACGTGCCGCCTACCTGCCATGCGCATGGGCTGCAGCCCCTTGAGCAGCACCTCCGCCATGGCGGGGTCGCCCACCCCGCCCGCCAGCTGCCCGCGGTGCAGCACGTACGCCAGCAGATCGCCCCGCGCCCTGCCCTCCTTGCCCGCCTCCTCGTCCCCCTCGCCCTGCCCCTCGCCCAGCTCGCCCCCATCCCCCTGGGCGCCCGCGGGCAGTGGTGCCTCCAGCCATGCGGGGTGCATGCCCATCTGCAGCAGCAGGCGCAACGCCTGGCACGTGCACGCATGCACGGGGGAGGAGGAACGGGCAAGTGGGGACAGGCAAAAGAGAAGGGGACGAGGTGGTGGAAGGAAGCGGGAGAGCGAGGGGAAGGGCAGTGGAAGGGCGTGATGGCAGCCTCAGGACATCCAGGCCGTAGATATCAGGCCAGTGTCAATTGCAGGTTGCACCTGATCTCATTATGATGGCGGGTGGGTTAACCCACCTCTCGCTCTTCTCAATCCCCATACATGCATTGCGTGTTTTCCATCATTGGTACCCTCATGAACTTCTCAGGCATGGAGTTCGTTCCCTCATGCCTCATCATCCTACGCAAGGGCGTGCGGGAAAACAGCAGTGCAGGGCGCAGCACGCACCAGAGCGCAGGGCAGCACGCACCAGAGCGCAGGGCGCGGGCATGAGGGCGACGGAGCAGAGCGGCGAGGGGCGGAAGCGGTGCCACACCGCCAGGCGCGAGGCGGGCGGGCGGTAGAACGGCTGCTTCAACGGCGCGTTGCTGGGGGGGTATGGGCGTGGCATGGCGACGGTTGTTGAGGGGAGGGCGATGACAGGCAATGGGGGGAGGGGCAATCTGGAATGGTTAGCGGGTCGAGAGAGATGAAAGAAGGGCAATGGATACTGCGCCCATGGCAAGCGTTGACCGCATGCTGATCATCGTCCTCACCACAGAACCTCATTCCACATGCCATGCCACATCCACGACCCTCCACTGGACCAGCATCTTCCCCCCACCCACCCCCCACCCCCTCACGTGGCCATGTCGAGCAGGCGCACGGTGCCGTCAGCAGCCGCCACGCACAGCAGCTGGCGGGCGGCAGAGGGCCCTGTGGGCGAGGGGCCCTGCAGCGGCAGCCAGTCCATCTCCAGCACCTGCAGTGCTGCCGCTGCCTCCGACGGCATCGCCCCCGGTACAAACTCCCCCTCGTCCTGCACGAGGGGGTACAGGGCACAAGTACGTTTGGGGTGTGTTGTTGGGGTTGTGCGGGGTTGGTTTCAGCGGGTGTTGTGGGCTCTTGCAATGCAGGCTAAGGTTGATGGTGGATGAACGAGGGTGGGGTGATGGAGGACGTGCAAGGATGGAGGCGATGCTGTTGTGTTGCACGCGAAAGCAGGGATAGGGTCCTGTGCGTTGCAGGAAGCGATGAGATGGTGGACGCAGCACGGATGGGAGAGCAGGTGGAAAGTCAAGGTACCGTGCTGTCGTGGAGTAAGGCACTGGCCAAGTGTGCAGGCAGCTCTGGCAAGCTAGCTGAGTTGGGCAACCCAAGCTGAGCTGGTCTACAGTACATTGGGTGAATTCCACCAGACATACACCCAAACATGAAGTATGTGGCTATGTAATAACCTACACAAAGGATAAGCGCGCTGACCAGGTCAAAGAGGGCTGACCAGGTCAAAGAGGGCTGACCAGGTCAAAGAGGGCGAAGGTGTAGTCGTTGAACATGACGGCGATCCGACCGCAGCTGCTCGAGCTCACGAGCGTGGGGGCGAATCTGAGCCGTCGGATGGCCCCTCGGTTGAGTGCGTGTGTGCCTGCTGCCCCCGACGCCACGTCCCACCACCGCAGCACCCCCGCCTTGTCCCCCAGCGCCTGCCGCCCACCGTGGGGGGAGGTGGGGGGGGAAGGTGCGGGGAGAGGTTGGGGGGGGGAGATGGGGAGAGAGGGTGGGAGGGGAAGGTGGGGAGAGGTGGGAAGGTTGGGAGAGGTGGGAAGGTGGGGAGAGGGTGGGAGGGGGAAAGGAATGAGAGGCGAAGGTGGCACAAGTCCCATTTGTGCACATAGGGTGGTGCATTGCATTGCAGCGAGGCGACTGAGTGATGGCATCATGTGCTGTGCTGTGCCGGTGGTACTCACGACGACGGGGGTGCGGTACGCCATGGCTGTGACCAGCACGTCCACCGCCACGAACGATGCTGACGGCCACTTGGGCCTGCACGGGCGAGACGAGAGGTGTGCAGGGGCGGGGGTGGGGGGTGTGGAGTCGCGGAGAGGCACACGTGGTTGCAGTTAGAAAGGCATGGCGTGCGGGGGACCTTGACTCACATGGCGAGGGATGGCAAGTGGAGGATGATGTGCCATGCCATGTATATAGCAGGGGGAAAGCAGAGAGCATCACAGCGACGACGGGCTTGGTGCTCCGGACCGGAAGTCCCAGGGCAACGGCAAAACAGGGTCCGTCCGACCAAAGCTAGTATCTGAAGATGTCAAAACCCGCACGCACCGGAAGTCACGGACGCGCTTCCCTCGCAGCTCAAAGACGCCGAGCGAGCCGTTGACGAGGGCGAAGGCGAAGGACTCGATGGGGTCGGACGCGGAGCGCGGCGTGGCTGCCAGCAGCGCCGCTGATGTTGGCGACGCCGGGAAGTCGTCGTCTGGTGGGCGGATGGGGGGGAGGGGGACCATGGTGTGAGTGTGGAGGACTACAAAAATGCAGAGGAGTAGAGGGGAAGGGATGTGCTAGGGCAAGCAAGTGTTTACAGGGACGCCATTTGTGGTGGTGAAGGCCATGTGCTGTGCACTACCGCATTTCAAAACACTAGTATGCACACGCCATGGCATGCAAGCAACGCAGCATGTAGTGTAGTGCAGTGGGAACATGACATTAAGCACGAGAATTGTGAGTCTCATTTAGTCACGCATGGCCCATCTCACCGTGCACGCATGACCGCACCGTGCACGCATGACCGCACCGTGCACGCATGACCGCACCGTGCACGCATGAGCGCACCATGCACGCATGACCGCACCGTACACGCATGAGCGCACCGTGCACGCATGACCGCACCGTGCACGCATGAGTGCACCGTGCACGCATGACCGCACCGTGCACGCATGAGCGCACCGTGCACGCATGACCGCACCGTGCACGCATGAGCGCACCGTGCACGCATGAGCGCACCGTGCATGTGGCGCTGTGTGGCGGAGTGTGGGTCGAGCGTGGTGGGGCTCTGCACGGGCGGCAGCGCCCACTCCATCACTGTGAAGGGCAGCGCCAGGGAGCGCAGCTGGTGTGGGGGAAGGGGGTGAGAGGGGGCAACGAGAAAAGTTTTGAGAATCTTGAAAGTGGCAAACGAGTATTCCATCGCTGTGACGGGCAACATGAGGGAGCGCAGCTGTACGGGGGTTGGGAGAGAATGCAACAAGGAAACAGGGAAGAAAACGGCGTGTTTAGTGTGATGAGCCACACATGCCACATTGCGATGGGGAGATGGTGGGAATTGGGACACAGAGGTTGGTTCTGTTTCTGCTTTTGAGTCGACTCAAAAGCAGAGGTTGGTTCTGTTTCTGCATCAACAATCAGACTGAATCGAAAAAACACGATTCCTTCAAACAATATCATGACTCATCTCAACATCCCATTGCAAACGAGTGTTTGAACTCACCATCTGGGGTGTGCGAGTCATGGCCCACACTTCAGCTGGCGCGTCACGGAAGAGGATGAGCAGGTACCTGACCACACGCACCACCCGCACACGCGACGAGAGGGAAGGCGATTGCAGGACGCACTTGGTGTTGCATGAGAAGCAACGTGCAAGAAGAATGCAGGTGAGCTGCAAGCAGCATGTGAATCATGCATGGTCGCTTCAAATGTGCCAACCTCATAGAAAGGCGAGAGCCATGTGTCAGGGCGTGGGAGTGGCGTGGCAGAGCGTGGGGGTGACGTGGCAGAGCGTGGGAGTGACGTGGCAGAGCGTGGGAGTGACGTGGCAGAGCGTGGGGGTGCCGTGGCAGAGCGTGGGAGTGCCGTGGCAGAGCGTGGGAGTGCCGTGGCAGAGCGTGGGAGTGACGTGGCAGAGCGTGGGAGTGACGTGGCAGAGCGTGGGGGTGCCGTGGCAGAGCGTGGGAGTGAGACGTGGCAGAGCATGGAAGTGACGTGGCAGAGCGTGGGAGTGACGTGGCAGAGCGTGGGAGTGACGTGGCAGAGCGTGGGGGTGCCGTGGCAGAGCGTGGGAGTGCCGTGGCAGAGCGTGGGAGTGACGTGGCAGAGCGTGGGAGTGACGTGGCAGAGCGTGGGGGTGCCGTGGCAGAGCATGGGGGTGCCGTGGCAGAGCGTGGGGGTGACGTGGCAGAGCGTGGGGGTGACGTGGCAGAGCGTGGGGGTGATGTGGCAGAGCGTGAGGGTGACGTGGCAGAGCGTGGGGGTGACGTGGCAGAGCGTGGGATGGACGGCACCTGCCGGAGGGCGAGGCGCGGAGGCCCCTCATGGGCGACTTGTCGGGCTGCTGCAGCTGGCGGAAGGGGCGAGACTCGCCGCTGCGGATGCACGTCACCACCACCCTGTTCTCGTACCCCCCCGCCTTCGCCTGAAGGCCATGTGCGACGGGGGCGGTGAGCAGGGGGCGACACAGGGCGTGATGTTAAGTGCAGGCAGGGCAAGTGACGAATGCCACTTGCCCCATGTGCTCACTAGCCACAGCATACAGACCTCCTTGCACTCACCCACATCCCCACACTCACCCACACCTCCACTCTCACCCACACCCCCACATTCACCCACACCCCCACATTCACCCACACCCCCACATTCACCCACACCCCCACATTCACCCACACCCCCACATTCACCCACACCCCCACATTCACCCACACCCCCACACTACACTCCCTTCCCATACGCCCCCTCTCTCCTCTATGCGTGCACGCACCTCTTGGAAGGAGAAGGAGACGAGGCGGGTGTTGCCGAGCCAGCGCACCCCGCGCACCATGGAGGGGTGCAGCAGGAAGGATGCGGCGATGGCATGCACAGCCGTGTCCACCAGCTCCACCCCGCCCTCCTGCGTTGCCACCGCCACCAGCGGCACCGCCGCTGCTGCCAGCGACCCCGTTGCCGTGCTCAGCCCTTGTGAGGGGGAAGCGGGACGAGACATGTGGGGGGTGACGAAGAAGAAAGGGGCGGGCCAGACAATATGCTAAGTGATGGCGGGCTACACGAGGGTCAAGGTTGTGAGGTGCGGAGCAAGGAGGGGTGGTGGAGAGGTGGGAGCACAGCACACATGCAAGAAAAGACAGCTGGTGTCAATGGCAGGCGAATGCGTGCATGCAGGAGGTGCGTGCAGAGCGTGGGGCCTGTCGCACACAGCTGGTTGGTGCAGCCATGCACTGGGTGGGGTGGGGTGGCACGCACCTGGGACGCAGGAGAAGAGGGAGGGTGCAGGCACGGAGAGCGTGGTGGGCGCGGAGGAGAAGCCGTGGAACATGCCCAGCAGCTCCAGCTGGTGCCACGGTGCACGCACACAGGGGAGGGTGGGGGGGGGGGGAGGGATGCGGGGCACGTGTGTGGAGAGGCAGGGAGGCACGGGAGGGCATGGCGTGGCAGGGTGCTTGAGGCTCCACGCACTGCTGCCTTGCTGCGAGGCACCGCAACCCTCCTTGCCCCACCCCCTGTGCAATGCTACATGCATTGCACCGCACAACACCGCACAGCACGCACCTTCATGGCCACCTCCACGCCGTCACCCATCGCACTCGCCCCCTCTCCACCACCGCCCTCTCCGCTCCCCCCCCCGCCCCCCCCACTCCCCCGTCCGCCCCTCGCCCCACCGTCCCCACCATCCCCTTTCTCCCCGTCCGCCGGCCCCCCCAGCGCCCCCTTGCCGCGCGGCACGGGAGCAGTGCGGGCGAGCCAGTGCCAGAGCTTGTTGTCGTCGCTCACACACACCACCTGGCAGCTGCTCACGCCGTGCAAGCTCACGCCCGCCGCCACGGCGCCGCCCAGGCTGCCGTTGGGGCGCGGCGTGGTGGCGGGCACGGCCGCCAGCACCAGCTGCGCCTCGCGGAACGGCTGCGGCCACAGCACGGCCGCCAGGATGCCCGGGGACGGTGCTGCACTGCCAGGCAGCGGCACCAGCGGCTCCACCGTGCGGATCATGTACAGCTGGCGGCCTCTGATTGGAGGGGAAAAGGGGGTGAGGGGGGTGGACGGTTGGTTGCAGGGGAGTTGGATGGAAGTGATGGGGTGATGGGAGTATGATTCGGTGGCAGGAGCAAGAGTGGGTGAAGTGAAGAGCAGTTGAGCATTGTTGATAATCACCTCCACCTCACTTCCCCCATGCTCGACCTCCATGCTCATTGCCCCGTTCTCAATCCTTCATCCTTCCACCAACACCGCTACCAACCCCCCCCACCTCTCTTCCCCCCCAATCTCCCCAGCATCCACTTTCCACCTTCATCATTCTTCCCGCTCTCCCTCCCCCTTCTCTTCCCCCCCCCACTCCCGCTCCGCCTCTCGCTCCCCCCTCCCCCCCCCTGCGTACGGGCGGCGCTGCCACATGGAGAGTTTGCCGTCGGCGTGGAGGCAGTAGAGCACGTCGCTGGACGGCGGCAGCAGCAGCCGCGTCAACCGAGCCACGCTGCGCGGCACGGAGGACGACGCCACGGCGCACCCGAAGTGCAGGTCGAAGCACACGATGTCACGCGGCAGCACTGCGTACAGCAGGTCGCGCGTGTGCGGGGCGAACGCACACGCCACCACTGATGCTCCACCCCCGCCTCCCCCTCCCCCTCCCCCGCCGGCGGGCTCTGGCAGGGGCAGCTGCAGCGTGGTGGTTTTGATGCTCACCCCCCTCTCCTTGCCCACTCCCCCCCCGTTCCCCCCGCTACCCCCACTCCCCCCCGCGCCTCCCTTGCCCGGCGCGGCCAGGTCGACCTGCAGCGCGAGCACGAGCCCCCGCGCGCCGTGCACGCACAGGCGGCGCGGGTCGTGGGGGTCCAGCGCCAGCGACACCAGCAGCTCGCCCGTGGGCGACGCCGACCCGTCGTACCGCCAGATGACACGTGGCGTCGCCGTGGCGGCCGCGGCGTGCGAGGAGGAGGCGGCGGCGGAGGAGGAGAGGTCCCAGACGACGGCGGCGCAGCTGGCGTGCAGCACGGCCAGCAGCCACGGCCGCCCCATCACCCACTCCACCACGTCCACCGACCCCGCCGCCCCGCCCCCCGCGCTGCCGCCCGCGCCCCCCGCTCCCCCCGCCGCCGACCCCCCGCGGTCGGGCAGCAGCCAGCGGTCGACCTCTTCGCGCACCACCTCCCAGAGCGCCACACGCCCCGCGCGGTCGCCCGCCGCCAGCTGCAGGCTCGAGAGGTGCGCCAGGTCGCGGTCCAGCCCGCCCGGCTTGAACCGCGCCGCCGTCACCGGCACCACCACGCCTGCCGTCTCCGCCGCGCCGCCCGCGAGGCCCCCGGAGCGGTCGAGGGGCGGCGGCGGCGCGACGAGCGTGTGGACGAGCTGCATGCTGGCGAGGTCGACGACGCTGATGGCGGCGCCGCTGCTGAACGCCGCCAGGCCCTGCGGGCTGCAGTCGAGCGCGCTCACGCCGTCCACCACCGGCCCCGCCAGCGCGCCCGGCACCGCCGCGGGCGCCGCCGCCGCAGACGCGTCCATAACCATCGCGGTGGGGTCGGGGCGGTGGGATGGATGCTAGAAACGCAATGCGGTGCGGCGAGAAAGCATATATGAGGTTTTTTTCCCGAAAAAGTAACGACTATGACGGTTACGATGGAAAGTATCTTATTTAGAGCAGAGAATGATGGCGAAGGTATGAACGAACACTGGGCAAATTCGGTGAGTTGCAGTGAGACTGTCAGGCCAGTGAAGATGGTGGGGTGGGATGAGAGTCGACAAAAAAATCATAGGCCCTGTTCGCCAGCACATGTGAATTCGAAAGAAATCTGACGGGATCGGTATGGCAACGGAATCAGGAACCGGGAGCGGAACCCGCCGAATAAGTTTGGGCGGAATGGTCCCTTCGCGAAATTTCGCGCCAAAAATGGGAGAGCGGGGGGGGGGGGGGGGGGAGGGGGGCAGCGCGGTAGGGGAAGTGACGGTAGTAAGGAACCGACTCGTCAAACATGACGTCCTGAGAGGACAGAACACGGCGCGAGGTGGGGTGGTAAAACTGCCAACCAGGCGCGTCAGGGGGGAAGCCAAGGAAGACACAGGGAACAGCACAGGAGGACAACTTGTCCGCAGACAAGTCGCGGACGAAAGCTCGAGATCCCCAGACATGGAACGCAGACGCATCGCCAACCTTCCCCGTCCACCGCAGAGTAGGTGTGGTCTCCGGCATGGAGACCCGAGGCTGGAGGTTGATCTGATGCGCCGCGTACTGAACCGCGAATGGCCACAGAAATTGGGGAGCAGCCGCATGGATCATGGACGTACGAGCGACGTCCATGACCATGCCAATGCGGCGCTCAGCAATCCCATTTTGCTGTTGAGAGGCCGGAAGCGTGAGCATCTGGCGGATGCCCTCCGCACGACAGAAGGATCGCAGAAGGTCGGAGGAAAACTCTCCACAGGAAGGTCCGAGCCGAAACTCTCGCTAAGCTGGCGACGGGCTGCGCGGATCCAATCGATCAGCACCTCAGTGACCTCACCCTTGCGGCGCAAGGGGAAGACTGTGGTATAACGCAAGTATTCGTCAACGACGAGCAGAAAGTAGCGCTCGTGACCCTGTCCACGGACGCGGGCTGGGCCCCACACGTCCATGTGAAGAGTCTGCAAGGGAGCCTCCGTGGGAGGGAACTCGGAGGAGCGAGGAGCGGCGCGCTGCCGCCCCTCGACGCAAGGAACGCAGGTAGGGGCGGGCCCCGGGGGGAGGGGAGGGAGAGACCGGGGAAGACCAGTGACAAGGACACGGGAGGCCATGCCTCGGAGACGAGGTAGGGAGGGGTGACCAAGGCGGTGGTGCCAGAGGAGAGTCTGGTGAGACAGGAGGCGACACGAGCAGGGGGCAGACTCAGGACCAGACCGAGACGCTGCAGCAAACACCTGACCCGACGCGGCTACCTGACCAGACTCAGTAACCGGAGGAGACACGGTAGTCAGGGTGTACAGGCTCGACCCAGGCTGACGGGTGAACGTGGCCAGGTGCCGGCCCGTCCGAGTACACGAACAGTGGGTCACCCGCTGACCTCCAGGAGTGAACTGGTCAACCCAGGCGTCTTGAAGGTCAGCTCCACTCACCAAGTTCGTGGAGAACGAGGGGAGGTGGAGGCCAGACAGAGAGCCAGACGGGACCGCCGGACACGGCAGAACCGTGGAGGAGTGTGCAAGGACCGGACCCCCAGAGGGGTCAGCCAGAGAGACTGCCACTGGCTGATTGAGCGGCAAGAGTGTGGTGCAGTCCTGAAAGAAAGAGCGGGAAGCACCCGAGTCAAGGGTGAAAGTGTGCAAGGCCGCAGTAGGCGCAGTACCAGAGAGAGTAAACTCACCAGCACCTGGAGCAGTGGACTCACTAGCGCCTAGAGCAACAGCCTCACCAGCACCTGGAGTAGGAGACACGCCAGCACCTAGAGCAGCAGCCCCACCAGCACCTAGAGCAGCAGCCCCACCAGCACCTAGAGCAGCAGCCCCACCAGCACCTAGAGCAGCAGCCCCACCAGCACCTAGAGCAGCAGCCCCACCAGCACCTAGAGCAGCAGCCCCACCAGCACCTAGAGCAGCAGACTCTATACCTGAGTCAGGCGGCACACACAGGTAACAGGCACCCTCAGTATTAGTAGGCAATGCATACATGGCAGTGAGGATAGCATCATAGTCAAGAGCAAAGATATCTACCCTCCGCCTAAGCAGCTCCAGCCAGGAGGGGAGCTCAGCGTCGTCGCCGATTTCTGTACGCCAGGCGTCGCTCAGAGAGGAGAAGCAGCGGGACTCTGTGTGACCAACCGTCCCGCAAGGCTGACCAGCCCGAGCACCAGTGCGAATGACGTACGGGCAGCGAGCACTACTCCGTGACCCTCTACTCTGAGCGTACCACTCACGAAGCTGCTTGGGCCAAAGGGTCGCGCGCGGACGCCGCTGCAGTTGCACCTGGTCACTACAAGAAGCTCCCGAACGACCCGCGTCAGGGCGACTCCCACCACGGCCACCCCTACAACCCTAACTAGCATACCAGTCACGAAGCTGCTGGGGCGAAAGGATCTCGCGCGGATGCCGCTGCAGATGCACCTGGCCACTACAAGAGGCTCCCGAACGACCCGCTCTAGGGCGACTCCCACCACGGCCACCTCGACAACCCCAACTTGTGTACCACTCACGAAGCTGCTGGGGCGTGAGGGACTCACACGGACGTTGCTCGAGTTGCATCTGGCCGCCGCCAGTTGCAGCAGTAGCAGTAGTAGTAGCGCAGGCAGGGCAGTGCGGCTCAGTAGAGCAGGGCTGCACAGCTCGGCAGCACGACGCGGCTCGGCGGGGCGGCTCGGCGCGGCTGAGCAGCGCGGCTCAGCTGGGCGGTTCGGCTCAGCTGGGCGGCGCGGCTCGGCTGGCAGGCAGGCGCGGCAGGCAGGCCGGCGCGGCAGCGCGCTAGTAAGGCAGGCACGCGGGAAGCGCGGGTAGGGCAGGTGCTCACCAGTGGCGGGAAGGGCCGACGGCGGCGACGGTGGGGCCGCGACAGCTGCAGGGCGGGGCCGCGAAAGCGGCAGGGCGGGGCCGTGACGGCCGCAGGGGGGCTCCGCGGCAGCTGCTACAGGGCGGGGCCGTGACTGCGGCAGGGAGCTCCGCTGCAGCTGCTGCAGGGCGGGGCCGCGACTGAGGCAGGGGGCTCCGCGGCAGCTGCTGCAGGGCGGGGCCACGACAGCGGCAGGGGGCTCCGCGGCAGCTGCTGCAAGGTGGGGCCGCTACTGCTGCAGGGGGCTCCGCGGCAGCTGGTGCAGGGCGGGGCCGTGACAGCGGTAGGGGGGCTCCGCGGCAGCTGCTGCAGGGCGGGGCCGCGACTGCTGCAGGGGGCTCCGCGACAGCTGCTGCAGGGTGGGGCCGCAACTGCTGCAGGGGGGGGCTCCGCGACGAGTAGGGACGGCGCCCAAGGGGCGCCGCGACGAGCAGAAACGGCGCCCAGTGGGCGCCGCGACGAGTAAGGGCGACGCCGCGGGGGCGCCGCGACGAGCAGAGACGGCGCCCAGGGGGCGCCGCGACGAGCAAAAACGGCGCCCAGTGGGCGCCGCGACGAGTAAGGGCGACGCCCCGGGGGCGCCGCGACAAGCAGAGACGGCGCCCAGGGGGCGCCGCGACACGCAGGGGCGACGCTCAGGGGGGGGCGCCGCGCCGAGTAAGGGCGACGCCCCGGGGGCGCCGCGATGAGTAGGGGCGGCGTCCAGGGGGCGCCGCGACGAGCAGGGGGGGGGACGCCGCGCGGGTCCCGCAGGGGCGTCGCGATGAGTAGGGTTTAGGGCGGCGCGCGGGCTGCAGAGGCAGCTCCCACGGGCTGCAGAGGCAGGCACGGCTGCAGGGGCAGGCACGGCTGCAGGGGCAGCACGTTCGCAAGGGCAGCACGCGGGCTGCAAGGGCAGCGCGGCTACAGGGGCAGCTAAAAAAAAATGTCAGTTAGGGCAGGGCGGAACGTTCGGTGGGCCCTAGGAACGATTCTGCTCTAATACCATGTGAGAATAAGAACGAGGAATGAGTGCATTGAGCAGCATGAGGAGTACAAGTAGTAAACCCTAACACTACTTTACCTCATAAGGAGTGCCCCACTACAGCGTACAATATAGTTCTGACATCAAGATAGTGATTCAAAAAGTTATTTACGAAGGTTATGTTAGGACATAAATTTTTTCTGCGAGATTTTTGTAAATTTTTTACAGCCTCTTGCGTTCCTGGAGCCTTCCTTAACCGGTGCCACGAGCCGAGCCGATGCAGTGCACCGCGAACTGCAACACGCCGTAAATTCACTTGCGGTATCTTCACCACATGGTGGTACTTTCCCGCGGTCAAGCTAGTTTATGAAGGTAGTTTCGGATTCAAAGGGGTAAAATCATGCATACCCTTTACCAGATCGGGAAAGTCGTAACTTGTTAAAAAACCAATCCCGCCCTTCTCTACGATCACTAAGTATGAGTGCGATAGACAGAAATGCATCTTTGCTGTTTACTTGTATCCCTGCGGTCTCTGGGTGACCGTCTCAATCAGGGGGCCCTGGAAGAAAAGCGTTCAGGCGGTGAATTTACCGCGGGCCAGGTGTATCAGCTCGAGCTCAAAGTACTTTAGCTTGGAAGTTCAGGGGCGAGAGGTTTGTCCTCTTGTGGTTACTCAAATGTCATTTTTGTCCCCCTACTATTCCTAAGAAGTTGCACCCCGCCTTTAAGTTGGTCACGGCATGGGACCGCAGAATCTTCATTGATAATTGGTTTAGTGTTTATCTAGGTTTGGTGATAAGAGAGGTACTGCCAAACTTGTTTGTGCCAAATTTAACGTTTCAGCCTACAGAACACCACTTTTGGGGCGTTCAACTTTAACCGCATGATGGTTTCATGATGCTCCATCGCCTAGCAAATGTGCGCACAACTTGTGCGCAGCAAATTGAGGACGCGGTATAAATAGACGATCGATCGTCTGTCACGAGCGGTGTGCGGATCAGCTACCCAGTTTACTAGCATGTAACAATGTTACGGTAAGGTTTTTGTCAATAGATTGTGCACAGTAAGGGAATGCGTCTGATCACTGATTGCTGGAGACCAGCCTAATATAAAGTGGCGATTGTTACAATGACGTTTGCGCAGCGTTTCACCAATCGACCCGCTAAATCGAACGTGAGACTCGATCATGCGATATTCACACTTTTACCACGTCTTGTGTAGCACAAATACATTTCGACATTTCAAATGTATTATGTGCGGGGCTTCATGGCAGCAACCGCGTTCGATTGGGTGTGTCGCGAAGCTACTCGGAAGGACATGACGGTACATTTTATGCGGAGGCAAGTCAGCCTACAGAACAAGGCCTTTGGGTTGTATTTACAGAAGTTCTCGCTTATAGACCTCCTGAATAACACTCGCGGGAGAATAACCAAAGTGTCAGAACCATATTGTAGGCTGTAGTGGGGTTGACAATATGGGGTACAACTCTATTAGGTTTTCATATTTGTTGTTCCTGCTACCGCTGTAGCAACCCTGCCCTGCCGCCGTCGGGCCTGCAGCCGCCGGTGTGACTACCGTCGTCGTCGCCGCTGAGGCCCCGCTGTCCCGGCCCTGCCCTGCCGCCTCGTCGCGGCCCCTCCTTGTAGCCCCCCCCCCCCCCCCTCCCCCCCCCCCCCCCCTGCCCTGCCGGCGCGCCCCGGCCCTGCCCCACCAGTAGCGGCCCTCCACTCCCCCCACTGGTAAGCGCACCGCCGCACCCGCGCGCCGCTGCACCCTCGCCGCCCTGCCGAGTCGCGCTGCTACTGCTACTGCTGCTGCTAGGCCCCTACTGCTGCTCCTGCTGTCATGGCTAGCCCTAATGTCCTTACCTTCGATGCTGAGGGTTGAGCGGTTGATTTTGAGGTCTGGGTCGATGATCTGCAGCTATTTCTGCTGTGCGATAGCAAGGACGGAATCTCGCTTTTTGATCTCACGTCTGGCGCCTCTGCTGCACCTGCTGCTGATGCTGACAGTACTGTTCGCTCGCAGTGGACCACGCGCGATGCTGCTGCCCATCTTGCTATTCGTAGTCACCTGCCGTCTGCTGAGCGCGCGCACTTTAGCCAGTACAAGACTGCTAGGACTCTGTACGACGCTGTTGTTGCGCGCTACTCCTCCCCTACCACTGCTGCCCTTAGCCGCCTCATGCTACCGTACCTGTTCCCTGACCTAGCTGCTTTTGCGACAGTCGCTGACCTCATTACGCACCTCCGCACTAGTGACACCCGCTACCGCGCTGCGCTTCCTGCCGAGTTCTGCGCCGCGAACCCCCCCCCTATGTACATCACTCTCTACTACCTCGTCACCCGGCTCCCTGACTCCCTTCGCTCGGTCAGGGGCCACTTCCTCTCTCTTTGCCCCACCACGCTCACCGTTGACCTCCTCGAGGAGCGCCTCCTAGCAGCTGAGAAGAGTATAGTCGCTGTAGGAGCCTCTCGTGGTGACCCTCGTGCCCCTTTCTTTGAGGGGTGCTCCCCCGTTCCCCTTTTGCCTTCTGTTGCCTCTGCTGCTGCTGTCGACCTCGTTGGCACCGAGTCGGTCGGCGCTGTGTCTGCTCCTAGTGGGAGGCGCCGCAGCGGCAGGAGCAAGGGGGGCAAGGGTGCTAGAGGAGACGGCGGGGGCGGCGGTGGTGGCGGTGGAGGCGGCGGAGGGGGTGGGGGTGGAGGTGGGGGTGGTGGCGGGAGTGGGGGGTTCGGTGGCGGCAGTGGAGGTGGAGGTGGCGGAGGCAGCGGCAGTGGGGGTGGAGGTGGCGGCGGCGGAGGCGGCGGTGGGGTTGGCGGCGGCGGTGGTGCTGGTCGAGGTGGCGCTGTGCAGCGGGGAGGCTTTGGCGGTGGGCAGCGCCAGCAGCAGCAGCGCCCTCGTGAGACCTTGTCGCCCCAGCAGCTTCGTGAGTGGTATGCTGGGCGTGGGAGGTCTGAGGGTGCTGGTCCCTGCGCTTACGTTCTCCGCACCGGCGACCGCAGTGGGGAGACGTGTGGAGGACCGCACGCCACACTACGCTACTTTGGCCGCCTGACTGACGCTTGGCGTACGCAGTTTCCCGACTCCTCTGAGATCCCTCGCTGGGGTGATCTGCTTAAGTCGGGGGTTGCTATCTTTGATCTTGATTATGATGCTATCCTTGCTGCTATGTATGTTGCGTCTAATAGTGCTGAGGGTGACTGTTACCTGTGTGTTCCGCCCGACCCGGGCATTGAGGCTGCTGCTCTAGGTGCTAGTGAGTCTGCTGCTCCAGGTGCTGGTGAGTCTGGTGCCCCAGGTACTGGTGAGTCTGCTCTCTCCGGTACCACGTCGGCTCAGGCCTTACACACTTTCACCCTTGACTCGGGTGCTTCCCGCTCCTTCTTTCGCGACTGCTCCACACTCTCGCCGCTCAGTCGGCCGGTGGCAGTCTCTTTGGCTGACCCCTCTGGGGGTCTGGTCCTTGCACACTCCTCCACGGTCCTGCCGTGTCCGGCGGTCCCGTCTGGCTCTCTGTCTGGCCTCCACCTCCCCTCGTTCTCTACGAACTTGGTGAGTGGAGCTGACCTTCAGGACGCCTGGGTTGACCAGTTCACTCCTGGAGGTCAGCGGGTGACCCACTGTTCGTGTACTCGGACGGGCCAACACCTGGCCACGTTCACTCGTCAGCCTGGGTCGAGCCTGTACACCCTGACTACTGTGTCTCCTCCGTTTGCTGAGTCTGGTCAGGTAGCTGCGTCGGGTCAGGTGTTTGCTGCAGCATCCCGGTCTGGTCCTAATTCTGCCCCCTGTCTCACCAGACTCTCCTCTAGCACCACTGCCTTGGTCACCCCTCCCTGCCTCGTCTCCGAGGCATGGCCTCCCGTGTCCTTGTCACTGGTCTTCCCCGGTCTCTCCCTCCCCTCCCCCCGGGGCCTGCCCCTACCTGCGTTCCTTGCGTCGAGGGGCGGCAGCGCGCCGCTCCTCACTCCTCCGAGTTTCCTCCCACGGAGGCTCCCTTGCAGACTCTTCACATGGACGTGTGGGGCCCAGCCCGCGTCCGTGGACAGGGTCACGAGCGCTACTTTCTGCTCGTCGTTGACGACTACTCGCGTTACACCACAGTCTTCCCCTTGCGCCGCAAGGGTGAGGTCACTGAGGTGCTGATCGACTGGAGCCGCGCTGCCCGTCGTCAGCTCAGTGAGAGTTTCGGCTCGGACCTTCCTGTTCTGCATCTGCACTCGGACAGAGGTGGAGAGTTTTCCTCCGACCTTCTACAGGCCTTCTGTCGTGCGGAGGGCATCCGCCAGACGTTCACGCTTCCGGCCTCTCCACAGCAAAATGGGATTGCTGAGCGCCGCATTGGCATGGTCATGGACGTCGTTCGTACGTCCGTGATCCATGCGGCTGCTCCCCATTTTCTGTGGCCGTTCGCGGTTCAGTACGCGGCGCATCAGATCAACCTCCAGCCCCGGGTCTCCGTGCCGGAGACCACGCCTATTCTGCGGTGGACGGGGAAGGTTGGCGATGCGTCTGTGTTCCGTGTCTGGGGATCTCGAGCTTTCGTCCGCGACTTGTCTGCGGACAAGCTGTCCTCCCGTGCTGTTCCCTGCGTCTTCCTTGGCTTCCCCCCTGACGCGCCTGGTTGGCAGTTTTACCACCCCACCTCGCGCCGTGTTCCGTCCTCTCAGGACGTCACGTTTGACGAGTCGGTTCCTTACTACCGTCACTTCCCCTACCGCACTGCCCCCCCCCCCCCCCCCCCGCCGCTCTTCCTCGCGCCAGGTCCCCGCCCGGTAGACCCCCTCCCCCCTCAGGGTCCTGCCCCCTCAGGTGTGTCCCAGGTAGACGCAGTCGAGCCTGTCGAGGTAGCTGTTGACTCTGGTGCTGCTAGGGGTGCTGAGCCTGCGGGTGCCGGGTCTGGGGGTGCTGAGCCTGAGCGTGCGGAGCCTAGGGGTGCTGAGTTTGGGGGTGCTGAGCCTGGGGGTGCTGACTCTGGGGGTGCTGAGCCTGGGGTTGCTGAGTTTGGGGGTACGGAGCCTAAGGGTGCTGGGCTTGCGCGTGTGGAGTCTGGAGGTGCTGCGCCTAGAGGTCCTTCGGGTGCTTCGTCCCGGCGGAAGCCACTCTCTCCACAGCAGCTGCGCGAATGGTTTGCTCGCCGCTGGAGCCGTGCTGCTGGAGCTACTGGGCCTGGTGGTGCTGCTGGGGCTGGAGCTGCTGGAGGTGCTGGAGCTGGCGGTGCTGCTGGATCAGGCGCTGCTGGAGGCACTGGAGCTGGCGCTCCTGGAGCTGCTGGGCCTTCTGGTGGTCCTGCTGGTGCTGGAGCTGCTGGGGGTGCTAGCGCTGGAGGTGCTGCTGGAGCCGGTGCTCCTTGGGGTGCTGGAGTTGGCGCTGCTGGAGCTGCTGGAGGTCCTGCTGGAGATGGTGGTGCTACGGGAGCCGGTGCTCCTGTGGGTGCTAGAGTTGGCGCTACTGGAGCTGCTGGTGGTGCTGCTGGAGTTGGAGCTCCCGCTGGGGGTGCTGGTGCTGTCCCTGCTGGTTCTGGAGGCGCTGCGCTGCCGCGGCCGTACTTCGTTCCGCTCCTTCAGCAGGTTCTTGGTCTTCCGCCTTCTACTGGTTCTGCTCCTTCCTTAGAGTGTCTACCGCCTGTGCAGTTGCAGTCACAGTTTCTGCCCGCCTCCCTACTGCCTGCTCCTTCTCCTTACACTGGTCCGACTGGAGGTCTTGCTGAGCGTCGTGAGCCTGCGTCTCGTCCTTCATCGCCTGTTCGTGCTGCTAGCACTAGTCGTCGTGGTTCGCGTCAGCGTACTCCTCTTGTCCCTGGCACGCACCGGATGGCTCTGCGCCCTTCCACTGCTCCGCAGCGTATCCCTCTGTCGTCTCCTCCTGCGTCCTCTCTTCCTGCCCTTGCTGACCCGGAGTCTGACTCCCTCCGTGCTGCTAGTCCTACTGTCACGCGTCTTCTGGCCACTATTGTCACTGACCCTTCCTTTGAGTCCACTGCTGCGTCTGCCTTAGTTGCTGAGCTTGTCGACTTTGCTGCTCACTGTCGTCTAGACTACGCCGCGAGTCTTGTTGCTGAGTCTGAGTATGTCTGTCCTCCGTCCGTCGGGGGTGAGTGTGCTCTTGGCACGGGCGTCCTTGAGGACAGGCAGGAGGACTTTGAGTGCTTTGCAGCCACTGTACCTCATCTCGTGTCCATGCTGATTGCACCTGAGGGAGACCTGGATGCACCAGACATCGCGACCCCGTGCTCTTACGCAGAGGCGATAGAGGGTCCCTACTCCTCTCAGTGGCAGTCAGCCATGGACGCAGAGATGGCATCCTGGAAGTCCACAGGCACCTACGTCGACGAGGTTCCCCCTCCTGGGGCGAACATCGTTAGTGGCATGTGGATTTTCAGGGTGAAGCGGCCGCCGGGTTCTCCGCCTGTCTTCAAGGCGCGTTACGTTGCTCGAGGCTTCAGTCAGCGACAGGGAGTTGACTTCTTCCAGACTTTCTCCCTGACCCCGAAGATGACCACTCTTCGGGTTCTGCTGCACGTCCCTGCTCAGCGTGACTACGAGCTTCACTCTCTTGACTTCAGCATTGCTTTCCTACAGGGCAGCCTGCACGATGAGATCTGGCTGCGCCGCCCGCCTGGCTTCACTGGGTCGTTTCCTCCTGGTACCCAGTGGAGCCTCCGGCGGCCAGTCTACGGTCTCCGCCAGGCGCCCCGTGAGTGGCACGACACACTGAGGACTACGCTTGCGGCTCTTGGGTTTGCTCCTTCTACTGCTGACCCGTCGCTGTTTCTGCACACCGACACTTCGCTGCCGCCGTTCTACATCCTCGTGTACGTGGACGACTTGGTTTTTGCCACTGCTGACACTGAGGGACTCGCCCACGTGAAGTCGGAGCTGCAGAAGAGACACACGTGCACAGACCTAGGTGAGCTGCGCAGCTATCTTGGCTTGCAGATCACCCGGGACAGAGCACGACGCACCATTACCTTGACTCAGTCACACATGGTGCAGCAGGTCCTTCAGCGCTTTGACTGCACGTACTCCTCGCCTCAGGCCACTCCTCTGTCTACTCGCCACTCGCTCTCAGCTCTGCCTTCGGATGAGTCCGTAGAGCCGAGTGGCCCGTACCCAGAGCTTGTTGGCTGCCTCATGTACCTGATGACCTGCACTCGACTTGACTTGGCATACCCTCTTAGCATCTTGGCGCGATATGTTGCTCCTGGAAGACACCGACCAGAGCACATGGCTGCAGCTAAGAGGGTGTTGCGCTACCTGTGCAGTACGTCGGGCATGGGGCTCGTGCTTGGAGGACGGGCTCGAGTTGTCCTCACTGGTCACGCAGACGCTTCTTGGGTTGACGACTTGGCTACGCAGTGGTCGTCACAGGGTTACACCTTCAGCCTTGGTTCCGGCTCTGTTTCGCGGCGGTCTCCTCGCTCGTCCTCTGTTCTCAGCTCCAGTTGTGAGGCTGAGATCTACGCTGGGGCCATGGCTGCACAGGAGCTACGCTGGCTCACCTATCTGCTGACCGACTTGGGAGAGGCGCCTCGTTCTCCTCCAGTTCTGTACGTCGATAACAAGGCCATGCTGGCCTTGTGTCAGGAGCACAGACTGGAGCACCGAACGAAGCACATTGCTCTGCGCTACTTCCTTGCTCGAGAGTTGCAGCAGCGTGGCCAGCTTCGTCTTGCTTACGTGGCCTCTCGGGCCAACACTGCTGATATCTTCACCAAGGCACTTCAGCCTTGTGATCATCAGCGTTTCTGTACTATGCTAGGTCTTGTGCCTGCAGGGCCTCACTTACTCACCTCTTGACTTTGCTTGTACTGTGATCTATATATACCTGCACCTGCATGCTTGCCCTTGTTAGGTTGAGATCACTGTCTTGCTTGTTCACCTTGATTTATAATCCTGCATGTGAACTGGCCTTGTGGCCTTGAACCTGTGCTCAAAATGTGTGGTGACGTTGTGATCCAGCCTGAGCTTGACCTTGTCTTGTTCGCTTGCTTGTCCCCCACTTTGCCTATGGGGGTGTGTCAGAACCATATTGTAGGCTGTAGTGGGGTTAACAATATGGGGTACAACTCTATTGGGTTTTCATATTTGTATCCACCTGTTTTCTAGTTGATTTCATTCCTCGCTATTATTCTCACACAAAGATGCTCTGGAAGATGAACAACGAAGGGTACTATGAAAATGAGTTGTGGCGAGTGCCTACCATATCATGGAGTGGAGTTGCTACAGTATTGGCCGAGAAGGGGTGCATTGTCGATGGTGAGTCAGCGACAATCAGTGTGGAAGCAGTGTATGAGCTGAAGAAGATAGGAGTGCAGCTGGTTGAGCAACTGAAGGTCATCGCCTCCTGCTTGATACAAAGCTAAGGGAAGGGTTGCATTCAGAGGGAGTAAGGCCATTACCAGAGAGAAGGAGCGTGAAGCTTTGCCATTGATACAGTTGTGTGAAGCTGAGGGTCTGGGCAAGAAGACAACTCATGCAGTTTGCGAGGGATAAATGCAAAGGAGCAAGAAACTGTTAGAATGGTCTAAGATACTACAGTATGCTATAGTACTCTTAGAACCGCCTCCTAGAGCCTATGAGTATTTGGAGCCAGCTTGGGCATGAACCATGCTATAACCAAATGAGTTTCCATGATGTGGGTTCCAACAAGAGAGAACCCTAACCTATAGGGTTTGGGAGGTGGTCCACTCCAAAGAGTGTACACCACAAGTTCTCCCAACCCGACATGTGTATTCTATATTACTATAGCATAGCTCCAACACTACATATACGTTTATTGGAGCAACCTGAATCAACCAAATTTCCAACACCCCCTCTTGCTCCAATAAGTATCAAAATTCACCCATAAATCAAAACACAACCCCTCCAGCGAATGAAGCCTTGGCCTTTGCAGCCATCACTCGCATGCCGACGCGTTCAAGGTTCTCATGCAGTTGCAAGCTTGGGAGAGGTTTGGTGAGCATGTCGGCATCCTGGAGGTGGGAGCGTACTGACTGCACCGCGACCTCCTGCTGGCGCACCGCATCCTGCACAAAGTGCTAAGCCATTTTAATATGCTTGGTGTGCTGATGAAGAACAAGACTGTGGGCAAGGGAGGCAGAAGACTCATATTTACATAACAATGGAATAGCCCCCCCATCACCCAGATGCATCTCAGCCAACAAGCTCCTCAACCGAATGGCCTCCTTGGCTCCCTCTGATACAGCCTTATACCCAGCTTCAGTACTGCTACAAGCAACGATGTCTTGCTTTTTGCTATACCAGCTGATAGGCATAATGACTCTTGCCGTCAGCCTCACCAACCCAATCCGAATCATTGTACCCCACAACCTGCTCACCACCTTGGCGCTCATACCTAATGGCACGATCAGTTGTGTCAACCAAGTACATGAGTGCTCTCATTGCAGCGTGCATATGAATATGCATTGGTGCCAAGCAAGACTGTGCAATGGTATTGATATTAAAGGCCATGACCGGATGGGTAATCACAACAGCACACATCAAGCTGCCAATAAGACTCTAGTATATATTGTGTAAGGATCTGGTTCAGGAAAGAGAAATCTATAGAATAATTCACATGGGTACAAGGCAAGGCTATATATAGGCTCGACACAAAGGCAGTAACCCGGGTGTTACTAGAAGGTTCCGCGGGTCGCGAAGCGTCCCGAACGGGCCCTTCTCGAATTCGATAGAAGGCAATTCGGCGGCAACCGAAACGCCTAGAATTCGGTGCACTCAACCTAGTTCGGTGCCTATAACTATAATAAATATAGTAAAGCAACGAATCAAGGAAATCAAGCAAATGCATGCAAGATAAAATAAAGCTAAGCTGGATAGTGCACAATAAGCAGAATCAAGCAAGTAAATTCCAGCAAACCCGTCGTACTCTCGCACGTCCCCCCCTCAAAGCTGGGTGGCGTGAGATACACCCTGCTTGACAAGATAGTCCTTGAGAGCATGGCGTGCGTTGCCCATATCAACTTCTGCAACCCAATTGTCCTCTGTGGGGTCATAACCCTTACAGCATATCAGGAACTCGAGGGTGTTGCAGCGTCTGCGTCGATGAGCGAGCACTCGTTCCACCTCGTACTCTAGTTCATCGTGTACGAGAACAAGTGGTGGTGGCGGTAGCTGGTGTCCCTGGAACAATTGGTTGGGGTCCTTGTAGGGCTTCAGTAGCTGAACATGGAAGGCGTTATGAAGCTTCCACGTAGTAGGTAAGCGCAAGCGAAATGTTACTGGTCTCACCATCGCCTGCGAAAGGGACCACAGAAGCGAGGCCGGAGCTTGGACGGAAGGTGAGACAAGTCCAAGTTGCGCGTGTCAAGAAGCACCTGATCTCCGACTGCTACCGGGTGATCTTGTCGCTGTCGATCGGCATACTGCTTCTGGAAGGTCTGCATCGTGGTGAGGCGTCGTTGAGTCTTCTCCCATAGCTGCTGCATGGTGGTGACAAAGTCGTGTGCGGCTTGGACGTGTGCCGGTGTGGTTGGCTGCTGTGGTGTAAGTGGTTCCCATCCGTAGCACAGGAAGAAAGGAGATTTTCCTGTGGCCGCATGTGATGCGTTGTTGTAAGCGAACAGAAGCGTTGGTAATTGAAGATCCCAGTGGCTGATGTCGTCTTTGCAAATTGTACGCAGTAACTGTTCAACCACCTAATTGAGTCGCTCTGTCTCTCCGTCAGTCTGGGGGTGGTATGCTGAAGATGTTGAAGACACTGCAAGCTTTGTCCCCAACAAACCCATGAGTTCCCTCCAGAAATTACTAGTGAACTTTGCGTCTCTGTATAAGATGAGTGTAGCGAGGATGCCGTGGATGGTGAAAATGCGGTCGAAGAAGAGGCGAGCAGCTGCTTCAGCTGTAGCCGTGGTGTTGGTTGAAATGAAGTGTCACATTTTAGAGAATTTATCAATCACCACGAGTATAGCGTCATGCCCTCGTGAGGTCGACAGAAGCCCAGTGATGAAGTCTAGGCTAAAGACTTGCCCAAGCTGCTCCGGAACGAGTAGAGGCTAAAGTAACCCTGCTTTTTGTTTGCTACTCTTCATCCGCTGGCACGTGTCGCATGAGGTGACGAACTGCTACACGTTTGCTGCCATCCCAGGCCAGTAGTAAAACTTTGATATCCGTGCTAACGTCTCGTTGCTCCCAAAATGTCCCGCGTACTGCACGTCGCAAAACTCCTCCAGCGGAATCTGTCGGAGCGGGGCATAGTTCGGTACCCAGATTTTCCCTAAACTCTTCCTTGCAACTAAGTCCTTCTTCCATTGTAACAGCTTTTGTGCCGTTGCAATTTCTGTGTTCACGGAGTACCCATGTTGGAATAGACCCTTGAGTAGAGGGTTCATCCTATCGAGCTGGATGCCTGCTACATGTTGAGGGCGGCTCAACGCGTCTGCTTTGTTGTGTAGCTCGGGCTTGTAGACGATGTCGTAGTGGAAGTGAGTTTCCAGGAAGTCCATCCACCGCACCTGTCGTCGTGAGAGCGTCGGCTGCGACTTCATGTATTTGAGACTGCAGTGGTCAGTGTAAACTGTAGTCTTGGCTCCCTCTAAGTAACACCTCCACGCCTTGAAGGCTGTACTTATCACTAAGGCTTCCTTGTCATGGATTGGGTAAGTCAGTTTCGCTTTGTGTAGGTGCTTACTGAGGTAGGGATGGGCTGCAAACCGCGTCCGTGATCCTGCATCAGTACTGCTCCGACTGCCTGGTCACTAGCGGTTGCTTACACCACGTACTTTCTGTCTGGATCCGGTAGGATGAGTACTGGTGCTGTAGTTAGTGCTGTCTGTAGCTGATCCATGGCTTGCTGATGAGGAGTATCCCATTTGTAGGGCGTATCCCTTTTTGGTAGGTTGGTCAGTGGGGCTGCTATCTCAGCGTACTGTCGCACGAACATGTTGTAGTAGTTGGCGAAGCCTAGGAACTACTGCAACTCCTTCACGTTCTCGGGTACTTTCCACTTCTTAACGGCTTCGATCTTCCGCGGGTCCACGTATACGCCCTCGGCACTCACCATGTGCCCGAGAAACTGCACCTTCTTCAGGGCGAAGTTGCTCTTCGACAGCTTCACATAGAACTTGTTCTCCCGTAGGATCTCGAAGTCTTTCCGCAGATGCTCCACCTGCTCCTTCATGCTCTTGGAGGAGATGAGTATGTCGTCCAGGTACACTACTACGCACTCGTCTTGCAGGGGCTGTAGGATGTGGTTCATCTCCGCCTGGAACGTTGCTGGTGCGTTGCAGAGTCCGAACGGCATCACCAAGTATTCATAGGAGCCGTATCTGGTATGGAACACCGTCTTGTGGATCGTGTTGTTCGCCATCTTGATCTGCCAGTAACCCGACCATAGGTCCAGCTTCGAAAACGCCGTTGCACCACGCAGCTGGTCTAGAAAAACTTCTATGCGCGGTATGGGGTATTTGTTTTTTACTGTCTGTTTGTTCAGTGCGCGGTAGTCGATGCACATCCGTAAACTACCGTCTGGCTTGGAAGTGAAGAGAACCGGTGCACCGTAGGGAGAGGTGGATGGGCGGATCAGTTGTCTGTCCAGTAGGTACTCAATCTGTTTCTTCATATCTGTCAGCTCCGTCGGACTGAGGCGGTATGGTGCACAGGAGACGGGTTTCGCACCTAGTTCCTCCACGATCTCGTGCTCGTGGGTTCGTGCTGGAGGCACTCATGCAGGTAGGTTGTCTGGCATGATGTCCTTGTACTGCTCCAACACCTCCTTCACTGCTGCAGGTAGCTCCGAGTTCAGCTTCTCCTCCTCTGCTGCTGCCATCACCAGTGCTAAGTAACGCGTGTTACTCGCGTTCACTGTCCGTTCGAACTGTGCAAGCGTCGTTTCAGGAACATCCCCTGTATCCGTCCAGCTTCTCAGCTCCACTCGTTTCCCGTTATTGTAGATGCACGCCTTTTGGTTGACCCAGTTGATCTCGGGGTTGAACCGCTTCAGAAAATCACGCCCCAATATAAAATCGAATCCCTTGATGTTCGTGATCGGCAACGTCGACTTCCACCTCAACGGCCCTATCTGCAGCTGCAATGTTGTCTCGCCGTGGATGGGAAGCTTCGTACCGTCCACCGTTGTTGTAAACTGGGTCTCCTTTAAGGATTCTCCAATTTTCTCCAACGTCCCGCGGTCGCACACTAAGTGGGACGCTCCACTGTCCACTAGTGCCTGGAGGCATCATCCATTGCAGATCACCTCGAGGAGTAGTGGCTGCTGCTGCTCCGAGTAGCTATAGATAGTCTTGCTTACAAGATCATAGGGTATGTCAAATATATCATCCTTAGGTCTTGCGCTCGAAGCTACTGACTCAATCTCAGGTTTCACCTGAGTAGGGTTAGAAGGATCTATCCGAGGCTGGTACAAATTCTCCTGTGCCTGGAACCTTCCCCAAAGCCTTTGCGGCTATGTAGGGGAACGGCGGGGAGCCTTAACACTTTGATTCTGGGAGAGAATATCAATTCTTCGGAACGTTCGACCCGTATCAACGTAGGGTCCCCATATTACCCAATACCAGTTTAATTTCTGGCTCTCCTTTAATAATGGCTTGAAAACCACGAGAAGTAATATTCTTAGTTAAAGTATCTTAATAAGATAACGAATTCTTACTTCTCGGCGTCTATGGCTGGAGTTTCCCGGTCGGTGCAGGGTCTTGTTTCGCGGAGTCTTCTTTTGTCTCGGCGATTTCCCCTAGTGCCGGCTGGTCGTGACGTTTTAAATTCGCGCCATCATATTCTCATTTTTTGGCCCTCTCCAAAGTTGCCACGTTGTCCGATTTCTGCTTCGGGGGTGCCACACTGTTCTTGCCCTTCAGCTCCGCACGTCTTTTCTTCATTTTCCAACATGCCAAGATACGATGTTCTGTAGCGCCGCAAAATTCGCGCGTCTAGTTTTTTGCTAGCAGCTGCTTTGCATGGCCCTTGTCATTCTCCATCGGGTCGGCAGTCGTGGGTGGTGCCGATCGCCCCATGCCACTATTTGGCTTGTTGCGTCGTGTATCGTAGTAGCTACTGTTCAACGTGTCGAACTGTTCGATCAGTGTTGCCTGAAACTGCGCCCACGTCTCTTCGCCTTGGACAAATTTGTTGCTAATCCACTCTAGAGCTGGGCCTTGTAACAGTGTTGCTGCGAGCCGTATGCGCATCGCGTCTTGGGTGGGGGTCGTGGATCCAACGGCTTCAAAGTAAATTTTGAGTTCATCTTGTCAGAACTATGCTGTAGGATGTAGTGGGGCACTCCTTATGGGGTACAGCCCAATTAGTTTTTCATATACAAACCCTGTACTGCTGTGTTTCTAGTCATCCTTCGTTCCTAGTTTCTTACATGGTTTCAGAGCAGGTTCCCTAGTGGAAACGTTTTTTTTTTAGCCCACCACGGTAAGATTTTTTTTTTCCTGCCCTGCTGCCGCCCTACTACCACGTTTCCTACTACCACCACGATAAGATTTAGGGAAGCGCGCTTCGCGCCTACCTCACCAGCGCCGTCGCACGCCCTGCCCTACTACCGCCCATAGAGGCCCTGCCCTCTTGGCCCGTAGCGGCCTTGCCCTCCTGGCCCGTAGCGGCCCTGCCCTAACCGCCCGTCGCGGCCCTGACCTAGCCGCCCACCGCGGCCCTGCCCTATCGCCGCCTCGTCGCGGCCCTGCCCTGCAGCCGCCCAGTCGCGGCCGTACCCTGCTGCCGCCCCGTCGCGACCCTGCCCCACCGCCGCCTCGTCGCGGCCCTACCCTGCAGCCGCCCAGTCGCGGCCCTACCCTGCAGCCGCTCAACCGCGGCCCTGCCCTGCTGCCGCCTCGTCGCGGCCCTGTTCTACCGCCGCCCCTTCGCGGCCCTGCCCTGCGGCCAACGCGTCGCGACCCTGCTCTACCGCCACCTCGTAGCGGCCCTGCCCAGCTGCCACCCAGTACCGGCCCTGCCCTACCCGCCAGTCGCGGCCCTGCCCTGCACCCGCCCCTGGTAAGCGCCCGCCTTGCCAAGCGCGCCGCTGCGCCTGCCTGCCTGACGCGCCGCACCGCCTGTCCGCGCCGCACTGCCTAGCCGGGTCGCGCCGCCCTGCCGAGCCGCGCCGCCTTGCCCTGCTGCTACTGCCGCCATGACTAGTCCTACTGTGCTTACCTTCGATGCTGAGGGCCATGCAGTCGATTTTGAGGTTTGGGTCGATGACTTGCAGCTCTATCTTCAGTGCGACTCCAGGGACGGAGTCTCACTGTTCGATCACACGTCCGGCGCTCCTGTTGCACCTTCTGCCGACGCTGACAGTACGGTACGCTCGCAGTGGACTACTCGTGACGCTGTTGCTCGCCTTGCTGTTCGTAGTCACCTGCCGTCTGCTGAGCGTGCGCACTTTGGCCAGTACAATACTGCTAAGTCTCTTTATGACGCTGTTGTCGCACGCTACTCCTCCCCTGCCTCTGCTGCCCTTAGCCGCCTAATGCTACCGTACTTGTTCCCTGACCTAGCCGCGTTTGCCACAGTCGCTGACCTCATCACTCACCTCCGCACTAGTGACACCCGCTACCGCGCTGCGCTTCCCTCCGAGTTCTGCGCCAAGAACCCCCCCCCCCAATGTACATCACCCTCTTCTACCTCGTCACCCGCCTCCCTGACTCTCTCCGCTCAGTCCGGGACCACTTTCTCTCCCTTTGCCCTACTGAGCTCACCGTCGACCTGCTCGAGGAGCGCCTCCTTGCAGCTGAGACTAGCATAGTCACTGTAGGAGCTTCTCGCGGCGACCCTCGCGCCCCTTTCTTTGAGGGGTGCTCCCCCGTCCCCCTTTTGCCCTCTGTTGCTTCTGCTGATGCTGTCGACCTCGTTGGCACCGAGGCGGTCGGGGCTGCGTCTGCTCCTAGTGGTAGGCGCCGCAGCGGCAAGGGCAAGGGGGGCAAGGGTGGTGGAGGAGACAAGGGGAGCGGCGGTGGTGGCGGTGGAGGAGGTGGAGGGGGTGGGAGTGGAGGTGGGGGTGGAAGCGGGAGTGGGGGCGTCAGTGGCAGCGGTAGAGGTGGAGGCGGCGGCGGCAGCGGCAGTAGGGGTGGCGGCGGCGGTGGTGCTGGTCGGGGTGGAGCCGTGCAGCGTGGAGGCTTTGGCGGTGGCCAGCGCCAGCAGCAGCCGCGTTCCCATGAGGCCCTGTCGCCCCAGCAGCTTCGTGAGTGGTATGCTGGGCGTGGGAGGTCTGGGGGTGCTGGTCCATGCGCTTACGTTCTCCGCACCGGCGAGCGCCGTGGAGAGACGTGCAGGCTGCCGCACGCTACGCAGCACTGTTTCGGTCGCCTGACTGATGCGTGGCGCGCACAGTTTCCTGACGCTATTGAGCTCCCTCGCTGGGCTGATCTGCTTAAGTCTGGTGTTGCTATCTTTGATCTTGATTATGACGCTATCCTTGCTGCCATGTCTGCTGTGCCTATTAGTGCCGAGGGTGACTGTTACCTATATATGCCGCCTGACCCAGGTATAGAGTCTGCCGCTCTAGGTGCGAGTGAGTCTGCTGCTCCAGGTACTGGTGAGCCTGCTGCTCCAGGTACAGGTGAGTCTGCTCTCTCAGGTACTGCGCCTGCTGAGGCCTTGCACACTTTCACTCTTGACTCAGGAGCTTCCCGCTCTTTCTTTCGCGACTGTACCACACTCACACTGCTTAGTCGGCCGGTTGCTGTCTCCCTGGCAGACCCCTCTGGGGGCCCAGTCCTTGCACACTCCTCTACGGTTCTGCCGTGTCCGGCGGTCCCGTCTGGTTCACTGTCGGATCTTCACCTCCCCTCGTTCTCTACGAACTTGGTGAGTGGAGCTGACCTCCAAGACGTGTGGGTTGACCAGTTCACTCCTGGTGGTCAGCGGGTGACCCACTGTACGTGTAGTCGGACAGGTCGCCTCCTCGCCACGTTTACCCGTCAGCCTGGGTCGAGCCTGTACACCCTGAGTACTGCGTCCCCTCCAGTTACTGCGTCTGGTCAGGTGTTCGGTGTCGCGTCCAGGTCTGGTCCGGAGTCTGCCCCCTGCTCGTGTCGTCTCGTATCACACCAGACTCTCCTCTGGCACCACCGCCTTGGTCACCCCTCCCTGCCTCGTCTTCGAGGCATGGCCTCTCGTGTCCTTGTCACTGGTCTTCCCCGGTCTCTCCCTTCCCTCCCCCCGGGGCCTGCCCCTACCTGCGTTCCTTGCGTCGAGGGATGGCAGCGCGCCGTCCCTCACTCCTCCGAGTTCCCTCCAACGAAGGCTCCGTTGCAGACTCTCCACGTGGACGTGTGGGGCCCAGCCCGCGTCCGTGGACAGGGTCACGAGCGTTACTTTCTGCTGATCGTTGACGACTACTCGCGTTACACCACAGTCTTCCCCTTGCGCTGCAAGGGTGAGGTCACTGAGGTGCTGATCGACTGGATCCGCCCGTCGTCAGCTCAGCGAGAGTTTCGGCTCGGACCTTCCTGTTCTGCGTCTGCACTGTGAAAGAGGTGGAGAGTTTTCCTCCGACCTTCTCAGAGGCTGTAGTTTTGACAGTAGGCTGTAGTGGGGCACTCCTTATGGGGTACAGCCCAATTAGTTTTTCATATACAAACCCTGTACTGCTGTGTTTCTAGTCATCCTACGTTCCTAGTTTCTGACACAGCTACGAATCGACGAACGTCGCTCCCTGTCACTATAGGATCGAACACGTCTGGTTGTCTCGGATTCGCTGCTTCGGGATTAACTCTAGCTGCTGCCGTTGTCGCAGCTAAAAGTGTCGGTGTCGTCGCCGTTGGTACTTTTATCGCTGCTGCATCCGCCGTTGCGTTCGCTGCTGATGCGGCTACCGACTGGTTCGCAATGATTTTTTCGAGTCATGGGAGCTCCGCACGTATCTGCTCATGCTCGGCACGTAACTCTGCGATTTTCAGTACAAAATTATCTCTATTTCCCTCCAATTGGCGATTTACAGGAAGATGTGCGACGAAACAAAATGAATTCTAGGTGCTGGTCGACTTACTGCGAGTTGAATTGACTGTAGAATCGACGAGCTCGAATTTTGTACGTCGCGCAATTCTCCCTTAGTCGAAATTCGCGTCCGATCTCAGCCGTAGAGGAGAAACTCGATCCGACGCTCCAAATTCCAACTTTTTGAGCGAAATTCTCTAGACCGTTGAGAGTCGAATTGATATGAAGGTCGAAATACTAACTTTTTGCCAATAATCCTAAGAGGTGTTCGAAAACCGGATCAAGGGGGACTTCGAAAAATTGCGCGGATCAGGTTTTCACATACCCAGATCGGCGCTTTCGTCGTCGCCCCCGCTGTTTTCAAAGGCCGTTTCTCAGCGGTTAAAGACCTCGTGTGGAAACCCGCTCTGATACCAAGTGTGAGGATCTGGTTCAGGAAAGAGAAATCTATTGAATGGTTCACCTAGGTACAAGGCGAGGCTATATATAGGCTCGACACAAAGGCAGTAACCCGCATGTTACTAGAAGGTTCCGCGGGTCGCGAATCATCCCGAACTGGTCCTTCTCGAATTCGGTAGAAGGAAATTCAGTGGCAACTAAAAAGCCTAGAATTCGGTGCACTCAACCTAGTTCGGTGACTATAACTAAGGTGTCACAAACAACTTCAAAGACGTGGCCCGGAAACGCGGTACCAAGACATGGAGATTAAGGTGCATCGCCGTGTCGGTAGGCCGTATGCAGAAGTGGTTGTCAAACTTATATGCTGTATGTTGTGTAGGCTGTAGTGGGGTAGCCCATATGGGCTACAACCCAACTTTAGGGTTAGTACTTGTACCCATCCTGCTGCTAGTTCATTCATTCTCGCCTGTACTTTCTAACATGGTTTCATAGCTGGCCCTCCCCTAGGACCGTCTTTTTTAGGGGGCCCACCGAATCGCGCTACCCCACACGTCGCGCCGCCCGGTTAGAGCCGCGCTGCCTTGCCCTGCCCTGCATCGCGCTGCCCGCATACGCCCTGCCCTGCCCTGCTCGCGCGCAGCTCGCCGCCGCGCGCTGCCTTGCCCACGCGCGGCTCACCACTGCGCCGCCCTGCCCACGCGCTGCTTGCCACCGCGTGCCCTGCCCTGCCCGCACACAGCTCGCCGCTGCGCGCCCTGCCCCGCCCGCGCGCCGCTCGCCGCCGCGCGCCCTGCCCTGCCCGCGCGCAGCTCGCCACCGCGCGCCCTGTTCTACCCGCGCGCAGCTCGCCGCCGCGCCGCCCTGCTTGCGCGCCGCCCGCCGCCGCGCTACAGCCCTGCCTGCGGGCCGCTCGCCGCCGCCGCGCCGCCCTGCCCGCGCGCCACTCGCTGCCACGCCGCCCTGCCCTGCCCGCGTGCCGTTCGCCGCTGCGCCGCCCTGCCCTAATCTGCCTGTGCGCCGCCCTGCTGGCCGTGGCCCTGCTTTGCCCTACCTGCGAGCTGCCCTGCTGCTAGCACGCCCAACTGCTTTGCCCGCGATGGCTACGCTTAGTGTACCCTCGTTCGATGCAGGGGGCCGCCCGATACAGTTCGACGCATGGCTAGATGACCTGCAGCTGTACTTACTGAGCGATTCTAAGGACGGCATCTCGCTGTTTCACCTCACGTCTGGCGCCTCTCCCGCCCTTCCCGAAACAGGTGCCAGTGCGACTCGCTCACATTGGCTTACCCGTGACGCTGCTACTCGCCTAGCCGTTCGCAACCACCTGCCGTTAGCTGAACGCGCTCACTTTGGCCAGCACAAGACTGCTAAAGCCCTATACAATGCTGTAGTTGCCCGTTACTCCTCCCCGGCCACTGTTACTCTAGGCCGCCTTATCCTGCCCTACCTGTTCCCTGAGCTGTCTGCCTTTGCCACAGTCGCCGACCTCGTCACTCACCTTCGCACTAGTGACGCCCGCTACCGAGCCGCGCTTCCCGTCGAGTTTCTAGCCAAGAACCCTCCTCCCATGTACATCACGCTCTAATACATCATCACCCGCCTCTCTGACTCTCTTAGCGCAGTCAGGGACCTCCTTCTCGCTCTTGATCCCACAGACCTCACTGTCGACCTGCTTGAGAAGCATCTCCTTGCATCTGAGACCAGCATAGTAGCTGTAGGCGCTTCTCGTGGTACACCTCGCACTCCCTTCTTTGAGGGGTGTTCCCCATCCCCCCTTGTCACCTCTGCCACTTCTGCTACTGCTGTTGACTTCCTTTGTGCTGAGGAGTTTGGGGCTGCGTCTGCTCCTAGTGGGAGGCGCTGCAGCGGCAGGGGCAAGGGAGGACACGGTGGCGGGGGTGGCGGCGGTGGAGGCGGTGGTGGGGGCGGTGGAGGCGGTGGAGGTGGCGTTGGTGGCGGTGGGGGTGGTGGTGGGAGTGGAGGCGTGGGTGGCGGCGGTGGTGGCGGCGGTGGTGGCGGCAGTGGGGGTGGCGTCGGCGGCGGTGGTGGCGGCACTGGGAGTGGTGGCGGGAGCGGTGGTGGCGGTCGGGGTGGAGCTGTTCAGAGGGGAGGTTCTGGAGGCGGCCAGCGGCAGCAGCAGTAGCGTCCGAGCGAGACCCCTTCGCCCCAGCAGCTTTGTGAGTGGTTTGCTCAGCGTGGGGCGTCTGGGGGTAGTGTTCGCTGCCCCGTATGTTATTCTCACAGGTGTCCGCGCTGGTCAGACATGTGGCAAGCCCCATACCTAGTACCGCTGCTTCTCCCGTCTTGACGACGCCTTTCGCACAGAGTTTCCTGACGCGACTGAGCTCCCCTGCTGGGCAGAGCTGCTTAGGCAGGGTGTGGATATCTTTGCTCTTGATTATGATGCTATCCTTGCTGCCATGTATGCATTGACTATTAGTGCTGAGGGCGACTGTTACCTGTGTGTGCCGCCCGACCCAAATATAGAGGCTGCTGCTCTAGGTGCTAGTGAGTCTGCTCTCCCTGGTACTACGCCTGCTGAGGCCTTGCACAACTTTACGCTTGACTTAGGTGCTTCCCGCTGTTTCTTTCGCGAAAGCACCACAGTCACACCACTCCCTGCACCTGTTGCAGTCAGACTGGCTGACCCCTTAGGGGGCCCAGTTCTTGCCCGTTCCTCCATTGTTCGTCCGTGTCCGGCGGTTCCGTCTAGCTCACTCTCAGGTCTTCACCTCCCTTCGTTCTCTACGAACTTGGTGAGCACCACTGCCCTCCAGGATGCGATGGTCACTACCACCACTTCTGGGGGTCAACGTGTGTCGATCTGCATGTGTACACGGACGGGCCGTCACCTGGCCACGTTCACCCGTCGGCCTGGGTCGAGCCTGTACACAATGACTACTAAGCCTCCTCGGGTAGCTGCGTCTGCGTCCGCGTCAGGTCAGCTAGCAGCCCCCTGCTCGTGTCACCTCCTGTCGCACCAAACTCTCCTCTGGCACCACCGCCTTGGTCACCCCTCTCTGCCACGCCTCCGTGGCATGCACTCCCGCCTCCATGTCTTTGGTCTTCCCAGGTCTCTGCCTCCCCTCCCACCATCGCCTGCCCCTCTTTGCCTTCCCTGTGTCGAGGGGCGGCAGCGCGCCGCTCCTCGCTCCTCCTCGTTTCCCCCGACGACTGCTCCCCTGCAGACTCTCCACATGGACGTGTGGGGCCCAGCCCGCGTCCATGGACAGGGCCGCGAGTGCTACTTCCTACTGGTTGTTGACGACTACTCGCGTGCCACCATGGTCTTCCCCTTGCGTAGCAAGGGGAAGGTGCCTCATGTTTTGATTCCATGGATCCGCGCTGTCCGTCTCCTGCTTCGTGAGCGTTTCCACACGGACCTTCCAGTCCTGCGTCTGCACTCTGACAGAGGTGGTGAGTTTGCCTCCGACCTCTTGCGGGACTTTTGTCGTCGGGAGGGCATCACCCAGTCGTTCACGCTTCCGGCCTCTCCGTAGCAGAATGGGGTTGCTGAGCGCCGCATTGGCTTAGTTATGGAGGTCGCCCGTACCTCCATGATCCATGTGGCTGCCCCCCACTTTCTGAGGCCGTTTGCGGTCCGGTACGCTGCGCATCAGCTCAACCTCTGGCCCCGTGTCTCCTTGTCGAAGACCTCGCCGTCACTGCGTTGGACGGGAGAGGTTGGCGATGCGTCAGTGTTCCGGGTCTCGGGATCTCGTGCCTTTGTCCGCAATACCTCCGCGGACAAGCTCTCCTCCCGTGCCATTCCCTGCGTCTTCCTTGGCTTTCCCCCTGACGCGCTTGGCTGGCAGTTTTACCACCCCACCTCACGCCGTGTCCTGTCCTCTCAGGACGTCACGTTTGACGAGCCGGTTCCCTTTTACCGTCTCTTCCCCTACCGCACTACTCCTCTCCCTCCCCCGCCAGTCTTCCTTGCACCAGGTCCTCCTCCGGTAGACCCCCTCCCCCCTCAGGTTCCTGCTCCCTCAGGTGTGTCCCAGGTAGACCCTGTTGAGCCTGTCGAGGTAGCTGTCGACTCTGGTGCTGTTGGTGGTGGTGCTGCTAGGGGTGCTGCGTCTAGGGGTGCTAAGCTGGAGGGTGCGGAGCCTGGGGGTGCTGAGCCAGGGGGTGCTGAGCCTGGGGGTGCTGAGCCGGGGGGTGCTGAGCCTGGGGTTGCTGACTTTGAGGGCGCAGAGCCTTGGGGTGCTGAGCTTGTGGGTGCTGAGCTTGGGGGTGCTGAGCCTGAGCGTTCTGAGCCTAGAGGTACTTTGACTACTGGAGTTCTTGCAGGTGCCTTGTCTTGGCGGGAGCCTCTCTCTCCACCGCAGCTGCGCGAGTGGTTTGCTCGGCGCTGGTGCCTTCAGAGTGGCACTGCTGGGGTTGGGGGGCCTGCCGCTTGAGGCCCTGGAGCTAGAGCTGCTGGAGGTGCTAGAGCCACTGGTCCCGGAGGTGCTCGTACTGGAGGTACTGGAGCTGCTTGAGCTGCAGTTGCTGAAGTAGTTGGAGCTGGAGGCGCTGGTGCTAGAGCTGCTAGAGGTGCTGGAGCTACTGGAGCTAGTAGTGCTGCTCACGCATGAGCTGGAGACCCTGGAGCTGGAGGTGCTAGCCCTGGGATGCTGGTGTTGTCGGTGCTAGTTCTGAAGGCACTGTGCGGCCGCGACCGTACTTCATTCCACTACTTCAGCAGGTTCTTGGTCTCCCGTTTTCTACTGGCCCTACTCCTCCATAACTGTGTCCACCTCCTCACCAGTCGCAGCCGCAGTTACAGCCAGCCTCTCCACTGCCTGCTCCTTCTTCTTACACTGAGCACACCAGAGGTCTTACAGAGCGTCGTGAGCCTGCGTCTCGTCCTGCCTCGCCTGTTCGCGCTGTTCGCATTGGTCATCGTGTTCCGCGTCAGCGTCCTCCTCCTGCCCCCGGCACTCACCATATGACACTTCCTTCCTCTGTTCCACAGCGTGTCCCCCTACCGTCTCCTCCTGCGTCCTCTCTTCCTCACAAATCGGGCCCTAAGTCTGACTTACTTCGTGCTGCTAGTCCTACTGTCACACGTCTTCTGGCCACTATTGTCACTGACCCTTCGTTTGAGTCCACTGCTGCGTCTGCCCTAGTTGCTGAGCTTGTTGACTTTGCTGCCGCCTGTCGCCTAGACTACGCCACTAGTCTTTTTGCTTAGTTTGAGTCTGTCTGTCCTCCGTCCATCAGCGGTGAGTGTGCTCTTGGCACGAACGTCCTTGAGGACAGGCACCAGGACGTTGAGTGTCTTGCGGCTACTGTACCTCATCTTGTGCCCATGCTGATTGCACATGAGGGAGACCCGTATGCACCAGACAGCCCGACCCCGCGCTCTTAGGCAGAGGCAATAGAGGGTCCCTACTCCTCTCAGTGGCAGTCAGCCATGGACGCAGAGATGGCATCCTGGAAGTCCACAGGCACTTGCGTCGACGCAGTTCCCCCTCCTGGGGCATACATAGTCGATGGCATGTGGAATTTCAGGGTGAAGTGGCCGCCGGGTTCTCCGCCTGCCTTCAAGGCTCGTTACGTGGCTAGAGGCTTCAGTCAGCGACAGGGAGTTGACTTCTTCCAGACCTTCTTTCCTACAATGAAGATGACTACTCTTCGGGTACTGCTGCACGTCGCCGCTCAGCGTGACTACGAGCCTTCACTCTCTTGACTTCAGCACAGCTTTCTTACACGGCAGCATGCACAAGGACATCTGGTTGCGCCGCCCACCTGGCTTCATTGGGTCATTTCCTGCAGGTACCCAGTGGAGTCTCCGGCGGCCAGTCTACGGTCTACGCCAGGCGCCTCGCAAGTGGCACGACACACTGAGGAAGACACTTGCGGCTCTTGTGTTTGCTCCTTCGACTGCTGACCCGTCGCTCTTTCTGTGCACTGACACTTCACTACCGCCGTTCTACATCCTCGTGTACGTCGACAACTTGGTCTTTGCCATTGCTAACACTGAGGGACTGGCCCTAGTGAAGTCGGGGCTGCAGAAGAGACACACGTGCACAGACCTGGGTGAGCTGCGCAGCTATCTTGGCTTGCAGATCACCCGGGACAGAGCACGGCGCACCATTACCTTGACTCAGTCACACATGGTGCAGCAGGTCCTTCAGCGCTTCGACTTCCAGTACTCCTCGCCACAGTCCACTCCTCTGCCTACCGGTCATTCGCTCTCAGCTCCACCTTCGGACGAGTCAGCCTTGTGACCATCAGCGTTTCTGTACTATTTTAGGCCTTGTGTCTACTTGGCCTCACTTGCTCACTTCTTGACTTTGCTTGTACTGTGATCTATATGCTTATACCTGCATGCTTACACTTGCTAGGTTCTGATCACTGTATCGCTTGTTCTCCATTATATAACTTGGCATGTGGACTGGCCTTGTGGCGATTTGCTTGTGCTCAGAGTGTGTGGTGACGTCGTGATCCACCCTGAGCTTGCTTTGCTTTTCTTGACTGGTCGTGTGACCTCTTGTTCTCCCCCACTTTACCTATGGGGGTGTGTCAAACTTATATGCTGTATGTTGTGTAGGCTGTAGTGGGGTAGCCCATATGGGGTACAACCCAACTTTAGGGTTAGTACTTGTACCCACCCTGCTGCTAGTTCATTCGTTCTTGCCTATACTTTCTAACAGTGGTCACACGAGATCATGAAACAATTGCATCCAGAGGTGAAGTGGGCCGGCTCTTAACGGTGGACTGGGCGCTTTCTGCGACAGTGGAACCTCACCATAAAAGCTTAGACCAGGGTCGGCCAGAAACTCTCATCTGGTGAGCTTTTTGTGACTGCTGAATTTATATCTATGGCTGCTTGAATGTTCGTGGTCGATTTTTATCTGTTGATTTAGAAGCTTGTTTGTTTAATCGTGTGTATCTATTTCCCTCTGTCCTATGTATCCTTTGGGATCGTGAAGCCGTATGTCTATCTGAAATTCAGAGTCTGAAGCAGGAGGGCGATACTTGTCCTCGACTCGTACCGCAGACATCTGACTGCAGAGGTGAAGCAGAAGTTTGGCGAGCTGAAGATCGTCCCCACAGTTATTTCCAAAGGTCTCACCTCGGAGATTCAATTGCTAGACGTCTCTGTAAACCGTTCTTTCAAGGCAGCGGTTAGACGGATATAGCAGGAGTGGTTCGAGAGCGAGGGGGTCGACACCATGACCAAAAATGGTGAGGCAATCCCCCTCAACTGTGATGTTTGTGTGAGCGCTTACCATTCTTCCTGTTCTGACTTGACTTGTTTTTTCGCGTTGTGGTTTTTATTGTGGGCAGTATCAAGAAGCTACCACTCTAGCTGTCGCTAAAGTGTATCGCCAAGACCTGGAAGGGCGTGCCCCAGACCTTGATCAAGCGCGCCTTTCTTACCTGTGGCATCAGCAGCGCCCTCAATGGGTCCTAGAACAACCTTTGCCTGCAGCAGAGGCGGGAATTTGTGAAGGGTGAAGTTGATCTTACTGATGACATTGTAGCAGATGGATTCTGCTGCAACAACGTAGAGGAGCCAGAGTCGGATGGTGAGGCAGACCTAGATGACCCCACACCATTGGGGACGATGTGTAGCTTATGATTCCTATAAAAATAGACACTTGATATTTGTAACCGTAATATCTGTCAGAGGTCCACTGGTGATCCCCGATTGATCATAGGGAAGGGTTACAGGCATGTTGGCCTAGGGGATTATGGGCGCACTGACCCGCTATTGAACAAGCCCTTTTATCCCAATGGTCTAGTGGTTGGGATTCTGATATGGTATCAGAGCGAAGGTCTCGGGTTCGAATCCCAGTGTGTGCACTTCGGGCATCCCAGTGCGGGGGGGTGTCAGAGGTCCACTGGTGATCCCCGATTGATCCTAGGGAAGGGTTACAGGCATGTTGGCCTGGGGGGTTATGGGCGCACTGACCCGCTACTTAACAAGCCCTTTTATCCCAATGGTCTAGTGGTTGGGATTCTGACAATACCATAAAAAAGATGTGCTCTAAACCCTAAGAGAATGAGGTGGCGCTTATAATCCATAAGCCATTGGGGATGCGCTTATAATCGAAAACGGTATTCTAGCGCCATATGTTCTTTATAACCGTCGACGCTTATCATATACATGCATATATATACGGGGTGAGACGGTACAATGAGCGAAGGCATGAGCGATTTGTTGAATAATGAAAGTACCATATGGTAACGATAACAAGCGATTCGCAATAATTGCCCTTCGGGGCTAGTGCCAAGGACTGGGAAATGTCGAGGCGTAGGGCCGGGCCGCGGGTTACTAGCTGTGATTTATGGTCCGGGCGCGACAGTGGTGGTTGCGGAGAGTCACTCTGCACCGGGAGATGGACTACGGGGGAAGGCACGGGTGGTACGAGCGATAGTAGCTTGCATTAGCGTTCTCTAGCACTTGTGTATTCGCACCATGAATTGGCAAGGGTTCTTTAGAAAAGTTGGAAATACAGATTGCAGAATGATAGAAATAGCAATGACAAAGTGACTACATCTTGGACTTAGCAGCCTAGCGAGCAGGCAGGTCGACCTCCAGCGCAGCAACGGGGCGGCCTGCCAGCATCGCAGAAAGGCGCCGTGCCAGCTTTGTATAAAGGCGGCCTGTTAGCAGAGCAAGTCTGAAACTCTGCGAGTCGACGATCTTCCAGCGCTGCATCTGCGCGACTTGCCAACGCTGTACCAGAGCGGCTGGCCAGCGTTGCAACTGTAGATGACTATGGCGCACACGCGCACCCGCTTCGCGGGTGCTTGTTGGCAGTCGAGCGCGTTGTGCCTCGTCCCGCCCGTTGCATAGATGTCGAGTCGGCCACGTGCTGATGAACGGGCCAGGTACTCCACGTCGACCTTGGGATACCAGCCCGCAGGTCGACTTCGCCAAAGCTCGCAGAAGCGAAACTCGCGCTTTTGTCAGGTTCGCACCTGAGTATCCTTCCTCGACTAGTTCTATGCTGCTTCGTTGAGGAGCGCCTCTCGACGGGCTCTTAGACCAAGCCCCGTCGAGTAGAGCTTGCTCGGCCACTACTACCGTCGACCATGTAGCTCCAAAGTCGACGTCGCCCTGGCGGGCGGTAGAAGACCGCCAATTGGTGTACTTGGTCGTCAATCGCCCTAGTCGACACCGTCCGCTGACTTTCTCGCGTCGGCGTTCCACTTGTCGACAAACTTCTTCGGCTGCCGATCTCCTTCGTCGGTGGCTTTGCAGCAGTCGACCAACTTCGTCGACCTGCTCGCCAGACTTTGCGTCGACTTATGCGGCCAGTCGGTGCACCTCCCGCGCACTCGACTGTGGAGTCGGCTTCGCCCAAACGAGGGCCGGGCCATTTCCCGTCAACAATAGTGGCGGGAACAGTGTCAAAGCGAATGTCGTGAGGTAGTAACAGGACACTGTCTTGATGAAAATGGCGGGAATAGTGTTGTACGGGAAGTTTAATTCCTTACAAGAAGGGATCTGTAAACTTTCCTTAGAGATTGTTATTTTGAGCTTACCTAATACCATAACAGAGTGTACGCGGTATGTGAGGTGACGCGAAGTAATGAAAAGTTGCTCTCTACGGACTAGCCGGCGCGGAAGTTTCTTCAACAATTCGTGACCATTCCTCTCATACCGACGCCATACCTCTCCCATCGGTATGTGCGAGTGATAGCTAGGGAATGCCTTGCTGCTCACTCGTGCTTAGTACGTGGTGCAGAACGCCTTGGCACGGCACGGGCTGGTTCGGGACGGCTCAGAACCACTCAGCACTGCTTAATTCCGATTTTCACCACGGCTCACCACAGCTCTACTGCGTCCAGTGCGTGCCAGGGCACGTGCTGGCACGCACCAAAGCCGCGGTGCAAATTGGTGACATTCGGTGGTGAGTGGTTGAGAGCCTGCCCGACCGTGCCGTGCCGTGCCGAGGCTTTCTGGGGCCCAGCTGGAGCAAAGGTCGAGCCTAATAATCCCGTGGAATCAAATCAACCCTCATAATAAGCCTTCACAGGTGCGCCTTCACAAAAGCCTATCCAAACTGAGGCGGAAACGGCGGGCACGGTTTCAAAATGCAAACAACATTCAGTGGAGCGCCGCGTCGCGGCAACCTCGGGCCTCAGTGGGACGCCCGCGCTCACCATGCGCGCTCTCCGCGCTGTCGGTTCCTCTCGGCGCTGCTACCACTCGCACTCACGCTATTCGTCCTTCCACGGACAATCAGTGTTGCGCCTACACGAATCGCTAGTACCGCACAAGACTCCGTCGTAGCCAGCTCCACCGCTCTGAACCGCGCTATCCAGTCGCTGCGTTGGGCTCCGCAGGTTGTTGAAAGCTCGCGATCGCGTCTTCAGTGGGTGCGGCGAACGGTCGGAGCGCTCGTCCAGCAGTCCAGGTGAGCGGCGGAAGCGGCCTGTGCAGCGATGGGGCCCGCGCGCGCCGGTGGTGCGCAGACAAACTGCGGTTCCGCGCCGCCACCGGGGCGGCGACTCTGAAGCGCGGCGAGTGGTGCTGCCCCCGCCATGGTCTTGTGGCGTGGGCGCAGCACGCATCATGGTCGTCATGACGCCTGGTTTGAGTCAACGCACCCATGCCTCACCGTGCTCCTCTTACCCTCCCTCCCCCCATCTTCCTCCCTCCCCCCATCTTCCTCCCTCCCCCCATCTTCCTCCCTCTCCCCCTCTCCGCTCGTCGCTGCGGAGCCGGTCACATGCGCTCCGCACTGTCACTCCCTTTCTCCCTTCTCCTAACCCACCTCCTCCTTTTCCCAGAAACCTTTCTCCTCTGACCGCGCCATTTCCCTCCCGCCCTTCTCCTCCCTTCCACTGCCCCTTTCCCTCGCCCCACGCCGTCGCTGCGGCACAGCAGGCAGGCGGAGCAGCGGGCGTGCGAGGAGGAGCTGGCGGGGTTGCGGCAGTGGTACCACAGCGGCCATGGCGCAGGTGATAGCTACATGGGCGTGCATTTACAAGCGCTGTTGCGAGGCCGTTGGAAGAGTGTGTGCAATGCGGGTGATGGAGGGCGAATGAGCTCTGTTGCAGCATGACGCAGTCGCGTTCCATATGCACGCCACCAAGCCACCGCGCTTGTGGTGCCATACACACCCTCTTGAACCGATCAGAATCTTGGTGGGATTTTCTCCCTTTTCTTCCACCTCCTTCCCGTTCCCTTGGTGTCCGTGTGGTGCGCTATCCCACTGTGTCATCAACAACGCCACTTCGTCCCTCCCTCTGATAGCCAACCACTGTTTGCACTGCCTTCCGTTTGCCCTTCCCTCTCTCTGTCTCTTCCCGCACGTCCATGCATTGCTCTCCTCCACACCACGCCTTGCCTCGCCTCGCCATGCCATGCCATACCATACCATGGCATGGCGTACAACACCATGCCACGCACGCCACAATGACAGTGGTTGAAGGTACCAGTGGAGCAGCAGGGGGAGCAGCCATGCAAGCAGCCATGCGGACTGGCGGGTCCCTGGCAGGGCCAGCAGCAGGCGCAAGGCAGGCCGAGAGCCAAGGGGAGGGGCGAAAAGAGTGGAGGAAGGAGGTGTGGAGAGGGGAGGGTGGCGAGCGCAGGAGGCTGGTGGCATACGAGTCGTGGCGGCACAAGCTCAAGGACCAGATCACCCAGCTTGACGCCATGTGGGCCTCTGTGGAGCGCAAACGGGTGAGCACTCCAACGGTGTCTGGGCCGAATTTACCTTTGACGGATTGGGTGGTGTGTGCGACTGTGACGAAAGTGCTCTCTACAGAATCTGTATAGCAGGAGCTTGTGTTGAGAATAAAGGGCAAGTCAAGTGATGGGCGTACGAGTGGGCGTCATTGTTGTCTGGCCACTCCTCATGCGGTATTCACTGAATGTTTCAGCCAACCATGGTTGTTTGGTTCTGGGAAAGAAAAGGGAAAGAAAAATAGCAAAATCAGGTCACCATTGAGTTTTTTTTCTCCTTTGACATGTGCCACAGCTTCACTTAGCAACAAGAAAAAATAGCAGAAGAAGAAGAGAAGCGGAAAAACGTCCACTTTTCAGTGGCTCCCAATGAAGGCGGCCAAGCAAAACGTACATTCACCGCTTTTTCTCCCCTCTGCTCGCATGCGTGCATGTGGTACGGCAGAAGGAGCTGCGGCGGGTGAACAGCGTGAAGATGCAGCTGGACGGGCAGCTGGACGCGAGTGCCATCGACTGGGACGCCCGCCTGCTGCCCCCGTCCGTGCGTGCCGTGCCGTGCTCCCTGCATGCGGGCCGAGTGAGGCTGAGAGTTGGAGTGAGGGTGCGATTGTGCGTGCGAGTAACCGAGAGTGAGAGTGAGGTGGGAGGTGGGGGGACAAGGCATGCACAATAGGAGTGATTTGATGAGGCCAAATGAAGCACGAGATTGCCTGCAGAGCTGGGGCTGGTGGGCTGCTTGCAGAATCATTAGCACAGCCGGACACACGGACATATGGCAGATAGGGGCTGAGAGATGGGCGGATGGATGGACACTCAGAGAGACTGAAGGGGCATGCATGGTTACAGGCATGTACAGTGTGGGAGCAGGGTGAGGTACGGGCATGCACGGTACTTGAATCAATTGCCATCAATGAGCGTCCTCCAAAATTCTGAGTGCTTGCTGTGTGCAGCCTCCAGAGAAAAAGAGCAAGCTAAAGGAGGGAAAGGGTCGGTTGGGGTGGAGAGTGGCCAGTGGTGTTGGCACAACTCTGACGTGCGGACAAGAGGAGAGAGAAGAGAACGATCGGTTGTGCCAGAGACTGGAATGGGATGAGCCTCAGTGCTGTCACGTGTGTGGGTGGCGTGTGTGGGTGGCGTGTGTGGGTGGCGTGTGTGGGTGGCGTGTGTGGGTGGCGTGTGTGAGTGGCGTGTGTGAGTGGCGTGTGGGTGGAGTGTGTGTGTGGCGTGTGTGAGTGGAGTGTGTGTGGGCTGTGCGGGTGCAGGCGATGGACAAGGCGCGTGAGGTGGTGGCGTGGTGTGATGGCGATGGCATGGTGGTGTCCTCGCCCGTGCCCACATGGAAGGTGCGTACCTCGCATCGCTCTCACTGCTGTCACACAGCTGTCGTGGCACTTGGATTGCACTGCATAGGATGGGATGGGATGGGATGGCGTGGCATGGCGTAGGCATGGCGTGGCATGGGATGACACAGTACAGGATGGCATGGCATGGAAATGGTTACTTGTCCCAGTGTGCTTCACGTGCTGCCATGGCAAGGTGTGCTGCCATGGCAAGGTGTGCTGCCATGGCAAGGTGTGCTGCCATGGCAAGGTGTGCTGCCATGGTAAGGTGTGCTGCCATGGCAAGGTGTGCTGCCATGGCAAGGTGTGCTGCCATGGTAAGGTGTGCTGCCATGGCAAGGTGTGCTGCCATGGCAAGGTGTGCTGCCATGGCAAGGTGTGCTGCCATGGCAAGGTGTGCTGCCATGGCAAGGTGTGCTGCCATGGCAAGGTGTGCTGCCATGGTAAGGCACGCTTCCCACTTCCTCACATCCCCATTCTTCGCACAGTATTCTTACCTCCGCTCCACCCTTCCTCAATTGGCCTTTCCCCTTCCATCCGCCCTTTCCCGCCTCTACTTCCGCCTAACTTCCACTCCTCACCCTTCAAGCATTTTCTGCTTTGAGTCAACTCGGATTCTGCCCCGCCCTTCTCTCCTCTGCAATGTGTCGCCTGCCGCGTTGCCATGTGTGAGAGTGCACGGCGGAGGTGCGCCACACCGCGCAGAGCGCATGTCCACATTCCGTCCCGCTTTCCGCTCATCCATCCATACTCTCTTTCTACCCTTTTCCTAGCACTCGTTCCCCCTCCCTTCCCTCATGTGCGCCCCACCTCTCACACCCTCCTCCCCCGTTTCCCGTACCACCCTCCACTCCCTGGGGAGAAAGAGGACAAGCTGCTGGGTAATTCGGACGGGGAAGGGGGACAGGGTGGGGGGAAAGGGATGGGGGAAAGAGGGTGGGGTGGGGGAGACTAGGAGCCGAGAGGAGTTCGTCGCATGTGTCCTCATGGCCGACTCGATTCTCTATCTGGGCTAGAATGCATGTCATGTCACTCCCTTCCCATGTCCTAACACTCGTCCCCCTTTTCCTCCCTCCTCGTCTCCCCCCTCCCCTTGGCGCCTCGCAGGCGTATGCATGCAACGCGTCGGAGGAGGAGATGCGGCGCTATCTGGACTTTGAGCCGCAGCAGCTGTGCCCCGACGACTGGTTCCACACGCAGGACCTGCTCTTCGCCAACAACTGCTTCGCTCTGCCCACGCGCCGCTGCCTCACCCGCACCTCACAGCAGCTCGTGGAGGCGAGTCAAGGGAGGGGGGAAAGGGAGGGTGCGGGGGGGGGAAGGGGGGCGGGGTTGGAATGAAGGAGGGAGTGAGGGTGGCAGGGAGGGAAGCGAATCGGATAATGGGAAGGTGGGAAGCGGCACGGGAGAGTTGAGAGAAAGGGGAGGGGGCGGAGAATGGGGGGTAAGGAGTGGAAGGACGGAAATTGAGAAGGGTGTATGCTAATGTGCATGAGCATTTTCTAGAAAATCTTGACTCAGTTCTCCATTCCACATCCCACATCTCTCATTTCTCATACCTCTCTTGCTCCTCCTCGCCCTTTCCATTCCCCACTCTCTACCAACCCCCCACCATAGTCCTAAACATTTCCACAAACCTCTTCCAATCCCTTCCCATCTGCGGAGAGTCACTATACACTGGGAGCTGGACTACGCGGGGCACGGGTGGTACGCGTGATCGTAGTGTTTGCTCGTGTTCTTTCTACTTGCGCATTCACGGAGAAACTTGGCAAGATTTGTACTAGCGAAGGGATTACACAATGATATAATAGCAATGGCAACAAGGGACGACATTAGTGCCCAGCAGCTTAGCACACAGGCAGGTCGACCTCCAGCGCAGCGCGAGGGCGGCTTGCCAGCACTGCAAGTCGACACTCTGCCAACACAGCTGGGAGGCGTCTTGCCAGCGTTGCAAGTCGGCGGCCTGCCAGCGTCGCACCAGGACAGCTTGCCAACGCTACAGCAAGGCGGCTTGCCAGCGTCGCAACCGCATGTGATTGTAAGCGCATGTGCGACGGTCGCGCACGTTGTGCAGGTGCCAAGTTGGTTACGTGCCGACGGTTGCGTCAGATGTGCCATGTCAACCTCGTGATACCAGCCCGCAGGTCCACTTCGCCAAATCTTCCTGGGCAACGTCCGCGAACCCTCGCAGAACTTCGTTGACCAGGTAATTCCCCGGCGCCCGGTTGACGAACACCTTCGTCGGCGGCTTGACAGTAGTGCCGCGGAAGTCGACCAAGTTTGTCGACATCCTCTCCCAAGTCGGCGTCGACCACTGACAGCAGCCGGCTGCAGCTCCCGCTCACCCAACTATGAAGTCGGCTACGCCCAAGCGAGGGCGGGTCATTTCCAGTCAACACCATCCCTCCTCCCACAACCCACACGTCCCCCTCTCCCTCCTCCCCACCCCCTCCCCTCTCCCCCTCGGCAGCCCACGCCATTCCCGGAGTCGCTCTTCAGCCAGGGCGCACTCAAGGACGGGGCAGTGCGGTGGGCGCTGCACCACTGCAAGTCCTTCGCCTGCCTCAATGCACGTCTCATCGGCGACTGCCGCCTGTGCTACAACATGACCATCGAGCGCAACCGCTGGCACCGCCACTTCCGCGGCTCGCTGTCCATCAAGGAGGTCGTCAACATGATGAACGGGACCCTCAGGTGGGCGTGATGAAGGGGTCGCTCAGGTGGGCGTGATGCGTGGTGCTGTGATGATGTTCCTCTGCACCAGCCAGCAGGACCTCATGCCCTCTGCAGATCTTTGCATTGCTCACCCTTGCCTTTCTTCCGCACACCCACAGCAACATAACCACCCGTTCCCTCCCACCACACACACCCCGCTCGCACCACCACCGCTCGCACCACCACCGCTCGCACCACCTCCGCTCGCACCACCACCGTGCGTACCAACACTGTGCGTACCACTACCGCATCACAAGCAGGATCGGGCTGGACGCGGGCGGCGGCACGGGCAGCTTTGCGGCGCACATGGCGCGGTACAACGTGACGGTGATGACCACCGCCATGAACATCGAGACCGTCACCGGCCGCCGCCAGGGCCTGCCGTACATGGAGACCATCGCCCTGCGCGGCCTCATCCCGCTGCACGTCCCCCACAAGATGGCCCCGGGGGTGGCAGGGTGTGTGGGGTGTGCGCTGAGTGCGGGTGTACGGTAGGGGATGCGGGATGTGAGGTGGGGGATGCGGGGTGTGAGGTGGGAGGTGCGGGGTGTGAGGTGGGGGGTGCGGGTTGTTGTGAGGTGTGCGGTGATGGGTATCGCATGGGTGGTGGGGGTTATGGGGTGTACGGAGTAGGGTGAGGGGTGAAGGGTAGTAGGGAGTTGGGAGTAGAGTGCTGGGCAAATAGGTGGGCTGTAAGTTCAGGTGTAGATTTCTGCTGTAGAGCATTAAAATGCTTCTTGAACTATTGTTAAGACTCCACCATTGTAGTCCTCATATCCCTTCAATCAATCTCCAATGCGCATTCGCTTCTCCTCCACTCACCTTCTCATCTTCCCTTCGTCCGTTCCCCCATCTTTTCCCCATCGCCCCTCCCTCTCGCTGTTCCCTCCCCCCTGACCAACCCCTACAGCGACGGCTGCCGTTTATGGACGGCACGTTGGACATGGTGCACTGTGTGAACAGCATTAAGTACCTGCCCATCCAGGAGTTTGAGGAGCTGCTCTACGATTGGGACCGCGTGCTCCGAGTCGGTGCGTGCTCCCTGCCCTGCTCCCTGCTGCCCCTGCTTTCGCTCGTGTCACGCACTCGAAGGTTGCTGCATTGTGCTTGCTGCACGTGCATATCTTCCCCTGTCCTTACTCTGCTACCTTATCTCTCACCCACCATCTGCACTAGCCCTGCTTCCCTGCCATACACCTTGCCTGCCATTCTCCTTGCCTGCCATACACCTTGCCTGCCATACACCTTGCCTGCCATCACACCTTGCCTGCCATCACACCTTGCCTGCCATCACACCTCTTGTCTCCGCATATTTCCATCCCTGCGTTCTCATTATAGCACGTGCCATGGGCTCCCACCCCACAGCAGCACTGCGTACTCGGCATGAGCCACAGGAGGCCGAGGGACAGCTAGTGATGGGCCGATTTCACAGCGGCCCGGATCTCAAAGCAGCCCCGCCACGGCTTGTCGAAACGAGACAGGTTGGGCCCGGCTAGTGGTGGGGCTAATGTACCCAGTCGCGGCCTTGGCCCGGCACGACCGACTTTCAGTACTCTCACAACTTTTGCGTGCTGTATTCGTACAGATGTAATCAAATGCATCTGCCTCCGACGGTCCAAGACACATCTTATCACGGACCATCAACTCAAGCCAGATTGCTTTTCAGACTGGCACAAACCGTACCGAAAATCTGAAGAGGCCGGCCTAGCTCGTCCTCAAGACCGGCTGTCCCAGGTCGGGGCGCTATGGACCAGCCCTGCGCCTCATCCCTACCTCACATCACACTGCCCCTAACTCATCGCCACCACTCTTCCAACACGCTGCATCCACCTCACTCATCCTAACCCTCCCATCCCTTCCATGCCACCGGCCCCTCCCATTCCCCCCGCACATGTGTGCATGTGCCTGGCAAGAGGGGTGCTGTGGTTTGAGATGTTCTACGCGCCGATGGACGAGATGCCCGTGTACGCAGCGCTGATCAGGGCGCTGGGGTACAAGCGCCTGTACTACCACGTGCAGCCCAAGCCCGACCTGGGGGAGCGCGTCGGCGCTCACATGTACCTCAACTACCTGCTCCAGAAGCCCCTGCACCCCGACCCTCCCACCAGGACGGGCTGGTTGTTCTAGGTCAAGGGTTTCCGCTGTTCCAATGAGGCGTCTGCCTGCTGGCTGTGAAGTGCGCGCTGTTGGCAGCCCGCTGTGAAAGTGTACGACATTAGCTGCCTGCTCCGGAAGCCCGTTCGCTTGGACCCTTTGAAGATATGGGCTGGAGAGCAGGACCCATCTCATGCATTAGGCATGCAAGCAAGCCTCGCAATAAACATGTTAGCTTAGCAACCCTAACGGCACATTTTGGCCCGGACATGTCCATTGAGAAAGCGACACAAACGTTTGTGATGCGTATATCCCGCATATGTTGCCTAGTGTCAGAATCCTAGCAAGGGCCTTGGTGGCAGGGCAATATTGGATTCCCTCTGTCAGGTGCTGATATAATCAAAGGATCTAGTGGATAGGATAGGATCTGTTAAGTCTGAGAGGAGACAATGAAGTCTCTGTAGTGACCTTGTTGAATAATAATTGAAAGAGAACAAGATGATTAAAAGATAGGAGTACAAGAGATTAAATAGAAATCTAGCTAGCCATGTACTCTGAGGGGTACATTCCCTTATTAACTGTATTGCATAGCTACAGTAACCGCGACTATTGCTATTCTCGACAGTTACCATGTTGCAGTGAATTAACTGTCGCGCGGTTACTGGATTGTCAAGGGTCACGACCGTTGACTTCCTCAGACGGTTGACCTTCGGGTGACCCTCGACATTCCGCATGCTCTATATGAGCTATTGCGGTACTGGTACAGTGGAACAGTTTCGGGAATGCTTTATATAACCTTTCGGTTATTCCAACACTCCCCTTCATTCCTGAAGGTGTTCCACGTGGGATTTCTTGGTGATCCCGCAGAGGTCGGCGCAGCATTGGTACTGCTGACGTGGCAGCTTCTTCGTCAAGAAATCAGCTGCCATGTCACCGGTCGGGCAGTACCAGGGCCCTCGCTAGTCTCTGAACCCCCCTGAGGCGTCAGACGGGCCCTTCGGGCCCGTCTGACTGGTCAGAAAATTTTCACGCCCCTGTCTTTCGCATCAGAAATTCTAACATTACTTGGCTTAAAAATCAGATTTTGTAACCCGTCCCTACTGTAACTACAACTACTACTCAACTATTCTCTACAAAGAAAACATATCAAGAATAACTATCTAGCTATCTGAGTCAGAGTCAGATGCCTCATTGTCACTCAGTGTAACAGTTGCACGCACATCCACTCCTTCATCCTCACTGTCGCTATCTACTATGTGAGTTTTGGCTTTCTTCCTCTTGGCTTCTCCGTCGTCATTGGACGGCGCTTTCTGAGCTGTCGTGTTAGGTGCTAGATCCTCCCTGTCTCCCTGCCTCCCTGCCGCTTCCGTCTCTGCCTCCCTGCGCTTCGCAGTTGCCACTCCACTGACTTCTTTGGCAGGGCGCCTCTTCTTTGCCCCGCGCCACAGCTTCACCACGTTGTCCCAGTCTGGTTCGTAGTCAAGCAGGGAGATGCACATGAGGTCGGAGAGTCGCGCATTGCAGAGGTTGTTCCTGAGCCACGACTTGATTACGTTTTGGCGACTGAACCCTCGCTCGCACTCCACAGTGCTGAGCGGAAGAACAGCCACTGCCACCCAAAGTCGAACCAGATTGGGGAAAGAAGACTCCCAATCCCCGCTCCTGAGCATGTTCTTAAGTGCCACATGGAAGGATTGATCCTTGTACTGTGACACCATCACGCGGGTGAAACGTGGAAGCTCCCGCTCGGCCTTCTTCCAGTTGACTCCTGCAAGCACACAGCACATCTAGTTAGCATCCCACTATGTAGACGGATCGTTACACAAACAAGGGATTAGGGACAACGCGGAATTTGAAAACACGTACCTGGCAGAGCGCACTGCTCGGCGTTGAACATCTTGCGAAGGGAGCTGAACCACTCCGCGCACAGACGGTCGCGCTTGTTCACGCCATCCGGATAGGCGTCTGGCAGAAATAGCTTGGACCCAACGAAGGACTTCAAGCTTCGCATGCGGTACTGTAGCCTGCCGATCACCTCCTTCGCAAACAGGGTGGCGAGGGACACGCAGGACTCGACGTCACCCGAGGGATCCTCTTTCTTCTTCGCATCCAGCTCGTGCAGCTTGAAGGTGTGTTTGACGGCGTTGCCGTCTCCATCCATCCCCTCCACCTGGACCACCCGCTTGGACGGATGGGAGTGCGCTTCGAGGAAGGCAGTGAGGTGCTCGCTGTCCTCCGCGAAGTTCACCCCGTACTCCACATAGCGCGCGTTCAACTTCTCGCAGGTGTTTTGCACCTGCCCCATGACACGGGTGATGTCCACTTGCGACATCACGCACAAACACAATGTTAATCACTGACATTCGGGACTAGAGCGAATTTCAAAATCGGCGACCGTTAATTACACGCTCACCGATCGTCGCTGAAACCGCTTGTTGAGCTCGTTCAATTCCTTCAGGACATCAGCGAGAAAAAAAAGAAAGAAATGAAATTTGAGGCTCGTAACCAGGTGATACGTCGTGCTGTCTTTCTCGTGGAGCAGCACTATGGCAGCCGGCAGAACAGCGACAAGTCTCGAAACAGCATCGCCCCGCGACAGCCAGCGAACATCGAAAATCCCCTGCATCTCCAAGTTCGTGGCGTGAATCACGGTTTGCAGCTCGTGGAACCTCTGGTGGACGACGCAGCTTCCGCCAATGAGGGTCGCGATGGCGCGGATCCCTTGGTCGACGATGTTGAAGGCGGGGATGTTCGTCGCGGCATCCTTGGCTGCGAGAGCCTCTCTGTTAGATGGTGGTGACGAAGTCATGTGCGGCTTGGACGTGTGCCGGTGTGGTAGGCTGCTGTGGTGTGAGTGGTTCCTGTCCGTAACACAGGAATAAAGGAGTTTTCCCTGTGGCCGCATGTGATGCGTTGTTGTAAGCGAACTCTAGGGTCAGTAACCGTGTGTCCCAGTGGCTGACGTCGTCCTTGCAAGCTGTGCGCAGTAACTGTTCAACCACTTGATTGAGTAGCTCTGTCTGTCCGTCAGTCTGTGGGTGGTATGCTGAGGACATCGCAAGTTTGGTCCCCAATAATTCCATGAGCTCCTTCCAGAACTTACTTGTGAATTTGGGGTCTCTGTCTGAGATAAGTGTAGCGGGGATGCCGTGGATGGTGATGATGTGGTCGAAGAAGAGGCGAGCAGTTGCTTCAGCTGTAGCTGTGGCGTTGGTCGGGATGAAGTGACCCATTTTGGAGAACTTATCGATGACTACGAGGATGGAATCATGTCCCCGTGAGGTCGAGGGAAGTCCTGTGATGAAGTCGAGGCTAACGACCTGCCATGGCTGCTCCGGTACGGGTAGAGGCTGAAGTAACCCTGCTTTTTTCTGCTTGCTACTCTTCATCCGCTGACACGTGTCGCAAGAGGTGACGAACTGCTGCACGTCTGCCGCCATCCCGGGCCAGTAGTAATACTTCGCTATTCCCGCTAACGTCTTATTGCACCCGAAGTGTCCCGCGTAAGGTACGTTGTGAAAATCCTCCAATAGGATCTGCCGTAGCGGGGCGTAATTCGGTACCCAAATCTTTCCTGAACCCTTCCTTACAGCTAAGTCTTTGTCCCACTGTAATAGCTTCTTGGTCTGTGCTGTAGCGATCTCTGAGTCCACGGAGTACCCATGTTGGAATAGACCCTTGAGCAGAGGGTTCATTCCGTCCAGCTGGATGCCTGCTAAATGTCCGGGGCGGCTCAATGCGTCTGCCTTGTTGTGTAGCCTGGGCTTGTAGACGATGTCGTAGTGGAAGTGAGTTTCCAAGAAGTCCATCCACCGCACCTGTCGTCGTGAGAGCGTCGGCTGTGACTTCAGGTATTTGAGACTGCAGTGGTCAGTGTAGACTGTGGTCTTGGCTCCCTCTAGATAACACCTCCACGCCTTGAAGGCTACAACTATAGCTAAGGCTTCCTTGTCATGGATGGGGTAGTTCAGTTCTGCTCCGTGTAGCTTTTTACTGAGGTAGGCGATAGGTTGTAAACCGTTCCCGTGATCTTGTATCAGTACTGCTCCGACTGCCTGGTCACTAGCGTCTGCTTCAACTATGTAGTCCTTGTCTGGATCTGGTAGGATGAGTACAAGCGCTGTAGTCAGTGCTGTCTGTAGCTGCTCCATGGCTTGCTGATGAGGTGTATCGCATTTGTAGGGCGTATCCTTTTTTTGTAGGTCGGTCAGTGGTGCTGCTATTTTTAGCGTACTGTGGCACGAACCTGTTGTAGTAGTTGGCGAAGCCTAGGAACTGCTGCAACTCTTTCACGTTCTCCAGTACTTTCCACTTCTTGACGGCTTCGATCTTCCGTGGGTCCACGTGTACGCCCTCGGCACTCACCATGTGCCCGAGAAACTGCACCTTCTTCAGGGCGAAGTCGCTCTTCGATAGTTTCACGTAGAACTTGTTTTTCCACAGGATCTCGAACACCTTCCGTAGATGCTCCACGTGCTCCTTCATGTTCTTGGAGTAGATGAGAATGCCGTCCAGGTACACCACCACGCATTTGTTGTGCCAACACATTACAGTGGCACGGTCATCGCACTCCCATTCGGCCTACAAGCCTGCTCAGCTTCTGGAATTTTGTGGGGAGGTTGTTCAACACGTTTTCTTCAAACCCTCAAAGTTTCAGAGTTTTTCAAGCAGTTACCAAGGCATGACAACATTTTATGTTTCAAGACTTATTGGTAAGGAAGTGTGTGTTACTCCTTTTTGGTAACACCCGAGTTCACCATTTCGGCTGCTGACTCGTCTACCGAGATCTGATTGGTCTGAAATTCGGTCTGGCAGTCCTTTGCCCCGCTGTGCAAGTGGTCACCAAGTTTCAGAACGATCCAACATCTGAGCATTGCGTGACAGCTGCCGAAATTCACTGTTCCGTAGTCATGGTGCACTGTTGGCAGCATTTCCCTTGCCACCCTTTCATTGTTGTCATGCCAATGGTGCAGGGACAGAGAATGAGACAAGAAGTACAGGTGGTCAAGTGGGACTCTATAACCCTCCTTTTGAGAAGTGTGGTCTTCCTGGAAGCAACTTGCAAGAGGGTGCAAGTGGGAAGACAAGCTGACTCATGTTGGCTTGACTCACTATTGGTAGCCTTGAGTACAGCTCTGAACATCCAAGTGTGGCTGGCTTTGCTGACCTAGCTAGGACGTTTCCCATTCTTCTCTAGCCTTTCTCCCCTAGGACTCAACCTTCTCTGAGTTCCCAGGATGACCCAACCCCTTATGAGTCCCCTAGGCAATGTTTTACTCACCTCTTCCTTGCATCAATGAGAATACACGTTTTTTCAGCCGAGCTTACCTTTTCGTTCACTGCGTAGTGCACACACCTCTGATAATAGCAAGTAATATACCGTTGGAAAGCAGACATCTAAGGCTAACCGCTGTCCAAGTTTCAGCCTCGTATGTTCTCGGAGCTGATCGTGACGGCGTTTTGAACAGAGGCGGTTTGAAGACATCAGATTCTGCTTAGGCGGTTTCATGGGCATCCGCGACCCCTAAGTGGACTGCAGACTATAACAGCATTCGTCCAACAGGGGCCGTAAGATGTGATTCATCTCCGCCTGGAACGTTGCTAGTGCATTGCAGAGTCCGAACGGCATCACCAAGTATTCGTAGGAGCCGTATCTGGTACAGAACGCCGTCTTGTGGATCAAGTTGTGCGCCATCATGATCTGCCAGTAACCCGACTGTAGGTCCAGCTTCGAAAAGACTGTTGCACCACGCGGTTGGTCCAGTAGGTTGTCTATGCGCGGTATGGGGTATTTGTTTTTTACTGTCTGTTTGTTCAGTGCGCGGTAGTCGATGCACATCCGTAAACTGCCGTCTAGTTTTGGAGTGAAGAGAACTGGTGCACCGTAGGGAGAGGTGGATGGGCGGATCAGTTGTCTGTCCTGTAGATACTCATGTCTGTCAGCTCAGTCGGACTCAGTCGGTATGGTGCACGTGAGAAGGGCTTTGCACATGGTTCCTCCACGATCTCGTGCTTGTGGGTGCGTGCTGGAGGTATGCCTGCAGGTAGGTCGTCGGGCATTATATCCTTGTACTGCTCCAAGACCTCCTTCACTGCTGCAGGTAGCTCTGCGTTCGGCTTCTCCTCCTCTGCTGCTGCCATAACCAGTGCTAGGTATCCCGTGTTACTCTCGTTCACCGTCTGTTCAAACCGTGCCAGTGTCGTCGTCCCCTGTGTCCGTCCAGCTTCGTAGTGCTATCCGCTTCTCGTTGTTGTAGATGCACGCCTTCCTGTTGACCAAGTCGATCTCGGGGTTGAACCGCTTCAGGAAATCTCGCCCCAAGATGAAATCTAAACCCTTGATGTTTGCGATCGGCAAGGTCGGCTTCCACCTCAGCGCCCCTATGTGCACCTGCAGTGATGCTTTGCCGTGGATGGGAAGTTTTGTACCGTCCACCATCGTTGCCGAGAATTTGGTCTCCTCGGAAGGTTTCCCAATTTTCTCCAACGTTCCGCGGTCACACACTGAGTGAGATGCACCGCTGTCCACCAGTGCCTGGAGGCGTCGTCCTTTGCATAACACCTCGAGGAATAGTGGTGCCTGCTGCGCTGAGTAGCCAAAGAGGGTCTCATTGATAGGATCATAGGGTACATCAAACTGAATACCATCCCTATTTCCTATACCTGACTCAGCACTTTTCTCTTCCAACTTCACCTGGGGGGTAGGAGGATTTTTCCGAGGCTTGTATAACTTCTCAGGAGCCTGGACTTCTCCTCTAAGCCTTGGCAGCTGTGTAGGCTTCACTTGTGGGCAATGGGGAGCCTTAACACTGTGCTGCAGGGAGAGAATATTAACTCCACGGAACGCACGACCCTTTTCTACGCTCCGTAGTACTTTGCCCATTGTCTCACGTACCTGAATAATCTCTAAAGGCTTTTTCTTGGCCTCTAAATCTCCCCTGAATTTCTCAAAGGCTTGAAAACCACGAGAAGCAATATTTTTCGTTAGAGTATCTTTATAGGATACTTTTAACGAATTCTTACTTTCGTGGGTGTTCGGCTGGAGTTTCCTGGTCGGTGCAGAGTCTTTTTTCGCAGAGCCTCCATTCGCCTCGGCGATTTCCCCTGATGCCGGCCGGTCGTGACGTTTTATTTTCGCGCCATCATTTTCTCATTTTTCACCCGCTCCGAAGTCGCCACGTCGTCGCCTTTTCCTACTTTTCGGATCTTTACGCGATCGCCAGGTCGATCCGCGGCTACTGGCGATTCCCGTTTTTTTACTTCGGGGGTGCTCCACTATTACCGCCCTGCATTGCCGCACGTGCCTTTTTCATTTTGTAGCACGACAAAATCTGATGCTCTGCTGCGCCGCAAAATTCGCATTTTGTCGGCTGCTGCTCCGCGTCGTATTTGTCGATGTCCATCGGTTCGGCGAACGTGGGGGGTGCCGATCGCTCCGTGCCGAATGTACGGTTCGGCGTGAAGCGTCGTGTTTCGGGTTGACCTCGAGTCAATGCGTCGTATCGCTCGGCAGCACGCACGATGTCGCGGTAACTGTTGTAATTCGCTGCAATGACCTGTCGGCGAATCTCCAGTTTTAACCCTTCTGCGTACGCCTGGATTTTTTCGCCTTCGGTCAGGTCGGTGATGCGATTAAACAGGAGCTCCATCTGCTGCGTGTACTGTGCTACGCTACTGTATTGCTTATGCCCATGAATCTGCTGCCGCGCCATGTAGGTCGTATTAATGGGTTCGAAACGCTGAATTAAGTCTGCCCGAAACTGCTGCCACGTTTTCTCCCCGCGGGCCATGTCAGTGTAGTAAATCCACTCCAATGCCGGTCCACGTAACAGTGTCGCTGCGAGCCGAATTCTTGCTGTGTCGTGTGTCGGGGTCGAACAGCCAATGGCCTCGAAGTAAATTTCGAGGGTTGCCACGAATCGTCGAACGTCGGATCCTTACGCGCTGGGATCGAACGCTTCAGGGAGCCTCGGTCGTGCTGCTTCGAGGTTCGGCGACAGTGGTGCCATCGGCCCGTGAAATGTCGGTGTCGCCACTGCTGCGGGTGTTGTCGCTGCTACGTTCGCTGCTGCATTCGCTGCTGCTGCGGTGGCGATTCCTGGTTGGTGTGTCAGAAGGGCCTCGAGTCGTCGTAGCGCCGCCTGCGTCTGCTCCATGTCGGTGCGGAGGCTCGCGATGTCGCTCGTGGTCGCATAGTTGTCGCCTTGGCCCTCGATGCCTGATATTGCGTGTTCGAAAAAACCGAAACGAGTAGGAGCGAAAAACACGGAACCGGTTTTACGTACCCAAAATCGGTTTTTATTAGCGTCGCCCCCGCGGTTTTTGAAGACTTGGTTTTAGCGGTCGAAAAACTTTCGCATGTAAGCGGGCTCTGATTACCAAGTGTGAGGATCTAGGATCGAGCTCAGAAAAGAGAATGTGAATTGAATGATCACCTGGGTACAACACGAGGCTATATATAGGCTCAACACAAGGCCCCGTAACCAGGTGTTACGCGAAGGTTCTAAGGGTCGCAAAGCGTCCCGAACAGAGCCTTCCCGAATTCGGTAGAAGGCAATTCGGTGGCAACCAAAAAAGCCCAGAATTCGGTGCACGCAACCTAGCTCGGTGCTATAACTATAACAAAACATAGGAAAGCACCTAGCCTAGGAAATCAAGCAATTCATGCATGCATATAATTATCCTATGCTAGAAATAGCATAATAAAGTAAAGGCAAGCAAGCATAGCTGGCATAATCCGTCGTACTCTCACAGTGCCTGCACGAGGTCCTGGTGGTGGGGGTGCAGAAGTTCGAGTTGAGCCCGTGTCTGCAGGAGGTTCTAGTCTTCGGGGAGCTGGTGTTAGTCGAGCTATCCCTGGGGGTGCTACGACTGGGGGTGCGGGTGCGCCCCCTACGGGACCTGGAGAGTCTGGGACTGGCTGCCGTTCTGCTGGTGGCGTTGGCTCTTTGCCATTAACAGTCATTCTATAAATGAACTTTGCAACCTTCATGAATATAGAAAGAACGACAAGTAGAATGTGACGGTGTAAGGAAAACTCATTTTCCTTACGCCGCATCCATGCTTAGCGCGTACATCACTATTCGCGCCACACTGTGCACCGTTACCATTCGTGACATTCGCCTCGACCAAATTCCTGCCATTACACCCGTCGCAACCCGACCTCACGGCTCGGCTGGTAACCCGCGCTACGGGCCTCCGCTTCGACAATCCCTGACCTCAGTCCCAACCTCAGTCACAGGCCCGTCGTGCATCTCCCGCAGTTTGTTACCGTTACCACTGTGGCTTTCGCTATGTAGTTATCGCTCATGCCTTCGCTCGATGTACTATTTTGCTTCGATAGTGCAATTCTCGCTCCCTCGCTCAATTGCACTCGCAACACTTGGTATTCAGAGCCTACAATCTCAGGCGTAGGACCGCACCCACACCTTCGCTTCACCACTATCTCAATTTTTGAAGGGGGTAGACGTCTCTCAGCGCTCAAGCACCGCTGCTCGAAATGCTCTCTCGTAAGCACGCACGGCCACGACTGAGGCTCTCGCTTAGCTCGCCCGACACCCCCGCCATGGCCGAATTCAATATCGCAACGTTGACGCAGGAACAGCTTGACCGACTCGTGCGCCAACTCGAAGATTCGGCGCTCAAAATCGCGACGCTCACGACGGAACGCGACTCCGCCCGACAGCAATCAACGACGAATGCATCTGCACCAACACCGACGCCTGAGAATGCACCCGCACAAACGGATGACCCAATTGTCATCTCGCCCGTCACACCGTCACAGCACGACAGCGTGGGACAACACTCAGGCGCAGCCACTGATGGCGCTGCCCAGTCGATGCCTGGTATGGCGAGAACCAGGGCCGTTCCGACCGTGAATACACCTCGCGAAGCCCGTCGTCACATCGTATTTGCAGCGTATGCAGGCAACGAGGCAACGACGACATTGGCAAGCCAATGCCACTCAAGCCGCAACGCCCACCTTGCTTTGACCCCAACCAGCGCGGAGGTCCGACGGTTCAATCGTGGGTCTTCACGATGAACGTCTTCTTCGATGCAAATTACGTCACGTCGGACGTAGCGAAGATTCGATGCGCAATTTTGCAGTTACTAGGCCCCGCCATGGACTGGTGGCGATTTATCGTAACGTCGCCATGCGCCTACGAGCCACCGTCGCAAGAGGAAGAGCCTTCGGGGCCGGCCGTCACCTGGAGTTCATTCTGCGCAACCGCTTAGTAGAGCACGTGGGATGCGTGGTGCGCGGGGCTTCGGGCGCGCTTCAAGCCGATTGCGGCTTCAATTTCGGCGCGTCAGAAACTGCGCACTTGGCGGCAGCTCGGGTCGGTTCAAGACTACACCAGCGGTTTTCTCGCTCTGTGCGAGCAAGTCGGCTACATGCACGAGGCGGAGAGGGTGGACCGTTACGTCGGCGGATTGAAGCCGGACATATCGCACGAGATTATGCTACGCGGGCTATCGAACTTCAATGAAATCCTCGCGCTCGCGGAGAAAATCGATATTCTACGCCGTCCGAGACCGGGGTCCTACTACGAACATTGCCCTCGGGGGCCGACCGAGCACGCTACCGTACACGCCGTTGCGGCGAACGCAGCTGCTGCGCCATTCAAGGGGCGCTGCTTTGCTTGCAATAGGCTGGGACATCGCAAGAGCGAATGCTCAGAGGAACTAAGGCGTAGAGGAGCAGAGCAGGGGAGGGAGTCTCAGAGGCGGGGAAACGCCAGCAGTCAGTAGAGATCGGGCCCACTACTGACGAGACTCACTGCTCGCCCGACCTCACTGGCCCTCACAGAGTCACAGCACCGATTCACGCTATCGACTGGGCTCGAATGAATGAGGAGGGTACAGAGACGGGTTGCCCAATACTGATTCACGGGAAAATACAGGGGGTAGCAGTGAAGATTTTTATAGACGGAGGAGCAAGTCACGGTTTAGTTAATACCACGACCACACAGAAACTGCAATTAACACTTAGCCGCTGCTTATCGGAGATAGATGCACGTTTAGTTGACGGCACGCCACTAACCATACGGGAGAAGGTGGAGAGAGTAAAAGTCCGCTGCGGGGGGAACTTTGGGTTTACATAGGAAATGCTCACGACAGCACTGGATGGGCACGACATTTTACTGGGACGTGATTGGCTGCAACGCTACAACTCGCGAATTGACTGGACGATGGGTAGCTGCACTGTGCGAAGTACTGGTAACAGGGTCGAGCTACCTCGCTAGCAGTCGCCTGAGCCTTCAACGGTCCACGTCAACGCCATCACGATGAAATGGGCTGTCGCCGCTGGAGCTGACGTGTACGCAGTAGATATCGTGGTGGTGGAAGAAGCAGAGGCACCGAGCGATTTTCAGAAACTGCTAGCAGCTGTACCGCCCGAACTGCAGGAACTCTTGAAACGGTGCCCGGAGATTTTTCCAGACGACTTACCGGAGGGACTGCCACCTCAGCGAGCATATGACCACCGGATAGAGTTAAAACCCGGGGCACAGCCAACTGTACAGCGACAGTTCAGAGTGACACTGTCAGAAACAAGACGTGTGTGAACTATGAAACATTGGAGTACAAGTAGGAAACCCTAGATTTGTGTACCCCCTAAAGGCTAACCCACTATAGCCTACACAACAATAACACATATAGTGTTTGACACACCCCCATAGGCAAAGTGGGGGAGAGCAAGGGGTCACAAGACCAGTCAAGAAAGGCAAGCAAACTGAGGGTGGATCACAACGTCACCACACATTCCGAGCACAAGCAAAGGGCCACAGGGCCAGTTCACATGCAGAGGCATATATGCAACACAAACAGCAAGGTGATCTCAACCTAGCAGAGCAAACAGGCAGGAGTATATATATAGAGATCACAGTACAGGCAAAGCCTACAGCAAGTGAGGAAAAGTGGGCACCAGCCCCAGCAAAGTGCAGAAGCGCTGATGATCACCAGGCTGAAGTGCCTTGGTGAATATATCAGCGGTGTTGGCCTGAGAGGCCACGTAACGCAGACGAAGCTGACCGCGCTGCTGCAGCTCTCGAGCTAGGAAGTAACGGAGAGCGATGTGCTTCGTTCTGTGCTCCAGTCTGTGCTCCTCACACAAGGCAATGGCAGCCTTGTTGTCGACGTACAGCACTGGAGGAGAACTAGGCCGCTCTCCCACGTCGGTCAGCAGGTAGGTGAGCCAGCGTAACTCCTGTGCAGCCATGGCTGTGGCGTAGATCTCAGCCTCACAACTGGAGCTGAGAACTGAAGACGAACGAGTAGAACGCCACGAAACTGAGCCAGAGCCAAGGCTGAAGGTGTAACCCTGTGACGACCGCTAAGTAGCCTGGTCGTCAACCCAAGAAGCGCCTGAGTGCCCAGTGAGAACAACTGAGCTCCCTCCTCCAAGCACGAGACCCATGCCCGATGTACTGCACAAGTAGCGCAATATCCTCTTTGCAGCATCCCAATGCACCTTTCGGTGCCTGCAAGGAGCCACGTAGCGGGCCAGAAGGCCAAGAGGGTATGCTAGGTCAGGACGAGTGCAAGTCATCAGGTACATGAGGCAACCAACTAGCTCTGGGTAAGGACCACTCGACTCTACGGACTCGTCCGAAGGCAGAGCTGAGAGCGAGTGACCTGTAGCCAGAGGAGTGGCCTGTGCCGAGGACCTGGTGAAGCCGAAGCGCTGAAGGATCTGCTGCACCATGTGTGACTGAGTCAGTGTGATGGTGCAGCGTGCTCTGTCCCGGGTGATCTGCAAGCCAAGGTAGCTGCGCAGTTCACCCAGGTCTGTGCACGTGTGTCTCTTCTGCAGCTCCGACTTCACGTGGGCGAGAGCCTCAGTGTCAGCAGTGGCAAAGACCAAGTCGTCGACGTACACGAGGATGTAGAACGGCGGCAGCGAAGTGTCGGTGCGCAGAAACAGCGACGGGTCAGCAGTAGAAGGAGCGAACCCAAGTGCCGCAGAGTAGTCCTCAGTGTGTCGTGCCACTCACGTGGCGCCTGGCGGAGACCGTAGACCGGCCGCCGGAGGCTCCACTGGGTACCAGGAGGAAACGACCCAGTGAAGCCAGGAGGGCGGCGCAGCCAGATCTCCTCGTGCAGACTGCCCTGCAAGAAAGCGGTGCTGAAGTCAAGAGAGTGAAGCTCGTAGTCACGCTGAGCAGCAACGTGCAGTAGTACCCGAAGAGTGGTCATCTTCGGGGTGGGGGAGAAGGTCTGAAAGAAGTCTACTCCCTCTCGCTGACTGAAGCCTCGAGCAACGTAACGAGCCTTGAAGACAGGCGGAGAACCCGGCGGCCGCTTCACCCTGAAAATCCACATGCCACTGACGATGTTCGCCCCAGGTGGGGGAACCTCGTCGACGTAGGTGCCTGTGGACTTCCAGGAAGCCATCTCTGCGTCCATGGCTGACTGCCACTGTGAGGAGTAGGGACCCTCGATCGCCTCAGCGTACGATCGAGGAGTCGGGATGTCTGGTGCATCCGGGTCTCCCTCAGTGGCAATCAGCATGGACACGAGATGGGGCGCAGCGGCTGCAAGACACTCAAGGTCCTCCTGTCTGTCCTCAAGGACGTCCGTGCCTAGAGCACACTCACCCCCGACGGACGGAGGACAGACAGACTCAGACTCAGCAACAAGACTCGCAGCGTAGTCTAGACGACAGCGAGCAGCAAAGTCGACAAGCTCAGCAACTAGGGCAGACGTAGCAGCCGACTCAAAAGAAGGGTCAGTGACAGCAGTGGCCAGGAGACGCGTGACAATAGGACTGGTAGCACGAAGAGAGTCAGACTCCGGATCAACAAGGACAGGAAGAGAGGACGCAGGAGGAGACGGCAGAGGGACACGCTGTGGAGCAGTGGAAGGACGCAGAGTCATATAGTGTGTGCCAGGGACAGGTGGAGGACGCTCACGCGGACCACGGCGACCAGTGCGAGTAGCACGAACAGGTGACACAGGACGAGACACAGGCGACACAGGACGAGACTCAGGCTCACGACGCTCTGTAAGACCGCCTGTCGGACCAGTGTAGGGAGAAGGACCAGGAAGTGGCGAGGCAGGCGGTAGCTGTGACTGCGACTGGACAGGAGGAGGACACTCTAAGGAGAGAGGAGGACTAGGAGGAGGCGGCTGACCAAGAACCTGCTGAAGGAGCGGAACGAAGTACGGCCGCGGCCGTGAAGTGCCCCCAGACGCAGCAGAGACAGCACCAGAACCTCCAGCCGAACCAGCACCAGCAGCACCTCCGGCAGCTCCAGAACCTCCAGCAGCACCGGCAGCACCTCCAGCAGCTCCAGAACTTCCAGCAGCACCAGTAGCACCTCCAGCCGCTCCAGGACCTCCAGCAGCACCAGCAGCTCCTCCAACAGGATCTCCAGCAGCACCAGCAGCACCTCCAGCAGCACCAGCACCAGCAGTACCTCCAGCAGCACCAGGACCTACAGTAGCAGCAGGGCCTTCAGCTGGCGGTACCTCAACACCAGGAGCTCCACTCCTAAGGCTGCAGCGCCGAGCATACCACTCACGTAGCCGCTAAGGGGAGGGAGGCTCTGGCTGCGACACTGCACCTGCGGGGCCACCAGCCCCGACTCCAGCAGACCCCCCAGCTCCAGTAGCCCCACGACGGAGGCTGTAGCGCTGGGAGTACCACTCACGCAACTGCTGTGAAGAGGGAGCGCCACCAGGCTCAGCACCCCCAGTCTCAGCACCCCCAGGCTCAGCACCCCCAGTCGCAGCACCCCCAGGCTCAGCACCCAAAGTCTCCGCGCCCCCAGACTCAGCACCCCCAGTCTCCGTACCCCCAGGCTCAGCACCCCCAGTCTCAGTGCCGCCAGACCCAGCACCACCAGGCTCAGCACGCTCAGCACCTCTCGCAGGACCAGAGTCAACAGCTACCTCTACACGCTCGACCGGGTCTACCTGGGAAACACCTGAGGGAGCAGCACCCTGGGGAGGGAGGGGGTCTACCGACGGGACACCTGGGGTGAGGAAGAGTGGCGGGGGGGGGAGCGGGGCAGTGCGGTAGGGGAAGAGACGGTAAAAGGGTACCGACTCGTCAAATGTGACGTCCTGAGAGGCGAAGACACGGCGCGAGGTGGGGTGGTAAAACTGCCAGCCAGGAGCGTCAGGGACAAAGCCAAGGAAGACACAGGGAACGGCACGGGAGGAGAGCTTGTCCGCGGACGTATTGCGGACAAAGGCTCGACATCCCCAGACGCGGAACACCGACGCATCGCCAACCTCCCCCGTCCAACGCAGGGTAGGCAAGGTCTCCGGAACATAGACTCGGGGCCAGAGGTTGAGCTGATGCGCGGCGTACTGCACTGCAAATGGCCACAGGAAATAGGGGGCAGCCGCATGGATCATGGAGGTACGAGCGACCTCCATGACAAGACCAATGCGGCGCTCAGCAACCCCATTCTGCTGCGAAGAGGCCGGGAGTGTGAACGACTGGGTGATGCCGTGCTCCGCACAGTAGGCTGCCAAGAGGTCAGAGGAAAACTCTCCACCTCTGTCAGAGTGCAGACGCAGGACAGGAAAGTCCGACTGGAACCGCTGGCGGAGCTGGAGATGAGCAGCGCGGATCCAGGGGATCAAGACATCAGGGACCTCACCCTTGGTACGCAAGGGGAAGACCGTGGTGTAGCGCGTGTAGTCGTCGACGACCAGCAGAAAGTACCGCTCGTGGCCCTGTCCCCGGACGCGGGCGGGGCCCCACACGTCCAGGTGGAGAGTCTGCAGGGGACCCTCTGTGGGAGGGAACGAGGAGGAGTGAGGAGCGGCGCACTGCCGCCCCTCGACACAGGGAAGACAAGGAGGAGCAGGCGAGGGTGGGAGGGGAGGGAGAACCCTGGGAAGACCAGAGACAAGGTACCTGGAGTGCATGCCGGGAAGGCGTTGCACTGACGGGTGACCAAGGCGGTGGTGCCAGAGGACAGTCCTGTGTGACAGGGAGCGACACGAGCAGGGGGCCGACAGCTGACCTGACGCAGACGCAGACGCAGACGCAGCTACGTGAGGGGACTCAGTGGTCAGTGTGTACAAGTCCGACCCCGGCTGCCGAGTGAAGGTAGCCAGGTGACGACCCGTCCGCGCACACGTGCAGTGCGTCACACGCTCGTAGGCCGGGGTGAACTGGTGAACACCCGCGTCCTGGAGCGCGGAACCTGCCACCAAGTTCGTAGGGAACGAGGGGAGGTAGAGGCCCGACAGCGTGCCAGACGGGACAGCAGGACAAGGGAGGGCAGTGGTGGAGGTCGCAAGGACCGGACTCCCTGAGGGGTCAGCCAGGGAGACAGCAACCGGTCGAGGAAGCTGCTCTAGGGCAGTGCGGTCGCGGAAGAAACAGCGAGAAGCACCTGAGTCCAGTGTGAAGGTGTGCAGTGCCTCAGTAGGTGCGGTACCAGCAGACGTAGACGCACTAGCACCTAGGGCAGCAGCCTCACCAGGACCTAGAGCAGCAGACGCGCTAGCACCTAGAGCTGCAGCCTCACTGGTCCCAATGCCCGGGTCGGGTGGTACACTCGGGTAACAGTCACCCTCAGCACTAATAGTCAATGCATACATAGCAGCAAGGATAGCATCATTATCAAGAGAAAAGATATCAATCCCCTTCCTAAGTAGCTCAGCCCAGCGGGGCAGCTCTGAGGCGTCAGGGAACTGCTCGCGCCAGGCGTCGTCAAGGCGAAAGAAGCAGCGCTGCGCCGTGTGAAACTTCCCACAAGTCTGGCCAGTGCGGTCACCTGTGCGGATGACATACGGGCAGGTACCCCCTCCCCCAGACCCCCCACGCTGAGAGTACCACTCACGGAGCTGCTGGGGCGAGGGAGTCTCGCCGGGGCTCTGCTGCTGCTGCCTCTGGCCACCGCCAAACCCCCCACGCTGCACCGCTCCACCGTGTCCGCCACCCGCTCCACCGCCGCCACCACTGCCACCACCACCTCCACCACCACCTCCACCACCCCCACCACTGCCGCCGCCGCCACCACCCCCTGTGCCGCCACTGACCCCCCCACCACCCGCGCCACTCCCACTCCCGCCACCACCCCCGCCCCCTCCACCTCCTCCACCGCCGCTGCCCCCACCTCCACCTCCACCACCCCTGCCCCCCTTGCCCCTGCCGCCCTTGCGTCTCCCACTAGGAGCAGACGCAGCCCCGACCCCCTCAGCTCCGAGGTAGTCGACAGCAGCAGCAGATGCAATGGAGGGGAGGAGGGGGGAGGGGGAGCACCCCTCAAAGAAGGGGGTCACCACGAGAGGCACCTACAGCTACAATGCTCTTCTCAGCTGCTAGGAGCTCCTTCTCGAGGAGGTCGACAGTGAGGTCAGTGGGGGAGAGGGCGAGAAACTGGTCCCTGACAGTGCGAAGGGAGTCAGGGAGGCGGGTGACAAGGTGGGACGGCCTATAGCAGCAGTGGCAGGGGAGGAGTAGCGCGCGACTACTGCGTCGTACAGCTCCTTGGCGGTCTTATGCTGTCCGAAGTGCTCGCGCTCATCTAACGGTAGGTGACTGCGAACGGCTAGGCGAGCGTGGGCATCACGGGTCTGCCACTGGGAGCGAGCAGTGCTGTCAGCAGTAGCGGGAGGTGCGGGAGCAGGGCCGGACGTGTGGTCATAGAGGGAAACATCGTCCTTGGCAGTGATCTGAAGGTACAGGTGTAGGTCATCAAGCCAGACATCGAACTTAATCGGGCGGCCCTCGGCGTCAAAGGTGAGAACACTGAGACTGGCCATAGTGGCAGTAGCAGGTAGCAGTAGTAGCAGTAGCAGCAGTAGCAATAGCAGCAGTAGTAGCAGAAGCAACAGTAGTAGCAGTAGGAGCAGGTAGGGAGGCGCGACTCGGTCAGGACGGCGCGGCTCGGGGGGCGCGACTCGGGCGGCGCGACTCGGGCGGCGCGGCTCGGGTGGGTAGGGCGGCGCGACGCCGGGCCTATGCTCGGTGCGCGGCGGCGCCTAGGGTGCGGCTGCGCGCGGGCCGCGGCTGCGTTCTAGCGGCGGCTAAGCGCGCGGGCCGCGGCTGCGTTCTAGCGCGGGCCGCAGCAGCCGACGCGCGATCGCCGCGGCGCGCTGGCTGCGACCTGCGGGCGGGCGGCTGTGGGTCGCGCGTCGGCCTAGGGGCTGGCGGGGCCTACGGGCGACGGCCTGCTGGGGCTCGCGAGAAAAAATCAAGCCGCCCTAGGCGGCGGTTTTCCTACGCGCGCTAAAACGGCGGGGCCGCGCTCGGGCTGCTAGCGGGCTGCACACGGGCAGCGTGAGAGGAGAGCGCACGAGGGCGCACGAGAGGAGAGGCGCACGAGGGCGCTAAAAAAAGGGCGCACGAGGGCACCACTAGCGGAACGGTGGGCCCTTAGGTCTAGAACCTATAGCTCTTAATACCATGTCAGAAACAAGAAGTGTGTGAACTATGAAACATTGGAGTACAAGTAGGAAACCCTAGATTTGTGTACCCCCTAAAGGCTAACCCACTATAGCCTACACAACAATAACACATATAGTGTTTGACAGACACAACCCGAGCTTGACGAACTGAGGAAGCAGCTAAATTACATGTTAGAGAAAAAAAAGCATCCGATCGAGCTCGTCACCGTTTGCCGCACCGATACTGTTCACACCGAAAAAAGACGGAGGATTTCGCATGTGTATTCACTACCGCGCACTGAACCGAGTAACCATCAAATCGTGTTACCCCATTTTTCACGCTGACGAACTGATAGATCAACTGCGAACAGCCCGCGTGTTTTCGAAGATTGACTTACGGGGAGGTTACCACCACATTAGAGTCGAACCGTCGGACTGCGCAAAGACAACTTTTAGAACTAGGTGCGGATAGTTCGAATATACAGTGATGCCATTTGGGCTGACCAATGCACCAGCGAATTTTCAGATGACCATGAACGAGGCGTTTAGGCCGCTTTTAGATAAATGCGTCATAGTTTACTTCGACGATAACCTGGTCTACAGCTGCAACAAGCAGCAGCACTTAACGGATTTAGAAGCAGTGTTTAAGATTTTAAACGAAAACCGCCTACTTACCAAGGGTTCAAAGTGTGAGTTCTTTCAAGACTGGCTAAAATTTCTAGGGCACGTTATTTCGGAGGCTGGAGTCAAAATCGACCCGAAAAAAATAGATACGGTAAAAGCGTGGGGTCCCCCGACCAGACTCACGGAGTTAAAGTTGTTTTTAGGGTTCGTTAATCACGTCCGTCGGTTCGTCCCCGACATGGCACGCTTAACGGTCCCACTGACAGATTTGTTGCGGAAGGAGTGGCGTTTACGTGGGGGGAGAAAGAGCATGCTGCCTTCTCTCCCCTGAAACCCGTTCTCTGCTCGCCTCCCGTTCTTAGCATTGCCGACCGACACCGCCCATTCGAAGTAGTTACCGACGCAAGCGACATCGCCATCGGAGCCGTACTGTTACAAGATTTTGGTAGCGGACTACAGTCCATCGTATACGAGTCACGAAAGCTGCATCCGCCCGAGAAAAATTACTCGATACACGACCGCGAAATGCTCGTGATCGTGCACGCGTTCAAGGTTTGGCGCTGTCACTTGACCGGCGCAGACGTGACAGTACGGACAGACCACAAATCACTGCAGTACCTCCGCGCACAGCCCCACCTCAACCCACGACAGTTTCAATGGCTTGACTTCGCCGGCGCACTGACCCGTCCAACTGCCTAGATACTGTCAAGAATAGAACTAGGAATGAATGATTGAACTAGGCAAGAGGTGAGTACAAGTAGGGGAAACCTACCCTAAATTGTTGTACTCACTAAGGAGTGACCCTACTGTAGCCTAGAGATACAATTGTAATCTGACACACCCCCATAGGCAAAGTAGGGGACAGCAAACACAACAAGCGGTCACAAGACTAGTCTGCAGAACAGAACACAGCTCAGGGTGGATCACAAAGTCACCACGCATTCTGAGCACAAGCAAGTGGCCACAAGGCCAGTTGACATGCAGAGGTATATAATACCAAGGCAGTACACTGATCACAACCTAGCAAGAGAAAACACACAGGTATAAAGATATATAGCAGTGTACAACAAGAGCAAGTCAAGCAACTAACAGGTGAGGTAGAGTGGGCACAAGCCCAAGTGTCAGATTTATATGACATAGCTACTGTAGGCTATAGTGGGGTAGCACATATGGGGTACCGTTTTCTAGGGTTTGTATTTGTACCCAACTTTCCCTTAGTCAATCCATTCTCGTCCACTGCTCCTCTGCGTGCCCCTTTGCCTTCTCCTCCTGAGTCCTCTCTTCCTGCTCTTCCCGACCCGGAGTCGGACTCTCTTCGTGCTGCCAGTCCTACTGTCACGCGTCTCCTTGCTACTGTCGTCACTGACCCTTCCTTTGAGTCCACTGCTGCGTCTGCCCTAGTTGCTGAGCTCGTCGACTTTGCTGCTCGCTGTCGTCTAGACTACGCTGCTAGTCTTGTCGATGAGTCTGAGTCTGTCTGTCCTCCGTCCGTCGGGGGTGAGTGTGCCCTTGGCACGGACGTCCTTGAGGACAGGCAGGAGGAGTTCCAGTGTTTGGCTGCTGCTTCACCTCATCTCGTGTCTGTACTGCTTACCCCTGAGGGAGACCCGGATGCACTTGACATCCCGACTCCGCGCTCTTACGCGGAGGCGATAGAGGGTCCCTACTCCTCTCAGTGGCAGGCAGCTATGGACACAGAGATGGCTTCCTGGAAGTCCACAGGCACCTACGTTGACGAGGTTCCCCCGCCTGGGGCGAACATCGTCAGTGGCATGTGGATTTTCAGGGTGAAGCGACCGCCGGGTTCTCCGCCTGTCTTCAAGGCGCGTTACGTGGCTCGTGGCTTCAGTCAGTGGCAGGGAGTTGACTACTTTCAGACCTTCTCTCCCACCCCGAAGATAACCACTCTTCGGGTACTGCTGCACATAGCTGCTCACCGCGACTACGAGCTGCACTCTCTTGACTTCAGCACTGCTTTCTTGCAGGGCAGCCTGCACGAGGAGATCTGGCTGCATCGCCCACCTGGCTTCACTGGGTCTTTTCCTCCTGGCACCCAGTGGAGCCTCCGACGGCCAGTCTACGGTCTCCGCCAGGCACCGCGTGAGTGGCACGACACACTGAGGACTACACTTGCGGCTCTTGGGTTTGCTCCCTCTACTGCCGACCCGTCGCTGTTTCTGCGCACCGACACTTCTTTGCCGCCGTTCTACATCCTCGTGTACGTCGACGACTTGGTCTTTGCCACAGCTGACACTGCTGGACTCGCCCACGTGAAGTCCGAGCTGCAGAAGAGACACACGTGCACAGACCTGGGTGAACTGCGCAGCTACCTTGGCTTGCAGATCACCCGGGACAGAGCACGCCGCACCATTACCCTGACTCAGTCACACATGGTGCAGCAGGTCCTTCAGCGCTTCGACTTCACGTACTCCTCGCCTCAGGCCACTCCTCTGCCTACTCGCCACTCGCTCTCAGCTCTGCCTTCGGATGAGTCCGTAGAGTCGAGTGGCCCGTACCCAGAGCTTGTTGGCTGCCTCATGTACCTGATGACCTGCACACGACCTGACCTTGCATACCCTCTTAGCATTCTCGCACGCTATGTTGCTCCTGGGAGACACAGACCGGAGCACATGGCTGCAGCGAAGAGGGTGTTGCGCTACTTGTGCAGTACGTCGGGCATGGGGCTTGTGCTTGGAGGGCAGAGTCCAGTGGTCCTCACTGGGCACGCAGACGCTTCTTGGGCTGACGACCAGGCTATGCAGCGGTCGTCACAGGGTTACACCTTCAGCCTTGGTTCCGGCTCTGTTTCGTGGCGGGCTACCCGCTCGTCTTCTGTTCTCGGCTCCAGTTGTGAGGCTGAGATCTACGCCGGGGCCATGGCTGCACAGGAGCTTCGCTGGCTCACCTACCTGCTGACTGACCTCGGAGAGCCGCCTCGTTCTCCTCCAGTGCTGTACGTAGACAACAAGGCCATGCTGGCCTTGTGTCGAGAGCAGAGACTGGAGCACAGAACGAAGCACATTGCTCTCCGCTACTTCCTTGCTCGTGAGCTACAGCAGCGTGGTCAGCTGCGGCTTGCGTACGTGGCCTCTCAGGCCAACACTGCTGATATCTTCACCAAGGCACTTGCGCCTTGTGATCATCAGCGCTTCTGTACTTAGCTGGGTCTTGTGCCTACCTTGCCTCACTTGCTCACCCCTTGACCTTGTTTGTACTGTTGCATATATATATACACCTGCTCTTGCTTGTCTAGCCTTATATATATATGTAATCCTGCATGTGAACTGGCCTTGTGGCCTTGAACTTGTGCTCGGAATGTGTGGTGACTTTGTGATCCACCCTGAGCTTGCTTTGCTTTGCTTGACTGGTCTTGTGACCCCTTGTTCTCCCCCACTTTGCCTATGGGGGTGTGTCAGATTTATATGACATAGCTACTGTAGGCTATAGTGGGGTAGCACATATGGGGTACAGTTTTCTAAGGTTTGTATTTGTACCCAACATTCCCTTAGTCAATCCATTCTCGTTCAGTTTCTCACCAAGAGCAGTGCAAAAACGGTGATGATCACCAGACCCAAGGGCCTTGGTGAAGACATCAGTAGTGTTGGCCCGAGAGGCCACGTAAGCAAGGCGCAGCTGACCACGCTGCTGCAGCTCACGTGCAAGGAAGTAGCGAAGAGCAATGTGCTTCGTTCTGTGCTCCAGTCTCTGCTCGCGACACAAGGCAAGCATTGCCTTGTTGTCGACGTACAGAACTGGAGGAGAACGAGGCCGCTCCCCCAAGTCAGTCAGCAGGTAGGTCAGCCAGCGTAGCTCCTGTGCAGCCATGGCCCCAGCGTAGATCTCGGCCTCACAGCTGGAACCAAGCACAGAAGAAGAACGAGTGGACCTCCACGAGACAGAACCAGAGCCAAGACTGAAGGTGTAACCCTGTGACGAACGCTGAGTCGTCTGGTCGTTGGCCCAAGAAGCGTCAGAGTGTCCTGTGAGGACCACCGAACCCCGTCCTCCAAGCACGAGCCCCATGCCCAATGTGCTACACAAGTAACGGACTACCCTCTTTGCAGCATCAAAGTGCACCTTTCGGTGTCTACCAGGTGCCACGTAGCGAGCCAGGAGGCTGAGAGGGTACGCGAGGTCAGGTCGTGTGCACGTCATCAGGTACATGAGGCAACCCACAAGCTCTGGGTACGGACCACTTGGCTCTACGGACTCGTCCGATGGTGGAGCTGAGAGCGAGTGGCCGGTAGACAGAGGAGTGGGCTGTGGCGAGGACCACATGAAGCGGAAGCGCCTAAGGACCTGCTGCACCATGTGTGACTGAGTCAGGGTGATGGTGCGCCGTGCTCTGTCCCGGGTGATCTGCAAGCCAAGATAGCTCCGCAGCTCACCCAGGTCAGTGCAGGTGTGTCTCTCCTGCAGCTCCGCCTTCACTAGGGTCAGTGCCTCAGTGTCAGCAGTAGCAAAAACCAAGTCGTCGATGTACACGAGGATGTAGAACGGCGGCAGAGTAGTGTCGGTGCGTAGAAACAGCGACGGGTCAGCAGTCGAAGGAGCAAACCCAAGAGCCACAAGTGTCGTCCTCAGTGTGTCGTGCCACTCACGGGGCGGCTGACGCACGCCGTACACTGGTCGCCGTAGGTGTCAGAATCCCAACCACTAGACCATTGGGATAAAAGGGCTTGTTAAGTAGCGGGTCAGTGCGCCCATAACCCCCCAGGACAAGTAGCCTGTAACCCTTCCCTAGGATCAATCGGGGATCACCAGTGGACCTCTGACACCCCCCCGCACTGGGATGCCCGGAGTGCACACACTGGGATTCGAACCCGAGACCTTCGCTCTGATACCATGTCAGAATCCCAATCACTAGACCACTGGGATAAAAGGGCTTGTTAAGTAGCGGGTCAGTGCGCCCATAACCCCCCAGGACAACGAGCCTGTAACCCTTCCCTAGGATCAATCGGGGATCACCAGTGGACCTCTGACAGTAGGCTCCACTGTGTACCCTCAGGAAACGACCCAGTGAAGCCCTGTGGACGGCGCAACCAGATGGCCTCGTGAAGGCTACCCTGCAAGAAAGCTGTCGAGAAGTCGAGGGAGTGCAGCTCGTAGTCACGTTGAGCTGCAACGTGTAGCAACACCCGAAGAGTGGTCATCTTCGGGGTGGGGGAGAAGGTCTGAAAGAAGTCGACCCCCTCACGCTGACTGAAGCCTCGAGCAACGTAACGTGCCTTGAAGGCAGGCGGAGAACATGGCGGCCGCTTCACCCTGAAAATCCACATGCCACTAACGATGTTCGCCCCAGGTGGGGGAACCTCGTCGACGTAGGTGCCTATGGACTTCCAGGAAGCCACCTATGCGTCCATGGCTGTCTGCCACTGAGAGGAGTACTCACCCGAAATCGCCTCCCTGTAGGAGCGCGGGGTGGGGATGTCAAGTGCATCCGGGTCTCCCTCAGGGGCAAGCAGCATGGTCGCGTGATGGGGTGAAGCGGCAGCAAGGCACTCCAGCTCCTCCTGTCTGTCCTCAAGAACGTCACAGCCAAGGGCAGTACAGCCAAGAGCAGTCTCACCCCCGACGAACGGAGGACAGGCAGGGACAGGGTCAGAGACAAGACTCGCAAGGTAGTCTAGGCGGTACATAGCAGCAAAGTCAACGAGCTCAGCTACTAGGGCAGACGCAGCAGGAGACAAGAACGTAGGGTCAGCAACGTCAGGCAAAGAGGACGCAGGAGGTAACGGTAGTACAACACGCTGAGGAACAGAGGAAGGACGGAGTGTCATATCGTGAGTGCCGGGGACAGCCGGAGCACGCGGACGACGAACACGAGGAACACGAGCACGGACAGCAGCTCTAGGCTCAGGCTCAAGGTCAAAGCTAGACTCAGGCTCTCGACGCTCAGGGGTGGAAGCACGAGTCTCAGGCTCTCGACGCTCAGTCAGGGACTCTGACACCGCAGTGTAAGGAGCAGGAGTAGGCAGTGGGGAGTGTGGTAGCAGCGGTGGCTGTGACTGGTCCGCTGGCGGACACAGCAACGGAGGAGTAGTACCTGCCACAGGGAAGCCAGTAGCACCTGGCAAAAGACTGAGAAGGTGGCGAAGAGCACCAGTAGCTCCCGTACCTCCAGCACGAGCAGCTCCTCCAGTACCCCCAGCAACACCTCCAGCACCAGTAGCACCAGCACCTCCAGCACCTCGAGCACCAGAAGTACCTCCAGCACCTCCAGTGCCTCCAGCTCCAGCTCCAGCGCCTCCAGCACCAGTAGTACCTCCAGTACCTCCTGTGCCAGCAGCTCCAGTAGCACCTCCTGCACCTCCAGCACCAGCAGTACCACCTGCTCCGGCAGCTCCAGCACCTCCAGTACGAGCACCTCCGGGACCAGTAGCTCCAGCACCTCCAGTACCTCCAGCTCCAACGCCTCCAGCACCAGCAGTACCAGTACCTCCAGGGTCAGCAGCTCCCGCGGCTCCAGCACTAGTAGCACCAGCACCTCCAGTGCCACCAGCTCCAGTACCTCTAGCACCGGCAGTAGCTCCAGCACCTCCAGCACTAGCAGCACCTCCTGGACTAGTAGCTCCAGCACCAGCATGACCGTACCCTCCACCACCAGGACTGCCTCGCAGAACGACCCACGCACGAATCGCCTGCGGCGAGAGCGTCTCAAGTAGAGCATGCTGCGGTGGCTGTCCAGCTCCAGTACCTCCAGTAGTGGTAGCTCTAGCACCTCCAGCACCAAAAGCACCTCTAGTACCTCCAGCTCCAGCACCTCCAGCACCAACAGCAGCTCCAGTACCTCCAGCACCAGTAGTACCTCTAGTACCTCCAGTAGGACCTCCAGCACCCCCAGAGTCAGCACCCGAAGTCTCAGCACCCCCAGAGTCAGCACCCAAAGTCTCAGTACCCTCAGTCCCAGCACCCTCAAGCTCAGCACCCTCAGTCCCAGCACCCTCAGTCTCAGCACCTTTAGGCTCAGTACCCTCAGTCCCAGCACCCTCTGTCCCAGCACCCTCAGGCCCAGTACCCTCAGTCCCAGCACCCTCAGTCCCAGCACCCTCATTCTCTACTCCAGTGTCCACAGCAGTAGGCTGCAGAGGCGGCGAAGACGGCAGAGGTGGGAACCCGGGGGGGGGGGTAGCCAGACGAGGAGAGCGGGCACCCCCAAACTCACCACCCCCAGCCCCAGCTCCAGTAGTCTCAGCTCCAGAGTCCACAGCAGTAGGCTGCGGAGGCGGCGAAGACGGCCGTGGCGGGAAACCCGGGGGGGTCGCCAAGCGAGGAGTGTGGCGAGTGGTCGCCGTGTCGTCGGCGACGGCGTCACCCCCCTCAGGTGAGTCACAGGAGTCAGAAGAGATCTCAACTGGCTCATCCAAGGGGGGTGGGTCTACCTGGGACACACCTGAGGGAGCAGGACCCTGTGGGGGGAGGGGGCCTACCGGGGGGGGGACTGGTACCAGGAAGAGGGGTGCAAGGGGGACCGGGTGGGACGCGTGCGGGTGAAGTCGGTAGTAACAGACCGACTCGTCGAAGGTGACGTCCTGAGAGGACAGAACACGACGCAAGGCAGGGTGGTAGAACTGCCAGGGTGGAGCGTCGGTGGGGAAGCCCAGGAAGACACAGCGGAGATTGCGAGGAGAGAGCTTGCTCGCTTTGGCATCGCGAACAAGGGAGAGCGCGCCCCAGACCCGAAACGATGACACATCACCAGGCTGTCCCGTCCAACGAAGTGTGGGCGAGGTCTCTAGAGCAGAGTGTCAAATGTTATATCTGCTACAGTTTGTTTAGGCTGTAGTGGGGTAGTTACTATGGGGTACAGTAAGTTTAGGGTTTCCTACTTGTACCCAACTCTTTCCTAGTGCAATCACTCTTGTTCATTCTGACATGGTATCAGAGCCTAGGTTGCCACCTAGGACCGCTTACTACTACGGGCCCACTATTTCGCTAGAAGCGCCCTGCTTCTACTGCTGCTCCTGCTTCTACTACTGCTCCTGGCGTGGCCAGATGCAGCTCCAGGGCCGTCCGCGTGTGTCCCTCACGCCCCAGCAGCTTCGTGAATGGTACGCCAGTTGGGGTTGTCGGGGTGGCAGTAGTGGGAGTCGTCCTGGAGTGGGTAGTTTGGGAGCTTCTTGTAGTGGCCCTGTGCAGTAGCAGCGTCGTCCGCGCGAGACTCTTTCGCCCCAGCAGCTTCGTGAGTGGTACGCTCAGAGTAGAGGGTCGCTAAGTAGTGCTAGCTGCCCGTACGTTATTAGCACGGGTGTCCGGACTGGTCAGCCTTGCGGGACGCGTGGTCACACAGAGTCCCGCTGCTTCGCCCGTCTGAGCGACGCTTGGCGTACAGAGTTTGGCGACGACGCTGAGCTCCCCGACTGGGTGGAGCTGCTTAGGCAGAGGGTAGATATATTTGCTCGTGACTATGATGCTATTCTCACTGCCATGTATGCATTGTCTACTAGTGCCGAGGGAGCCTGTCACCTGTGTGTGCCGCCTGACCCCGGTATCCAGTCTGCTGCTCCAGGTGCCGGTGAGGCTGCCGCTCTAGGTGCTAGTGCGTCTGCTGCCCCTGGTCCTGGTGAGGCTGCTGCTCTAGGTGCAGGTGTGTCTGCTGCTTCAGGTGCTTGTGAGTCTGCGCCTTCAGGTACTGCGTCTACTGAGGCACTGTACCCCTTCACACTGGACTCAGGTGCTTCCCGCTGTTTCTTTCGCGACCGCACTGACCTCGAGCAGCTCCCTAGGCCGGTTGCTGTCTCCCTGGCTGACCCCTCCGGGGGTCCGGTCCTTGCGACCTCCACCACTGCCCTCCCTTGTCCTGCTGTCCCGTCCGGCACACTGTCGGGCCTTTACCTCCCCTAGTTCTCTACGAACTTGGTGGCGGGTTCCGCGCTCCAGGACGCGGGTGTTCACCAGTTCACCCCTGCCTACGAGCGTGTGACACACTGCACGTGTGCCCAGACGGGTCGTCACCTGGCTACCTTCACTCGGCAGCCGGGGTCGGACTTGTACACACTGACCACTGAGTCCCCTCATGTAGCGGTGTCTGGGTCTGCGTCAGGTCAGTTTTCCGCCCCCTGCTCGTGTCGCACCCTGTCGCAACGGACGGTCCTCTGGCACCACCGCCTTGGGCACCCTTCGATGCAGCGCCTTCGTGGCATGCACTCTCGTTTCCTTGTCTCTGGTCTCCCCAGGTCACTGCCTCCCCTGCCACCGTCCCCTGCCCCTCCTTGCCTTCCCTGTGTCGAGGGGCGCCAGCGTGCCACTCCTCACTCCTCTGAGTTCCCCCCGACGGAGGCTCCTCTGCAGACCCTTCACATGGACGTGTGGGGCCCAGCCCGCGTCCGTGGACAGGGCGGAGAGCGCTACTTCCTGCTGGTAGTTGACGACTACACGCGTTACACCACGGTCTTCCCCTTGCGCACCAAGGGAGAGGTCCCTGCTGTCTTGATCCCTTGGATCCGCGCTACTCATCTCCAGCTGGAGAGGCTCTTTCGCACGGACCTTCCCGTCCTGCGACTGCACTCTGACAGAGGTGGTGAGTTTTCCTCCGGCCTCTTGGAGGCCTTCTGTTAGGGGGGGGCATTGAGCAGACGTTCAAGCTTCCGGCCTCTCCTCAGCAGAATGGGGTTGCTGAGCGCCGCATTGGCTTGGTCATGGAGGTCGCTCGTACCTCCTTGATCCATGCGGCTGCCCCCCATTTTCTGTGGCCGTTTGCGGTCCGGTACGCTGCGCATCAGCTCAACCTCTGGCCCCGTGTCTCCGTTCCGGAGACCTCGCCGACACTGCGTTGGACGGGAGCGGTTGGCGATGCGTCTGTGTTCCGTGTCTGGGGATCTCGTGCCTTTGTCCGCGATACGTCCGCGGACAAGCTCTCCTCCCGTGCCGTTCCTTGTGTCTTCCTGGGCTTTGTCCCCGACGCGCCTGGCTGGCAGTTTTACCACCCCACCTCGCGCCGTGTCTTCCCCTCTCAGGACGTCACGTTTGACGAGTCGGTACCCTTTTACCGTCTCTTCCCCTACCGCACTGCCCCGCTCCCCCCTCCGCCGCTCTTCCTCACGCCAGGTGCTGCTTCGGTAGACCCCCTGCCTCCCCAGGGTCCTGCTCCCTCAGGTGTTTCCCACGTAGACCCGGTCGAGCCTGTCGAGGTAGCTGTCGACTCTGGTCCTGCGCGAGGTACTGAGCGTGCTGAGCCTGAGCCTGCTGAGCCTGAGCGTGCTGAGCCTGGTGGTGCTGGGTCTGGGGGTACTGCGACTGGGGGTGCTGAGCCTGGGGGTGATGAGACTGGGGGGTGCTGAGCCTGGGGGTGCAGAGACTGCGGGTGCTGAGCCTGGGGGTGCTGAGACTGGGGGTGCTGTCCCTGGGGGTGCTGAGTCTGGAGGTCCTGAGCCTGGGGGTGCTGCGAGTGGGGGCGTTCTCTCTTCCCAGCAGCTGCGTGAGTGGTACTCTCGGTACTGTCGCCGCTGCCGTGGTGCTGTGGGAGCTGGAGGTGCTACTGGAGCTGGAGCTGAGGGCGCTGAGCCTACTGGAGTTGGTGTTGCTGCTGACCCTGGGGTTGGCGCTGGAGGTGCTAGAGCCACTGGTCCTGGAGGTGCTCGTACTGGCGGTACTGGAGCTGCTGGGACTGGGGGTGCTACTGGAGCTGCTGGAGCTGGTCCTGCTGGAGGTGCTGCTGGTGCTGCTGGAGGTGCTGCTGGTGCTGCTGGAGGTACTGGAGCTGCTGGAGCTGCTGGTGGTGCTGCTGGTACTGGGGCTGGTGCTGCTGGAGGTACTGGTGCTGCTGGAGGTACTGGTGCTGCTGGAGGTGCTGCTAGTGCTGGTCCTGCTGGAGGTGCTGCTGGTGCTGCTGGAGGTACTGGAGCTGCTGGTGGTGCTGAGCGAGTTGGAGCTGCTGCTGGAGGTTCTGTGTGAAGATACTAAGTACAGCTAGGCTTAGGAGCCATGGCTTTAGTAGCTTAGGAGCTTAGGTTGTTTAGGGTTCAAGAGGAATGTCGAGAGGGTTGCAAAGGAGAAAAGTGTTCAATAAAGAGAGAAGGTACAAGGATATAGGCAAAGCAAGCAAGGTGCACCACCAAACAATGTAACACTACACTAACTACCGCTACAAGCAGTTTATATAAGAAATATATTTCAACATTCTGGTGCTGTCTCTGCTGGTTCTGGGGGCACTTCACGGCCACAGCCATACTTCGTTCCCCTCCTTCAGCAGGTTCTTGGTCAGCCGCCTCCTCCTTGTCCTGCTCCCTCCTTAGAGTGTCCTCCGCCTGTCCAGTCGCTGTCACAGCTACCGCCTGCCTCGCCACTCCCTGGTCCTTCTCCCTACACTGGTCCGACAGGCGGTCTTACGGAGCGTCGTGAGCCTGAGTCTCGTCCTGTGTCGCTTGAGTCTCGGTCTGCGTCACCTGTTCGTGCTGCTCGCACTGGTCGTCGTGTCCCGCGTCAGCGTCCTCCTGCTGTCCCAGGCACTCACCAGATGGCGCTTCATCCTTCCACTGCTCCACAGCGTGTCCCGCTGCCTTCTCCTCCTGCGTCCTCTCTTCCTGCCCTTGCTGACCCGGAGTCTGACTCTCTTCGTGCTGCTAGTCCTACTGTCACGCGTCTCCTGGCCACTGCTGTCACTGACCCTTCCTTTGAGTCAGCTGCTGCGTCTGCCTTAGTTGCTGAGCTTGTCGACTTTGCTGCTCACTGTCGTCTAGACTACGCTGCGAGTCTTGTTGCTGAGTCTGAGTCTGAGTCTGTCTATCCTCCGTCCGTCGGGGGTGAGTGTGCTCTTGGCACGGACGTCCTTGAGGATATGCAGGAGGAGTTTGAGTGCTTTGCCGCCGCTGTACCTCATCTCGTGTCCATGCTGATTGCACCTGAGGGAGACCCGGATGCACCAGACATCCCGACCCCGCGCTCTTACGCTGAGGCGATCGCGGGTGAGTACTCCTCTCAGTGGCAGTCAGCCATGGACGCAGAGATGGCATCCTGGAAGTCCACTGGCACTTACGTCGACGAGGTTCCCCCTCCTGGGGCGAACATCGTCAGTGGCATGTGGATTTTCAGGGTGAAGCGGCCGCCAGGTTCTCCGCCTGTCTTCAAGGCTCGTTACGTTGCTCGAGGCTTCAGTCAGCGAGAGGGAGTTGACTTCTTCCAGACCTTCTCCCCCACCCCGAAGATGACCACTCTTCGGGTGCTACTGCACGTTGCCGCTCAGCGTGACTACGAGCTTCACTCTCTTGACTTCAGCACAGCTTTCTTGCAGGGCAGCCTGCACGAGGAGATCTGGCTGCGCCGCCCTCTTGGCTTCACTGGGTCGTTCCCTCCTGGTACCCAGTGGAGCCTCCGGCGGCCGGTCTACGGTCTCCGCCAGGCACCACGTGAGTGGCACGACACACTGAGGACTACACTTGCGGCTCTTGGGTTCGCGCCTTCTACTGCTCACCCGTCGCTGTTTCTGCGCACCGACACTTCGCTGCCGCCGTTCTACATCCTCGTGTACGTCGACGACTTGGTCTTTGCCACTGCTGACACTGAGGCTCTCGCCCGGGTGAAGTCGGAGCTGCAGAAGAGACACACGTGCACAGACCTGGGTGAACTGCGCAGCTACCTTGGCTTGCAGATCACCCGGGACAGAGCACGCCGCACCATCACACTGACTCAGTCACACATGGTGCAGCAGATCCTTCAGCGCTTCGGCTTCACCTGGTCCTCGGCACAGGCCACTCCTCTGGCTACAGGTCACTCGCTCTCAGCTCCCCCTTCGGACGAGTCCGTAGAGCCGAGTGGTCCTTACCCAGAGCTAGTTGGCTGTCTCATGTACCTGATGACTTGCACTCGTCCTGACCTCGCGTACCCTCTTGGCCTTCTGGCTCGCTACGTGGCTCCTGGTCGGCACCGAAAGGTGCACATGGATGCTGCTAAGAGGGTACTGCGCTACTTGTGCAGTACATCAGACATGGGACTCGTGCTTGGAGGGAGGAGCTCAGTTGTCCTCACTGGGCACTCATACGCTTCTTGGGTTGACGACCAGGCTACTCAGCGGTCGTCACAGGGTTACACCTTCAGCCTTGGCTCTGGTTCAGTTTCTTGGCGTTCTACACGTTCGTCTTCAGTTCTCAGCTCCAGTTGTGAGGCTGAGATCTACGCCACAGCCATGGCTGCACAGGAGTTACGCTGGCTCACCTACCTGCTGACTGACTTGGGAGAGTGGCCTCGTTCTCCTCCAGTGCTGTACGTCGACAACAAGGCTACCATTGCCTTGTGTGAGGAGCACAGACTGGAGCACAGAACGAAGCACATCGCTCTGCGTTACTTCCTGGCTCGAGAGTTGCAGCAGCGTGGTCAGCTTCGTCTGCGTTACGTGGCCACTCGGGCCAACACTGCTGATATATTCACCAAGGCACTTCAGTCTGGTGATCATCAGCGTTTCTGCACTATGCTAGGGCTTGTGCCCACTTTTCCTCACTTGCTGTAGGCTCTGCTTGTACTGTGATCTATATGTATATATACTTGCATGCTTGCTTTGCTAGGTAGAGATCACTGTGCTGTTTGTGTTGCATATATGCCTCTGCATGTGGACTGGCCTTGTGGCCCTTTGCTTGTGCTCAGAGTGTGTGGTGACGTTGTGATCCACCCTGAGCTTGCTTTGTCTTTCTTGACTGGTCTTGTGACCCCTTGCTCTCCCCCACTTTGCCTATGGGGGTGTGTCAAATGTTATATCTGCTACAGTTTGTTTAGGCTGTAGTGGGGTAGTTACTATGGGGTACAGTAAGTTTAGGGTTTCCTACTTGTACCCAACTCTTTCCTAGTGCAATCACTCTTGTTCATTCTGACACAGAGACACGGGGCCAGAGGTTGAGCTGATGCGCGGCGTATCGGACTGCAAATGGCCACAGGAAATGGGGAGCAGCCGCATGGATCATGGAGGTACGAGCAACCTCCATGATCAGACCAATGCGACGCTCAGCGATCCCATTTTGCTGCAGAGAGGCCGGAAGCGTGAACGACTTGGCGATGCCCACATCCTGGCAGAACGTCTCAAGGACGCCAGAAGAGAACTCACCACCCCTGTCCGAGTGCTTCGCAGGACTGGGAAGTCCTGCTGAAAGCGCTCGTGTAGCTGGAGACGAGTAGCACGGATCCAGGGGATCAAAACACCACTGACGTCCGCCTTGCGACGCAAGGGGAAGACTGTGGTGTAGCGTGTGTAGTCGTCAACGTCAACAACCAGCAGGAAGTAGCGCTTCTGGTCCGTCGCACCGACGGGGGCCGGGCCCCACGCGTCCAGGTGAAGAGTCTGCAGAGGAGCAGTGGTCAGAGGGAACTCGGAGAAGTGAGGAGCGGCGCGCTGCCGCCCCTCGACGCAAGGAAGGCACGGCGGCGCAAGTGAGCGCGGGAGGGGGGGCAGGGTCTCAGGGAGGCCAGAGACCAGGAGCCGGGAGTGCATGCCGCGCAGACGCTGCAGGGAGGGGTGACCAAGACGGTGGTGCCAGCGCTGAGTCTCGTGCGTGAGTACTCTGCACGAGCAAGACGCGGCTAACTGCCCTGACGCAGACGCTCGACTCGACGCAGCTACCTGACCTGACTCAGCCACCTGTGCAGACGCAGTGGTCAGTGTGTACAGACTAGACCCAGGCTGTCGAGTGAACGTAGCCAGGTGACAGCCAGTCCGGGAGCACGTACAGATCGCCACACGCTGCCCTCCAGGAATAAAGGTATCAACCCAGACATCCTGAATGGCAGCGTTGCTCACCAAGTTCGTCGAGAACGTGGGGAGGTGGAGACCTGACAAAGAGCCGGAGGGGACTGCTGGACAAGGGAGGACCGTGGAGGCTCTCGCAACCACTGGGCCCCCAGAGGGGTCAGCCAGTGAGACTGGGACAGGTGCTGTGAGTGGTGTGACTGTGGTGCAATCACGAAAGAAGCAATGTGACGCGCCTGAGTCAAGCGTGAAAGTGTGCAAGACCTCATCTGAGGCAGGACCTGTGGTAGTAGACGCACTAGCACCTAGAGCGTCGGTAGACACACGGGCACCTAGAGCTGCAGCAGACTCACTAGCACCTAGAGCAGCAGTCCTAACAGAACGATAACCTCCACCACCAGGACGACCTCGCTGAATAACAAACTCACGAAGCTGCCGAGGGGTGGGGTCGTCCGGGAGAAGCAGTGCCCGCTGCTATCCACCCCTGGTCGCAGCAACTGCCACGGAAGTGGCCATGACAGACAGTGACGGTCAGGAGTAGGTCCAGCACCTCCAGCTCCTACAGCGCCAGCAGCACCTCCTGCACTCCCAGCAGCACCTCCACCACTCCCAGTAGCACATGTAGCAGCAGCAGCAGTAGTAACAGCAGCAGGGCGGCGCGCGGCCAGAGCAGGGCGGCGCGCGGCCACAGCAGGGCAGTAGTAGGCAGTAGCTCCTAGGGCAGAAGCACCTAGGGCCCTTGATTTTCTTTTTTTTTAATAAACATTTTAATTATATTTTGGGTATAGCAGGGCGCTGGCGCAGGGCAGGGCGCTGGCGCAGGGCAGGGCGCGGGCGCAGGGCAGGGCGCTGGCGCAGGGCCGGGCGCCAGCACGCGCAGGGCAGGGCGCTGGCGCAGGCTGCAGCAGTGCGTGACGCGAGGGGCAGCAGAGCGCGAGGCGTCGGGCTGCCTTAGGGCGCGACGCGCGGGCTGCAGCAGAGCGCGACGCTCGGCTCGGCAGGTCCGTGCGCGAGCTGTAGGGGCGGCGCGAACGGGCCGCAGAGGCGGCGCACGGGCTCCAGGGGCGACGCGCGGGCTGCAGGGGCCGCGCGGACGGGCTGCAGAGGCGACGCGCGGCTCGGTAGGTCTGCGCACAGGCTGCAGGGGCAGCGTGAACGGGCTGCAGGGGCAGCGTGAACGGGCTGCAGGGGCAGCGTGAACGGGCTGCAGGGGCAGCGTGAATGGGCTGCAGGGGCAGCGTGAACGGGCTGCAGGGGCAGCATGAACGGGCTGCAGGGGCAGCGTGAACGGGCTGCAGGGGCGACGTACGGGCTGCAGGAGCGACGTACGGGCTGCAGGGGCAGCGCGCGGGCCACAGGGGCAGGCGCGGCTGCAGGGGCAGCACGGTAGCAGGGGCGAGCACGGCTGCAGGGGCGAGCACGGCTGCAGGGGCAGCGCGGTCGTAGGGGCGAGCACGGCTGCAGGGGCAGCGCGGTCGCAGGGGCAGCGCACGGGCTGCAAGGGTCGCGACAGTGAGAGCTAGGGGCGCCAGCGCGCTGGCTACTGTGTAGGGCGTGGCGCTACCACTAGGCGGAACGGTGGGCCCATGTAGGAACGGTTCCTACTCTGATAACATGTCAAGAATAGAACTAGGAGTGAATGATTGAACTAGGCAAGAGGTGAGTACAAGTAGGGGAAATCTAACCCTAAAGTGTTGTACTCACTAAGGAGTGACCCTACTGTAGCTTAGAGATACAATTGTAATCTGACAGATACACGCTATACTACTCGCCTAGACCAGCCCGCTACTGACAGGACTATTTACCCATGGTTATCAGACAGACCCGTTCTTTACCGGTGGCAACTCGCAGCAGTTTGCAGCAGCAATGTGTTCCGCGATCACTGTTACTAATATGACATACCGTCATCACCCGGATATACCCCCAGGCCTATGTTACACCCATGCGGTTATAATCGTATTAGTGGGCTTATAGCCGGTTGCCGATTATAAGCCCACCCCAATTTCTGTCAATCTTCGTATAAGCGCACCCATTGAATTCTGGTGTTTTTTTTGTAGCGAAATAGCCACTAACGCGCCTAAACGAACCGTCACAGACGTGCCTGACGAAATCCCCCCTGGCTCGCTTGGCAAAATTGCCGCAGGAGGTGCACGTCCGCGAAATCTGCAACATTTGAGCAGGTGCTGACTGGGATTCTTGACTGTACGTCACATTCTCGGAACTTTCAGCAGCGACCCTCTTTGTGTTAGCATCGATTTACATCGCCAGGTTGAAATCTACATTCCAGCATTTTAAAATCAAGTGTCATTTATTTAGCCCATGGGGTTATAAAATTTACCACATTATAAGCCCACCCACCATTTTTCCAGGTTTTTTTACACCCCCACCTGGGGGTATATCCGGGTGATGACGGTATCCCACAATCCGCATCATCCTTCAACGCAACTCATCTCCATTGGAAGTTAAGGTTACGTAGGGCATAGGCGAACACACAAAAAAAGAGGCAGGAGAAGCCGAGCAGAGCGGCATTGACGTAGCCGAGCCAGTCATGGGAGAAGCCGTAGAAGAGCTGGATGAACTGCGATACCGTCTGAGCTGGCATGCCTGGTGGACTCACCACCAGTGTTGAAACATCTCCCAACTGTAAAGCAACCAGAGGTGAAACAAGGAACAAGTGGAGAGAAGTTTGGAATGGTACCAGGAGCAGGCGGTAGGGGGAGTGGGAGGAGTGAAAATACTAGCGGTAAGGCTAGTCAATCATGAGTTACTTTACCCCTTAATTGCGAATTCCCTGCACTCATTTCCCACGCTCCGTGCGCTATAATTAGGAGTGCAGTGGAAAGTAAGATACGGAACTGAACACCCGCGTATATAATCTGATACACGAAGGCGCAAGTAGGGGTTGCGGGACTGGTTCGCGATGGGTCTACCTGAGAAGCTGAGAGGCCGTAGAGAGACCATGCGACCGGGTTGATCCAGTAAAGCCATTTCCAGTAAACAGGAATTTCCTGTTGAATATGGGGGAAATGAGCGAAGGAGTTGATGCAATAAGGTATTTTCCGACGCACATATTTTTTCGATGATTGCATGCATGCATGGGAGAGTCACTCGATACGACAGTGGAGATGATACTAGATAGTGCCAACATCGCTTGTGAGACTTCTCAAAATTTATACAAGTATAGCCGTGAGACAAGACACTGATGCTGTGAGAGAGGCAACAGTATTGGAGAGAACAGTGGACACAAACATGAGCACTACATCATGGGACTACCACTATGTTGATGCATTTTCTTAGTATCACATTCACTGGTTGCGGCAGGAGGAATCCACAGAGAAGGTTCCAGAAGGAGAAGATGAATGCGGAGAGCAGCGTGCCCAGCCCTTGAGCGGGCGTGATGGCACTCGTCATCATGCCGAAACACGTCAAGTAGAGCAGCGTGAGGAAGTGGAACCGCAGGTACCACAGGAACTTCCCAGGCGTCCACTCGAACCGAATAAGCAAGTATGTTACTGATGCGTAAATTCCTACTTGAACCGAAAGGTATGGCAGCTCTATCACCCCTTGCGCGAGCGCGTACGGGATCGCTGCATACATGCCGGCACCCCGCTCCCGGTAATAAATACTCCTTTCCACCGCAAGCATCGGCTGGATCGTGGCGAGATTGCTCCATCCGAGGAAGAGAGCTGCTGTGTACAGCGCCCCGGTGACGTTCACAATCTGCTGCGGGATGTCGCGGGTGCGTCCGAAGGCGAAGAAGACGGCGCCGATGAGGAGAGCCATGATGAGGGAGAAGAAGAGGCGCGCGCCGTTGTAGTCGGGCATGCGCCAGTACATGCGGTGCCGTTGTAGTCGGGCATGCGCCAGTACATGCGGTGCCGTTGTAGTCGGGCATGCGCCAGTACATGCGGTGCCGTTGTAGTCGGGCATGCGCCAGTACATGCGGTGCCGTTGTAGTCGAGCATGCGCCAGTACATGCGGTGCCGTTGTAGTCGGGCATGCGCCAGTACATGCGGTGCCGTTGTAGTCGGGCATGCGCCAGTACATGCGGTGCCGTTGTAGTCGCGCATGCGCCAGTACATGCGGTGCCGTTGTAGTCGGGCATGCGCCAGTACATGCGGTGCCGTTGTAGTCGGGCATGCGCCAGTACATGCGGTGCCGTTGTAGTCGGGCATGCGCCAGTACATGCGGTGCCGTTGTAGTCGGGCATGCGCCAGTACATGCGGTGCCGTTGTAGTCGGGCATGCGCCAGTACATGCGGTGCCGTTGTAGTCGGGCATGCGCCAGTACATGCGGTGCCGTTGTAGTCGGGCATGCGCCAGTACATGCGGTGCCGTTGTAGTCGGGCATGCGCCAGTACATGCGGTGCCGTTGTAGTCGGGTATGCGCCAGTACATGCGGTGGCGCTTCCACAGGTTCGTTGTGAACTGGGAGAGCAGCGTTGTGGGGTGCTGCGTTGGGAAGAACACGTCCGGAGCGCCTTTGACAGGCACACTGCATTCATGGATGAGTGAGTGAAGGGACCTGTGGGTGCCGGGGGGGTAAGGGGGAGCAAAGCATGTAGATTTGTCGATCAGGGAGTGTACAGAGCTGTATGAGGGGGAGCGGAGAGGACGCAAGGAGGCGAGGAGGCACGCTGGCGATGCCCTCAATGGGTGATTTTTCCAGACCTGTGGACGTGAGGGCTACGGGAAGGACATGGAATAATGAGGTACGGGGGTGAGCATGTTAAGGAGAGGGGAGGAGACAGGAGGAGAGGAGGCGAGTGAGGCACACTGGATTCCTGAATGGCCAACAATACGGACCTGTGGGCATGGGGGATAAGGGAGTGGAGAGTGAATTTGGGAGAAGGGGGTACGGGTATTGGAGAAGGGGAGAACGATGTTGTTTCACCTTTTTTTTTCCGGCAAATACCTGGTTGAATCAGAGAGGCTATGCGTCTAACGGAAAGGAAGGGATGAGAATTCAGGAAGGAAGGGTGGGGAGAGATGGGGAGGGGTTGGGATTGCAGGGTAGGTTGTAAGAAGGTATGTGAGAAATTGGAAGGGTGTGTGAGGGTTACTGAGTTGGAAGAAGAGGCAAGGCTTGCTGTTTGGAGCTTTTGTTGTTCTCACCTGAACTGGATTGACTGACAAACCAGAAGTTTTGAACCTCTGCTGCTCTCGCCTGTCCCTGTGGCTCTGTTATTCTCACCTGAACTGCTCTGACTGGCGGAACAGGTGGACAAAGTCGACTCCAAGCCTCTCTGCTGCTGCTGGCGCCGTGACCTCCAGCATCCACAGTGCAGGGTTGGCGCCGGGCTGAATGGGGCACCCCTGGGATGGACTGCACGCATGTGGGGGGGGATCATGAGGAGAGAAGGGGGATGGCATTGCATCAAAGATGGATGGTGGATGGAAGGGAAGTGGGTAAGTGCGGAAGGTGAGGGAGAAGAACAGGTAAGCCATGAAAAGAAGATGGCTTAGTGTTCCGATCCAATCCCGTACCAGTGGTTCCAGCCGAAGTTCCTGTCACGTGCTGGTATGTTGGAATAGACCCTGCTTGAAGTCTATTTGGTATGGTTCTTTATTATGAATAAGTATTTGCATATTGATGCTATTTTGAGTTTCTTTTGGAGAATTCGTGTTCATTGTGGCCTAGGCTAATGTCCAACGTCCTGACCCTTTGCCTAGACGCCATTGTCTAAGATGATAGACCTGTCCTTTCCAATATAGCTGTGCCCTACCTTGATGCACAACTGCTTTCGCAGACACTTAACATATATATATATAGTTATATATTTATGAAAAGCTCTCTACATGCTGGTATAAGGCAACAAGCCGAGCTGCTCGGACGAGCTTTTAAAAAGCTCGTGACAAGAGACGAGTCACGAGCTTGAGTTTCCGCTGAAAAAACTAGGACGAGCTGAACTCGGCTCGTGACATTGCTCGTACGAGTGTGCCCATGCCAGGGACGAGCCGAGTAGAACTCGGCTCGTTGCTTTGCACATGTATATGTGTGTATATATATACTTACATTATCTTCTGGTGAAGAGCCACTCGTATGCCTTACTTACCTAGAGTAGCACTGTTTGCCTCACCTTGAAGTAGTGAATGAGATCACACGACTGCATCCCCAACGATCCTGCATAGATGACCTCTCCTCCTGGCTGCATCAGGAGCAACTGCCAGGCGCATAGACAGGTACAGTGGACGGACGGGGAGGACGAGTAGCATAGAGAAGGGGCAAGTTGCTGTGCGATGCTAGTCAATGTGTGGAGATGTTGACTACATTTCGTTACATTGTAAGCCTCATCACAGTGTATATTCACTACAACGCATATGGAATGCACTTTGCACGAATGATTTTCCTCGTCAAGCACCAAAAGACGGCAGACGGCTGGTGTATGGCGCACTGCTCACCACAGAATGTCCCGTGCGGAGTATGTCACACATATAGTGCATGCAGTCTTTGTGTGCTACATGCATTCATTACAGTGTAGATTTTAATGGTTTACCTTGTCAAACGCCACAAACCCATCAATGGACGACTACCAGTGGATGGTATGGTGCACACGACTATGCCGCATGCAGTGCTTGTGTGCATCCATACTCCATCAAACGACTCCAAGATGTGGATGGACGGCTGGTGGATGGATGGCTGGTGGATGGACGGCTGGTGGATGGACGGCTGGTGGATGGACGGCTGGTGGATGGACGGCTGGTGGATGGACGGCTGGTGGATGGACGGCTGGTGGATGGACGGCTGGTGGATGGACGGCTGGTGGATGGACGGCTGGTGGATGGACGGCTGGTGGATGGACGGCTGGTGGATGCTGCACACCACTGTGCGTGGTGGATGCTGCACACCACTGTGCGGCCACTCTTGACTGTGCGGCCACTCTTGACTGTGCGGCCACTCTTGACTGTGCGGCCACTCTTGACTGTGCGGCCACTCTTGACTGTGCGGCCACTCTTGACTGTGCGGCCACTCTTGACTGTGCGGCCACTCTTGACTGTGCGGCCACTCTTGACTGTGCGGCCACTCTTGACTGTGCGGCCACTCTTGACTGTGCGGCCACTCTTGACTGTGTTCTGCACCGCCCTCATCACTACGGCTGATGCCCTCGCATCCAGCCCTGCGATTGAAACACAATTGAATGAGAGGAGAAAGAGGGATAAACGAGGTTTCCACAAGCCTAAGCGGCTGCATAAGACCCGTGTTCACTGTGTTGTGCACCGCCTTCATCACTATGGCCGCTGCCTTTGCATCCATCCAGGCCTGCTCAGGGTGTGGGGATGGAGAGAGAGGCAAGCAGGTGACCAAATGCGAGGGCAAGAAGTAAGGCAGTGACAGAAAGGGGTACGAAGGTGGGGAACAAGGTGAACCCAAACCCTCGCATCCATCCCAGCCCCTGAAAGAGCAACACAATGAAACGAGTATTTCCCATGGAATAGGTGTTATCTGATGGGCAGGTGCTGCTCGAGGGGGAGGTGTAATCTGATGCACAGCGGTTGCCTGAGGAGGTGGGCAGGCAATGCTCGAGGGAGAGGTGTTACCTGAGGGGGAGGTGTTACCTGAGGGGGAGCTATTGACTGAGGTGGAGGTGGTACCTGAGGTGGGTTCATCCATAAAGATGATGGCGGGGTTGGCGACGAGCTCCACTGCCATGGTCAGCCGCTTCCTCTGCTCCACCGCCAGCCCGTCCCGCCCTGCCGTCCCCACCAGCGCGCCCTTCACCGCCTCCAGCTCCACCAGCTCCTCCACGAACGAACTCCTGCCAGTGCAGATCGGCAGGGATGAGGCAAGACGCTCCCACACACCACAGCGCCCTTCACCAGCTCTTATTCCACCAGCCCCGTCACCAGCCCCGTCACTAGCCCCGTCACTAGCCCCGACACCATTATGGCTTCTCTATCGTTATCACATCTCTCCATTGATCATTATCAATTCGTCATGATTACATCTCTCCATTCACCAAAAACACATCCCCCCCCTTCACCGTAATCGCTTTTCTCGATTCACCGTATCACATCCATCCATTCACCAGTATTGACCATGACCACACCCGTCCACTCGCCATGACCACTACCATCCACTCACCAGGATCACATCTCTATCGATCTCCTGGGGCAGGCGCAGCCAGGCGGAGTAGAGGAGAGACTCGTGCACAGTCACCTGGGGCGTGTGAATATCCACCTGCTCACAATACCCCGACACCCTCAGAAACGTCTCCTGCACTTTCGGGTACCCAGACACGCGGATATCCCCTTCAATGTACCCTCCGGTCTTCCTCCCTGCCAGCACATCCATTAGCGTTGTCTTCCCCGCCCCAGACACCCCCATCAGGGCGGTCAGCACTCCGGGACGAAACACGCCAGACACATTATGCAGCAGCTGCAGCCGCTGGTCGGGCGGCCCCGCCTTGTCTTTTAGCTCGGCGGGCATGTCAACGGAGTAGTTGACGTTGTGGAATGAGAGGGTGAGCGGGGTGAAAGGGAGAACCATGCCATGTTGCTTCACCCCGCCCACACCAGAGAGGGCACCGGGGACATCACGGGCATGAGAATCAGAAGCACAGTGCTCTTTGTGGTGCGGATCAGGGTCATGGGCATCTGCATGCACGGCAACACTGATTCTCTCTCATGCTGCGAATGCACCTCCTCCTGCTGCTGTTGTTGGTGCTACTGCTGCTGAGGATTTCCCTGCTGCTGCTGCTGCTGTTATGGTTGTTCCTGCTGCTGTGGATTCTCCTGCTGCTGCTGTTCTGTATGCGCAAGAGAACAGCTTGTTTCTGCAGTTTTCTCTTTCAAGGCGGTCGTTTCCGGGCAGATTGGAGCCCGTTAGAGCAGCTTCCCGCGCGTCTAGCTGATGCTGGGAAATCACTGGCTGCGCCTTGGGCCAAGCTGGGGGGGATTGGGTGTGCGAGGGGATGGGCAGGGCGGGGAGAAGGGGTTCGATTGGGGAGAGAAGGGAGAGAGCAAGAGAGGAGTGAGTCAGAGGGAGAAGGGAGAGAGCAAGAGAGGAGTGAGTCGCGACATCTGATTGACACTAGGAGATCACTGGCTGCGCCTTGATCCAAGGTGGAAGAGGAAGGAAGCAAGGAGGAAGCGGTGGGGTTGGATATGGCGAGGCGAAGGCAGAGGAAAGGAGTGGGGTGTGTTGGGGAGATCTGTGGCTGCTCCTTGGGCAAGGCTGCTGGCAGGGAGGTGGGTAGGGCGGGTGAGCGGATGCGGAGGATGAGGGCGAGGGAAGAGGAGAGGGCATGAGGAATGGAGGGGTGGCAAGAGGAAGGGAGGGGAGGCAAGAGGAAGGGAGGGGAGGCAAGAGGAAGGGAGGGGAGGCAAAAGGAAGGGAGGGGATGCAAAAGGAAGGGAGGGGATGCAAAAGGAAGGGAGGGGATGCAAAAGGAAGGGAGGGGATGCAAAAGGAAGGGAGGGGATGCAAAAGGAAGGGAGGGGATGCAAAAGGAAGGGAGGGGATGCAAAAGGAAGGGAGGGGATGCAAAAGGAAGGGAGGGGATGCAAAAGGAAGGGAGGGGATGCAAAAGGAAGGGAGGGGATGCAAAAGGAAGGGAGGGGATGCAAAAGGAAGGGAGGGGATGCAAAAGGAAGGGAGGGGATGCAAAAGGAAGGGAGGGGATGCAAAAGGAAGGGAGGGGATGCAAAAGGAAGGGAGGGGATGCAAAAGGAAGGGAGGGGATGCAAAAGGAAGGGAGGGGATGCAAAAGGAAGGGAGGGGATGCAAAAGGAAGGGAGGGGATGCAAAATGAAGGGAGGGGATGCAAAAGGAAGGGAGGGGATGCAAAAGGAAGGGAGGGGATGCATATTGAAGGGAGGGGAGGCAACAAGGAAGAGAGGGGAGGCAACAGGAAGAGAGGGGAGGCAACAGGAAGAGAGGGGAGGCAACAGGAAGAGAGGGGAGGCAACAGGAAGAGAGGGGAGGCAACAGGAAGAGAGGGGAGGCAACAGGAAGAGAGGGGAGGCAACAGGAAGAGAGGAGAGTGGGTCCAGAGGCTGCGCGCCTCGAGAACCTGCACTCCCATTGTCACGCTCAGTGATGGCGGCACAGAGGGCTGGCAGGAGGACGGGAGGGAAGAATTGGGAAGAAGGGATGTGAGGGAGTACGGAAGAAGGGATGTGAGGGAGTACGGAAGAAGGGATGTGAGGGAGTACGGAAGAAGGGATGTGAGGGAGTACGGAAGAAGGGATGTGAGGGAGTACGGAAGAAGGGATGTGAGGGAGTACGGAAGAAGGGATGTGAGGGAGTACGGAAGAAGGGATGTGAGGGAGTACGGAAGAAGGGGGGCGTGGGGGGGAGACAAGAGGAGAGGAGGAAGGAAAAGGGGGGGGAGGAGGAGGGAGAAGCAGATTGGAGCTGATAAAACGGGTGCAAAGTGAAGCGAATGGAATGAGGGAGACGGATGTGCTTGCTATCCAGAAAAACATATGTATGCAAGTAGCACACATGGCATGGTACGCACGTGCTATGACACAGCATGACACGCCACACCTGATACCCACCACATTGCATGCCATGCCGCACAACATGGCATGGCAGATTACATGCCTCATGGGGATACAGTAAACTAGGTACACTATGTGCAAGCATTGTGCTGTATCGCATATGCTATGCGCAACCAACCATACTGTACCATAACATACCATGCTGTGCAGTACTGCTAACGCACGTACCGTATCATACCATACCCTACAGTACTGTACCGTATACATCGTACCGTACAGTACCATACAATGCCATGGCACAGCAGCACATACCACCACATCCCATCTGGGGGCGAGAACTCATAGGTGGAGAAAGCGTTGAGCATGTAAGTGAGGGGTGACAGCCAGTACACCCACACCCACGCGCCATGGATGTCCGCTACAGGGGCGACGGGCATGGAACAGGTGAACGAGGGTGTGCGCATGAGAGTTGGATGAGGATGGGATGAGTGGGCAGGGCAGCAGGTGAGGCGAGATCCAATACAGCCATACGCTGCAGATGCCGGCTAAATGTGGAGGGAATGGAGTGGGTGAAGTGAATGTGTGAATGGGAGTGCGCGTGAGGGCATAATTGTTGGGCATGTGAGAGCACGTGTCATGTGAGAGATTTACAATGAGATGGGTATGTAGTGAGGGGCTAGATAGAAAAGGCATGCGGCAAGGGATACACTCGGGATGTGTGAGTATGAGTGAGTAGCATGCAAGGATTTACACGGGATGGGAAGATTCGCATGTTTGCCCCGTTGATCTTGATTCATGAGGCACGTGTGGGTGTACCGTGTACTACGTATTTGGACTTATTTCCATGCGTTTGTACTTTGTAAATGAGACCTATGCGTGTGTTTCTATTGTGAAAATAAGTTCTGTGCCTGCCTTGCTCGTGCATATCAGACATCTCGAGCACACACTTTTGGTCATGATGAACCCACATCGCAGAACGAAGAGCACAAGGCTGAACCTGGCAACGTGAACCCAGCTCTGACATGAAAAAGGGTTCAAGTGGGTCCGTTATGAAGAGGGTACGTGAATGCATACAGGTACCTACCCTACCCCAAGAGCGCTCACAAGCAGAGCACGTACGTTGGGTGATGATGAAGCCGGAGAGCAGGAAGAGGAGCGCGAGGATGACGTTGTTGAGTGTGTTGACGAGCACGGTGCTGCGGACGATGACTCCCATGGCTCGGTACAGCACTGACGTGGCCGCGTGGGTGAGGAAGAATAGCATTAGCTGGGTGATGAAGCTGCGAGAAGGGAGAGAGAGGCAGGGGAGGATGTGAGTGAGGGTGAGAGGGAGGGAAGGGAGAGAGAAGCAGGGGAGGATGTGAGTGAGGGTGACAGGGAGAAACGGCAGGAGAGGATGTGAGTCAGCCACCCCTCCCTGTCACTCTCACTCACATCTTGGAGAGAAACAGCAGCCCTCGATTCAAGAGCTGCAAGAAAGCTCTCATGCCTCTCTTTGTACAGATGGGACGAACGCAGAGGCTGCAAAAAACACCAAAAGATATGAGCAGCCTCCTACCGGGAGGACCGCACCGTACCTCGCTGAACCTACCCGGGTGAAACTCACCGGGAGAATTCGGGAGCGAAGCCGATGCCATAGTAGGTGATGGCGGTCCACACCCCAGCGGACCAGAGGGAGACGGGCAGAGAGAGCAGCGCCATGGGCACCGCCCACGCCCACGCGGGGAAGAGCAGGTTGTCCCGTTGGAGGAAGAAGATGGGCAGGCGCGCCGTGAGCAGCGTGATCTCGATGAAGCCGCCGAACAGCATCGTGATTATGCCGAAGAACATCGCTCCGAGATAGTAGTTGCCGTCGAGAGGCGTGATGGTGAACTGCGAGCGCCAGAAGACTGTCATTGTGACTATAGCGAGGGGGAGGATCTGGAAAGGGAAGGGGATAAGAAAGGAGGAGACGTGACAAAAGACAAGTAGGTGACAAGCGCTACCACTATGGTTGCAAGTGGATGCAGTCACATCTTACTGTACAGAACATCTAGCAAGTTGCTAGCAGCACGTGACATCTTGCTACCAGCATGTCAACATCCTGGTACCCTAAGTTGGAAGATACGCAAGCGTAAAAAACGCGGAGCGCATTTATCCCAACTTAGCTGGTACCTACGTGTAACATCTTGGTACCTGCATGGTGTGCAAACTGAAGATGAGCAGATTCCGCCAGTCACACTGACTGTAACGAGCATTTGCAACTAGTATTGGGAACGAACATCTGCACTACCTGGATATGGTGTGCAATGCACAGAGGTACATATTTCCACCAGTTACTGTGACTGTAACGAGCATGTGCTGTACCTGCACGGTCTGCACGATGTAGAGCAGCAGGTTCTGCCTCATCAGCAGCCACTCACGGCCCGCCAGGACGGTGAGCGCCGCAAGAGGAGGAAGCACAAACCGCCGCTGTGCCAGTGCACGTGACGCACCTTCCTCCTCTTTGCCTCTGTTCCCTTCCTCTCCCCCAGTGTCAACGTCTTTCCCCTGACCCTCCTCCATGTCTTTCAACTCTTTTGCCTCATCCTCTCCCTTGACTGTGATCCGATCCTTCTTGAATGGAATGGAGAGCTCTGCTTTCATCTGCTTGCCGAACCTGGAGGCTCGGAAGGCCTCCTGGAAGGCTTGGACAGACACGTAGCGGTACGGGTGGGGCTGGGATGGGTGCCAGTACTGATCCTGGTCTTTTAGCGAGGTGACCTATAGGGGGGATTGGAGACGAACAAAGTATCTCACAGTTGAATTTGAGAATTCTCAGGACCAAGTCATAGGCAGCATAAGGAAAACACACTTCTTATCTCAGGTACCTTTGAGACTATTCAGGAACAACTGAAGAGGCACCACTGGGAAAAGGAAACACACCTCTTGCAGGAAGTCAGCCACTCCTTTGCGGGCGGGCGGCACAAACCCCATTTCCTGGAAGAATCCCAACACCTCTTCCCTGGGCCCATGGTACACAATCCGCCCCTCTGACATCAGCATGACGTCATCAAACAGCTCAAAGGTTTCCGGTGCCGGTTGCAGCAGGGAGATGAGGGTGGTGGTATTAGTTAAGTGCGTGAGGCTGCGCAGGGACCGTATGATCCGGTGGGCAGTGGCGGAATCGAGGCCGTTGGGAATCTCGTCCAATAGGAGGAGCTGCTTTGCACCCAGCAGTGCTTCGGCGATGGTCAATCGCTTCTTCTCGCCTCCTGAGATCCCTCTCCGCATGCTGTCCCCTACCATGGTATCAGCACACACGTCCAGCCCGAGCATCTGCCGATCAGGTGGCATTGGGTGCAAGGGGGATCGGAGGAGGTGGCTGAAGTGTGATTCGCTTTCTGTCCTCTTGGTACAGCTCTTTGCACAGTGACGCTTATCACGGTATCAGCACACATGTGCAAGCCCGGCGTCAGGGTGGGGGTAGAGTGATGGAGTGCAGATCTGAGTTGCAAGGGGTGAGTGATGGGAGAAGCGAGCGGCAGCGTGCTCAGCAGGGACGACTGTGGGCAGAGAGAAAAGGCAGGTTGATTAGCCGACTGAAAAGAAGAAACAAGTGTGGTACGGATAAACGAGCGGAGCAAAGAAAAAAGAATGACGAACACACACACACACACACACACACACACACACACACACACACACACACACACACACACACACGCACGTGCGCGCGGCTGACACCCCCCTCCCCTCCCACGAGCACATTTACGCAGAACCGCGCACACCTTGAGGACGTACGGCACCACCACATCTGCCCACCGCCCCTCATCGCCCATCGCCTGCAGGAGTGGACGGCGGGACACACGCAGAAATGCCACAAAGGAACGGGGACGGGCCGAAGGGTTTCCGGAGAGGAGGGGTTGAGTTGTCAAATTCAGTCCACTTATGCATGTGTATACTTGCTTATAAGGGCGCAAGGGAGGCAACACGATATGTATAATGAGAAACAAAACATTGCATGTTTGAATCATAAGGGGTGTCAATTTGGTAGTATCAAAACCAACTCCCGACATACGAGCAGGAGGCAGCAGAAATGGAAGTGCTTGAGTCGGCTCGAAAGTCAACCTGGGCAGATTGAAACATCTTCTCATACTCAAGAACAGTATGCACACATGTTCGTCACCATAAAATGGGCAATAAAAATGTTCCACCATAGAAGTAACAGCAGTGAACGTCATCACCTTGATGGGAACATCCGGCATGACATCATCACCCCCATGACATCATCACCTTGGTCTTTTGTTACATAAATACCCCCATGATCTCATCCCTCCACATGAAATCATCCCCCCATGACGTCATCACCATCTACAAAGGGGCTCCCATGACGTCATCACGCCCATGACATCACCATTACCTTGACAACGGTTTGCATGACATGGTCGGGCTTGATTCCCATCTCCCGCTCCTTCTCCTCCAGCTGCCGACATAGGTCTGCGTGGGTGGGGTGCCGAATGACGAGGGCGCCGAATGACGAGGGCGCCGAATGATGAGGGCGCCGAATGAGGCGGGAGAATGGGATGGAGGAGGGAAGAGGGGAAGGAGGGAAGGAGGGAGGGGAGAAAGGACGGCGAAGAAGGGAGGGAGGGAGGGAGGGAGGGAGGGAGGGAGGGAGGGAGGGAGGGAGGGAGGGAGGGAGGGAGGGAGGGAGGGAGGGAGGGAGGGAGGGAGGGAGGGAGGGAGGGAGGGAGGGAGGGAGGGAGGGAGAGAGGGAGGGAGGGAGGGAGGGAGGGAGGGAGGGAGGGAGGGAGGGAGGGAGGGAGGGAGGGAGGGAGGGAGGGAGGGAGGGAGGGAGGGAGGGAGGGAGGGAGGAAGAGAGGCACGTGTGCTATTTTCAAGTGCCCAAAAGCAAACTGTTGGAAAATAATTCGGAGTTGGAGTGAAGGAATGAACAGTAGCTGCCATGGCGGAAGGGATGCACCACGGGACTGAGCTCGGACCACCTGCCCGTGGCCATGCGGCTGTTGCCACGTCTCAAACCTCTCCGAACCCAGGAGGACTTGGGAACAGAAGCAAAGAGCACTACATGCCTTCCCTGTGACTGATTGTTTTGCAGGCGAAAGGGAGAAGGCACGCATCTCTTCAAGAGTCATTCAAATGTGTGGCCGCCCCCTGTTTGTTTGAAGACACCTCAAACCTCACCTGCCATGTAGCCGGGCCCCTGCAGACGAGCGGAGAACTCGAGTGTCTCCCTCACAGTCATCTCGCCGATGTGGGAGTCCGTCTGAGGCACAAACGCCACGGAGCGCGGCAGCACAAAGTGGCTGCCCGGGCGGCCGTTGTACGTCACCTCGCCCTGCACGCCCAGCTCCCTCTCCGCCCTCCCTGCCAGGGTCCTCAGCAGCGTTGACTTGCCGCTGCCTGGCGGCCCCAGCAGCAGCGTCATCCTGTGGGGTGAGGCGAGGAGCAGATGGTACAGGGTGATGAGGTGATAATCAGATGCGGATCCACATGGGCCGCCTCAAAGGGGATCGTGAGCAGCGTTGACTTGCCGCTCCCTGGCGAACCCAGCAGCAGCGTCGTCCTGTGAATGAGGGGGTTCAGGTGGTGGGGTGATGCTTTCCAGCTGAGCAACAGACAGCACCATTCAATCTGGAGGCAGCGTCTTCCTGTGAATGAGGGGGCAGCGTCAGTCAACAGGCAGCGCCGATCCTTCACCAGCCAGGGCTCCGTCCAGCATCAGCCACGCTGGGAATGGAACGCCCGTACCTGCCAGGCTGGGAATGGAATGCCCGTACCTGCCAGGCTGGGAATGGAATGCCCGTACCTGGCAGGCTTGAGGATGCCAGAGCAGGCATCAAGCGCGAAGAAGAGGCGGCGCTGGTCGTTGAGTAGGCGCAGACCCCTCAGCAGCGCGCCTGCGTGGTTGGGCAGCTGGTTGGGCAGCTGGTTGGGCAGCGTGGGCACGCCCCTCGCGCCCACTCGCACCTTGGCGCACGCGCTCACCCCCTCAAAGCGCACCTCCACTGCGGGGAACGCCACTCCCACGCTGTGAGGGTTAGGGTGGGAGATGGGGGGAACAGAAACGGCGAATGGGCAAGCCTTTCTCTCCCAATTGCGCCTTTGCATTCCGCAACAGGTTCGCCCGGGGTGGATGCAGTCCACGGGTGACCCCTCAAAGCACACCTCTGCTCGGAGGAATGACACTCCCTCGTTGGGAAATAACGGGACGGGAGGCGGAGGAGGAAGGGAGGGAGGTTGGGGTGGGAGATGGGGAGAACGGAAGGGGTAGATGCGCAGACCTCTTGCCCCCCTCACGCTGTCAACCGCACCTCCACTTGCGCCAAGACACTTTTACGCTGGGGAAGAACGGCAGGTGGGGGGGAAGGGGGAGGGAGAAGGCTTGGGGTGGGAGACGGGCCACGGGCAGAAGCGGTAAGGGCAGTCGTCACCTCGTCTTCTCTGTGAACTCCTCGCCGTCCAGCTCAGTGAGCACAGCATTCATTCTGAGGCGTCTGGAAGTGAATGTATAGATATGCATGCAACTGGCCCGAGAGTGGCACCTGTCCAGGCGTCGCCTCATCTTCTCCAGAAACTCCACCTCACCATGACCCGCCCATCCCAAGATGTCCGGGGTCCACGTGGCAGGTTCTTTGCATTGCCTGCAGGTGACACGTTTTTGTTCGCGATTCGAGAATCCTACCGTTGGCTCCATGATACGAGTGCGATGTTTATCGGTTGGTTCCAACTTACGGCTGTGTTGTGCGAATTGGGGCTTCGACAGTCACTTGTCAAGCAGCAGCCTGCGTGACCACGGCTTTCAACACTGAACGGGTCGACGAGGGATTCCTTCTCGCCCGCGATAGCAGGGGCGCATTGGCGCGAGAGGGCCCGCCCGATGCCCTCGCTACCGTCACAAGAACGCGAGGCCCACTCGCCCGCCCCTAGCGCGAAAGCGGAGGGCTGCCCCTTGGGCCCCTTCGCCCCTGCCCAACGCCAAGCCGGAACCGCCCATGATGGAGGGCACCAGTGGTGACGCGGCTAGGTGAATCTGGCTGACTCAGTAAGACGGAATGGCAGTAGTAGGTTCCCGAGTTGGACGCCATGGAAGGTTCCCCACACTATGATGCCATTTTGGGGCATTGGTCCTGGCGGATGGGGACCAGCCCACTTTCGACAGCATTGATTTGGGAAGCCAGACGACTGCCTTGTACGAGCACGACACGGGTGACTTCGTTCCGTACGCAATCTGAAGCGGCAACAGTGACGTACGGTATCTCAAAGCAGCCATTGATTTTGACAGCGAGTGCGGGTCACCCGCCCTGACAACACCTTGTCAGTCAGCTCCAGCATGTGGCCGCTGACGCAGCTCGGTGTGGGTTTGGTCACCAGAGTTTGCTACCCTCGCAAGGCGTCGCGAAAGCTCCCAACCCAACTCGCGAAACGGAAATTGGTGTAAGCGAAATTTTGTGCTTTCGTGTCTGCGAAATCAGATCACAACTCGCTACACGCGAGTGTTACGGAAGAAAAGTCAAATCATAATGGTCTATGACCCAAGCCATAATGGTCTATGATGCACACCAAGGTAACATATTTTGTTTACAGTATTGAACAGGTAATCTGTCTGAACGTGCTAACCTTTTTACCCTGGGCAGGGGCAAACTACTGATCCCTAGAGGTGTGCAAGAGGAAAAAAACAAGGTTGCGTTGCATTGCTTGCAAGCCCCATCATACACGAGAGAATCAACCTTAGTTAACAATGGTACAGCTACAGTGTGGAGTGAGTGGGGCCCTAGAGAGGCACGGCCTCGAAGAGGCGTGAGAAGTAAAACTTGGTGCCGGTCATTTCCTTCTTCACCACCCTCCAGCCCGCTTTCTGCCAGTCCAACACACGACAGGTGGGAAGGAAGCAAATCAGCACATAGCAACACACAGGTGGGAGGAAGTGGCAGGTCCAGCATTAGCAGGCAGGGTAGCGATGAGGAGGAGAGCACAAGAGCTGTGGTGCAGCGTTGCATCTCCAGTGGGATGATGGCGGTGGAGGCGGCAGTTGGAGGAGAACGAGCATAGGCGTGTGGCACCTGGATGGCCATGCTTGCTTGAGGAAAGTAATAGGGCATGGTACTGGAGCATGGCAGTGGAGCGTGGTGCTGGAGTGAGTGAGTGAGTGAATGAGTGAGTGAATGAATGAGCGAATGAACGAGTGAGTGAATGAGTGAGTGAATGAGCGAGTGAATGAATGAGCGAATGAATGAGCGAGTGAGTGAATGAGTGAGTGAATGAATGAGTGAATGAACGAGTGAGTGAATGAGTTAGTGAATGAGTGACTGAGTGAATGAGTGACTGAATGAGTGAGTGCGTGAATGAGTGAGTGCGTGAATGAGTGAGTGAGTGAGTGAATGATTGAGTGAGTGAATGAGTGAGTGAGTGATTGAGTGAGTGAATGAGTGAGTGAGTGAATGAGTGAGTGAATGAGTGAGTGCGGGAATAAGTGAGTGAATGAGTGAGTGAGTGAATGACAGAGTGAGTGAATGAGCGAGTGAATGACTGGGTGAGTGAGTGAGCGAGTGGGTGAGGGAACAGACCTTGAGAGCGCCCTCCACCTCCTCCTCTGAGTGCAGGTAGGCGCGGGTGGCCTTGGACGGGCCGGGGAACAGCTCGCCCACGCGCTGCACAGTGGGACACGGCGATGGGCATGGGGGGCAGGACGGAGAGGTGTGAGGGGGAAGACAATGGGGTGTGTGGTGTGGTGTGGTGTGGCGGAGTGGGGTGTGGTGTGGTGTGTTGTGTTGTGGTGTGGTGTGGTGTGTTGTGTTGTGGTGTGGTGTGTTGTGGTGTGGTGTGGACATGACTTGATGGTGGATGGAGAGTGGAGGGACAGAAGTGGAGCACAGCACACACAAAGGGGATGACACGGGCTGCAGCAGCGCGAGTGTAAATCCATGCGGCAAGCGAGCATGAGACGAGAGGAGCAGCGAGTGCAAGCAGATGGTAGGGCTGTGGGCACCTTGAGGAAGGCGTAGTAGGGCGTGTAGGGGGCGAAGCTGAGGATGACTCTGTCCGTGGCCAGCGAGGCGAGGTGCGCGATCATGGCGTCTGACTTGTCCTGTGGGTAGTGGATCAGCACGTCCAGACACGTCACTGCCACGCGGGCGGGGGGGGGAGAGGGGAAAGGAGGGAGAAGGATGGGGCAGAACGGGGGAGAGGGACAATTTTGAGAAAATACTTTATAGGCAGCATAATAGCACGTTCAGAGACGTCTCTGCAGGAGGGGATGGGCAGGGGAGATGTGGAGAGCGAGAATTTCAGACATGTGACTGACTTTGAGGCATGCACCACCAGGGTGCGCGAGGGGAGGTCCAGCGGGGAACGGTGAGAGATGCAGGATAGGGGGGAAGGGAAGAGGCGAGAGGGCAGAAGGGATTGGAGAGGGGAGTGAGATGAGCATGAGGAGCCAGAGAGCACCTCCGGTCCCCTGTGACCCTTCCCTCAGGTCTGCATGCAGCCCTGCCCGCGGGGTTGATTGCCCAGTGTCGTGTATCCCGTGGCATGCCACATGGGCATCCCCTTCCGCCTACACTGCTGCACTACACGGCCCTGCTGCTGCACTGCTGCCTTGTGGCGTCACCCTCTCCCCCCATTTCTAACCAACGTGGTCATTCCTGCATTGTCGTACCAGTGTGCTCTTTAGTTTCCTTGAAAGGTGCCATCTCCTCCATTCTCTTACCAGTGGTGCGTCCTCGATTTTCTTTCCAGTGTGACGTTTCCTCTAATGCCTCGCCAGTGGTGCTCCCTCTCTCGTGTGCTCACCAGTGTGGTATTGCCCGTCAATGGACTCCAGGTCCTTGGCCTCGAACACCGGCATCACCAGCTGCTTCGACGTCTTCGCTTCTGCCAGCGCCACCTTGGCCCTCTCCGCGCCCTCTCCCGCCTGCACCCCCGCCGCCGCGCAAAAACACACGCCAATGTGATGCAAGGCGAGGCAGAGCAGGGCAAGGCGAGACAGGGCACGCCGGGGGGGACAGACATGGGAAGAAGGGTGAATAGGGTTGTGAGAAACAGTGGAGCCTGCCTGGTTCGCAGAGCGCTCAGAGGAGCGAGAAGGGAAGAGAGGCAAGAAGTGGCGGAGAGAAGAGGGACGAGGTGAGGGGAGTGGATGTGAGAGCCTTGTTAGTCCAGGTTTGAGCCAGGTGACATCAGATTAGGTGGGTAGGTGGCACAGCATGCAGGTGAGAGGCAGATGATGCCTGTGCATGGGCTGTAGCCCGAATGGGAATGGCATCGCGTGGCAGCAGACATGGCAGATGGGAATGCATGGCATGGCAACACTTGGGAGTGGACGTGGACGGTTCCTATGGTGGCGGCACCAGGGAATGCCAACCATGGCGGCGCAAGGGAATGGGTTGCGTACCATGGCGGTGCAAGGGAATGGGTTGCGTACCATGGCGGCGCAAGGGAATGGGTTGCGTACCATGGCGGCGCAAGGGAATGGGTTGCGTACCATGGCGGCGCAAGGGAATGGGTTGCGTACCATGGCGGTGCAAGGGAATGGGTTGCGTACCATGGCGGCGCAAGGGAATGGGTTGCGTACCATGGCGGCGCAAGGGAATGGGTTGCGTACCATGGCGGCGCAAGGGAATGGGTTGCGTACCATGGCAGCACAAGGGAATGGGTTGCGTACCATGGCGGCGCAAGGGAATGGGTTGCGTACCATGGCGGCGCAAGGGAATGGGTTGCGTACCATGGCGGCGCAAGGGAATGGGTTGCGTACCATGGCAGCGCAAGGGAATGGGTTGCGTACCATGGCGGCGCAAGGGAATGGGTTGCGTACCATGGCGGCGCAAGGGAATGGGTTGCGTACCATGGCGGCAGAGATATCACTGGCGTACACTGTGGCTCCCTCCAGCGCCAGAGGGATGGACAGGCTGTAAGGGGGGGAGATGGGAGTGGGGGGGGATGGAGTGGGGGGAGATGGAGTGGGGGGAGATGGAGTGGGGGGAGATGGAGTGGGAGGAGATGGAGTGGGGGGAGATGGAGTGGGGGGAGATGGAGTGGGGGGAGATGGAGTGGGGGGAGATGGAGTGGGGGGAGATGGAGTGGGGGGAAGATGGAGTGGGGGGAGATGGAGTGGGGGGAGATGGAGTGGGAGGAGATGGAGTGGGGGGAGATGGAGTGGGGGGAGATGGAGTGGGGGGAGATGGAGTGGGGGGAGATGGAGTGGGGGGAGATGGAGTGGGGGGAGATGGAGTGGGGGGAGATGGAGTGGGGGGAGATGGAGTGGGGGGGAGATGGAGTGGGGGGGGATGGAGTGGGGGGAGATGGAGTGGGGGGAGATGGAGTGGGGGGAGATGGAGTGGGGGGAGATGGAGTGGGGGGAGATGGAGTGGGGGGAGATGGAGTGGGGGGAGATGGAGTGGGGGGAGATGGAGTGGGGGGAGATGGAGTGGGGGGAGATGGAGTGGGGGGAGATTGAGTGGGGGGAGATTGAGTGGGGGGAGATGGAGTGGGCGGAGATTGAGTGGGGGGAGAGACGGGATGGGGGCGAGGCTAGGGGATGCACGGGTACGTTGATGTGGGGCAGCGGCGCATGTGTGCACCACACGCATCCGCTTCAGTGGGCTTCTGAAAGCGGCACCACATGCACCAGCAGCAGCAGCAGCAGACATTCCGGACAGTCTCTAGCACCCGCATGAACCAAGCTTCAAGGGCGAGCGCGGGTAAGGGGCGAACGAGGGTAAAGGACGAGCAAGGGTAAGTGGTGGGTGGGGGCCGGGGAGAAGGAGGAGCGGGTGCTTGCCTGCCGGTGCCGCATCCAGCATCGCACACCGTGACGCCGTCCAGCGAGCCCTCCTCCCTCAACCACCTCAGCACCTGCCGTCACGCGCAGTGTCCAGCACAGTACAGTGTGCACTGAGTGTTTCGTATGGTGAATTCCAATATGTGGTCATGTACAGGTGAATCCACTCATGCTACGCAAGGAAGTTCGCACTCCAACGTTGCTCAGCAGGTACGGCGTGAAGGTCAGATTATAAGGCGGCTGACTAGAAGCCTGATCAGTGCTCACCTTTTCGACGGTCTGCGCGTGGCCTTGACGGATGTCCAGCTGCAGGTAGAGGGGGCGAGGGCACGTGGAAGGCACGTCATGCGGTGAGAAGAGCACGAGAGGCAGCGCGCACCCCGACAGGCGATGCAGGTGCGTAGGTGGGGTCGCTATCTACCGTGGCCTGGCAGGCCGTTCGATTCATGAACGGCACTGGTTCATCACGAAGGAGAAATGCAAACGATGCAGGTTCAACTCACCCTTTCATGCCCCCGTTCCTCCGTTCCTCTCCCTCCTTCTCCCCCCACCACCACCCCCCTTCCCCCATCCCCCTTTTCCCCTTCCCTCTCTTCCCACCCCTCCTCCGCCTGTAACCCTTCCCCACTGATCTTCGTGGCACGAGTCGCGCCAGCACGGCTCACCTGCACGGAGTTGACGTCGTCTGTCTCGCCGTAGATGCGGCGCCACCTGTCGTACCCCGCCGTGTTGAAGTAGTTGCGCACCTGCCGCGTCAGCGGGCACCACACGAAATAACGCGTCAATCGACAGCACGCGTGGGAAGGACCGACGAAGCATCGAACGGTGACCGAGACAGGCGGAGAGAAGCCGGACTGAATAGAAAGGGCTCAATTCGCGTCAAATGTGGCACGATAACATACGCCGAGCATGAGCCAAGTGCTAAGAAAGCGTGCGAGATCGGGTGAGGGCGGTGAGCGGCCCTACCGCATCCATCTCGTTGCCGCCCACTTCCTCCGCTTGCTGCTGTCGCCTGCGCGCACACGCATGCGGGAGATAGGACAATTGGTGTCACGACGAGAGAAGCGCACGCGATTTTTTGGCAAGTAGACTAAGAAACGGAAGGGCAGAAAGCGTGCGTATCCAGAAGTTTCTATTCTCTAGCAGTACTAGCGCAGGCACTTTAAGGCACATCCGAACTGGGCCCTTTGCGACGAGCAGAGTGAGGGGGCGCGCAATCACCTCTTCTCCGGGTCGGCGAGGGAGAGCACCGTCGCGAGTGCCGCGAGCGCACCGCCGCCCGCAACAGCAATGCCCACTGACCCGCCGTCATCTGCACGCAGGCGAGCCGAACCACGTGGAACGAAGTGGAGAGACGGGTAACGACGGGAAACAAGCGGGAAAATTGTTAGCCGCCTTGCGTGGAACAGCAACGCATTGAATCCCGCTGAGTCAGATAAAGCAAATGGAAAGCTGAAGCCGCAGCAGGGCGCAACGCTACAAGCGGCGCTGCGCGCACTGACCGAGAAGCGCGCGTGCGGGCGCGACGGGTTTGGGAGCCGCGATGGAGACGCGCGCGGCTGTTGCGCCACCCGCGCTCAGACGTTGACCCGTGAAGGCCGTCTGTAGGCTAACGCACGCGGCTTGCTGGAGGGCGGCCATTATGAATTCGACGTCGACGTGTGGATCAGCGTGCTCACGGAATGCGCGTTGGTGGTTGAGCGTTGAGCACAGGCACAGACGCAACGACAGCCGAAGTCGAGCTCGCGAATCTTCAACGACAGTAATGGCGAGGCAACTACTGCAATGCTAACTTTCTTCACTGCTTACTATGCTGCGTCCTGCGGTGATGGGAACGCGAATTTCGATGGCACTGGGATTGCACTGTTCCAGTTTGGATGGGGCTTGGGGGCGAGAAGGCTGGACAGGTGGTCAACGTGGCGCGCGTAGAGAGTTGCGAGGGGCTTCTTTGTGCCACGGTGTTGCTACATGGTTGGTCGCTAGATTGTCATTCTTGGGTTCTTGAGAAAGTGGTCAGGGCGGATTTGTACTCGATTGCGGTAAGAACCAGAAATAGATTGAGCGCTACATCAGGCTAAATTTACACTTGTCACAAAAATGTTGGCAGCAATTATTTTCCGTTCATTAGTTTTTACTTTTGCCCGGTGGCTTTCCACCCAACCTCGACTCACAAATTTTGCCACAAGCAGTTACCACCCCACCTCGATTGGTTCGTCTGGTTACACGGGCATCGCGTTTTCGTGACCCGTCTACTCTTCGCCTCCCACCTGCTACCCTCGTCGCCCCTCCTACCATCCCTCCTCCGCGCTCCCGCATTGTTATGCCCTAGACTCTTCTCCCTTCCCTCCTTTTCGCCTTGGCCCCCTGCCCTGCGCCTAGTGCCCTGGAATCGTTTCCTTCCTCTGTCCCTTAGCCTACCAGGTGTCGCACACGTCCCGCCGCGCCGGATCGCAAGCATGGCGACAGAAGCCGTGATGGTCGCAGAGGCGCCCGCTGGGGCATCCAACGAGGTCAAGCTCTTCGGCAAGTGGTCCTTCGCAGCGGAGGAGATCACGGTACGCGCTATAAGCTGCCCCGCGAAGGTCGCTGTCACCATGGTCGCTCATCGAATCGCTGGCTCGGCATCATTGCAGCAGTGTGAGGGCACGATAGTCCTTACAGTGGTACCGGAGCGCGTAGCTTTAGCTTCTAGCCGGTAGGCAAACCACTTCAAATTGTCGTCTCTCGTGCGGCGTCGGCGACGTCGCGTTTCTCGCACCCAGCAGCGGTGGGCGTCTCTCGTGGTTAACCGTCAGCAGCGCGCGTGGTTCGTAGTCGACAATCGCATTCGTCAATTCTCCGTGATCGCATTATATCGGATTTCGTGAACCCCCGTAGCCCTCTCGATGCTGCCTTTCTGCTCCGCCGTTCGTGCTTTGGCCAGGAGGGTTAGTCGCACGCACAGGTCTGGCAAACAAGGGTTGCCACCGAGGATTAGTTGCAAAGGCAGGTTTGGGGAGACATGTTTGGCAAACGCGGGTTAGTCACAGGGCAGATTTTGCAAGCGAGGGATAAGTCGTGACGGAGCTTCGTTAGGGCGTGGCGCGGATGTGGGGGTGCAGAGCAGCGCGTGATTGGACTGGGCAGGCACTGGAAACCGACTGGCAGCCAAGTTGGCCTTCCGCAAGTACCGTGCATTCATTCCTCGAGCCGTGTTGACTTTCCCGTGCAATTGAGCTGTTGGTTTGGACATCGGCTTTTAGGGTTTGTGTTGCGAGTGCCGCTTGTTGCAACATGCAGCGTGATCGGATATTGATTAATGCTTCCCGCCAGTCGGCGTGCTTACTCTGCGGGATGCGAGAGCGGGGCGCGCATGAGAACGTGGTAGCCGCATCAGCGATAGATCGTGCACGTTGGACGAGCCGATCGTGCGATCTGAGCGCGTGGCGGACTTGATTAGGTTGCCGCGCTACGTCGTTATGGCGTCGCCTTTAGTCCTGCTCGAATCTGGGTTCAACTTGTTCACTGCGCGGTGATCCGCGCGCATTGCCTCATACTCTCTGCGCGCCTCGTCTCTCCCCATGTTCTTCAACGTCCCCTTTCTCTCCATACTCTTCCCCCCTCCTGTCTCGTTCTGTCTCCCTTTACGCCCCCCAACCGGCAGGTGAACGACTTGTCGCTTGCCGACTACATCGCCGTCAAGCACGCCATCACCGTGCCGCACACTGCCGGCCGTTACTCAGCCAAGCGCTTCCGCAAGGCGAACTGCCCGATCATTGAGCGGTGAGTGCAGCGGTTCGTGGTGACGGCCGCGATGGGGCGAGGATGACAAGCACATCGATGAGGATGACGAGCACGTCGATGAGGATGACGAGCACATCGATGAGGATGACGAGCACATCGATGAGGATGACGAGCACATCGATGAGGATGACGAGCACATCGATGAGGATCACGAGCACATCGATGAGGATGACGAGCACATCGATGAGGATCACGAGCACATCGATGAGGATCACGAGCACATCGATGAGGATGACGAGCACGTCGATGAGGATGACGAGCACGTCGATGAGGATGCTCCGCGCAGCCCGGGGCCGGGCTGGGTGGCGTTCCGCCCGACGCCCTGAGACCCTTGTCACACCCTGCCCTCCCAACCCCCTCTCGGCTCGTGCTCACGCACACGCGCTCTTGCGATAGAGCAGAGCTCGCGCCCTTGGTCCCTCACACGCCGTCTTGCCCTCTGTCCTTCCTTGCCCTTCGTCCTCAACCCCTCGGCCTTCGCCCTCCCTCCCTCCCTCCTCCCTCCATCTTCCCTCTCGCTTCCTGGCCCCGCTGTCCCGTCCCCGTCCCCCTTCCGCCGCCCGGCCCGCGTGCTTGCGTTCTGTGCGGAGCAGGCTGACGAACAGTCTGATGACGAGCGGTCGCAACAACGGCAAGAAGCTCAGTGCCATTCCTTGCCTTTCATCCTTTCCCCCATTCGCCCTTCCCCCTTCTCTTGTCCCTTCCTCCGTCTCCCGTCCCGCTTTCCTTCCGCTTCCGTTCCGCCGTTGCGCAGGTTGACGAACAGTCTGATGATGCACGGGCGCAACAACGGCAAGAAGATGATGGCGGTGCGCATCGTGCAGCACGCCATGGAGATCATCCACCTGCTCACCGACCAGAACCCCATCCAAGTCATCGTCGACGCCATCGTCAACAGGTAACAACCACCCCCACCTTCCGCCTTCCCTTCCCTTTCACTCCCCTCCCTCTCACTCCCCTCCTTGCTCCCTTCCTTCTTACTCCCCTCCCTCTTTCTTCCCTCAAGCGGTCCTTTCATTGATATAGGCGGCAGTACACAGGCATCGTGACCGGCATAAGAAAATATTAACCAGAAAAAGTATACTCCCTCTTGCCCACCTCCATCTCACACCCCTCCCTCTCTCACATCCCTCCCTCTTCCACCCCTCCCGCTTGCTCCCCTCACTCTCACACCCCTCCCTCTTGCTCCCCTCCCTCTCACTCCTCTTCCTCTTGCTCCCTTCCCTCGCACTACCCTCCCTCGCATTCCCATCGCTCATTCCTCTCACTCACACGCCAACCCTCTGTCCGCATAACCCCCCTCCCCCTCGCGCCAACAGCGGGCCGCGCGAGGACGCGACGAGGATCGGGTCGGCGGGAGTCATTCGGCGCCAGGCCGTCGACATCTCGCCGCTGCGACGAGTCAACCAGGTACGCGCGGACCGACGAGTCAACCAGGGACGCGTGGGCCGTGCGCGCGGCCGTGCAACTATGACTATGCATGCAGGCACGCAAACATGCGCAGTTTCTCACGGGCCAGCGCGCCATGGCGTGCCGCCACATGTGCGCGAATGGGCGCTCAGCTCGCCCATCCTCTGCCCTCCACCGCCGATGGTTGCCCGCTTTTGCGCAACCACGCGCGTCGCGTGCACCAAGCAGCAGCATGAGCTGCTGCAGTGCTCCCTGCCACCGCTTTTTGTGTGATCCTTCCGGCACCTCTTTCCTCGTGCGTCACGAGTGATCCTCATTCTTCACACTCCCCACCCACCCGCCCCTTTATGTGCCGCCCTTCCCTCCTCATCCTTCCCCCGTTCCCCCGCTCGTAGGCCATCGCGCTGCTGACGACGGGCGCGCGCGAGGCGTCGTTCCGCAACGTGAAGACGATCGCGGAGTGCCTGGCGGACGAGCTCATCAACGCCGCCAAGGGCAGCTCCAACAGGTGCGTTGTGGCACTCCGGCTTTAAGGGCAGCTCCAACAGGTGAGGCAGTCGGGCTTTAAAGGCAGCTCCAACAGGTGAGGCTCTGGCTTTAAGGGCAGCTCTAACAGGTGAGGCGCCCCCCTGAACTTGAAGGGAAGGTGTGTTGACAGGTGTGTTGACGCTCCCCATGGGCTTTAAGGCAGCTCCAACAGGTGAGCCGCACACCCGCGACAGCGGGCATGGTGGGCACAAGGTGGGCAGTGGTGGCAGTGAGCAGCTGTGCTCGCAGTAACATGAGCCAGTGGCCACGCTGTGATGGTTGGTGCCTTGCTGAGTGGTGGAGTCAGGAAGGTGCCCTTTTTTGGCTTGGACCTGCTCCTACAAAGGTGCCATGCTGTGAGCATCATTAGCACCACACATGTACTATGTCTGCATGTGCCTGTTGTTGGACCTAATTAAAGCAGCTGAGGAAGCTATCGGAGCTTCTTCAGAGCCCCTTTCCTAATCTTCTCTCCCAGAGTTCTTACACATTCTCTCAAAACCTTTAAAACTGTCTCTCGTCCTTGTTGCCTGGCAGCTACGCCATCAAGAAGAAGGATGAGATTGAGCGTGTTGCCAAGGCCAATCGTTAAGCATTGCTACTTGCAGTCTGCGCTGCAACTCTTCAAGCTCCCACCAGTGGTCTCTTCGCCTACAGCTGCTGTGCTCCATAGTATTAAAGAGAATCTTAAGGAACGCATAGATAAGCCATGTGAAAGCTGTGTCTGATATTGTGAATGAAGGGGAATTTTCTGGTGGTCAAACTGGGAACATGTTACATGAGCTAAAGACAGGCAGGAAACGAGGTCTCTACTGGATGAAAGTACTTGCGAGGTGTAGCAAGTTTGCACAGATGACGGTCGGTCTCTGACGGTTACGTTGGAGAGTTGACGTTCTGGTTGAGTAACCTTGCCTGGCTGGGTTGGGCAGGAGGGATGGGACAGATGGAGGGAGGGAGAACCAATCAACCAGCAGCCGGACAGAGAAACGAACAAGCGGCGCCACTGTCTTGAAGGGCACAGTGCATGTTGACTATCTCAACATGAGGCTTGAAAATGTAAGATCAATTTACCACCGTACTGAACCTACGCAAAGTGACTTTGCGAACTACAGAGCCGCTTCCAACTCCCATTGCAACAGCGGCGTGATCCGCATCAACATGCAAAACACAGATCGCGTCAAACAGCAAACATAGGCGATCAACATGCAAAACACGCTCGTGATCGCTCTTTTTTTTCCGCGAGGCTCTCCAGGTCGTCGTTGACTAGGGTTTCGGAAGTGGAGGCTTTTCCACGACAATGCTGCCCCAACATGCACAATTTTCTGCACTCTGCAGTCAGCGTTCGGTCAGACCTGTCGAGGTGTTCGGTCACGACACTACGTGGATCAACCTTGGAGAGGTTTTCAAAGCCGAGGCAAGGTTGCAGTGACGTCGTCACCGTACATCAGTGGTCCGTTCAGACATATCCTGCGAAGGAATTCTTCTGGTCTGGTCGTCGAGTCTTCCCCCAACGACCCCCGTCCCACCGTGGCCGAGCCACGCAGCCGCCTCGCTAGTCTCGGTGTGTCCGACCGCACCTCGACAACCGTCTGTTTGGTTTGGTCACAGCAGTCCTCGTGGCAACGCATCACACAACCTGCTGCTTGGTCGTCGAGGTGTAAGCAGTTGCAAAAGGCTTTCCCCTCGCTCCGCCCTTCTGTGTCCTGCACATTCTGGTTTGCCTCGTTATCACTGGAGCATGCTGTAGCCGCGCTGCGACCCTTCCTCCCTTATTGCTATCTTAGCGGAGTGTGTACGATCCGTAAGTAGTGGAGACCAGTACTACATTACTATTTTTCGCAGGTTTCATTTAACTAGCTGCCGTCTTAATTGTTAATACTGAAACCACTCAACGGTTAGATGAGGAGAAGCGTTGTGATTTGAGTACAATTTACCATACGCGTATCTCCGCTTAGCGAAGCGCTCTTTGCCTGGTCGTGCCCGCGCTGATCCGCGCATCGGCTCGCTCGAAGGCTTCTTTCGTGAGTACCGCTTCGGCGATCTCGTTCACACATGCCTGCGACAATGCGCCGCGTTACACAGACGACAGGGTGATTCACGATAATTTAAATCGCTCGGGAGAAATATTAAGATCCCCATATACACGGTGCGGGTCGCTGCGATGGCTGTAGAAGGCGATGCATCGCCGCGTCAGCCGCCACATGTGAATGGGTCGGGACGAAACGGGTCAGAGGGGAGCGGATCCGCAGAAGAGGCGCCACTCGATTCGCAGGCGTTAGAGCGGGAAGAGAAGCAAGTGTCGGGTGACAAAGCGGACACGCAAGGTTCAGGGGAAGCCGTGAAGGCAGCAGAGCGGGCAGAGCGGGAAGCAGGTGACGCTGCAGTGCGGACGGACAGTCACGGCCAGCGGCCGACGGAGGCTGCTGCTGCTGGAGCTGGCGATGCGCACGCGGCTTCTGAGTCGCCCCGAAAGGCCGCTGCTGGCGATGCTCAGGCAGCAATCGAGTCGCCTCGAAAGTCCGGTAGTGCTGGCGCTGGCGCTGGTCAGGCAGTGCCTCGTGGCGGCGACGCCACGGTCATTGCTGAAGCAGACGGTGCGGCGGGCGGCCAGGGGATTACCGCCGATGCTGTCATGTCGCAGGTGAGCAGCCGTCGCAGGTGAGCAGCCGTCGCAGGTGAGCAGCCGTCGCAGGCGAGCAGCCGTCGCAGGTGGGCAGCCGTCGCAGGTGAGCAGCCGTCGCAGGTGAGCAGCCGCGCAGGTGAGCAGCCGTCGCAGGCGAGCAGCCGTCGCAGGCGAGCAGCCGTCGCAGGCGAGCAGCCGTCGCAGGCGAGCAGCCGTCGCAGGCGAGCAGCCGTCGCAGGCGAGCAGCCGTCGCAGGCGAGCAGCCGTCGCAGGCGAGCAGCCGTCGCAGGTCGCCAAGCCCCCGTCGTAGCTCCCAATCTGCCCCGCTAACACTCCAAGCAGTCTTTTTTTAGTTGCCTTTGATTTTGTCAAAAGCATGCTGTGAACTTCACTGCTTCCTATTGTGCTGTAATGCAGTGTACTGCACTTTACAGCACCGTACCGTACCTTACCGTACCGCACTGCACTGCTACCTCGCTCGCAAGTGAAGGCTGCTCCGATCCAGAATCGCATCCTGTGGGCTGCCGCATACCCCCGGTGCGCACCCCTCTGCAACTTTCCTGCCCATTTCTCTCTGCATTTCGCCTCCCCTCCTGGCGAAATTTCCCCTCCCCTTCCCCCTCCCCCTCCCTCCCCCCCCCCCCCGGCGGTGATCGCCTCCCCCAGCTGGCGGACATGCGGGGCATGATAGCGCGCCTCAGCCGCGAGAACGAGTCTCTGCGCGCCATAGTGGCGCTGCAGCTCTCCCCGCATGGGGGAAACGGCCCCTCCGCGCATGGGGGGAACGCCCCCTCCGCGCATGCGGGGAACGGCCCCTCCGCGCATGGGGGGAACGGCCCTTCCGCGCATGACAAGAACGCCCCCGTTGCGAGACAAGAGAATGCGGGAAAGGGGGGAGCAGGTGGCGAACACAGCGGGCGTGCAACGGCGGCCGCGGGTGGAGGGGAGGGCGAGAGGGCAGGGGGTGGCGGAACGAGCGCAGATAAAATCGCAGCAATGGCAACGGCGGGGGCGGGGGGGCTGAGTGCAGACGTGCTGGCGCGGATGATGGGCGCAGGTGCAGGGGGGGCGGGCGAGGAGGGCGCGGAGTGGGTGCGCGCACAGCAGATGCAGATGCTGGCGCTGCTGCCCTACCACGCCGCTGCTGCCCAGGTGAGCGCCGGGCGAGATAAAGGTGGGATGGGAGGGATGGGTGACGAGGAGGTGATGGGGAGGTGATGGGGAGGTGATGGGGAGGTGATGGGGAGGTGATGGGGAGGTGATGGGGAGGTGATGGGTAGGTGAGGTGATGGGGAGGTGATGGGGAGGTGAGGTGATGGGGAGGTGATGGGGAGGTGGTGGGGAGGTGATGGGGAGGTGGTGGGGAGGTGATGGGGAGGTGGTGGGGAGGTGATGGGGAGGTGGTGGGGAGGTGATGGGGAGGTGGTGGGGAGGTGATGAGGAGGTGATGGGGAGGTGATGGGGAGGTGATGGGGAGGTGGTGGGGAGGTGGTGGGGAGGTGGTGGGGAGGTGGTGGGGAGGTGGTGGGGAGGTGATGAGGAGGTGGTGGGGAGGTGATGAGGAGGTGATGGGGAGGTGGTGGGGAGGTGATGGGGAGGTGGTGGGGAGGTGGTGGGGAGGTGATAAGGAGGTGGTGGGGAGGTGATGAGGAGGTGGTGGGGAGGTGATGAGGAGGTGGTGGGGAGGTGATGAGGAGGTGGTGGGGAGGTGATGAGGAGGTGGTGCGGAGGTGATGAGGAGGTGGTGGGGAGGTGATGGGGAGGTGATGAGGAGGTGATGGGGAGGTGATGGGGAGGTGATGAGGAGGTGGTGGGGAGGTGATGGGGAGGTGATGAGGAGGTGGTGGGGAGGTGATGGGGAGGTGATGAGGAGGTGGTGGGGAGGTGATGGGGAGGTGATGGGGAGGTGATGGGGAGGTGATGGGGAGGTGATGGGGAGGTGATGGGGAGGTGATGGGGAGGTGATGGGGAGGTGATGGGGAGGTGATGGGGAGGTGATGGGGAGGTGATGGGGAGGTGATGGGGAGGTGATGGGGAGGTGATGGGGAGGTGATGGGGAGGTGATGGGGAGGTGATGGGGAGGTGATGGGGAGGTGATGGGGAGGTGATGGGGAGGTGATGGGGAGGTGATGGGGAGGTGATGGGGAGGTGATGGGGAGGTGATGGGGAGGTGATGGGGAGGTGATGGGGAGGTGATGGGGAGGTGATGGGGAGGTGATGGGGAGGTGATGGGGAGGTGATGGGGAGGTGATGGGGAGGTGATGGGGAGGTGATGGGGAGGTGATGGGGAGGTGATGGGGAGGTGATGGGGAGGTGATGGGGAGGTGATGGGGAGGTGATGGGGAGGTGATGGGGAGGTGATGGGGAGGTGATGGGGAGGTGATGGGGAGGTGATGGGGAGGTGGTGGGGAGGTGATGGGGAGGTGATGGGGAGGTGATGGGGAGGTGATGGGGAGGTGATGGGGAGGTGATGGGGAGGTGATGGGGAGGTGATGGGGAGGTGATGGGGAGGTGATGGGGAGGTGATGGGGAGGTGATGGGGAGGTGATGGGGAGGTGATGGGGAGGTGATGGGGAGGTGTTGTTGGAGTTGTGGTTTCCGAGCACGGCCTTTCACACCCCCTCCCTCCGCTTTCGCCCCCATCATGTGCTGCTGCCCGTCGCCCCTTTCCTTTCTCCCTCGTCTTGCACAATGCAAACACCGCTGCCCTCCCCTCTTCCCTCCCACTCCCCCCCATCAGGCCATGTCTCGCTGGTCCGCCCTCTTCCCCGCCCTCCCCAACCCCTTCCCCTTCCCCTCCTTCCCCACTGCGCCACCCTCCTCCTCCGCCACACCACCTGCCGCGCCCATGATGCCTCCGCCCTCCCCGCCCCACCCCCACGCACCCATCGGGCCTGACAGGGGCAGCAAGGTGGGGAGGCCCGCCTCCCCCGTGCTGCCAGCGCGCTCCCACACCCCCCCTGCGCCCATGCGCGCGCAGCCCCGCCCGTCCGCCCACACGGCCAGCCAGAGGGGGTCGCTCTCCCCCCCCGACTCCGCCTCCCAGCAGCGCTGCAGCGTGGGCCGTCCGATCCGATCCGTGGGAATGGACCGCAGCGATTCAACGAGCGAGAGGGGGGACGAGGGGCTGCAGCAGCGGCGGCGGCGGCGGCGACGGCGGGGAGGAGATGAGGACGGGGACAGGGAAGGGGAAGCGGAGCAGAGAGGCGGGGGAGAGAGGCAGGTGAGGGACGCGAGGAGGAAAGGGGAGCTGGTAAGTGGGATGGGCAAGGGTAGTGAAGGCGGGGGCGCGGCAGGCGGGGTGGGGGCGAGCAGGATGGTTGGCAGTGCTGCAGTGGGTGGGCGGGGGGGTGGGCGGGGGGGAGAAGGAAGTGAGGAGGATAATCGGGATGAGTGTGCTGTGGAGTCGCGCGTGCTTGGTGCTGAGGGCAGCGCCGGTGCAGGGGAGCAGCAGGGTGAGGGCGTGGGTAGCAGGACGAGGGGCAGTGGGAAGGACGAGCAGGATGGGAATTTGGAAATGGGGGAGGCTGGGCTGGAAAGAGTGATGGTTGAGCAGAGGGCGGTGGGAAGAGGAGAGGAGGAGGAGGAGGAGGAGGAGGAGGGCGAGAGTGAGCAGAGCATGGGGGGTGAGAGGGCGTGCAAGAGGCGGCGAGGGGAGGCGAGTAGAGGAGGCGAGGAGTGTGTGCGTGGTGTGGCGAGTGGGGGTGGAGTGGCGAGTGGGGGTGGAGTGGCAGTGGCAGATGCCATGGAGGTGAGTGAAGGGTGCAGAGAGCCGGAGGGAGAGCGGGGGCGGTGGAAGGAGCAGGAGATGGTGGGGGGAGGGGAGGGAGCAGACGAGGCAGGCAGGCAGGGGGGCGGAGAGGGCGGCAGCAGCAGTGGTGGTGGTGGTGCTGGAAACCGTGCTGGAAACCGTGCCCTGCCAAGAAGCCGCCTCTGCACTGCCGCCGCTCCACCCCCTCTCAAGTGCGATGATGGCAGGGCGGGAGCAGAGGAGGGCATGAAGGGGGCACAGGAGGAAGTGAAGAGCGAGGCGGGGCAAGGCACAGATGGTGCAGAGGGTGTGCAGCGAGGGGTGGTGGCCCGTGGTGCTGGTGAGTCCAGGGGAAGCCGTGAGCGCACCTCTGACCCTGCCTCCCCGCCTGCTGCTCTCCCGCCTTCTGCTGCTCATGCCCCTCCTCCTCCTCCCACTGCTGCTTCTGCTGCTGATGCGTCTGCAGCAGCTGCGTTGCCGGCATGCCAGGGTGACGAGCTGGGATCGGGACAGCAAGGTGGGGGAGAGCGCGTGAGCGATGCGCAAAGTGCCGAACCACAGGAGGGGGTGATGCAGGTGCAGCAGGTTGCAGGAGGAGCAGAGACAGCGAGGCCAGCAGGCAGCACAGGCGGAGTGGCAAGGGACGAGCAGGCAGCAGCAGCTGCAGTTGAAGCAGGAAACCGGTTGCAAGCGCAAGCAGGGCCAGGGGAGGAGCAGCAGCAAGGGATGCAAGCACAAGGGATGCAAGCACAAGGGATGCAAGCACAAGGGATGCAAGCACAGGGGATGCAAGCACAAGGGATGCAAGCACAAGGGATGCAAGCACAAGGGATGCAAGCACAAGGGATGCAAGCACAAGGGATGCAAGCACAAGGGTCGGCTGTGGTTGAACGAGGGGTGCTGGTGTTCCAGCATGAGTCTCAGGCCGATGAGCCTCATGCCCCTCCACCTGCTCTGGCTCTTCAGCTGCAGCCGCAAATTGTATTGCACCCGCAGCAGCAGCAGCAGCAGGAGGAGGAGGAGCAACAGCAGCAACAGCAGCAGCAACAGCAACAGCAACAGCAACAGCAGCAGCAACAGCAGCAGCAACAGCAGCAGCAACAGCAACAGCAGCAGCAACAGCAGCAGCAACAGCAGCAGCAACAGCAACAGCAACAGCAATTGCAGCAGCAACAGCAACAGCAATTGCAGCAGCAACAGCAACAGCAATTGCAGCAGCAACAGCTACAGCAATTGCAGCAACAGCAGCAACAACAGCAAGAGCAGCAACAGGTGGCATGGCAGCAGCAGCAGCAAGCCCTTCGCTTCATCCCAGCGCATCTGCCCATCCTGCCAGACACTGCAGCCGCCCGCAAGGCTGCCCGCGTCGCCATCCGCGCTCGCTGCGACGCCGCCACCGTGCGTTTCCTCCCCGCCTCTCTTTCCCCTCCTCTCCCCCCCACTCCTCTCCTCTCCCCTACTCCCCTCCTCTCCTCTCCTCTCCTCTCCGCTCCTCTCCTCTCTTCTCCTCTCCTCTCCTCTCCGCTCCTCTCCTCTCTTCTCCTCTCCTCTCCTCTCCTCTCCTCTCCTCTCCTCTCCTCTCCTCTCTTCTCCTCTCTTCTCCTCTCCTCTCTGCTCGTCTCCACTCCTCTCCACTCCTCTCCTCTCCTCCCCTCTCCTTCTCTCTCCCCTCGCCTCGTGTCCTCTCCTCTCCATTCCTCTCCTCTCCTCTGTTTTCCACCCATCCCCTTACTGTCGTGCTCGATCCTTTCTTTTTTGTCTCAACTTTTCCTGCATCATCCTCCCTCCTCGCAACTCCCCCCTACCCTCCCCCCCCACTCCCCCCCTCAGCTATCGGACGGGGGGCAGTGGCGCAAGTACGGGCAGAAGGTGTCCAAGGGCAACCCGTGTCCGCGCGCCTACTACCGCTGCACGGCGGCCCCGGCATGCCCGGTGCGCAAGCAGGTGCAGCGCTGTGCGGACGACATGGCGTTCCTCATCGTCACCTACGAGGGCACGCACTCACACGCGCTGGCCCCGCACGCCACCGCCATGGCCATGCTCACCTCCTCCGCCTCCGTGGTGTCCTCTGCCGGCGCGCATGCCCCCCTCGCCTCGCCCTCTCTCTTCGCCCCCTCCTCTGCCTCCTCCCCCGCTGCCTTCCCCGCCCACCACGCGTTCCCTCCACCACCGTCGCTGATGGGAGCAGCAGGTGGGGCCGGAACGCCAGGCAGCACCACTGCCCACACGCCCACCGCTGCTGCTGCAGCGGGTGCATTCCCCTCGGACCCGTCTCTGCTGGCGTCGCCGCTTGCCACGCCCACTCTGGCCGGCACGCCCTCGTCGCCCTTTGTGACGGCCACGGCTGCCCTGCCCACCGTCACCCTCGACCTCTCCACCTTCCCCCCCCACCAGCTGGCCCAGCTAGGCCTGGGGGTGAGTGCAGGAGGGGGGGGCACAGGGGGTGGGATGGGGGGGGGAATGAGCAATCCTGTGCCTGGCACTGCTGCTGGCGCTGCTCTCAGTGGCTCGTCTGCACCACCGCTTGCTCCGCCATCCTCCCCACCGGCCCCCTCCGCCCAGCCTCCTGTGCTGACTGCACCACCAGTTGCAGCAGCATCAGCCACACAACCCATGCACCCACCAGCACTGCCATTCACAGCAGCAGCACACACGCCCACAGGTGCTGCTGCTCCCACACCTGCCACCACCCCAAGTAACGCCGCCACCACCCCCACCGGCGCCCCCTGGTGGTGGCCTGGCGCCCCTGCCCCCTCCCCTTCCTCCGCCCCGCGTCCCCCCACTGCCCCTCTTGCTGCTCCCTCAGCGCCCACTGCCGCCCCCGCGGGCGCATGCGGTGCTGCGCCGTCGTCTGCAGCGTCCACGCCATCGCCCATCCACGGCCTGCTGCTCCCCACCCCCCTCCCTGCCTCTGCCGCCACTCCCCCTGCATCCACCCCTGCACCCTTCTCCCCGCCCCTGCCTGCTGCTGCTGCTACTCCTCTTGCGCTCCCACCCACTCTGCCCTCTGCCGCTTACCCTGCCTCAAGTGGGCTGGCAGCAGCAGCGGATGAGGCGCCTCCCCTCATCCACATTCCCCGGCGCCGCGTGGTTGGCCACTTCACACCTGAGCGCCCTGCTGCTGCTGCTGCTGCTGGAGGTAGCGGTGCTCCCGCCACCGCTGCTTCTGCTGCTCCTTCTGCTGCCACACCTGCTGCTGCAGCAAACGCATCTCAAGTGGAAGCAGCATCAGCATCAGCAGGGGCAGCCCCAGTAGTGCCTGCAGGGGCAGGCGCAGCAGCAGCGGCAGCAGCACCAGCAGGGGGCATGGAGGCGGCGCTGGCATCACCAGCGGTGCACAGCCGGCTGGTGGCGGAGACAGCGGAGAAGATCACCAGCGACCCCGCCTTCAAGACCGCCCTCGCCACCTACATCGCCTCGCTGCTCTCCACCCAGCTCTCCGCTGGCGCTGCTGCCGGCCCCACCCCCGCCGCCACCCCCACTGCTGCAGCCCCTGCTCCTCCTGCTGCCTATGCGCCCCTGGGTGCTGAGAGCAGTGCGGGAGCGGGCACACCAGTGGCAGGCGGTGGTGCAGCCATCCCGCAGCAGCAGGCAGCAGCATCCGTGCAGCAGCAGCAGGCACACCAGCAGCACTCCATGTTTCTCTCGTCGCCCTCATTTGCCTCGTCGCTCTTCCCCGTCCTCCCTCCCTCCACTGTTGCCGCACATGCCCCTGCCGCCTGGCCCTTCACCCCTACAGCCTCCCACTCTGCCGCAGCACCAGCAGCAGCAAACTCGACTCAAGCCATGCCGGCAGCACAGCACCAAGGTGCTGCAGCGCTGCACCAAGCAGCGGCACCCAGCGGACTGCTGCTGTCGCCAGGCGCCTCTGCATCGCTGCTGCCCTCCCCCCTCGCCGCTCCCATGACCCCAGCTCCATCCCCCCTTGGCTTCTCGCACCTCTTTCAACCTCCCTCCACCACTCCTCTCGACCTCTTCCCGCAGGTACCACTCGCTTGCATCCCCTGAAAGCCAACCTACTTGAGCCATTTGATTCCTTGTCATGTCACTGCTTTTGTTTCGGCACTATCCACCAAATCTTTCCCCTCGCCCCCTCTAGTTCACTGCACGCATACACTGAACCACTGCAACCCCGGTACACCAGTTTCAGTTGCTTGCACTAATTCGTGGGAGCTGTGGTGTTGTTGCACATGCCCTGTCGTGCTCTGTGTGTCGCCAGGTGGCAGCTGGGAAGGATCCGTCCTGCTCGCCCGGCTTTCACTCCAACACAAACCGATCCTGTTGACAGTTGAAGTAGATCCATCCACCTGACATGGTAGACAGCACAACCGTATTCTAGTACGGTAAGACCCTTAGGGTATGTGTGAGGGTCTGCGCTGCGTTATTCATGGCGCATCTCTAACAAACTTACCGTAATCCCCTGGCATGGGAGAATTTCTGCAGATTCCAAAAATTATGGGTAGGTAGGCTTTTGGCAGACATCTACCGTGCCATTCTGGAATTGCGATACCGTCATCGCCCGGATATAAGACATATATGTCTTATCTCGTACACGGGCAAAAATGCTTGAGTTATCTTGTAAACGGGATGGTTTAGGGTGTCTTATAAGTCTTATAAATGGAAACTTTTTAAACTACTTAGAAATATTTTCCGTACTTCTTTAAAAAGAGTTTCTCATAATGCGTGTGGATGTTGCGAAGGTGCCACTTCGATAACCTCTGCCCGAGACGCCACGTTATGGAGAACACCTGCAGGGGCAAATTTGGTAGGTCCTGGGTCAGCGCGTGGAAGAATTCGCGCTTCGCAAGGGTAAAAAAGTACGCGGTACTTCAACTTTCGCTATAATTTATTGAAGTTTCGATTATAAGACATATATGTCTTATCTCATACACACAAATAGGTGTCTTATAATGAGGCTAGCCTGTTTATAAGAGACACCCGTATAGTAGACAACCCCTGTCTACTATTCAACACTGTCTTATGTCCGGGTGATGACGGTACCATCATGTACATCTGAGTTATAGAGGGGGGGGATGGGTCTTATATTTGTACGACACAGTATGCTGCTTCTTGTACACTGAGAGCATGTGCCTTGAGCCTCTAGTCAAGCAAACCTCTTGTCAGATTCGCATCCACCCACACTGAAACGCATGCAACCGCAGGCGAACACACTGAAACGTATCTAACCACGCGAAGCTGGCAAGAGGTTCGTCTGACAAGGCGCTGTAGGAACATTGCCTGATGTTGGAATAACCGAAAGGTTATATAAAGCATTCCCGAAACTGTTCCACCAGTACCGCAATAGCTCATATAGAGCATGCGGAATGTCGAGGGTCACCCGAAGGTCAACCGTCTGAGGAAGTCAACGGTCGTGACCCTTGACGATCCAGTAACCGCGCGACAGTTAATTCACTGCAACATGGTAACTGTCGAGAATAGCAATAGTCGCGGTTACTGTAGATATGCAATACAGTTAATAAGGGAATGTACCCCTCAGAGTACATGGCTAGCTAGATTTCTATTTAATCTCTTGTACTCCTATCTTTTAATCATCTTGTTCTCTTTCAATTATTATTCAACAAGGTCACTACAGAGACTTCATTGTCTCCTCTCAGACTTAACAGATCCTATCCTATCCACTAGATCCTTTGATTATATCAGCATGGTATGAGAGCTAGAGTGGATTATAGGATCTGTCAAGTCCTCATTCTTCTCAGAACAATCCCTTTATAAAGTTATTCATTACACCTCAAGTCTGCAATACTATGGCTCCTGAAGGAAAAGCTACTGCAGACTCACCGGGCCCACCACCAGCAACGACTAACGCACCATCAGCGGTGACCTCCGTCAGCGCCGCTGTCGTTGAGGAGCTAGTCGCACGCATCAACGCCCTTGAAAGCCATCAAGCAATGAGCGTTGACGGCTCAAGCTATGCACGTGGCGTTACTGGACTTCCTCTCCCTGGAGAAGACTGCCGCATCAACTCCGAGAGATCCTTCACCTTTGACAATCGTCAAGGGTCAGCTCCTGCACAAGACAACCAACAACGCTCACAGTCAGACATCGCTTCAATGCAAACCAAATTTGTATTGACTTCAAAATTGAAGACCTCAATTCCTTTCGACGGAAAGGATTTCTACACGTGGAGTTTCGAATTCGAGCTTCTCGCGACAACCGCTCAAATCTGGATGTACTACGATGGAAGCCTACCTTTTCCCTCGGAAGGTACCATCCAGGAGAAGCATCAATACTACCACGAATCCCTCCTCGCATACACCGCTCTCCTTCGCAATCTCTCACCTGAAGAGCAGCTCGGCATTCGCCCTTACAAGACGGAGTGGGCTCCCGTGCAAGCCTCCTGGGAACACCTGCGCAACTCATACATGGCAACAGACCCAGTTACGATGAGCCGTCTACTCAGCCAGCTGACTTCGGTTTAAATGAAGCAAGGGGAGAAAGCGGGACCGTATGTCAACCGGTGCCGCAATCTGCGTGACCAAGTCAAGAAATGCGGTGGGACTGTCCCCGACGACATGTTCATCTCGATGGTCATCTCTGGCCTCGGCCCCGACTGGCGACAATGCCAGTCACTCCTTCGCGCCCGAGCAACCATATCAGAGTCAGCTCTGTGCACCACGCTCCTTTCGAAGCAGAAGGAAATCGACCTGTACAACGAGAAGAATGTTAAACGGGAGAAATTAGTCTTCTACACAGGAGCGTCACAAGGGGAGCAACGCGGAAAGAAGGGAGCTTTTTGCAAATACTGCAAGAAGTCTGGCCACTCTATCGACCAGTGCTACAAGCGTCAGGCCGCTGATGAGCGGCGCAACGCCTCCAACCAACAACCATCGACGCAGACAAAACCTTCCGCCACTGTGTCGCCTCCTTCCGTAGCCAGCACTTCACAATCCCCTGCACTCATCACGGCGAAGGACAAAGGAAAAGGGACAATCATAAGCTGTATGGCTCGCCGCAACAGAGGGTTCCGTTACTGGGATCAAGTAACATTCGCTCGCGACAATCCCATCAACCCCGTTGCACCCAGTCCAGACAATGACCCAACAGTCTTTACCTGGTCCTCTCGCCCCTCAGACATTCCTCCTGACTTCGAGCTTCCTCCTCCTACTCCGGAATCGCCGCCGAGCATTTCCGCAAACAGATATTTCGCCCTCTCACCGTACACCGGCGACCTTGATCGCATCGTCACACCCAAGATTGCCAACCTCGCCCGCCAGTGCTACGAGGATCTGGACACGTGGTACCTCGACAGTTGCCGCGGACAACATGGTGGGATCGCCAAAGTTCATCAGCAACTCTCGACGCATGCGACGACCCTGCGAAATCACCGCCGCCAACAACGGAAAAATGAAGGCATATGAGATTGGCGAAATCTACCTCGAGGCCGACGACACGAAGTTCACCATTCACATCGGGGACGTTCTCGTCGCCCCTGACCTACAATACAACTTACTCTCCTCAGCTCAACTCATGCGGTGCGGAATCGACATTCGCAGCAATCGAAAGGACAAAACCTTCGAGCTTTTCCACAACGAAACTTACATCGGAAAGGCGATCGATGACGATGGAGTCTTCGTTCTGCAATTCTCGGCTCAAGGCACCACCGGCGATTCCCACCGCACACTGCTGTTGAAAACAACTCCCACAGAGCCGCCAACATGGTCACATCCTGACGAAATGGATCTCGAGCGACCTGCCTCCGACGGCCTCCTGCGCCTGCGCACCGTCCCGACTGCCTCGACCTCCAACCCTGCAGAAACCGGACCTGCCACAATGGAAGAGGACAGCGGCACGTCGGGACCTGCAACTCAACCAACCGAGGAAAACAAGACGGCAAAGACACGCTGGCCGGGCTGGAACACTTCCGAGCCCGCGCTCGGACCCTGGGGAGAAGTTCTAACCCCAGAAGAAGCAGCCGCAAGCGGGTGGGGCGCAGTTTCAACGAGAGAAGTCGGCGCGACCGACTGGGGATCTCCCCCTGCCCCAGCAGAGGAAGTTGGTGTAACAGCAGGAGAAGCAGTTGGAGAAGCAGAGACCGCTGAAGAAAATGATGGCGCCAGAGGAGGATGGGACACCGCGACCGAAGCAGAACAAGGGCACGCGGAAGCAGCTGGTTTCCCTCCTGCGGAAGTTGCCGTCGTCGACCCATACTGGGCAACTCGCGGCACCTGCTGGGGAGGTCCACCTCTCCCAGATCAATACGCCCCTGACACACCCGAGCAAATGGCAGAAGAGTCGCAGAAGAAGAAGCCTACGAATTTATGGGAGAACCAACAGAGTTACCCGAACCTACCGAGGAGCCGGAGCCGCCAGTACAAGGACCACAAGAAATTGAGGTCATCGGCGCTGAATACAGTTACTTCAGAATCCCCATGAAGGGACTCCCAGTTCGGGAGTGGCCCAACCAGTGCCTGCTCGTTACCGAAGACCAAGTCGAAGCCAGCGACACCGACGACATCATCGGGATTCCCCGCGCGCTTCTGGAGCGAAAAGCAATTCGCGCGCTCGCCGCCGATACCGACAACGCCGCCGACGCAGGACCTGAAGGGGAGGCAAACGACGAAGCAGCGCGACAAAAATATTATCAGAAGACGGTCGGTTACCGTGCGGACCCAGAAACATGGCACCAACGGCTAGGACATCCCTCCCACGCCACGCTCAAAAACTCGCTCAAGGCCGGAGTCTTCGACAACGAAGCGCTCCTCCTTCCTCGAAACGGTTCCCTCACCGCAGACTCACCTAACCCGCCGTGCATCGTCTGCCCAACCGCGTCACTCAACCACCAGCCGTTCCTCGATTTGCCCCCAGGGTATGAACGCTACAAGCCGCTGGACAAGGTTTACAGCGATTTTATGGTGCTCAGCCAAGAGGGGCTCGACGGGGAGCAGTACACACTTACCTTCATCGACGCATCTACTCGCTACGTCTGGGCCGTCAACACCGACAGCAGGTCTCTGGCCTTCGAGTGCTTCATTGCGTGGATGAAGCGGGCTGAGCGACAGTCCGGTCTCAAACTCAAAACTTGGCAGACGGACGGAGCCCTGGAGTTCTTCTCAGACGAGTTCAAGGAGCTCCTCAAGTAGAAGGGGATTGAGCACCTGGTGTCCCTGCCCTACGCTCACCAACAGCAAGGAGTAGCAGAACGGACAAACAGAAGCCTCGCCACGCGGATGAGGGCTCTGATGAAGCAGTCGGCCATCCCAACGAAATTCTGGCCATTTGCGATGAATCACGCTGTTCGGCTGCACAATTTGCTGTCCTCGCGAAGCCTCGAGAACAACAACTCTCCCTACCGGGCATGGACGGGCAGGAAAGCAGATACACGCCTACTTCGGGTGTTCGGCTGCATGGTACAGTACAGACCCCACACTGCGAGAACCGGAAAGTTTGCTGACCGGGCACGATGGGGCATCCACCTTGGAATCGAAAAGGAATTCAAGGCGTGGATCGTGCTGGACTACGCGACACACGAGGTGACGAAATCACGTGACTGCATCTTCTACGAGAAGCTGACTCTGCCCCTTTTTAAGGAGCACCAGGAAGCCGACAAACTTCCCGAGAGGCTCTTCGAGGGCCACCGCAGCTTCGCCACGTCACACGACGAAGCTGACCTGGCCGAGGATGCAGACGCACCTGATATCACCCCAATGGACTCCGCTCCGAGCATCCCCCTCACAAGCCAATTCGGGACTCCGATATTCGTACCTCTACACCAACCCGATCCTGACGATACAACTCGTGCGGCTCATGACTACAACAGTGAGGCGCGCCGATCACCTGATGCCGAGTTACCACAACCCAACATGTCGCAGGATACCCTCCGCCTCGGCAACGACAGCGATGACGACGTGGTCGAAGTTACCAGCTTCCACGACTACGACCGCCTCCACTACGAAAAGACTGACGAAACCGGTCTCCGCGTTCTCGGCCTCGCCGTCGCCGTTCGCCACAACTCACCCAAGGAACCAACCACAGTCCGCCAAGCCCTGTCTGGCCCCGACAGTGAAAAATGGAGAGCAGCCATGGCCGCCGAAATCGCATCGCTGAAGAAACGTGGCACCTGAAAGTTGGTCCCTCGGTCATCGGCAAAGGGGAGAAAAATTCTCAGCGGCAAATGGGTCTTTCGCATCAAAACTCTCGCAGACGGCTCGATCGACAAATACAAGGCGCGTTGGGTGGTGCGGGGATTCGAACAAACGCACCTGGTGGATTTCACTCTCACCTACGCTCCGGTCGGCCGCCACACCTCGGTGCGCATTCTCATCTGCATCGCCGCCATCAAACAGCGACCGCTCCGACAAATCGACGTCGGCAGCGCCTTCCTCTACGCTCCCGTTGATGCCATCATCTTTGTCGAGCAGCCGCACGCGTTCGAAGAAAACGATGGCGCCGTGTGCCTCCTCCAAAAATCCCTCTACGGAATCAAGCAGGCACCTCGTCTATGGCAGCAGTACCTCCATTCCGTCCTCCTTGAGCTCGGCTTCACTCAGCTGCCGCACGACCTCGGAATGTACAGGCGGGAATCGCGCGGGAAATTCGTACTCCTCGTCGCCTACGTCGACGACCTCCTCTACACCGGCGACGACACGGAGCTGCTGGACCAGTTTGAGGCTGACATCAAAGAGAAACTGGAGGTGACAATCAACCACAACGTCACCCAGTTTCTCGGCCTCAATGTGACTCAGTCCGCCTCCTCCATTCACCTCTCCGCCGCCAAGTACGCCGAAACGCTCGCGAAGCGCTTCTCAATCGCACCAATCAACCTCACTACCCCCTATCGCACTCCTCCTCCTAACCACGAGCCAGACACCACACCGCTCTCTCCCGACAACCATCGTCTCTATCAGCAGCAGCTGGGATGTCTCATGTTCGCCGCCGTCACGTGCCGGCCCGATCTCTCCTACGTCGCAAGCCAGCTCGCACAGTACCTGAGGCGACCTGAAGGGGAGAATCTACTGGATCTACGCCGGGCACTACAGTACTTCATCTCCACTCCCGCTGTGCAGAAATCCGACTGTGCACTCTATCTTTCGTTTTAGGCACATTTGAGCCTACTGTGACCATAACAAGTGGTATCAGAGCTCCTTGGAGCAGCTACGACGATGGCTGGACCTGAAGAAAGGGGTGACAGAGGTGCTGGAGGCAGTGGAGGACCCCAAGCACAAGGTCAATCCCGTGATTCAGCCATGGCGCCCGTGCAACCTACTCTTGGACCTTCTAGGGATGAACCAAGAGTGTTCGGGCTTGACAAGTTCAACGGCGATGACTTTGCTGAATGGTCCTTCAGAATGGAGAATGTGTTTGACCATTATGAGCTGCTGGAGGTGATGGAAGGAACGGAGAAGCGTCCCGAGAACGACCCGGAGAAGAGCCCGTGGGTGCGGAAGAGCGCACAAGGCTATCTCCTACTTGGGCAAGCATTGAGGAGCAGTCAAATCCGTCACATCAAGCCATTCCAGCGTGAATAAGAAAAGGGACCAAAGGCATGGGCTGCAATCAAGGGTGTACACGCTCCCGCAACAGCGGCGGTAGCTGTGGTGTTGGAACGGCAAATGGCGACACTACGAATTGAAGAAGATGAACCCGTGGAAGAAGGGGTGCAGAAATTCTTCGACTTGTTGACGCGGCTTGAGGGAGCTGATTTGAACTACAGTGAGCTCCAAAAGAAGACCAAGTTTCTGGCCCTACTCCCTGAGTCATGGACCTCCCTCATCATCAACCTCAACCGTGATCTGCCCCGCCTCTCGCTTGAACACGTGAAGCGAGCGATCCTTCAAGAGGACTTCCGCCGCCGTGAGTTGGCGAGTGCGGATGGCGCCGGGGCAGCAAGCATCGGCCAGGGGTACAGCCGTGGAAGGGGCAGAGGACGAGGGGGAGACAGATTTGGCAACAACAACTTCAATGGAGGCCGCGGGAGTGGCGGTTACGGCAGCGACGACAAGAGCTACGGACGTGGTCGCGGCCGATTCGACGGCGAGTGCCATTATTGCCACAAAAGCGGACACATGTGGCGCGACTGCTACAAGCTCCCTGCTCAAGACCAAAGGGGTAGAGAAGCAGGAGGAGGGAGAGGAAGAGGCCGTGGAGGCCGTGGCGGTCGTGGAGGTGGTGCTGCAAACATGAAAGGCGGAGACAACGAGAGCGAGTCAAAGGACGATCGTTTCCCGGGTCAATTCTTCTTTGTGTCAACGCAAGGACCGGCTGTACCAGAGAAACATGAAGGCTTTGAGGAGCCAGCAGCTGTGGGGAAGGTGACCCTACACTCCTTGGACTATTGGGTGATCGATAGCGGCGCTACCTATAGCATGACACCTCGCGCGGACTTGCTCACCGAACTCGAACCATCACCGGTGAAGCATGTCACATCGGCTTTGGGGCAGCGAGCAGAGGTGAAAGGCATGGGCAAGGCCATGTTCAAGGGTGCTGATGGGAAGATGGTGGGCCTCAAGAACGTGCTTTGGGTGCCCAACCTTGCTGCGAACCTGATTTCCGTGCGGCGGTTGCGAAAGGCTGGCATGGACACGAGCTCGAAGGGAGCCAAGACCTACACCGCAAGGATTGGCGAGCGGATCCTTTGGGACCTTCACGAGGATAGGGACGTCTACAACGAGATGTGGCAGATCCCTGTGGTCCCCATGCCTAAGGAGAGGCAAGTGGCAGCAAGCGTCAGCACCAAGGGTGAAGCAGTTGGTAGCGGCGATGGAGCGAACGGTCACACTAAGGAGAATGAGTCGAACAAGTGCAATCTTGGAGGGACCAGCAAGTTGTGTGAACTTATGGAGAGTGGTGCAGCAGCCAAGGAGCATCACAAGGGTGAGGAGAACTCCAAGGTAGCAGCGGAGGAGGACTACGGAGAGAGCATGTGGGGCGCTATTGCGAGCGCGGCATTCTCCAATCTGAGTTCGGCTACGGGGGAGTGTGATTGGCTCACCTTGCATCGGCGCATGGGGCATGTGGCCCTGCCCATCTTGGAGCAGCTAGTGAAGAATGAGATGGTTGCTGGCATACGTGTGAAGGGGGAGCCCGATGAGGTACTTCGCTGCCCGACGTGCATGTAAGCCAAGTTCACCCGTTTCCCGTTCTCGACTTCGGAGCCAACGGCTAAGGCACAACTTGATGAGGTGGTGATGGACGTGCTGGGCCCCTTGAAGCTAGGAGCTACTGGAGAAAAGTACTTCCTCAACATCGTCGACGTCTACACCCGAATGACTTGGGTGTATGTGCTGTCAAAGAAGAGCGACGTGGCTGAAACGGTGAAGACTGATTGGTTGCCGATGGTGGAGCGGCAACAAGACCGGTTAGTGAAGTCAATCCGCACCGATCGAGGGGGAGAGTTCCTGAGCAAGGAGTTCGGAATGTGGCTGAAGAAGAATGGCATAAGGCACTTCCTTACCATGCCATACTCCCCTGCAATGAACGGTATCGCCGAGAGAGCGAACCGCACAATCACGGAGACGGCACGCGGGTTGCTCATTGAAGCCGGATGCGGTGTGGAGTGCGTGTGTGGCCAAGAACAGAGCATTCACTCATGTGGGAGCAGACAAATGGGTGCCCTATGTGGAGTGGATTGGAAGGAAGCCCAAGGGGGATATGCTTCGGGTGTTCGGGTGCATGTGCATGGCGCTCGTGCCTAAGCATCTTCGGCACAACAAGCTTGGTGCCATGGCGATATGGGCTGTGCACTTGGGCATGGCTCAAAACAGCAAGGTGTGGCTTCTTTGGGACCCATTCACCAAAAAGTGCTTGGTGAGCAGGGACTGCAAGTTCATGGAGAACCTGATGTATAAGGATTGGAAGGCGGAGAACGAGGCGAAGATAGGCGAGCGGATTGGGGAGGTGAAGAGTTCCTGCTTGGAGCATGTGGAGCTGCCTTTGGAGCTGAGCAGCAGCAGCACAACCACAAGGCAATCTTCCCTTGTGAATGGGGGAGAGGAGGCCAAGGATGCAGAGGAAGAAGAGGAGGAGGTGCACCAAGTGAGCGAGCGTGCACCGACACTTCCTTCACGCGCTACGAGTGCTCCACGGATCCGAGTAACTCCGCAGCAACGCCAAGGCCTTCAAGTCCCTGCAGCTGAGGAGGAAGGAAGGGGCAAGAGGAGAGTACAAGCCCCTAGTAGGCTGACCTATGATGCACCAGGAAAGCAGGGCAATTCAGCCCTGGCCGGAGCGGCAATGATGGTCGGAGATGATGAAGAAAGTGCTAAGAGGAGTGTGCCTTCGTGTTCTTCTCTCCGGTCGAGATGCCGGGAGAACCAACAACTCTCAAGGAGGCCTTGGAGAGCAGTGATCCTGAGGAGTGGAAGAAGGCCATCGAGAGCGAGCTGAAGAGTATTGAGGAGAATGACACGTGAGAATTGGTGGAGCTACCGGAGGGACGTAAGGCGATAACGTCCAAGTGGCTCTTCAAGATCAAGTCGGACGCCGACGGCAAGATCGAACGCTACAAGTCTAGGCTTGTAGCCAAGGGGTACCAGCAGATGGAGAAGGTGGACTTCAAGGAGCTGTTTGCTCCTGTGGTGAAGCCGACGACGTTGCGGACCCTACTCGCGGGGGCTGCCACCAATGGATGGGTGGTGAAACAAATGGACGTGAAAACCGCATTCCTCAACGGCACTCTCGAAGAAGATATTTTCTTGGCGCAGCCAAAGGGGTTTGATGATGGGAGTGGCAGAGTTTTGAAGCTAGAGAAGGCCCTCTACGGGCTGAAGCAAGCCCCTAGGCAATGGTACTTGAAGCTGCGCGAAGTGTTGGAGGAGATCAACTTCACTCCCTCAACAGCCGATCACTCATTGTTCATGCTTGGACAGGGGGAGCAGAGGAGCTTCATGGTGGTGTACGTGGATGACATCCTCATCTTCTCGCCCTCCTCTGACCTTGTGAAGGAGGTGATGCTGAAGCTTCAGGACAAGTTCAAGTGCAAGGCCCTTGGTGACGTCAACTTCTACCTCGGGCTCCACATCGAACGCAACGTGGAGAAGCGGTGCATGCGAGTACACCAACGGAAGTACCTGGAGGCCTTGGCTGCCAACTTTGGGCGGAGTGAAGGTCATGTGGCTACTCCATTCCCTTCTGGGTTCAAGTGTGTGAAGGGACCAGAGGAGGAGAGCGTTGGAGAAGAGGAGAGGTGCCGTTTTCACTCGTTGGTGGGCAGCCTCATGTACGCGGCGGTAAACACCCGACCGGACGTCGCCTTCGCTACCGGGCAGCTGGCTAGGGTTGTGCAATGCCCTAATGAGGAGCAGGTAGCAGCTGGAATGAGGGTGGCCAATTTTCTTGGCCAAACACCGACCATTGGGCTGCAATACTCGTCGGCGGCGCAAAGGCGCCAAATGTGAAGAGAATAGCGAGGAATGAATGATTAGTGGGAAGATTGGGTACAAGTCCAAACCCTAGAAATGTGTTGTACACTATAGCCTACACAGGCTAAGTCATATATATCTGACACACCCCCATAGGCAAAGTGGGGGAGAACTAGGGGTCACAAGACCAGTAAAGCAAAGCAAAGCAAACACGCTCAGGGTGGATCACAACGTCACCACACAGTCCGAGCACAGGGTCAAGGCCACAAGGCTAGTTCACATGCAGGAGTATATATAAAGGTGAACAAGCAAGTGCGGGTATATATAGATCACAGTACAAGCAAGGTCAAGAAGTGAGCAAGTGAGGCCAAGTAGGCACAAAACCTAACATCGTACAAAAGCGCTGATGATCACAAGGCTGAAGTGCCTTGGTAAATATATCAGCAGTGTTGGACTGATAGGCCACGTAAGCAAGGCGCAGCTGACCACGCTGCTGCAGCTCACGAGCAAGGAAGTAGCGAAGAGCAATGTGCTTCGTTCTGTGCTCCAGTCTGTGCTCCCGACACAAGGCCAGCATGGCCTTGTTGTCTACGTACAGAACCGGAGGAGAACGAGGCGGCTCTCCCAGGTCGATCAGCAGGTAGGTGAGCCAGCGTAACTCCTGTGCAGCCATGGCCCCTGCGTAGATCTCGGCCTCACAGCTGGAGCCGAGAACAGAAGACGAGCGGGTAGACCGCCACGAAACAGAGCCGGGACCAAGGCTGAAGGTGTAACCCTGTGACGACCGCTGCGTAGCCAAATTGTCAGCCCAAGAAGCGTCTGCGTGACCAGTGAGGACCACTGGACTCTGCCCTCCAAGCACAAGCCCCATGCCCGACGTACTGCACAAGTAGCGCAACACCCTCTTCGCTGCAGCCATGTGCTCTGGTCGGTGTCTCCCAGGAGCAACATAGCGTGCCAGGATGCTAAGAGGGTATGCTAGGTCAGGACGAGTGCAGGTCATCAGGTACATGAGGCAGCCAACAAGCTCTGGGTACGGGCCACTCGGCTCTACGGACTCATCCGAAGGCAGAGCTGAGAGCGAGTGGCGCGTAGACAGAGGAGTGGCCTGAGGCGAGGAGTACGTGAAGTTGAAGCGCTGAAGGACCTGCTGCACCATGTGTGACTGAGTCAAGGTAATGGTGCGCCGTGCTCTGTCCCGAGTGATCTGCAAGCCAAGATAGCTGCGCAGCTCACCCAGGTCTGTGCCCGGGTGTCTCTTCGGCAGCTCCGAATTCACGTGGGCGAGTCCAGCAGTGTCAGCAGTGGCAAAGACCAAGTCGTCAACGTACACGAGGATGTAGAACGGCGGCAGCGAGGTGTCGGTGCGTAGAAACAGCGACGGGTCAGCAGTAGAAGGAGCAAACCCAAGAGCCGCAAGTGTAGTCCTCAGTGTGTCGTGCCACTCGCGGGGAGCCTGGCGGAGACCGTAGACTGGCCGCCGGAGGCTCCACTGGGTACCAGGAGGAAACGACCCAGTGAAGCCAGGAGGGTGGCGTAGCCAGATCTCCTCGTGCAGGCTGCCCTGTAGGGAAGCAGTGCTGAAGTCAAGAGAGTGAAGCTTGTAGTCACGCTGAGCGGCTATGTGCAGCAGCACCCGAAGAGTGGTCATCTTCGGGGTAGGGGAGAAGGTCTGGAAGTAGTCAACTCCCTGCCGCTGACTGAAGCCTCGAGCCACGTAACGCGCCTTGAAGACAGGCGGAGAACCCGGCGGCCGCTTCACCCTATAAATCCACATGCCACTGACGATGTTCACCCCAGGTGGGGGAACCTCGTCGACGTAGGTGCCTGTGGACTTCCAGGAAGCCATCTCTGCGTCCATGGCTGCCTGCCACTGAGAGGAGTAGGGACCCTCTACCGCCTCCGCGTAAGAGCGCGGAGTCGGGATGTCTGGTGCATCCGGGTCTCCCTCAGGGGCAAGCAGCATGGACACGAGATGAGGTAAAGCAGCAGCAAAGCACTGGAACTCCTCCTGCCTGTCCTCAAGGACGTCCTTGCCAAGAGCACACGCACCCCCGACGGACGGAGGACAGACAGACTCAGACTCAGCAACAAGACTAGCAGCGTAGTCTAGACGACAGTGAGCAGCGAAGTCGACCAGCTCAGCAACTAAGGAAGACGCAGCAGTGGACTCAAAGGAAGGGTCAGTGACAGCAGTAGCCAGGAGACGCGTGACAGTAGGACCGGCAGCACGAAGGGAGTCAGACTCCGGGTCAGCAAGAGCAGGAAGAGAGGACTCTGGAGGAGACGGCAAGGGGACTCGCAGAGGAGCAGGGGAAGGACGCAGTGCCATCTGGTGCGTGCCTGGGACCGCAGGAGGACGCTGACGCGGAACACGACGACCAGTGCGAGCAGTACGAACAGGGGACGCAGGACGCGACTCAGGCTCACGACGCTCAGCAAGACCTCCAGTAGGACTAGTGTAGGGAGGAGGAGCAGACAGTGGGGAGGCGAGCTGTAACTGTGACTCGGAGTGGACAGGCTGTGGACCCTCTAAGGAAGGAGCAGGACCAGTAGAAGGCGGGAGACCAAGAACCTGCTCAAGGAGCGGAACGAAGTACGGCCGCGGCCGCGCAGTGCCTCCAAGACCAGCAGGGACAGCACCAGCACCCCCAGCGTCAGCACCAGCACCAGCAGCTCCACCAGCTCCAGGAGCACCCCCAGCAGCGGCAACTCCAGTAGCACCCCCAGTAGCGCCAGCAGCGTCAACTCCAGCACCCGCAGAAGCACCAGCTCCAGTAGCACCTCCAGCGTCAACACCTCCAGTAGCTCCAGCTCCAGCAGCACCTCCCGCAGCGCCTACGCCAGCGGCACCTCCAGCTCCAGCACCAGCAGCACCACCAGGCCCAGCAGCTCCAGTACCGCCGGTACGAGCACCTCCGGGACCCGTGGCTCCAGAGCCTCCAGCAACCGCAGAACCTCCAGCACCGGTAGCACCACCAGCTTCAGCAGCACGACTCCAGCGACGAGCAAACCACTCACGCAGCTCCTGGGGAGAGGGCAGCTCCCGCCGGGACGAAGCACCCGAAGGACCTCCAGGCCCAGCACCACCAGGCTCCTTCCGAGAAGGTCCAGCACCCTCAGGCTCCGCACCCCCAGACTCAGCAACCCCAGGCTCAGCACCCCCAGTCTCAGTACCCCCAGACTCAGCACCCCCAGGCTCCGCACGCTCAGGCTCAGCACCCCCAGACCCGGCACCCGCAGGCTCAGCACCCCTAGCAGCACCAGAGTCAACAGCTACCTCGACAGGCTCGACCGCGTCTACCTGGGACACACCTGAGGGGGCAGGGCCCTGAGGCGGGAGGGGGTCTACCGGAGGGGGACCTGGCGCAAGGAAGGGCGGCGGGGGGGGGAGGGGGGCAGTGCGGTAGGGGAAGAGACGCTAGTACGGAACCGACTCGTCAAACGTGACGTCCTGAGAGGACAGAACACGGCGCGAGGTGGGGTGGTAAAACTGCCAACCAGGCGCGTCAGGGGGGAAGCCAAGGAAGACGCAGGGAACAGCACGGGAGGACAGCTTGTCCGCAGACAAGTCGCGGACGAAAGCTCGAGATCCCCAGACACGGAACGCAGACGCATCGCCAACCTTCCCGGTCCACTGTAGGGTGGGGGAGGTCTCCGGCAAGGAGACCCGAGGCTGAAGGTTGATCTGCTGCGCCGCGTACTGAACCGCGAACGGCCACAGAAAATGGGGAGCAGCCGCATGGATCATGGACGTACGAGCGACGTCCATGACCATGCCAATGCGGCGCTCAGCAATCCCATTTTGCTGTGGAGAGGCCGGAAGCGTGAACGTCTGGCGGATGCCCCTCGCACGGCAGAAGGCTCGCAGAAGGTCGGAGGAAAACTCTCCACCTCTGTCGGAGTGCAGACGCAGAACAGGAAAGTCCGAGCCAAAACTCCTCCTGAGCTAGAGACGAGCAGTGCGGATCCAGTCGATCAACACCCCAGTGACCTCACCCTTGGTGCGCAAGGGGAAGACTGTTGTGTAACGCGAGTAGTCGTCAACCACCAAGAGGAAGTAACGCTCGTGACCCTGTCCACGGACGCGGGTGGGGCCCCACACGTCCATGTGAAGAGTCTGCAGCGGAGCCTCTGTTGGCGGAAACTCAGAGGAGTGAGGAGCGGCGCACTGCCGCCCCTTGACGCAGGGAACGCAGGTGGGAGCAGGCCCCGGAGGAAGGGGAGGGAGGGACCGGGGGAGACCAGAGACAAGGTAACGGGAGGCCATGCCTCGGAGACGAGGCAGGGAGGGGTGACCAAGGCGGTGGTGCCAGAGGAGAGTCTGGTGAGACAGGAGACGACACGAACAGGGGGCAGACTCAGGACCAGACCTGGACGCTGCAGCAAACACCTGACCCGACGCAGCCACCTGACCAGACGTAGCAACCGGAGGAGACTCAGTAGTCAGTGTGTACAGGCTCGACCCCGGCTGACGGGTAAACGTGGCCAAGTGTCGGCCCGTCCGAGCACACGTACAGTGGGTCACTCGCTGACTCGCAGGAGTGAACTGGTCAACCCCTCCATCCTGTAGGTCAGCACCACTCACCAGGTTCGTAGAGAACGAGGGGAGGTAAAGACCTGACAGGGTGCCAGAAGGGGCCGCCGGACACGGTAAGACAGTGGAGAAGTGGGCAAGGACAGGACCCCCAGAGGGGTCTGCCAGTGAGACTGCAAACGGCCGACTAAGCGGCGTGAGTCTGGTGCGGTCTCGAAAGAAGGAGCGGGAAGCACCCGAGTCAAGGGTGAAAGTGTGCAAGGCCTGAGCCGACGTGGTACCTGAGAGAGCAGACTCACCAGCACCTGGGGCAGCAGACTCACTAGCACCTAGAGCAGCAGCCTCACCAGCACCTAGAGCAGCAGCCTCAATGCCCGGGTCAGGCGGAACACACAGGTAACAGTCACCCTCATCACTAGTAGACACAACATACATGGCAGCAAGAATAGCATCATAATCAAGATCAAAGATAGCAACCCCCGACCTAAGTAGCTCGCCCCAGCGAGGGATCTCAGTGGCGTCAAGGAACTGGAGACGCCAGGCGTCGGTCAGGCGGCCGAAGCAGCGTTGGGTGGTGTGCGGGCCGCCGCACGGCTCACCAGAGCGGTCGCCAGTACGCAGGACGTAGGCACAGGGACCAGCACCCCCACCCTGCTGACGCGCAGCGTACCACTCACGAAGCTGCTGGGTGGGCGGGGTCTCACGCGTGCGCTGCTGCTGCAGGTGCTGACCACTACTGAAGCCGCCCCGCTTCACAGAGCCACCCCGACCTGCTCCACCGCCGCCGCCGCCACCGCCGCCACCGCCTCCTCCACCACTCCCACCGCCCCCACCGCCGCCGCCTCCGCTGCCGCCACCAGAGCCCCCACCCCCGCCACCACTCCCACCGCCACCCCCACCCCCTCCGCCGCCCCCACCGCCAGCACCACCGCCCCTGCCCGCTCCCCCAGCACCCTTGCCCCCCTTGCCCTTGCCGTTGCGGCGCCTCCCGCTAGGGGCAGACGCAGCGCCGACCGACTTGGTGCCAACGAGGTCGACAGCAGCAGCAGAGGCAACAGAGGGCAAAAGGGGGACAGGGGAGCACCCCTCAAAGGAAGGGGCACGAGGGTCACCACGAGAGGCTCCTACAGCGACTATACTCTTCTCAGCTGCAAGGAGGCGCTCCTCGAGGAGGTCAACGGTGAGTGTGGTGGGGCAATTGGAGAAGAAGTGGTCCCTGACCGGGCGAAGGGAGTCAGGGAGCCGGGTGACTAGGTAGTAGAGGGTGATGTACATGGGGGGGGGGGGTTCTTGGCGCAGAACTCAGCAGGAAGCGCAGCGCGGTAGCGGGTGTCACTGGTGCGGAGGTGCGTAATGAGGTCAGCGACTGTGGCAAAGGCGGCGAGGTCAGGGAACAGGTACGGCAGCATGAGGCGGCTAAGGGCAGCAGTGGCAGGGGAGGAGTAGCATGCGACTACAGCGTCGTACAGGGTCTTAGCACTCTTGTACTGACTAAAGTGCGCGCGCTCAGTGGTCGGCAGGTGACTACGCACAGCAAGACGGGCAGCAGCATCGCGAGTGGTCCACTGTGAGCGAACAGTACTGTCAGCATCGGCAGCAGGGGCGGTAGAGGCACCAGACGTAAGATCGAACAGGGAAATACCGTCCTTGTTATCGCACCGCAGGAAAAGCTGCAGATCATCGACCCAGACATGGAAATCGACCGCCCGACCCTCAGCATCAAAGGTAAGCACAGTAGGACTAGCCATGACAGCAGTAGCAGTAGGCTAGCAGCAGCAGTGGCAGCGCGACACGGCTAGACGGTGCGGCTCGGCAAGGCAACACGGTTCGGCAGGGCGGCGCGGCTCGGTTGGTGTGCTTACCAGGGTCGGGGTGCGGTTGCAGGGTCGGGGCCACTACGAGGCGGCAGAGCAAGGCCGCGGCTCGGCTGCAGGGCAGGGCCGGGGCAGTAGCGACGGCAGCGGCTGCAGCACCTTTTTCGGCGGCGGCAGCTGTTGCAGGTTCGGCGGCGGCAGCTGCTGCAGGTTCGGCGGCGGAAGCTGCTGCAGGTCCGGCGGCGGCAGCTGCTGCAGGTCCGGCAGTGGCGGCTGCTGCAGGGTCAGCGGCGGCGGCTGCTGCAGGGCTCGCCTCGGCAGCTGCTGCAGGCAGAGGCCGCGACGAAAGGAGGGGCGGGGCCGCAACAGAGGGGGCGGCACAGCCGCGGGGACCCGCACCAGCGGGTGAGCAGGCCGCACGGGGCCGGCACGGCAGCGGCAGCGGCGAACAGCAGCGGCGGTAGCGGAAGCGACAACGGGGCGGCAGGGCGGCTACGACGGGCCGCGTTGAGCCGCGGAGGGGCGGCAAAGAGCCGCGGAGGGGCCGTGGAGGGGGCCGCGAAGAGCCGCGGAAGGGGCCGCGAAGGGCCGCAAAGGGGGCCGCGAAGGACCGTGAGGGGGCTGCGAAGGGCCGCGAAGGGGCCGCGAAGGGCCGTGAGAGGGCCGCAAAGGGCTGCGAAGGGGCCACGAGGGCCGCGAGGGGGGCCGCGAAGGGGCCGCTAAGGAGGGCCGCGAGGGGGGCCGCTAAGGGGGGGCCGCGAGGGGGGCCGCTAAGGGTCGTAAGAGGGGCCGCGAGGGGCCACGAAGGGGCCGCTAAGGGGGTCGCAAAGGGGCCACGAGGGGGCCGCGAAGTTAGGGCAGGGCGCGAAGCGCGATTCGGGCAGGCTAATAAAAATTCGGTGGGCCCTTGAAAAAAAAAATAGTTCCCACTAGGGAACCTGCTCTGATACCATGTGAAGAGAATAGCGAGGAATGAATGATTAGTGGGAAGATTGGGTACAAGTACAAACCCTAGAAATGTGTTGTACCCCATATGTGCTACCCCACTATAGCCTACACAGGCTAAGTCATATATATCTGACACCAAAAGGGCGCGGATGGTGTTGAACCCGGGCATATGTTCCTCACCGCATTCTCGGATGCCTCTTATGCATCGGAACCAGAGGACATGACAAGTGTGGGAGGCTTCATCTGCTGTGTTGGTGGAGGCCCAACTGCTTGGGAAAGCAAGAAGCAGGTTGACCAAGCATTGAGCTCGGTCGAGTCGGAGTACATGGCACTCTTCCGTGCCGTACGGGAGATTGTGTGGCAGCGGCGTCTGTTGGCTGAATCAGGGGAGGAGCAGCAAGGACCTACCCCAATCTACTGTGACAGCCAGGGTGCCATCGCTCTTGCTAAGAACCCCGTGCTGCATGGCATCACCAAGCACATGAGAGTGAAATGGCATTGGACGAGGAGCATGGTGGCCGCGGGTGAAGTCGAGTTGCGCTATGTGAAAACAACGGGGCAGCCGGCAGATATGGTGACCAAGAGGCTGGTGGAGCAGTAGCATTGCAAGTGTTGCAAGCTAGCTGGAATGGCTCTGAACTGAGAGCAACAGATCCTAAGGCCAACAATCCGAGGGGGGGTTTGTTGGTGCAACCCCACAGTTTGCACTCGGCTTGTTGTCCGTGTGCGTGCATGCGTGTGTGCATGGAATGGTATGAGGGCATGTGATAATATATATATTTCATGCTTATAATAGTGTGTAAATGTTGAGTCATGATGTCGAATGCATGTGTCGAGTCAATAGCAAGTTATCGCTACTCGCGTGTCACGCGGTCGTTTGTGTCCCGTGCGCGGTTTCTATTTTGTCGTGTGTCTCGTGCACGGTTTCTTTTTTGTCGTGTGTGGAACGTTCGAAGTATCGGAGGTGTGTGCAGCAGACCCCTCAAGAACTCAAGGATGAGTGTACTCCGACAAGGGGTACACTGCACACCGCGAAAAGGGGTACACTTTAAGATAATGAGAAAAAGTTCCATTACTTTGTGTAGTGTAACATTTCACTTGGTGTAGGCCCTTGTGAAGGGTAGTTTCGAGACCCTTCGTGATTGGGGACAGTGTGACACTGTTCCACATCACTGTACCTCGGCTCTTGGGGTTTGTAAGAGCTGGGAGTCATTCCCAACTCGCAACTCTTCCTAATTTGTGTACTAAGACTATAGTGGCTGCCATAGTGCCGTTCGTTCAAACTGACGTTATGTCGTCAATTCTTAATGAACTCGAGCGATCAAAATTGACTATTGTAGGCGACGTCAAGACGCTCCAGATACACTTTGAATCGGGCCATTTAGAGCTGTGACCAGAACGCTGTGAACGTTCAAAGCCGATGTGCAGAAATCCGACTGTGCACCCTATCTTTCGTTTTAGGTACATTTGAGCCTACTGTGACCATAACAGAAGTGACAGGGTTCGGAGGCAGTAGCTGCTGCTGCTGCTGCTGCTGCTCTCTCGGGGGCCAGTGTGAAACGTGTAGAGACCAGAACCCGGCTCCTGGCGGAAGGTGGCCAGGGGGGCGTACGTGTCACCGTCCACATAAGCCGCAGAGTCCTCAGAAGGCTCAAACCAAACACCAACGTGCTGACTCACGAGCGGCCCCACACCCACCAAGTTCCTAGAGAACGAGGGGATGTGGAGGCCCGTCAGAGAACTCGAGGGAACAGCGGGGCATGGAAGCGTAGTAGAGTGGTGAGCAATGACTGGTCCCGAAGTGGGTTCAGCCAGTGCTATAAAGACTGGCGCAGGAAGCGGAGTAAGAGTCACGTGGTCGCGGAAGAAACACTTCGAAGCTCCGGAGTCCAGGGTGAAAGACAGCGAAGCGTCCGCCGGAGTAGCACCTTGACGAGTACCTAAGCAAGTACCTACACTAGCAACTGGCACAGGATCAGCACTAGCACCTAAGCTAAAAACACGCGAGCAAACGGAGTCAGAAACACTAGGGTCAACAACAGCATACATAGCATTTGCAGTTCCTAAGAGTTCAATTAACTGAGAAGTAGACATGTCCCACAGCGCGGGACCGTGCGAGAGAACAAAGGGAAGCCAATTAGAGGCAGGGCCGTCTGCGCCGTAGGCCGCGCGAAGTCTGTCAGTGAGCCGAGAAAAGCACTGACCTAGTGGGTGACGGCGGTCGCAGCGGAGGCCACTGCGAGTACCTGTCTGGATGAGTTAGGGGCAGGGTGGGTGGGCGTCACCACACGACAGCTGACGCGGTCCTGACCCGTGCCTCTGACCCTGCTGCTGCCCCTGTTGCTGTTGTGGCTGCTGCTGCCGCTGCTGCTGCTGCTGCTGAGCCAGGTACCAGGCCGCCACCCCAGCACCGGCAACTGGCAGCCCCGCAGGTGCCGGACGAACCTGAGCGTCACCTCCACCAGCTGCAGCAGGGGAGCCACTAGAAGCTGCACGAGGCGCTCCACCAACACCTGCACTCCCGCCACCGCCACTCGCCATGCCACCTCCGCCGTCTTCGCTGCTGGCTGCACCTTGGCCGCCCCTCCTGCCACTCTAGACCGCGCAGAAGTCGTGACAGCAGCCGCGGTCTCATCAGTAGCGGTAGTGGCGAGGGAGGCAGTGAAGGTGGGCAGCTGTGGGACAGTGCACCCGTGGAACAGTGGGGGGGACACAGCGCCAGAGGCAGAGGCTACCGAGCGGAGGTTGCTCTCGACGTCCTTGAGTGCAGCATCAAGGACGGCGATAGTGAGCTCGCTAGTGTGCTTCAGCAGAAGCGTGTCGCGAACAGTGGCAAGGCGGTCAGGGAGGCTAGTGGCGATAATATAAATAGTGATTGCCATAGGGGGGGGAAGCAGTGTGAGCTGTGCATCGGTACATGCAGCGCAGTAGCTCAAGTCTAGCGAACGCAGGTGTGCAATCAAGTCAGATTAGCGCTCAAAGGAGGCAAGGTCCGGAAATAGGAACGGGAGAAACATGCGACCAAGTGAGACAGTGGTGGGAGTTGAGTAGAGGGCCTTAATCACAGTAAGGAACTCTCGAGCAGAGCGAACCTGAGTGAAGTGCGCCTCTTCAGACTCAGGGATGGGGCTGCTGAGGGCGATGCAGGCCACTGCGTCGCGAGACTTCCACGCTGTAACGGCAGCCCGCTCGCGGGCAAAGCGCTCCCTGTCTGCAGCAGTGGGGTCAGCGCCTAGCGCATCTGGGGCAGGGGGCTCAGGGAGGTCACTGGAGGCGTGTGCCCAGAGGGTCTCGTCAGCCTGACACTGACTCTCTAGTAGGCGTTACGCACGAAGGAGGCGGAATGAAAGCTCTAGCGGTCTACCATCGGCATCGAAGCGGAGAAGTCTGCGGGCCGCCATAGTTGACTAGCAAGGGGAGATGCGGCTGCCAACCACCGAGAAAGCTTGAGCAGGGCGGGCACGAAAGTGTGCGGGCGTTTAGGGCATGACGCTGAGGGTGCGGACGGACGGGCCAGACACTAAGGGCGCGGACGGACGGGTAGACAGGGCGCAGGGTGTGGACGGACGGGCGCAGGGTGCGGACGGACGGGCGCAGGGCGGACGGACGGACGGACGGGACGGACGGGCGCAAGGCGGAGGGCGCAGGGGACGGGACGGACGGGACAGACGGGACGGAGGAGACAAACGAGCGCAGGGCGTGGACGGACGGGACGACGCGACGGGACGGGACAGGCGAGGCGCGACGCGACGGGACGGGCCGGGCGCGACGCGACGAGCAGGGAGACGCGACGGGACGGGACAGGTTGGGCACGACGCAACGGGATGGGCAGGGCGCGACGCGACGGGTCGGGCAGGGCGCAACGCGACGGGCAGGGAAGCGCGACGGGCGCGAGGGGACGGGACGGGACGGGCGCGACGGGCGCTAGAGGACTGGACGAGCGCGGCGGGCGCTAGAGGACAGAATCGGCGCGACGGGCGCTACGGGCGTCATAGGCTAGGCGCAACGGGCGCGGGAGGCTCAAGAGAGAGGAACGTGTCAGAATGTTATAATTGTCTAGCCTGCAGTGGGGTACTCTATAGTGAGTACAGCCCAATTAGGGTTTGCTATATGTATCCAACTGCTTGCTAGTGAACCTCCTCCTTTCTTCATTCTTACTTTCTACTGCTAGTTTTGACATGCTATCAGAGCAGGTCGACCCTCCTGGGTCGATCCTGTGGGTGGGCCCACCACCTCACTGCTTCCGCTGCTACTGCTACTCTGTGTGTTGCACGCCCCGTGGCGTGCGACGGATTTTTCATCCCGCCGCGCGCTCGGAGCGTGCGGCGGTTTTCTGCCCGCCGTGCGCCCCGAGGCGCGTGGCGGTTTTCTGCCCGCCGTGCGCCCGAGGCGCGCGGCGGTTTTCTGCCCGCCGTGCGCCCCGAGGCGCGGCGGCTTTCTGCCCCGTCACTCCGCGCGTCGCTCCCGGGAGGCGCTGCGACAGGCGACGGGGACCCGCGCGTCGCCCCCCGTCGCCCGTCGCGGCCTGCGCGACCTGCGTAGGGCCCGCGCGCGGCCCGTACAGCCTGCGCGCGGCCCGTACGGGCTGCGCCAGGCCCGCGCGCGGCCCGTACGGGCTGCGCCAGGCCAGGGCGCGCCTCGGGCCGCCCGCACGCGGTTCGTACGGGCTACGCCAGGCCCGTGGGCGCCCTGTTTCCTCTTCCCCTGCGCTGCCCGCTGTCCCCCGTGCTTCTGACGGCGCCCCACCCCTGCTGCTGCCCGTTCTCCTGAATTAGGGTTTGGGGTGGGGGGTATGGGGGTGCAGTTTCTGTGTACGGCATGGGATGCGATGGTACGGCATGGAATGGCATGGAATGGTATGGCACAGAAGTGAAGTGCATGGCATTGCAGGGCACAACAGGGCAGGCTGTGAAATAGAATGGCCATGACTTACAGCCATGACTTACAGCTATGACTCGCTCTGGCGGAATCTTGTAGAATCGAGCCAAAGGACCCACCTGCAATGTGGTGCGGTGGTGTGGGGTACAGTGGTGTGGGGTGCGGTGGTATGGGGTACGGTGATATGGGGTGCAGTGGTATGGAGTGTCGCTCAGGTTCACGAGCGACTGAGGATTCACCAACAGCACTTTGATTTTCTCTTATCGTCCTCTGGCCTCATCCCCTTTTTCCTCTTCCCTCCCCACCCCTTCACCCGCACCTTCTCTCCATCCATCATAGACACTCACTCTCTCCCCACTGAGGTTCATGAACGTCTGGGGCTTCACCGCAGCTCCCCTGCCCATCCACCCTCCATTCGCCTTCCCTCTTTTCCCACTCACTCTCCCCATCATAGCCACTCACGCTTTACCCGCTCAGGTTCATGAACGTCTGCAGCTTTACCAGCCCCATTTTAGGCCTTCATTATCAAAGACCGTTTCTCAACCCTTCTCTTACCCCACCACCCGGTCTCCCCTTGTCCACTCACGCTCTCCCCTCTCAAGTTCATTAACGTCTGGCTGGGGTTCACCAGCAGCACTTTGAGGCCCCACTATCGATCAGGTATCATCAAAACCCCCACCACCTTCCCACCCACCCCCCTTATCACTCACGCTCTCCCCACTGAGGTTCATGAACGTTTGTGGCTTCACCAGCAGCATAGGGCACCCGGCAATGCGACCCTTGCCCACCACTGCCCTGCTCTGCACGGCACTCAGGGATATGCTGGTAACTATCGCCCTCGTACCCCCCGCCCTCTCATTCCCACCCCCCACCATTCACACTCTCCCCACTGAGGTGCATGAACGCCTGTGGATTCACTAGCTGCACTTTGAGATTCCGCTGAGCAGGTACCATCAAACCGCCCTACTTACCACTCGCTTTTTCTCTCACGCTCTCCCCACTGAGGTTCATGAACGTCTGCGGCTTCACCGGCAGCACAGGGCACGCAGCAATGCGCCCCTTGCCCACCACTGCTTTGCTCTGCATGGCACTCAGGCTTATACCCTCCGCTCTGGCTATAGCGTCTATCACCTCGAAGCCCACCTGGTGGGATGGGAGGCAGGCGGGAGAGGGAGGGGGACTGGAGGAGGGGTAAGGGAAGAAGGAGGTGAGGGGAATGAAATGCGTCCCTTGCCCACCACTGGTTTACTCTGCATGGCTCTCAAGCTGGGAGGCAGGAAAGGGCCGGGAGGGGATGGGTTGTAGGCAGTGGAAGAGGAGAGGGATAGCGGGATGCAGAGAAGAGAGGCACCCCCTTGCCCACCATCGCCCTGCTCGTTGAGGCGCCTCAAAAGTCGTCTCTTCTCCCGCAATTTTGAGGCGCCTCAAAAGTCGTCTCTTATCCCGCAATTTTATAGGCGCCTCAAAAGCTGAGGAGAGAGGCACCCCTTTGCCCACCATCGCCCTGCTCTGCATGGCGCTCAGGCTTATAACCTCCGCCCTGGCTGTGGCGTCCAAGCCCACCTGGTGGGGAGGTGAGAAGGAGAGAGGGGGAAACGGGAGGAAGAGGTCAGCAGCACTGGGATACGCAATGCGCCCCTTGCCCTCCCTCCCTCCACGGCCCTGCTCTGCATGGCGCTCAGAGCTGGTTTTTGAGAATTGTCAAAATCTCAGAACTATGCCCTCCGCCGTGGCTATGACATCTATCACCTCGACGCCCACTTGGTGGGGAAGGAAAGCAGGAGAGAGGGGGGTGGGAGGAGGGGGAGGAAGAGGAGAGGGGTAGGGGGAGTAAGAGGAGGGGTGGGGAAGAGCATGGGGAGGAGATCGACTAAAAGCCTACCTGGTGAGAAGGGCACGGGAGAGAGAAAGGGTTTGTGGGGAAGGGGGAAGGAAGAGGCTTGAAGCTTATCTAGTGGGGGCGGCAGGACAGGGCGGCAGGGGGTGGAAGGGCAGAGGAAGAGCGAATAGAGTGTATGTGGGAGAATGACCTGTGAGTCGACTCAAAAGTCACCTCGTTTGAAGGGCAGAGGAGGAGCAAATCGAATCGAGGGCATGTGGGAAGCTGAGGAAAATGCGCTCTCTGCTGATGCGATTTTTGGAGTTTGGCCGAGAATGTTGCAGCGGGCGGACAGAGAGTCGGCGCACTATGCGTGGGCTGGCCACACTAACCACACCCCAAAACCCCAAACCTCGAACCCCTTGAATCCCAAACTCTGAACGTTCATGTGCTCTGTTACCCCCTTTCCCTTCCCTTCCCCTACCCCTTATTTTGTCAACATAAAGACATGTTTTCGAGCCGCCACAAGAACGATGCCGATCCTTAGATAGAACAAATACGAAATCTGAGGCACACCTTTCCCCCTCCTCCCCTCCCAGCCCCCTTCCCCCCCTCTCCCCCTTTCAAAATATGGTTCTTAGATTTCTCACAGGCCAGTCCCGTGCACGCCCAGCGGCAACGTACATTGTGCCGCGTGCCCTCGTATTTCATCCCCAGCCCCACCAGCATCCACGGCCCGCCCCGCCCCGCATCCCCCTTGCTCCGCGCGCCCGGCGCCCCCGCGGTCTCCCCCGCCGCCTCCCCCGCGGCGCTGGTCGTGACGGCTCTACGTTTGCTGACGCGGAAGCTCGCCGCGCCGTCTGACGTGGATCGCTTCATGAATGACGTGGATCGCTTCATGGTTTGCTACATAGCGCAAAGAAACGGCAAAAATACACACCAAAGTCAGCTCACCTGCCTGCCCTCATCCCACAGCCTTGTCTCACCTGCCTGCCCTCATCCCACAGCCTTGTCTCACCTGCCTGCCCTCATCCCACAGCCTTGTCTCACCTGCTTGCCCTCATCCCACAGCCTCGTCTGACATGCCTGCCCTCATCCCACACGCCTTCCGCCGTCTGCGCCTCCGCCACCGACACCGCGTGCGCGCGAGCTCTCCCCCCATGGGGGCGCTGCGCTCTCGCCGCGGAACTCGACAAGCTGCAGGGCGAGGCGGCCGTGCGCGCGTCGACGCGCGGAAGGTGGGCCGAGCGCGCCGAAGACGGACAGCATGGAGGGGAAACCGGTTGGCAACGGACGGCCGGAGCGGCTACGACGGACGCGGTGAGCCGCGCAGATAGCGACGAGAGGGACATTGCCGGCCCTGCTGCACACGCGGCAGGCGGCATGGCGAATGCGGCTTCCCGCGCGGATGGTGCAAGGACGGCGCAGGCTTCCAGCGCGCGGAGAATGGCGGGCGAACGACACGGAAAGCAGCGGGCAAGCATGGAGAATCGAGAGGCATACGGCGTCGATGTAAATCCCCGTTTAGTAAACCTCTGTTTGTTGCAGACACAGAAAGCTTTTTTTCTTAAATAGCTATAACTCAAATGATGGAATTCCAGGTCGCAATCATGTACGTATTAAACGGGGGAACATGGCGGTATGATGTTCCAATTTCCTCTTGTGATCCTATATGAACATTTCCATTTCTCTGCTTTATTCACGTTTGTCATTTTATATTAACTCTCATATTGGTCACGCAAGCACCAATCAACAGCTCTTAGACTTGCAAACGATCAACCCTGCAAGACCCTTACTTGTAAGCAATTTTGTCTCATTGCAACAGTGTTGGCCTGAAAATAGTGTTAGGATATTATAGAGTTTAGTCATTGATAAAGTATTGTACCAGAAGTCTTGTGAATTTCTGTACTATGTGAATGTGAGAACAAGAATTGATATTAGTGAAAGTGTACAAAGAATGTATAGCCTAGCAGAGTACCTACTCGGTAATGTACTTATTCATGAATTGAGCTGTTTATCGAATCGACTACTGAAGCGATACTTTTCCTGTGTCACGCGAACAATTACAAGACTGTTCGCGTTACTACATGTAACTTATGCAAAGAGACACATGCTGGAGTAACATTTGTTAAAGAGCTATCTAGGCTTAGGGCATGTTCCTACGGGCCCTTATCAGGGCCTCCTCTTATCAGCTTCGCCAAACTCGCATGTAATTTGGCTGGACCGAGAAATCCCTTGTCAGATATACTTGACGGTTTGCAGTTGTGTGCAATTGTCCATGCTGGCTGATGTGGCACAATGCGACCCTTTCACGCGCAGCAACTTGAGAAGGCACAGAGCGCTCGCGTTTCGTAAAATGTGCACCAGGGCCACGTCAGCCAACACATTGCCCCATGCTCAAAGTCTACCACCCAGGGTGACACAAACTGGCTCCACCCAATACTTGACTCACAAGCACACGTGCGTTACAAAAGCGAGGTGAGAGAGCATCTTTCCAACAGACACAGGATTGTTAGGACGTTACTGTATGGCGCCATGACCGAGGTGCCTTTCCTCCCACGACTTTTAATTGTATGGCATGCTTTCTTCTATAGCACCTGCTTAGACTGTACTACGAAAGCCTGCAGTGCGCTACTGGAGCGCATCGAGGCCGCGGCGTTAGACGCTCAATGCGTAGAGTCGCGAAGTGAGCTGCGCACTAGGAACCGTCAACTACGTCGACGGCGAATAGAAGTGTAGGAGGACGAGATGGAGTCAATGTCGGAGGAGACGTTCACGGACCTCTTCCGCATCAATCGCGCCATATTAGACTACATATGCGAGGGAATGCAGCATATTTTGCACCCGGTCGTACATAGGCACGCATTGCCCATCACCGTGGCCGTTTTAATCCCCATTAAGTACTTCACGAGTGCAATGTCATACATTGATCTCGCCTTCTGGTTCGTTGTTCCAAAAACGCTATGTCATCGGCTTGTTGATGTGTTTCTACAGAACTTTCCGCGCGTCTTTAAAAAGGAGTGGGTTCGATGTCCTACGCAAGATGAAATGAGGGTCATGGCAGAGGATTCAAAAGCATCAAAGGCGTCCCAGCAGTGATAGGTGCGATTGATGGCACTCATATCCAGATTCGGGGAATGGAAGGTCATCGCTCGGAATATTACACCAGGAAATCACAGTATGCCGTTCAGCTGCAGATAACATGTGACGCCAAAGGCATTACATGGGACTACCTGATAGGCTTCCCGGGCACAGCACATGATCAACGAGTGTTCATACAGTCCAAGCTCCACAGCCGACTAGAAAATGGAGACATCGCTCCATACCAGCTGGTTGGCGACGCGGCATACCCCCTCCGCGACTATTGCCTCACACCCTTGCACGCTCCAACTGGCCGCCTCATGCTCGAGTGGCAGCAGACCTTCAACTACTGTCAATCCGCCACACGCATGTCCGGCGAGCGCACCATTGGCCAGTTCAAAGGCCGATACGGTTTGTTCGCTGGCCGGCACGACTGTGCGCTATGGCGGGTTCTTGCCGGGGCCAGCTGCGTCGTGATCCTGCACAACATGGGGATTTCAATGGCAGGGCCATGCATGAAAACCCCCAACGTCAGGTGGGCTGCCATTTCACTCAATCAGGATCCGTGGTGGACGCGTGGAGAGCTGGCCGAGTACGAGTGGGAGGCTTGTGACATTCCAACGCAGCCGAACTCAAAGAGCGACGCAAACGGCTCGGAGTGGCTCTCCACGACGCTTACCTTAAGCGTCGTCGTGGCGACGCCACTCCTCAACCCCGTCACTGAGGCCGGCATTGTCGTCGTGAGGCCAGTTGTCGTCCCCATGAGCGCGGGAGCCGGTGAAGCGTAACGGTCGTCTGGTCTGAGATTGCTGGCTCGCCATCCACCCTCAGATTACTCCAGTGATCTGGGCGATGCCATCCTCGGAACAGTGTTTCAGGGTGTCGGACAACAGTTGAGCTGCCGCCATTGTTGCGGTCTCATTGATCCCGCGTCTTGCGCCAGGGGGGGTGATGTGAACTGCATGCAGTACGGCATAAGGCATGAGTGTAATGTGCTTGTGATGTATACAATGACACGTATGATTAAACTAATCCGCCCATGTTGATGCACTATGTAATAAGTGGAATGTGGGAACAGAGAGATACACCATACGGTGAACATTAACTCACATGGAGTAGTAGCGTCAGTTTTCGCAGGATTGGGTATGTCTAGGCCGGGATCAACGGTGACGTCGTCACCAACTCCACCATCCAATGCATGAGGCTCGGCCCAGCGGTGTCCTTATAGAAGAGCACCATCCACTCCTACCATGGCGGCTTGATGACAGTCGCACCACCCGAGGCCGAATCATCCTTCGATACCTGCTTCCACAACGCCTTAAGCCGCTTCCACTGGTTGGTGCAAGCGGTAGCGTTGCGGCTCCAGTCAGGGTGCTGGAGCTTGATGTGCTCGCAGAGGCGGAGCCAGTATTGCGACCCTTGCTTCCCGGTCATCTGCTGCAGCTCATCCTTCGTGAACCACCGCGCCGCAACGAGGATGGTCGACTCCTTCAGAGACCACTCGGGGCGCTGGCCATTCGCGGGGCTGCTGCTCAGCTTAGCATCGTTGCGCACAGTCAACTTCCCCTTTCACTTCCCGTTTGAGCGCTCTAAAGCATCATCGCGCGGGCGATGAACAGGTGTGTCGTGGCATCTACATGAGTAGGGCCGTTGTATTCGGCAGCGCCGTGCCACGCAGCAACGGGATCGTCACCATCGGAACCAGCGTCCTCCTCCTCCTCGTTCGATTCCTTCTCAGGGTATTCGTCGTCGGTGTCATACCCTCGGGGCTTGATCGTAGAATGCGTGGAGTTGAGCTGGCGGCTCCCACGTTCCTTAATGGCCGGGCGGTTGGTTTCCCGGCGGTGAGTTCAGCATTCATCCATTGGACGTAGGCAAGGTATTCTGCTCGCCACCCTTCGTCCTCTGCTGCGCTTGTTTGCCCTTTGCGCTTGCGTGCCATGTCTGGCGGTTAAGACTTTCTAAGGTTGCTGGGTTGTTCCTAGTTCGTGGTTTTGTATGCATGGTTACACCCTTTCAATTGAACGTTGGTGTTGCTGGCATGGTTGTAACTGTTTGTGAGACTGGTCATCGTGCAGGCGCATCGGATCGCTGCGTGGCGGGAGTTGCTCAAAAGTTGACAAATTGTGATTCAATGGAACGATCAATCGAGCTGCACTTTCGCCACGTCACGGTCGTGCGCAGGTTAAGGTGACGGGCGCATTCCACGCCCAGCCAGTTACGCGTGTACCCTGGCCGTGCTCTGGAGCGGCCGCACGTTTGAGCGAGGGCGTGCGATTGATTTCATTCTTGCGCATTCTCATTACAAGGCTGACAAGAGGCGTTTTATAACGTGCATACAACAAAATGGCGAAGCTGATAAGAGGAGGCCCGGATAAGGGGCTGTAGGAACATGCCCTTAGAGAAACCCTAGCGTAGGAGCATGTTGAGAGCAGGCCCCTAGATTCGTTTTGGACCACGCTGATCCATCAGCCTTGGTACGGAAAAAAACGCTGAAAATTCAGGGTTCATAAAAGAAATACGCTAATTATGTATAGCTATGATTTTAAGCAGAATTACAAATTATAGATACAAAGTGTAACAATTTTCATGGTTGGTTTGGGAGTGGCGAGGGAAGCAGTCGGGCTTGGGGGAGGGGCCAGCAGGTGGGCTGGGGGTAGGGGCGAGAGAGGAACCTGGGCAAAGGGGAGAAACTGGGTGGGCTGGAGGAGAGCTGAGAGAAAGTGGGGGGCTAAGGGGGGGTTTAGAGTAAACGAAGTGGGCTGGGGGGAGATTCAAGTGAATGAAGAGAGCTGGGGGGAGATTAGAGTGAATGAAGTGGGCTGGGGGGGGATTCGAGTGAATGAAGTGGGTTAGGGGGAGATTCGAGTGAAACACGTGCGTTGGGGGGAGTTTCGTGTGGAAGTGGTGGGCTGGGGGGAGGGACAAGCGAAAGAAGGGGGACTGTGTGGGGGACGCTGGGGAATTTCAATTTCCAGCCCGTGATTGAGTGTGTTAGTCCTACACTTCGCCAGGCTGGCGGAAACTGTAATGCCGGTTTCAATGTTCACCCCCTACAAGGCTGAGTGCTCAGCCTACACTCATACAAATAGGCTGAAAAAACAACTAAGGTATATAAAAAAATACACTGAAAATCAACCAAGGTATATAGAAAAAAAACTTTGGATTGAGCCTACTGGCATTAGCAGAGATTGCCACGCGCCAACTACATCGACAAGCGCGATCGCAGGAGGAGGACTTGCCGCTATCGCCGTGGCTGAGAGATACGCACCGCCGGACGAAGGAATCTTGGCACAGGAGCTTGAGGTCGTGACGCGCAATGTTTTCGGGACTCCAGAAGATCCACTCCCTAGCACAGCCGCAGAGCCGCTTGAAGGAATCCTACGCGAACGGCGCCGTGGAACCTTCTATGCGTGCGTAGTGGCGTGCCACTACACCAAGGAGGAGTTCCTGAAGTACTGCCCTAAATGGCGCGACCCCAAGAAGAAACTCACCCTCAAAGAAGAAGAGGAGCCGGTGCGCCGCGAAGCTGACTAACTCCGCCAGAAGAGCATCGTTGAAACACGCGGAACCTTTGCGTGCGGCGCATGTGCCGCAGAAGCTGAAGAAGGCGCCTCCAATGAAGGGGGGTGGGGCAGCAACGATGGATGGGGAATGAGGTGGTACGTGGGGCAACACGTGAGGTACTTGGGCCGACGCCGGCGGAGGCTGGGGCACTACATGCGGCACCGGCGGAGGATGGGGCGCCTCCGGTGAAGGCTAGAGTGCTTGGCGAGTAGAACAAAAGGGGGGAACGGAAAAAACAAAAGAATCTGAACCTCCCATTGTCCCTCTTGGCCGCCGTTTGTGCTTCCCTGCACCTGCGCTGCCTCCCGCCGACATCCAACCGCATCGCGACCCTTGGGACACCATCAACTAGGGCAATTAGCACTCAACTCCGCGTCTCACCATCTACAGACCTGATCCCGAGCCGCGCGAACCCACAATCGTCCCCGAAACAATCCCCGAGACCAACACTCCCCTCTTTGTTATTCTCGACAGAGAATTTCTCACTCCAGTACTGGAAGAAGACCCTGAGGTGGTGTACACGTGCTACATGCGCGCACCTCCGGACTACGCACAACCGACGACCTGTGGGATCAGCGCCTCTGTCATCCCTCGCGCGTGACCCGGAACACCTGCATCGAGGTAGGAGTGTTCGCGCCCGGCGCACTTCTGCGCCCTAACTGTTCCGAAGTCAGAAACCCATCACAGCCGCGCAACCGCACCGTCTGCCCCAAGCCGCGCTGAGTCACAATCCCTTTCGGATGCTAGAGCCAGGGACAAATTGCTACCCCAAGTTGCACAAGGTAAACAATGATTTTCTCCTCGTCGGCCACTGCGGGCTCAACGATGGAGGTTACACACTTACCTTCGTCGACGCGAAGACCCGCTACGTGTGGATCGCCGCAGCAGGGCGTACGAAGTTTTCCGCGTCTGGCTGGCGCACGCCGGCAAGAAACTGCAGATCTGGCAGACTAACGGCGCAACAAAATTCCACAGCAGGGAGCGACATGACTACATGGTGCAAAAGGAGATATCGCACCACGTCTCCCTCCCCTACGCGCATCAGCAGCAGGGCGTCGCCAAACGCACCAACCGCACCCTCATGACAAAGGTGGGCATGCTACTGAAGCAGTCAAAGCTTCCCGCAACGTATTGTTTGTACGATATGCACCACGTCGTGCGGGTGCACAACCTCCTCTCACCATGGCCATCATGTGGAACTCATCTCCGCACATAAAATGGACGAGATAGAAAGGGCAACACTTCCATGCTCCACGTGTGGGGGTGCATGGTGCAGTATCGGCCCCCTACCTCAACTATTGGAAAGTTCACGAGCTGCGCGCGTTGGGGCATTCACCTGGGAATCAGTTACGAATACAAAGCATGGATCATCCTGGACCTGCTCAGCAACAAGGTTACAAACGCGCGCGACGTCAACTTCTACGAGCGACTTAACCTCGCTCAATGTTGCGCCAACGAGCAGGCAAACGCAAATCAGGTCTAACCAAATGACGGGCACAGCTACGCCACCCCTGAATACGAAGCCGCCACCGCCATCCTAGAGCAGGACAATGTTAGCGAGCTCTCCGACATCGACAACGATGACGATGACGACATCGACGACTCGCCTCCGGGACCTGCGGGAGGAAGCAGCAGGGATCCCGCACCACCCTATCCACCTGAGCCGAAAAGCGATGACGACGACGTGTTGGAGGTTGTCCTGCAGCATCGTCATAACAACACCGTCTCCGGACTGTAGCTGCTGGGCTTGCACACCGCATCTCCACAGCCCCGCGCATCATCGAAGCGAAGAACCTGCAAGGAATGGACGGGACCACTCATAAAGAAATGGCGCGAAGCCGTGGACGCAGAAATCCATGCCTTGGAGTCACGTGATACTAGGGTGCTCGTCGACTATGCAACGATCAAAGGAAGGAGAGTCCATGGAGGGGGAAGTGGGTTTTCCGTGTGAAGACCGCAGCAGATGGGATAATCGAGCGCTTTAAAGCGTGTTGGATCGTACGCGGTTACGATCAGAGGCAATGCATCGATTTGATCAGACCTTCGCTCCGATCAGTCGTCATACCTTCGTCATAATTCTGTTCACCATCGCTGCAGTAAGGCACTTACCTCTCCGCCAGATTGATGTGAAGAATGCGTCCCTCTACGCGTTAGCAGACGCAGTGATTTTCGTGGAGCAGCCACATACTTACGACAAAGGGGACTCACACATCTGTCAGTTGAAGAAGTCCCTTTACGAGATCAAGCAAGCTCCACGGCTCTTGCAGAAGCACCTGCACAAAATCCTACTCGAGATAGGATTCGCGCAGCTGCCGCACGACCCAGGCATGTATCGCCTGCCTTTTTTCGGCGACTACATTATGTCGACGACCTGTTCTATACAGGGACGAGCAACACGCAGCTCGACCAGTTCGAGAAGAACCTGGCGATTCGCGTCGACATCACCAGTAATCATGACGTGAAGCAGCTCCTGGGCGTCACCTACGCGCCGGAAGCCATCCACCTCCCAGCTGCCAAATTTGCTCAAACGCTTGAGAAGCGGTTCAACATCTCCCGTGCACCACTCTCCACTCCTTTTCGCACACCCAGACCGAACTACAAACCTGACAACAAAGCCCTATCCTCCGCAAGCCTTCACACTTACCAGCAGCTGGGATGTCTTCTCTTTGCTTCAGACCCGGACAATCGACGGCCCAGAACTGGGTTCCCGTTCTGCCTCGAGCCAGCAGGACCCATTTCCTAGAACTCACAGAAGCAGGAACTGGTTTCCTTATAATCGGCAGAAGCTGAATTCATCGCATCGACAGCAGCAGTTCACGAGGGACTTTATCTATAAGAGCTCTTGCAGGAGGTGAAAATTCATACTTCGCCAACCTTTCGCCTGCACTGCGACAACCAGAGCGCGATCAGAATCGCGGACAAACCAGGATTCGTCAACCGCACCAAGCACATCACGCTGCGATACTTGTTCGTCAAGGACTAAGATGACAAGGGCAAGGTTGACCTGACATATTGCCCGATAGCTGACATGGCATCCGACTTCCTCACGAAGTGACTATCCTGTTGGCAGTACCAGCACTGCTCTGAACTAAGCGGAGTGGTCAAGCGGGTCAAAACTTGCTACGGCCAGGAGTGAAGGGGGGTATTCTGAATAGTAAATTGAGAAGTGATGTGCACTCCTATCAGTAGCAAGCGAAGAATGCAATGAAGAGTATGAAGGCGAAAGGACGGAATGACGCGAAATGTCGCGTACGGTTGACAACATCTGGACCGTCGGAGCAGAAGCATCAAGCAGCTGCAGGAGCGGGGATTTTGACGGGAACTGGTTCATAACCGTCTGGAGTCGCACTGTTTGATTTCCCTGTAATAATGGAATGTACCCCTTAGAGGACATGGCTAGTATAGGTCGATTTGTTTTCCCTTGTTACTGCTATATAAACCTATGTATGTATGTGCTTGTTTTAATCATCTCAATCATTTTAAATTCACTCTAACCTGAGGACAATAAATCTGTTGCAATACACTTTTTGCGAACCTTCCTTAGGTGGTCCTAGGCAAGATCAACCGTCTGATCGCAACATCGAGTACGCGAACGAATGCACTTTACGAATGATTAGGAATCTAGGAATCTACTCTTGTAATGTATTATTAGACATCATGCGTGCTTAGTGCCCCCAACTTTCGACACTTCTGTCAAATGTTGATATTTGTGATAGGTTGTAGTGAGTTGCTCCTTAGAGAGTATAACACAGTTAGGGTTGCCTATTTGTATTGCCTTGTTTCCTAACTCACCATTCCGTTGCATTCTACTTTTGAGATGGTATCATAGTAGGTCCGAGTTCCTTAGCCCTAGCCTAGCCCTAGCCTAGCCCTAACGCCCTCCGCGCCCACGCGCCCTCCGCGTCTTAGCGCCCTCCGCGCCTTAGCGCCCTCCGTGCCCTCCGTGCCCTCCGCGCCCTCCGCACGTTAGTGCCCTCCGCGCCCTCCGCGCCCTCAACGCACACCTAGCCCGACCCCTCCCACTGTCGCGCCCTCTCCCTGCCCGTCGCGTCGCCCCAACTCCCCTTCCCCTGCCCGTCGTGTCGCCTCCTCTCCCCCTGCCCGTCGCGTCGCCTCCCCTCCTCCTGCCCGTCGCGTTCGCCTCCCCTTCCCCTGCCCGTCGCGTCGCCTCCCTTCCCCCTGCTCGTCGCGTCGCCTCCCCTCCTCCTGCCCGTCGCGTTCGCCTCCCCTTCCCCTGCCCGTCGCGTCGCCTCCCTTCCCCCTGCTCGTCGCGTCGCCTCCCCTCCTCCTGCCCGTCGCGTTCGCCTCCCCTTCCCCTGCCCGTCGTGTCGCCTCCTCTCCCCCTGCACGTTGCGTCGCCTCCCCTCCTCCTGCCCGTCGCGTTCGCCTCCCCTTCCCCTGCCCGTCGCGTCGCCTCCCTTCCCCCTGCTCGTCGCGTCGCCTCCCCTCCTCCTGCCCGTCGTGTCGCCTCCCCTCCTCCTGCCCGTCGCGTCCGCCTCCCCTTCCCCCGCCCGTCGCGTCGCCTCCCCTCCTCTTGCCCGTCGCGTTCGCCTCCCCTTCCCCTGCCCGTCGCGTCGCCTCCCCTCCTCCTGCCCGTCGCGTTCGCCTCCCCTTCCCCTGCCCGTCGCGTCGCCTCCCCTCCTCCTGCCCGTCACGTTCGCCTCCCCTTCCCCTGCCCGTTGCGTCGCCTCCCGTCGCCTCCCTTCCCCCTGCCCGTCGTGTCGCCCTCCCCTCCCCGCCCCGTCCCACCGTCGACAACCTCCTCCCCGCCCCTGTCCTACCGTCGCACCCTCCTCCCAGCCCCTTCTCATCGTCGCGCCCTCCTCCCCACCCCTTCTTACCGTCACGCACCCTCCTCCCCGCCCTCTCCTAACGTCGTGCGCCCTCCCCCCGAGCCCACCGTGCCCTCGCCCTCACCTAGGCTCGCGCCTCCGCGTTAGCCCGTTCCCACCCGCGATTGGCACGCGCCCGAACCCCACTACCGCCCTGCGCGGGGGGCCCTAGACAAATCTTTTGCCACTGGTCTCGCCCTCAGCGGCTGGCAGCCGCTTTCTTTCGCCGGCCACCTAGGGTAGACCCGTGTTCCTGCTAGTTCCTCGCCCCTAGTGCATGTAGCTGGAGTTCCGCCGTTTCACGCATAGACTAGGTCCCTCCGTGCTCCTAGCCTCTACCTCCACCGGTCTCACACCGCGCCACACCTGGCGCTCCTAGGCTTCCCTCCTCGTTCTTAGCTCCGCCTCCGCCGAGCTCCGGCCGCCTCTAGCATGGCCTCCGTTATGGAGTCCCGTCGCCTTCGTTTCGATGCGGAGGGACGCCCGATAGAGTTCGGTACCTGGCAGCGCCAGACCACGCGTTTCCTTACCAGCCAGCGTCAGGACGGCGCCACTCTGTGGGCCCACGCGTCTGGTGCCCTCAAGGCCCCCCCGTCCCCCGCCGCCCTGCCGACCGCCTCAGAGCCGACTCTTACGGCCCAGGCGGACTACGAACGTCGGGTCCTGGCACGGGATGTGTGGCTCTCTCGTGACGCTACCGCCACACTCACGCTATCGGAGCTTCTCCCCCCGACTGAGGCCACCCACTTTGACAAGGTGGAGACAGCACAGGGGGTTTGGGATGCTATTGTTGCCCGCTATTCCACCCCTTCCTCTGCCTCCCTCAGTCGCCTCCTCATGCCGTTCGTGTTTCCCGACCTAGGCTTGTTTGCGACTGTGTCTGACCTAGTGACTCACCTCGGCTCACTTGACGCCGGTTTCCGTGCGGCCTGTACCGACGCCGAGCTTCTTGCTGCTCCCTCCCCCATGTGGCTCACTGTGCACTGGTTAGTCACCCGCCTCCCTGACCGCCTTGCCACTGCTCGCGACTCGCTTCTCCAGAAGCACCCCACTGAGCTCACCATGGATCTCCTTGAGACTGCTCTCGGGACGATCGAAAGTAGTCTCCTCACTGTTGCCTCCGCCACTGACGCAGTAGCCCCTTGTCTCTTTGCGGGGTGTGCCGCCCCTCAGCTTCCCACTTTCACTGCTACCCGCGCTTCTGCTGCTGTGTCGGTTTCTGAGGACACTGCTGCCGTTTTTGCCGCAGACTGGCAGAAACGGGGCAAGGGTGGTAAGAAGGGCGGGAAGGGGGGAGGTGAAGGTGGTGGAGGCGGCGGAGGAGGTGGAGGTGGAGGTGGGAGCGGAGGCGGCAGTGGTGGAGGCGGCGGCGGCGGCGGCGGCGGCGGTGGTGCACCAGGAGGAGGTGGCCTTGGCAGAGGTGCAGGACAGACAGGCCCACCCACTGGTGGTGGCCCGGCCGGCGGGGGTGTTGGCCCCCAGCAGCAGCAGCCACAGCAGCACCAGTCACAGCAGGGACAGCACCAGCAGTAGGGACCGCAGCAGCAGCAGGCACTGCAGCAGTTCCAGCAATGGGGTCCGCAGCAGCACTGGGGTCCCCCGCCGCAATGGGGTCCGGGAGGACCAGGGAGCACCAGCCGCAGCGGCAGCACTTCCAGCTAGGCCCCTCGCCCCCCTCGCTGTGACACTAGCCCCTGCACCCACTGGTGCCTCACCGGACCTGGCAGCCCCTGTCTCTGCGGTCGTGACGACCACTCTGCTGTGCGGTGCTTCCGCCGCCTTGACGACCTCTACCGTGCTCGTTGGGGCCCTACGGCGACCACGCCTCGCTGGGCTCGCCTGTTAGCCCGTAAGATTGATGTGTTTGATCTGACCATGGACGATGTTCGTCAGCATGCTTTGTATGCTGCTGTTGACTATAGTGCCAATGGATCTGTGTGCTCGCGTGTTCGTAGACTAGCTTGCTTGCCTCCTGCTAGTGTAGACTTGTGCCTTTCTAGTCTAGGTGCTTGTGTTGCTGCTCTAGGTGCTTGTGTAGCCACTAGGACAGGTGACCCTCCCGCTGAGGCATCGCTGTCCTTCACGCTGGACTCTGGTGCGTCTCAGTGCTTCTTCCGCGACCACACGACCCTCACGCCACTCCTCACTCTTGTTTCGGTGGCTCTGGCTGATCCTACCTCAGGACCAGCCGTAGCTCGTAGCTCCACTACCCTCCCGTGTCCTGTGATCCCCTCTGGTGTCCTGCGCGGATCCCCTCGTTCACTCGGAACTTGGTGGGTGTTGGTTTCCTCCAGGACAGGGGGATCACGGTTACCTTTGTGGGGGGTGGGAGGACTGCGGTCTGTACAGACGCTGCCACAGGTGCTGTTCTGGCCACGTTCACCAAGGAGCCCCGCTCCGGTCTCTACGTTCTCAACACCGAGCGCTCCCCGGTTGCGTCCTCCGCTGAGGTCGTTGCGTCCCCTCCAGTCCAGGTGTCCAGTCCGGTTGCTGTGTCTAGCCAGGTAGTCGTGTCTTGTCCAGCTGCAGTGTCTAGTCAGGTCGCGCTGTCTAGTCCAGTTGCTGCATCCTGCTCCTGTCGGTCCCTCACCCACCGGACCGTCTTGTGGCACCGCCGCCTTGGCCACCCGTCAATCCCCCGCCTCCGCGGGATGACCACTCACGGGCTTGTCACCGGTCTCCCACGCACCTTTCCGTCGCTCCCCACCTCCCCTGCTCCCCCTTGCACTCCTTGCGTCGCCGGTCGCTTACGCGCCACTCCCCACTCCTCCTCCCTTCGTCCGGCCACTGCTCCCTTTGAGACCCTCCACTTGGACGTCTCCAGGTACACCACCGTGTTCCCTCTCGCGAAGAAGTCCGAGGTGACTGCTACGCTGATCCGGTGGCTTCTGGCTACTGAGGGCACTCGTGGTCGTCGTGTTAGTTGTCTACACTCCGACCGTGGGGGCGAGTTTCGCTCCGGGGTTCTTGGCGGCGGTGAACAGGGCATTGTACAGTCCTGGACGCTTCCGAAGTCCCCACAGCAGAATGGGGTTGCTGAGCGCCGCACTGGTTTGGTCATGGACATTGCTCGCACGTCCATGATCCATGCCCGTGCGCCCCATTTTTTGTGGCCCTACGCGGTTCGCTACGCCGCACACCAGCTGAACCTCCAGCCGCGTGTCTCGCGGCCCGAGGCTTCACCGACCAGTCTTTGGTCCGGTTCCCCTGGTGTTGGGTCGACCTTTCGTGTTTGGGGCTGCCTTGCGCTTGTTCGCGACACCTCCGCGGACAAGCTCTCGGCACGCGCCGTCCCCTGTGTCTTCCTTGGTTTCCCAGTGGACTCTGCCGACTGGTCCTTTTACCACCCGCCCCTCCACCAGTTCCTAGACTCCCGTGACGTCCGGTTTGACGAGTCCGTGTCTTACTACACCCGGTACCCTTGTCGAGGTCTCCCGGTACCCCCTCCCCCTCTTTTCCTCGCACCCTCTCCTCCTCCTGCTCCCGCTCCTCAGGTACCCCCGCCCCCCCCTGGTCCTGCCCCGTCTGGTGTGTCCCACGCTACCCCTCTTCCCTCGGTCGCGCGTCCGGTCGCGTCTCCCTCCCTGCAGTCCTCCTCACCCCTCAGTAGCCTTCGGCACTTCCGCGACAGGTTACTGTGGACTCGGTTGGTGTGGGAGCTGGAGGTGCAGCCGCTGGCGGTCCTCGGTCTGGGGGTGCTCGTTCGAGGGGTGCTGGAGCTGGAGGTGCTGGCACGGGTGGCGCTAGCTCTGGGGGTGCTGGAGCTGGAGGTGCTGGCGCAGGTGGCGCTGGCTCTGGGGGTGCTGGAGCTGGAGGTGCTGACACTGGAGGTGCTAGTTCTGGGGGTGCTGGAGTTGGAGGTGCTGGCGCAGGTGGCGCTAGCTCTGGGGGTGCTGGAGCTGGAGGTCCTGACATAGGAGGTGCTGGTTCTGGGTGTGCTGGAGCTGGAGGTGCTAGTTTTGGGGGTGCTGGTGCTGGAGCCGCTGGCACTGGAGGTGCTGGTTCTAAGGAGTCTGGGGCTGGATACCCTGGTTCTGCGGAGTCCACTCCGCCTCCCCACCGCCACGACACGCGTCTCCAGGCGGCCCGTCGGCGTGAGCGTGAGGAGCAGGTGCTGTTGGAGAGGGAGCGGCAGGAGTTGCGGCAGTTGGACTTGCTGGAGCAGCAGCAGCAGCGACCGCAGCAGCAGCCGCCGCCGCAGCAGCAGCAGCAGCGGCCGCCGCCGCAGCAGCAGACACCACCGCCGCTGCCACGACCACCGCAGCTCCCTCTGGAGCGGCAGTTGTTCCCACCCGTGAGTGGCCTTTGGGCCCTTGGTCTTCCCTCCTCTCCTCCTGTTCACACTCCGTCCCCTCCAGCGTTTAGTCCCACGTTTCCTCCTCCTGACGACAGTCGGCGGTCTGGTCTTCTCCTCCACCGCAGTCTCCTCCACCTGGTGTCCCACACTCTTGTGTCCGTCCCTGTCCTCCGCATGCTCGTCCCTCGTCTCCCGTTACCGACCTCCGCACTGCCCTCCTTTGTTTGTCTCTTCGTTGTCCTCCTCCTGAGTCCGTTCTCCCGTCTCCTCCTCCGTCCTCTCTCCCTTTCCCCCCTACTCATGTCACTGACTACTACCGCGGTGTTCGTCCTGTTGTCTCTCGTGTCCTCGCCACTCTTGTCACCGCCTCTCGTTTCCCTCCGTCGTCTGTCTCGGCTCTCACTGCCACTGTCGCTAAGTTTGCTGCCGCCAGTCGCCTTGACTACACCACTCGTGTGGTGCAAGCTCCTCCCTCCCGTCCTCTATCCGTCGGGGGTGAGTTTTCCCTTGGCTGTGACGTCCTAGAGGACAGAGAGTCTGAGCTGGAGTACTGGGCAGCTTCTTCTCCCTCTGTCTATGCCATGCTGCTATCCCCCGAGGGAGACCCCGACGCCCTTGACATAGGGACTCCTCGTACTTACCGCGAGGCAGTGTCAGGGGCGTGGGCCTCTCAGTGGAAAGCGGCTATGGCTTCGGAATTAGCGTCTTGGAGATCCACAGGCACCTACGTCGACGCATTTCCCCCTCCCAGGGCGAACGTAGTTGATGGCATGTGGCTCTTCAAGGTGAAGCGGCCGCCTGGTTCACCGCCTGTGTTCAAGGCGCGCTACGTTGCTAGGGGTTTCAGTCAGCGTGAGGGAGTCGACTTCTTCCAGACCTTCGCCCCGACCCCGAAGATGACTACTCTTCGGGTGTTACTGCACGTAGCAGCACAGCGAGACTACGAGCTGCACTCACTTGACTTCTGTACTGCGTTTCTCCAAGGCAGACTACACGAGGAGATCTGGCTGCGCCGCCCTCCTGGCTTCACTGACACTTCCCACCTGGGACCCAGTAGAGCCTGAGACGGCCAGTCTACGGTCTCCGCCAGTCGCCCTGTGAGTGGCACGACACTCTTCGCTCCACACTTCGTGACCTTGGGTTTTGTCCTTCCTCTGCCGACCCGTCGCTGTTTGTTCGCACTGGTTCCACTCCTTTCTTTATAGTAGTGTACGACGACGACTTGGTTTTTGCCACAGCAGACAGGGCAGCTCTGGCTCAGGTGAAGTCCGAACTGCAAAAGAGACACAAGTGCACTGACCTAGGTGAACTGCAGCGCTACCTTGGCCTGCAGATCACCAGGGACAGAGCCGCTCGCACCATCACACTGACTCAGTCACACATGGTGCAGCAGGTCCTTCGGCGGTTCGACTTCCAGGTATCCACCACACAGCCCACACCTCTTGCTATTGACCACAGACTCACTGGCCCCTTTCTCGACGAGCCATTTGAGTCCAGTGATCCCTACGCAGAGCTAGTGGGCTGCCTCATGTACATGATGACTTGTACTCGGCCGGACCTCGCCTTTCCCCTCAGCATACTTTCTCGCTTTGTTGCGACTATGAGACACCGTCCTGTCCACTGGACAGCTGCTGTGAGGGTGGCGAAGTACCTGGCGATTACATCAGGCATGGGGCTTGTGCTTGGAGGGACTCAGCCAGTGGCGTTGACTGGTCACTGCGACTCTTCCTACGCTGACGACGTGGAGACTCAGCGCTCGACTCAGGGTTACTGCTTCAGTCTGGGAGTTGGTGCTGTGTCGTGGAGGTCTACACGGTCGTCGTCTGTGGCTACATCCAGTGCAGAGGCAGAGATCTACGCTGGTACCATGGCGGCACAGGAGCTTCGCTGGTTGACCTTCTTGCTCGCCGACCTTGGTGAGTGGCCTCGCTCTGCACCGACCTTGTACGCTGACAACAAGGCCATGAACCTCCTCTGTCGAGAGACTTGACTGGAGAGCAGAGTGAAGCATATTGACGTGAGGTACTTCCTCCTGCGAGAGCTGCAGCGACACGGCCAGGCACGCCTGGACTTTGTGGCCTCAGAGGCCAACACTGCAGACGTCTTCACCAAGGCCCTAGCGCTTGGTGACCACCACAGGTTCTGTGTGCAGTTGGGGCTTGTTGAGGTAGGCCCTCGGTTGCTGTAGTCTTGTTGCTTTCTCTACTTGTTGTGCTTTCCTATATATATTCTAGTGAACTCTTGAACTGGCCTTGTGGCCGCTTGCTTGCGCCCGGAATTTGTTGTCAAGAATAGAACTAGGAGTGAATGATTGAACTACGCAAGAGGTGAGTACAAGTAGGGGAAAGCTAACCCTAAAGTGTTGTACTCACTAAGGAGTGAGCCTACTGTAGCCTAAAGATACAATTGCAATTTGACACACCCTCATAGGCAAAGTAGGTTATAGCAAACACAACAAGCGGTCACAAGACCAGTCTGCAGAAGAGAACACAGCCCAGGGTGGATCACAAAGTCAGCACGCATTCTGAGCACAAGAAAGTGGCCACAAGGCCAGTTCACATGCAGAGGTATATAATAGCAAGGCCATACACTGATCGCAACCTAGCAAGAGAAAACACACAGGTATAAAGATATATAGCAGTGTACAGCAAGAACAAGTCAAGCAACCAGCAGATGAGGCAGAGTGGGCACAAGCCCAAGAGTAGTGCAGAAACGCTGATGATCACCAGCCCCAAGGGCCTTGGTGAAGACATCTGCAGTGTTGGCCCGAGAGCCCACGAAAGCAAGGCGCAGCTGACCAGGCTGCTGCAGCTCATGCGCAAGGAAGTAGCGAAGAGCAATGTGCTTCGTTCGGTGCTCCAGTCTCTGCTCGCGACACAAGGCAAGCATTGCCTTGTTGTCGACGTACAGAACTGGAGGAGAACAATGCCGCTCCCCCAAGTCGTGTTGGTGCAACCCTACGGTTTGCACTCGGCTTGTTGTCCGTGTGCGTGCATGTGTGTGTGTATGGAATGGTATGAGGGCATGGGATAATATATATTTCATGCTTATAATTGTGTGTGAATGTTGAGTCATGATGTCGAGTGTGTGTGTCGAGTCAATAGCGAGTTATCGCTAGACGCGTGTTACGCGGTCGTTTGCGTCTCGCGCGCGGTTTCTATTTTGTCGTGCGCGGTTTCTATTTTGTCCTGTGTCGAACGTTCGGCGTGTCGCAGGTGTGTGCAGCAGACCCATCAAGAACTCAAGGATGAGTTTGTGATGAAGAGCCCGAGCCTTGGTGTCAAGCCTCAAGTGATTTCGAAGCTCGCCAAAAGGGTACAGCTCAAGATATTGAAGATAGTTACATTACTTTGTGTAGTGTAACATTTCACTTGGTGTAGGCCCTAGTGAAGGGTAGTTTCGAGACCCTTCATGGTTGGGGACAGTGTGGCACTGTTCCACATCACTGTACCTCGGCTCTTGGGGTTTGTAGGAGCTGGGAGTCATTCCCAACTCGTAACTCTTCCTAACTCTTCCTATCTTGTGTTTCTAAGACTATGTTGCTGCCATAGTGCCGTTCGTTCAAACAGACGCTGTGTCGTCAATTCTTGATGAAATCGTGCGATCTAAATTGCCTGTTGTAGGCAACGTTAAGGCGCTCCATATCCAAGTTGAATGAAGTCATTTGAAGTTTTGAGCAGATCGCTATGAACGCTTAAAACCGCTGTGCAGAAATCCGACTGTGCACTCTATCCTTCGTTTTAGGCACATTGGAGCATACTGTGACTATAACAAGTGGTATCAGAGCCCCTTGGAGCAGCTACGACAATGGCTGGACCTGAAGAAAGGAGTGGCAGAGGTGCTGGAAGCAATGGAGAAGCCCAAGCACAAGGCCAAGCCCGTGAGTGAGCCGTGGTGCCCGTGCAACCGACTCTTGGACCTTCTAGGGACGAGCCAAGAGTGTTCGGGCTTGACAAGTTCAACGGCGACAACTTTGCTGAATGGTCCTTCAGAATGGAGAACGTGTTCAACCACTATGACCTGCTGGAGGTGATGGAAGGAACGGAGAAGCGTCCCGAGAACGACCCGGAGAAGAGCCCGTGGGTGCGGAAGAGCGCACAAGGCTATCTCCTACTTGGGCAAGCGTTGGGGAGCAACCAGATCCGTCACATCAAGCCATTCCAGCGTGAACCAGAGAAGGGACCAAAGACATGGGCTGCTCTCAAGGGTGTACACGCTCCTGCAACAGCGGCGGTAGCAGTGGTGTTGGAACGGCAAATGGCGACGCTACGAATTGAGGAAGATGAACCCGTGGAAGAAGGGGTGCAGAAATTCTTTGACTTGTTGACGCGGCTTGAGGGAGCTGATTTGAACTACAGTGAGCTCCAGAAGAAGACCAAGTTGCTGGCCCTACTCCCCGAGTCGTGGTCCTCGCTCATCATCAATTTGAATCGCGACTTGCCCCGCCTCTCGCTTGAAGACGTGAAGCGAGCTATCCTTCAAGAGGATTTCCGCCGCCGTGAGTTGGCGAGTGCGGATGGCGCTGGGGCAGCGAGCATCGGCCGTGGATATGGTCGAGGAAGAGGCAGAGGACGAGGGGGAGGACGGTTTGGTGGCAACAACTTCGGCGGAGGCCGCGGGAGTGGCGGTTACGGCAGCGACGACAAGAGCTACGGACGCGGTCGCGGTCGTTTCGAAGGCGAGTGTCATTATTGCGGCAAGAGCGGACATATGTGGCGCGATTGCTTCAAACTCCCTGATGGTTGGACCCCTGCTCAAGGCCAAGAAGGTAGAGGAGCAGGAGGAGGGAGAGGAAGAGGCCATGGAGGCCGTGGCGGTCGCGGTGGCGGAGCTGCAAACATGAAGAGCGGAGACAACGACAAGGATCCAAGCGACGATCGATACCCGGGTCTATTTTACTTCGTGTCGACGCAAGTACCGGCTGGTCCAGAGAATGATGAAGGCTTTGAGGAGCCAGCAGCTGTGGGGAAGGTGACCCTACACCCCCTGGACTATTGGGTGATTGACAGCGGCGCTACCTATAGCATGACACCTCGCCCCGACTTGCTCACTGAACTCGAGCCGTCACCGGTGAAGCATGTCACATCGGCTTTGGGGCAGCGAGCAGAGGTGAAAGGCATGGGCAAGGCCATGTTCAAGGGTGCTGATGGGAAGATGGTGGGCCTCAAGAACGTGCTTTGGGTGCCCAGCCTTGCTGCGAACCTGATTTCCGTGCGGCGATTGGCAAAGGCCGGCAAGGACACGAACTCGAAGGGAGCCAAGACCTACACCGCGAGGCTTGGCGAGCGGATTCTTTGGGACCTCCATGAGGATAGGGATGTCTACAACGAGATGTGGCAGATCCCAGTGGTCCCCATGCCTAAGGAGAGGCAAGCGGCAGCAAGCGTCAGCACCAAGGGTGAAGCGGTTGGTAGCGGCGATTGCGCGGACGGTCGCGTTAAGGAGAATGAGTCCAACAAGTGCAATCTTGGAGGGACCAGCAAACTCGGTGAACACGAGCAGAGTGGTGCAGCAGCCAAGAAGCAGCACAAGGGTGAGGAGAACCCCGAGGCAGCAGCGGAGGAGGAGTACGGAGAGAGCATGTGGGGCGCTATTGCGAGCGCGGCATTCTCCAATCCAACTTCGGCTACGGGGGAGTGTAATTGGCTCACTTTGCATCGGCGAATGGGGCACATGGCGTTGCCCATCTTGCAGCAGCTAGTGAAGAACCAGATGGTTGCTGGCATACGTGTGAAGGGGGAGCCCGATGAGGTGCTTGGCTGCCCAACGTGCATGCAAGCCAAGTTCACCCGTTTCCCATTCTCTAGTTCGGAGGCAACGGCTAAGGCACCACTTGATGAGGTGGTGATGGACGTGGTGGGCCCCCTGAAGCTTGGAGCTGCTGGAGCAGAGTACTTCCTCACCATTGTCGACGTCTACACCCGCATGACTTGGGTGTATGTGCTGGCCAAGAAGAGCGACGTGGCTGAAACGTTGAAGACGGATTGGTTCCCGATGGTGGAGCGGCAACAAGACCGTCTAGTCAAGTCAATCCGCACCGATCGAGGGGGAGAGTTCCTGAGCAAGGAGTTTGGGTTGTGGCTGAAGAAGAATGGTATTCGGCACTCCCTCACCATGCCATACTCCCCTGCAATGAACGGCATCGCCGAGCGAGCGAACCGCACAATCACGGAGGCGGCACGCGGGTTGCTCATTGAAGCTGGGCTACCCGACTATTTCTGGCCTGATGCGGTGCGGAGCGCGTGTGTGGCCAAGAACAGAGCCTTGACTCATGTGGGAGCAGACAAATGGGTGCCCTATGTGGAGTGGCTAGGAAGGAAGCCAAAGGTGGATATGCTTCGGGTGTTCGGGTGCATGTGCATGGCGCTCGTGCCTAAGCATCTTCGGCACAACAAGCTTGGTGCCAAGGCGGTGTGGGCCGTGCACTTGGGCATGGCTCAAAACAGCAAGGGATGGCTTCTTTGGGACCCATTCACCAAGAAGTTCTTGGTGAGCAGGGACTGCAAGTTCATGGAGAACTTCATGTACAAGGATTGGAAGGCGGAGAATGAGGCGAAGATAGGCGTGCGGTTTGGGGAGGTGAAGAGTTCCGGTTTGGAGCATGTGGAGCTGCCTTTGGAGCTGAGCAGCGGCAGCACAACCACAAGGCAATCCTCCCTTGTGAATGGGGGAGAGGAGGCCAATGATGCAGAGGAAGAAGAGGAGGAGGTGCAGCAAGTGAGCGAGCGTGCACCGTCACTCCCTTCCCGTACTACGAGTGCTCCACGGATTCGAGCCACACCGCAGCAACGCCAAGGCCTTCAAGTCCCTGCAGCTGAGGAGGAAGGAAGGGGGAAGAGGAGAGTTCAACCCCCTAATAGGCTGACCTATGATGCGCCAGGAAAGCAGGGCAAGACAGCCCTGGCCGGAGCGGCAATGATGGTCGGAGACGACGAGGAGAGTGACTACGAGGAGTGTGCCTTCGCGTTCTTCTCTCCGGTGGAGATGCCGGGAGAACCAGCAACTCTCAAGGAGGCTTTGGAGAGTGGTGATGCTGAGGAGTTGAAGAAGGCCATGGAGAGTGAGCTGAAGAGCATCGAGGAGAATGACACGTTTGAATTGGTGGAGCTACCGGAGGGGCGTACGGCGATAACGTCCAAGTGGCTCTTCAAAATCAAGTCGGATGCCGACGGCAAGATCGAGCGCTACAAGTCTAGGCTTGTAGCCAAGGGGTACCAGCAGAAGATGAAGGTGGACTTCAAGGAGCTGTTTGCCCCTGTGGTGAAGCCGACGACGCTGCGAACCCTATTCGCGGGAGCCGCCATCAAAGGATGGGTAGTAAAACAAATGGACATCGTAACGGCATTCCTTAACGGCATCCTTGAGGAGGAGATTTTTATGGCGCAGCCAGAGGGGTTTGATGATGGTAGTGGCAGAGTGTGGAAGCTGAAGAAGGCCCTCTATGGGCTGAAGCAGGCCCCTAGGCAATGGTACATGAAGCTGCGCGAAGTGTTGGAGGGGATCGGCTTCACTCCCTCAACGGCCGATCACTCCTTGTTCATGCTTGGCGAGGGGGAGCAGAGGAGCTTCATGGTGGTATACGTGGACGACATCCTGATCTTCTCACCCTCTCCTGATCTTGTGAAGGAGGTGATGCTGAAGCTGCAAGACAAGTTCAAGTGCAAGTCCCTTGGTGACGTGAACTTCTACCTTGGGCTCCACATCGAACGAGACGTGGAGAAGCGGAGCATGCGAGTGCACCAACGGAAGTACCTGGAGGCGTTGGCTGCCAACTTCGGCCAGAGTGAAGGTCATGTGGCTACTCCCTTTCCCTCTGGGTTCAAGTGTGTGAAGGGGCCAGAGGAGGAGAGCGTTGGAGAAGAGGAGAGGCACCGATTTCACTCGTTGGTGGGCAGCCTCATGTATGCGGCGGTAAACACCCGACCGGACGTCGCGTTTGCTACCGGGCAGCTGGCTAGGGTTGTGCAATGCCCTAATGAGGAGCAGGTAGCAGCTGGAATGAGGGTGGCCAAGTATCTTGGCCAAACACCGACCGTTGGGCTGCAATACTCGGCGGCGGCACAAAGTCGCCAAAAGGGCACGGATGGTGTTGAACCCGGGCGTTTGTTCCTCACCGCCTACTCGGATGCTTCATATGCATCAGAACCAGAGGACATGACAAGTGTGGGAGGCTTCATATGCTGTGTTGGTGGAGGCCCAACTGCTTGGGAGAGCAAGAAGCAGGTTGACCAAGCTTTGAGCTCGGTGGAGTCCGAGTACATGGCACTCTTCCGTGCCGTACGGGAGATTGTGTGGCAGCGGCGTTTGTTGGCTGAATTGGGGGAGGAGCAGCAAGGACCTACCCCACTGTACTGTGACAGCCAGGGTGCCATTGCTCTTGCTAAGAACCCTGTGTTGCATGGACTCACGAAGCACATGAGGGTGAAGTGGCATTGGACGAGGAGCATGGTAACCGCGGGTGAAGTTGAGTTGCGCTACGTGAAGACCACGGGGCAGCCGGCTGACATGATGACCAAGAGGCTGGTGGAGCAGCAGCATTGGAAGTGTTGCAAGCTGGCTGGGATGGCTCTGAACTGAGAGAGCAACATATCCTAAGGCCAACAATCCGAGGGGGAGTTTGTTGGTGCAACCCTACGGTTTGCACTCGGCTTGTTGTCCGTGTGCGTGCATGTGTGTGTGTATGGAATGGTATGAGGGCATGGGATAATATATATTTCATGCTTATAATTTTGTGTGAATGTTGAGTCATGATGTCGAGTGTGTGTGTCGAGTCAATAGCGAGTTATCGCTAGACGCGTGTTACGCGGTCGTTTGTGTCTCGCGCGCGGTTTCTATTTTGTCGTGCGCGGTTTCTATTTTGTCCTGTGTCGAACGTTCGGCGTGTCGCAGATGTGTGCAGCAGACCCATCAAGAACTCAAGGATGAGTTTGTGATGAAGAGCCCGAGCCTTGGTGTCAAGCCTCAAGTGATTTCGAAGCTCGCCAAAAGGGTACAGCTCAAGATATTGAAGATAGTTACATTACTTTGTGTAGTGTAACATTTCACTTGGTGTAGGCCCTAGTGAAGGGTAGTTTCGAGACCCTTCATGGTTGGGGACAGTGTGGCACTGTTCCACATCACTGTACCTCGGCTCTTGGGGTTTGTAGGAGCTGGGAGTCATTCCCAACTCGTAACTCTTCCTAACTCTTCCTATCTTGTGTTTCTAAGACTATGTTGCTGCCATAGTGCCGTTCGTTCAAACAGACGCCGTGTCGTCAATTCTTGATGAAATCGTGCGATCTAAATTGCCTATTGTAGGCAACGTTAAGGCGCTCCATATACAAGTTGAATGAAGTCATTTGGAGTTGTGAGCAGGTCGCTATGAACGTTTAAAGCCGCTGTGCAGAAATCCGACTGTGCACTCTATCCTTCGTTTTAGGCACATTGGAGCCTACTGTGACTATAACAAGTCGGTCAGCAGGTAGGTCAGCCAGCGGAGCTCCGGTGCAGCCATGGCCCCAGCGTAGATCTCGGCCTCACAGCTGGAACCAAGCACAGAAGAAGAACGAGTGGACCTCCACGAGACAGAACCAGCGCCAAGACTGAAGGTGTAGCCCTGTGAGGAACGCTGAGTTGCTTGGTCGTCGGCCCAAGAAGCGTCAGAGTGTCCTGTGAGGACCACCGAACCCCATCCTCCAAGCACGAGCCCCGTGCCCGATGTGCTGCACAAGTAACGAATTACCCTCTTCACAACATCAAAGTGCACCTTTCGGTGCCTACCGGGTGCCACGTAGCGAGCCAGAAGGCTGAGAGGGTACATGAGGTCAGGTCGTGTGCACGTCATCAGGTACATGAGGCAGCCCAGAAGCTCTGGGTACGGACCACTCGGCTCTACGGACTCGTCCGAAGGCAGAGTTGAGAGCGAGTGACAGCCAGAGGAGTGGGTTGTGGCGAGGAGTACGTGAAGCGGAAGCGCCGAAGGGCCTGGTGCACCATGTGTGACTGAGTGAGGGTGATGGTGCGCCGTGGTCTGTCCCAGGTGATCTGCAAGCCAAGATAGCTCCGCAGCTCACCCAGGTCATTGCAGGTGTGTCTCTCCTGCATCTCTGCCTTCACTAGGGCCAGTGCCTCAGTGTCAGCAGTAGCAAAAACCATGTCGTCGACGTACACGAGGATGTAGAACGGCCGCAGAGTAGTGTCGGTGCGTAGAAACAGCGACGGGTCAGCAGTCGAAGGGCAAACCCAAGAGCCGCAAGTGTCGTCTTCAATGTGTCATGCCACTCACGGGGCGCCTGACGCAGGCCGTACACTGGGTACCCTCAGGAAACGACCTAGTGAAGCCCTGTGGACGGCGCAACCAGATGGCCTCGTGAAGGCTACCCTGCAAAAAAGCTGTCGAGAAGTCGAGGGAGTGCAGCTCGTAATTACGCTGAGCTGCAACGTGTAGCAACACCCGAAGAGTGGTCAGGGGAGAAGGTCTGAAAGAAGTCGACCCCCTCACGCTGACTGAAGCCTCGAGCAACGTAACGTGCCTTGAAGGCAGGCGGAGAACCCGGCGGCCGCTTCACCCTCAAAATCCACATGCCACTGACGATATTCGCCCCAGGTGGGGGAACCTCGTCGACGTAGGTGCCTGTGGACTTCCAGGAAGCCATCTCTGCGTCCATGGCTGTCTGCCACTGAGAGGAGTAGTCACCCGAAATCGCCTCCCTGTAGGAGCGCGGGGTGGGGATGTCAAGTGCATCCGGGTCTCCCTCAGGGGCAAGCAGCATGGTTGCGTCATAGGGTGAAGCGACAGCAAGGCACTCCAGCTCCTCATGTCTGTCCTCAAGAACGTCACAGCCAAGGGCAATACAGTCTAGAGCAGTCTCACCCCCGACGGACGGAGGACAGGCAGGGACAGGGTCGGAGACAATACTCGCAAGGTAGTCTAGGCGGTACAGGGCAGCAAAGTCAACGAGCTCAGCTACAAGGGCAGACGCAGCAGGAGACGAGAACGTAGGGTCCGTCACAACCGTAGCAAGAAGGAGAGTAACAGTCGGACTGGACGCACAAGCAAGGTCAGACGGAGGGTCAGCAACGTCAGGCAGAGAGGACGCAGGAGGTAACGGTAGTACAACATGCTGAGGAACAGAGGAAGGACGGAGTGTCATATCGTGAGTGCCGGGGACAGCCAGAGCACGCGGACGACGAACATGAGGAACACGAGCACGGACAGCAGCTCTAGGCTCAGGCTCAAGGTCAAAGCTAGACTCAGGCTCTCGACGCTCAGGGGTGGAAGCACGAGTCTCAGGCTCTCGACGCTCAGTCAGGGACTGTGACACCGCAGTGTAAGGAGCAGAAGCAGGCAGTGGGGAGTGTGGTAGCAGCGGTGGCTGTGACCGGTCCGCTGGCGGACACAGCAACGGAGGAGTAGTACGTGCCACAGGGAAGCCAGTAGCACCTGGCGGCAGACTCAGAAGGTGGCGAAGAGCACCAGTAGCTCCCGTACCTCTAGCACGAGCAACTCCTCCAGTACCCCCAGCAACACCTCCAGCACCAGTTGCACCAGCACCTCCAGCACCACGAGATCCGACATCGCCAGGACCTCGAGCACCAGTCCAGCACCTCTAGTGTCTCCAGCTCCAGCTCCAGCGCCTCCAGCACCAGTAGTACCTCCAGTACCTCTTGTGCCAGCAGCTCCAGTAGCACCTCCTGCATCTCCAGCACCAGCAGTACCTCCAGCACCAGCAGTACCTCCAGTTTCAGCAGCTCCTGCAGCTCCAGCACCAGTAGCACCAGCACCTCCAGTGCCACCAGCTCCAGTACCTCCAGCACCGGCAGCAGCTCCAGTACCCCCAGCACCAGCAGCTCCAGTACCTCCTGCACCAGCAGCACCTCTAGTACCTCCATTAGTACCTCCAGCACCTCCAGCACCTCCAGCACCAGCAGCACCTCCTGGACTAGTAGCTCCAGCACCAGCAGGACCGTACCCTCCACCACCAGGACTGCCTCGCAGAACGATCCACGCACAAATCGCCTTCGGCGAGAGCGTCTCAAGTAGAGCAGGCTGCGGTGGCTGTCCAGCTCCAGTACCTCCAGTAGTGGTAGCTCTAGCACCTCCAGCATCAGAAGCACCTCTAGTACCTCCAGCTCCAGCATCTCCAGCACCAGCATCAGCTCCAGTACCTCCAGCACCAGTAGTACCTCTAGTACCTCCAGTAGGACCTCCAGGCCTAGTAGCTCCAGTACCTCCAGCTCCAGGACCTCCACAAGGACTCGCAGCATCCCCAGAGTCAGCACCCAAAGTCTCAGCACCCCCAGAGTCAGCACCCAAAGTCTCAGTACCCTCAGTCCCAGCACCCTCAGGCTCAGCACTTTCAGTCCCAGCACCCTCAGTCTCAGCACCCTCAGTCTCAGCACCCTCAGGCTCAGTACCCTCAGTCCCAGCACCCTCACTCCCAACACCCTCAGTCTCAGTACCCTCGGTCCCAGCACCCTCAGTCCCAGCACCCTCAGTCTCTGCTCCAGTGTCCACAGCAGTAGGCTGCAGAGGCGGCGAAGACGGCAGAGGTGGGAACCCGGGGGGGGTAGCCAGACGAGGAGAGCGGGCACCCTCAGACTCACCACCCCCAGCCCCAGCTCCAGTAATCTCAGCTCCAGAGTCCACAGCAGCAGGCTGCAGAGGCGGCGAAGACGGCCGTGGCGGGAAGCCCGGGGGGGTCGCCAAGCGAGGAGTGTGGCGAGTGGTCGACGTGTCGTCGGCGACGGCGTCACCCCCCTCAGGTGAGTCAGAGGAGTCAGAAGAGATCTCAACTGGCTCATCCAAGGGGGGTGGGTCTACCTAGGACACACCTGAGGGAGCAGGACCTTGTGGGGGGAGGGGGTCTACCGGGGGGGGGGGGGGGGCTGGTACCAGGAAGAGGGGTGCAAGGGGGACCGGGTGGGACGCGTGCGGGTGAAGTCGGTAGTAACAGACCGACTCGTCGAAGGTGACGTCCTGAGAGGACAGAACACGACGCGAGGCAGGGTGGTAGAACTGCCAGGGTGGAGCGTCGGTGGGGAAGCCCAGGAAGACACAGCAGAGAGTGCGAGGGGAGAGCTTGCTCGCTTTGGTATCGCGAACAAGGGAGAGCGCGCCCCAGACCCGAAACGACGACGCATCACCAGGCTGTCCCGTCCAACGGAGTGTGGGCGAGGTCTCTGGAGCAGAGACACGGGGCCAGAGGTTGAGCTGATGCGCGGCGTATCGGACCGCAAACGGCCACAGGAAATGGGGAGCAGCCGCATGGGTCATGGAGGTACGAGCAACCTCCATGATCAGGCCAATGCGACGCTCAGCGATCCCATTTTGCTGCAGAGAGGCCGGAAGCGTGAACGACTTGGCGATGCCCACATCCTGGCAGAACGTCTCAAGGACGCCAGAAGAGAACTCACCACCCCTGTCAGAGTGCAGACGCAGGACTGGGAAGTCCTGCTGAAAGCGCTCGTGTAACTGGAGACGAGTAGCACGGATCCAGGGGATCAAAATACCGCTGACGTCCGCCTTGCGACGCAAGGGGAAGACTGTGGTGTAGCGTGTGTAGTCGTCAACAACCAGCAGGAAGTAGCGCTTCTGGTCCGTCGCACCGACGGGGGCCGGGCCCCACACGTCCAGGTGAAGAGTCTGCAGAGGAGCAGTGGTCGGAGGAAACTCGGAGAAGTGAGGAGCGGTGCGCTGCCGCCCCTCGACGCAAGGAAGGCACGGCGGCGCAAGTGAGCGCGGGAGGGGGGGCAGGGTCTCAGGGAGGCCAGAGACCAGGAGCCGGGAGTGCATGCCGCGCAGACGCTGCAGGGGGGGGTGACCAAGACGGTGGTGCCAGCGCTGAGTCTCGTGCGTGAGTACTCTGCACGAGCAAGACGCAGCTAACTGCCCTGACTGAGACGCTCGACTCGACGCAGCTACCTGACCTGACTCAGCCACCTGTGCAGACGCAGTGGTCAGTGTGTACAGACTAGACCCAGGCTGTCGAGTGAACGTAGCCAGGTGACGGCCAGTCTAGGAGCACATACAGATTGCCACACGCTGCCCTCCAGAAATAAAGGTATCAACCCAGACATCCTGAATGGCAGCGTTGCTCACCAAGTTCGTCGAGAACGTGGGGAGGTGGAGAAACGTGACGGGCGCCTTAGTCAAGTGTGAAAGTGTGCAAGACCTCAGCTGAGGCAGGACCTGTGGTAGTAGACGCACTAGCACTTAGAGCGTCGGTAGACTCACGGGCACCTAGAGCTGCAGCAGACTCACTAGCACCTGGAGCGGCAGCAGACTCACTAGCACCTGGAGTGGCAGCAGACTCACTAACACCTGGAGTGGCAGCAGACTCACTAACACCAAGAGCAGCAGTCCTAACAGAACGATAACCTCCACCACCAGGACGACCTCGCTGAATAACCCACTCACGAAGCTGCCGCGGGGTGGGGTCGTCCGGGAGAAGCAGTGCCCGCTGCTGTCCACCCCTGGCCGCAGCAACTGCCGCGGAACTGGCCATGACAGACAGTGACGGTCAGGAGTAGGTCCAGCACCTCCAGCTCCTACAACGCCAGCAGCACCTCCTGCACTCCCAGCAGCACCTCCTCCACTCCCAGTAGCACGAGTAGCAGCGGCAGCAGTAGTAACAGCAGCAGGGCGGTTCGGTGGGGCTGGGAGGCCGCACCTCCACCACTCCCAGCAGTACTCCCTCCAGCAGCAGCAGTAGACCGAGCAGCAGCAGTAGCAGGGCGGCTCGGGCAGCAGCAGCAGACCCAGAAGAAGCAGCAGCAGTACTAGACTGAGCTGCAGCAGTAGACCGAGTAGCAGGGCGGCTCGGGTTGGCGTGGGCGGCGCGGCTCAGGCTGGGCGGTGCGGCTCGGCAGAGTGGCGCGCGGGCTGCAGAGGCTGGACGCACGGGCTCCAGGGGCGGTGTGCGGGCTGCAGGGGCGACGCGCGGGCTGCAGGGGCGCCGCGCGGGCTGCAAGGGCAGCTCGTACGGGCTGCAGTGGCGGCGCGCAGCTCGGCAGGTCCGCGCGCGAGCTGTAGGGGCTGTTATAGTCACAATAGGCTTGAATGTGCCTAAAACGAAAGATAGAGAGCACAGACGGATTTCTGCACAGCGGCTTCAAACGTTGATAGCGTTCTGCTCACAGCTGCAAATGACTTGATTCAAATTGGATCTGGAGCGTCTTCACGTCGTCTACAATTATCAATTTAGATTGCACGATTTGATAAAGAATTGACGACACAGCGTCGGTTTGAACGAACGGTACTATGGCAGCCACTATAGTCTTAGAACACAAGATAGGAAGAGTTACGAGTTGGGAATGACTCCCAGCTCCTACAAACCCCAAGAGCCGAGATACAGTGATGTGGAACAGTGCCACACTGTCCCCAACCACGAAGGGTCTCGAAACTACCCTTCACTAGGGCCTACACCAAGTGAAATGTTACACTACACAAAGTAATGTAACTATCTTCAATATCTTGAGGTGTACCCTTTTGGCGAGCTTCGAAATCACTTGAGGCTTGACACCAAGGCTCGGGCTCTTCATCACAAACTCATCCTTGAGTTCTTGATGGGTCTGCTGCACACACCTGCGACACGCCGAACGTTCGACACAGGACAAAATAGAAACCGCGCACGACAAAATAGAAACCGCGCGCGAGACACAAACGACCGCGTAACACGCGTCTAGCGATAACTCGCTATTGACTCGACACACACACTCGACATCATGACTCAACATTCACACACAATTATAAGCATGAAATATACATTATCCCATGCCCTCATACCATTCCATACACACACACATTCACGCACACGGACAACAAGCTGAGTGCAAACCGTAGGGTTGCACCAACAAACTCCCCCTCGGATTGTTGGCCTTAGGATATGTTGCTCTCTCAGTTCAGAGCCATCCCAGCCAGCTTGCAACACTTCCAATGCTGCTGCTCCACCAGCCTCTTGGTCATCATGTCAGCCGGCTGCCCCGTGGTCTTCACGTAGCGCAACTCAACTTCACCCGCGGTTACCATGCTCCTCGTCCAATGTCACTTCACCCTCATGTGCTTCGTGAGTCCATGCAACACAGGGTTCTTAGCAAGAGCAATGGCACCCTGGCTGTCACAGTACAGTGGGGTAGATCCTTGCTGCTCCTCCCCCAATTCAGCCAACAAACGCCGCTGCCACACAATCTCCCGTACGGCACGGAAGAGTGCCATGTACTCGGACTCCACCGAGCTCAAAGCTTGGTCAACCTGCTTCTTGCTCTCCCAAGCAGTTGGGCCTCCACCAACACAGCATATGAAGCCTCCCACACTTGTCATGTCCTCTGGTTCTGATGCATATGAAGCATCCGAGTAGGCGGTGAGGAACAAACGCCCGGGTTCAACACCATCCGCGCCCTTTTGGCGCCTTTGTGCCGCCGCCGAGTATTGCAGCCCAACGGTCGATGTTTGGCCAAGATACTTGGCCACCCTCATTCCAGCTGCTACCTGCTCCTCATTAGGGCATTGCACAACCCTAGCCAGCTGCCCGGTAGCAAACGCGACGTCCGGTCGGGTGTTTACCGCCGCATACATGAGGCTGCCCACCAACGAGTGAAATCGGCGCCTCTCCTCTTCACCAACGCTCTCCTCCTCTGGTCCCTTCACACACTTGAACCCAGAGGGAAAGGGTGTAGCCACATGGCCTTCACTCTGCCCAAAGTTGGCAGCCAATGCCTCCAGGTACTTTCGTTGATGCACCCGCATGCACCGCTTCTCCACATCTCGTTCGATGTGGAGCCCAAGGTAGAAGCTCACGTCACCAAGGGCCTTGCACTTGAACTTGTCTTGAAGCTTCAGCATCACCTCCTTCACAAGGTCAGAAGAGGGTGAGAAAATGAGGATGTCATCCACATAAACCACCATGAAACTCCTCTGCTCCCCCTCGCCAAGCATGAACAAGGAGTGATCGGCCGTTGAGGGAGTGAAGCCGATCCCCTCCAACACTTCGCGCAGCTTCATGTACCATTGCCTAGGGGCATGCTTCAGCCCATAGAGGGCCTTCTTCAGCTTCCACACTCTGCCACTACCATCATCAAACCCCTCTGGCTGCGCCATAAAAATCTCCTCCTCAAGGATGCCGTTAAGGAATGCCGTTACGATGTCCATTTGCTTTACTACCCATCCTTTGATGGCGGCTCCCGAGAATAGGGTTCGCAGCGTCGTCGGCTTCACCACAGGGGCAAACAGCTCCTTGAAGTCCACCTTCTCCTTCTGCTGGTACCCCTTGGCTACAAGCCTAGACTTGTAGCGCTCGATCTTGCCGTCGGCATCCGACTTAATTTTGAAGAGCCACTTGGACGTTATCGCCGTACGCCCCTCCGGTAGCTCCACCAATTCAAACGTGTCATTCTCCTCGATGCTCTTCAGCTCACTCTCCATGGCCTTCTTCCACTCCTCAGCATCACTACTCTCCAAAGCCTCCTTGAGAGTTGCTGGTTCTCCCGGCATCTCCACCGGAGAGAAGAACGCGAAGGCACACTCCTCGTAGTCACTCTCCTCGTCGTCTCCGACCATCATTGCCGCTCCGGCCAGGGCTGTCTTGCCCTGCTTTCCCGGCGCATCATAGGTCAGCCTATTAGGGGGTTGAACTCTCCTCTTCCCCCTTCCTTCCTCCTCAGCTGCAGGGACTTGAAGGCCTTGGCGTTGCTGCGGTGTGGCTCGAATCCGTGGAGCACTCGTAGTACGGGAAGGGAGTGACGGTGCACGCTCGCTCACTTGCTGCACCTCCTCCTCTTCTTCCTCTGCATCATTGGCCTCCTCTCCCCCATTCACAAGGGAGGATTGCCTTGTGGTTGTGCTGCCGCTGCTCAGCTCCAAAGGCAGCTCCACATGCTCCAAACCGGAACTCTTCACCTCCCCAAACCGCACGCCTATCTTCGCCTCATTCTCCGCCTTCCAATCCTTGTACATGAAGTTCTCCATGAACTTGCAGTCCCTGCTCACCAAGAACTTCTTGGTGAATGGGTCCCAAAGAAGCCATCCCTTGCTGTTTTGAGCCATGCCCAAGTGCACGGCCCACACCACCTTGGCACCAAGCTTGTTGTGCCGAAGATGCTTAGGCACGAGCGCCATGCACATGCACCCGAACACCCGAAGCATATCCACCTTTGGCTTCCTTCCTAGCCACTCCACATAGGGCACCCATTTGTCTGCTCCCACATGAGTCAAGGCTCTGTTCTTGGCCACACACGCGCTCCGCACCGCATCAGGCCAGAAATAGTCGGGTAGCCCAGCTTCAATGAGCAACCCGCGTGCCGCCTCCGTGATTGTGCGGTTCGCTCGCTCGGCGATGCCGTTCATTGCAGGGGAGTATGGCATGGTGAGGGAGTGCCGAATACCATTCTTCTTCAGCCACAACCCAAACTCCTTGCTCAGGAACTCTCCCCCTCGATCGGTGCGGATTGACTTGACTAGACGGTCTTGTTGCCGCTCCACCATTGGGAACCAATCCGTCTTCAACGTTTCAGCCACGTCGCTCTTCTTGGCCAGCACGTACACCCAAGTCATGCGGGTGTAGACGTCGACAATGGTGAGAAAATACTCAGCTCCAGCAGCTCCAAGCTTCAGGGGGCCCACCACGTCCATCACCACCTCATCAAGTGGTGCCTTAGCCGTTGCCTCCGAACTAGAGAATGGGAAACGGGTGAACTTGGCTTGAATGCACGTCGGGCAGCCAAGCACCTCATCGGGCTCCCCCTTCACACGTATGCCAGCAACCATCTCATTCTTCACTAGCTGCTGCAAGATGGGCAGGGCCACATGCCCCATGCGCCGATGCAAGGTGAGCCAATCACACTCCCCCGTAGCCGAAGTTGGATTGGAGAATGCCGCGCTCGCAATAGCGCCCCACATACTCTCTCCGTAGTCCTCCTCCGCTGCTGCCTCTGGGTTCTCCTCACCCTTTTGCTGCTCCTTGGTTGCTGCACCACTCTCCTTAGGTTCACTGAACTTGCTGGTCCCTCCAGGTTTTCTCTTCTTGAGCTCATTCTCCTTAGCGCGACCGTTCGCGCCATCGTCGCTACCGACCGCTCCATCCTTGGTGCTGATGCTTGCTGCCACTTGCCTCTCCTTAGGCATAGGGACCACTGGGATCTGCCACATCTCGTTGTAGATATCCCTGTCCTCATGAAGGTCCCAAATAATTCGATCGCCAAGCCTTGCGGTGTAGGTCTTGGCTCCCTTCGAGTTCGTGTCCATGCCGGCCTTTGCCAACCGCCGCACGGAAATCAGGTTTGCAGCAAGGCTGGGCACCCAAAGCACGTTCTTGAGGCCCACCATCTTCCCATCAGCACCCTTGAACATGGCCTTGCCCATGCCTTTCACCTCTGCTCGCTGCCCCAAAGCCGATGTGACATGCTTCACCGGTGACGGCTCGAGTTCGGTGAGCAAGTCCGGGCGAGGTGTCATGCTATAGGTAGCGCCACTATCAATCACCCAATAGTCCAGAGGGTGTAGGGTCACCTTCCCCACAGCTGCTGGCTCCTCAAAGCCTTCATCCTTCTCTGGACCAGCCGGTACTTGCGTCGACACGAAGTAGAATAGACACGGGTATCGATCGTCGCTCGGGTCCTTGTCGTTGTCTCCGCTCTTCATGTTTGCAGCTCCGCCACCGCGACCGCCACGGCCTCCACGGCCTCGTCCTCTCCCTCCTCCTGCTCCTCTACCCTCTTGGCCTTGAGAAGGGGTCCAACCATCAGGGAGTTTGTAGCAGTCGCGCCACATGTGTCCGCTCTTGTGGCAATAGTGACACTCGCCGTCGAATCGGCCGCGACCGCGTCCGTAGCTCTTGTCGTCGCTGCCGTAACCGCCACTCCTGCGGCCTCCGCCGAAGTTGCTGCCACCAAACCTTCCTCCCCCTCGTCCTCTGCCTCTTCCTCGACCATATCCACGGCCGATGCTCGCTGCCCCAGCGCCATCCGCACTCGCCAACTCACGGCGGCGGAAATCCTCTTGAAGGATAGCTCGCTTCACGTCTTCAAGCGAGAGGCGGGGCAAGTCGCGATTAAGGTTGATGATGAGCGAGGACCATGACTCTGGGAGTAAGGCCAGCAACTTGGTCTTCTTTTGGAGCTCACTGTAGTTCAAATCAGCTCCCTCAAGCCGCGTCAACAAGTCGAAGAATTTCTGCACCCCTTCTTCAACCGCTTCGTTTTCTTCAATTCGTAGTGCCGCCATTTGCCGTTCCAACACCACCGCTACCGCCGCTGTTGCAGGAGCATGTACACCCTTGAGAGCAGCCCATGCCTTTGGTCCTTTCTCTGGTTCACGCTGGAATGGCTTGATGTGACGGATCTGACTGCTCCCCAACGCTTGCCCAAGTAAGAGATAGCCTTGTGCGCTCTTCCGCACCCACGGGCTCTTCTCCGGGTCGTTCTCGGGGCGCTTCTCCGTTCCTTCCATCACCTCCAGCAGGTCATAGTGGTCAAAGATGTTCTCCATCTTGAAGGACCATTCAGCAAAGTTGTCACCGTTGAACTTGTCAAGCCCAAACACCCTAGGCTCATCCCTAGGTGGGCCAAGACTTGGTTGCATGGGCGCCATGGCTGAATCACGGGGTTGGCCTTGAGCTTGAGCTTCTCCACTGCCACCAGCACCTCTGCCACCCCTTTCCTCAGGTCCAGACATTGTCGAAACTGCTCCAAGGGGCTCTGATACCACTTGTTATAGTCACAATAGGCTTGAATGTGCCTAAAACGAAAGATAGAGAGCACAGACGGATTTCTGCACAGCGGCTTCAAACGTTGATAGCGTTCTGCTCACAGCTGCAAATGACTTGATTCAAATTGGATCTGGAGCGTCTTCACGTCGTCTACAATTATCAATTTAGATTGCACGATTTGATAAAGAATTGACGACACAGCGTCGGTTTGAACGAACGGTACTATGGCAGCCACTATAGTCTTAGAACACAAGATAGGAAGAGTTACGAGTTGGGAATGACTCCCAGCTCCTACAAACCCCAAGAGCCGAGGTACAGTGATGTGGAACAGTGCCACACTGTCCCCAACCACGAAGGGTCTCGAAACTACCCTTCACTAGGGCCTACACCAAGTGAAATGTTACACTACACAAAGTAATGTAACTATCTTCAATATCTTGAGGTGTACCCTTTTGGCGAGCTTCGAAATCACTTGAGGCTTGACACCAAGGCTCGGGCTCTTCATCACAAACTCATCCTTGAGTTCTTGATGGGTCTGCTGCACACACCTGCGACACGCCGAACGTTCGACACATGACAAAATAGAAACCGCGCACGACAAAATAGAAACCGCGCGCGAGACACAAACGACCGCGTAACACGCGTCTAGCGATAACTCGCTATTGACTCGACACACACACTCGACATCATGACTCAACATTCACACACAATTATAAGCATGAAATATACATTATCCCATGCCCTCATACCATTCCATACACACACACATTCACGCACACGGACAACAAGCTGAGTGCAAACCGTAGGGTTGCACCAACAGGGGCGGCGCGAACGGGCCGCAGAGGCGGCGCGCGGGCTCCAGGGACGACGCGCGGGCTGCAGGGGCCGCGCGGACGGGCTGCAGAGGCGGCGTGCGGGCTCCAGGGGCGACGCGCGGGCTGCAAGAGCCGCGCGGACGGGCTGCAGAGGCGACGCGCGGCTGCAGGGGCAGCGTGAACGGGCTGCAGGGGTTGCGTGAACGGGCTGCAGGGGCGACGTACGGGCTGCAGGAGCGACGTACGGGCTGCAGGAGCGACGTACGGGCTGCAGGGCCAGCGTGAACGGGCTGCAGGGGCGACGTACGGGCTGTAGGAGCGACGTACGGGCTGCAGGGGCAGCGCGCGGGCCACAGGGGCAGGCACGGCTGTAGGGGCAGCACGGTTGCAGGGGCGAGCACGGCTGCAGGGGCAGCGCGGTCGCAGGGGCAGCGCACGGGCTGCAAGGGTCGCAACAGTGAGAGCTAGGGGCGCCAGCGCGCTGGCTACTGTGTAGGGCGTGGCGCTACCACTAGGCGGAACGGTGGGCCCATGTAGGAACGCTTCCTACTCTGATAACATGTCAAGAATAGAACTAGGAGTGAATGATTGAACTAGGCAAGAGGTGAGTACAAGTAGGGGAAAGCTAACCCTAAAGTGTTGTACTCACTAAGGAGTGACCCTACTGTAGCCTAGAGATACAATTGCAATTTGACATTTGTGTGGTGTCCTTGAGATCCAACCTGAGCTTGTTTTGCTTCTTGCTGACTGGTCTTGTGACCGTTTGTTCACCTTGCTTGTTCTAGTGCCCCTCACTTAGCCTATGTTGATATTTGTGATAGGCTGTAGCGAGTTGCTCCTTAGAGAGTATAACACAGTTAGGGTTGCCTATTTGTATTGCCTTGTTTCCTAAACTCACCATTCCGTTGCATTCTACTCTTGAGAACTTCATCGTGCAACGGCGGTCCCGTGAGATACGGTAGTTGTAGTGCTAAATGGCCAGATTTATGCTATGTTAAGTTCCGTTATAAGTCAACTCGTTTGCGTGTTGTACTCACTGACACAGGATACTTCTACGGAAAAACACGTATTATACTACACAAAAAGGCTGATCTTTAGTGCCGTACATCTTGAACAGGATGTACAAGAAAAATCCGTATGATTTGCATATAAGATCTCATCCGCAAGTCCATTTTATATTTACCCGAATCATCCAGACATGACAGCGTCTTGCTCATTAAACAAAAACTGCTCGCCATACTCCACAAGAAACTGCGTCGACCGTTTCACGTCCGCAAAGAGAGTGTACACCCTGCTCACATCCTCCACTTCCACCACCACCCCCCCTCCCCCTCCGCTGCCCCCTTTTCGTCTCCTAGTGGCCGCCAGATGAGCCGAGGTGATAAGGTGGATGGCGTATCGGAGGGAAGTCTCGACGCCGATTTTGGAGAGCAGGTCGAGGGCGTCAGGGGATGTGTCTACTGCCTCCTCTAGGCATCGGATTTTTATAATCTCTTTGATCTCCTCTTCTTTGTAAGGCTGAGGGAGAAGGGAACGAGGGGCGAGGAGAGGGCAAAGGGAGAGCAGGTCGAGGGCGTCAGGGGAAGTGTCTACTGCCTCCTGTAGGCATTGTATCTTGATTATCTCCTTAAATCATTCTTCCTCGTATGGGTGAGGAATGAATGGTAAGGATAGGTGTGGATGGGGCGGGGAGGGGAAGGACGGGAGGAAGGGAAGAGAGGGGGATTGGGGGTCATGTGATGTGTCTACCGCCTCCTCTAAGCATCTGATCTTGATTATTTCCTTCACCTCCTCCTCCCTGTGCGGCTGGGGGAGGCGGGAGGTGAAGAAGTGAGGCGGGAACAGGAAGGAATTGAGGATTTCAGGGAGTCAGGGGGCGTGTCTACTGTCTCTTCCAGGCAACCAATCATGATGATCTCCTTTGTCTCCTCCTCCTTGTGTGGCTGGGAAGCAAGGAGGGGAAAAGTGAGGGGGGGAAAGGAAGGAAGGAGGAGCAGAGGGCGTGAGGGGACGAGTCTGCTGTCACCTCCAGGCATCTTATCTTGATGATCTGCTCTTCCTTGTACGGCTGAGGGAGGAGGGAAGGAGGGGCACAAAGCGTCAGGAGACGTGTCTACTGACTCCAAATATTAGAGTATACCTTGTATGGCTGGGATGGGCCGGGTGGGGAAGAAGGAGGTTTCAGAGTGCTGATATGAGAAAGCTTCTGAACTGTTGCAAGAGGCGAGGGAAGGTGGAAGAAAGGAAGCAGCAACAGAGGGAACTGGAAGTGCGCCTACTTGGCTTACTACAACCTGGTTTACACTCAGCTTGATAAGTGAGACAAAGTGATCAGTACGAACGATTCATACTGAACTCAAAGCGTCTGACAACCTTAAATACTTCCAAATACTGAGCTCCTTAGGCTTATCTTACACTCGATTCTCAACATCGGATTTAAAAAATCGTTTCTCAAAATTGAGCATGCGGTCGAGGAAGTCAAGCAGAATGCCATGTGGCGCCTCAAGAAGAGTGCAGGCGCAATATAAGCACGTGCCTCACCTTTGCCCACACGAGTATTCCACCATCTTGCCTCACCTCTGTGCTGCTGCTGATGAGCAAGCGATCACGGAAATCCATCGGAACGCCATGTGGTGGCACCTTACGAGAGCAAACACAATGGTAGTACAGCACACACACGTACAAGATTATTCCACCAGCTCAGCTCACCTCTGTGCTGATGATAAGCAGGCGGTCGAGAAAATCCAGCGGAATGCCATGTGGCGCCTTGTAGTTGGTTCCTCGGATCGTGGTGATGCCCCGATTGGTCGCCACGACCAGTATGGGCGCCATTTCGTTTTCCAGGGCTCTGTTGAGGAAGGAGAAGCACTCGATGTCCAGCATGTGCACCTGGATGGAGGGGGGTGGAGAGCGGTGGAGAAGGTTGGAGACGGGTGGGGAGCAGTGGAGAGGGGTGGAGAGGGTTGAAGAGGGGTAAAGGTAGGAGGATTGGTTGGCGACCACCACCACGACCAGTATGGGCGCCATCTCGTTCTAGAGAGCGCGGTCAAGGTAGGAGCAGCACTCAGTGTCCAGCTTGTGCACCTGGATGGAGAGGGATGGAGCAGGGTTGCAAGGGGTGGTGAGGGGTGGAGCAAGGTGGGTGGCAAGGGGTGGAGAGGGGTGGAAAGGGGTGTAGAGGGGTGGAGGTTGGAGAATTGGTTGGTGGCGACCACCACGACCAGTATGGGCGCCATCTCGTGTTCCAGGGCTCTGTTGAGGAAGGAGAAGCACTCGATGTCCAGCATGTGCACCTGGGTAGAAAGGGCTGGAGAGCGGTGGAGATAGGCCAAGACAGGTGGGGTTCTCTCCACTTTCGCACCTCCTGCACCTGCTGACCAGCCCGGACCTTGCAAGGCTCACAATGCACTACCTCCTGTCCTCCTCAGTGGGACAATTCTGGGTTATTCTCTCCTCGTGGGACCACTTCCGCCTTGCCCTCCTCTCTCCACTTGTGCCCATGTGCCTGTGACCGCTTGTCTCCTGCACCTCAGAATTCGTGCGAACAGAGTCACAGACTACCAACCAACGCCCACACCGACAGATACGCCCAAGCCTCGCCTCGTCAATGAACAGCGATACACGAATGTGAGGTCCCACGGGTCCTCACTCAGTGCAACCAAGCCTCACCTCGTCCAAGAACAGCACGCCAGGGACAATCTCCGCCTTGCCCTCTTCTTTCCACTTGTGCCCATGCGCCTGTGAGCCCTTGTCTCCCTCTCCCCCTGCCCCTTCACCAGTCTCACCAGTGCATCCAATCCAAGTCTCACCTCATCAATGAACAGCACGCCAGGCACGATTTCCGCCTTGCCCTCCTCTCCTTACTTTTGCACCTTCGTATCAATAGATCCCTTGAGTTACACCCAAGTATCACGCCCTGTTACACCGCCTGGTTACCAACAGCGCCCACACTGACTGAGACACACAAATCTCACCTCGTCAATAAACAGCACCCCCGGTACAATCTCCGCCTTGCCCTCCTCCCGCCACTCCTGCACCTTGCTGTCGATCTGCTCCCGCACCTCCGCCCGGATCTCCCCCGTATCCCCCGTGAACAGCGCCAGGAACCCCTGCGTGCGGCTGTTGATCACATCCACCTCGTGCAGCGACACCACGTGCACCACCTCCTTGCGCCGCTGCAACTCCCCATCCGGGCACTGAACAAACCGCGTCGCCGGCCCCGCAGCATCGTACTCTCTCGACCGCGTGAAGCTCCTCCCGAGCTTGGTCACCCGCCCGGTAGCCTTGTCGATGGCTATCACGTCGCCGCTTTGGACCTTTTCGCGCACGAGAGAGTCGATCATCTTCACTCCCAGCTCGTAGATTGTTTCCATGTCGGTCGTCTTGAGCGTGAGCTTTCCCGTTTTGGCCGCGGCTCCGGCCGTGGCTGGTCGGTCGATTTGGATTTCGACTACCTCCCCTTCGATGATTTCCGTCTCCTCTTTGATCCTCACACCTATTGCCTTGCGAAACGCCTGGTGTTTTGGGAAATAGACAGGGGCATGAGAGGACAGGGTGAGGGTGAGGGAGAGAGTGCGGGTGAGGCGGTGGCAAAGCAGTCGATTTATATTTCCACCCCCTCGCCTTCGCTTATCTCGATTTCCTCCTTGATCCGCACACCAATTGCCTTGCGAAACGCCTGAGCTGGGGGAGAAATTGGAGTTAGGAGGAAAGGAGTGCGATGGAGGAAAGAGGCAGGGAGGGAGAGGGGGAAGAGAGATGAACCGTCAGCCGATCTTATTCCCCACCACTTTGCCTTCAAATTCGCACACCAGTTTCTTTGCGAAACGCCTGTCAGGGAAAAAGACTGGAGCAGGAGAGGGAGAGGAGGGTGGTGGACGGGCGGTCGATTCGGATCTCCAAGCTTTATCGCACGGCAATGGCCTTGCGATGTTGGTAGTTGTGAAGGTGGGCTTCAGGGTTTTGAGAGAGTATGGTGGAAGAGAGGGACCAGAAAGGAAGAACAATGGGGCACCGCGGGTCAAGCCCTCAGAGTTGATAGTGGGGGGGAGGGATCAGGGGTTTAGAAAGGGTCTGCGGTTTTGGGGAGTGCGGATGAGAAGGGGTTAAAGGAGGGATGGAGGGGGTTTGAGGGGAGGATTGCGTCAAGGTGAGATGCGCATCCGACGGCGAAGGGAACGCAGATGGACGGATACAGCAAAGGAAATAGCCCTTGTTAAAGGCCAATGCAGCCTCATTCCTGATCACGCCCCTATGCCTCGTCTATGCTAGCGGGGAGATGCGCGGGGGGCGGGTGGAGGGGAAATGCGCATCAGATGGCGCAGGGAATGCGGAGGGACACGAATCGCGAGGAGATCATCCTCGTTAAAGGCCGATCCGCTCCTAGCACAGCTCTTTTGTGTTCAGCACCCCAGAACCCGCACCTTCCTCCTCCCCTTCACATTTTTCTTCCCATCCCCCACACCTTTCCCCAACCCCCCCCTCCTGTCCCCATCCCCCTCGTCCCCCGGTCCCCCCGCAAAGAGCGAAAGCGCTCGGGCTAGCGAGCACCTGGGTGAGCGCTTCGGTCTTCGACATCTCGAGCGAAAATATTTCGCTGCCCGCCATCATCGCGAAAGGCGTCTCCTCGCCGAGCGCTTTCGCCATCCCCATCGCGATCGCCGTTTTCCCAGATCCGGGCTGCCCGGCTAACAAAATTCCCTGGCCTGCAATTTTTCCTTCCTTGATCATCGCCAGGATAATTCCAGCTGCCCGACGAGCCTTTTCCTGCCCGACCATCCCCTGCGACACGCCCCGCGCTTCTAATGTGTCGTCTAACCCCAGCCCGCGAATGTGCGAGTGCGCGCCAATTCGCTCGACGCGCGTTAGGTCTTTAATCTCTGATACTTTCACCTCCGCCATGGCGCGAGCTAACTGGATAGCGGCTCAGATGGTAAAAAGAGCTAAAGGCTAGTGGAAATTGGAGCGCAGCGGGACAGCAGACTGTAAACCGCCGAAAGTCTCGACCTAAGGACGCAGACACTCCCACCACGCGGATCGTGGGTTTAAAACGGTTTATTCTGTAGCAGCAGCAGATTTCACAATCAATGATCAATATTGCACAATCAATCGTCGAAATCACAAATCTGGTTGTACTCTCGAAACGAAACCTCAACAGTTTCTAATTTCGCCAAGAAATGTGAAACTTAAGTGATGCTTTCTATTACCGTAAGCCCCCGGATAGAAGCGCAGGCCTCGGATAAGCGCCGGCGCTTATAAAAGGATGACGGCGCTTATATCCGGTCCTCGATTATAAGCCCACCCCCTGAAAAAAGATGATTTATTATAAGCGCATATTGGTTTTTCATTTGAAAACCTGTCGAAACACAGAAACGAATTTCACATTATCAGGGAAACGAACTACAAATTCGATTTCCCACACTCTGATCTCACTTTTTGCGCGTCTAGTCAGCATGTGCTGTCATTCTGTCAGTATGAGTTGGCAAGGAATCACTCACTGCCAAGCTGCGCGAGAATCAGATTCGCGGCCCTATATGTTTTCGATTCGATTACAATCGGCAGAACGGGATCTACAGTTTCGTGTAAAACAAATAGAAATTCATATTTGCCATTTTATAAACGCCGGCGCTTATAAATTTCCTCAATTATAAGCGCACCCCCTAAAAAACATTGTTTTTTTTATATCCCCAGGGGCGCTTCTATCCGGGGCTAACGGTATGAGTGCAATTGAGTGAGCGAACTAAGATTGCACTATCGGAGCAGAACAATACGGTGAGGCATGGGCTAATGTTAAATACGGAACTCGCATGGTAATGTGTCAGAATCCCAGCCACTAACAACTGGGATAAAAGGGCTTGTTTACATAGCGGGTGAGTGCGCCCATAACCCCCCAGGCCGCCGTGCCTGTAACCCTTCCCTAGGATCGATCGGGGATCACCAGTGGACCTTTGACACCCCCCCGTACTAGGGTGCCCGAAGTGCACACACCGGGATTCGAACCCGAGACCTTCGCTCTGATACCATGTCAGAATCTCAGCCACTAACCACTGGGATAAAAGGGCTTGTTTACATAGCGGGTGAGTGCGCCCATAACCCCCCAGGCCGCCGTGCCTGTAACCCTTCCCTAGGATCGATCGGAGATCACTAGTGGACCTCTGACATAATGGTAACGAGCGAAAAAAGGGGGGTTCGCGACGGGCCTGGCACCAAGTTTGGGAATTGTCGAGGCGGAGGACCGGATCACATATTATCAGCCAGGCCCCAAAATATCAGGGCAAAATCCCCTGATTGCCCTAACCGGCGGCCGTTTTTTTTTTTTACCCTGACCGAGTCAGCCCCCCAGATTTCTTACCCTAACTCAAAAAGTGTACCGTATGATTTTTTTTTACCCTTATAAAAAACCGAGATAGCGATTGTTTCCCTGACTTCATTGGTGTTTTAACTCAGTTCCCCTGATACCAAAACTTGCGTAGCGAGGATACGGTGAATGTTGTGCAAAATAGCGCTAGCGAGTTCGCTACAATAATTTTCCCGACAAGAGCATCGAGCCCACGTCATTTTTTATCGCACCAACACGTCTAACTGAAGCACTTTGTTGTGTCAATGTACAATCTTACTTGTAGGCTATAGTGGGGCACTCCTTAAAGGGTACAGCACTTCTAGGGTTAGTACTTGTACCCCAACTCTTGCTAATCCAATCATTCCTGCACAGTTATTCTAACATGGTATCAGAGCAGGAAACCTGTTACGTTTCTAGGGCCCACCGATCGTTTTGCTAAGTTCCTGCCCGAAGCGCCCTTGCGTTGTCCGGCCCTCCCTGCAGCTACTCGCACTACCTGCCCTAGCGCGCTGCCTTACTGTCACGCGCGCCCCTGCTGCCCGAGAGCAGCCCCTGCCCCGCGCGCCCCTGCTGCCCGCGTGCAGCCCCTGCCCCGCGCGCCCCTGCTGCTTGCGAGCAACCCCTGCCCCGCGCGCCACTGCTGCCTGCGAGCAGCCCCTGCCCCGCGCGCCACTACTGCCTTGCGCGTCGCGCCCTGCTGCAGCCCGCGCGTCGCGCTCTGCTGCTCCGCGCGTCGCGCCCTGCTGCTCCGCGCGTCGCGCCTTGCTGCAGCCCGCACGTCGCGCCCTTCTGCAGCCCGCGCGTCGCGCTCGGCTGCTCCGCGCGTCGCACCCTACTGCAGCCCGCGCGTTGCGCTCTGCTGCCCCGCGCGTCGCGCCCTGCTGCCCCGCGCGTCGCGCCCTGCTGCAGCCCGCGCGTCGCGCCCTGCTGCCCTGCACAGCGCGCGCCCTGCTGCCCGAGCCGCCCAGGCCGAGCCGCGCCGCCCAGCCTGAGCCGCCCTGCCCAACCCGAGCCGCCCTGCTGCTCGTGCTACTGCTGCTGCTGGTGGAGGTGCTACTGGGAGTGCTGGAGGTGCCGCCGCCCAGCCCCACCGAGCCGCTCTGCTGCTACTACTACTGCTGCTGCTACTCGTGCTACTGCTGCTGCTGATGGAGGTGCTGCTGGGAGTGCTGGAGGTGCTGCTGGTGCTGGAGGTGCGACTGGGAGTGCTGGAGGTGCTGCTGGTGCTGGAGGTGCTGGACCTACTACTGGCCGTCACTGCCTGTCATGGCCACTATCACGACAGTTGCAGCAGCTAGGGGTGGACAGCCGCGGTCACTGCCTCTCCCGGACGACCCCACCCCTCAGCAGCTTCGCGAGTGGGTTCTTCAGCGAGCCCGTCCAGGTGGTGGAGGATTTGGTTTTCTGCGTACTGCGCAGAGGCGGCAGCAGAGTCAGCAGGAGACCTTCTCCCCGCAGGTGCTTAGTGAGTTGGTTCCACAGCGATGTGTTGCTGGTTCTGTCGAGGCTGCTGCACTAGGTGCTAGTGAGTCTGCTGCCGCACTAGGTGCTAGTGAGTCTGCTGTTGCTCCAGGTGCTAGTGAGACTGCTGGAGCTTTAGGTGCTCGTGCGTCTCCCGCCACAGGTCCTGCCTCAGCTGAGGCCTTGCACACTTCACACTTGACTCAGGCGCGTCACGTTGCTTCTTTCGTGACTGCACCACACTCACATCACTTGCTGCACCGGTACCAGTCTCACTGGCTGACCCCACTGGGGGCCCAGTAGTCGCACGAGCCTCCACTGTCCTCCCGTGTCCAGCAGTCCCCTCCGGTTCTCTATCAGGTCTCCACCTCCCCACGTTCTCGACGAACTTGGGGAGCAACGCTACCATTCAGGATGTCTGGGTTGATACCTTTACTCCTGGAGGGCAGCGTGTGGCGATCTGTACGTGCTCCCGGACTGGCCGTCACCTTGATACGTTCACTCGACGACCTGCGTCTAGTCTGTACGCACTGACCACTACGTCTGCACTTGTGGCCGAGGCATGTCAGGTGGTTGCGTCGAGTCAGGTGTGTGCGTCTGGTCAGCTTGCAGCGTCTTGCTCGTGTCGGGTACTCTCTCACCAGACTCCCCTCTGGCACCACCGTCTCGGTCACCCCTCCCTGCTGCGTCTCCGCAGCATGCACCCCCGTCTCCTTGCCTCTGGCCTTCCCAAGTCCCTGCCCTCCCTCCCGCGCTCGCCTGCCCCGCCGTGCCTTCCCTGTGTAGAGGGGTGGGAGTGCGCCGCTCCTCACTCCTCCGAGTTTCCTCCGACCACTGCTCCTCTGCAGACTCTCCACATGGACGTTTGGGGCCCGGCCCCCGTCGGTGGAACGGACCAGGAGCGCTACTTCCTGCTGGTTGTTGATGACTACACACGTTACACCACTGTCTTCCCCTTGCGGCGCAAGGCGGACGCCAGCGGTGTTTTGATCCCCTGAATCCGTGCTTCTCGACGCCAGCTACGCGAGCGGTTTCGTCGGGACTTCCCAGTCCTGCGTCTGCACTCTGACAGGGGCGATGAGTCTTCTTCTGACCTCCTTGCGGAGTTCTGTCGAGATGGGGGCATCCACCAGTCATTCACGCTTCCTGCCTCTCCTCAGCAAAATGGGATTGCTGAGCGTCGTACCTCCATGATCCATGCGGCTGCTCCCCATTTTCTGTGGCCTTTTGCGGTCTGATACGCTGCGCATCAGCTCAACCTCTAGCCCCGTGTCTCTGAGCCAGAGACCTCGCCCACACTCTGGTGGACGGGGAAGGTTGGCGATGCGTTCTGGTGCGCGCTCTCCCTTGTTCGCGATGCCAAAGCGAGCAAGCTCTCCTCTCGCACTCTCCACTGTGTCTTCCTGGGCTTCCCTACCGACGCCCCGCCGTGGCAGTTCTACCACCCGCGCTCGCGTCTTGTCTTCTCCTCCCTGGACGTCAGCTTTGACGAGTCTGTCTATTTCTACAGGCTACACCCGCACGTGTCCAACCCGGTCCCCCTAGCGCCTCTTTTCTTGGTACCAGCCCCCCCCTCCGGTGACAGATTTTGGCAACAAGTGGTATATGAGCTGGTGGTCAACTTTGAGGCGAGGAATCGTCTATGATTCTTCTTGATCAGTGAGACCTGTTTCTTGTAGCTCTACTCACATTTGCTCGATTGGTGGTTGAAACGCGTTCTAATTAGAAGTGTGCTAATTCGTGGTGGTGATTTTCATAAAAGCGAAATTTCTGTCAGAATCTTGTCCAAGCGATTTCCTAAGACTCCACCGTTCCTAAGGCCTCTTGATAGCTAATACGGACTCCAGAGGTGTTAGAATTGAGATGGCTAGGATTGGAGAGGTTGGAGAGCAAGGGAGAGTAGTTGGATGTGGAGTGGGAGTTCACCAGCCAACTACCCCTGTGCTACCCATGTCCACTACACCATGTCCTATATATGTGGATCCTATGAAATTCTTTGCGGAGATAACTACTACAACATGAGCTAGACTACGGGCTGGGCACGGGTGCTCGTGTGATCTCTGCGTTCGTTGGTCCTTAGTCGTTTTCCTAGTGCACACATAGCATGCTAGTTCACAGGGAGAATTGGCAAGAGTTTCACTAGAGAAAGTTGACAACAATGGTACAATGAAGTTGACATGGCAAGACTACATCAGAGTTAGCATTCAAGTCGGTCGACTGCCAGCGCAGCATGGTCGACCGCGTTCCAGCACGACTTGGCCGACCGCGTCCAGCAGTGCAAAGTCGACGGCGTGCCAACGTCGCAGGTTGACGGCGTGCCAACATTGCTCCTGCAGAACAGCAGCGCACCCGCTTCGCAGGTGCTCGCAGATGATTGGCGGGCTAAGCCTCGTCACCTGCACAACGCACACACCAAGTCATCCTCGTGCTGACGGCTCCACCTGATCCGCCATGTCGACCTCGGGATACCATCACCGAGATCGGACTCGCCAACTTCGCTTGGGCGACCGTCGCACTCCTCCTCGTCACCCAGGTAACCTGGTCGACCGGGCAACCACGTCGACCAGCTGCTCCCGTATGTGCCCGTCGACCTCCCAAGTCGACGACCACCTGAAGTCGACCTCACCAGGTCGACCACGCCCCTGGTCGACCAGCTCCAGGTCAACGTCACTCCTGGTCGACCAGCTCCACGTCGACCAGCACTCCTGGTCAACCAGCACCATGTCGACCAGTGCAGGTTGACCTCGTCGACCAGCTCGCCCACTGCTGCAGGTCGGCTGCTCCCCTCACAACCGACCACGAAGTCGGCTCTGCCCAAGCGAGGACGGGACCAACACACAACTCCCGTTAACACTCCCCTGCTGCGTTCACGCTTGGGCCCCAGCCCACACGGCAGTACTGCTCGAAGAATAGCTCGTCAACGTGCACCCAACACACAGCACGTCGTCCACCGCACCAGCCATGCAAAAGGGCATGGCACCTACTGCTGCACTTCGTCAACTTCGTCACCCACGTCGGCCAAGCGCACCTGGCCGATGGCGACGGAGCACCGGTTGAAGGCCGGATAGTGCAGCACCTTCGTCAGGAAGTCGGCCGGCTGCTCGGTGGTCGGGATGTACCTCAACGAGAACTTCCCGCGCTTCACCATGTGCTGCAGCCAGGCCTGTCGCCGCTCCATGTGCTTGAGGTTGCCCGTCAACCCCATGCCCTCGGCGACTGTGATGGCCGACTTGTTGTCCACCCGAAGGACGGTCGGCTTCCCAACATCCAGCTGCTGGAACTCTGCGAGGAGGAAGCGAAGTCGGCGTCCCTACTTGCCGGCTTCGGTGGCCGCCACGTACTCCGACTCGGCCGACGACAACGTCGCGCACTTGATGCGCTGGCTCGACCAGGAGTCTACGGCCCCTCCATAGACGAACACGTAGCCGCCCGTGCTCGTCCTGCTCTGCTTGTCACCGGCGTCGTCGGCGTCCACGTAGCCGACCAACTCCAGCAACTCAGGTCCACCGCCGAACTCCAGGGCGGTGTCACGCGTGTTGGCGAGATAGGCGAGGCAGCGGTCGACCTCGCGCCAGTGCTGGTCGCTCCTCACCGTGAGGCCGTTCCCCAGCTTGCTGCAGGCGAAGGCGATGTCCGGCCTCGTCGTCGTCGCCGCGAACTGCAGCGAGCCGACCTTCTGCCGGTACTCCTCCTCCTGTCGCTCCTGTGCCTCCTCGTTGTCGAAGGTGAGCTCGGCGTTGGCTTCGACAGAAACCGGCGTCTTCGGGGTGCGCCCGGTCTGCTCCTCGTTGATAAAGCGCCTACGCAGCTTGTCGGCGTAGCCCTGCTGGTGAAGCCACAGCTTCCCCGCCGACCTGTCGCGGACGATCTCCAGCCCGAGGTACTTCTGCACTGGCGAGATCTCACGCAGCTCGAAGGCGGACTCCAGCAGCTCCTTCAGCTCCTTCAGCATCTCGGTGCTGCTGCTGGCGGCGAGCAGGTCGTCGACGTAGACCAGCACCCAGCAGGCCACTCCGTTGTCGCCGACCTTGAAGTACAGAGCCTCGTCAACCTGGCTCTTCTTCCACCCGGCGCCGACCAGCATGTCGTTAAGCGCCAAGTACCACAGCAGCGGCGACTGCTTCAGCCCGTACATACTCTTCAGCAGCTTGCAGACCCGGCCGGTTCCGTCGTTGAAGTAGTCCGGCTGGGACATGTAGAGCACCCGGTCGATCTTGCTCTGCAGGAAGGCATTCTTCATGTCGAGCTGCATCAGGTTGAGGTTGAGGACGACGACGATGCTGAGGAAGATCCTCAGCGTGACGTAGCTGCCCACCGGCGCGAACGTCTCGTCGTAGTCGGCACCGTACACCTGCGTGAAGCCCTTCACGACCAGCCTCGCCTTCTCGCGCTCGACGGTGTCGTCGACGTGGTACTTCGTCGTCAACACCCACCGGTTCTTCATGACGTTCACCCCCGGCGGGCGTTCGACCAGCTCCCATGTGCCCATGTTGATGAGGCTGCGGATCTCCTCCTCCATGGCGGCCTTCACCGCCGGGCCCTTCCAGCTCGCCAACGCCTCCTTCACCGTCATCGTCGAGATGTCCCAACGATGCTCGGGGTCGGCCAGCATGTCGGGGTCGAGCTCCGGAAACTCCTCATCCTCCTCGGCGTCGTCATCATCGTCTACGTCGTACACAGTGGTGAAGGCAGCGGGGACGAAGAAGTCCGGCGGCCTCCGAAGTCTATCCGACTTCCGGGGTTCAGGCCGAACCTCCACCACGTCACTCTTGGTGGACTCCCCGGCGTCCCCTCCTTCGTCACCGTCTTCACTGCCCTCGTCGTCCTGCTGCACCTCGGTCGACTTCCTGGTCAACCTCTCCCGTATGGTTGTCTTCCCTTTCGACTGCCTGGTTGCCGACTGCTCCGTGGTCGGCTTCACTGCTGACTGCTCCCCTGTCGGCTGCTGCTCCTCGACCTGCTCCTCCCCTATCGACGTCACGTCACGTCGGCCACCGGCGATGCCCTTGGCCGGCGCCAAAGGCGACATCCCACTACTCCCCTCATTGCCGGAGGCCGACGCAGGAGTCAGCCCGCGCAGGTCGGCCACAAGGGGAGGGGCAGGAGTCATAGGGGAAGGGGAAGGAGGACGAACGACCTCGGCGTCCTCATCAGCAAGCTCACCGACCTCGGCGAGCAGAGGCAGCGTCGCCGTCGAGGTATCGGTCGGCGGGGCGGTTGGCGTCCGACCTGACACCGGCCCGTGCTCCGACTTCCACACTTCCAGCGATATGTCCTCGTAGAACACCACGTCCGACGTGGTGACCACCCGGTTGGCGTCGATGTCAAGGAGCTCCCAGCCCTTGCTCTCCGCCGACACGCCAAGGTGAAGGCCCCACCGGGCCTTCGGCTTTAGCTTCCCACCACGCTGCTGCTCGGGGACAAGGAACTGCGCCATGCAGCCCCACACCCGCGCCAGCGACAAGTCGGGCTTCTGCCCGGTCAGCAGCTGGTACGGCGTCGTCCCCGACGGCAGCGTCGACCTCTCAAGGCAGTTGCGGACCCAGACGGCCTGCCGCAGAGTGAGGTGCCACCAGTGGTGCTGCACGCCCATGTGCAGCAGCATCGTCCGCACCGACTCTACCACCGTCCTCATCTCCCGCTCCGCCTTGCCGTTCTGCTGCGGGGTGTACGGGCAGGTCAGGTCGTGGATGATCCCCTGTCCGTCCACGAAGTCGGTGAACTTCTTCCCGAGGAACTCCCCTCCTCGGTCAGAGCGCAACATCAGCACCGACTTCTTCGTCTGCCTCTCCACCAACACCAGCCACTTCTGGAACTCCAGCAGCACATCCGACTTCTTGGCGACCAGCCTCACCCACACGAAGCGGGTCTTGTGGTCCTTCAGCAGCAAGAAGTACAAGCTGCCGTCCTTGGCAGCCACGCGGAATGGCCCGCACAGGTCGATGTGCATGACGACCAGCACGTCGTCAGCGTCGGAGCCTTGGTCGGGGAAGGTGTGCCGCGCCAGCTTCCCGCCGACGCACGAGACACACGGTAAGTCGGCGCCCGTCGCCGACGCGAGGTCCAGCCCAATGGCGACCCCGTTCTTCGCCGAGCTCCTGATGGTGTCCATGCCGACGTGCGCAAGCCGAGCATGCATCCTGTCCGGCGTCGACTTCACCTTCAAGACGATCGCCCGCAGAGCCACAACCTCTGGCGTGGGCGATGTCGACCTCGTTGAGCAAGGACGCAGGTCGGTGCAGAGGACACGCCCGGAGTACATCGCCCGTCCGAGCACCTCTCCCGCTGCCGAGACGAGCAACATCCCGTCGCCGTCCTTCTGCAGCTTCACACCATGCTCCTTCAGCTGGCCGGACGACAGCAGGTTCGCCCGCACACCCGGGACGTACAGCACGTCGGGGATGAGCACCTGCTTCCCGGCCTCTCCTTGCAGGGCGACGGTGCCGCAGCCCTGGACGTCCTGCAGCGCCCCATTGAAGCCGCGCACGTGCTTGATGGGGCCGCTCGGTTGCAGGTCGACGAAGGCTTCCTTCGTCCCCATCAGGTGGTGAGAGCAGCCGCTGTCGAGCAGGACCACTGCCGGGTTCGCCTGCACAGCTGCCGCCACCGCCTGGAAGTCCTCTCCGGCTTCCGGCGCCAGCGAGATGGTCGGCTCCACGACGCCGACCAGTGAGCACGACGCCGTCCTGTCGTCCCGCGTCTTGCCGCCAGCAGAGGAGTTGGTGTCCTTCGCCGAGGTCGACGTGGTCGACTACTTCTCCTTGCACGGGTGCTCGTGTGATCTTTGCGTTCGTTGGTCCTTAGTCGTTTTCCTAGTGCACACACAGCTTGCTAGTTCACAGGGAGAATTGGCAAGAGTTTCACTAGAGAAAGTTGACAACAATGGTACAATGAAGTTGACATGGCAAGACTACATTAGAGCTAGCATTCAGGTCGGTCGACTGCCAGCGCAGCATGGTCGACCGCGTTCCAGCACGACTTGGTCGACCGCGTCCAGCAGTGCAAAGTCGACGGCGTGCCAACGTCGCAGGTTGACGGCGTGCCAACATTGCTCCCGCAGAACTGCAGCGCACCCGCTTCGCAGGTGCTCGCAGATGATTGGCGGGCTGAGCCTCGTCACCTGCACAACGCACACACCAAGTCATCCTCGTGCTGACGGCTCCACCTGATCCGCCATGTCGACCTCGGGATACCATCACCGAGATCGGACTCGCCAACTTCGCCTGGGAGACCGTCGCACTCCCCCGCAGAACCTCGTCACCCAGGTAACCTGGTCGACCAGGCAACCACGTCGACCTGCTGCTCCCGTATGTGCCCGTCGACCTCCCAAGTCGACGACCACATGAAGTCGACCTCACCAGGTCGACCACGCCCCTAGTCGACCAGCTCTAGGTCGACGTCACTCCTGGTCGACCAGCTCCACGTCGACCAACACTCCTGGTCGACCAGCACCATGTCGACCAGTGCAGTTGTCAGCCGACCACCCAAGTCGGCTACCCGAAGTCGGCGTCACCAAGTTGACGCCCAACTACTCGACGCCCTGCTGCTCGGCGTCCTGAGTTGTGGTCGACGTCGGCCCCTCCTACGTCGACCACCAGGTCGACAACACGCCTGGTCGACCTACCACCAAGTCGACCAGCAGGCCTGTCAGCCGACCACCCAGGTCGGCTGCCCCAAGTTGGCGTCACCAAGTTGACGCCCACCGCAGGTCGACTTCCCAGGTTGAGATCCCTTAGGTCGGCGCCACCCTGAAGTCGGCGCCCGTACAGTGGTCCCCGTGCAGGTCGACCTCCTCGTCAACCAGCTCGCCCACTGCTGCAGGTCGGCTGCTCCCCTCACAACGGACCACGAAGTCGGCTCCGCCCAAGCGAGGACGGGGCCAACACACAACTTCCGTTGACAGTCTTCTCTATTGAGAAGTTCGTGGGGGAGAATTATGAGCACTAGAGCTTTTGTATGAGGCTCATGTATACCATATACAAGTTATCGGATGTAGTGGAAGGGAAAGAAAAGATGCCAGAGGCCATGGATTTGGAAGGAGCATGGATTAAGCGCTCATTTGATGCGTACATGCTCATGGTCCGAGCAGACCCAAGGCATGGAGAAAACTCATTGCGTGCAGTCACCAACGCATTCTACGGTCATTGTGCTACTTGTGCGGCGATTGCTCGACATCAAATTTGTTTATCAAAAGCCATTGCAGCCCATGTTGGATGTGATGCGAGACATCTTCACGAAACTCCAGAGATGTGGTGTTGTTTACCTTGAGCTCGTTCAATGTGTGGAGATTGTGATCCAACTCTCCGAGTCATGGTCTACCCCGATAGGATTAGGGACAGAATCTAGGAAGTTAGGAGGCCGAAATAACACAAAATCGTCGATTAGGTTTCTAGACAGAAAAAGTCGTTTTCATAAGAAACGCTGCCGACGAAAAAGCATTGATAAAACTTCAACAAATGCAAGTGTGTTGTACCCCTTAACCTTTTCTATGGATCGCAACAAGAGGTGAGGTATTTCTCGAGATATGAAATGTGGTGCACTGTGGGGTATGCTGAAGCTGAAACTTAAAGCTCGAGGCCCAAATTGCACATAAGTACTCATCTTGCGCAAGGTTGAGCTTTTGGGGGAGGGGGTGATGAACGCAAAGTCGAGGGAGGTGTCATGAGGGTGGCTTGCATGATTTCACTGCACTTGTTTCGGTTTCGTTGAGTCAGCAAACTTCAAGAGGCGCAATTTGGTTGGGGACTATGAGTCCCAAATTGAGGGTTGAGAAACTTAGAGTCTATGTAGTAAGTGTCGCTTCGACCAATCGAATTACCTCGCACCCACCGTAACCAGATTTTTGCCAAAATTGAGCATAAAAAACAAGGAGTGTGGAAGATTATTAACCATGCCCGGGCCTCGAGCTTCAACTCAATAACAATATTTAACCAAGATTGTCACAAGAAATTAGAGTAGCAAGAAACCAGCTAGGGAAAAGGGGAGGACGAGAAAGAAGGTCCTCAAGGAGTCCTTAACCAATATTCAGTCCTTGTAGGAATCCAACTTTGACCCTCCTTTTTTTCCCAACCCTACCGAATCCATCTCACCCAAATTGACTACACTTGCCAACCTGGTTTGGTTTCTCCCAACCACTTGGCAGCAACTCCAGTGAAGTGATGAATTTCCCCAACCCCCAATAGTTTCTATTCCATATAGAGACACCCCCTGAATTGCCATAGTCGCTGCATCAATATAACGTAAGATCACGGACACCATCCGAAGTCCCCCCATCCGAACTTCTTGGGGCTCGGGATGGTGTCTGTGTGGGGCAGGCCCCCACTCTGGACATCTGGCGTCGCAGGGTGGTTGGGAACGGTCGTTTGCGTCGTCTGACCATGAACTGGTCTGGGGTGATTCGCGTCCAATTAAATTTGTCGAAGTGTAGACCGCCAAACGGCCAGCAATGACTGCGCGAGCAATTGAAAACCATTTTATATTGGGTAGTTGTTGTCAGACTTATATGATCTAGTCTGTATAGGCTGTAGCGGGTTAGACACTAAGGGGTACACAATTCTAGGGTTTCATATTTGTATCACACTCATTCCTTAGTCATTCATTCCTTGTAATCTTAACATGGTATAGAGCAGGTTCCCTAGTGGGAACGTTTCCTAGGGCCCACCACTCAAAATCGAATTTTTTTTTTACCTGCCCGGAGCGCGCTTCGCTCCTGCCCGAGTCGCGCCCCGTGTGCACTCCCTCCCGTCGCGTCCCCAGCCCCTAGCGGCCCGTCGCGCCCTCCTAAAGCCCCTCGCGGCCCCTCTCACGGCCCTTCGCGGCCCCTTACGGCCCCCCACGGCCCCTTCGCGGCCCCTCTCACGGCCCTCCGCCGCCCTTCGCGGCCCCTCTCACGGCCCTTCGCGGCCCCTTACAGCCCCTCGCGGCCCCTTCGCGGCCCCTTGCGGCCCCTCCGCGACCCCGTCGCCGCCCTTCGCGGCCCTGTCGCCGCCCTTCACGGCCCCGTCGCCGCCCTTCGCGGCCCCTCACGGCCCCGTCTCGGCCCCGTCTCGGCCCCGTCGCCGCCCCTTACGGCCCCGTCGCCGCCCTTCGCGGCCTCCTCAGGCCCCTTCTCGGCCCCGTCGCCACCCTTCGCGGCCCCTCCCGGCTCCTTCGCGGCCCCTTCTCGGCTCCATCACGGACCCGCCACCTCACCGTCGCCGCCCCTGCAGCAGCAGCCGTCGCCGCCCCTACAGCAGCAGCCGTCGTCGCCCCTGCAGCGGGAGCCGCCGCCACCGGTGCCGCCGCCAGCAGCGGCCACCGCCGTCGCTCCCGGGGCCGCAGCCGCCGCGGCCGCCACCAGCAGCAGCCGCCGCCACCACAACCGGGGCTGCAGCCGCCGCTGCCGCTGACTGCAGCCGCCGGTGCGCCTCGGCCCTGCCGGCGCGCCTCGTCCTGTCCCTGCCGACGCGCCTCGGCCCGACCCTGCCGGCGCGCCTCGGCCCTGCCCCACCACTTGCGACTCTCTGCCCTGGTAAGAGCGTCGCCGAACTGCGCCCCTACTGCTGCCACTGCTGCTGCCGCCCCTAGCCTGCTGCTACTGCTGTCATGGCTACCCCTAGCGTTCTCGTCTTTGATGCTGAGGGTCGGGCTGTTGACTTTGAGGTCTGGGTCGATGATCTGCAGCTTTTCCTACAGTGCGATAGGAAAGACGGTCTCTCACTGTTCGATCTCACGTCTGGCGCCTCTACTGCCCCTGCTGCTGATGCTGACAGCACTGTTCGCTCACAGTGGGCCACACGCGATGCTGCTGCCCGTCTTGCTGTGCGTAGTCACTTGCCGTCCTCTGAGCGCGCGCACTTTAGTCAGTACAAGAGTGCTAAGACCTTGTACGACGCTGTCATTGCACGCTACTCTTCCCCTGCCACTGCTGCTCTTAGCCGCCTCATGCTGCCGTACCTGTTCCCTGACCTAGCCGCCTTTCCCACAGTCGCTGACCTCATTACGCACCTTCGCACTAGTGATGCCCGCTACCGCGCTGCGCTTCCTGCTGAGTTCTGCGCCAAGAACCCCCCCCCCATGTACATCACCCTCTACTACCTAGTCACCCGGCTCCCTGACTCCCTTCGCTCAGTCAGGGACCACTTCCTCTCGATTTGCCCCACCACACTCACCGTTGACCTCCTCGAGTAGCGCCTCCTGGCAGCAGAGAAGAGTATAGTCGCTGTAGGAGCCTCTCGTGGTGACCCTCGTGCCCCCTTCTTTGAGGGGTGCTCCCCCTCCCCCCTTTTACCCTCTGTTGCTTCTGCTGCTGCCGTCGACTTAGTTGGCACCGAGTCGGTCGGCGCTGCGTCTGCCCCTAGCGGGAGACGCCGCACCGGCAAGGGCAAGGGGGGCAAGGGCGCTGGAGGGGCTGGCGGGGGTGGTGGAGGTGGCGGTGGAGGCGGCGGAGGGAGTGGGGGTGGCGGTGGGAGTGGTAGCTGGGGTGGGGGCTTCGGTGGCGGCGGTGGAGGCGGAGGCGGCGGCGGCGGCGGTGGCGGTGGCGGTGGGAGCGGAGGCGGTGGCGGTGGCGGCGGTGGCGGAGGTGGCGGCGGTGGAGGTGGAGCTGGTCGGGGTGGCTCTGCGCAGCGGGGCGGCTTCGGTGGTGGTCAGCGCCAGCAGCAGCAGCGCACTCGTGAGACCCCGCCCCCCCAGCAGCTTCGTGAGTGGTACGCTGCGCGTCAGAGGGGCGGGGGTGCTGGTCCTTGTGCCTACGTCCTGCGTACCGGCGACCGCACTGGTGAGTCGTGCGGTGGCCCGCACACCACCCAGCGCTGCTTCGGCCGCCTGACGGACGCTTGGCATCTTCAGTTCCCTGACGCCACTGAGATCCCCCGCTGGGGCGAGCTGCTTAGGTCGGGGGTTGCTATCTTTGATCTGGATTATGATGCTATTCTTGCTGCCATGTATGTTGTGTCTACTAGTGATGAGGGTGACTGTTACCTGTGTGTTCCGCCTGACCCGGGCATTGAGGCTGCTGCTCTAGGTGCTAGTGAGGCTGCTGCTCTAGGTGCTAGTGAGTCTGCTGCCCCAGGTGCTGGTGAGTCTGCTCTCTCAGGTACCACGTCGGCTCAGGCCTTGCACACTTTCACCCTTGACTTGGGTGCTTCCCGCTCTTTCTTCCGAGACCGCACCACGCTTACGCCGCTTAGTCGGCCGGTTGCGGTCTCCCTGGCGGACCCCTCTAGGGGGCCCTTTCCTTGCCCACTTCTCCACTGTCTTACCGTGTCCGGCGGCCCCCTCTGGCACCCTGTCAGGTCTCTACCTCCCCTCGTTCTCTACGAACTTGGTGAGTGGTGCTGATCTACAGGACGGGGGGGTTGACCAGTTCACTCCTGCGAGTCTGCGGGTGACCCACTGTACGTGTGCTCGGACAGGCCGACACTTGGCCACGTTTACCTGTCAGCCGGGGTCGAGCCTGTACACACTGACTACTGAGTCTCCTCCGGTAGCTGAGTCTGGTCAGGTAGCTGCGTCGGGTCAGGTGTTTGCTGCAGCGTCCAGGACTGGTCCTGAGTCTGCTCCCTGCTCGTGTCGTCTCCTGTCCCACCGGACTCTCCTCTGGCACCACCGCCTTGGTCACCCCTCCCTGCCTCGTCTTCGAGGCATGGCCTCTCGTTACCTTGTCTCTGGTCTTCCCCGGTCCCTCCCTCCCCTCCCTCCGGGGCCTGCCCCTACCTGCGTTCCCTGCGTCGAGGGGCGGCAGCGCGCCGCTCCTCACTCCTCCGAGTTTCCTCCGACGGAGGCTCCGCTGCAGACTCTTCACATGGACGTGTGGGGCCCCGCCCGCGTCCGTGGCCAGGGTCACGAGCGTTACTTCCTGTTGGTGGTTGACGACTACTCGCGTTACACCACGGTGTTCTTCTTGCGCAGCAAGGGTGACGTCACTGAGGTGTTGATCGACTGGATCCGCGCAGCTCGTCTCCAGCTCAGAGAGAGTTTCGGCTCGGACTTTCCTGTTCTGCGTGTGCACTCTGACAGAGGCGGGGAGTTTTCCTGTGGCCTTCTAGGAGCCTTCTGTCGTGCACAGGGCATCCGCCAGACGTTCACGCTTCCGGCCTCTCCACAGCAAAATGGGATTGCTGAGCGCCGCATCGGCATGGTCATGGACGTTGCTCGTACGTCCATGATCCATGCCGCTGCTCCCCACTTTCTGTGGCCGTTTGCGGTTCAGTACGCTGCGCATCAGATCAACCTTCAGCCCCGGGTCTCCTTGCCAGAGACCTCCCCCACCTTGCGGTGGACGGGGAAGGTTGGCGATGCGTCTGCGTTTCGTGTCTGGGGATCTCGGGCGTTTGTCCGCGACTTGTCTGCGGACAAGCTGTCCCTTCGTGCTGTTCCCTGCGTCTTCCTTGGCTTCCCCCCTGACGCGCCTGGCTGGCAGTTTTACCACCCTACCTCGCGCCGTGTTCTGTCCTCCCAGGACGTCACCTTTGACGAGTCGGTTCCTTACTAGCGTCTCTTCCCCTACCGCACTGCCCCCCTCCCCCCGCCGCCGCTCTTCCTTGCACCAGGTCCCCCCCCGGTAGACCCTCTCCCCCCTCAGGGTCCTGCCCCGTCAGGTGTGTCCCAGGTAGACGCTGTCGAGCCTGTCGAGGTAGCTGTTGACTCTGGTGCTGCTAGGGGTGCTGAGCCTGCGGGTGCGGGGTCTAGGGGTGCTGGGTCTGGGGGTGCTGAGCCTGGGGGTGCTGAGTCTGGGGGTGCTGAGCCTGGGGGTGCGGAGCCTGGGGGTGCGGAGCCTGGGGGTGCTGGGTCTCCTCGTGTGGCCTCTGGCGGTGCTGGGTCTGGGGGTCCTTCGGGTACTTTGTCTCGGCGGGAGCTACCCTCTCCACAGGAGCTGCGCCAGTGGTTTGCCAGGCGTTGGAGCCGTGCTGCTGGTGCTGGAGGTGCTGCTGTTGCTGTTGACCCTGGGGTCGGCGCTGGAGGTACTGGAGCCACTGGTCCTGGAGGTGCTCGTACTTGCGGTACTGGAGCTGCTGGGACTGGGGGTGCTGCTGAGGCTGCTGGAGTTGGTCCTGCTGGAGGTGCTGCTGGTGCTGCTGGAGGTACTGGAGCTGCTAGTGCTGCTGAGGGTACTGGAGCTTCTGAGGGTGCTGGAGTTGGCGCTCCTGGAGCTGGAGGTGCTGCTGGCGCTGGTGCTGCCGTTGGGGGTGCTGGTGCTGTCCCTGCTGTTTCCGGAGGCGCTGCGCGGCCGCGGCCGTACTTCGTTCCGCTCCTTGAGTAGGTTCTTGGTCTCCCGCCCTCTACTGGTCCTCCTCCTCCCTTAGAGTATCCACAGCCTGTCCAGTCCGAGTCACAGTTACAGCCCGCCTCCCCACTGCCGGCTCCTTCTCCCTACACTGGTCCTACTGGAGGTCTTGCTGAGCGTCGTGAGCTTGCGTCTCGTTCTGCGTCGCCTGTTCGTGCTGTTCGCGCTAGTCGTCGTGTTCCGCGTCAGCGTCCTCCTGCGGTCCCGGGCACGCACCAGATGGCACTGCGTCCTTCCACTGCTTCGCGGCGTGTCCCTTTGCCGTCTCCTTCAGAGTCCTCTCTTCTTGCTCTTGCTGACCCGGAGTCTGACTCTCTTCGTGCTGCCAGTCCTACTGTCACGCGTCTCCTGGCTACTGTCGTCACTGACCCTTCCTTTGAGTCCACTGCTGCGTCTGCCTTAGTTGCTGAGCTTGTCTACTTCGCTGCTCACTGTCGTCTAGACTACGCCGCTAGTCTTGTTGCTGAGTCTGAGTCTGTCTGTCCTCCGTCCGTCGGGGGTGAGTGTGCTCTTAGCACGGACGTCCTTGAGGACAGGCAGGAGGAGTTCCAGTGTTTTGCTGCTGCTTTGCCTCATCTCGTGTCCATGCTGATTGCCCCTGAGGGAGACCCGGATGCACCAGACATCCCGACTCCTCGATCGTACGCTGAGGCGATCGAGGGTCCCTACTCCTCACAGTGGCAGTCAGCCATGGACGCAGAGATGGCTTCCTGGAAGTCCACAGGCACCTACGTCGACGAAGTTCTTCCACCTGGGGCGAACATCGTCAGTGGCATGTGGATTTTTCAGGGTGAAGCGGCCGCCTAGTTCTCCGCCTGTCTTCAAGGCGCGTTACGTGGCTCGAGGCTTCAGTCAGCGGCAGGGAGTTGACTACTTTCAGACCTTCTCTCCCACCCCGAAGATGACCACTCTTCGGGTGCTGCTGCACATAGCCGCTCAGCGTGACTACGAGCTTCACTCTCTTAACTTCAGCACAGCTTTCTTGCAGGGCAGCCTGCACGAGGAGATCTGGCTGCGCCGCCCACCTGGCTTCACTGGGTCGTTTCCTCCTGGTACCCAGTGGAGCCTCCGACGGCCAGTCTACGGTCTCCGTCAGGCGCCCCGTGAGTGGCACGACACACTGAGGACTACACTTGCGGCTCTTGGGTTTGCTCCTGCTACTGCCGACCTGTCGCTGTTTCTGCGCACCGACACATCTTTGCTGCCGTTCTACATCCTCGTGTACGTCGACGACTTGGTCTTTGCCACTGCTGACACTGCTGGACTCGCCCACGTGAAGTCCGAGCTGCAGAAGAGACACACGTGCACAGACCTGGGTGAACTGCGCAGCTACCTTGGCTTGCAGATCACCCGGGACAGAGCACAGCGCACCATTTACCTTGACTCAGTCACACATGGTGCAGCAGGTCCTTCAGCGCTTCGACTTCACGTACTCCTCGCCTCAGGCCACTCCTCTGTCTACTCGCCACTCGCTCTCAGCTCTGCCTTCGGATGAGTCCGTAGAGCCGAGTGGCCCGTACCCAGAGCTTGTTGACTGCCTCATGTACCTGATGACCTGCACACGACCTGACCTTGCATACCCTCTTAGCATCCTGGCACGCTATGTTGCTCCTGGGAGACACCGACCAGAGCACATGGCTGCAGCGAAGAGGGTGTTGCGCTACTTGTGCAGTACGTCGGGCATGGAGCTAGTGCTTGGAGGGCGGCGTTCAGTGGTCCTCACAGGTCACGCAGACGCTTCTTGGGCTGACGACCAGGCTACGCAGCGGTCGTCACAGGGTTACACCTTCAGCCTTGGTTCCGGCTCTGTTTCGTGGCGGTCTACCCGCTCGTCTTCTGTTCTCGGCTCCATCTCGGCTCCAGCTGTGAGGCCGAGATCTACGCAGGGGCCATGGCTGCACAGGAGTTACGCTGGCTCACCTACCTGCTGACCGACCTGGGAGAGCCGCCTCGTTCTCCTCCAGTTCTGTACGTAGACAACAAGGCCATGCTGGCCTTGTGTCGGGAGCACAGATTGGAGCACAGAACGAAGCACATTGCTCTTCGCTACTTCCTTGCTCGTGAGCTGCAGCAGCGTGGTCAGCTGCGCCTTGCTTACGTGGCCTCTCAGGCCAACACTGCTTATATCTTTACCAAGGCACTTCAGCCTTGTGATCATCAGCGCTTTTGTACGATGCTAGGTCTTGTGCCTACTTGGCCTCACTTGCTTACTTCTTGACCTTGCTTGTACTGTGTTCTATATATACCTGCACTTGCTTGTTTACCTTTATAGATATGATCCTGCATCTGAACTGGCCTTGTGGCCTTGAACCTGTGCTCGGAATGTGTGGTGACGTTGTGATCCACCCTGAGCTTGCTTTGTTTTGCTTGACTGGTCTTGTGACCCCTTGTTCTCCCCCACTTTGCCTATGGGGGTGTGTCAGACTTATATGATCTAGTCTGTATAGGCTGTAGCGGGTTAGACACTAAGGGGTACACAATTCTAGGGTTTCATATTTGTATCACACTCATTCCTTAGTCATTCATTCCTTGTAATCTTAACAGCTGTGTGTATCGAGGAGGGAGTTCAAGTACACTTGCGTGGTTTTGGTGAGTGTACAACTGACTCACGTGCAGGGCAGCGACAAAAACAGCTCGTGAAGGTGTTGGAACACAAGCACAGCCTGTCAAGTTCGATGGCCCAATCAAACAGCGACATGGGCCTAAACCCACTGTCGCAGATAGACGTGCAAGGCAGTCGCAGGTTCCGTAGCCGTCAGCTTCAAGGTGTCCAGATGCCGGACCATGTGGCGTAACATTGGAATTCGATTTACAACGTTGCGGACCGCGTGGGGGAACTTCGGATGGTGTCCGTGCGATGGAATACGCCCTAATCATACTTTGATCGCGCGTAGCTTTCTTATTATTGTTCCGATTGCGGCGATAATCGGTTCGCCAATTACCTCTTGAAAAGAGAAGTATTTTCAAGTACCTTCTCAAGCAGAATCAAAATCACACACACTTACAAAGCCCAAACAGCACGAAACACAAACTCTTACATACACGCGTACTACGCATGCAAAGTCGGAACATATGATGGGAGGCAGACAGACGTGAATGCATATGATGGCATCATACAACGTGCCCTTACCATCAACCTCAAATCCCAGCAAACCTAGTGGAGTGTGGGCTACATTTGTGCGTGAATCCTTGAAGAGAATTTGAAGCACCGGAGTGTAGAGCACTTGGGCGATGGTGCTGGTCATGGAGTTGGAGGTGGAAAGAGTGGCTTCAAGAAAAAGTGGAAGGGAAAATATGTACTCCCAAGATGAGAGTGGCGGAGGCCAAGAAAAGGTGCACTTCTATTGCAAGAAGCGCGGCCATTGTTGGAGGAAATGGTACCAACGGCCCCAAGATTGGACCCTGCCTTCCTCAATCAACCATCAAGGTGGCAAGAGGAATGGAGGAGTCATGGGAGCCAGAGGAGAGGAAAGGATGCGGAGAAAGGCAGCAAATCTGAAGATTTAAAAGCCGGATTCCTTTTTTTGTTTTTTTTTTTTGTGAATGAAGGAATGCGGGGCAGCAACATCCGTGTAACACAACAAGCATGAATGCGCCTAGAAATTACACGGAAGGCCACCACGGTTAAATTGGTGCAGCACCAATAACGCCTTCTGAACAATGTCATGGTACCACACCCTGACGCAATTGGGATGGTTACTTGGTTTGCGTTTCCAATAGTCCAAGGCAAAGGAGTGTCACATCATCCACGTGATCACATAAAGTCTCTTTGGCACCCACGGATGGCTGGCGGCTTAAGGGCGGAGTTTTAATCACATTATCCGGCAGGGGAATGGGAAGAAAGATTTCACTGGTGGGCCTCTGCCAGCACATCATCTCATCCCTTTTTATCATTTTTTTTTCGCTCTTTAGTAGCTGCGTTCACGAGAGTGCTCATCTTTGGTCAACATCATCTTGCCGTTGTTAGTTTCATTATCCGGCAGGGGAATGGGAAGAAGTATTTTTCTGGTGGGCCTCTGTCAGCACATCATCCCATCCTTTCTTAGCAAGATGTTTTTCTCTCTTCAGTAGCTGCGTTGACGAGAGTGCTCATCTTTGGTCAACATCGTCTTGCCATCCTTACTTTCAATAAATCGCATCAGCTATGGCTACGAACAAACTGCGACTTTCTGGCCTTGTACGTGCCGCACTTCTCTCAGGTAGTACTACTCATTCTCTCACCTTGCGAACCCTTATTCGTCTGCTCATTGTTTCACATTTTAGGGTTGTCTGCGGCACATGCTGTTTGCAGATTATGATGTTTGCAAATCAATATGATGTGTGCGCATGGCCCTCTTTGCACCTCTCTGGCCCCTTCTACGGCATGACCACCTCCTCCATCATCCCTACACTGCATTCTCGTAGCCAGTGTGCCCAGGGCTGCGGTTGCCATTCGCCTGCCATCTGCTACTAGCATTCAGTGCACAGTGGGTTATGTGAAGGATGCACAAGGCAACTGCGTTGGTGGGTGTTGTGAATGCAACAATAATGCTCCACTACTTTGCCTCATTTTGTGTGCACTTCACATTCGGTTTCAGCATTATATAATCCGGCTTATGATTTATGCCTATGCTCCAGCAGTTTCCTATGCCGCATGTCACACATTCTACACGGTCGTTGCCGAAATGATCCCACGTGCCCGCGTCTGACTTCTACATGCTTGACTGCAGAGGCGTGCACGCTACGCAACTGCGGCACCAACGCAAGGTGCCTAAAGAGCCAGGCGGGCTGGGCAGAATGTGTGTGCGACAATGGCTTCAAGCTGCTGCTCGATGCGTCCTGCACTCGTGAGTGGCTCCACCCACCTGGAAGTTCCCACATCCACTTCTCCTGTCAGCGTCTTGTACATCACCTAGCACTAGAGTCATGCCCTTCATGTTTCTTTGTTCTTGGAAGGTTTTTGTAGGCGCGTCAAGGGCCTCAATCCTCCACTTTTGCCATTGCTGCTAGTGCTATATCTCGTTCATTGCTGCCTCATATGGCTGCCAAAGTTCCCCTACATCCCCTCACCCACTGGGTCATTAACTCTAGGAGTTCATGGCATATGACTCCTCGTGCGGATCTTCTTGATGAAATCCAGCCCACACCAATCTCCACTGTCACACCCGCAACCAGTGTCAAAGCCAAAGTCATGTGCATGGGATGCGCTAGATTCATGGGAGCGGATGGTGAGCTTGTGGGTTTAATGAACGTGTTATGGGTGCCAGGCTTGTGCGCGGACCTGTGTCCTACCGCCCAATTGGGAGATGCAGGTGTAAACTCCGAGACGATTGGCTATGAGCGCTATCGTGCTTATAACGAGAGCCGCATCATTTGGGACCTGTAGCACAAGGGAGTTGTCCACAAGCACATGTCGCAGATCCCAGTCCTCAGCACCAATTGGGCAATGTGGTGCCGTGGCTTCAATGGAGGAGCAATATTGTGTGCAAAGTGAGCAGCTGTGAAGGCGTCAGTTACCTCGAGCCAAGCATCTTAGGAGAATTGGCACAGCCCATTTGCACATGTGGTTGTCTCCACATTGAAGTTTATGCATAAGTAGAAGTGCGTGCTCGGCCTGCAAGTGCGAGGAGGCACTGCCTTTGGCCGTTGCGAGGCATGCATGCAGAATAAGTTCGTGCAATTCTCGTTCCCGTATGTAGAGGGATCGGCGAGGGCACCATTGGAGGTGGTGCACATGGACCTCGTGGGTCTTATGCGGACTAAAGGGACTGAGGGAGCACTTTACTTCCTCACCATGGTGGACAAGTGGAGCCAATTCACATGGGCTTGTCCCTTCTAAAAACAAAGGTGACGCCGTTGCGGCGGTCAAAGAGGATTGGTTGCCGATGGTAGAGCGGAAGTCCATGAGACTACTGAAGGTGCTGAGGAGTGACTGTGGTGGTGAGTTTCTTGGAACTGTTTTCACCAAGTTTCTCAAAAGGAATGGTTCCCGACTCCATCCGAACTGCCCTGGAACACCGCAGCAGATCGGCATTTCCGTGCGAGCCAACCGGAAAATTGGTGAGGCGAGTAAGACTTTGTTGAAGGCTGCTAGGATGCCCCACAAGTTCTGGCCTGATGTTGTTCGCCATGTCATTACTGTCAATAACAGAGTCTTGACTCATGTTGGCAAGAAGCACTAGGTGCCGTATGAGCGCTAGATTGGAAAGACGCCAACCATTGACATGCTGCGTGTATGAGGTTGCATGGGGCTTGTCATGGTGCTTAAGGACCAGAGGCACAAGCTGGAAGTTGCTGTTGTTTGGGCTGTCCATCTTAGGAGCACCTGACTCGAAGGGGTGGCTCATGTGGGACCTCAAAAGCAAGAAAGCGCTGGTCAATCGTGATGTCAAGTTTGTTGAGGACAGCAGCAGCAATAAGTGCAGATTGGACTGCGTTTGTAGAAGATTGAGCAGTCTGCAGTGGAGGAGGTTCAATTGCACCCCGATGATCTCCCTGGGTCATAGCTGACCAGTGACCACAATGGCGGTGGTAATCAGCAAGATGCTGGTCCTCCTATGGAGGAGGGATTGGAGGATGAGTCAGCGCATGATGACTCACCATATCAGCCCGAGCTTGCTGCGCCAGCCAAGGTTACGAGGAGGAGCATGCAGAAAAGTGCTTCACCACTTATGCAGCAGACTATAACCTGCAAGAAGAGAGTGACGGCACCACCTTCAAGGCTGAAAGATAGAAGTTTGGGAGGTCCCAAGAAAGATGGCATGGTGGTTCAGGCGGATGAGGGAGATGATGAGGAAATGGCATTATGTTTCTTCACTCCTTTGCCGAGAGAATAAGCCATATTTGAGGAGGCACTGAGTGGACCCTAGATGGGTGAGTGGAAGGCTGCCATGTATGTAGAGTACACCAGTCTTATTGAGAATGGGACTTGGAAACTTGTTGAGATACCCGAAGGGCGATGGCCCATTAGCGACAAGTGGGTCTTCAAGGGTTGAACTGGTGCCGATGGTTGCCAAGAGCCGCTTGGTTTCCAAGGGGTTTCAGTAAAAAGAGAAGGTTGACTTCAAGGAGATATTTTCTCCCGTTGCCAAGGCAGCAACACTGTGTACTTTGTTTGTGACTGCGGCAGTGAAGGGATGTCACGTGAAACAGATTGATATACCATTGCATTTCTCAATGGATTATTGTTGGAGGATATCTATGTATTGCTATGAGGATGGGAGCAGGCCGGTGTGCAAGATTAAGACGGCTATCTATGGCCTTAAGAAAGCAGCCCTGCATTGGTGGAGGAGCAATGCATGGGTGACCACAGAAGTGCTGCTGGACGGAGGCTTCAAGGTGTCAGAAGCTGACCACAGCTTGCTCCTACTTGGAGAGGGGGAGCAGGGGCTATTGCAATTGGTATATGTCGATGACATACCGCTGTTCACACCTTCCATGGAGCAGATTGAGAGGACTCGGAAGCTGCTGATGGACAACTTCAAGTGCAAGATGCTGGGGGATGTCCATTACGACTTAGGGCTGTAGATTGAGAGAGATGTCGAAAGGAAGTGGCTGAAAGTGCATCATTCATAGTACATCTCTGGTGTGATGGAGCACCACAGTGTGACTAGAGTCGCATTGTGACGACGCCATTGCCTGCATGCTTCAAGCTGAAGAAGGCAGCTCAGGATGATGATGTGCTTGAAGATGAGGTGCAGAATGAGTTCCAGTCACCCATTGAGAGTGATGTATGCAGCTATGCATACGAGACCCGAAGCTTCATTTGGTATTGGGCAGCTTGTCAGATTTGTGCAGCAACCCACTGAGGAGCAACTGGAGGTGGCAAAGGGCATGATGCGCTACCTCGGATCTACTGCATCTACTGGTGTTCAGCATTCAGCTGCAGGTCAGCTGAAGCAACTTGGAGTAGATAAGGTGACTCTTGCAACCTTGCAGCTGACATGCTTCACCGACGCTACATGGGCCTTGGAGGATGAGGATTGCTCATCTGTGGGTGGCTATGTTTGCATGGTCCGAGGAGGACAAAAGAGTTGGAGGTCCAAGAAGCAGAGTGTGATTGCTCAGTCTTCAGCAGAAGCAGTGTACATGGCGCTGTACCACGACATCAAGGAGCTTGTGCTCTTGAGGAAGCTGCTTGAAGACCTGTAGTTGAACAGGAAGGACCTACTCCACTTTTCTCTGACAATATGGGTGCAATCAGAATGGCCATTAATCCTATACTAAATGACCTGAACAAGCAAATGAAGACTAAGTGGCACTGGGTGAGGCAGATGCTAAAGGAGGGGGTTGTTGAGTTTCATCATATGAAGGCCAGCAAGCAGGATGCTGATTTTCTAACCAAGAGATTGCATGCGTGTGAGTGTGTGCATGCAGTCCGTTAGTCTGAGGGGGGGTTTGTTGTATGCACGTCATTCTGAGTGCATGTCATTGTAACGTCCTGCTGAGTGCTCGTGCAATTCATGCTTGCATTGTTTGTATGAACATATTATGCATGGCTGTTGAATTTTATTACCTTTGTGTTTTTCTCAAAGTCAAAATGCTTGATCACGGAGGGGAAATCCAGAGCTTTCCAACGATACCAAGAACACCTTATTCCGACCAAGATCACACAAGTTACAAGATTTCTAAGACGTGGATCTCAATCTCAATATGGGATAATATATTATTGGGTGATTATTGGGACATGACTATAGGCAGATCTTTGGTTGGGTGGTTAGAAAGGCAACTTTGACTTGTGGATTGGAGTGGCTAGAAGTTTCTAACATGGGTTGCAAATGTTGCAACACCTGGACAAAATCGTTTTGAATTGGATTTTGCATGTGAAATTTGAAGGTCATCATGACGAGCCTTGCATCCTTGATGCTAGGAAAGTTCCTCATGTCCTTTTTTAGGTCTCGGAGAACCTCTTCTCTCTCATGGTTCTTTTAAATGCCCCAAACTCCTACGTTCTATCCCAAATTATTGTTCTTCCTCCACTATGCAGAAAAATCAGCATCTATACATTTCGAAGTCCTCGAAGTGACGTGTCAGAATAAGGAAACGGTAATGGTTGACTAAAGCAGGATGAGTGGTACAAGTAGCAACCCTAACAAAGGGTTGTACCCCATAGGGAGTAACCCACTACAGCCTAACATCACTAACATGACATAAAAGTGTTTTGACACACCCCCATAGGCAAAGTGGGGGACAACAAGGGGTCACAAGACCAGTCAAGAGAAGAAGCAAAGCAAAGCAAAGCTCAGGGTGGATCACAAGGTCACCACGCATTCTGAGCACAAGCAAGCGGCCACAAGGCCAGTTCACATGCAGAGTTTATATAGCGAAGAGCAGCACAACCTAGCAAGTGTAAGCATGCAGGTATACTCATATATATCAGTGTACAACAAGAGAAAGATCAAGAGACAAGCAAGTGAGGCAGAGTTAGCACAAGCCCAAGAGCAGTGCAGAAACGCTGATGATCACTAGACCCAAGGGTCTTGGTGAAAACATCAGCAGTGTTGGCCCGAGTGGCCACGTAAGCAAGACGAAGCTGACCACACTGCTGCAGCTCTCGCGCGAGGAAGTAATGGAGAGCAATGTGCTTCGTTCTGTGCTCCAGTCTCTGGTCCTGACACAAGGCAATCATGGCCTTATTGTCGACGTAGAGAAGTGGAGGAGAATGAGGCTGCTCACCCAAGTCAGTCAGCAGGTAGGTCAGCCACCGGAGCTCCTGTGCAGCCATAGCCCCAGCGTAGATCTCGACCTCACAGTTGGAACTAAGTACAGAGGAAGAGCGAGTGGACCTCCACGAGACAGAACCAGTGCTGAGGCTGAAACTGTACCCCTGTGTCGACCGGTGAATCGTCTGATCGTCAGTCCAAGACACGTCTGAGTGACCGGTGAGAACAACTGGACCCCGTCCTCCAAGCACAAGCCCCACGCCCAATGTGGTGCACACGTAACGCAATACCCTCTTCGCAGCATCCCAGTGCATCTTTCGATGCCTACGGGAGCCACGTAGCGAGCCAAGAGGCTGAGAGGGTACGCGAGGTCAGGTCGTGTGCACGTCATCAGGTACATGAGGCAACCCACAAGCTCTGGGTACGGACCACTCGGATCTACGGATTCGTCCGAAGGTGGAGCTGAGAGCGAGTAGCCGGTAGACAGAGGAATGGGCTGTGGCGAGGACCACGTGAAGTTGAAGCGCTGAAGGACCTGGTGCACCATGTGTGACTGAGTGAGGGTGATGGTGCGGCGTGCTCTATCCCGGGTGATTTGCAAGCCAAGGTAGCTCCGCAGCTCACCCAGGTCCGTGCAGGTGTGTCTGTCCTGCAGCTCCGCCTTCACCAAGGCCAGAGCCTCAGTGTCAGCAGTAGCAAAGACCAAGTCGTCAACGTACACAAAAACGTAGAACGGCGGCAGAGAAGTGTCTGTGCGCAGAAACAGCGAAAGGGTCAGCAGTTGAGGGAGCGAAGCCAAGAGCCGCAAGCGTAGTCCTCAGTGTGTCGTACCACTCGCGGGGTGCCTGTCGGAGGCCGTAGACTGGTCGCCGAAGACTCCACTGGGTATCCTCAGGAAACGACCCAGTGAAGCCACTTGGACGGCGCAACCAGATAGCCTCGTGAAGGCTACCCTGCAAGAGGGCTGTCGAGAAGTCGAGGGAGTGCAGCTCGTAGTCACGCTGTGCTGCAACGTGCAGTAGCACCCGAAGAGTGGTCACCTTCGGGGTGGGGGAGAAGGTCTGAAAGAAGTCGACCCCCTCACGCTGACTGAAGCCTCGAGCAACGTAACGCGCCTTGAAGACAGGCGGAGAACCCGGCGGCCGCTTCACCCTGAAAATCCACATGCCATCAACTATGTTCGCCCCAGGTGGGGGAACCTCGTCGACATAGGTGCTTGTGGACTTCCAGGAAGCCATCTCTGCGTCCATGGCTATCTGCCACTAAGAGGAGTTACGGACCCGTAATCGCCTCTGCGTAAGTGCGTGGGGTCGGGATGTCTGGTGCATCCGGGTCTCCCTCAGGGCAAAGTAGCGAGGACGCGAGATGCGGTGCAGGCCGCGAGATAGTCCAGCTCAAACTGCCTGTCCTGAAGAACGTCACAGCCAAGGGCAAGCTCATCCCCGACGGACGGAGGACAGGAAGAGTCAAAGACAAGACTCGCAGCGTAGTCAAGGCGGCACAAAGCGGCAAAGTCAACAAGCTCTGTGACTAAGGCAGACGCAGCAGCAGACTCAAAGGAAGGGTCAGTCACAACTGTGGCAAGGAGACGAGTGACAGTCGGACTGGCAGCACGAACAAGGTTTGGCTCAGGGTTAGGAACGCGAGGAAGAGAGGACGCAGGAGGAGAAGGCAGGACAACACGCTGAGGAACAGAGGAAGGACGAAGTGCCATACGGTGAGTGCCTGGCATAGTGGGAGCACGAGGACTGACAACACGACGACCGCGAACAGGGGTGGAAGCACGAGTCTCAGGCTCACAACGCTCAGGAGTGGACGCTCAAGTCTCAGGCTCACGACGCGCAGTCAGGGATGCAGTGACCGCAGTGTGAGGAGCAGGAGCAGGCAGCGGGGAGCCAGGCAGTAGCTGTGGCTGAGACTGGTCAGTCGGTGGGAACAGTAATTGAGGAGTAGTACCAGGAACCGGGAACTCAGTAGCAGCAGGTGGGAGACTGAGAAGGCGACCAAGCGCAGACAGCTGCGGCTGAGTAATCGCACCCCTAGAACCTCCCGCTCCAGTAGCAACAGCACCCCCAAAACCAGTGCCTCCCACTCCAGTAGCAACAGCACTCCCAAAACCACTAGAACCTCCAGCTCCAGCAGCCCCAACATCTTCAGCTCCAAGACGGCTAGCTCCACCACCAGGGCTGCCCCACTGGACAGCCCACTCGCGCAGCCGCTCCGGTGAGAGTGCCTCCTGCCGACTAGCACCAGGACTACCCGCAGCAGCACCCACAGCAGCAGCACCTCCAGTACCTCCAGCTCTAGGAGAGCTAGCACGTCTAGCTCCGCCACCAGGGCTGCCCCACTGTGCAGCCCACTCGCGAAGCCGCTCCGGCGAGAGAGTTGCCCGCCGACGTGCAGCAGTGCCACCAGTACGAGCAACCACAGTATCACCAGTAGCAGAACCTCCCGCTCCAGCAGCTCCAGCACCTCCAGCTCCAAGACGGCTAGCTCCACCACCAGGGCTGCCCCACTGGACAGCCCACTCGCGCAGCCGCTCCGGCGAGAGAGCATCCTGCCGACTCGTAGCAAGACCACCAGCGCCAGTACCTCCTGTACCCAGAGGACCCTCAGCACCCCCTGTGGTACCACCTCCTGCAGCACCAGAGTCCACAACAGCAGGCTGCAGCGGCGGTGAAAACGGTCGAGGCGGAAACCCAGGAGGGACAGCCAAGCGTGCAGAGCGGCGAGGGGTCACTGTGGCAGCAGGAGCCAGGTCACCCCCCTCAGCTGGGCCAGAGGTGTCTGAGGAGACCTCCAAAGGCTCAACCAAGTGGGGTGGGTCTACCTGAGACACATCTGAGGGAGCGGGACCGTGAGGAGGGAGGGGGGCTACTGGGGGGGGGGGCGTCCACCAGGGTGAGAGGGGGGAGGGGTACCGGGGAACTGCGGTGGGGGTGAAGACGGTAGAAGCAGACGGACTCGTCAAAGGTCACATCCTGGGAGGACAGCACACGACGAGAGCCCAGGTGGTAAAACTGCCAGGGAGGTGCGTCGGTGGGGAAGCCAAGGAACACGCACCGAAGAGTGCGTGGAGAGATCTTGCCCGCAGGCAAGTCGCGGACAAGAGAGAGGGAACCCCAAACCCGAAACGCCGACGCATCACCAACCTCGCCCGTCCACCGCAAAGTGGGGGAGGTCTTCGGGTGGGAGGCACGGGGCCAGAGGTTGAGCTGCTCAGCGGCGTATCGGACCGCAAACGGCCACATAAAATGGGGAGCAGCCGCATGGATCATGGAGGTGCGAGCAACCTCCATGACAAGACCAATGCGGTGCTCTGCAATCCCATTCTGCTGTGGAGAGGCCGGAAGCGTGTACGTCTGGCGGATGCACTCAGCACCACAGAAGTACTCGAAGAGGTGGGAGCAAAACTCACCACCTCGGTCAGAGTGCAGCCGCAGGACAGGAAGGTCCTCACGGAACCGAGCGCGAAGCTGGAGACGAACAGCGCAGATCCAGCGGATCAATACACCGGGGACATCCGCCTTGCTCTGCAAGGGGAAAGCCGTGGTGTAGCGCGTGTAGTCGTCGACTACCAGCAAAAAGTAGCGCTCGCCACCCTGTCCAGTGACGCAGGCGGGGCCCCACACGTCCATGTGCAGGGTCTGCAAAGGAGCAGTGGTAGGAGGAAACGAGGAGGAGTGAGGAGCGGCGCGCTACCGCCCCTCGACGCAGGGAAGGCAAGGCGGTGCAAGCGACCTCAGGAGCGGGGGCAGGGACCTGGGGAGACCGGACACAAGGAGACGAGAGTGCATGCCATGCAGGCGTGGCAAGGAGGGGTGGCCAAGACGGTGGTGCCAGAGGAGAGTCTGGTGCGCGAGGAGACGACACGAACAAGACGAGGCGACCTCAACCAACGCAGCTACCTGACCTGACTCAGCTACCAGTGCAGACTCAGTGGTTAGTGTGTACAGGCCAGACCCAGGCCTCCGAGTGAACGTGGCGAGGTGCTCACCAGTGCGCGAGTCCGTACAGATCGCCACTAGCTCGCCTCCAGGCTGGGTGACAGTGACCCACTGGTCCTGGAGGACAGAGGTAGCCACCAAGTTCTTAGCCAACGAGGGGAGGTGGAGACCTGTGAGGAGGCCGGAAGGGGCCGCCGGACAAGGGAGAACAGTGGCGCCACGCGCGAATACCGGGCCCCCAGAGGGGTCGGCCAGTATGACAGGGACAGGGACTGTGAGTGGTGTGACTGTGGTGCTGTCGCGGAAGAAGCAACGAGACGCGCCAGAGTCGAGAGTAAAGGTGTGCAAGGCCTCCTCATGCTCTGCACCTGTGCTAGCTGAGTCAACAGCACCAAGACTAACAGCCTCTACGCCACCAGGTGCCTCTCCACCCCCAGCACTAGTACCCCAAGCTCCACCACCGGGGCTGCCCCACTGGACAGCCCACTCACAAAGCTGCTGCGGGGAGAGAGTCTCCGGCGGACGCTGCTGCCGCTGCTGTCCACCCCCAGAACCTCCGCGTCTACCAGCGGCACTACCAGCAGGAGTAGACTCACAGGGAACTCCAGTAGTAGCACACCAGGCTCCGCCACCGGGGCTGCCCCACCGGACAGCCCTCTCGCGAAGCTGCTGCGACGAGAGCGGCTCCCGCCGACGAGTACGAGGACCGCCAGCACCAGCACCTCCAGCCCTAGCACGGCTAGCTCCGCCACCGGGGCTGCCCCACCAGATAGCCCACTCGCGAAGCTGCTGCGGCGAGAGAGACTCCTGCACACTCGGCTGCCGCTGACGTTGAACAGTGGTAGTGGCCATGGCAGGCAGTGGCAGCTAGTAGCAGCAGCTGCGTAGCAGCAGTAGCACAGGCGGCACTAGCAGGCGTTAGCACCTAGGGCGGCAGCAGCAGGCGGCAGCACCTAGGGTAGTAGCAAGCAGTAGCACCTAGGGCAGTAGCAAGCAGTAGCTCCTAGGGCGCGCTCGGCGCTGGGCAGCAGGGCGCGCTGGCGCGCTGGGCAGCGGGGCGCGCTGGGCAGCGGGGCGCTGGCGCGCTGGGCAGCGGGGCGCGCTGGCGCGCTGGGCAGGGGGGCGCGCTGGCGCGCTGGGCAGCGGGGCGCGCTGGCGCGCTGGGCAGCGGGGCGCGCTGGGCAGCGGGGCGCGCTGGCGCGCTGGGCAGCGGGGCGCGCTGGCGCGCTGGGCTGCGGGGCGCGCTGGGCTGCGGGGCGCGCTGGCGCGCTGGGCAGCGGGGTGCACTGGCGCGTCGGGCAGCGGGGCGCGCAGGCGCGCTGGGCAGGGGGGCGCGCTGGCGTGCTGGGCAGCGGGGCGCGCTGGCGTGCTGGGCAGCGGGGCGCGCTGGCGCGCTGGGCAGCGGGGCACGCTGGCGCGCTGGGCAGCGGGGCGCGCTGGCGCGCTGGGCAGCGGGGCACGCTGGCGCGCTGGGCAGCGGGGCGCACTGGCACGTTGGGCAGCGTGGCGCGCTGGCGCGCTGGGCAGCGGGGCGCGCTGGGGCGCTGGGCAGCAGGGCGCGCTGGCGTGCTGGGCAGCAGGGCGCACTGGCGTGCTGGGCAGCAGGGCGCACTAGCGCTGTGGGCAGCAGGGTGCGCGTACAGAGCGCGCAGGCAGGCACGGTGGCGCAGCTGCAGGCAGAGCGCGCGCGAACAGGGCGGCACTCAGGCAGGGCAGCAGGGCGCTCATTAGCAGGGCAACTAGGCGCGCGCGGGCAGGGCAGTAAGGCGCGCGCTGGCGCTAGGCAGCAGGGCAAGAAAAAAAAGTTTCAAGTCCAGGCAGGGCGGAACGTTCGGTGGGCCCTAAGGAACGTACCTACTCTAATACCATGTCAGAATAAGGAAACTGTAATGGTTGACTAAAGCAGGATGAGTGGTACAGGTAGCAACCCTAACAAAGGGTTGTACCTCATAGGGAGTAACCCACTATAGCCTAACATCACTAACATGATATAAACATGTTTTGACATGACGGATCCTGGGCAACATGTTCCTCTGCCTCTTCCCCTCTCTCTTCTTGATGTGCAGCTTAATCCTCACCGTCCATCCTCACATCCAGGTGTGAAAGAATTGACAGGGAGGAGGAGGAGGCGGGAGAACAGGAGGAGGCGGATGAGGACGAGGTAGGTAATAGCAGTAAAGGTGGAACCTAAGTCGGGAAGGGGGGACAAGGGGTTGGAGCTGGTGCTAACAAATGCAGTGCTGGGCTCCCAGGTGCTGTCCACGTGAATTTATGACCAATAGACCGTGCCCTCAATAACCCTTTGTGCCCATCCCATCCTCCTCCGACTTCCTTCACCCCTCTTCGCCATTCTCCAACCAGCCCTTTTTTGTTGCGCCGAACCCTTCTCTTTGTTGCCCTTTTTTTTTTTTTTTTTTTTTTTTTGGCAATGCAAGATCCACTATAGCAGTGCATACAAGCATTAACAGTCGTAACTGTAGCCGATGGGCCTAGATAGCAGCCGGCTATCGTACCCATCCTGATACTTTATGGGGGATGGAAAACAGTGCGCGGTTTGGCCCAGATGGAGGTGAAGCCACTGGTCAAAGAAAGCGTTCTTGCTGAGCTGTCACAAACCCTGCTCATCATCCGGAATTCGTCCGGATCCAGCCGCTCCAAGGGAGAGCGCTGCCCCGGCCCCAGCACCACAACTGCCCGTTTATTCCCCTTCTTTGCTCGTAGATAAACCCTCGTGTGTGCATAGAAAGCCGCCGCGATCTTGCGCAGCACCCTCTTGGACCGAAATTGACCCCTTTCGAAGACTGCATCGCACCTTTCCACCCAGATCTTGTGAAAGGCTATAGCAATGAGAGTTGTCTCCGGAAATCCTATCCCCGAGCCTTCTTTCTGAAACAGCAAGTCCCCCAGCGACGAGATTTTCCTTCCCGAGTTGAGGAGGCGGAGAGCTTTTAGCAATCCCTGCACCACTGGTTGGATGCGGGGGCAGCTGAACAAACACTGCTGACTCTTCCCCTCCGCAGTGCGGACAAACCACGCCTTCCAGAAACTTCAGCCGCACCCCAACCTGCAGGTTCCTGTTATGTGTCGCCATCATTTGCATTCACGTCTGTCTGCCTCCCATCACATGTTCGTGCGTTGCATGCGTGGTGTGAGCGTGTGCAAGAATTTGTGATTCGTGTGGTTTGGTTTTTCAGAGTGTGTGGATACGTTATTTGGCTTGAGCAGATATCTGAAGTGACTCCTCTGCTCAAGAGCTTTCCGACGAACCAAGTGTCGCTTCAATCGGAGCACGAACAAGAAAGTTACGAACGTTGGAAGTTCGTATGCTTTTGATATTTGGTTGTGGTGACTATGGGAAGTTGTGGGGTTGACTCCATAAGGGGTACAGACTTTTGGGGGTTGGAAAATTCGTCAACATCACTGTAGATGCTGCCAAGTGGTTGGGAGGAGCCAAACCAGGTTGGCAAGTGTGGCCAAGTTGGGCAAGGTAGATGGCATGGGTTGGAAAGTGAAAAGTAAAAGTGGGGTTCCTATAGGGAAGGGATTTGGTGTGGTTATGGGGTTTCCTTGGTTGGGGACTCCTTGGGGACCTTCCCTCTCGTCCTCCTCTTTCCTCCCACCTGGTTAATTGCTACTCTAACTTCTTTGTGTGGTAATTGTGAGACTCTAATTATTGAGTTAAGTTCTCATGGCAGCATACCCCCCTGTGCGCCGAAATTGGTAAGTCGAGATTTACTTCACCTCTGGATACGATTCAAATTGGGAATTGTAGCCACGGACTAGGGCTACAACATATCTGAGATTGGTGAAGTTTTGACCGTGGAATTTTCGTCGACGGTGTTTCTTGTGAGCGCGACTATTCTGTCCAGAAATTGATACCAACGATTTTGTGATATTTCGGCTCCTAATCTTCATCGACTTCGTCCTTAGTCTCTAACAGTTCCGGAAGTGCAGCCAAAGAAGCACATCGCGAGCACGATTCGGGAGCACCGCGGAGTCCCGCACCCTGATGACTCTCTTCCAGTCAATTGCACACCCCCAGTCTTCCGCCCATTTCTCTTGTTGCAGCATCACCCCTTGTTGCGCGCCAAACAGCCCTCTCAGCTGCTTGAAAGGGGGGAGTTGCCCACCTGCGCATAGCTCCGAACAGCGCAACCGTACCTCCGGCAGACCGCTCACCTCGATTACCTTTCCTTCACGCACCATCAACGGCTCTACTCTATTCAAGTCGAAAACCGACAACCGTTCCGCAGTCCCCTTCAGGGGCTCCCCAAAACAATCGCTTGCTCGGCAGGCAAGCCTTCCCTGGTCCACCGCATCCACCTTCCAGACGCCCACTGCGCCTATTCTTTTCACATGAGACGATGCCTCCAGGAGCTCCTTCCCCGTGATAGGCGCCAGCAGCTTCTCCTTCCATGCGTCCGAAATACACTTAAAAGTTTTCAGCGCCTTTCTCGCCTTCTTGACCGTGCCCAGCTCCCTGGACAGTACCTCTTCACTTTTTAGCGAGCACACTCCATCCTCTACCCAGCTGAACTAGCTCCAGTCCTTCCGCCGCTTTTTGGCGGCCTATCGGCTTCTTCCCGTTCGGCAGGGCCTGGCGGTTAAACAGCAACGGTTCTTGCGCGATGTCCCATCTCGATTTCGGATCTTCCCTCGCTATCTTAGACTTCATGAACGCCTCGCATGTCTTTTTCCACCTTTCGCTCCGCCCCTTCCGGAAATCCTCATGCGCCCAAAAGGAGCGGAAGCCCGCAGGGAGGTCTGCCGCCTTCGTCGCCAACCATCTCCCGATTCCTCTGTTACACGGCACAAACTTCCCCACCCGTCTGGCCGCTAGGCCGCTGAGTTCAACGAAAGGGTCGCACACTCCCAGGCCACCATCCTTCCTCGGTCTGAAGATCAACTCTCTGCTCCACAACGAGAAATGGTGCTCCTCGGATGCCCGGTTCCCAGAGATGAAGTTCACTAACAGCTTCATGATACGCTTCCAGATTTTCTCCGACGGCGGGTAAACCTGACCCTGGAAGGCGAGAATCGGGCTGACGTAAGCATTCACCGCCGCCACCCTTGCCGTCGTGGTAAGATGCTGTGAGCGCCACTTTAACAGCTCTTCCGCCACCCTGGTTAGCGCCTTCTCCCAGGTGACCTCGGCACTCCCGGACGGGGATACCCATACTCCCAGTAACCTTTCTGCTTCTTTGGGTTCAATCCACGTGAAAACTGACCCCTTGTCTTTGCCCTTTTCCAGGTTCTTCCCCAGCGGTAATATCGCCGACTTGTCCTTGTTCACCTGGAGGCCAGAGCGAGCCTCAAACTCCTCCAGGAGTGCTTCTGCCCGGCCAATCTGCTACTTCCCTTTCAGCACCAGAGTCGTGTCGTCAGCGTACCCGAGGTAAGCCAGCCGATCCCCATGGTCATCACAGATGCCTAACTTCCTGCGCTTTGCTTCCTGGCAGATCGGTTCCACCGCGCACAAGAAGAGGTACTGCGCGAGCGGACACCCTTGGCGATCCCCCTTGCAGACATCAACTCGATCTCCCAGCCATCCGTTGACCAAGAGGCGTGTGAACGACCCTCCGTGCAAGCCCCTGCACCAGCCGATGAACTTTTCCGGGAACCCCATCAGCACCATCGTGTCAAAGAGGAAGGACCGCGACACCGAGTCGAAGGCCTTCTGAAAGTCCACTATCATCAAGTACCATTGTTCGCAGCTTCAATCACGTCTGCCACCATCGACACCGCATCTGAGAGCCGCCGGCCAGGGAGGAAGCCGTGCTGCTCCTCCGAGATGACCGTTCCCAGGACCTTCTTCATGCGGTTAGCCAGCAGCTTCGCCACCACCTTGTAAGAGCTTGTCAACAAGGTAATCGGCCTATAGTTCTGCACCAGCTCCTTCGGGCCTTTCTTGTGCAGCAGGATAGTCACCGCCTCCTGCACCTCCTCTGAGAGCACCGCTGTTTCTTCAAAACTTTTAACGAAACCCATGAAGTCTTCTTTCAACAGGTCCCAGTGCCGCTCAAAGAGCTCTTTCGACAGACCATCGTTCCCTGGAGATTTGTCCCGCGCCATACCACTCAGCGCCACCTTTACCTCCTCTTTTGACCAGTCAGCATCCAGCTCCGCTGCTTCATCTTCCCTTAGCGTTTTTCCCACATCTGACTTCCAACACGGCAGGCCTGACGGTGGAGCCTCCGCGAACAGCGCTGCGTAGAAGCCGGATGCAGCCTCCAGAATCCCTTTCATCCCCCTCTGCTCTACCCCCTGCACCGACAGAGCATGAATCATCGTCCTCGTCTTCTTGGACTTCACTTTCCCGGAGAGTACCTTCGACGCAATTTCACCTTTCGTCTCTTCCCTCACCCCCGCGAGGAGGTGCAGTCTCTCATTTTCCCCCTTCAGATACGCCTCCAGCTGGGCCTCCTTCTCCAGAAGATCCGCTCTTAAGTCGTCCCGGTGGGGTTCCCGCATCACTGCATGCTGCAGATCAGAGACCGCCAGCTCAAGATGCCTCAGGGTCGCCCGCACCCTTTTCCGTTCCTACGTCGCGTATCTCCTGAGTGCCGCCTTGAGTTTGGTGAGTAAGGTCCCGAAGTTACCGGATTTCCCTGCACGTTGCCTTTCGGTAACCGCTCTGACCACTCTTTCCACCCCTGCTTTCGCCGTGTCTGCAGAGGGCAACCGCCAAATTCCGGGGCCCATGTGCAGCCTCAGATTCGCCTGCAGCACCACCCAGATGCCAAACTTGTGATCGGAGATCCCCTTCAGCGGGCGCGTGTAAGCAGCTGCCGTCACCGACGAGAGCAAATCTCCCGACACCACGATCCGATCAATCCTCGAGCTGGACTTGGTCGCACGGGCGTAGAAGGTGTATTCCCTACCACCCGGATTCAGCGTCCGATACGCATCCGCCATCTGAAGACTCCCGAACAGCCGCATCAGCCTTTCATTCCCCCCGCACGGGCCACCACTCGGAGACTTGTCCAGAATCGGGTCTTCCACGACATTCAGGTCGCCAGCAAGAGCAGCCTGCTCCGACCACCCAGATTGGACAGAAAAGGCTCCAGTTTCTCCCTGAAGAACGTTGCTCGGCAGCAGGCGCTTGCAAAGAAGTATGCGGCCAGTATGGTGAAACTGTAGGTATCCCATCTCACATCCACTTGAATAAGCCTCCCCGAGGCATGTAGAACTACATTTTCAAAAACCAGCTGTTTGTTGTTGCTGACAACCGCAACCCCCCCCCCCCGCTCTTTCTGCATTCGCCACCGTGATGAAGTGATGAAAGTTCAGCCTTTTCCAGCATTCATGGTCTAAAGTGACCCGTGTGTCTGTAAAAACGAAGATGCCTGCATCCTTCCTTGTCCATCTTTTCAGGTTCCGCTGTTTCCCTCTGCTCCCGAGCCCATTAACGTTGAGCTCGCATATTGACAGTCTGCAGGGCTTATCCTAAACCCTAAACCCTAAACCAAGCGGGAGCCCCAAAACATCCACGGGCTGAAAAGAGGTATCTGAAACAGAGGAGGTTACCACTATATAGCAATGCATACATCACAAGAGGTTCTACCAATAGACCCCCTGACGCTCTTCCACTCTAAGTCACTGAATCCCGTATTCCTTGCGCAGCACACGAAGGCTCAAATTGGCCTTGAGAGCACGCGTAGCAGCACCCTGCTTCGCCAGTCCCTCCAGGTGACGCTGAGACATCGCGTGGTGAGCGGCCTGCTCGAAGGAGGTACCTTTCCCCTTCTCGCAGCATTCGAGCAGGCAGACCCACTCCTCCCTGTTGCCAGACGTCGAGACCAGCACCAGCGCTGGATCCTTGAGAAACATCCTTGACGTTGCCGTGGCTACTGTCGCAGCCGCTGCACGGGTGGAAGGTAAGCAGCTGGAAATCAGGCACCGCCAATCGAGGAAAAACAGCGACAACGCGAAAAGGTAAAAGGAAGACATCATCTCAACCGTTGAGCTCCTGGACCCTCCCCACTGTGAGGTTCCACTTGAAGATGTTGTTCTGCCGTTCAGTCACAAAATCATTGTGGTTGTGCACTGAGTGCATCCCCCCACACAGCGAACACTTCAGCGTCGGGTAATGCACCATAATCTTCTCGCCAGGGGAGACCGGGTTCTCAAAGAAGTGCAGCCACCGAAACTTGTTATTTTCATGCGCAACCACCGAGCCTTTCACCCGATCCGTGTCCAGCCCCGAGACAGGATGCACCGCACGGTGAAAACAGAAGCCAGCTTTGAAGGCCGGACGCTTGCAGATCTTCAGCGGGGAGACCGCGAGAGCCTCATGGAGCATTTCCGGGGAGATTTCCGCAGCCACACCCAAGAACAGCACTTCAATCACCGTCGGGTCAGTAATCTTCCGCCTGGTATAGCTTGGGTCTTCCGGATAAAGCCAACCAAGGAAGATCCACTTCCCATCCACACATTGGTGCTCAATGCGGTTCCTCCAAACAAAGTTAGCGTCCAAAGCAGCAACAAAAATTACTTGCAAACGACCATAAAACTTCTTAGAAATATAGCCCGGATTTAACTCCTGAAAAGTTGTCGTCATTGCCGCGTTCTAAGTGAGCTGGTTACCCCACGCCGTTCCCAGCAGTTCCTTAACCGTTGCCTGCGTGCGACGAACTTCTTGCAGATGGTCGCTTGAAATCAGCAACGTTAGCGGGAAGCGCAACTTCGCCGCGAGCACCTCCTTCGCCTTATCCTCAAAACACTCCTTCGGGTAGTGAGCAATAAGGCCATCATCTTCATCATCCAGGATGCAGAAATGACGAGCAGCGCCAGAGGAAGACTCCCCAGCAACATCCTCAGCAGCAACCTCTTCTTCCGTATCAGAGACCGCATCCTTGAAATCACCGTCCTTTCCTTTGCCGTTGCCTGCCTTCCCTCCAGCAGCTTGCTCAATACGAAGAGCAGCCAGCTTAGCCGACAGCGTCCGAGATTCTGGGTCTTCCTCCGCAAACAGAGTACGCGCGGACTTCGACGGGACAGCAGTGACCAAGGCCGGACGAGCCGTGGAGCCCGTAGACGGCGTCTTAAGCGCAGCAGCAGCAGGGTCCATCTTGTTGGTAGCAGGCTTGCCAGGCTTCCCCTTAGGAGGCATGGCGAGATGATGAAAGAGCCACCACAACCAGCTAAGTGCTGGAAAGTCGAACTGACTGAGCATTTAAAAAAAGCCTCCAGGGTAAGCTCGGGAAGCCTGATCAAAACACCCCGATAGCATTGATGTAAGCTTGAGCTCCATGTCATCACGTTCGGGATAATAATCTTGATAATAGAACGCTGACTCAGCGACCAGCTTAGGACCTGGATCATTGTCATTGTTGTTAAAAATTGCAACCAAACGAGATAATGCCTTGGGAACACACGAAGCAATGTCCTCTGTATGGACATCAAAGTAATATTGCAGTGATCCTCGTTGGACGGCGATGCTCGCTAGCAGGTTAGCAGCTCGAGTAACAGTGTGGAGCACCAACATTGGTAGGCTCCAAAGATCCAGATGGCAGCCATGGCGGCCTTCTACGATGAGTCATTGTCATTGTCATTGTCATTATCCTTGATGCTGCTCTGTTGCTAGGAGCTTGTTTGAGCGACGCGTTCCAGTCTGTCCTATCCCATTATAGACGCCCTAAACCGCAACCCCTGTCCAATGGACCCCACACCATTACGATCCCTCCCGCGCCTGAATTTACTCTCTTATCCTATTTTTCAACACAAACCAGCCAAAGTCTGGCAGATTCAATAAAATAGCATTGTATGCCTTTCGTTTACTATTCGTCTGAGTGAAGTTACCATACAGACGGATACCGTAGTAAACCTTGTCTTCAACATCTATGAACACAAACGAAAGTAGAGGCTTACAAACAAGAGCCCTATTAACGAACTCATGTAACAAATGTCATGCACCCAACCAGCAAAAACCTCCAGTTGACTGATCATTTCACTCTAGAGAAACTACTCGTCTGCCTTCAATGATACTGATACGACGTTGATTCCAAGTTTTGCCAAGGTTGACACTCACAACTCGCCATAAGTGGCTAGCTCGGGCATTTACGGTAACAGCTCGGGAATTTCATTAGGGTACACATATACGCACTTGTGCGAGATCCTTTCCACATATATTGCCTGCACATGGCTGGTTATACTCTTGAAATTGTGTTTGATTACGCTTGAACTCCTTGGCATAGATGGTAACGCATGGTGTGCTGGCCTTGAAGAACTTTGGTTTGCCTTTGGTGCATCTTCCAAGTGAGTAGTCCATGTACTCTGCTTTTACACAAATCTGCAGCCACAGGAGTGTGAATTATTTGTTAAATGAATAAAAGAGAAGAACAACAAACAATAGCAAAACAAGAGGGTGAATAATTTGTGAACATGAATAAAAGAGGACAATTACAACAAACTGCCAAACAGGAGTGTGAATCATTTGCTAAAAAGAGCGAATGCCCCAACCAGCACTACACCTCACCACCATGCACCAACTCTGATTCACCACCATCAGCTCAGCATCACCACCATTCCCTTGCCTTATACCTCACAAATACAAAATTCTAGAGTCGCTGGCATCGATGGTCTCACCTGCACTTGCATCGTTGCATTCGCAGCGTCCTTTGAATTCACAGGATCGCCGCACACTAGCCGAGGGTTTATATGGTAGAGCTCAACCATGGAAAGGCCGCTCATGGAGCCCTTCACAAGCTGCTGGCAGCTCTCCTTGCTCTTCGTGAAGCGAACCTGGACGCTGGGAGGGAAAGCGAGGTATGGACAAGTGCAGGTCATCGGGTACATGAGACAACCCACAAACTCTGCATATGGACTACTGGGCTCAAATAACTCGTCCGAGGGTGGGGCTGTGATCTTATCATCCACTGCTAGAGGGGTGGGCTCTGTCGAGGAGAAATGAAGGGGAACCACTCGAGGATCTGCTGCATCATATGAGACTGCATCACCGTAATGGTGCGAGCATCTCTGTCCCTGGTGAACTGCTCGCCAAGATAGCACTGCGTCTCACCAAGGTCAATGCAAGTGTGCCTCCTCTGAAGTTCAGCCTTCACAGAGTCCAGTGCAGTCCAGCCAGGAGTGGCGAAGACCAAGTCGTCAGCGTAGACCAGGATAAAGAACGGGGTCGAGGTGCGAAGAACGAAGAGTGACTGGCCGGCAGGCGACTGGAAGAAATTAATCTCTGCCAGGGTCGTGCGGAGATTGTTGTGCCACTCGCAGGGAGCCTGGCGCAGCCGCAGATCGGTCAGCGCAAATTCCACTGGGTCCCTGGAGCGAAAGAGTCAGGGAAACCAGGTGGTCAACGCAGCCTGATCTGCTCGTGAAGGCTCCCCTAAAGGAACGCTGCAGAGAAGTCCAGTGAGTGAAGCTCGTAATTGTGTTGTGCTGCAATGTCCAACAACACCCGAAGTGTGGTCATCTTCGGGGTAGGGAGAAGGTCTGGAAGAAGTCTACCCCCTCGCTCTGATCTCGCCACGTAATGCGCCTTGAAGATAGGTGGTGCTCCAGTTGGCCACTTCACCTTGTAAATCCACATGACACTGACGACGTTCGCTCCAAGTGGTAGGATTGCGTCGATGTAGGTGCATGTGGACCTATAAGGTACCAACTCTGCGTCCATGGCTGCTATCCACTGAGAGGCCCCCTCTCTTTAGACTGCCTCCATATAAGTGCGAGGAGTAGGGATGTCAAGGGCGTTTGGGTCCCCCTTAAGGGTAAGCAGTATGGCGCAGAGGTGAGGAACTGCGACTCCAAGGAACTCCAACTCAAAATACATGTCCTCTAGGACCTCCATGCCAAAGGCAGGAGCACCCCGGAGGGACGGAGAACGGGCCGTACCACTTACCAGCTGAGCGACGTAGTCAAGGCGATGGGAGGAGGCAAAGTCAGAGACAGCAGCGTTGAGAACTGAGACCGACTGTGAAGGAGTAGTCGGGTGAGTAACCAACGACGAGAGAACACGGGAGATGACAGGACGAGCGGCACAGTGAGGGATGACTCTCCGACGAGAGTCGGAGAACGGATTGGGAGACACAGTGAGGGATGACGCAGGAGCCGACGAAAGGACCGGAGGAGGTGGAACACGAGAGCGGAGAACAAGGTGAAAGGGACCGTCGGCACAGTAACGAGACGGACGAGACTTTGTGGACACAGCACGACTGAGAGGAGCACGACGAGACCACGGGGATAGGGAAATGTCAGAACTGTGCATTTATATGCTCTAGGCTGTAGTGGGGCACTCCTTATGGCCCAATTAGGTTTTGCTATACAAACCCTGTACTGCTATCATAATAGTCATTCTTGATTCCTACTTTCTGACATGGTTTCAGAGCAGGTTCCCTAGTGGGAACGTTTTTTTTAGGGCCCACCACGATTTTTTTTTCCTGCCCTGCCCGAAGCGCGCCTCGCGCCTGCCTCACCTGCGCCGTCGGGCGCCCTGCCCTACTGCCGCCCGTAGTGGCCCTGCCCTACCAGCCCGTCGCGGCCCTGCCCTAACGGCCCGTCGCGGCCCTGACCTAGCCGCCCGTCGCGGCCCTGCCCTGTCGCCGCCCGTCGCGGCCTGACCTAGCCGCCCGTCGCGGCCTGACCTAGCCGCCTGTCGCAGCCCTGCCTTGCCGCCACCCGTCGCGGCCCTGCCCTCACCCGCTCGTCGCGGCCCTGCCCTGCTGCCGCCTCGTCGCGGCCCTGCTCTACCGCTGCCTCGTCGCGGCCCTGCCCTAACCGCCAGTCGCGGCCCTGCCCTGCACCCGCCCCTGGTAAGCGCCCGCCCTGCCAAGCGCACCGCTGCGCCCGCCTGCCAACCGCGCTGCGCCGCCCAACCGAGCCGTGCCGCCCAGCTGAGCCGCGCCGCCCTGCCGAGCCGCGCCGCCCTGCCGAGCCGCGCCGCCCTGCCGAGCAGCGCCGCCCTGCCCTACTGCTACTGCTGCTGCTACTGCCGCCATGGCTAGCCCTACTGTTCTTACCTTCGATGCTGAGGGTCGTGCGGTCGATTTCGACGTTTGGGTAGATGACCTGCAGCTCTATATTCAGTGCGACTCTAGGGACGGAGTCTCGCTTTTCGATCACACGTCCGGCGCCTCTGTTGCACCTGCTGCCGATGCTGACAGTACGGTTCGCTCGCAGTGGACTACTCGTGACGCTGTTGCTCGCCTTGCTGTTCGTAGTCACCTGCCGTCTGCTGAGCGCGCGCACTTTGGCCAGTACAAGACTTCTATGTCTCTGTATGACGTTGTCGTCGCACGCTACTCCTCCCCTGCCACTGCTGCCCTCAGCCGCCTCATGCTGCCGTACTTGTTCCCTGACCTGGCCGCTTTTGCCACATTCGCTGACCTCATCACTCACCTCCGCACTAGTGACACCCGCTACCGCGCTGCGCTTCCCTCCGAGTTTCGCGCCAAGAACTCCCCCCCCCATGTACATCACCCTCTTCTACCTCGTCACCCGTCTCCCTGACTCTCTTCGCTCAGTCAGGGACCACTTTCTCTCCCTTTGCCACACCGAGCTCACCGGCGACCTGCTCGAGGAGCGCCTCACTGCAGCTGAGACTAGCATAGTCGTTGTAGGAGCTTCTCGCGGCGACCCTCGCGCCTCTTTCTTTGAGGGGTGCTCCCACGTTCCCCTTTTGCCCTCTGTTGCTTCTGCTGCTGCTGTCGACCTCGTTGGCACCAAGGCGGTCGGGGCTGCGTCTGCTCCTAGTGGGAGGCGCCGCAGCGGCAAGGGCAAGGGGGGCAAGGGTAGTGGAGGGGACGGCGGGGGCGGCGGTGGTGGCGGTGGAGGAGGTGGAGGGGGTGGGGGTGGAAGTGGGGGTGGTGGCGAGAGTGGGGGCGTCGGTGGCGGCGGTGGAGGTGGGGGCGGCAGCGGCAGCGGCATTGGGGGTGGCGGCGGCGGTGGTGCTAGTCGGGGTGGAGCCGCGCAGCGTAGAGGCTTTGGCGGTAGCCAGCGACAGCAGCAGCCGCGTTCCCGTGAGGCCCCGTCGCCCCAGCAGCTTCGTGAGTGGTACGTTGGGCGTGGGAGGTCTGGGGGTGCTGGTCCCTGCGCTTACGTTCTCCTCACCGGCGAGCGCCGTGGGGAAACGTGCGGGCTGCCACACGTGACGCAGCGCTGTTTCGGTCGCCTGTCTGACGCCTGGCGCGCACAGTTTCCTGACGCCACTGAGCTCCCTCGCTGGGCTGATCTGCTTAAGTCTGGTGTTGCTATCTTTGATCTTGATTACGATGCTATCCTTGCTGCCATGTATGCTGTGACTATTAGTGCTGAGGGTGACTGTTACATGTGTGTGCCGCCCGACCCAGGTATAGAGGCTGCTGCTCTAGGTGCTAGTGAGTCTGCTGCTCCAGGTACTAGTGAGTCTGCTCTCTCAGGTACTGCGCCTGCTGAGGCCTTGCCGCTTGACTCAGGTGCTTCCCGCTCCTTCTTTCGCGACAGCACCACACTCACGCCGCTTCGTCGGCCGGTTGCAGTCTCCCTGGCGGACCCCTCTGGGGGCCCAGTCCTTGCGCACTCCTCTACGGTTCTGTCGTGTCCGGCGGTCCTGTCTAGCTCACTGTCGGGTCTTCACCTCCCCTCGTTCTCTACGAACTTGGTGAGTGGAGCTGACCTCCAAGATGTGTGGGTTGACCAATTCACTCCTGGAGGTCAGCGGGTGACCCACTGTACGTGTACTTGGATGGGCCGCCACCTGGCCACGTTCACCCGTCGGCCTGGGTCGAGCCTGTACACACTGACTACTGAGTCTCCTCTGGTTGCTGAGTGTGGTCAGGTAGCCGCGTCTGGTCAGGTGTTTGCTGCCGCGTCCAGGTCCGGTCCAGAGGCTGCCTCCTGATCGTGTCGTCTCCTGTCACACCAGACTCTCCTTTGGCACCACCGCCTTGGTCACCCCTCCCTGCCTCGTCTCTGAGGTATGGCCTCCCGTGTCCTTGTCACTGGACTCCCCCGGTCTCTCCCTCCCCTCCCCCCGGGGCCTGCCCCTACCTGCGTTCCTTGCGTCGAGGGATGGCAGCGCGCCGCTCCTCGCTCCTCCGAGTTCCCTCCGACGGAGGCTCCTCTGCAGACTCTCCACATGGACGTGTGGGGCCCAGCCCGCGTCCGTGGACAGGGTCACGAGCGTTACTTTCTGCTGGTCGTTGACGACTACTCGCGTTACACCCCAGTCTTCCCATTGCGCCGCAAGGGTGAGGTCACTGAGGTGCTGATCGACTGGATCCGCGCTGCCCGTCGCCAGCTCAGAGAGAGTTTCGGCTCGGACCTTCCTGTTCTGCGTCTGCACTCCGACAGACGTGGAGAGTTTTCCTCCAACCTTCTGCGGGCCTTCTGTCGTACAGAGGGCATCCGCCAGACGTTCACGCTTCCGGCCTCCCCACAGCAAAATGGAATTGCTGAGCGCCACATTGGCATGGTCATGGACGTCGCTCGTACGTCCATGATCCATGCGGCTGCTCCCCATTTTCTGTGGCCGTTCGCGGTCCAGTACGCTGCGCATCAGCTCAACCTCCAGCCCCGTGTCTCCATGCCGGAGACCACACCTGCTCTGCGGTGGACGGGGAAGGTTGGCGATGCGTCTGCGTTCCGTGTCCAGGGATCCCGAGCTTTTGTCCGCGATTCTTCCGCGGACAAGCTGTCCTCCCGTGCTGTTCCTTGTGTCTTCCTTGGCTTCCCCCCTGACGCGCCTCGTTGGCAGTTTTACCACCCCACCTCGCGTCGTGTTCTGTCCTCTCAGGATGTCACGTTTGACGAGTCGGTTCCTTACTACCGTCTCTTCCCCTACCACAATGCCCCTCTCCCCCCCCCGCCGCTCTTCCTAGCACCAGATCCTCCTCCGGTAGACCCCCTCCCCCCTCAGGGTCCTGCCCCCTCAGGTGTGTCCCAAGTAGACCCTGTCGAGCCTGTCGAGGTAGGTGTCGACTCTGGTGCTGCTAGGGGTGCTGAGCCTGCGGGTGAGGGGCCTTGGGGTGCTGAGCCTGAGCGTGCGGAGCCTGGGGGTGCTGAGCCTGAGCGTGCTGAGCCTGGAGGTACTTTGTCCTCTGGAGGTCCTACAGGTGACTTGTCACGGCGGGAGCCACTATCTCCACCGCAGCTGCGCGAGTTGTTTTCTCGGGCGCTGGAGTCGTGCTACTGGAGCTGGGGGGCTTACCGCTAGAGGTGCTGCTGGCGCTGGAGGTACTGCTGGTGCTGTAGCTGCTGGAGGTGCTGGAGGCGCTGGTCCCGGAGGTGCTCGTCCTGGAGGTATCGGAGCTGCTGGAGCTGGAGGTGCTACTCGAGCTGGAGGTACTGCTGCTGTTGGAGCCGCTGGTCCCGGAGGTGCTCGTACTGGAGGTACTGGAGCTTCTGGGGCTGGTGGTGCTGCAGGAGTTGGAGCTGGAGGCGCTGGTGTTATAGTCACAGTAGGCTCCAATGTGACTAAAACGAAAGATAGAGTGCACTGCCGGATTTCTGCACAGCGGCTTCAAACGTTCATAGCGTTCTGGTCACAGCTTCAAATGACTTGATTCAACTTGGATCTGGAGCTTCTTATTGTCGCCTACAATAGGCAATTTAGATCGCACGATTTCACCAAGTATTGACGACACAACGTCAGTTTGAACGAACGGCACTATGGCAGCCACTATAGTCTTAGAACACGAGATAGGAGAGTTAGGAAGAGTTACGAGTTGGGAATGACTCCCAGCTCCTACAAACCCCAAGAGCCGAGGTACAGTGATGTGGAACAGTGCCACACTGTCCCCAACCACGAAGGGTCTCGAAACTACCCTTCACTAGGGCCTACACCAAGTGAAATGTTACACTACACAAAGTAATGTAACTATCTTCAATATCTTGAGGTGTACTCTTTTGGCGAGCTTCGAAATCACTTGAGGCTTGACACCAAGGCTCGGGCTCTTCATCACAAACTCATCCTTGAGTTCTTGATGGGTCTGCTGCACACACCTGCGACACGCCGAACGTTCGACACAGGACAAAATAGAAACCGCGCACGACAAAATAGAAACCGCGCGCGAGACACAAACGACCGCGTAACACGCGTCTAGCGATAACTCGCTATTGACTCGACACACACACTCGACATCATGACTTAACATTCACACACAATTATAAGCATGAAATATATATTATCCCATGCCCTCATACCATTCCATACACACACACATGCACGCACACGGACAACAAGCCGAGTGCAAACCGTAGGGTTGCACCAACAGCTGGAGCTGTTACTGCTAGAGGTGTTGCTGGAGCTGGAGCTGCTGGAGGTGCTGGAGGTGGTGGTGCTGCAGGAGTTGGAGCTGGAGACCCTGGAGCTGGGGGTACTGGTGCTGTCTCCGCTGGTTCTGGAGGTGCTGCGCGGCCGCGGCCGTACTTCGTTCCACTCCTTCGACGGGTTCTTGGTCTCCCGCCTTCAATTGGTCCTACTCCTCCCTTACTGTGTCCACTGCCTGACCAGTCGCAGTCGCAGTTACAGCCAGCCTCCCCACTGCCTGGTCCTTCTCTTTACACTGGGCCGACCGGAGGTCTTGCGGAGCATCGTGAGCCTGAGTCTCGTCCTGGGTCGCTTGTTCGCCTGCTCGCACTGGTCGTCGTGTTCCGCGTCAGCGTCCTCCTGCTGTCCCCGGCACGCACCAGATGGAACTTCGTCCTTCCTCTGTTCCACTGCGTGTCCCTCTGCTGTCTCCTCCTGCGTCCTCCCTTGCTGACGGTCCGGACCCGGAGTCTGACTCCCTTCGTGCTGCTAGTCCTACTGTCACGCGTCTCCTGGCCACTGTTATCACTGACCCTTCCTTTGCGTCTACTGCTACGTCTCCTCTTGTTGCTGAGCTGGCTGACTTTGTTGCCGCCTGTTGTCTAGACTACGCCGCTAGTCTTGTTGCTGAGTCTGAGTCTGTCTGTCCTCCGTCCGTCGGGGGTGAGTGTGCTCTTCGCACGGACGTCCTTGAGGACAGGCAGGAGGACTTTGAGTGTTTTGCAGCTGCTGTACCTCATCTCGTGTCCATGTTGATTGCACCTGAGGGAGACCCGGATGCGCCAGACATCTCGACCCCGCGCTCTGACGCAGAGGCGATAGAGGGTCCCTACTCCTCTCAGTGGCAGTCAGCCATGGACGCAGAGATGGCATCCTGGAAGTCCACAGGCACTTACGTTGACGAGGTTCCCCCTCCTGGGGCGAACATCGTCAGTGGCATGTGGATTTTCAGGGTGAAGCGGCCGCCGAGTTCTCCGCCTGTCTTCAAGGCGTGTTACGTTGCACGAGGCGTCAGTTAGCGACAGGGAGTTGACTTCTTCCAGACCTTCTCCCCTATCCCGAAGATGACCACTCTTCGGGTTCTGCTGCACGTCGCCGCTCAGCATGACTACGAGCTTCACTCTCTTGACTTCAGCACTTCTTTCCTACAGGGCAGCCTGCACGAGGAGATCTGGCTGCGCCGCCCACCTGGCTTCACTGGGTCGTTTCCTCCTGGTACCCAGTGGAGCCTCCGGCGGCCAGTCTACGGTCTCCGCCAGGCGCCCCGAGAGTGGCACGACACACTGAGGACGACTCTTGCGGCTCTTGGGTTTGCTCCTTCTACTGCAGACCCGTCGCTGTTTCTACGCACCGACACTTCACTGCCGCCGTTCTACATCATCGTGTACGTCGACGACTTGGTCTTTCCCACTGCTGACACTGCTGGACTGGCCCACGTGAAGTCGGAGCTGCAGAAGAGACACACGTGCACAGACCTGGGTGAGCTGTGCAGCTATCTTGGCTTGCAGATCACCCGGGACAGAGCACGGCGCACCATTTACCTTGACTCAGTCACACATGGTGCAGCAGGTCCTTCAGCGCTTCGACTTCCAGTACTCCTCGCCACGGTCCACTCCTCTGCCTACCGGTCACTCGCTCTCAGCTCTGCCTTCGGATGAGTCTGTAGAGCCGAGTGGCCCGTATCCAGAGCTTGTGGGCTGCCTCATGTACCTGATGACTTGCACTCGACCTGACCTTGCTTACCCTTTTAGCATCCTGGCACGCTACGTTGCGCCCGGGAGACACCGACCAGAGCACTGGAAGGCCGCTAAGAGGGTGATGCGCTACTTGTGCAGTCGTCGGGCATGGGGCTCGTGCTTGGAGGACGGGCTCGAGTTGTCCTTACTGGTCACGCAGACGCTTCTTGGGTTGACGACTTGGCTACGCAGCGGTCGTCACAGGGTTACACCTTCAGCCTTGGCTCCGGTTCTGTTTCGTGGCGGTCTACCCGCTCGTCTTCTGTTCTCAGCTCCAGCTGTGAGGCTGAGATCTACGCAGGGGCCATGGCTGCACAGGAGTTACGCTGGCTCACCTACCTGTTGACCGACTTGGGAGAGGCGCCTCGTTCTCCTCCAGTTCTATACGTCGACAACAAGGCCATGATTGCCTTGTGTCAGGAGCACATACTGGAGCACAGAACGAAGCACATCGCTCTGCGCTACTTCTTTGCTCGAGAGTTGCAGCAGCGTGGTCAGCTTCGTCTTGTTTTGTCAAACATTATATATGTTGTATTTGTGTAGGCTACAATGGGTTAGCCTTTAGGGGGTACACAATTCTAGGGTTAGGTACTTGTACTCTCTTTCCTTTCTAGTCCAACACTTCTTCTTTCTAACATGGTATTAAGAGCGTAGGTTTAGACCTAGGATCGCTCCTTAGGGCCCACCATTCCGTTCGAAGCGCCCTCGAGCGCCTTTCTCCTAGTGCGCCCTCGTGCGCCTCGCTGTTTCCTACTGCCCGTGCGCAGCCCAGTAGAGCCGCACGCGGCCTTTTTTTCTCGCGTGCGTCGCCCCCTAGCAGCCTGCACGCGGCGTTTTCTGCACGCGCGCCGCCCGTTAGCCGCCCACGCTGCCACGCGCCGCCCGCTAGCAGTCCGTCGACGGGCCCTCCTGGCCGCGCGTAGCCCGCTAGCGACCGGCAGCCCCGCCCGTAGGCCGCACCGCCGCCCTCTAGGCCGCCCACGTGCTAGTCAGGCCCGCGCAAGGCCACGGCCCGCCCGCTACAGCCGCCCGTGTGCACGCCCCCCCCCCCCCCCCGTCGCGCACTGCCCCGTAGCCCGGCCCGAGCCGAACCGCGCCGCCCGAACCGAGCCACGCCGCCCGAACTGAGCCGCGCCGCCCGAACCGAGCCGCGCCGCCCAGGCAGAGCCGTGCCGCCCTACTGTTCCCACTCTTGCTCCCCTACCTGTTCCCAGACCTGTCAGCTTTCTCCACAGTCTCTGACCTCATCACGCACCTCCGCACTAGTGAGGCCCGCTTCCGTGCTGCCATGCCCGCTGAGTTTCTTGACAAGAACCCCCCCCCGCTCTGGCTCACTCTCTACCATCTAGTCACTCGCCTCCCTGACACTCTGCGTTCAGTCAGGGACCACTTCCTAGCTCGCTGCCCCACTGAGCTCACCATTGACCTCCTCGAGTAGGAACTGCTTGCAGCCGAGACTAGCATAGTCGTTGTAGGTGCCTCTCATGGCGACCCCCGCACCCCTTTCTTCGAGGGGTGTTCCCCTTCCCCCCTTCTCCCCTCTGTCGCCTCTGCTGCTGCTGTCGACCTAGTTGGTACTGAGCAGGTCAGAACTGCGCCCGCTCCGAGCTGGCGCCGCAGCGGCAAGGGCAAAGGGGGCAAGGGAGGTGGAGGTGACGGCGGGGGAGGCGGTGGTGGGGGTGGTGGCGGAGGTGGGGGTGGTGGCGGGGCTGGAGGGACTAGTGGCGGCGGTGGGGGTGGTGGTGGCAGCGGCGGGGGAGGTGGCAGGGGCGGGGGCGGTGGTGGTGGCGGCGGTGGACGCGGAGGCGGCAGGGGCGGTGGTGGACGGGGTGGCAGCGGCGGAGGTGGTGGTCGTGGAGGTGCTGGCGGTGGCCAGAGCCAGCAGCCGACTCCGTCACCCCAGGAGCTTCGTGCACGGGGGGGGGGGGGGGGGGTGGACTTAGCTGCACGTACATCATCCGCACAGGTGACCGCACTGGTCAGACGTGTGGGAGGGCGCACACCACGCAGCGCTGCTTCTCCCGCCTCGACGACGCTTGGCGTACTCAGTTCCCTGCTGCCACTGAGCTGCCCCGCTGGGCTGATCTGATGAAGAACAACATTGATATCTATGCTCTAGACTTTGATGCTATTCTCACTGCCATGTATGTGTTGTCTACTAGTGGAGAGGGTGCTCAGTACCTGCGTGTTCCGCCCGACCCGAACATTCGGACCAGCGAGGCTGCCGCTCTAGGTGCTAGTGCGTCTGCTGCCCTAGGTGCTGGTGAGGCTGCCGCTCCAGGTACTCCCGTGTCTCCTGCCCCAGGTACTGGTGAGGCTACTGCTCTAGGTGCTCGTGAGTCTGCGCCCCCTGGTACTGAGTCTACTGAGGCACTGCACACCTTCACACTGGACTCAGGTGCTTCTCGCTGTTTCTTTCGTGACCGCACTGCCCTTGAGCAGCTTGCTCGGCCAGTTGCTGTCTCCCTTGCTGACCCCTCTGGGGGTCCGGTCATTGCGACCTCCTCCACTGTCCTTCCTTGTCCTGCGGTTCCGTCGGGCACACTGTCAGGTCTCCACCTCCCCTCGTTCTCTACGAACTTGGTGGCGGGTTGTGCGCTCCAGGACGGGGGTATCCACCAGTTCACCCCTGCCTACGAGCGCGTGACACACTGCACGTGTGCTCGGACGGGCCGTCACCTGGCTACCTTCACTTGGCAGCCGGGGTCGGACCTGTACACATTGACCACTGAGTCCCCTCAGGTAGCTGCGTCTGCGTCTGCTTCAGGTCAGCTGTCTGCCCCCTGCTCGTGTCGCTCTCTAGCGCACGAGACCGTCCTCTGGCACCACCGCCTGGGTCACCCGTCAGTGCAGCGCCTTCGTGCCATGCACAAACGGTACCTTGTCTCGACCCCCTCCCCCCTCAGGGTGCCGCTCCCTCAGGTGTGTCCCAGGTAGACCCAGTTGAGCCTGTCGAGGTAGCTGTCGACTCTCGTCCTGCTAGGGGTGCTGAGCCTGAGCGTGCGGAGCCTGGGGGTGCGGAGCCTGGGGGTGCGGAGCCTGGGGTTGCGGAGTCTGAGGGTGCTGATCCTGGGGGTGCGGAGCCTGCGGGTGCTGAGTCTGGGGGTTCTGAGTCTGGAGGTGCTGAGCCTGGGAGTGCTACACCTGGAGGAGCTCTCTCCTCACAGCAGCTGTGTGAGTGGTACTTACAGTAATGCAGCCTCAGGAGAGGTGCTTCTGGAGCTAGGAGTGCTGCTGGAGCTGGTGCTAGTGCTTCCCCTCCTAGGCGGGAGCTGCCCTCTCCCCAGCGGCTCCGAGAGTGGTACGCTCGGCGCTGCAGTCTCCGGAGTGGCGCTCCTAGTGTCGCGGACCCTGGTGCTGGAGGTGCTGCTGCTGGCGGTGCTGCTGGCACTGCTGGAGGTCCTGCTGATGCTGGAGCTGCTGGAGCTGCTGGAGGTGCTGCTGGTACTGGTGGTGCTGCTGGTGCTGCTGGAGCTGCTGGAGGTGCTGCTGGTGCTGGGGCTGCTGGAGCTGCTGGAGGTGCTGCTACTACTGGAGGTGCTGCTGGTGCTGCGGACCCTGGAGTTCGAGCTGCTGCTGGTGCTGAGGACCCGGGCGTTGGAGCTGCTGCTGGTGCTCAGGACCCGGGCGTTGGAGCTGCTGCTGGTGCTGCGGACCCGGGCGTTGGAGCTCCTGCTGGTGCTGCGGA